>JAJUPC010000015.1:1245000-2506017 GCA_023614405.1 Avena insularis | reverse complement strand
TTGGTAACAATGAAGAATCTTCTTCCAAGAAATAATGAGTTGCCCGACAGTACATACCAAGCAAAGAAGGTTGTCTGCCCTCTAGGATTAGACGTGCAGAAGATACATGCCTGCATTAATGACTGCATCCTCTACCGCGGTGAGAAGTACAAGAATTTGGATGCATGCCCGGTATGCACTGCACTGCGGTATAAGATCAGACGAGACGATCCTGGCGATGTTGAGGGCGAGGCCCCTAGGAAGAAGGTTCCCGCCAAGGTTATGTGGTATGCTCCTATAATACCACAGTTAAAACGTCTCTTCAGAAATAAAGAGCATGCCAAGTTGTTGCGATGGCACATGGAAGACCGTAAGAAAGACGCGATGTTGAGACACCACGCTGATGGGTCACAGTGGAGAAAAGTCGAGCGAGAGTACCCAGACTTCGCACGTGACGCAAGGAACTTAAGGTTTGGTCTAAGTACAGACGGCATGGATCCTTTTGGTGAGCAGAGCTGCAGTCACAACACCTGGCCTGTGACCCTATGTATCTATAACCTTCCTCCTTGGTTGTGTATGAAGAGGAAGTTCATTATGATGCCAGTGCTCATCCAAGGCCCGAGGCAACCCGGCAACGACATTGATGTGTACCTAAGGCCATTAGTTGAAGAACTTTTACAGCCGTGGGCCAAACCAGGTGTACGTATGTGGGATGAGCACAAAGGGGAGCCATTTGACCTACGAGCATTTCTTTTCGTAACCATCAATGATTGGCCTGCTCTTAGTAACATTTCAGGGCAGACAAACAAGGGATACAATGCATGCACACACTGTTTAGATGATACTGGAAGTGTATATTTGGATAAATGTAAGAAGGTTGTGTACCTAGGGTATCGCCAATTTCTTCCGAACCTGCATCCAGTAAGAAAGAAAGGCAAGCATTTCAAACATCGCGTAACCCGGAGGAAGCCTGTCCTCCGTACCGGTGAGGAGGTATTTGGTATGGTCAAGGACCTAGAAGTAATCTTTGGAAAAGGTCCTGGCAGTCTATCTGTTCCGAATGACGATGCCGGACACGTGCTCATGTGGAAGAACCAATCTATATTTTGGGATCTACCCTATTGGAAAGTCTTAGAGGTCCGCTCTTCAATCGACGTGATGCACGTGACAAAGAATGTTTGCGTGAACCTGCTAGGCTTTCTAGGAGTGTATGGGAAGACAAAAGATACACCGGAAGCACGTCAGGACCAGCAACGTCTGAAGGCCCCTGAAGATCCTATGCATCCTGAGAACGAGAAGGGTAAACGATGCCACTTAACTCCTGCCAGCTACGCTCTTACCAAAGCAGAGAAGGAAATCTTTTTTGAATGTCTGAGCAGTATCAAGGTCCCGTCTGGCTTCTCGTCGAATATAAAGGGAATAATAAATATGGCTGAGAAAAAAATCCAAAACCTGAAGTCACATGACTGCCACGTGATTATGACACAATTGCTTCCGATTGCATTGAGGGGGCTTCTACCTGAAAATGTTCGAGTACCCATTGTGAAGCTATGTGCATTCCTCAATGCAATATCTAAGAAGGTAATCGATCCAGAAAGCCTACCAGGGTTACAAACAGATGTGGCCCAATGTCTTGTCAGCTTTGAGTTGGTGTTCCCACCATCCTTCTTCAATATTATGACGCATCTCCTGGTTCACCTAGTAGAAGAGATTGCCATTCTCGGTCCTGTATTTCTACACAATATGTTCCCTTTGAGAGGTACATGGAGTCTTAAAGAAATATGTTCATAACCGTGCTAGGCGAAGGAAGCATCTCCAAGGGCTATGTAACAGAGGAGGTCATTGAGTTCGTGGTTGATTTTATTCCTGACCTTAAGGCGATTGGTGTTCCGTAATCACGACATGAGGGGAGACTACGTGGAAAAGGCACCCTAGGATGTAAAGCAATGATATGTAGGGACGGGCATTCTCTCAATCAAGCACACTACACGGTTTTACAAAGATCTATCTTGGTTGCCCCGTATATCAATGAAAACAAGAATTTAATACGCCTCAAACACCCGGGGCAGTCTGATGAATGGATTATAAGTGAACACATGGCGAGTTTTGGCGGCTGGCTGCAAAGACTTCTCACGAATAACACCACTGTTGGGGATCAACTGTACTTGTTGGCCAGGACACCATCTTCGACTGTATGTACTTTCCAAGGGTACAAGATAAATGGGAATACATTTTACACGATAGGCCAAGATAAAAAGAGCACCAACCAAAACAGTGGTGTCCGCTTCGATGCAGCAGAAGACAATGGGCAAAAGACCACGTATTATGGGTTCATAGAGGAGATATGGGAACTTGACTATGGACCTAATTTTAAGGTCCCCTTGTTTCGATGCAAATGGGTCAAGCTAACGGAGGAGGGTTGAGGTAGACAAGAAGTACGGAATGACAACGGTGGATCTCAACAATCTTATGAAGGTAGACAAGAACTTAGACGAACCATTCGTCCTAGCCAATGATGTGGCTCAGGTTTCTATGTGAAGGACATGTCCTCCAGACCAAAAAAAAAGAAAAAAATATGCAAACGAATACATCATATGATGAGCCAAAGCGTCACATAGTTCTTTCAGGGAAAAGAAACATCGTGGGAATCGAGGACAAGACAGACATGTCATAAGATTATAATAAGTTTGATGAAATTCCGCCCTTCACAGTGAAAACTGACCCAAGCATTCCGTTAAGTAAAGAAGATGCTCCATGGTTACGTCTGAAGCGATCATAAGGAAGGACATATGCCAAGAAGTTCATGCTCATATTATGTAACTCTAGTTCATGTTTTTAATATTAATACATGTCTTGAGTGTTAGTCATGTTTTGTGGATGGACCGGGACTATGAGAAGAAGTTGTCCCGATTCGTACTTACCATTAAGATCTGATCTCCAAACGCGCGCGGTCACATATTAGGGAGTGCCTCTATGACCAGTTTCTTGGAGATGCCGGAGGACTAGGCTCCGTCGGCATCTCCCTGACACTGGCCGTAGTGGTGTCCCTGCTCTCGAAAGGAGGTAAGGCATAGCCTCAAACTGGCTGGAGGACTGGACTCACAAGGATGCCTATTTATAGTACAAGCAGCTCGGCATAGTGTCGACACTTACGAAATAATGTCGACACTCACCCCTATTGTTAGTGCTGACTCGTGTTTAGTCCCGGTTGGTGTCTCCAACCGGGACTAAAGGTTCATCTTTAGTCCCGGTTGGTGACACCATCCGGGACAAGGTACACGCCGCACGACATAATGTCGACACTCACCCCTATTATTAGTGCTGACTCGTGTTTTGTCCCGGTTGGTGTCTCCAACCGGGACTAAAGGTTCATCCCGCCATTTTTCTTCCCGCCAGTTCTTCTTCCCGCCATTTTTCTTCCCGCCATTTTTCTTCCCGCCATTTTTCTTCCCGCCAGTTCTTCCCTCCAGTTCTTCCCGCTAGTTCAGTATATATATATGTAGGGGGTTGCCCTCCATTGTCATTGCACATCTCTAGACTCATATCTGCAACCTCATCACTCTTTCCCATGGCTTCCACCGTAGCACTAACCCCTGAGGAGGCGGGCGCTTTGCGCCTCGAACTACCCCCCGCGAACTCATGTGTCCCGTCGGCTGGATCTTTGGCGTTGAGGCGTGGTTCCTCCTGTCCCTCTAGGTGTGGCGCTCCGAATGGCCATCACGAACCAATACTACTTCGAGCTCACGCCGGAGCAGCGGAGGAATCCCAGATGGCATCCCGACTATTTCCCTACTTGGGAAGCCTTCTTCGTGGATCGGCGTGAGAGGGCGCTCGCCAGGCACGAGGAGGACGGCCCACCTCCTCCTAACTTCAACGAGGCCAGCCGTCGGCTATGGTGGCGCGGTCGGACTCTCCAGAGCATCATGGCCTATGACACTGCCGCCGACTCTAACCCCCGTCTGCGCTACCCTCAAGTCTAGCCCACGCGCTACCCTCAAGTCCAGCCCACGCGTACTCTCCAGAGGTTAAATTACGGCGACCCGGCAGCGGCAGCGATGGCGAGTATTACAGGTGTAGGCAGGAGCATGACTGAATCACTCCAACATTCCGAAACAAGTTCGGCCGATTGTTACTTAATTTGGCGATGTATCTTAATTTTCAGTTCTTTTATGTATCTTAATTTTCAGTTCCAGTTCGGCTTTATGTAACTTACTATTAGTTGGCTATTAGTTCGGCTTTATCTGGTATATTGATTATGTCTCGAAAAAACCTTCACAAAATGACCTATCTCATTCGAGGTTTCTTGGCTTTCGGGTCAAATGACCAATGTTATGGCTAGAATCAAGGCATAGTTTGTGATAATATGGCCATATTGTGCATACATGTGCATCATGGCATGGCAAACAATGTTGCAAGAGGAAGTTTTCCTTTTTATCGCACCAAAAAGGCATTTTCCATTTTCCAAGCATAAAAAACGGACGGTTTTGTGAAGCAACCACCAAATGGCTAATTCAAAAAACCACCAACACATTTTACAAAAATACTAGACCACCTTATATGCACAATGTACCAACAGGGGGATCTGAAACTTTTCCGTCCACCTCTGGTGAAAAAGACAAATTACTACCGAATCGGCAGGAAGTGGGTCAGATATGAACTACAAGTACATGATACGATGCTCATGATTTTTTACAAAAATCATTTTTAGGTTCACAATATGCTATTTTATCAAAAAAATAATGCAAGTTGAGCGAGGCTTGGTGAGATTCAAGTGTATACAAAAGATGCGACATTTAAATATCCAATCAATTCAAAAATGTTAATACAAAAGATGCGGCATTAAAATATGATTTGATCTAATAAAAATCATTTTTAGATGCTTAATATTTCTTATGTTCAAAGTTTTAGGATTTAACAATTTATTTTTGTTTGAATTGAATAATCAAAATTTATATGTAAGTGTTTTAATTATTTTGAAAATTTTCATGTAAAGTAAATATAAAATGATTTACATGAATGGATAGATATTATTTTTCTGAAAATTATGATATATTATTCATATTTTTCTGAGTTGAAATGAAAAAGATATGAATTTTCTAAATTCATATCATATTTTTTGAATTAAAAATGCCCCTTTAATGCATGAAATAAATGGCCCTTTAACACGGTTCGAGGCAGAACCGGTGTTAAAGGGGGCATTATTTCATTTCCAGACACGCTTCTTTAACACCGGTTCCTGGATGGAACTGGTGTTAAAGGGGTAATAAATGTCATCTTGAATGAATCCCCTTTAACACCGGTTCCAGCCATGAACCGGTGTTAAAGGGGGGTATTAAATTCGCCTTCCCCTTCCTTTCTTCCCCCCAGAGCCAGATCGAACACCGCTGGCCGCAGAGAGAAGCGCCGCCACCGCACCGGAGCAGAGAGAAGCCACCGCCGGCCGCCACCGCCCTCGGAGTGAGGGAGGAATCGTCCGTGGGTGCCCTCGGAGCTCGCGCGTCTCGCTGCCGCCGCCCTCGGAGTGAGGGAGGAATCGTCCGTCTTGCCACCGCCGCCTCCATTGTCGAGCTTCGGAGCTCGAGGTCCGCCGCCCCCGACCCTCTCTTTTCCGTATGACCTCTCCCTCTCACTTGACCGCATCGCCCTGACCACCTCTTCCCCGTGCAGGAGCAGCCGACCGCGCCTCGCCGGAGCACCGCCGACGCCGCCCGTCAACGCCGCCCGTCAACGCCGAACCATTCTAGATCGAACACCGCCGACGCCGCCCGTCTCCAGCCATAGTACCCCGCCTCTCGTAGGCCACCTCGACATCGCCAGAGACCGCCGCATCCGCCGCTAGCACCGCCGCCCGCCTCAGACACATCACCCACCGGTGAGCAAACCAGAATCGCCACCTGCCACGTCAGCGATGACAGCCGATCAACGTTGACTCTCCTGAAAAATAGAAGAAAAGATAAAAATTGCAGAAAATTGTATAATATTGCAAAAATCATATAAAAAGATTCGTAGATCCAAAAATAGCAAATTATATATCAATGAATTCAGAAAATTGAGTAGATTATTAATATCAAGTTGGATTTAACTTTTACAGTACGTGTTTACTGTAATAATTTAATTAGTTTTAATGGTCTTTTAGGTTAATAAATTCATAGTAAAATATCTCCTGGTCCAAAAATCACAAATAATATACCTATGGATTCACAATTGTGTGTAGATCATGAATATGCAAATGGTTAAGCCAAATAATATAAGGTTTTTCAGCAATTAAATAAATGGTATAATGGCTTATTTAGAGTAATAAATTCATAAGAAAATAAATAATGTTCAGAAAATTACAAATAATATGTCCCTGGAATCAAAACCCCGTGGGGATTATATATCTGATTTTAGTTTGATTTTTAGACAACAGAAACTATTTAAATGATTTAAAACCCATTAAACACTATTTAAATCATAAGAAAAAGATTTGTAACTCTGACTAGGGTGAATGCAACGCCTACTGGTTCGTAGTAATGTCCTCTATCCATTGTGACTTATTAAATTGCCATGCATGCATTTGTTGCATTTGTTTGATCTCTATGTGCTATTGTTTGTGTTGTATGAAATTGTTTGCTCGATAGATTGCGAGGAGTGCAACGTGTGTGATTGCTGACTCATCCTGATTAAAACTTGTTTGGTCGATAAATTGTACTACATGCATAGATTAAAACTTGTATACAAATTGGACCTCTGACTCATTTGTGTATTTATTTGTGTATTTTTGTATGAATAATATGTATATTTGTGTATGAATGCAAGTCCACTTGAATGTTTACACTCTTACTCTAGATAATATTATTGTTTTAGAAACTATGGATCCACTTAGTAGAAGCCTTGAAGAAGAAGGAATAATGGAGAACATTATTGATGAGGACACCTCACAATATCTGAACTTGGAGGGACATGATGACGACAGCTCAAGTACTAGTCATGGAGAAGATGAAGACTCCGGTGAACGCAATTTAATGGTTACAAAGTCCGGCGAGGTATATGCATTGATTAAGCCTCTTCTGACTTCCACCAACAATCTTCTTCTACATGTATTAATTAACGCTTCTTTCTTCTTTTAGCCCTCTGGATCGACCAGCCAGCAACCATCTTCTTCTACGAAAAAGAGCAAGCGAGGCGCGAGCCAGCGGTTGAAAGATCGTGCAAAGTTCACGATCGAAGCAGTCCGTGTTGATGGCAGGACGATGGAGCCCAAAAGGCCAGACAAATTTGTACGTCAGTGGAGTTCTTGTTAGTGTCCAAATTCCAATCATAATTGTAAATTGGAATAATCCAAAGAAGGGCGACGGTACCTTTGTCGATGACAGATCCAAAGAAACGCTTTGGAATTCGTTGTTGGTAAATTTCACCCTTCCGCCAGAGGAGGATGAAAACAACCTGGTTATAAAGGAAAAGGTCAAAGAGTGGACTCTAAAGAAGATGGCTGACGCTTTCCGCAACTGGAAGACAAAATTGAACAAATTTGTCAAATCTGGCGAGACTCCAAATTTCGAAGACGCATATTATGCGAAGATAAGACCTCACTGGCCCGAATTTGAGACATATAAAAAAAGTGCTATAGCTAAAAAGAGGTCAGAAACCAATACGCTTAATGCCCTGAAGAAGGAATATCACCAGAGGACGGGGTCAGGTGGCTACATATCTCAGAGGCCTAAGTGGGAGGAAGCTGAGAAGGCCCTGCGCGAGAGAGGGATCACACCCCAGACAGATGGGTGGGACCTACGTGCAAAGACTTGGTTCTACGGAATCGGGGCAAGGTTGGACCCAGAAACAGGATTGTGTATCTTCCCAACCCTCCTTGCCAAACCCGTCACTGAACTCATCACGGCATACGAGGAAACATCCGCCAGGATCTTCCATCCCGACAGAGAGAATGACCAGCTCACACGCGCCATCGGTAAAAAAGAACACCCTGGACATGCACGAGGCACAGGGGGTATGACGTGGAAGGATGGGTTTGCCACCGGGCGACTCTTACAGATGGCGGCGAGAAAAGAAAAAGAGCATCTGAGCGGATGACATAGATAGAACATGCACTTGCGGCGCTGCAGGTGCAAGTGAATGCACAACAGATCCATCAAGCTACCGGCCCATCTCAGCGCACGAAGAGCCTGCATTGGAAGCTGCTCGGACTCTGCGTGGAAGCGATGTGGCTTCCACGGAGAACGTCGCAACGCTTGAAATGACGGGTCTCGATAACCCGTGGATGAGATCACGGAGAGCGAACACGCTGAGATGCATGTGAGATTAATGGGCTTATCCATTAAGGTGGTCATCGGCTATGCCTTACCTCCGTAGCTGGTGGAACTTACCACCGCCGACCGATTCAGATGGCTATGCTATTGTCGGGGTGGATGAGGTTGTGAAGGAATATGAGGAAGCACAGCTTGACCATGCTACGGTGAAGGGAAACTCAACTCAAATTTGCAGTGAAAACAACCATTCTTTGGAAGAAGGAACACATTGTGCTTCCAAATTGGAGGTCACTGCACCCCGCTTGCCTCCGCAGGCGTCGGCGATCGAGCCGCTTCAGCTATCTCTGCGCTGGCAGCCATCTCGCGCTTGACCATCTCTCCTGGCAGCCATCTCCGCCCGTCAGCCATCTCCGGTGCTTCAGCCATCTCCTCAGAGTAAGCGGAAGAGCACTGCCACGAAGAGCATTAGTAGCACTGCCACAAAGAAATCCGCAGGAAACCGTGCGCCAAAGAGTTCAAAAAACTACGTC
Organism: Avena insularis; assembly: GCA_023614405.1. NCBI lineage: Eukaryota > Viridiplantae > Streptophyta > Magnoliopsida > Poales > Poaceae > Avena > Avena insularis. The sequence continues at coordinate 2,497,265 of JAJUPC010000015.1, read as the reverse complement.
CCGCAGCCTTCCGCCAAGCCATTGCCGGTTTTACCGTGGAATCGCAGCGACGAGGAGACCAATAGGATCTCGGAAGAACAGGTCAAGAAATTCTTTGCACCTAGACGGGCCGAGCCAAAGGAGAAAATAGATCCGGCGGTGGTGGAGAAGTTTTACAAAAATCTTTTGAAACCTGAAACCCCACTTGTGCCGGACTACGAGCGCTAGATTTTGAAGGCGGATGCAAGGCGCCGTAGGGAGACTGAAAGTAGCAGTCGTGAGGCACCCCATAAAACAGTTCCCATGCTCGAAGAGCAGGAAAACCAATCATGCGCCCCGCTCCAAATGTTCGACACGGGACGCTCCTCCCGTAAATGATTACGAGGCAGAGCTACAAAGAAAGGCCAATGAGATGGGGATGACTTTCATTGCATACTTGAACGTCAAGGGAGACAACTTGCCCAAATGCGATGCCAACCCCATACAGCCATGGAAGTATGGGAAGAATCTCGTCAAGAAAGAGGAGCTCAAGAATCTACCAACAAAGATGCAAAAATTGCACAAGTGGTACCTTCATTTCTGCAAGACGAGAAAGGTAGAATGGATCACGACGCATATAAGAGATGAGATTTTCTTTTGCGGAGACGACGCGATCGACTTCAACATTCAAGACTTGCATTTTCTATTGAATCAGAAGGAACTCGACAAAGCTGCCATCAGCCTTTATTGTGTGTAAGTACTATTTTTGTAATTTATATCTCATCTCATTCACTTCATTAATTGCATGTATATATATATGCTCACCATATATATATATACTATTATGCAGGAAAAAGGTTATGGAATGCAGGAAAGGAGGCCCTTTTGACATTGGGTTCGTTGACCCAAATAGAGTTCATGAAGAAGTGGTAGAAACCAAACCCGGGCAAACAGAAGATTACTTGCTAACGTCTTTACTGAGACAACAAACCAAAAGGGAAATACTGTTGCCTTACAACTTCTTGTGAGTACTGTTACCCTCTCTCTTGTACACATTCTATTTCAGCTTACTCGATGTTAAGTGTAACTGATGATGAGTTATGCGTGCGTAGGTTCCACTTTATTCTTCTAGTCATTCAACTCGACTCAGGAAAAGTCCTTGTCATGGACTCGTTACGAAAAGAAAAAGAGATATGGGCAAACTTTAGAGAGATGCTCCAGAGGTAATATTAATCATATTATCACACTAGATCGGCAACTTTCGTGACAACAAGTAATTAATTACTCCTTTATCCATTTTCTTTGCCGGACAGGGTTTGGAAAAGGTTCACAGGCAGGGCCGTGGGTGAATGGTCAGAAGAACTAAAATTTGTAGACCAAAATGTAAGTAATACTAGCTAGCTTCCAATTCCATTATATCATGCTTTATTGATTATTATTTTGATTGAACTCTCTATTCTCGTAAAGTGCGCGCATCAGGGACATGGCAATAACTTATGTGGGTACTATGTTTGCGAGTTCATTCGCAACACGATATGTGCGACGGGCCAAGCCGCACTAGAACAACTTAGAGTAAGTAAACAAAGTCCACAACATTATTTTATTACCATCAATTGTATTGAGTTTTATTCTTATATATATATTGACGGCCCATTCTTCATATATATTCAGATCGAACGGATGCGGGACCAACTCCTACCATTTGAACGCATACGAGCCATTCAAGAGGAATTGGCGGGGTTCATACTTGATGAGGTCGTCACGCCTGGCGGAGAACTCTTTAGATATCCACCAAAATGAACGATGACGATGTATGTGCCGATGATGATGTTTGTGTATAATAATAGTTGCTTAATTATTCATGTACTCGTATGTACCGATGACGATTTATGTGTATACCGCTCCCGATCGATTCCCCCTCGCTCCCCCCTCCGTAAATACGCCTGAGCAGGGCGAGGCGAAGTCTACCGTGGCAGATTTAGGCCGTTTTCCTGCCGCGAGAGTTCATCGCAGGAAAAGGGCCTAAATCTCTGCCGCGACAGAAGAACCTTTAACACCGGTTCCAGCCCCGAACCGGTGTTAAAGGGGGGCTGAGGCCTGCGGCAGCCCCATGTGCGCCACCCTTTAACACCGGTTTGTATAAGAACCGGTGTTAAAGGGGCCCCCCCTCTAACACCGAACCCTCAACAGCGGTTGGGGAACCGCTGTTAGAGGGCCCTCCCAACCGGAGTTAAAGGGGGGCTCTACACTAGTGCAATGTAATAGATTTGTCCTCTGCTGCATTCGAGAATCTTCATTCTGCATATTACAGTATGATTATATACATGCAATAAAAAAATAATATAGATGGAGACTAAATTAATTACAGAATTAGTACTTACAGACAATAGGCACTGATGATCGATTTGTCCAAGGCGTCTTGATTGAATAATTGAAATAGTTCATCAAATTCAATGGATATCATGTCACCCCTTTCTTTCCCATGATGCTTTTTTGTAACCCTCAAGACTATCCGATTAGCCCGGCCCTTGTGGCATGCATGTACCATTATGCAATCTTCGCATTTTTGTTGGAAGATTGTTTACCTCCTCGAGTTTGACGAGAGGTTTGCCGTCTTGGTATTTGTATGCTACTTCACTCCGGGAAGAACTCTAAGCGGGATAAGTCTGGGCAATACTCATACCTTGAGCAGCGGCAGCTTCTCCGTATTCTGCAACTATCACCGGATCATACTGCTCTTCGGCCCCATATTTGCTCGACCCCACATTGGTTTGGGAAATCACCTTGAGAGGGGCGCAAGACTGTTTTGCTTGTTCTCCGATCTGGGCAACAGATTTCTCGCTTGCATCGATCTTGCTCTTCGAGGCTTTTTGTGCCGCATGTGACTTGAGAATAGAACGCTCATAGTCTGATGACAGCTTTGGCTCGGGTTGATGAAGAGTCTTTAGCATTTTCAACACTTTGGCCTTTTCTTCTTTGGTGCTGGGGAACTCTGGCTCTTTCGGCCGCCTCAGCTTAGCGAAAAACGCTGTCGTTTCCGCATCAACGATCGCCGCAGTCTCCTCTTCAGTACAGTCATAAGCTCTCTTGGGAGGAACCTTTGGTACTTTTGGAAGAGGCTCTTGTTTACGTTTCGGCGATCGCTTACGGCCTTACGATGGCAATGCGCTTCGCTTTTTATCTGGCGCCGGCGATGGCTCCATGGCGATGGCTGCGCCGGAGATTGGTGAGGCGACGGAGCCAGGTGAGGCGACGAAGACGGCTGCCGCGGCGGCGACGACCTCGCTGGAGACGGGTGAGGCGGCGGCGAAGATGGCCTTGGCGTGTGATTTCGAAGCACGATACATTCCTTCGGCCATAGAATGGTGACGTTTTTTGCGTCTCCCAGTACAGTCACATCCCCTTCACCTGCAGGGTAGTGAAGATCCAAAACCTCAAAGGTGGGCATGATTTCATCCACGCCGACAACAGCGTAGCCCTCTGGAACCGGACGGCGGTAAGTTGGTGTGGGTCCAATTGGTAAGGCATAGCCGACCGCCACCTTCATTGATATGTTCACAACTTTGACATGTAGCTCGCAGTGTGTCATCTCTGTGATATCATCCATTGGGTAGCCAATAGGAGCCGTCGTCGGTGCATCATCGTCATCGCCATTGTCATCACCCGAGACCTCGGTGGAAGCCACACTGCTTTTTCGATTATTCGATAGGCCGGTAGCATCAAATGCAGTGTGCTGCTGAGATGGGCCGGTAGTACTTTGCTCTTTAAGTGCGTTAATTTCATCTTGTTGTTGCTTTAATCGTTCTTCAATTAAACGCATTCGCTCTTTCTGACTATCTGCTTCAACTTCCGCCCTGTCCTTTCTCCTCTGACGGCTTCTATCAGGATATTTCTTCCTCTCTTCGGGAAACCCAGTCCTCCATGGTTGGGAGCCTCTTGTGCCTCGTGTTCGTCCATCATGTTCCTTATTTCCAATGGCGAGTGTGAGCTCATCATTCTCTCTATCGGGAATGAAGTCCCCATCTTTAACAGCCTGTACTGCTTTTCTGATCCTCTCGATTGGCAAGGGGTCTTCTTTATGTCGTATGTTATATATACACCTCCTTCCAGTCAACGTGCCCCATGCCCGTAAAACCAATTCCTTGCACGTTTACCCAATAAATGCATCTCTGGGGTGATCTTTTATTACGCATTCATTCTCAAGTTTCTCCCACTTAGGAATGCCAGCCAGAGCCACCTTGCCCCATAGTATGGTGATACTTCTTGTTAGCAGCATTCAGCTTATTCGTTTCAGACATTTTCTTAGCTTTTTTCTGATTTCTTGTATTCCACAAACTCAGCCCAGAATGGTTTTATCTTCTCAAACTGAATATTCTTGAAATCGGGAGTCTTCTTTTTCACGACATAGTCAAGGTGCAATATTTTCTTCCAGTTGGTGAAACACTGGGCCATCTTCTTCAAAGCCCACTCCCTGACCTTAGCCTCCATGGCTCTCCCATGTTGTAAGGCGTCCTCAACTGGATCCTCCGCATTTGGATCCAGCTCTATCTTCGGTAGTTTGAAATTAACCATGAGCCTCTTCCAGAGTAAATCTTTGGCGTGGTTAGGGACAAATAAACATGTTCCCTCTTCATCCGCATTAGCAGGCCTATTCCAATTTCTAATGGTGATCGGGATTAGGTCCCTAACGATTACTCCGCATTGTGCCACAAATTTGGTTGCGACAACTTCAGGAGCCGTCGGTTTGCCGTCTTCAGCGACATCTTCGATCCTGAACCTCTCATGGTCTTGCAACTCTTTGGTTGGGCCTCGTCCGCTCTTTTCAGTAGATTCCTTCGATCCGGAGGGCTAAAAGAAGAAAGATCGTCGTTACTATTTCTATATAGATAGCAGATGATTAATTAATGAATTGATTTATATTACATGCACCTCATGGCCGAGCGTCTTCTCGATTACACAAGGCATCGCCTTCTCCCTCGCGGAAGGCAACACCTTCAACCTCAAAGAAGTTGTCTATTCCGGTAAAAAGAGGATCACCCTCACCGGAGTTGTTCAGAAACGTTGATACGTCTAAATTATCTTCCCCACGGATCACACCTTGGATCAATTCTTCCTTTTCTTCGTCTCTGACGTGTGGGTCCATATTTTCTACATAGGTGGAAAAACAAATAAGTCAAAGCGGCTAAAGGAGAAAGTTAAGTACGGTGTTGAGAGATATAAACCCTAATTCAGAGAAACCCTAATATATACATACACAATAATAAAAATGAAGAGAAACCCTAAACCTAGCTACAAAAAGGAAACCGTGTAGTAGATAGGTAACTCTAGCTAAAATCAACTAAAATCAATATTCCGGAGTTCCGAGGGGTGTAAAACCTAGTTCGGAGAAACCTCGGATGCATATGAGAGGGGAACATGAGTATAAGGCTACAAAAGGGAAACTATCCAGCAGATAGGTAACACTAGATACTAACAAAATACCATATTGGAATCGATTTAAGAGGGTTCGGAATGCCCTGGCGAAGGCACATCGTCGAACCCACATGCACCTAAGGGGTATTAATGATTCCTTATCTAAGATAGGGCTTTTAAGTTGCTTGACAATGTGACATCTGATCTCATCTCATCACGTTCTCCTGTCATACTAGATTCTCTGCATCTGATACATCATCTGGATGGACCAGAACTGACAGCTATGCATGGCTAAGCAGACACAGATACAAGCTCTAGCAGTGTACACAAGGCAAACCTAGTTATGCTAGGAGCAATGGATCAGGTAATATAAGCTCAAGGGAGTATGCAATAGATAGGATACTCTATCTATCGATAAAGACCACAGTAGAATCGTATGCATCATGGCAAGAATTGAAATGCTTTCGAAATCATAGGATTATATCATGGTGGGGCTATGCTTACCTTTGCCTGTTGATAGAAGATAAATAGATCTTCGGAAGCCTTGTACTTGACTTGATTATAGTTGGTCAAGTATTGTTCGTCGATCTTCTATGGTCTTGATCTCGGTCTTCGATCTCGATCTCGATATCGTATTCTATCGAGAAGAACCAAATCACCGGAAAGAAAGGGGAACAATCAACACATGGCATCAATGCAATGCTCAAGCAATGATGCTGATACGACAAGTTAATGTGCATTGGAATGTAACCCTAAAGCATGCTCGACAAGTTAATCGGGGTTCCGAGGGGCGCAAACCCTAACTCAAGGAACTCTAGAATCACCTGTTAGGGTTACTAGGGTGTTATAATTAAACTTGTCATTTAAGTTGTTGAACAATGCATGATTATAGCATAGATAGATAGTTCTCATTTTTCTGAACATTTTGGTATATTATTTGTATTTTTCTGAATTACAGATTAAAATTTATTGAATTTACAAGTTTTATTCATATTCTGAAATTATTAAATCAAATGTTTAAACCTTTTGCACCATAGTAACAACTAGCCATAGTGGCTGACAGGAGGGGCCCGGAGCCATCTCAGCAGCCACGCAAGTAAAGGGGAAACAGGGTCATCTGTCACCAGAGAAGGAGCTAGCCCTAGAGGCTGACTGGTGGGACCAGGGCCACGCGGATGCCACCTAGACGCCACGTTGGGCTCGCTGGAGACACGTCAGACGGCGATGGTAGGCAGCGGAGGAGAGCAAGCGGGGCTGCGGGACTTGGCGTGCTGGAATCAGCGCATGCAGGCAGACTCAAAATTGGCGGCGCCGCCCTCTGTTGGTTGCCGGAGCAGGTGGTACAACGACGGCCGACGGCGGCGAACGGGACCTAACGGCGCAGGCATGAACTACAGCGAGAAGGGAAGGAAGGAGGCATCCATAAGGTTCGCTTGCTCACCCTGAGCGCGTGAGGTTGGTCGGAGAGAGCGCGGGAGGTCGAGGTTGAGCGAATCGACGCCGGCGAGCACGGTCGGGGTCGAGGAAGACGGAGTCGTGGGCAGTGCAGGTGCGCCGCAGACGACGGAGGCGGCGGTCTTTGGCGGATGGAAACGCAGGCTCGGGCAGCTGCGGCGTCGCGAGCTGGCCGGGCCTGCAAGGCGTCGGTGAAGCAGAGAAGTGAAATGGAGAAGGAAAGAAGAAGAAGAGGCGCGCGCGGTTATAATGGAAGGACCTTTAGTCCCAGTTAGTGGCCCCAACCGGGACTAAAGGGTTATACGTCCCGGTTGGAGCCACCAACCGGGACGTATACTCCAATATTTTCAGCAGACCAAGGGTTGGCGCGCAGGGGGTCTTTAGTCCCGGTTGGTGGTTCCAACCGGGACATATTCCCCTGTTTAAAAAAAATTCAGTTATTTTCTCTCTATTCCCGCCTTATTTTTTATTTTGGGGTTTAAATTTGTATTGTTTTTTAAATGATAATTAATTTGGAATTTAGAAAAACTTTAAACATAAAAAGTGTTTGGATTTGAATAAATAATTCAAAACCATTTTCTGTTTTAAAAAATAATTAATGTAACCATTTAAAATATGAACCATTTACAATTAAAAATGAATTAACTTATATTTTTTTAATATCAATTTGGAATTTAGAAAAACTTTAAACATAAGAAGTGTATGGATTTGAATAAATAATCCAAAACCATTTTCTATTTTTAAAAAATAATTAATGTAACCTTTTAAAATGAATTAACTTATATCTTTGAATATTAATTTGGAATTTAGAAAAACTTTAAACATAAAAGGTGTTTGGATTTGAATAAATAATTCAAAACCATTTTCTGTTTTAAAAAATAATTAATGTAACCATTTAAAATATGAACCATTTACAATTTAAAATAAATTAACTTATATTTTTTTAATATGAATTTGGAATTTAGAAAAACTTTAAACGTAAAAAATGTTTGGATTTGAATAAGTAATTCAAAACCATTTTCTGTTTTTAATGGGCGGAAAAAAAGGACGGAAAATAATGGGCGGAAAGAAAATATGATTAGGATAGAACTGTAATTAAAGTACATAACGCAACTAACACAAAGTTACATAGAAGAACTGAAAATTAAGATACATGGCCAGATTAAGCCACAATCGGCCGAACTTGTTTTGCAATGTTGGAATAATTCAGTCATGCTCCTGCCTACACCTGTAATACTCGCCACTGTAGTCGTCGTACTCGCCGCGGCCGTCGTCTCTATCGTCGTCGGGGTCGCTGTAGTTGAACCTTGAAGGTTGAGTACGAGTAGGCTGGACTTGAGGGTAGCGCAGGCGGGGGCTAGAGTAGGCGGCCGTGTCGTAGGCCATGACGCTTTGAAGAGTCCGGCCGCGCCACCACAGCCGACGGCCGGCCTCGTTGAAGTTCGGAGGAGGTGGGCCCTCCTCGTGCCTGGCGAGTGCCCTCTCACGCCGATCCACGAAGAAGGCTTCCTAAGTCGGGAAATAGTCGCGATGACATCTGGGATTCCTCCGCTGCTCCGGCGTGAGCTCGAAGTAGTAGTGGTTCGTGATGGCCATCCGACGCGCCACACCTAGAGGGACAGGGAACGCCTCGGCGCCAAAGATCCAGCCGACGGGACACAGAGTCTGGCAGGGTAGTTCGAGGCGACAGCGCCCGCCTCGCTTCAGGAGTTAGTGCTACGGTGGAAGCCATGGGAAAGAGTGATGAGGTTGCAGATATGAGTCTAGAGATGTGCAATGACAATGGAGCCCAACCCTACATATATATATAGTGAAGAATCAAGGGAAGAATCGAGGGAAGAATCAAGCGGGAAAAATGGCGGGAAGAAAAATGGCGGGAAAAATGGCGTGTCGGCATTATGTCGTGCGGCGTGTACCTTGTCCCGGATGGTGTCACCAACCGGGACTAAAGATGAACCTTTAGTCCCGGTTGGAGACACCAACCGGGACAAAACACGAGTCAACACTAATAATAGGGGTGAGTGTTGGAAAATGGAAAAGGGCTTTTCCGTGCGACAAAAAGGAAAACTTCCTCCTGCAACATTGTTCTCCATACCAATGTCCAAACACATGCATAATATGGGCACAACATCACAAACTATGCCGTGATTCAGCACATAACATCGTTCATTTGGACCGAAAGCCATGAAACCTCGAACATGATAGGTCATTTTGTGAAGGTTTTTTCGAAACATGATCAATATACCAATTATGGTATTTTTCCTTTCAACTATCTAACAAAATATGACACCACGCGAAGGATTTTTATTGTTCGGATTTTTTTGAATTTATTATGCCCGTTTTGAATTATCTGAATTTCTAACTATGGTCGAACCGGTGTGCATGAAGATAGGGGACGAGCATCGTTAGAAATTGCATTGGATCTCTGAAGAAACCACATATTGCGAGTCTAAAAATGATTTTTTCAAAAAATCACGGGCGATAGATCATGTACCTGTAGTACAAACCGGACCCACTTTCTGCCGATTCGGCAGACATTTATCCTTTTACCCGGGATGGACGAAAAGGTTTGAGATGTACCGGTTGGGAGATAGTCCATGTAAGGTGGTCTAGTATTTTAGGAAAATGGGACGGTAGCATTCTGAAACGGCATTTTGGTGGTTACTTCACAAAACGACCCATTTTTTGCGCTCGGAAAATGGAAAAGGGCTTTTCCGTGCGACAAAAAGGAAAACTTCCTCCTGCAACATTGTTCTCCATACCAATGTCCACACACATGTATAATATGGGCACAACATCACAAACTATGCCGTGATTCAACACATAACATCGGTCATTTGGACCGAAAGCCATGAAACCTCGAACATGATAGGTCATTTTATGAAGGTTTTTTCGAAACATGATCAATATACCAAGTCTGGTATTTTTCCTTTCAACTATGTAACAAAATATGACACCACACGAAGGATTTTCATTGTTCGGATTTTTTTTGAATTTATTATGCCCGTTTTGAATTATCTGAATTTCTAACTATGGTCGAACCGGTGTGCATGAAGATAGGGGACGAGCATCGTTAGAACTTGCATTGGATCTCTGAAGAAACCACATATTGCGAGTCTAAAATGATTTTTCAAAAATCACGGGCGATAGATCATGTACTGAGTACAAACCGGACCCACTTCCTGCCGATTCGGCAGACATTTGTCCTTTTTACCCGGGATGGACGAAAAGGTTTGAGATGTACCGGTTGGGAGATAGTCCATGTAAGGTGGTCTAGTATTTTAGGAAAATGGGACGGTAGCATTCTGAAACGGCATTTTGGTGGTTACTTCACAAAATGACCCGTTTTTTGCGCTCGGAAAATAGAAAAGGGCTTTTCCGTGCGACAAAAAGGAAAACTTCCTCCTGCAACATTGTTCTCCATACCAATGTCTACACACATGCATAATATGGGCACAACATCACAAACTATGCCGTGATTCAGCACATAACATCGGTCATTTGGACCGAAAGCCATGAAACCTCAAACATGATAGGTCATTTTGTGAAGGTTTTTTCAAAACATGATCAATATACCAAGTCTGGTATTTTTCCTTTCAACTATGTAACAAAATATGACACCACGCGAAGGATTTTCATTGTTCGGATTGTATTTGAATTTATTATGCCCGTTTTGAATTATCTGAATTTCTAACTATGGACTACCACGCGAAGGATGTTCATTGTTCGGCAGACATTTAGTCCCGGATGTAGTCACAAACCGGGACTAGAAATATTTTCCGCCATTTCCCACCTCTTACCGCCAAGTTTTCCCGCCCTTTCCTTTCTACTAGAGCTTTTAGTCCCGGATGTAGTCACTAACCGGGACTAAAGATATTTCCCGCCATTTCCCAAAGCTTCACGCCAAGTTTTCCCGCCCTTTCCCTCTATATTTAGGGTGATCGTGTCATGGCTATCCACACATCCACACCTTCCTCTCTTAGAACAATGGACAACGCCCTCGGGCCATTCGACCTCGAGGAGACCGAGGCGTTGTGCGCCCAACTACCTTGTCCGTCAGGCTACCGTCACCGCCTTGGCCGGATGTCGAGCGCCGAGGGCTTCTGTCCCTCCCATCCCTCAAGGTTTCGCACGCCAGCGGCCATCACAAACCACTTCTACCACGAGCTCACGCGGGCAGCGGATGGATCCCAGTGGATCCCGACAACCACGACACGGAATGCCTTCTTCGCTAATAGGCGGGAAAGGGAGCACGCCAGTACGAGGGTGATGGCCTGCCACCGGTGAACCACAACGAAGGCCGCCGTCGTGGTGGGCGAACCGTACTATCATCGGAGTGATGCGCTACATCGCCGGGGGAGACCATCCTCGCCTACGGTGCCCACGAGTCCACCCGCCACAGGCCCCACACTGTCCGGCGGTGGCGGCATCGTCTTCAGAGACCCTCTCCCGCCCGCCGTGAATCCGAGGCTGGAATGTCCCTGGTATATGCCATGGATGGGCTGAGGATCCCGGAGTGGCGTGGCGATGGCGATGATGATGACGACAACGATGAAGACCACAAGTGCGTACTATAGGACTAGGCATGATTATGACTAAAGGGGGCGGCTTTAGTCCTGAGTGTTAGCTAGTCCCGGTTTGTCCCGGTTTTTAATATTAATAAATGTCTTGAGTGTTACCTAATAAATAGAGGGAAATGCCTATATAAAGAGAGGGTTCATCTTTAGTCCCGGTTGGAGAAACCAACCGCGACTGAAGGGATTGCGGCAGACTGGGCCAGGCAACACTAATAATAGGGGTGAGTGTCGACATTATGTCGTGCGGCTTGTAACTTGTCCTGGATGGTGTCACCAACCGGGACAAAAGATGAACCTTTAGTCCCGGTTGGAGACACCAACCAGGACTAAAGATGAGTCAGCACTAATAATAGGGGTGAGTGTCGACATTATGTCGTGCGGCTTGTACCTTGTCCCGGATGGTGTCACCAACCGGGACTAAAGATGAACCTTTAGTCCCGGTTGGAGACACCAACCGGGACTAAAGATGAGTCAGCACTAATAATAGGGGTGAGTGTCGACATTATGCCGAGCTGCTTGTACTATAAATAGGCATCCTTGTGAGTCCAGTCCTCCAGCCAGTTTGAGGCATCTCCAAGATGGTTTTAGAGAGCAGGGACACCACTACTGCCAGTTTGAGGAGATCTTGACGAGCCCAGTCCTCCGGCATCTCCGAGAAACTGGTCATAGAGGCACTCCCTAATATGTGAAATTAGTTAGCTCCGAGGCGTATTGATCTAGTTAGTTAAGTTACAAGCTGCAAGATGGTTTTCGAGAGTAGGGACACCACTGCGGCCAGTTTCAGGGAGATGCCGATGGAGCCCAGTCCTCCGGCATCTCCGAGAAACTGGTCATAGAGGCACTCCCTAATATGTGAAATTAGTTAGCTCCGAGGCGTATTGATCTAGTTAGAGAAGTTACAAGCTGCAAGATGGTTTTCGAGAGCAGGGACACCACTACGACCAGTTTTAGGGAGATGCCGCCGGATCCCAGTCCTCCGGCATCTCCAAGAAACTGTTCATAGAGGCACTCCCGGTCCAGCCACAAAACGGGACTAACACTCAAGACATTTATTAATATTAAAAACTGAGACTACAAAACCGGGACTAAAGGCCACAAACCGCAAAAGATATCCTTCGGTCAAGCCACAAACCGCGAAAGGCATGAACTAGAGTTACATAATATGAGCATGAACTTCTTGGCATATGTCATTCCTTATGACCGCTTCAGACGTAACCATGGAGCATCTTCTTTACTTAACGGAATGCTTGGGTCAGTTTTCACTGTGAAGGGCGGAATTTCATCAAACTTATTATAATCTTCTGACATGTCTGTCTTGTCCTCGATTCCCACGATGTTTCTTTTCCCTGAAAGAACTATGTGACGCTTTGGCTCATCATATGATGTATTCGTTTGCATATTTTTTCTTTTTTCTGCATAGAGGACATGTCCTTCACATAGAAAACCTGAGACACATCATTGGCTAGGACGAATGGTTCATCTCTATAACCAAGATTGTTGAGATCCACTATTGTCATTCCGCATAACCTGGTCTATCTTTACCCTTCCCCATTCAGGTTGACCCATTTGCGGTGAAACAAAGGGACCTTAAAAGAGACTCCATAGTCTAGTTCCCATATCTCCTCTATGTAACCATAATATGTGTCCTTTTGTCCATTCTCGTCTATTGCATCAAAGCGACACCACTATTTTGGTTGGTGCTCTTTTATCTTGGGCGATCGTGTAGAATGTATTCCCATTTATTTCGCACTTTGGAAATTCAATACAAGAGAAGATGGTGACGCGCCAACAAGTATAGCTGATCTCCAACAGTGGTGTCATTCAAGAGATGTGTCCGCATCCAACCACCGAAAGACTTTATGTGTTCATCGTAATCCATGATTCAGGCTTCCCGGTTTTTGAGCGTACAATATTCTTGTGTTCCTCGATATACGGAGCTGCCAAGGTGGAATTATGTAGAACTGTGTAGTGTGCTTTAGTGAAAGAATCCCCATCCCTACATATCATTGCTTTCTTTCCCAGCGTGCCTTTTCCACTTCGTCTTCCCTCATGCCGCGAGTCAGAAACACCAATTGGCTTAAGGTCAGGAATAAAGTCAACACAAAACTCAATGACCTCCTCTGTTCCATATCCCTTGGATATGCTTCCTTCTGGTCTAGCACGGTTATGAACATATTTCTTTAAGACTCCCATGAACCTCTCAAAGGGGAACATATTGTGCAGAAATACCGGACCGAGAATGGAAATCTCTTCCACTAGATGAACCAGGAGATGCGTCATAATATTGAAGAAGGATGGTGGGAACACCAATTCAAAACTAACAAGACATTGTACCACATCCTTCTGTAACCTTGGCAGAATATCTGGATTGATTACCTTCTAAGATATTGCATTGAGGAATGAACACAGCTTCACAATGGGTACTCGAACATTTTTCGGTAGAAGCCCCCTCAATGCAATCGGAAGCAACTGCGTCATAATCATGTGACAGTCATGAGACTTCAGGTTTTGGAACTTTTTCTCTGCCATATTTATTATCCCTTTATATGAGATGAGAAGCCCGACGGCACCTTGATACTGTAAAGGACTTCAAAAAAGATTTCCTTCTCTGCTTTGGTAAGAGCATAGCTGGCATGACTTAAGTGACGCCCTTTATCCGTCTTGCTATGTGTATGCATGTTCTTTGGGTCTTTCATAATTTGTTGGTCCTCCCGTGCTTCAGGTGTATCTTTTGTCTTCCCATACACGCCTAGGAATCCTAGCAGGTTCACGCAGAGATTCTTCGTCACGTGCATCATGTCGATTGAAGAGCGGACACGCAGGACTTTCCAATATGGCAGCTTCCAAAATATAGATTTCTTCTTCCACATGGGTGCGTGTCCTGTAGCGACGTCGTTCGGAACTGATTGACCGCCGGGACCCTTTCCAAAGATTACTTCTATGTCCTTGACCATACCAAATACATCATCACCAGCAGGGAGTTCAGGCTTCTTCCGGTGATCTGCCTCACCTTTGAAATGCTTGCCTTTCTTTCTTACGGGATGATTGGTCGTAAGAAATCATTGATTCGCCAGGTACACAACCTTCTTGCATTTATGCAAATATGTACCTTCGGTCTTATCTAAACAGTGGGTGCATGCCTTATATCCCTTGTTTGTCTGTCCTGAAAGGTTACTAAGAGCAGGCCAATCATTGATGGTTCTGAATAACAACCTCGTAGATCAAATGGCTCTGTTTGTTCTCATCCCACGACGTACACATGGTTTGCCCCACAACCGTAAGAGTTCTTCAACTAATGGCCTAAGGTACAAATCAATGTCGTTGCCCGGTTTCTTCGGGCCTTGGTTGAGCACTGGCATCATAATGAACTTACGCTTCATGCACAACCAAGGAGTCAGGTTGTAGATACATAGAGTCACTGGCCAGTCTTTGTGTCGCAACTCTGCTCCCCAAAAGGATTCATGCCATCCGTACTTAGACCAAACCATAAGTTCCTTGCGTCACCGCAAAGTGCGGGAAGTCTCTCTCGATTTTTCTCCACTGTGACCCATCGCAGGTGTCTCAACTTCCGTCTTTCTTACGGTCTTCTTTGTGCCATCGCAACAACTTTGGCATGCTCTTTGTTTACGAACATGCATTTCAACCTTGGTATTATAGGAGCATACCACATAACCTTAGCAGAACCCTCTTCCGAGGGGCTCTCCTCAACATCACCAGGGTCATCTAAATGCGATCTTATAACGCAACGCATTGCATACCGGCATTTATCTAAATTCTCATACTCCTTACATGTAGAGGATGCGATCATTAATGCATGCATGTATCTTTGCACATCTAATCCCGAGGACAGAGAGTCTTCTTTGCTTAGGGTACTCTCGAAGTTCGTTATTTTTGGAAACTTCGCTTCATTATTTTCAGCATCTTTTCAAATGAGGAGTTAGACCACACTCGCTTTCCATCGCAACAATTCCAAAGGTGGTACCGAGCTTTGTGCTGCCATCTTCACAATTTGGGTACAACAATTTCTTGTGATCTTCTAACATGCCCTCTAACTTCAACTTCTCATTTTCTGTTTCACAGTCTCGCTTTGCATCAGAAATGACCCTACCAAGTTCATCACCGCTCATCATCGATGCCCGTTCTTCACCTCTTTCCTCTCCATTGTCTTCCATTGCGGTATCACCAGATTCAGAAACATATGATGATAGTTGTTATCATCATCTTCTTCTTCACCATCTTCTATCATAACCCCTCTTTCCCGTGCTTGGTCCAGCAATTATAGTTGGGCATGAAACCTTTCATAATCAGTGGCATGAATGATTTTCGAGGAAGAGTACTCCTTGTTGTTCCGACATTGAACACATGGACAACGTATAAATCCATTCTCTTTGTTTGCCATAGCCACATCGATAAATTTATCCACGCCTTCGATATACCCGGCTACGCGCCGGTCACCGTACATCCATTCCCGACCGTTCATCTGCATCATATAAGTAAGTTTATCAAAAAACAGGACATCATAAATAGTGAAATAACCAATTCACACCGACACATTAATTGTATCAATGACCTAGAAAAGATAAGATTGCTAACCTCGATCGAGGGAAATAAAGAGGAGAAAGCTCAAGTGCGTCTCGGACACCTTCTATATTTTTGTTCTATGAGAAATTCAACGGGATTATTCACTCAAACATTTCAACAAACACCTTTAATGCATGCATGAGAAAAAACTAGCACACCCCCTCACACCTTCCACCATTCGAAAAAATAGAGTGGAGGCAGAGGGGCTGGGGCGTTGCATTTATAGAGGGCAGGGGGTCTTTAGTCCCGGTTGGAGCCAGCAACCGGGACTAAAGGTGCGTGCCACGCCACGTGGCTATGGCCAAACCTTTAGACCCGGTTGGTGGCTCCAACCGGGACGTATTCCCCCTTACCAACCGGGACGCATGCCCCCTGGCCCGTTCCCGCTCCAACCGGGACGCGTGCCAGCATTAGTCCCGGTTGGTGGCGCAACCGGGACAAATGCTCTGAGGAGTCGCGAACGGATAGCCCTTTTTCCACTAGTGCAAGCATCATACAGGTTAGAGCGGCCATGCTAACAGAAGTGATACAACCTCCCGACGGGTACGGTACGTTTGTGGAGTGTGTGTTAGTGGTTGCTGGAGTTGTTAGCGGCGTTCTCACTAGAGCAGCAGCGGCAGCAGCCATGGAATATCTCATTGTTGCAATACGAGGCAACTCATATGAGAACATATACTGAATGCACTGTTTGGCATTTTACATTTTGGAGATATTGGGTCATTAAGGCTTCATTATATAGACTAGCTGCTCATTGAAGTGTACATTTCATTTGGAATGTGTGATAACAAGATCTTAAGATTCTTTGTGCGTGCATGCGGAGGAGCGGTCCTATTTTATGTTGCATACAGATTATGTTTTTTAGATATAGTTAGTTCTTACTTAATTTAGTCCATAAGGGCATGTATGCCGCTAGACGGTGGAATGTACAATGCTAGGCATTTACGTGGGTGCTTTATGTATAAGGTAGAAGTGTTATATTTGGAAATAGTGTTTCATGAGGGTTATATTTGTGAAACGACTTTACACTTATACATGCAGTGTGTTGTACTGGGTCACCATAACTATCTATTTATGTAACGGTTTGTGAGTATTTTTTAATGAAATATAAATATGGTGTTATCCATGTTTCCATTATGTGAAGGATTTATGGGAAACACTCATGCAAAACATCACATCGTGATGAGTAGTTTCAAGAACACTTTACATAGAATTAATTAACTTAGCATGTTACACAAGCATAGAATCTATCTAAAAATAAAAAGTGGCAAAAATAGTAAATTCATGAGTTGTTTTTGATGAATAATACCTGACTTTATTAGAGAAATACATTTCTAGTCTTTTTACTTTCTGCCAAATATTTACTAGATTCTCTTTCAGCATTTCCTTTCCTTTTAAAAGAATCTATCAACATCAATAGGGGTGTCATACATATGACACATAGTCCAAAACGTGTATAGTCAAATACTAATACCTTTCGACTTGCAATTTAAAGTTGATCACCATCATCAAATGTTTGGCGTTCTTTCAAATTTCATTCCTTTTAGTAATTCTTTTAATGTAGTAAACATTTTACCTACATCTTTTATCCATCCTTATCATGATAACTTTCTTGATCAAGCTACTATATCTCATAAGGACGAATCGTGAATATAATGTTAGTTCCAAAAACCTTTTGGAAGATCAGGACGCCTAGCGTCTTCAACCTTTGCAAATTCTCATACAATATGAGAACATGTATCTTATTAAAATTATATTCTATCATATTGCAACCAAACACTATTTTAGATATCACAATATCTTTCACGGATGATCGTTTCTGAAATAATTCTTTCAGCTCCAATACTAAAACAACTTTCGAATATCAAAGATCATGGAGGCAAGCATGATATTTAGATACTAACACTGGAATTTTGTTACTCTTGATTCGATAAAACTTATCCAAATTCATGGAGTAAGTGAGGTTTTGCTGAAAGTTTGCAATAGTACTTTAAACTTTAGATTGACAGCCATAAAACAATATGATACCAGTTCGTAAAGTAAAAATTTCAGAATCCTATAGTTATATTATCTCAATTTATAGCTAAACACAAGGTAGTAAACGAATGCCAGTAACTATAACGAACTATGCAAATTCACTTCGATTCAATTTATGATAAATTGAGTTTGTTTTTAATCATATTACTATGTGAACTCCCACTCAAAAACAACATCTCTCTAGTCATTTTTAGTGATTACACAAACCAAATTCACAACGCCACGACCGATCATCACGAGTGGTAGCGCAACTCCAATGGCGAGAATAGTATGGGCATCATATCATCCATATGACTCGTGCTTTACCTTTCGGTTCATGTTCTGAGGCCATGTCTGTATATTCTAGGCTCTCCAAGTAAGAACTTTAGTACTCGTGTGTGGAAATTTGTCTTACATCCATTGTATGTGAATGTAAAGTCTATCACACTCGATTATCACGTGGTGCTTCAAAACGATGAACTTTCTTAACGGTGCATACTAATAAAGAACATATTGTTATCTTGATATTTAGTGATAGGTATCATCTTATAATGCTACTATCAAGTTATAAGCTAGATATAAGCATAAATAAGATGCAAACAAACATCATATGCAAAAGTGACATGATATGGCTCTTACACCTGATCACTATCTTGTGCATCATGGTATGATCTCTATCATTCCATTTGTGTCAAGCCAAGGTCTATGACGCTCCCACTTATTTGTTATAATTCCCGATAATATCTTACCATACTAAAATTATAATATTTACCATATTATGACACACTCCCACCAAAAATAAATCTAGACGCTTCTAATTTATATTTTGCAAGTTTTACGTGATTGTGGGCTTTCTAGGAAAAAACATTCTACATGCGAATTTCAACCATAATGGTGATAACCAAGTTATTAGCAGACCGTTATAAATCAAATATTAACTATAGTGGGTGAGATAGACACCAGCTAGCCACTTATGCAAAACTAGTTGTATGTGAACTTGTCAAGCGTGGAACACGTCTCATGTGCGAGGAGATGTAAAGTTTGTCCCGACCGCTTCATCCCACTATGCCGCTAATATCCAAAGTACACAAAAGTTTGCAATAACATGATCATCAACACCTACATATCCATGTGTTCTAAGCGTATAAAGCATCTACACATAGACTTACCTCTTATACCACCGATGTGGTTCGTTGCATAGAAAACAAAAAAAATCCTACGGTTGCAACTGCCAAGATAGAATCTAGGCGATACTTGTAAGTTTCAGATAGACTCACCCTTGAAGACCGTAAGCGGGATAAAATTCCCTCAAACAAACATGGTTGATGTTGAGTGTACACGACTGTCCTCAAGGACATACAAACGATCAGCGCCATAAGAGGGCAGCGCCTCTATAAACGGTCAGGTGTGCCGACGACTTTCAAACCCTCACACCAGTCAGGTGATACGTCCAATTTGCATCACCATTCTATATAACATTTTGCCTCTATTCTTTGATATATATGTCTTATTATGAGGTATTACTTATGTATTTTCCTCTGTTTTTGCATGTTGGATGATTCTTGGAGGCTGAACTGCCGAAGTCAGGTTTCTGATGGAAAAGGAGGTGTTTTGATGCAATTTCGCGAAGATCAGAAAAATATCGGAAAATTATATTTTCCCAGAAGACGGAGGAAGCCAGAAGGGGAGGCATAGCTGGGCCATAGGGGGCCCAGACCCCCTAGGCGCGGGCCCACCTTGCCCCGTGCCTAGGGAAGGTGTGGCCCACCTGGCCGGCTGCCGACTCCGCCCTCTTGCCTATATCTTCCTCACGGAACCCTAACACCAGGGGAGCGACCACAGAAAAATTTCCGGCGCCTCTGTGGGGCAGAAAATATCGAGAGAGAAAGAGCTCTCCGGCAAACAGATTTCTGCCGGGAAAATCCCTTCCCGGAGAGGGGAGATGGTCGCCATCAGCACCGTCATCAAGCTAGGCTTCATCGGGATCATCATCATCATCCACACCATCATCTCTACCAGCACCATCATCACCACTCCGTCCCGCTGTAACAATCGTGTTGGATCTTGCATTAGTTCTTAGGGGAAACTTTCCCGGTGTTAATTACTATTGTAGTTGATGCTTGTGAGTGGAACCATTGGATTATTGTTTATGTTCAGATTGTTATCCATCACCATATAATCTTTGATCTTGATCCCTATGATGTCTTGTGAGTAGTTCGTCTAGTTCTTGAGGACATGGGAGAAGTCATGTTGTTAGTAGTGGATTTGTGTTGAGTTATTATTCAATGGTTTAGTATTTAAGTTATGGTGCTATTCTTCTAGTGGTGTCATGTGAACGTCGACTACATGATACTTCACCATTTATGGGCCTAGGGTAATGCAATGTGTATTTGGCTACTAATTGTGGGGTTGACGGAGTGACAGAAACTTGAACCTCAGTTAGGACACCATTGCATAAGGGAGCGTAGGATCTCCGAGTTTAAGGCTGTGGTTAGGTTTATATCTTAATTACTTTCTTATAGTTGCGGATGCTTGCAGGGGGTTTAATCACAAATATGTATTAGTCCAAGTAAGGTCGGTGCATTAGCACAGGTTCACTCACACAACACTTACAAACACCAAAGAAGAGTACTCAGCTATTTGAAGCAAAAGCACTTGACAGAATTTCCATGTGTCCTCGAGAACGTTTGGTCCTTATAAGTATTTCCACCGGCTTGTCCTTTGCCAAGAAAGGATTGGGCCACTTGCTGCAGTTGTTCGTTGTCTTTATTTCTTACACTTTGTTTCTTTGCTTTATCAGAAAACCCCTAAAAATCCGTTTGCTAAGTATTAACAGAGATTTCCTGCTCCATACCACAAGTCCACACCTTCTGCTCCTCGTTGGGATCAACACTCCTATTTATCAAAAGTACTACGATACACCCCCTATACTTGTGGGTTATCAAGACTATTTCTAGCGCCGTTGTCGGCGATTGAAGCGCTATTGAAGAGTGGAACTGGTAAAGGAAACTTCTACTGTGAGTATTGCTTTTGTTTTTGTTTGTTACTTTGTTTCCAATATGGATAACCTACTTGGTTTTCTGTTTGGGAGAATTACTACCACTGTTAGGATAGTAGATGAACCACCACCTGTTGAGATAGATCCTTTTAAGATACCTACAAGTATTGTTGATCGTGTTATGGATAATTATTATTTTGGGGATGGAACTGTCCATCCTGAGAGACGACATTCACAGAAACTTCCAACCACGGAAAACCATACCAAAAAAGGGGATCTATAGGAGGAACTTGGAGAAGAGAAAATCCTTGCTGCTTCACGGATCATTGGAGGACATCGCATCATCCTATTCATCATCAATCACTGCATCACCATCACCACTACTACCATCATCTTTCATCCATTAAATCTTGTTGTAATTACATATTCAATTATGGTTTGCACTAGATTTATCCCCATACTTTTATCCATCCATTTGATTATGATGATGTTGTTGATTGCTTCCATGTGTGAGAAGATTCTTCCGTTCTTGGGGAGATGGAGAAACCCTGGCATTATTATGAAATGAAATAAATATGATATATTACTTTTGTCCATGATCTATTGATCTATGATGTGTGTTTGATCTCTCTTTAGATTGTATGTGTTGTTGACCACATATCATTTTCCTTCGGGTCTAAAGAAAAGGGTGAAATTCTTTGGATGTGTTTGGAAGTGTGCCCGAAGCTATTGTGACTAGAAGCACCGGCTAATAACCTACACGATCAAAGGAGGAATAAAGAGAGATTCACTAAGCTAATTATGTTATCCATAGGGAGACCCTTAATTGCGGTGGTCTGTATGAGTGATTTCTCTTAGATATTCATGGTGGTTATTTAGAGATGAGATCATTCCTTGGCTCAACAATGTGACTTCCTACGAGCCTTGCAGTGAACATCTTATTATGGAGTTCTCTCCACACATATCATGACATAAAAAATAGATTATACTAATTATGATTAATTGCAAAATGCTAGTGGTGTATTCTATATCCTCGAGAACGGTTTAGCCTTATTAAGTTCAACCATCATTTCAAACGCTTTACTTAATTGTTTTATTTTACTTGTTTTATTTAGTTTTCCGCATTCAACCAAAAATCGTTGAAACACCCTTTACTTGAAATTAAAGGCAACTTACAAGTATCCTTTGATAGACACTGACGAGGGGCATAAAGTCCTTAACCAAATAGCTCTCTATGAGTTCGATACTCTTATTTCGAAACTAGCTACAGTTGATTTGTGCACTTGCAGTCATCACATATTAAGATGCTCTTTGTCTATTTCTATTTGACAGATGGGAACCTGTAGTGATGATGAAATAATGCTCTCTAACGATGAAAATTTTCGTATTAGCTTTGGTAGTTTTAAATTCCAGTCATCAAATGAAGAGAACATTGAGAAGCTTGAGTTTAGAGGTACCAAATAACATCAAAATTGCAGTCATCTATTTGTATGTGTTTAGATGGTATACATTAATATTGCATCATACTGAAATTTTTATGTGTTGTTGCATTAGGGTCTCAACGCAAGGGGGACACTGATTTTGATAAGTAGAACCTTTTTTTGGAAACGACATGTATCTGAAAGAAGTTCATGTAGACTTCCTATTAGACTGGTGTGACACCGAATTTCCACCAAAAATCAAGTACTACGTTTACAGGATGTCCTATTCATCTTTCATGAAAAAGAAGTGCAAGCTGGTAATATGATATATTTTTAAACATGTGACCAACAAGCTACCCTATGATATTTAAATACTTTCAGTAATCACAAGCATGCTAATTCTTCAATATTTTGTACTTTCGCAGACATTTGAAATTGAGTTCACAAGAAAATAGCTAAAGAATCGCCTTGACTAACCTATTGATGTCCATGTTTGGAAAATGAACAGCAAGAAGCCAAAGATGGAAGCTGGGTCAAATGCAATCTTGACGATTGGATGAGAGAAAATTGTGAGAATTTTCAACTTAAAACGGGATAGCATTGTCTTTTTTTGCTTTGATGAAATAATGGAGAGGTACACATTCTGGTTTAACAACTTCTACTGGGTGGCCCATTATAAATACAATGCTGGTTTTGCTAGAGAGTACTAATTGTGATAGCTGTTTGATCTATGGACTGCACTTTGTATGCACTGCCATAACCTGTAATGGCTAAATTTGTATGAATTTCCCCAACTATCTGGCTAATATTAATTGTTATTATTCTTTTGACTGGCTGGTAAGTACTTGAGTTAATCTGTCTATTCGCTACTGAATCATGATTATGTGTCATGTCAGCTATGATTGAGTTTGAATTAGCATATTGTGTACTATTTAAAAGGGTTTATACATACTGGAGACGGACACTTTAACCAGTCGCTTCGAGGCGTCCTATTTTTGGATATGGTCTTTGTTTGAATCCGACTCAGGTCTCTTACCTATTGGATACGGTCCCTACTAGGGGCCGTCTGAGCTTGAGGAATTTTTGCAAGCGGTCAGGACTACTAGCCGTATCCAGCTCGCACATCTTAGAGGCATTTCGCTGTTTGCACCGTTTGAGACTGTGTATCTTAGAGCCGCAAAGAAAAACCGACTCAGATGGTGTGCTCTTAGAGGCTATGAGCTTGAGCCGAAACGAGAAACCGGTTGAGTCCTAGGGGCAATAACCGGCTCTAAGTAACGTGTTTGTACTAGTGTGTCTATCTTACTAATATATTCATTTACTACACTAGATATGTTGTTTGTTCTTCCAATTAGTTCATATAAAGATGAATAGTTTTGAAATAAGATGAAGTTTTTTAAACCGTTTATCTAATTTACATGTATTATGTATAAAAACGCTGCCACTGCAACGAATATGCTGCCGCATCTCCTCCCCCACAAAAAAACTAGTGTATGTCTCCCTAGTGGTGCGTTTGAGACATGCCGCTGTAGTATCTATTACTAGTGACATGTATGGAACATGCCACCAACACCACTTATCAGTGGCGCCGCATGGATGCACGCCAAATCAATTTATGTTCCTAGTGGCATATGGCGATATACGGTTAGCAGTAACATTTACCGGTAGCAAGATATCAATGGTATGCCACGCAAATGTCTCTCAGACGCTGTTTTTGCCACACCACCGATGGATATATCTGCAGTATTGACCAATGCGTATAGGGTTGGGCGTGACATGTTCCCTGGGGCAGTCGCTGCGCAGCCGGCTCCACCCTTTTGTGTGGTTCCTGGGTCTATCTTCCTTGTATTGCCTGATTTTTCTTAGGTTACATTTTTTTCTGAAAAATATTGTTAAAAATAAAATATCATGGGAAAACTTACTTTATGGCTCTTATTTCTATGGCAAGATCAGTGACACATTGCATAAATATTGTTACATTTTTTATGGCTCTTACATTTTTGTTCCGTAGATTTATGGCTTCTATTTTTATGTTTAGTTGCTATGTTAGTTTTCAATTTATTTTTTCATCCTGACACTCTAACAAACAATTCATCGTTTTATATACAACAAAAATATTTACACGTCTTCAGTAATAAGTATTCACGAGAGGTGAACGGAAAGGTTTGAGATTCCTAGGTTGGAAAATTGTCCATTCAATATGGTCTAGTATTTTTGAAAAATATGGTATTATCATTTTGAAACTTTCTTTTGGTGGTTGCTTCACAAAACACCCCGTTTTTTGCACTTGGAAAATGAAAAATATGTTATACGAAAGTATTTGTATTTTTTATGTATTTTTTTGAATAAAAATATATAGATATATCTTATTTTTCTGCAATTTTTGATATATTATATGTATTTTTCTGAATTTAAATGATTTAGTTATGATTTTTCTAAGATTAATGTGGCAAAAAAAAAATAGCTACGCCGACGGCAAAGCCGTCGGCATAGGTCTGAAATTGCCGTCGGCATAGGTCTGAAATTGCCGTCGGCGTAGACTTGACGCCGTTGTTCTGCCGTTAGCCCAATGGGCTACGCCGACGGTCATGTTTACGCCGACGGCGGCCGTCGGTCTATTTATTAGACGCCGACGGTAAAACTGGGCCGACGGCCCGTCAAGCTACGCCGACGGCCCCGACATTTTGCCGTCGGCGTATAAAAAGGCCGTCGGTATATTTAGTTATTCCTGTAGTGAGAGGCTGAACTTGCACAGATTAGTCTTTCTCCACAACCTTGGAGTAGTATTATATATGGACAATACCGGCCGGGGTGGCCGGCGTGGCTGACCAGCTGATATCGGTTGCGCCGAGAATACACATACGTAGTACCAAGCTAGGAGTCCATCCGTGCTTTTCAATGTGCACGGATCGATGTAGGCAAGACAAAGACGGCTTGAGTGTGCATAATCTGCCTTTGTTAATTAGAAACACAAGAACAAAACCCCTCGAGTTACACGATTGAAGAACGTATTTTATTATTTTTATTTACATATAAGAGACGGGAATGAGCGCAGGATATCGATGTGCAACTACACGGAGTATGAATCCTAGCTACTTGTGCACGTAATCATCTATGACATCTTGTCGTCCAAAAAATAAAATACTCGTCTCCATCACAGCTTAACCAACTAAACATCTCCTAGTACCTTGTTTCCTCTATATAAGCATTTCCACTCCAACTTTAGGAACTGCATGCCCGAGTCGCTTCTCCGTATGAGAGCTTGGTACCGACATTTGGCACGAGCCTGCACCGCACACACATTTTTTCCATTCTATTGCTAGCCACTTGGCGATTGTTCCATGTTTTCCACACATACATGCATGCAGTGATCGTGGCCAAGTATGTGTGTACGACCGTGTGAACCTTTTTCTAGATCGAACCGAATACCCTTTTTCTACTAGTGAGTGCTGCAAACCCCATCGCCAACTGTTTTCGACGATTGTCCTGCACAGGGGGCGAAGCTATTGTTGGGAAACTGGGCCGGTAGAGGCCCATTCGGTGTGGCATCTACCAGGCTAGGGTTAGCTCATGTGGGTATCTTATCCCCTTAGTCTATAAATAGAGGAGCAATTATTGTACGTGACTTTACCGAGAGACAAATTAATAAAGCTTCTCCCTGTTCTCTGTGTCAATTTTTTGTGTAATCTTGTGTGCCTTCGACTCTAGTCTTCTTCCTTGGGTGTGGAGCAGCCTCAGGACCGACCAGCCGGCAGGGGTTGTTCAACAGCTATGAAAGAAACAAGTGGGTGCCGCCACTCTTTTGTAATCTACCGGTTTCACAGCATAATTGGGAATAAGCAGAGTACTTTGTTTATTGTCAAAAGGATTAGTAAAATATCCTTGGAGCGTCATTTGACACGATGACCGCATTTTCTCCTCCAGCCGTTCGTGGCAACAGTGTGGCACATTGCACGTCTGTGGGTTTTACAAATGGCCAAGTTCTAGCTCGTATCATTTTGTTACAAATTTCATCCGTCGACGCCTCGACGGGAGGACAAGCAGGCAGCAGATCTCTCTGTATCCAGTTATAACCTCTCTTAACCCCAGAGGTGGCATGTACATATGAAGAGTTAGCTGCTCCATCGCGTTCACTCATCCTTGGAACCTGCAGCTGGTTACGTTTCTTAGTATAATCGTTTATGCCAGGTCAGATTATTGTTACCAACGTACAACACAAGGAAGAACTACTACTTCATCGGAGAATCTATGGTGTGACCAGATAATTAATAGATTCAGAGAGAAAGAGGAGAGCTAGGGTTCTTGATCCTGATGGACAACAAATTAAACAACGTGTCGATCGATGTCATTAGTGTCACTGATGAGGAGGATCGTCATTGTTTTACATGTCCGTAACCGGGTTTCTCTATGCTCCTGTAGAAAATAAATGCTAGATAGTCATTGAAAGGGACTTGAATCCATAAAAGTACCTTATAGAAAGATAATATGATTTCAGGATCAAAATCTGGAATCTCTAGTCAAGCTAGCTAGTCTTGATATCATAATTAAGATGATCTCCCTAGCCCTGGATGAGTTTAATCACTCTACTTATAATTGCCCTTAATTTTGAAATTAGTCCAAGTCATACTTTATAAAACATAACTAAGGCCTAGTTTGGCAACAAAGTTTTTCTTAAATTGAAGTATTAATATTTTAGTGCACGGGGGAGGAATACTGCAGTTTCTTCATACTCTAGTATTTCTCAGTTTTGGCAAAAATTACAACACATTTGGGTAGTTCTGTTTTGCAAAGGGCAAGAGGGAGCGCCTTTCTCTGTTTTGCAGAAAGAAGTGGTCGGGACTGAAGTTTTCAAAACGTAAAAAAAACTGCAGTGTTTGGCATACCTCAGTTTTCAAAACCAGCGTATTCCTTAGAGCCAAACGCTTTAAAGTATTCGATACTTCATTATTTATAGAAATTGAAGTATTTCCGGATTACTTAAAAAAACAGAGCTACACGGCCTAAGTAAATATCAACATCTGTGATAGAAAGACATAGATTATGAGTAGTCTAATGTTTTTATATTATCGATGTTAATATTTTTTTCTTATATGCTGGGCCAAAGTTAAGTCTGGCTCACAAAATTCAGAAAGCATGATAATTAAAAACAAAGGAAAATAAGTATGTTTACCGTTGTAGTACCTACAAAATACTACCAGCATGTTATGTAACATAAAATATTTTAAAATATATATATGCAATAAATTCTTTCGTTTTCAATCCATGTAGTTTTACATGTATGGACTAATGGTGATCAAAATTTTAAAACTCTACCTAGAAGCATAGTTAGGCATCTTATCCTTCTTGATGAAGGGAGTAATTTATGGTTTTACAGAAAGATCAGGATCTATTGTAATGAAGTACAAAACAACTTAGACATAATAAAAATTACATCAAAGTATTTGAATGACCTAACAATCATTGTCGCCACCAGAGTAGGGCTTTGATGCTCCACTCCGACGCTCCCCAATCAAAGCCAGCCTAAGGTTGTGGATGACAGTCGAAAAGTCTTTGTGCACTTTCCCCTCAGGACCAGCAACCCTGAAACGAAGTTTTTATTGTCAACCTCTGCAACCGATTTGAATCATATGAGACCAAACTTGTAGCACATGCAGACTGAATGAGATCCACCACTCCGTCAGAACAACGACCGGATGATGCCCCGCCCTCCTTAACGCCACCCTCGAGATTGTCGTTGACGAGGTGGCTAAGAAGGTGGGTAACCTTATGCTCAGGGCCGGTCCTGAGATTTCGGGGGCCCGGAGCGAAACTAAAATTTTGGGCCCCTTAGTATAATTTTTTTTGCATATATAAGATGATAAATAATAAATATTTTAAGTACACTTCTAACTATAATATTCATATAAAAATAACAGTGCTTACATGATACCTTAAACTTTCCTCCGAAAATTTCTAGAAGCAAAGTCCGTGACGATGGAATCAATATCAATCTCGTCCACTAACTTCTTCTTGATGCATAGACTTGCCAAACCATTTAACCTCTCCTGAGACATTGAAGATCTCAAATAGTTCTTCAATAATTTCAACTTTGAAAAGCTTCTTTCAGCTGATGCAACAGTCACGGGCATAGTAAATAAGATCCGATAAGCGATAGAAATATTAGGATAACAATCCGCTTCTCTAACAAACTCAAAAAGCTCCATAGCAGACATTGAGGTATTTGGCAAAGTGAACTTCATAACACTTAACTCAGAAATAAGTGTATTTAACTCAACATCACATATATTAGGTTCATCATCTTTACCAGGCCGAGTAAAAGTTTTTGCAAATGTAGTGCAATGTTCTTTCAGTTCAGAACCATCCAATGCCTTCAAGAATGTCGAACTCATTAAAAACCCAAATATACTTTTGAATGTCTGGAGTTCTTCAAATCTGCGCTTCAAAGATGTGGTCGCCATATCGACCATAACCAAAAAGTAGTTCACTTTAAAATCCTCCTCCGCTTGGAAGATTGCTTCCTCGCATTCAATTTCATCAAATTGCTTTGTCCTAGAAGCATGCCGCTTTACACGGAACCATTTCTCTACACCCAGCTCAGATGCAATATCCTTGGCACTCTTCAAACCAGCAGCAAATCCTTCATTTCTATATGTTTGAAAGTAAGTGCGCATACCTTCTATTTGTTGTATTGTAGAATCAATACACATGGATGCTGATTGCAATTTCTTGCTAACTGTGTTTACTGCAAATAAAATTTCATACCAGATAACCATACCAAATATAAATTCAAAGCTACTAAGCACTTTAAACAAATTTTTTGCATCACTCCTATCCTTTGGGTCAGTATCAACATCTTCACTTAACTCAAGAAGAGCAGACCTTAGATGAGGAGCTTGAAATCTAATTGCTTTGACACTTTTGATCCGACTCTCCCAACGAGTATTAGACAAAGACTTCACAGTTAAACCTTCCACGTGGTCAAGCAACACTTTCCATCTTTTGGTAGACCCCGAAAATAAAACATAGATCCGTTGCACGATACCAAAGAAAGAAACAGCCTTACCACAAGATTTAGCCATATCACAAAGAGTAAGATTAAGACTGTGGCAAGCACACGACATATACAAAGCCCTTGGATTTACCTTAATCAACCTGTTCTGCACTCCTTTGTTCTTTCCTTTCATATTAGAGCCATTATCATAACCTTGACCCCTGATGTCATCAATAAGTGTAGGGGTTCATAGCATGGAAAACAAAAAATTTCTACCGCATACAAACAAACAAGCCAAGATCTATCTACTAGATTGTAGCAACGAGTCGATAGAATAACTCACCCTCGAAGATTCCAAAGTGTTTAACGAGAGCGGATTCTCGTGGGTGATGTAGTCGTTCTCTTCCCGATCTCAAGATCGCGTAGACGATCCTTCCGGCGCTGTGTTCCGGCAGCGCTTCCGTAGTCGTTCACATGTTCGGTACTCGACGAAGACCTTCCTCTCCCTTGTTCCAGCAGGCAGCAGAGGTTGTAGCACTCTCCTCGCGATTCCGGCAGCACGACGGCGTGGTACCGGAAGTAGAGGGGAGATCTCGCAGGGCTTCGCCTTAAGCCGGAGCGAGTATGGTGGACTATGAGAGAGCCTCGGTGTTCTAGGGTTTAGACGCACCAAGTAGAAGGGGCTAGGCCGGCGGCTAGGGCAACTAGAAGCCCCAACTTGGCGGCTTGGGAGAAACCCTAGGCGGCGGCTATGGTGGGCGGTGACGGCTAGGGTTAGGGTTTGCGGGGTGTGGTGTTGTGTGTTTGGAGGGGCAGCCCTGCCCCTCCTTATATAGGTGGAGGGGCGTGCCAAGGGAAGGGGAGTCCCTCCCCAACTCGGTCTCCATGTGGGCCAGCGGTGGAGGGAGGGAACTCCTCCCCAAGTAGGTTTCCTACTCTCCCTCCACCAAGCAAAATAGTCGTTTGACTTTTCAAATTGGCGTTTGACTTTTCAAACTAGGATCTGATTAATCCCTTTATTTTGTTCAGCGATGACACCTAGTACATGATGCAACCATTCCAACTTGTTATGACACATTCATGTACCCTTCCCCTCCGGAGTGCCAGACATTCCGGAACCTTCTAGAACATTCCCGATGAAAACACCGGAACCATTCTCCAACCCCGAAAGAGGACTTTCCTTATATGAATCTTATTCTCCGGACCATTCCGGATCTCCTCGTGATATCCCCGATCCCATCCGAGACTCCGAACAACATTCGGTCTCTTACTCATCATTCCATAACTACTCAACAACGTCGAATCCTTGAGTGTGTCTCCCTACGGTTCGTGAATTATGCGAACATGATCGAGACACTTCTCCGATCAATAACCAATAGAGGAATCTGGAAATTCATATGGCTCCCACATATTTATACGATTACTTTGCGATCGAACGAACCACTTACATACGATACCAATTTCCCTTTGTCTCACGATAGTTTACTTATCCGAGGTTTTGATCGTCGGTATCTCTACATACCTAGTTCAACCTCGTTACCGACAAGTACTCTTTTCTCGTTCCCGTGGTATGTGATCCCTTGTGAGCCAGTCACATGCTTGCAAGCTAATTGGATGACATTCCACCGAGAGGGCCTAGAGTATATCTATCCGTCATATGGATGGACAAATCCCACTCTTGATCCATGTGTCTCAACCAATACTTTCGAAACACTGAATGCCACCTTTATAGCCACCCAGTTACGGTGTGGTGTTTGATGTCATCAAAGCATCCTTCTGGTGAAGGTGATATGCATGATCTCATGGTCGAAGGAATTAGGTTACTATGTATCAGAAAGCATATAGCAATTGAACTATTAAAATAACTTGATCTTTATGCTACGCTTAACTATAGGAGTATGTCCATCACATCATTCTCCTAATGATATGACCCTGTTGTTAATAACATCTCTATGTTCATGATCAGGAAACCATGATCATATATTAACCAACAAGCTAGTTTAACAAGAGGCTTTACTAGGGACTCTTTTATGTTTACAAATCACACAAGTATTAATGTTTCCTGTTAATACAATTATAGCATGGTATGTAAACATTTATCATAAGTATGAAGATATGATAATAACCACTTTATTATTGCCTCTTGGGCATATCTCCAACAGTCTCCCACTTGCACTAGAGTCAATAATCTAGTTTCAAACCTTTGTGTATTCAACACCTATGGCTTTACGTGTCGTATGTACACGATTGCTAGTGGTTGATCTCCGGATCGACACTTCAGTCGTGTGTAACTGCATGTCTTTGCGCCTCTACGCATCACTCATTCTCTAATGAGATGGCTTTGTACAAATTTGGTCCTTTGGTGTGACCTTTAGTTCTTTGGGGTTAAAACATGTTGATAATATTGTCGTACAATATATCTTCATAGTATTATCCCTGCTGTGAACTACACCTAGTTTGTTAAGAAACTACTTGACACAAATGCCCTCTTTTGCTGTATAATAGCAGTTATATACTTAGCCTTTTGTTGTAGTATCTGTCACAATGTCTTGACTTTGGAACTCATCCAAATCCATTATGGAACTTACTTTCCATCACATTGTGCCACCCTTAGTTTAGATTGAGATAAACTTAATTTGTACTTTGTGACAAAACTAGTATCAATGTAATACTTTTACAATGAACTAACCATCTATTTGTCACTTCTACAAAATAATATATTCTTAGTTTTTTTAAAAGATCATAAGAATATCTTTACTATCGTCCAATAATCATCTTATGAATTATTCTGGTATATGCTCATAACATTTAGAGCATAGGATATTTCTGGATTTGTACACATCACAGCATGATTGATAAAATACTCTTTGTAATTGTATCTATCAAGTATCAAAAATACTTAAATCTTTATCCAATCCTTCCTGTGCATCAAGAACCTTTCTTGTAGTTTCTATATTGA
The DNA here is from genome assembly GCA_023614405.1 of Avena insularis. Classification (NCBI taxonomy): domain Eukaryota; kingdom Viridiplantae; phylum Streptophyta; class Magnoliopsida; order Poales; family Poaceae; genus Avena; species Avena insularis. Next base: position 2,464,900 of record JAJUPC010000015.1, on the reverse strand, counting down.
ACTCATTCAATATCTCGTCTATGTACTTCTGGCACAACCATATTGGCGTCACAATTTATCCATATAGACATTGATGCCAAATATTCGGGTTCTGCCTAAGCCTTTCATCGAGATGAAATTCTTATCCTGTGTTAATAAAAAGATACATCACTTCCAATCAACAATATGTCTCCCACATAATGTATTAGAAATATGTCTTAGCGCTCCCACTTAATTTCTTGCAAGTTCAAGCATCATCATCGTCTCCGATGAAATTAAACTATTTTAACAGTTTCATCATAGTGAAGATTCCAACTCCGCGATGCTTATTTCAACCATTGAAGTTTGCATATGCTTTTAGCATCCTTTGAATTAACAAAACCCTTTGGACCGTGTTATGCACGCGTCTTAGGTAACCATTCTATTAGAAGAACTTGTTTTGTTTATTCAACTATCACATAACAAAATTATATGTAGTGGTTGCTACATTAATCCGTCTAGACTAAATATCGCTATGAAAGATCAGATCTTGTCATAGTCAACCTTCGAACATTATTGTGAACTATTTCCCAACATGTCAACTATTTCATAGATGTGAAACATCCATGTCTATTTATTTATATATCCAAATATGACTGTAAGGTCTTGCACCTTTCCAGAGAGTCTTTCAAGTTCAAAGCTTGATCTATCGTATATGGAACTATCACGGATTTTATGGCTTCAAGCCATTTGACGGAGTCAGGGCCCATCATCGCTTCTTTGCATGTAGTCGGATCATTACTGTCAAATAATGATCTTAACTCTCAAATCTTGGTATTTGATTGTTTACCCGACCTACTTGTTTCAATAGGAACTTAGACCTCCGTGACCACAACATTTGAGGCACGTGAGCCATGAGCATTGTTGCTGCCTCCGGAACACTTTTCGGTGCTGCGCAACTTTGATCATATATAGCTAAGGTTCTATTGTCCTCCCACTTAACTTTTCACGAAAAAATTCCTTCTCTAAGAAACTTGACGTTCTAAGCGACAAACATTTTTGTCTCCGATGTTATGGAGGAATAGTTATTCGAAATAACATACAAAGACAGATTCTTCCGACTTTGGTTGCAAACATCTTTCTTATGCATAGCACACCAATGTTTAAGAAAGGACAACTTGGGTTTTATCCCAAACCATAACTTTATATGGTGTCAATTCAACGGATTATGATGGAGCTCTTTTCAGTGGAAAAATGGTAGTCTCTAAAGCTTTTAATCTTTAAAATATAATGACAGTTTTATGAATTACACCTTTGATCTTACCATGTCAAACAAGGTTTAATTACATATCTCGAACGCTCCATACTCTTATGGTGTTTCGGGAAATGCAAATCCACGGAACGATTCCTTAAATCTTAGGTATTATGCTAAACTTGTAACTCAAATATCTTCCTTTATGATCTTATCATAAACTATTTATATTCTTGTTACAATGATTTTGCACTTCATCTTGAAAGTCTTTGAACTTTTCAAATGTTTCATACTTCATCCTTATTAAGTAAATATTCATATATTCACTCAAATTTTCGGAGGAAGCATATGAAGTTGAAATCCATCGCTCTTGACTACACATAATGGACTTCATACAACAATATGTAAAAGTTCCAATAAGCTAGTCATTCGTTCCCTTTTGGCCTATGAACGAAGTTTTAATTATCTCTAGAAAAGTTTCACAAGCATCATTTGATCAAAAATCAAAAGACTCCAAAATTCCATCCACATGGAGTTTCTTCATGTTTTCTTTCCAATATAATTTAAACGGCGATGTCACTTCCTAAGTGATCTTTTAATCAATTTGTCTTTCGACATATTTAGCACTAGTTTTATGGATGTGATTTCTCCAACGAGATTTGTAAATCATCCATCTTTTATGGATTATGGCAATTAATTGAACAACCCTTTTGTTCTCATAGTACCTGATAAAACAAATCTTGAAGGCAAGCTTTGATGTTTAACGAGCAACACAATAACCCTTTATTTGTTCTCGATGAACATCATCACATATTCTTTTGCTAGTTACTTAGGCCATTGTGGTTCATGAATTCTGTTGTTTCGTATGACGATTCACACCAACAAATTCAGTATCAAATACTTAAGAACCACATTGTTTAATAAGCAAAGAACATATCCATAACATGTATATCATCTATATACTTAAGCTGAACAATTCTAGTCTTTTCTTTTCTGCCATATACTTATGAGATTCTCTTTCAGTATTTCCTTTTCTGTTTGAAAGAATCTATCAACATCAATAGTGGAGCCATACACATGACACATAGTCCAAAGCGTGTATAGTTAATTACCAATGTCTTTGGACTTGCACTTTGAACTAGATTACCATCATCAAATGTTTGGTGTTCTTTCAAATTCCTTTCTTTAGTAATCTCTTGGTGTAGTAAACATTTTACCTACATCAAATATTCACCCTTCTCATGGAATTATCCATGATCAAGCTACTTTTAGCTTGTAACGGTGAATCGCGAGTATAATGTTGTTTTCCAAAAACTTTTGAAGGATTAGGACAACTAGTGTCTCCAACCTTTTGCAAATTCTCATCAAATATGAGAACATGACTTTTGCCATATTATACTCTATCATGTTGCAACCAAAACTTCGTTTCAGATATCACAATATCTTTCACACATCATGGTTTCTGAAACAACTCTTTCAGATCCTAGGTAACCTTGATATTAAGACAATCCTTTGAATATCAAGAATCATGGAGACAAACATGATACTCATACACTAACACTTGGAATTGTCACTCTTGATTTAATACCAATTATTAAACTTCATGGAGTAACCAGAACTTACAGAAAGTTTGCAATAGGACTTTTAAACTTTATATTAACACTTCAAAACAATACGATACCAGTTCGTAAATTAACTAACCAGAATTCTATAGTTCTATCATCTCAATTAAAACTAAGCGCAAGGTGGTAAACGGATGCCAATGACTACAACAACTATGCAAATTCACTTTGATTTAATTTATGATAAATAGTGTTCAACTTTTAATCATATTGCCGTTGAACTCCCACTCAAAACAATATCCCTCACATTGTTTTAGTGATCACACGAACCAAATCCACCACATCAAAACCGATCATCACGAGAGTTGATGTAGCTTTAATGGCGAACAATCAACATGTTCATCATATCTACTATATGACTCATGCTTTACCTTTCGGTGATCCGTGTTCCGAGACCATGTCTGTACATGCTAGGCTCGTCAAGATCAAACCTTAGCTTCCGCATGAGCAAAACTGGCTTGCTCACGTTGTATACACTTGCAGAATCTAACACACCCGATCATCACGTGGTACTTCGAAACAAGAAGCTTTAGCAACGGTGCATACTAAGTATGAACACTTTAAAACTTGAAATTTGTGTGCTTGAGGGATCATCTTATAATGCTACCGTCGTTAACTAAGCAATACAAGATGCATAAAGGATTAACATCACATGCAATTCATAATATGTGATATGATATGGCCTTTCTTCTTTGTGCTTCCGATCTCCATCTTCAAGCACGAACATGATCTCCATCATCACCGGCATTGCATCAAGGTCAATGACGCTGCTCCATGGTTGTCGTCCACTAGCTTCAACTATTACAACTACTTTGAATAGACATGCGGGTCTTAACAAAATTTAAAAGACAACCATATGGCTCCTGCCGGTTGCCAACTTACAATAAGGAACATTGCATACATCATATATAATCACAATCATGGCCATATCACATCACAGCACACCCCTGCAAAACAAAGTTAGACGCCTCTAATTTTCTTTGCATATTTTACGTGGTTTGGGGCTTTCAATAAGTGTCGTTCTAACTTACGAACAAGAACCACAACATTGATACTATTATTGTCAATCACCCGTTGTAAATTGAATCTTAACTATGTTGGGAGAAACAGGCACCCGCAAAGCCACTTATGCAATACAAGTTGCATGTCAAGCGTGGAGCAAGTCTCATGAACGATGTCATGTAAGGTTAGCCCGGGCCGCTTCATCCCACCATCCCGCAAGATGCAAAGTACACAAGAAGCAATCGACAACAAAAGCATCAACGCCCATAATGACCATTGTGTTCTACTCGTGCAACAGATCTACATATAGACACGGATCTGATACCACTGTAGGGGTTCATAGCATGGAAAACAAAAAAATTCTACCGCATACAAACAAACAAGACAAGATATATCTACTAGATTGTAGCAACGAGTCGATAGAATAACTCACCCTCGAAGATTCCAAAGTGTTTAACGAGAGCGGATTCTCGTGGGTGATGTAGTCGTACTCTTCCCGATCTCAAGATCGCGTAGACGATCCTTCCGGCTGCGTTCGGCAGCGCTTCATGATCGGTCACACGTTCGGTACTCGATGAAGACCTTCCTCTCCCTTGTTCCAGCAGGCAGTGGAGGTTATAGCACACTCCTCGCGATTCCGGCAGCACGACAGCGTGGTACCGGAAGTAGAGGGGAGATCTCGCAGGGCTTCGCCTTAAGCCGGAGCGAGTATGGTGGACTATGAGAGAGCCTCCGTGATCTAGGGTTTAGACGCACCAAGTAGAAGGGGCTAGGCCGGCGGCTAGGGCAACTAGAAGCCCCAACTCGGCGGCTTGGGAGAAACCCTAGGCGACGGCTATGGTGGGCGGCGGCTAGGGTTAGGGTTTGCGGGGTGTGGTGTTGTGTGTTTGGAGGGGCAGCCCTGCCCCTCCTTATATAGGTGGAGGGGCGCGCCAAGGGGAGGGGAGTCCCTCCCCAACTCGGTCTCCAAGTGGGCCGGCGGTGGAGGGAGGGAACTCCTCCCCAAGTAGGTTTCCTACTCTCCCTCCACCAAACAAAATAGCCGTTTGACTTTTCAAATTGGTGTTTGACTTTTCAAACTAGGATTTGATTAATCCCTTTATTTTTTTCAGTGATGACACCTAGTACATGATGCAACCATTCCAACTTGTTATGACACATTCATGTACCCTTCCCCTCCGAGTCTTGGGACATTCCGGAACCTTCTAGAACATTCCCGATGAAAACACCAGAACCATTCTCCAACCCCGAAACAGGACTTTCCTTATATGAATCTTATTCTCCAGACCATTTCGGATCTCCTCGTGATATCCCGGATCCCATCCGAGACTCCGAACAACATTCGGTCTCTTACTCATCATTCCATAACTACTCAACAACGTCGAATCCTTAAGTGTGTCTACCTACGGTTCGTGAATTATGCGGACATGATCGAGACACTTCTCCGATCAATAACCAATAGAGGAATCTGGAAATTCATATGGCTCCCACATATTTCTACGATTACTTTGCGATCGAATGAACCACTTACATACGATACCAATTTCCCTTTGTCTCATGATAGTTTACTTATCCGAGGTTTTGATCGTCGGTATCTCTGCATACCTAGTTCAACCTCGTTACCGATAAGTACTCTTTTCTCGTTCCCGTGGTATGTGATCCCTTGTGAGCCAGTCACATGCTTGCAAGCTAATTGGATGACATTCCACCGAGAGGGCCAGTATATCTATCATCATATGGATGGACAAATCCCACTCTTGATCCATGTGTCTCAACCAATACTTTCCGAACACTCAATGCCACCTTTATAGCCACCCAGTTACGGTGTGGTGTTTGATGTCATCAAAGCATCCTTCCAGTGAAGGTGATATGCATGATCTCATGGTCGAAGGAATTAGGTTACTATGTATCAGAAAGCATATAGCAATTGAACTATTAAAATGACTTGATCTTTATGCTACGCTTAACTATAGGAGTATGTCCATCACATCATTCTCCTAATGATATGACCCTGTTGTTAATAACATCTCTATGTTCATGATCAGGAAACCATGATCATATATTAACCAACAAGCTAGTTTAACAAGAGGCTTTACTAGGGACTCTTTTATGTTTACAAATCACACAAGTATTAATGTTTCCTGTTAATACAATTATAGCATGGTATGTAAACAATTATCATAAGTATGAAGATATGATAATAACCACTTTATTATTGTCTCTTGGGCATATCTCCAACAATAAGAAAACCATATGACTTGATAGAATCAACCAATACCTTGAAAAGCCCTTCACCAGATGTGTCATTCACCACCAAGAAACCAAGAAACCAAGAAAGTACTCCTCAACTTTTACCTGTGCATCAGAGGTATTAACACAGCGAACCAACAAACTCATTTGCTCTTGGTGACTCACATCTGGGGTACAATCAAGAATAACTGAGAAATATTTAACCTTCTTAACCACCTTCAAAATAGTGTCTGTAATGCTAGAAGCCATTAGTAAAATCAACTCATTCTGAATTTTGTGACTAAGATAATGATAATGAATCTCATTGCTTTGAATTCGTCTAATATGGTCTTGCATTACCATGTCAAATTCTGCAATCATCTCAACACAAGCTAAGAAATTACCATTATGGTCATTGTAAAGCTGCTCATTGGATCCTCTAAATGCCAAACTGCGCTTATCAAGAAATTTTACAACAGCAACTATTCTTAGCAAAACTTGTCTAAGGCGCTCCTTCTCTTTTGTGATCTCATGTTGCAACTCCTTATCAATTGTTTCATATTTGCTCAGTCTATTTCTTAATTCGTTCCAAGAGATTATGCTTGTCATATGCTCGACACTAACTTCATGTTCTTTGAGCCAATTGGTGATATGTTTCCAATCATTAAACCTAACTTCATGTTCCAAGAGATTATGCTTGACACTAACTGCATGTGCCAAGGAACTCTTGCAGCTAATAGGGTTGAACAACTTGCATGAAAAACAGAACACTTTGTCAACATGACTTGAATAAACTAGCCATTTTCGATCACGTACCTCTCCATTGCTCATGTGTCTAGAGTAATGAGAATATGAAAAATGTCTTTTACCGGTTAGAGGAAAAGTGATATTTTCTTCTCTGATAGGACCCTTTTCCATTAATATGTGCCTTTTCTTGTTATCAAGAGTACCCCAATTTGCTGGATTATAAATATCCACACTAACTGGTTCTGGTTCATCATCAACATTAGCAGATTCATCATCATGATTAGTCACATTGCCATCATCTGCGTTGATATGAACATCGTCTTCTGGATCAACATTAGTCTGTTCACCCACAAGAACTAGAGCCAACTCATCTGGATTCCTCGAAGTGCTCGTGTTGCTCTTCAAAAATTTATGAAAAGATCCTCTCTACGATTCTATTAATTTCTTCTCTTGTTCTCTCATTTTTCTTTTCTGAGCACCGGATTCGGGCGCCATAATCAGTTAACCTCGGACGCTACAATAAAGAACAACAATCAGTAATAAATGTGTAAACTACTAATTAGAATTATGAACTAAAAATTAGGACAATCAAAAAAACTTGTGTAGACATGTAGTTGTGTAATTGTGTATTTGTGTTGAGATGATTGCAAACAGCAAAATAGCAAGACAGCAACCTACAGAAATTAGGGAGAGCAAAACAGCAAGGCAGCAACCTGCAGATCGATTCCAGTACGGACAGAGACAGCCCAACAGGGAGGCAGCGGCAGGGAGATGAACTGAAATTTGCAGATCGTCAGTAGGCCTCGAGGGCGCAGCGGAGGCGGCGATCCCAATCGGGTTGGCGGCGGTGGCGAGTGTGGGGAGGCGGGAGTGGAAGGGCGAGGTCGGCGCGGCGATCACGGAGCCGGCCGTTAAATCGAGTTGTCGTCGTCGTTAAATCGGTCGACGCCAAGAAACCCACCGCGTGGCGTCGGGACTCGAGACTCGGGCGATCCGCGATCCTCTCGTCTCTCGATCGAGAGAAGGAAGCGACGCTGACGCCTCGATATGCGCTTGCCGCCTCGTACCTGGCAGGCCCTGGTCACTACAGGAAACAATTAAGGCGCCGACGGCCGGCCGGCTACGCCGACGGCCAAAGGTCGGGGCCGTCGGCGTAGCTGCCTTCCCTGGCCAGCCGACCAGCCCGGCCGTCGGCGTAGATACGGCCATCGGTGTAGTTGACGGTGCCGAGGGTAGCCCTCGGCGTAGTGTGGCTGTCGGCGTAGTAGCGAGGTCTGTGCCGACGGTAGCCCTTGGCGTAGATATAGCCCTCGGCGTAGCCCCAGTTCAGATACGATGAGGGAAACGGCGTTAGCCAGCCAAGCTGTGCCGCTCTTTGAAAATTTTTGTTTGGTCCATGATGGCAGATGGGGGTAGTCGACATAAACCTCCAGTTTTTCTTTGTCCGACAGTCGTTAATAGAGGCTTCAGATTTTTTTCCTTTTTCATTATTTTTTGAAAAATCATAACTAAATCATTCTAATTCAGAAAAATACAAATAATATATCAAAATTTGCAGAAAAAAAAATCTATCTATCTACACTCAAATATTACACATTTATAAACAAAAATTAAGTAAAATATAAAACATTATATATAGTTTAAAACGGGCATTATAAATTCAAAAACGATCCAAACAATGCTAAACCTTCGCGTGGTGTCATATTATGTGGCATAGTTAAAAGGAAAAATATCAAACTTGGTATATTGATTATGTCTCAAAAAAACCTTCACAAAATGACCTATCTCGTTCGAGGTTTCTTGACTTTTGGGTCAAATGACCAATGTTATGGCTAGAATGAAGGCATAGTTTATGATAATGTGCCCATATTATGCATAAGTATGCATCATGGGATGACGAACAATGTTTCAGGATGAAGTTTTCCTTTTCGTCGCACCAAAAAGCCGTTTTCCATTTACCGAGTGCAAAAAACGGACGGTTTTGTGAAGCAACTACCAAATGGCTAATTCAAAATACTACCATCACATTTTTCAAAAATATTAGACCACCTTCCATGGATAATATCATAACAGGGGTATCTCAAACATTTCCGTCTATCCCTGGTGAAAAAGACAAATTCCTGCCGAATCGGTAGGAAGTGGGTCAGATATGAACTACATGTACATGATCGGATGCTCATGATTTTTTACAAAAATCATTTTTAGGTTCAAAATATGTTGTTTCATCATAGATCCACTTCAAGTTTAGCGAGTCTCAGCCCCGAGCTAAGAATCTTCATGCCCACCCTTCGACAAAGTATAACGATGGTTTAAAACGGGCATTATAAATTCAAAAACGATCCAAACAAAATGAAACATTCGCGTGGTGTCATATTATGTGACATAGTTAGAAGGAAAAATATCAAACTTGGTATATTGATTATCTCTCAAAAAAACCTTCACAAAATGACCTATCTCGTTCGAGGTTTCTTGACTTTTGGGTCAAATGACCAATGTTATGGCTAGAATGAATGCATAGTTTGTAATAATATGTCCATATTATGCATAAGTATGCATCATGTGATGGCGAACAATGTTTCAGGAAGAAGTTTTCCTTTTCATTGCACCAAAAAGCCGTTTTCCATTTACCGAGTGCAAAAAACGGACGGTTTTCTGAACCAACCACCAAATGGCTAATTCAAAATACTACCGTCACATTTTTCAAAAATACTAGACCACCTTACATGGATAATTTCATAACACGGGGATCTTAAACATTTTTGTATATCCCTGGTGAAAAAGACAAATTCCTGCCGAATCGGTAGGAAGTGGGTCAGATATGAACTACAGGTACATGATCGGATGCTCATGATTTTTTACAAAAATCATTTTTAGGTTCAAAATATGTTGTTTCATCATAGATCCACTTCAAGTTTAGCGAGTCTCAGCCCCGAGCTAAGAATCTTCATGCCCACCCTTCGACTAAGTATAACGATTGTTTAAAACGGGCATTATAAATTCAAAAACGATCCAAACAAAATGAAACCTTCGCGTGGTGTCATATTATGTGACATAGTTAGAAGGAAAAATATCAAACTTGGTATATTGATTATCTCTCAAAAAAACTTCACAAAATGACCTATCTCGTTCGAGGTTTCTTGCCTTTTGGGTCAAATGACCAATGTTATGGCTAGAATGAATACATAGTTTGTGATAATGTGTCCATATTATGCATAAGTATGTATCATGTGATGGCGAACAATATTTCAGGAAGAAGTTTTCCTTTTCGTTGCACCAAAAAGCCGTTTTCCATTTACCGAGTGCAAAAAACGGACGGTTTTCTGAAGCAACCACCAAATGGCTAATTCAAAATACTACCGTCACATTTTTCAAAAATACTAGACCACCTTACATGGATAATTTCATAACACGGGGATCTTAAACATTTCTGTATATCCCTGGTGAAAAAGACAAATTCCTGCCGAATCGGTAGGAAGTGGGTCAGATATGAACTACAGGTACATGATCGGATGCTCATGATTTTTTACAAAAATCATTTTTAGGTTCAAAATATGTTGTTTCATCATAGATCCACTTCAAGTTTAGCGAGTCTCAGCCCCGAGCTAAGAATCTTCATGCCCACCCTTCGACAAAGTATAACGATGGTTTAAAACGGGCATTATAAATTCAAAAACGATCCAAACAATGCGAAATCTTCATGTGGTGTCATATTATGTGACATAGTTAGAAGGAAAAATATCAAACTTGGTATATTAATTATGTCTCAAAAAAACCTTCACAAAATGACCTATCTCGTTCGAGGTTTCTTGGCTTTCGGGTCAAATGACCAATGTTATGGCTAGAATGAAGGCATAGTTTGTGATAATGTGTCGATATTGTGCATAAGTATGCATCATGGGATGACGAACAATGTTTCAGGAGGAAGTTTTCCTTTTTGTCGCATCAAAAAACCGTTTTCCATTTACCGAGTGAAAAAACGGACGATTTTATGAAGCAACTACCAAATGGCTAATTCAAAATACTACCGTCACATTTTTCAAAAATACTAAACCACCTTACATGGATAATTTCATAACACGGGAATCTTAAACATTTATGTCTATCCCTAGTGAAAAAGACAAATTTCTGCCGAATCGGTAGGAAGTGGGTCAGATATGAACTACAGGTACATGATCAGATGCTCATGATTTTTTACAAAAATCATTTTTAGGTTCAAAATATGTTGTTTCATCATAGATCCACTTCAAGTTTAGCGAGTCTCATCCCCGAGCTAAGAATCTTCATGCCCACCCTTCAACAAAGTATAACGATGGTTTAAACCGGGCATTATAAATTCAAAAACGATCCAAACAACATGAAACCTTCGCATGGTGTCATATCATGTGACATAGTTAGAAGGAAAAATATCAAACTTGGTATATTGATTATGTCTGAAAAAAACCTTTACAAAATGACCTATCTCGTTCGAGGTTTCTTGACTTTTGGGTCAAATGACCAATGTTATAGCTAGAATGAAGGCATGGTTTGTGATAATGTGCCCATATTATGCATAAGTATGCATCATGGGATGATGAACAATGTTTCAGGAGGAAGTTTTCCTTTTCGTCGCACTAAAAAGCCGTTTTCCATTTACCGAGTGCAAAAAGCGGACGGTTTTGTGAAGCAACTACCAAATGGCTAATTCAAAATACTACCGTCACATTTTTCAAAAATACTAGACCACCTTACATGGATAATTTCATAACATGGGGATCTTAAATATTTCCGTCTATCCCTGGTGAAAAAAACAAATTCCTGCCGAATCGGTAGGAAGTGGGTCAGATATGAACTACAGGTACATAATCGGATGCTCATGATTTTTTACAAAAGTCATTTTTAGGTTCAAAATATGTTGTTTCATCATAGATCCACTTCAAGTTTAGCGAGTCTCAGCCCCGAGCTAAGAATCTTCATGTCCGCCCTTCGACAAAGTTTAACGATAGTTTAAAACGGGCATCATAAATTCAAAAACGATCCAAACAAGATGAAACCTTCGCGTGGTGTCATATTATGTGACATAGTTAGAAGGAAAAATATCAAACTTGATATATTGATTATGTCTCAAAAAAAACCTTCACAAAATGACCTATCTCGTTCGAGGTTTCTTGACTTTCGGGTCAAATGACCAATGTTATGGCTAGAATGAATGCATAGTTTGTGATAATGTGTCCATATTATGCATAAGTGTGCATCATGAGATGGCGAACAATGATTCAGGAGGAAGTTTTCCTTTTCGTCGCACCAAAAAGCCATTTTCCATTTTCCGAGTGTAAAAAACCGACGGTTTTGTGAAGCAACCACCAAATGGCTAATTCAAAATACTACCATCACATTTTTCAAAAATACTAGACCACCTTACATGGATAATTTCATAACACGGGGATCTCAAACATTTCCGTCTATCCCTGGTGAAAAAGACGAATTCCTACCGAATTGGTAGGAAGTAGGTCAGATATGAACTATAGGTATATGATCGGATGCTCATGATTTTTTACAAAAATCATTTTTAGGTTCAAAATATGTTGTTTCATCGTAGATCCACTTCAAGTTTAGCGAGTCTTAGTCTCGAGCTAAGAATCTTTATGCGTGCTGTTTTAAACGGGCAAATGAAATTATGATAAGAATCACGACATAGTTTGTGATAAGTTGATATTGATATCATATTTGGATTCCTCTCATTTTTTAATCAATTTAGACATATTATTTGCCGAATTCCGATTTACAGATTTAAAGATATTAATTATTCCATATTAAATAAAAAATACAAAAAAAATAAAATCATTATATTTTTATTTGAGTTCAATAATATTTTTACTTATTCGTTGTTGTTTACTTAAATAATTGCTTGTAATTTCAAAAAATACAACCATATGACATGATGATATACGAGTTAATAGGAATTATATCATAGTATTGACAACAATTAGTAAATTGCTTTGCGGAAAGAGATTCTGAAGGAACGAGAAAGTTAAGCGTGCTAGAGCTGGAGTAGTGCTAGGATGGGTGACCGAATGGGAACTTTGACTAAGACTGCAATTTAATCAATTATTAACTATAAATAGTGTTAAGATGATTAAAGCGGGAGATTAAGGAGTCAAATAATTCAAAGATTAAAAAAAATAAACAAAAAATAAAAAAATATTTTAGGCTATGCGGCTGACCTAACCGTCGCGTAACTCCATTCTGTGCCCGGCGTAGCTCCAGGCTGAACCGTTAGCCAAGACGGCCGTTGACTGACACGCGGAGCCCGCTGGAAGACGCTGTGCCGAGGGGGAGGGGCTGTGCCGACGGCCACGAAGCTGTGCCGACGAGGACGTACGTCGAGGGGCCTACGCCGACGGCCACCGACGGCAATTTGGCGCTGTGCCGACGGCAGCCGGCCGTCGGCGTAGCAATTATTTCCTGTAGTGGGTACTGGGAGTCGTAGAGTTGTTGAGCCCAATATAATTTTTTTAATGTATACTAAAACTGTAAATTTTTTGGCCCCTATTTTTTTGGGCCCGGGACGGCTGCCCCGCTGGTCCCCCAGGGCCGTCCCTGCTTATGCTTGTCCCGCGCAACGACACCATAGCCACTATAACAATCACTGTCGGTTAGGAACCTGACTACAATGTCGAGCGGAAATCAATGGTACCCACCCCCTCCCGCTGCCAGAGTGGCAAACAAAGGATGCACATATCGGTAGATTGCGGTGGCTAGGGTGGAACTCTAGATTAATGGCTTCTTCCAAGTAAAGACGAAAAAATTACGAGCAATGTGTGGTTCTAACTACTGTACTATCTAAATATAGTTTTTTTTTTAAATTAAGATATGACACGTGGGTGGGAGTGGGGGGTGGGGGCACATCGGAGAGTTCTATGGCTACAAGGTCATACTATGCATCAAAATATGGTTATATCACATTATTATTTGTATTGTCATGGTACAAGTATCCTTCTCCAATTTTGAGTCCGCCAAAAAGTCAAGAAAGAGAGGAATGAGCAACCACCAACCCAAACAGACCGTATTTGCTATCACAATATGTAATATCCTGATATTATTAGTAGTATCACAATAATATCGATTTGTACATACCCTTATTGTTTACTTTTAAATAAAGGATTACATTTATATCAAATTTAATTTTTTTTAATCCGTAACTGTTTTAATATGAAGTGCACATATTTTAGAACGAAATACCATTTATAGTACTCCATATGTTGAAGGCCAAACCCTCAAAGTACGATTTAAAATCTACTAAAAATGCCAAAAAAAATCAGTAAACCATATGTCGTAGGCCATGACCTCTTAGGGTAGATAGTTAAAATTTATAAGTGTGATGTCTATTGTTTGTTTGTCCGTTCGTTTTTTGGGAAAACGTTAACTTGCTTTAGTTTTGGTTTAGGGAACATGATAGAGAACATGATTGCGGCAGAAGACTTGACATTCGCCTATTTTATTTGGGGGGAACGTGACGTGGGCATTGGCGTGGGCATTGGCGTGTGAGTTAGTAGTATATGCAGTACATTGTTTGATAATGATGGCTTAATAGGCAGACATCGCCTGAGCAGACAAAATACTACCTTACCACTACATATGCGCAGGGTGACCTATATAGACTCTCAACACATGCACTCAATCCTGGGAAATTAAGTTTTTTGCTCACACAGTTCAGTATGGACGATCAGGAACTTGAGCAGCTAGCCCTCCTCTCGCTCGCCTCCTCTGCGCTCATCAATTCAATCTCCGGATTGTCAGCATCTTCCTCGCGGTCGACAGACAGCCTCACATCAGCATCTTCCCTCATGCCGGTGCTGATCACGTTCGTGGCCGTCCACGGCGTGCACAGAAGGGCTGTGTGGCCGCCTCCTGACGGAGGCGCCGCTGCGCTGGACCTCCTCCTCATCGCCGCGGCCGTTGCCGCCATGGTCTTGCACTTCATGTATTGAGTGTGACTGCACTTCATCGCCGCAGCCGTTGTCATGTAAGAGTAATGAAAGTCTCAGATCGATCGTCCCTCCAACGTACGTATATTTATGTTATCATGTCGAGCCTGCTTCCCAAAGGAGCATGCATACGTGAGTACTTAGTTGAAAGGACTATCTTAAAATGAGTATGCATACGTTAGGTACTGCACTTGTTTTCTGAAAAGGTGGATCATCGTGAGGTTACCTAGCTAGGGGCTTAATTACTCATAAGTACTAGCCGGATTGAGTATCTTTTTTAGTTAATTTGTCACCCTACCAGTTTCTTCTAGGCATAACCTTTTTTCATTGTTATTAATTGATCAGGTGGATTCCGTGGATGTCACAAGAGTCTAGACTTCGTTGTCTATTTGTTTTGGGCTGTAAAACTAATCATAGATGCTGCTGCTCTTTCGTACTAGATTCAGTTCCACACGGCTATACTATATGTTAGAGATATGGCCCTACTAGTCAAATGAAGTTCCAAAATCATGTTACTGACAAACAATAAATTTGACCATCCAAATCAGGTGGGCTTCAGGTGCATGTAAGTTTGTTGCAGTCTTGCAGAAGAGCTGGAATTCAAGCCCAATCCCTGTGATCATGGGGAGTTAATAATTAATTAGCGATTGGCGGCAGTGGTGAATGGTGATTGACTAGTACTGTTTGTTGGTGTGCTTGCAGATGGGTGACCTAGGTTCCACTTATACATATTGTTTAATTGGACTATATATTTTGGTTGTTGTCCCGTGTGGCTTTTCATTTCAGTCATCAAAGCACCGTAATAATCGAATTACAAGGACTGTGTGGGCTTCTCAGAAAGAGCAACCAAAAAAACCTTTGTGGATTGTCAAAAAAAAATCAATGCTTGACATGGACTATGCTACAGAGCGTAGTTCTCTGTGCATGCAGAGCAGGATCGACTCTATGTTTTGCAGGGCCCTTAAGGTTAAATTGACGGTATGGGCCTTTAAGGTTAAATTGCAGGGGCAGGGTACATATCCCCCATTTCATGAAAAAAAAAACACAAAGTAGTTCTCACTTGTGAAATGGGGAGTATAACTGTTGTGTATAGTAAATTTTTGTGTAATGATGGAGTGTATGCGACGACTCAACATGAATGCATATGGGCACGGCTCCGTACTTGTCTGGCACTTATACAAGACACGGTGCTTGTATGCTGCATTCTGATCCAGTTAAGCTGTTGTTGCACTCCAAGCAAGCAGCGCACGTACGTTTTTTCAATCCTGGCGACAATGACTTTTCTTGGTTCCTTCTTAATCGCACCATTAATTACTTCTTGTAAATAAGACCGAGGACGAACACTACATAATCTGCATTAAGTTGATCCACACTAGTTAACTTGGCCGGACCTTTCGATGCCTCCTCCTCAATCTCGATTGTCTTGTTGTGTCCAATTAATTACCAAACCATTGAACAATGGACGGAGTAAACTAAGGTAGGCCAACTATACATTGTGGATGCCCTCATGCATCCTTTCCTTGGCTTTCCCAACATACATACGTTGTTGCGTTCGCCAGGACTTGTTGTGATTGCACCATGAGCTTTTAGGCAACCTGACCACACCGACGGGCGAGGGTGTCGGCGGTGCCGGCCAGTATATGCTTCCGCCTCTCCAGGTTCGTCGGTTCAAGCTTCAACTAATTATCGGTTTGATTTCCCTTCGATGGCTTAGCTCACTCTGTATTTGCTACTATATCCGGCAGGGAATGGATACTTGATGTAGAATCTGGTAAGAGATCATGGTAGAGCTACCGACTCAGTAACTAGTGTTCACGCTAGTCAGATAAAGCCCTAAGCAAGAGTACTAGGCGACCGGTTGTCCAATAGTCATAACCGGTGAACGTTTCACCACATGCCATGTGTAAGGGTGCATAGGGCCCACAAATGATGGCCTAACCCAACGGAAAGAGCAAATCTATCTGGATCGATCATGGGAGTTGCAGTTCAATTTTCTTCCCTCACAGCAGAAGTGTACTTCCTCAAATAAGTGAATGTGTACTATTCTCTTTGGGGACCCGTGCGAAAAAGAAAGGTTTCAATGCACACATTGTATAGTATATCATGTCAGCAGATTTTTTATTTTGTAAATACTGAAAACAATCACTCACATAGATATTATGTTGAAAATTTTGCCGAGTTCTTGAAAATAAAAAAACCGTAGTTTAAGTTTTAAAACCGGAGTATATAGTTAACTTTTAGTAGTTGATACTAGTGTGCCTTAAGTGTACTTTACAAGATTGCCATACCAAATCACAAACTGGTCCACACCTTATATTTTGACAACACACGTGCTTTGTGTTCTAGAAAATCCGGTCTAGAACTTGTCTGAATAATTTCCAGTTGTTAAGGAGAAATCGGAAGTTGACTTCATGTGTGGTTCGGAATAATTCACGGTTGCTCCAAAGGAGCTTTAGTATTTGATAGAAGGACTACAAGATAGTCATTTGTGTTCAAATAATTTGTTCTTATGCGGTATTGTTCTTCTTCCTAGGCGGTCACTCAACAAGTCTTCCTGAAACATGCTTAATAGCCTAACATTCTAATCTCGTAGGAACGGAGACCAAGCTAGCGGAATACCTAAAAGGCATAAAATCGGAGACGAATCACTAAATTCATTAATTCAAAAGCATTTTTACACAATTGTGGTATCACAAATGTACAAAATAAACGGTAAAAACGGAATTCACTCTTATTTTAATTTATTAGTTAGATTTACACTTGGTGCAATTTATAGCTACTACCTGCGCACAAGGAACTCCATGACAGCATATATCCAAGTGGAGAAGCCAACCACGGAGGTCATCACTAGGATCATTGGCGGTGTAATCTATACATTGTCCCTCTGGTGTCTTAGGTTGCTTCATCTTTTGTTTATGTCAAAAAATTTTTGCTTGTTTTGTTGGTTGTCTGAATCATGTTAAGCAGAGGACAGGTGTAACTCTGATGTTTGTTTTTCCTTGAAACAACTTTTAAGTTAGTAAAATTATATTCTTTCTTTATCAAAAACTTAGTTCGTTTGGTTATGTCAAACCAGTGAACAAATAGCGTGCTGGCTTGTTGAAATTGCCAGGAATTTTTGTTGCCGTTGGTCCTTATGAGCGGGAATGTCCACTATCGATGGATACAAAATTACTCTACGCAGCAGGGGGAGACTCCGAAGCAAGGTGGTGTGGCAGCTGGCTCTGTCCTGGATCGATGCTTTCCAAGCTGTTTTAAATCATGATAATTTGTCATTTCATTAGTTTCGGACGATACAAAAAACGTATGCGGGGCCGCTATCTCTATATGTACGCCAGCAGTTACGTAGCACTGCAGTCCCGGCCTTCTGCACCCATGGATGTGCACGTCTACTTCACCATTACTTTGGCCTACCTCGTGTTCGGCTGGTCTTTGTGGATCGAAGCCGACATCAAGCCCCTGGCCGAACACTCCCTGGAGGACCATGCCAATGTCCCGCACATGGAGGAAGCCATCCCGCTCTTCACCGTCAGCTTCTCCGTCGGTGCAAGCATCATACAGGTTAGAGCGGCCGTGCTAACCGAAGTGACACATCCTCCCGACGGGCATGGTACTTTTGTGGAGTGTGTGTTAGTGGTTGCTGGAGTTGTTAGCGGCGTTCTCGCTGGAGCAGCAGCAGCAGCAGCAGCCATGGAATATCTCGTTGCTGCAATACGAGGCAACTCATATGAGAACATATACTGAATGCACTGTTTTTGGCATTTTACATTTTGGAGATGTTGGAGCACTAAGGCTTCATTATATACGCTAGCTGCTCATTGAAGTGTACATTTCATTTGGAATGTGTGTTTACAGGATCTTAATATTCGTTGTGCGTGCATGAGGAGGAGCGGTCCTATTTTATGTTGCATACAGATTATGTTATATATATATATATATATATATATATATATATATATAGTTTGTTCTTCCTTTTGGGTTGTACTTAATTTAGTCCATAAGGGCATGTATACCGCTAGACGGTGGAATGTACAATGCTAGGCATTTACGTTGGCGCTTTATGTATAAGGTAGAAGTGTTATATTTGTCTCGTGAGGGTTATATTTGTGGAATGACTTGTACACTTATACATGCAGTGTTGTACCGGGTCACCATAACTATATATCTATGTAATGGTTTGCGAGTATTTTTTTAATGAAATATAAATATGGTGTTGTCCATGTTTCCATTATGTGAAGGATTTATGGGAAACACTCATGCAAAACATCACATCATGATGAGTAGTTTCAAGAACACTTTACTTAGAATTAATTAACTTGACCATGTTAAACAAGCATAGAATATATCTAAAAATAAAAAGTGGTAAAAATATTAATTCATGAGTTGTTTTTTATGAATATTACCTCACTTTATTAGAGAAATACATTTCCACTCTTTTTCCTTTCTGCCAAATATTTACCAGATTCCCTTTCAGCATTTCCTTTCCTTTTAAAAGAATCTATCAACATCAATAGTGGTGTCATACATATGACACATAGTCCAAAGCATATATAGTCAAATACTAATACCTTTGGACTTGCACTTTGAAGTTGATCACCATCATCAAATGTTTGGTGTTCTTTCATATTTCATTCCTTTTAGTAATTCTTTTAATACATTAAACATTTTACCTACATCTTTTATCCATCCTTATCATGACAACTTTCATGATCAAGCTACTATAGCTCATAAGGACGAATCGCGAATATAATGTTAGTTCCAAAAACCTTTTGGAAGATCAGGACGCCTAACATCTCCAACCTTTGCAAATTCTCATACAATATGAGAACATGTATCTTATTAAAATTATATTCTATCATATTGCAACCAAACACTATTTAGAGATCACAATATATTTCACGCATGATGGTTTCTGAAATAATTCTTTCAGCTCCTAGATAACCTTAATACTGAAATAACTTTTGAATATCAGAGATCATGGAGGCAAGCATGATATTTAGATACTAACACTGGAATTTTGTTACTCTTGATTCGATACAACTTATCCAATTTCATGGAGTAAGTGAGGTTTTGCTAAAAGTTTGCAATAGTACTTTAAATTTTAGATTGACAGTCATAAAACAATATGATACCAGTTCGTAAATTAAAATTTTCAAATCCTATAGTTATATTATCTCAATTTATAGCTAAACACAAGGTAATAAACGAATGCTAGTAACTATAACGAACTATGCAAATTCACTTTGATTCAGTTTATGATAAATTGAGTTTGTTTTTAATCATATTACTATGTGAACTCCCATTCAAAAACGATATCTCTCTAGTCATTTTTAGTGATTACACAAATCAAATTCACAACGCCACGACCGATCATCACGAGTGGTTGGGCAGCTCTAATGGCGAGCATCGTATGGGCATCATATCATCCATATGACTCGTGCTTTACCTTTTGGTTCATGTTCTGAGGCCATGCATGTACATGCTAGGCTCAACAAGTAAGAACTTTCGTACTCATGTGTGGAAAATTGTCTTACACCCATTGTATGTGAACGTAAAGTCTATCACACCCGATCATCACGTGGTGTTTCAAAATGATGAACTTTCTTAATGGTGCATGCTAAGGAAGAACATATTGTTATCTTGATATTTAGTGAGAGGTATCATCATATAATGCTACTACCAAGTTCTAAGCTAGATATAAGCATAAATAAGATGCAAACAAACATCATATGCAAAAGTGACATGATATGGTTCTTACACTTTGATGAGTGCATGAGCACTTCGTTGGGAGACCCCAAGAGGAAGGTATGATGAACAAAGCAGCAAGTTTTCCCTCAGTAAGAAACCGAGATTATCGAACCAGTAGGAGGAAGGAAACGACTTAAAGGTGTTGCTAGCAACTTGGAGACCTGCACAACACAAACTCGAGACTTTTCCCCAACGAACAGTGAGGTTGTCGATCTCACCGGTTTGATGTAACAAAGGATTAACTGTATGGTTTGGAAGGTAATGGTGGTTTGCAGCAAGTAAACAGTAACAGTGGAAGATGTATCAATGGTAAAGATTGGACCGGGGGACAAAATAGTTCACTAGAGGGGTTCTCCTTAGATAAACAAACATGGCATGCTAGGTAAACAAATTACAGCAGGGCAATTTACAGGACTGAGCAAGGCATACCAATGCAATACTAGACATTCATGATCCTATGAGATTCGATTGGGCAATACAACAAGATACATAGACCGCCATCCAACTGCATCTATGACTAGAAGTCCACCTTTGGGTTATCATCTGAACCCCCTCCAGTATTAAGTTGCAAGCAACAGACAACTGGTTTAAGAAAAGTGTGTAAGGTAAATAATCCACTTGTTTCATGAACAAGAGACCGTTGTTTTCTCCCTAGTGGCAACATCACATCTACAACCTTAGATATTTCTGTCACTTCCCTTAGATTAAATAGAGGCATGAACCCACTATCGAGCATAAATACCCCCTCTTGGAGTCACTAGCAACTACTTGGCCAAGATAGCTACTAACAACGGAGAGCATGCAAGATCACAAATAACACAGACATGATAGAATCAATAAGACAAAACCATTAATCAATCTGACATAGTAATCTCAATATCCATCGGATCCCCGCAAACACAACATGCATGATTACAAATAGATGAGATCTTGATCATGAACGGAGCTCACAAGATCTAAACATGAAAGCACAAAGGAGGATATACAACCATCTAGCTACTACATGGACCCGTAGTCCAAGGTGGAACTACTCACGCTTCATACCGTAGGCTGGCATGATGAAGAAGAAGGCCTCCGGGATGATCTCCCCTACGGCAGGGTGTCGGGAAGAGCTTCAGATTCCCCCCTCCCCCGATCTAGGGACGATGGTGGCGGAGGCTACATATGGTTTCGTGGAATATTGATCGGGTACTTAGGGTTTAGGCATCAGGGGCTTCTTATAGGCGAAGAGGCGAGGCAAGGGGTCGCTAGGGCGGATGCACCCTCCTATGCACGGGCCCACCTTGGCCACGTGGCCAGGGGTGCAGCCCCCTGGTGGCCCTCCTCCGTCTCGTATTCAGGCTTCGTGTTCCCCACGGTAAAATATTGACTTTGGCTTTTTTCCCGTACAATTCCAAGAATATTGATTTTTTGCCTTTCTGGAACCAAAAACAGAAGAAAACAACCAACTGGTAATATCAGCAAGCATCTTGTTAATAGGTTAGTACTAGAAAACATATAAAAACCTCAAAATGTAGACAAAGCAAAGCAAAGTAGATACTAAAAAATCATGGAACATAAAAAATTATAAATACGTTTACGACGTATCAGGCATCCCCAAGCTTAACTCCTGCTCGTCCTCGAGTAGGTAAGTGATAAAAAGAATAATTTTTGAGGTGACATGCACCATCAAAATCAAGGTCAAACCATTTGCAAGCATTGGAAGCTGGGATCAAATAACTCTAAACATGAGCATGAAAGATGGAGTTCTAACAGTAAGACAAAGTAACTATGCATGCAACATGAAAGGCTACAAACAAAGATCATGAATAACATCGATTGAAAAACGTTTGTTTCACATACAAACATAGCATAGTGGCAATCAGCTTGTCCCTCATGGAGTAGAAAATAGATGCATAGGACACCTTCAAAGTTCACATGAGTGACTAGATACAAATAGCACAAGAACAAGTAATATCATAAATATGCATCAATCAATAAGTTTTGGGACAATGCACATAGAACGAAGAATGGCAACTATGCTCTCTTAACTGGTGCCTAAAGGTAGAAGGTGGAGACTCAATATAATAGTGGAAGAAAAGCCCTTCATATAGGGAAGCAGGTATTTCAAGTTTAAAAAGAGCTTCCAAAAATTATGGTACTTGTTAGCTTTCAGCTCTCATTGCCCCTATCATAAGCATCTTGAAGTGCTTAAGGTTAAAGTGAACAAACTATGGAGTATATGCTTGACAAAGTATAAGTTGAAAATCTCATGTCCCTTGAATACGAGGGCCGCTCCTCATGCTACTCAACTTTAGTCACATGTAAGTTCTTGTCATAGTAAGTACATGTGTATCATAGAGAACCGCCAACGAGGTACCCCTTGCACACGGTATAGGGGCTATCCCATAACCAAAATGACAAGGCAAGCAGACAATAAGCATCTCAGCAATCTTCTTATTTACCATGGGAATATGGTGCTTTTTTCTCTCTTTCCTCTTTTCAATATGTCTCTCTTTTTTATACGAAGAATGCTTCATAGATGTCACTATGGTGATGTTGCAAGTTTCCATCATGATTAGGCATGGCTTAGGCTAGCGGCCCAGGCGTTTCTCTAACACACATACATAACTCCATGGACTTGGAAGCTTCCCTTTTATTTCACACCGACGACATCCATAGACAAAAAAGTATGATATCAACTATGTACAATGTACAAGTGCAATGTTGAAAGAGTTCCCCATGATAGCATGGTTTGACTAATTCCAACGTATAAGTGCAAGCATATACAACATAGATGACACAATGGTTCAAGTTTATTAGGGGCAAGAAATTTAAAGTGTGCCATCAAGTTTGTGAGAGCTTTAATCACTAAGTTTTCACATAACAAAATACTTTTTAATTGGAAGATAGATGAAGACAAGAATATACTTGGAATGGTATAACACATCATGCATAGGAATTTATAGTTGGACACTTTGGAATAACTTGGTTTCTTGGAAGTTGGATGCATGAGTAGAGCTTACTCATACAAGTGGAGGCTAGCAAAAGACTAGGAGCGACCAACTAAGAGAGCAATAATGGCCATAATCATACAGAGCGACAAAACATTTTTAATCAAAGCATAGAGTGGTACTACAAGTCAAGGACTAAATGATCATAGAGGCTATGGTGACTTGTTCATAGTCATAACATGGTGTGAGCATGTGCCAAGTCAACCCAAACAAAGCATCAAAGGAGAATACCACAATACTATGCTTTTGCATACTAAAACAACATATGATTCTTTCAAGGCACACTAAGCAATCCCAATTGTTTGGAACAAGTCATGCTACAACAATAATCACTAAGCATAAGGTCAAAACAACATCTAGCATGACATGCTAAAGTCTAAGTCACAGTCAAAGCAAGCTCCTCTTGCACTATTCAAGCAAGAACTTTCTACTCCTTTCCAACACCAATCAAATTATTTGAAACAACACAGCGAGAACGGGGGTCCAAACTACTTAATTCAAGAAAACTAAACAAACTAAGCAAACCAAACGAAAACTAAGACGCTCCAAGAACAACATAACAGTGCATGAAACAATAAAAACGAAGTGTCTACAAAGACCTGAGCTTTTTATTGATGAAGAAGGGGATGCCTTGGGCATCCCCAAGCTTTGACGCTTGTACCTCTTGAATATTTCTTGGGGTTCCCCGCGGTGGCATCCCCAAGCTTGAGATTTTGTCCATTCTTCATCTCATTACTTCATTCTTTCTCTACACCTGAAAATTTTCCTTTATACAAAACTTCACACAATCTTAATTAGCAACATTAGTGTATTTAAAAGATAATAGACCCTTGGGTTTAGCTTTAGAACAGAAAAACTTTCACTAAAAATACTAGCTACTGTAGCAATTCCCTCAAATAGCTCAATTTCCCAAAAAGGAAGCAAATGCAAAAAATGGCAGAAATCTGTCAAAACAGACCAGCAGATAGAAATCAATTTTTGCGAAGACCTTCTGTTGCTCAAATCAGAAAGTGTTAAACTAATGAAAGTTATCTAACATACTGGGGGATTTATTCGTAAAACATCAGCTCAATCAGACTTACAGAGATTCCTCAAGAATTTGTACGGTGGAGCACAAAAATCTGTTTCGGAACAGCAACTCCCCAGATCTTACTTCCCTCTCATTAGAGGTCATTCTTGGCACAAAAAGCAAACAACAAGGATAAGGAGAGGTCATTCCGGAAGTAATAACTTCCAAGACTCAAGAAAACTCTTGGGTTATCTCCCAACAAGTACTTTTCTTTAACGCCTTTAAGTTAGGCACAAGAAGAAAGAATCAAGTATTTTCAAATGAAGAAGCATTAACATCAAACCTTGCTTTCAAAGGAGGAGCAAAACGCAACTTATCTCTCCTCATAGGGAAGTGTTAAATACCTTTCTTCAATGGAAATTGATATTTCATGGTGCCTTCTTTCATATCAACTATGGCACTAACAGTTCTAAGAAAAGGTCTTCCCAAATTAATAGGACAAGAAGCATTGTATTCAACATCCAAAACATAGAAAACAACAGGGACATAAGCATTGTTAACCATAATAAGAACATCATTAACACTCCCCATGAGTTTCTTCTTAGCATTATCATTAAGTGGGACATCCAAATAATAATCTTCCAAAGGTGGCAAATCAAGCATTTCATAAATCTTTCTAGGCATAATAGAGACACTAGAACCAAGGTCACATGAAGCTTTGAGATCAAAGTAATTCACTTGCATATTAATAATGGGTTCCCAACTATCTTCTACTTTCCTAGGAATAGAAGCTTTGTGTTATAACTTCTCTTCCTTAATTTTAATAAGAGCATCTGTAATGTGTTTGGTGAAAGCCACATTCATATCACTAGCATCAGAACTTCTAGCAAGCTTTTGCAGGAACATAATCACTTCAAAAATATTGCAACCATCAAGATCAAAATCAAACTTAGCATCACTAGCAGTAGACTCATTGGGTTTAGGCAATGTGGTAGGAGGAATAGGGACCTCTTGTGGTTTAGTGGCATCCATATTGGTGGTGGTGATAGTGCCCACACTATTGCTAGCAATTTCAGCTTCTCTTCCCACTTAGCATGAAGTTGGGCTAACAGTCTAACATTTTCATTAATAGTAACTTGTATGGCATGAGTAGCAGCAAAAGTACTTTTCATGGTTTCAAGTTTAGCAGCCATTTTATTATTCAAAGAGGACTGTGCTTCAGACAAAGAGGAAATATTTTTCTCTACATTCAAAAGCTTTTCCTCCATGGTCTTGTTAAAAGTTGTTTGTTTACTAATAAAGTCTTTGAGCATGACTTCAAGTTCAGAGGGGGCACTTCTTGTATTGTTGTAGGAGTTTCCATAGGTATTACCATTATTAAGAGGATAAGGCCTATAATTGTTGTTACTAGCAAACTTATTCCTATAGGCATTGTTGTTGAAATTGTTATTTCTAATGAAGTTCACATCAACTTGCTCTTGTTGAGCAACCAAAGAGGCTAAGTGAACATTATTTGGATCTAAAGGATCTTTTCCATTAACAAGCATAGCCATGATAACATCAATCTTATCACTCAAAGAGGAGGTTTCTTCAACAGAATTTACCTTATTACCATGTGGAGCTCTCTCAGTGTGCCATTCAGAATAATTAACCATCATATTATCAAGGAGTTTTGTTGCAGCACCCAAGGTGATGGTCAAAAAAGTACCTCCAGCAGCTGAATCCAACAGGTTTCTTGAAGAGAAGTTTAAACCTGCATAAAAAGTCTGGATAATCATCCATGCAGTAAGTCCATGACTGGGACAATTCTTAACCAAAGATTTCATTCTTTCCCAAGCTTGAGCAACATGTTCATTATCAAGTTGTTTAAATTTCATAATATCACTTCTCATAGATATAATCTTAGCAGGAGGGTAGTACTTTCCAATAAAAGCATCTTTGCACTTAATCCATGAATCAATACTATTTCTAGGCAAGGATAGCAACCATTCTTTAGCTTTTCCTCTCAAGGAGAAAGGAAACAACTTGAGCTTAATAATATCTCCATCTACGTAAACTCTCTCTGGCTTCCCCATCTTGGGGAATCCTAAAGTAATATAAAGACAGTAGGGGAGTGCCCTACTGTCATGAGTTTCAAAAAAATTATCTCCATCTACATCCTTATATTTTTTCATCTCACAAAGTTCAACAAAATTATTGAGGTGGGAAGCAACATCATCAGAACTAGCACCAGAAAATTGCTCTCTCATCACAAGATTCAACAAAGCAGGCTTAATTTCATAAAAGGTAGCATCAGGAGTAGTTAGAGCAATAGGAGTGCTAAGGAAATCATTGTTGTTTGTGCTAGTGAAGTCACACAACTTGGTGTTCTCTGCAGAGTTCATTTTGGAAAAAGTAGAGCAAGCCAACAGCAGTATCAACTAGAGCAGGAACTATTTTTTTGTGTGTTTTTGATAAGAGGAAGCAAACCAAACTAAACTAATTTTTTTGGAGTTTTTGATAAAAAGAGGCAAACAAAACCAAGCAAAAGAAACTAAGAAAAACAAAAACAAAGTAAAGAGAAAGGTTGAGAAGGACTCCCCTTGTGAAGACGTCCTTAGCCTCCCCGGCAACGGTGCTAGAAAAATTCTTGATGAGTGCGTGAACACTTCGTTGGGAGACCCCAAGAGGAAGGTATGATGATCACATCAGCAAGTTTTCCCTTAGTAAGAAACCGAGGTTATCGAACCAGTAGGAGGAGGAAACGACTCAAAGGTGTTGCTAGCAACTTGGAGACCTACACAACACAAACTCAAGACTTAGGTTGCCAATCTCACTGGTTTGCTATAACAAAGTATTAACCATATGGTGTGGAAGGTAATGGTGGTTTTGCAGCAAGTAAATAGTAACAGTGGAAAATGTATCAATGGTAAAGATTGGACCGGGGTACAAAATAGTTCACTAGATGTGTTCTCCTTAGATAAACAACATGGCATGCTGGGTAACAAAGGATTAACTGTATGGTTTGGAAGGTAATGGTGGTTTACTGACAAGTAATGTGATGGAAGATGTATCAATGGTGGTAGACCCGGGGACAAAATAGTTCACTAGAGGGTTCTCCTTAGATAAACAAACATGACATAGGTAAACAAATTACTACAGGTAAAATTTACGGGCCCGAGCAAACGAGCAAGGCATACCAATGCAATACTAGACATTCATGATCCTATGAGATTCGATTGGGCAATACAACAAGATACATAGACCGCCATCCAACTGCATCTATGACTAGAAGTCCACCTTTGGGTTATCATCTGAACCCCCTCCAGTATTAAGCTGCAAGCAACAGACAACTGGTTCAAGCAAAGTGTGTAAGGTAAATAATCCACTTGTTTCATGAACAAGAGACCGTTGTTTTCTCCCTAGTGGCAACATCACATCTACAACCTTAGATATTTCTGTCACTTCCCTTAGATTAAATAGAGGCATGAACCCACTATCGAGCATAAATACCCCCTCTTGGAGTCACTAGCATCTACTTGGCCAAGATAGATACTAGAAACAGAGAGCATGCAAGATCACAAACAACACAGACATGATAGAATTAATAAGACAAAACCATTAATCAATCTGACATAGTAATCTCAATATCCATCAGATCCCCACAAACACAACATGCATGATTACAAATAGTGAGATCTTGATCATGAACAGAGCTCACAAGATCTAAACATGAAAGCACAAAGGAGGAGATACAACCATCTAGCTACTACATGGACCCGTAGTCCAAGATTGAACTACTCATGCTTCATACCGAAGGCTGGCATGATGAAGAAGAAGGCCTCCGGGATGATATCCCCTCCGGTAGGGTGCCGGGAAGAGCTTCAGATCCCCCTGATCTAGGGACGATGATGGTGGCAGCTATAGACGGTTTCGTGGAATATTGATCGGGTACTTAGGGCTTAGGCATAGGGGCTTCTTATAGGCGAAGAGGAGAGGCAGGGGGACCCTAGGGCGGCTGCACCTCCCCAGGCATGGGCCCACCTTGACCGCGCGTCCAGGGGGTGCGGCCCCCTGGTGGCCCTCCTCCGTCTCGTATTCAGGCTTCGTGTTTCCCACGGTAAAATATTGACTTTGGCTTTTTGATACGTCAGAAACGTATCTATAATTTTTGATGTTCCATGCTTGTTTAGTATCTACTTTGATTTGCTTTGTCCACACTTTGAGGTTCTTTTCATATTTTTTATGGTACTAACCTATTAACAAGTTGCCACAGTGCCAGTTGCCTGTTTTCTGCTGTTTTTGGTTCCAGAAATGCTAGTAAGGAAATATTCTCGGAATTGAACGGGACAAAAGTCAAAGTCAATATTTCACCGAGGAGAACACGAAGTCTAGAGGAGAGACGGAGGGGCACCACAGGGCGGCTGCACCCCCAGGCGCGGCCTAGGGTGGGCCCGCACCTAGGTAGGGTGTGTGCCCCCTGGCCGCCTCCCAACCTCGCCTCTTCGCCTATAAGAAGCCCCCGATGCCTAAACTCTAAGGACCGTCTGTAGCCGCCTCCACCATCGTCCCTAGATTGAGGTGGATCTAAAGCTCTTCCCAGCACCCTGTCAGTGGGGAGATCATCCCGGAGGCCTTCTTCTTCATCATGCCAGCCTCCGGTATGAAGTGTGAGTAGTTCCACCTTGGACTACGGGTCCATGTAGTAGATAGATGGTTGCATATCCTCCTTGTGCTTACATTTCTAGATCTTGTGAGCGCCGTTCATGATCAAGATCTCATCTATTTGTAATTATGCATGTTGTGTTTGCGGGGATACGATGGATATTGAGATTACTATGTCAGATTGATTAATGGTTTTGTCTTATTGATTCTATCATGTCTGTGTTGTTTGTGATCTTGCATGCTCTCTGTTGTTAGTAGGTATCTTGGCCAAGTAGTTGCTAGTGACTTCAAGAGGGGGTATTTATGCTCGATAGTGGGTTCATGCCTCTACTTAATCAAGGGAAGTGAAAGAAATCTCTACGATTGTAGATGTGTTGTTGCCACTAGGGAGAAAACAACGGTCTCTTGTGGATTTTTTACCTTACACACTTTGCTTAAAGCAGTTGTCTGTTGCTTGCAACTTAATACTGGATGGGGTTTAGATGATAACCCAAAGGTGGACTTATAGTCATAGATGCAGTTGGATGGCGGTCTATGTATATTGTTGTATTGCCCAATCAAATCTCATAGGATCTTTATGTCTAGTATTGCATTGTTATGCCTTGCTCGGTCCTGTCAATTGCCCTGATGTAATTTGTTTACCCAGCATGCCATGTTTTTTTTATCTAAGGAGAACACCTCTAGTGGACTATGGGCCACGGTCCAATCTTTACCATTGATACATCTTCCACTGTTACAGTTTACTTGCTGCAAACATCTTTCACCTTCGACACCATACAGTTAATCCTTTGTTACAGTAACCAGTGAGATTGAAAACCTCACTGTTAGTTGGGTCAAAGACTTGAGTTTGTGTTGTGCAGGTTTCCACGTTGCTTGCAACACCTTTGAGACATTTCCTTCCTCCTACTGGTTCGATAACCTCGGTTTCTTACTGAGGGAAAACTTGTTGCTATGCTGCATCATACCTTGCTCTTGGGGTTTCCCAACGAAGCGCTCCATGTTGATGCAGCGCCATCAAAACTTTTCTGGCGCCGTTGCTAGGGAGGTTAAGGACGTCTTCACAAGGGGAGTCCTTCTCAACCTTTCTCTTTACTTTGTTTTCGGTTTGCTTAGTTTCTTTTGCTTGGTTTTGTTTGCCTCTTTTTATCAAAAACTCCAAACAAATTAGTTTAGTTTGGTTTTCTTTCTCTTATCAAAAACACAAAAAAATTAGTTCCTGCTCTAGTTGCTGGTCTGTTATTGCCTTGCTTTGTCATACTTTCTATGAATGGATGGTTTCTTTGAAACTAGTTCTTACTGGCAAGGTGGGTTCACGGAAGAAGAAAAGTATTATTATAAGGAACACCGTTTTTCACAAAAAGGGAAACACTTATGGGAACAAATTGATAAATTGAATACTATTGCTAGAGAGGTGTGCTCTACTTATAATGTTACTTATTTCTTTGATAAATCTTGTTGCTATAGGAGGTATAAACACCTGCCTTTTAAATGTGAGTATAATGATAATATTACCATATCTTCTTATGTTAAAGGAAATTATGACTTTTATGATGTGGAACAAATTCAAGAATTTATTGCCTTCAAGGGTGCATTTGAACTTGCTAGTTTTCTTGAAAATATGGATGATGCACCTTATGAATATGAGGTTTATGAGATACTAAAATTTTGCTTTGATAATTACAAAGAACAAAATGTCTATATTCTTGAATATTTTAATAAGTGCTTTCCAGAAAAGGAAGAGACTAATGCTTTGCAGGAGCCTATGGAAGAAGAAATTGCTGAACCTGAAAGCTCATTAGATGAAAAATAGGAGGAGAGTGATGAACAAAAGGAGGAAGAATGGATCTACCCATGCCTACCTTCAAATGAGAGTAACTCTTTATCCCTTACATTATTTGATTGCCCCCCTTGCTTACCAAAGGAGGATGAATGTTATGTTCCTGTGGATCCTTTATTTGTGCCTAACTCCGAAATGCATGGTTCTAAAGATTTTTTCTTATAAAATGTTTGTGATAAAGCTCTAGATGATGGTCCTATATTGAATGATCAGTCATCTTGTTATAAGATTGTTAAAAGTGGGTTTGAAGGTTTTAATCCCACTATTTTTGAGCTTGATAAAAATTATGTGTTTGTAGATCATGATAAGAATGTTTTATATGATAGTTATATTGTTAATTTTATTCATGATACTACTGAAAGTTATTATGAGAGAGGGAAACAGGTTTTTATGCATCTCAATAATATTAAGTTCTCTCTCTTTATGTTGAAAATTTTGAAGGTGCACTTGATTTGCTTTCCTATGCTTGTTCCTTTGTGCTTTTATGACTTTTTTATTTACAAGATTACTATGCATAGGAAGTGGGTTAGACTTAAATGTGTTTTTAATTTACTTCTTGATGCTCTCTTTTACTTCAATTCATATTTCTTATGTGAGCATCTTCTCAAACTATCAAGCCTAACTTAAAGGCGTTAAATAAAAGTACTTGAGCTCAAATATTCGTGAGGAGTTTCTGTAAGTCGGATTGAGCTGAAAATTTACTAATAAATCCCCCAGTATGTTAGCTAACTTCCGTTAGTTCAACACGTTTTGATTTGAGCAACAGAAGGTCTTTGAAAAAATCGGTTTCTACCTACTAGTCCGTTTTGACAGATTTCTGCCATTATTTGCATTTGCTTCTTATTGATTCCTTTTTGGGTTATTTTGGCGAAATTGAGATTTTTGAAGGAGTTGCTACAGTATCTTATGTTTTTAGTGAAAAAATTTGCTGTTCTAAAGCAAAACCCAAGGGTCTATTATCTTTTTAATACACTAATGTTGCTAAGGAAAAATTTCAGATGTGAAGAGAGAATGATGTAATGAGATGAAGAATGGAAAAAAGCTCAATATTGGGGATGCCACCCCGGTGTCACCCTAAGAAATATCCAAGAGTTACAAGCATCAAAGCTTGGGGATGCCCAATCACTAGCAGAAAACAGGCTATCTGTTCGCTTCCCCTAACAGCATTAGTCCCGGTTGAGCCACGAACCGGGACTAATGCTGGCACACGTTCCGGTTCGAGCGGGCACGATGGCCGGAGGAATGCGCCCCTGTTCGTGAGGGGTCATGCGTCCCGGTTTGTAACACAAACCGGGACTAAAGTTTGGGCGCCAGACACATGGCCTGCCACACACCTTTAGTCCCGGTTTGTGTTACAAATCGGGACGTATGATCCCGCCCTCTATAAATACGACGCCCCAGCCCTCTACCTCCCCTCTGTTTTTCTTGGTGGAAGGTGTGAGAGGTGTGCTAGTTTATTTTTTACCTATGCATGCATTCAAGGTGTTTGATGAAATGTTTGAGTGAATGATCCCGTTCAATTTCACACAGAACAAAAATATAGGAGGTGCCCGAGACGCACTTGAGCTTTCTCCTCTTTATTTCCCTCGATCGAGGTTAGCAATCTTATCTTTTCTCTGTCACTGATATAATGCATGTGTCGATGTGAATTGATCATTTCACTATTTATGATGTTCCGTTTTTGATAAACTTAATTATATGATGCAGATGAACGGACGGAAACGGATGTACGGTGGCCGGCGTGTACCCGGGTACATTAAAGGCGTAGATAAATTTATCGATGTGGCTACGGCAAACAAAGAGAATGGTTTTATACGTTGTCCATGAGTTCAATGTCGGAACAACAAGGAGTACTCTTCCTCGAAAATCATTCATGGCCACCTGGTTATGAAAGGTTTCATGCCCAACTATAATTGCTGGACCAAGCACGGGGAAAGAGGGGTTATAATGTAAGAAAATGGAGAAGAAGATGATGATAACAACTATCATCATATGTTTCCTGAATACAGTGATACTGCAATGGAAGACAATAAAGAGGAAGGAGGTGAAGAACGGGCATCAGATGAGCCTGCTGATGAACTTGGTAGGGTCATTTCTGATGCAAAGCGAGACTATGAAACAGAAAAGGAGAAGTTGAAGTTGGAGGGCATGTTAGAAGATCATAAGAAATTGTTGTACCCAAATTGCGAAGATGGCAGCACAAAGCTCGATACCACACTGGAATTGCTACGATGGAAGGCAAAGTATGGTCTAACTGACTCCTCATTTGAAAAGATGCTGAAAATAATGAAGCCAAAGTTTTCAAAACATAACGAACTTCCCGAGAGTACGTACGAAGCAAACAAGACTCTCTGCCCTCTAGGATTAGATATGGAGAAGATACATGCATGCATTAATAACTGCATCCTCTATCGCGGTAAGGAGTATGAGAATTTAGATAAATGCTCGGTATGCAATGCATTGCGGTATAAGATCAGACGAGATGACCCTGGTGATGTTGAGGGAGAGCCCCTCCGGAAGAGGGTTCCTGCTAAGGTTATGTGGTATGCTCCTATAATACCAAGGTTGAAACGCATATTCAGAAACAAAGAGCATGCCAGGTTGTTGCGATGGCACAAAGAAGACCGTAAGAAAGACGGGAAATTGAGACACCCTGCTGATGGGTCACAGTGGAGAAAAATCGAGAGAGACTTCCCGGACATTGCAGGTGACGCAAGGAACTTATGGTTTGGTCTAAGTACGGATGGCATGAATCCTTTTGGGGAGCAGAGCTGCGATCCAAAGACACTGGCCCGTGACTCTATGTATCTACAACCTTCCTCCTTGGTTGTGCAAGAAGCGTAAGTTCATTATGATGCCAGTGCTCATCCAAGGCCCGAAGCAATCGTGCAACGACATTGATGTGTACCTAAGGCCATTACTTGAAGAACTCTTACAGCTGTGGGGAAAACCAGGTGTACATGCATGGGATAAGAACAAATAGGAGCCATTTGACCTACGAGGTTTGCTTTTCGTAACCATCAATGATTGGCCTGCTCTTAGTAACCTTTCAGGACAGACAAACAAAGGATATAAGGCATGCACGCACTATTTAGATAAGACTGAAGGTACATATTTGCATAAATGCAAGAAGGTTGTGTACCTGGTGAATCGATAATTTCTTCCGACTAATCATCCCGTAAGAAAGAAAGGCAAGCATTTCAAAGGTGAGGCAGATCACCGGAAGAAGCCTGAACTCCTTGCTAGTGATGATGTATTTGGTATGGTCAAGGACATAGAAGTAATCTTTGGAAAGGGTCCCGGCGGTCAATTAGTTCCGAATGACGTCGCTACCGGACACGCACCCATGTGGAAGAAGAAATGTATATTTTGGGAGCTGCCATATTGGAAAGTCCTACGCGTCCGCTCTTCAATCGACGTGATGCACGTGACGAAGAATCTTTGCGTGAACCTGCTAGGATTCCTAGGCATGTATGAGAAGACAAAAGATACACCAGAAGCACGGGAGGACCAACAAATTATGAAAGACCCAAAGAACATGCATACACAGAACAAGACGGATAAAGGGCGTCACTTAAGTCGTGCTAGCTATGCTCTTACCAAAGCAGAGAAGGAAATCTTTTTTGAAGTCCTTTACAGTATCAAGGTGTCGTCTGGTTTCTCATCTAATATAAAGGGGATAATAAATATGGCAGAGAAAAAGTTCCAAAACCTGAAGTCTCATGACTGTCACGTGATTATGATACAGTTGCTTCCGATTGCATTGAGAGGGCTTCTACCGGAAAATGTTCGAGTACCCATTGTGAAGCTGTGTGCATTCCTCAATGCAATATCTCAGAAGGTAATCAATCCAGATATTCTGCCAAGTTACAGAAGGATGTGGTACAATGTCTTGTTAGTTTTGAGTTGGTGTTCCCACCATCCTTCTTCAATATTATGACGCATCTCCTGGTTCACCTAGTGGAAGAGATTGCCATTCTCGGTCCTGTATTTCTGCACAATATGTTCCCCTTTGAGAGGTTCATGGTAGTCTTAAAGAAATATGTTCATATAGTGCTAGACCAGAAGGAAGCATCTCCAAGGGATATGGAACAGAGGAGGTCATTGAGTTTTGTGTTGACTTTATTCCTGACCTTAAGCCGATTGGTGTTCCTGACTCGCGGCATGAGGTAAGACTAAGTGGAAAAGGCACGCTGGGAAAGAAAGCAATGATATGTAAGGACGAGGTTTCTTTCACTAAAGAACACTACACAGTTCTACATAATTCCACCTTGGCAGCTCCGTATATCGAGGAACACAAGAATATTGTATGCTCCAAAAACCCGGGGAAGCCTGACTCATGGATTATAGATGAACACATGAAGTCTTTCAGCGGTTGGATGCGGACACATCTCTTGAATGACACCACTTTTGGAGATCAGCTATACTTGTTGGCCGCGTCACCATCTTCTACTATATTGAATTTCCAAGGGTACGAAATAAATGGGAATACATTCTACACGATCGCCCAAGATAAAAAGAGCACCAACCAAAATAGTGGTGTCCGCTTTGATGCAACGGACAAGAATGGGCAAAAGGACACATACTATGTTTACATAGAGGAGATATGGGAACTTGACTATGGAGTCTCTTTTAAGGTCCCTTTGTTTCGCTACAATTGGGCCAACCTGAATGGGGAAGGGGTAAAGATAGACCAGTTGTACGGAATGATAACAGTGGATCTCAACAATCTTGGTTATAGAGATGAACCATTCGTCCTAGCCAATGATGTGTCTTAGGTTTTCTATGTGAAGGACATGTCCTCCAGACCAAAAAAAAAGAAAAAATATGCAAAAGAATACATCATATGATGAGCCAACGCGTCACATAGTTCTTTCAAGGAAAAGAAACATCGTGGGAATCGAGGAAAAGACAGACATGTCAGAAGATTATAATAAGTTTGATGAAATTCCGCCCTTCATAGTGAAAACTGACCCAAGCATTCCGTTAAGTAGTTCATGCTCATGTTGTGTACCTCTAGTTCATGGCTGGCCGGTCGGCTGCATATTGTGAACCTAAATGCCATGAGATAGGATAGCTCATTTTGTGAAGGATATTTTATGATGTTTGCAATTTTCCAAGTTTAATAAATGTTTTGAGTGTTAGTCCCGGTTTGTGGCTTGACCGGGACTATATATAGGGGGGCCTTTAGTCCCGATTTTGTAGTCTCGGTTTTTAATATTAATAAATGTCTTGAGTGTTAGTCCTGTTTTGTGGCTGGACCAGGACTAAAGGGGGCCTTTAGTCCCGATTCGTAGAACGACTTTCTCGAACTATGAAGAAGTTTTCCCGGTTCGTACTTACCATTAAGATCTGATCTCCAAACGCGTGTGGTCACATATTAGGGAGTGCCTCTATGACCAGTTTGTTGGAGATGCCGGAGGACTGGATTCCGGCGGCATCTCCCTCAAACTGGCTATAGTGGTGTCCCTGCTCTCGCACAACATCTTGCATCTTGTAACTTCTCTAACTAGATCAATACACCTGGGAGCTAACTAATTTCACATATTAGGGAGTGTCTCTATGACCAGTTTCTTGGAGATGCTGGAGGACTGGGATCGGGCGACATCTCCCTGAAACTGGTCGTAGTGGTGTCCCTGCTCTCGAAAACCATCTTGGAGATGCCTCAATCTGGCTGGAGGACTGGACTCACAAGGATGCCTATTTATAGTACAAGCAGCTCGGCATAGTATCGACATTCACCCCTATTATTATTGCTGACTCGTGTTTTGTCCCGGTTGGAGTCTCCAACCTGGACTAAAGGTTCATCCTGAGTCCCGGTTGGTGACACCATCCGAGACAAGGTACAAGCCGCACGACATAATGTCGACACTCACCCCTATCATTAGTGCTGCCTGGCCCAGCCTGCTGAAATCCCTCCAACCGGGACTAAAGATGAACCCTTTCCCTCTATTTATAGGCTTCCCACCTCAGCCTGACCTATCATGTTCGAGGTTTCATGGCTTTCGGTCCAAATGACCGATGTTATGTGCTAAATCGCGGCATAGTTTGTGATGCTATGCCCATATTATGCATGCATGTGGACATTGGGATGGAGAACAATGTTGCAAGAGGAAGTTTTCCTTTTCGTCGCACGGAAAAGCCATTTTCCATTTTCCGAGCACAAAAAACGGGTCGTTTTGTGAAGCAACCACCAAAATGCTGTTTCAGAATGCTACCGTCCCATTTTTCTAAAATACTAGACCACCTTACATGGATTATCTCCTAACCGGGATATCTCAAACCTTACCGTCCATCCCGGGTAAAAAGGACAAATGTCTGCCAAATCGGTAGGAAGTGGGTCCGGTTTGTACTATAGTTACATGATCTAAAGCCCGTGATTTTTTGAAAAAAAATCATTTTTAGACTCGCAATATGTGGTTTCTTCAGAGATCCAATGCAAGTTCTAACGATTCTCGTCCCCTATCTTCATGCACGCCGGTTCGACCATAGTTCGAAAAGGGAAAAAGTCAAAACGGGCATAAGAAATTCAAAAAAAGTCCAAACAATGTAAATCCTTCGCGTGGTGTCATATTATGTGACATAGTTGCAAGGAAAAATACCAGACTTGGTATATTGATCATATCTCGAAAAAACCTTCACAAAATGACTTATCATGTTCGAGGTTTCATGGCTTTCGGTCCAAATGACCGATGTTATGTGCTGAATCGCGGCATAGTTTGTGATGATGTGCCCATATTATGCATGCATGTGGACATTGGGATGGAGAACAATGTTGCAGGAGGAAGTTTTCCCGCCATTTCTTCCTGCCATTTCTTCCCACGATTTCTTCCTGCAGTTTTCTTCCCGCCATTTCTCTTCCCGCCATTTCTTCCCGCAGTTTTCTTCCCACCATTTCTCACTAAATATATGTAGGATTGGCCTCCATTTTCATTGCACATCTCTAGACTCATATCTGCAACCTCATCACTCTTTCCCATGGCTTCCACCATACGACTAACCCCTAGGGAGGCGGAGGCGCTTTGCGCCTCGAACTACCCTTGCCCGTCGGGCTACTGTGTCCCTGTCGACTGGATGCTGAGTGCCGGTTCCTCCTGTCCCTCTAGGTGTGGCGCGCCGGATGGCCATCATGAACCACTACTACTTCGAGCTCACACCGAAGCAGCGGAGGAATCTCAACTAGCATCCTGACTATTTCCCGACTTGGGAAGCCTTCTTCGGGGATCGGCGTGAGAGGGCGCTCGATAGGCAGGAGGAGGATGGCCCACCTCCTCCGAACTTCAATGAGGCCGGCCGTCGGCTGTGGTGGCGCGACCGGACTCTCCAGAGCGTCATGGCCTACGACACGGCCGCCGACTCTAACCCTCGCCTGCGCTACCCTCAAGTCCAGCCCACTCGTACTCAACCTTCAAGGTTAAACTACGGCGACCCCGACGACGACGGCCGTGGTGAGTACGACAACTACAGTGGCGAGTATTACAGGTGTAGGTAGGAGCATGACTGAATCACTCCAACATTGCAAAACAAGTATGACCGATTGTGACTTAATCTAGCCATGTATCTTAATTTTCAGTTCTTCCATGCATCTTAATTTTCAGTCATGCTTTATGTAACTTAGTGTTAGTTGCGTTATGTATTTTAATTCCAGTCTATCGTAATAAAATTTTCTTCCCGCATATTATTTCTCGTTATTTTCTTTCCGCCATTAATATATATAAAATATAAGTTAATTTATTTTTAATTTTAAATGGTTACATTAATTATTTTTAAAAACGGAAAATGGTTTTGAATTAGTTATTCAAATTCAAACACTTTTTATGTTTAAAGTTTTTCTAAATTCAAAAAATATAAGTTAATTCATTTTTAATTTTAAATGGTTCATAGTTTAAATGGTTACATTAATTATTTTTAAAAACAAAAAATGGTTTTGAATTAGTTATTCAAATCCAAACACTTTTCATGTTTAAAGTTTTTATAGATTCCAAATTAATATATAAAAATATATAAGTTAATTCATTTTTAATTTTAAATGGTTCATTGTTTAAATGGTTACATTAATTATTTTTAAAAACAAAAAATGGTTTTGAATTAGTTATTCAAATCCAAACACTTTTTATGTTTAAAGTTTTTCTAATTTCCAAATTAATATATAAAAAATATAAGTCAATTCATTTTTAATTTTAAATGGTTCATAGTTTAAAATGTTACATTAATTATTTTTAAAAACAGAAAATGGTTTTGAATTAGTTATTCAAATTCAAACACTTTTTATGTTTAAAGTTTTTATAAATTCCAAATTAATTATTATTTTAAAACATTACAAATTTAAACCCCAAAATGAAAAATAAGGCAGAAACAGAGAGTTAATTTGTTGAAAAAATTGAAAACATGGTCATACATCCCGGTTGG
Organism: Avena insularis; assembly: GCA_023614405.1. Taxonomy (NCBI): domain Eukaryota; kingdom Viridiplantae; phylum Streptophyta; class Magnoliopsida; order Poales; family Poaceae; genus Avena; species Avena insularis. Next base: position 2,425,486 of record JAJUPC010000015.1, on the reverse strand, counting down.
AGCCACCAACCGGGACTAAAGGCCCCCTGCGCGCGCTGCTTGGGCTTAGCCCAAAATATGAAAAAAAAAGTGGAGCATACGTATGACCCTTCGGTCCCGGTTGGAGCCGCCAACCGGGACATATTCTCCCTCCCCTTTATACACGCCTACTGCCTCTCTCCTTCCCTTCTCCATTCTTCAAACTCCGACGGCCAGCAGGTGACGTTGTCGGCCAGTCGTGTCGCCATGCTGTCACCTCTGTCTGCCGTCGTGCGTCGTCGTGCGTTCTCTCCCTCTTTCTCCCCCTCACGTGCGTTCTCTTCCTCTCTGGCCAAACCCTAGCCTTAGTAGCCGGCCGTCGCCGCCATTCTCGGTGTCCCCTCGACCATCCGGTGGTGTCAGGAGCTCCGCCTTGGTCCCCTGTTTCGTCCCACTAAAGGAATCAAGATCCGGCGCTCGGATTTGTCTCCAACCTCGCCGTCTTCTCTGACCCCGACAAAGCTCGCCGCCATCGATTACCTCGCCTCCGGCCTCGCCTGGATTCCACGACCCCACGTCGAGCACCGTGGTGAGCTTCTGGTGCTCAGGGCACCCTCCGTTTGCCTCCTAGATCTTCGTAGCCGCCGCGCGCCATTCGTCTATGAGCTCCGTCGCGCCACTCGTTGCAGGCCTCGCTCCGGTTACCGTAAAGGGGCGGCTCTGCCACTATGTGGTTCCCCTTGTCACGCTCTTTCCAGCGCACCCCTCCACGCGTGCTGGGGTGGCCCAGATCGTCGCCAGCGAACATCGCCCGACGCCCCGCTGTCGACGTGGCGCCTACACGAGGTGGACCCAGCTCGGCCTGGGGCCCCCTAGTCAGTGGCTGTGGGTAGGAGCAGCCCCGGTGTAGAAAGTTAGGGATAGGGTTGATGACGTCAAGGTGATGCAGTAATGGCTTAATCCTTTTCAGAAATGTTTGAAAATAGCAGAAATTAATATAATTTTGTAAAATGAATAACTAATTCATATTTAATCTAAAAATATGTATAATATATCAAAATGTTCAGAAAATTGAGAGCTATGTGTCTAAGCAATCATAATACATTGTCAAGCAACTTTAAACCCTAGTTTTGTTGGAAGAACATCGATACCCCTCATATACATGTGAGTTTGACGATGCACCTTTGCCAGGGCATTCCGAACCCTCTTAAATCGACATGCATTATGGTTACTGCGTAGTATCTAATCTGACATGTCATACATATTGTTTGCGCATTGCATTATGCCATGTCTTGAATTGTCGCCTTTCTTTCTGGTATTGGTTCTTCGCGATAGGATCCGAGCCCGAGGGGAAGTGTAGCCTCTCATTCTGAACCTATTACGAAGTATCTACTTTCTCGCTATGATGCATATGATTCCAATGTGGTCTTTTGTCAGTAGCTAGTGTTACCTATCTACTACATAGTTTCCTTTTTGTAGCTAGGTTTAGGGTTTAGGGTTTCTCTTCATTTTTATTATTGTGTATGTATATATTAGGGTTTCTCCAAATTAGGGTTTATATCTCTCAACACCCTACCTAACATTCTCCCTTAGCCGCTTTGACTTATCCGTTTTTCCACCTATGCAGAAAATATGGAACCACACGGCAGAGACGAAGAAAAGGAAGAGTTGATCCAAGGTGTGATCAGCGGGGAAGAAAATTTAGATGTATCGACGTTTCTGAAGAACTCCGGTGAGGGTGATCCTCTTTTTGCCGGAAGAGACGACTTCTTTGAGGTTAAAGGTGATGCCTTTCGCGAGGGAGAAGGCGATGCCTTGTGTGATCGAGAAGACGACCGCCCTGGGGAGGTGCATGTAATATAATTAATTCATTAATTAATCATCTGCTATCAATATGGAAATATTAACAATGATCTTTCTTCTTTTAGCCCTCCGGATCGAACAAATATACTGAAAAGAGCGGACGAGGCCCAACCAAAAAGTTGGAAGACCATGAGAGGTTCAGGATCGAAGAAATCGGTGACAACGGCAAATCAACGGCTCCCCTTGTTGTCGCAAACAAATTTGTGGCACAATGCAGAGTAATCGTTAGGGACTTCATCCCGATCGTCATTCGAAATTGGAATAGGCCTGCTAATGCGGAAGAAGAGGGAACGTCTTTATTTCTCCCTACAATGGCCAAAGATTTACTGTGGAAGCGGCTCATGCTTAATTTAAAACTACCGAAGGTAGAGCTGGATCCAAATGCGAAGGATCCAGTTGAGGATGCCTTAGAACATGCCAAAGCCATGCAGATGAAGGTCAGGGAGTGGGCTATGAAGAAGATGGCCAAGTGTTTCACCAACTGGAACAAAAGATTGCACCTTGACTATGTCCTGAAAGAGAAGACTCAGGATTTCGAGAAGATTCAGTATCAGAAGTTAAAATCATTCTGGGCTGAGTTTGTGAATTACAAGACATCAGAAAAAGCTAAGAAAATGTCTGCAACGAATAAGCTGAATGCTGCTAACAAGAAGTATCACCATACTATGGGGCAAGGTGGCTACAGTGCTTGGAAACGGTTACCAACAAGGCTAGGGGTGTTTGGAAAGAAGAGCTTACATTTAAACCACTAGATGTAAGCACCACTAGCTATATCTGTGCATCTCATTGATTCTAGTTTTGATACCGTTATTATCATGCTTGATTATTATTTTGATTGAACTCTGTTCTCGTAAAGTGCCTGACGCAGGGACCAGGGAACAATTTATGTGGATACTATGTTTACGAGTTCATCCGTCAGTAGTGTTGTGAGAAGGGTAAAAATTTAGAGCAACTTAACGTACGTAAACAATTTCTATAGTTTTTAATTACCATCAAATTGTGTTTAGTTTCATTCATATAGGTTGACTCCTTTTTTAAATCAGCTCGAACGTCTACGGGACGGTCTTCTGCCAAAGGATTGTACGAGCAATTCAGGATAAACTGGCGGGATTCTTGGATGCAGAAGTCCTAGACCCAAAAGGAGAATACTATGCGGGTGTGTATAGGAAATAGGGATTGTACAAAGAGCTTATTTTGTATGTAGTGCATGAAATCCGTGTATCGAATGTAATATGTCGACACTTGGATATATATTGTCATGATGATCTTGTGTAATATAATGGTTCCTTCATTGATGAGTGCAAAACATAAAATAAAAAATAAAACAACATAAATGAATTCTCTACTGCGGCACAAAAAGTGGCCAAAATGCTACCGCGGCAAAAAAAAAGGTGCCAAAATGAATTCTCTGCCGTGGCAGAGAAATGTGCCAAATCTCTGCCGCGGCAGAGGGTTATTTGTCCTGGTTCGTGTTACGAACCGGGACGGTTGCTCCTCCTCCCTCGCGTGGAGCAGCGGACACGTGTACACTCTTTTGTCCCGGTTCGTGGGGCAACTAGGACTAAAGGTTGGGGCTTTAGTCCCGATTGCCCCGTCCCGGTTGGGGAACCGGGACTAATGGCCCTTACCAACCGGGACACATGGGGCGGTTTGCACGAGTGAAGGCATCCCCTTCTTCATTAATAAAAAGCTCAGGTCTTTCTAAACACTTCGTTTTTATTGTTTCATGCACTCCGTGTTGTTCTTGGAGCGTCTTAGTTTTCGTTTGGTTTGCTTATTTTGCTTAGTTTGCTTGAATAAAGTAGTTTGGACTCTCGTTCTCGCTGTGTTGTTTCAAATAAGTTGATTGGTGTTGGAAAGGAGTAGAAAGTTCTTGCTTGAAAGTGCAAGATGAGCTTGCATTGACTGTGACTTAGACTTTGACATGTCATGCTAGGTGTTGTTTTTACCTTATGCTTAGTGATTATTTTTGTAGCATGTCTTGTTCCAAACAATTGGGATTGCTTAGTGTGCCTTGAAGAAATTATGCATTGTTTTAGCATGCAAAAGCATAGTATTGCGGTATTCTCCTTTGATGCTTTGTTTGGGTTGACTTGGCACATGATCACACCATGTAATGACTATGACAAGTCACCATAGCCTCCATGATCATTTAGTCCTTGACTTGTAGTACCACTCTATGCTTTGATTAGTAATGCTTTGTTGCTCTGCATGATTATGGCCATTATGCTCTCTTATTTGGTTGCTCCCAGTCTTTTGCTAGCCTCCACTTGTATGATTAAGCTCTACTCATGCTTCCAACTACCAAGAAACCAAGTTATTCCAAAGTGTCCACTATAAATTCCTATGCATGGTGTGTTACACCATTCCAAGTATATTCTTGTTTTCAGCTATTTTCCAATTTAAAAGTATTTTGTTATGTGAAAACTCAGTGATTAAAGCTCTCACGAACTTGATGGCACACTTTATATTCCTTGCCCCTAATAAACTTGAACCACTGTGTCATCTATATTGTATATGCTTGCACTTATACATTGAAATTAGCAGAACCTAGTTTTCATGCAGAACTCTTTCAACATTGCAATTGTACTTTGTACACAGTTGATATCATGCTTTTTTGTCTATGGATGTCGCCGGTGTGAAATAAAAAGGGAGCTTGTAAGTCCATGGAGTTATGTATTTTGTGTTAGAGAAACGTCTAGGCCGCTAGCCTACGCCTAATCATGGTGGAAACTTGCAGCATCACCATAATGAGCAATCTATGAATCATCCTCAATAAAAACCTATGAAAATAGAAAATAAAAAGATCGCTGAGATGCTCATTGTCTGCTTGCATTGTCATTTTGGTTATGGGAAAGCTCCTGTACCATGTGCAAGGGGTACCCATTGGCGGTTCTCTATGATACGCATGTACTTACTATGACTAAAGTTGATTAGCATGAGGTGTGTCCCTTATATTCAAGGGAAATGAGATTGCCAACTTATACTTTGCCAAGCATATACTCCATAGTTTGTTCACTTTAACCTTAATCACTTCAAGATGCTTATGATAGGGGAAATGAGGGCTGAAAGCTAACAAGTACCTGATACGTCGGAAACGTATCTATAATTTTTTATGCTCCATGTTTGTTTTGTATCTACTTTGCTTTGCTTTGTCTATACTTTGAGGTGTTTTTATATCTTTTCTAGAACTAACCTATTACAAGTTGCCACAGTGTCAGTTGCCTGTTTTCTTCTGTTTTTGGTTCCAGAAAGGCAGAAAATCAATATTCTCGGAATTGGACGGGACAAAAGCCAAAGTTATTATTTTTCCGGAGCAACATGGAACCACGAAGCAGAGCCGGAGGGGGGCCATAGGGTGGCCAAACCCCCTAGGCGCGGGCAAGCCTGGGGGCGCCTGGAGGGGGTGTGGGCCCCCTGGACCCCCACCGACCTTGATTCCTTCGCCTATAAGAAGCCTCCGACCCAAAAACCCTAAATAATCCAGAAGAAATCCACGAAAACCTCTGTAGCGCCGCCACCGCCAAAGGGGAGATTCGAGGGACAGAAAGTCTTTGTTTCGGCACCCTGCCGGGACGGGGAAGTGCCCTCGGAGCCATCTCCATCGATCTCCACCACCATCTCCATCACCGTTGCTGATTCCCATGACGAGGAGGGAGTAGTTCTTCCTCGAGGCTAAGGGATCTACCGGTAGTATGTGTTCATCTCTCTCTCTCTCTATGCATGATCTTGTGGTCATGAGCTTTGTAATCAAGTAGATCTACCTTGATACTCAAGTGCTTCAATAGATCTCTGGTCTCCCCATGTGTGTGAAAGTGACAGCATGCACGCCATGGTGGCACTTAGGCTTGAGTCTACATAAATACTCTTTGTGCTTTAATAGATCTACGCTTTTCCCCACATGTGTGAAAGTGACAGCAGGCATACCGTGTGTGGCACTTTGGCTAGATTGAATATTTTTTATGAGTTATATTTGGAATTGGATGTCTCTATGAAATTGTGGTGTTTGTTGGAACCATCTAGCGCTTAAGGTGACAGTGTGGGGTTATCTAGATTGGGGAAGGCGGATTTGAGGTGTGTAGTTATAGCCCTACCATGGATTAGAGTGTCCAACCGGAGAGTAGTTAAGAGTAGTATCATAAAGAGAGGATATTTATATTAGAGAGTGTTCACTAGTGAAAGTATGATCCCTAGGCCTTGTTTCTAAGCATTGAAACACCGTTTGCTACTAGATCTGTTGCATGTTTGCTTGCTTCCATCTTTGTTCCGTTTGCCGGGAGGTTTTGGGCTTTTACCTTTCCTCCACGCCATCAGCTCTTTTCTGGCACCGTTACCCCACGTCAACAAAAAGTCAGAAGCTATTTTCTGGCACCGTTACCACTTGTATTTCACTATCTCTTCGCCGAACTAGTGCACCTATACACCTGACAAGTGTATTGGGCGTGTTGGGGACACAAGAGACTTCTTGTATCTTGATTGCAGGATTTCTTGAGAGGGAATACCTTTGACCACTTCCTCCCTAGGTTCGATAAACCATGGGTAATCCACTTAAGGGAAACTTGCTACTGTTCTACAAACCTCTGCACTTGGAGGCCCAACAACTGTCTACAAGAATAGAAGTGCATAGACATCAAGCTCTTTTCTGGCGCCGTTGCTGGGGAGGTAAGGTAAAAGTTACTCATATCCTCCGGTGTGAGTGCTCGAAGTTATTTCCTTTAGATTCTGCAATTTTGTCTTTTTGTTTCTTGTTTTCACTAGTTAGGCTTAATGGAAAACAACAAAAAAATTAGAGAGATTTTTAGTATTTTTCCTAAGTTAGAATTTGAGTGGTTTGAAAAGAAAATTAATAACCTATGGAACTTTCTTTGCATGCTAATAGCAATGTTATTAGTATGAATTTTTGGAAAACCATTGTTACTAATGGTATGGAAACGTCTAATCTTGGGGAAGCTAGTTTTTATGAGAAAGATCTTTTTAGTTCCCCAGCTTTAGGGAAGAAAATTTGCTCTTATGATACTTTATCTCCCATATGTGGTAATTCTAATGATACTTGTGATATTTTAAATCCACATACTGAAAGTGTCCCTTTTAAAATACATATTGGAATTGTTGAACATGTTATGAACAACTGCTATTTTGGAGATGGGACTGTCCATCCTAGTGATCATTTAGTATTTATACATGAATTATGCGAGTTGTTCAAGTGTGCAAGTATTTCAATGGACCAAGCTAAGAGGAAGCTATTCCCTTTCTCACTTAGGCCTTGTTTACTTCTAGGGTATTTCAGGGGATGGGAGGGGATTATTTTGTATCCCGGAATTTCCTCGATAGGTCGTTTACTAGGCCGGGTTTTGAGGGGATAATTCCGGAATATCCCCACAAATCCCCTCCACACTAGTGTATTTTTGACTAGATTAAAAACTCTCCATCATGGTAGAGTATTTTTGGGGAAGAGATTTGAGGGGATTTGAGAGTATTGGGCGAACACCAAATCCCCGCATATCCCCGCGTCTTTTGGGGATAAAAATATCGGAGAAGTAAACAAGGCCTTAGGGGCAAAGCAAGGGAGTGGTATGAGCTTCTAGATGATCCTCATCATTTGGAGTGGAAGGAACTTGAATCTCTCTTTTATTATAAATTTTATCCTCCTCATGAAATTCATAAAGATAGGAACTATATTTATAATTTTCATCCTCATGAGGGAGAAAGTATTGCCCAAGCTTGGGGGAGATTGAAGTCACTAATGCTCAAATGTCCCATTCATGAGCTCCCCAGTAATATTATTATCAATAATTTTTATGCAAGGCTTTTAGGACATTACAAGGACTACCTAGATACCTGTTCAGAGGGATCCTTCACAAGTAAGAAGGTCAAAGCTAAGTGGGATCTTCTTGAAACAATTCAAAGCAATACTGAAGATTGGGATAACGACAAAGTTAAAGAACCAGGTATAAACTATGAGTATGATTGCATTAAGTATTTCGCTGAAACTGCTGATTTTCAAGAGCTTAGTGCTAAATATGGTCTTGATCCTCAAATTCTTGTTAGATACTATAGAGACTTTGCTTCCCATATTAATGCTCCTAAAGGAAAATGGGACATGTATCATGAACCTTTTAAAGACACTTGCATGGAAAATGAAAATGTTATTAATGATTGCAATAAACATGCTCAAACTTCTGAAAGTACTATTTCTTATAAGAATGTTCATTTTTGTGGTATGCATAGACCTTGTGAGAATAATCAAACGAAAGAAGAATATTGTATCACCCACTGGAATGAAAAAACTAGAAAGTGGTATAAGGCTCTAGATGATCTTGGTAAAAAAGTTTGTGCCCTCTATCCTTTTATTTGTGAACTTTGCTTTGAAGTGGGTCATTTCAATTTTCAATGCTCAGGCCATAATAATCCTGCAAGTTTGTATTGTGATAATGTGATCACTGATAATCAACATGATGAACTTACATTGTTTTGGGGGTGTGAAGAGTTATCAAGAAAATTTTCTTTGATAGACATGAGTACTTTTGATATGAATAGCGTCCTGCGTGGTTGTCATCTTTATTGTGTTGAAAACTGCCACGCAAATACTTACATACAAAAGTTTATAAAAGATGATATTTTACCAAATTATGACAGGACTGATATGTGTTTTTATCTTATTAATGAAAAGGAGGAATCCTCCAAAGTTTCTTCTATTGTCTCTAACAATAAGTCGGGGTATGTGGAGAAGCTTCCTTTCAAGCCTCTCCCTCCTAAAGAGGATAAGAAGAAGAAGAAGAAGAAGAGGAGGAGGAGGAGTAAAAGTAGAGAGGAAATGGTATCTTCCTCTAATCATGTTGCTCCTATCATAGTTTTTGCTAATGAGTCTAAACTAGATGATGTTCCTATGCCTGTTACATATAGTAGTGATCATGATTGGGAAAAGCACACCACTTTTGATATTAAAAATCTCTTTGGTACCAATTCTGAAAATGATGATATTAATAGTTGTTGTGCTATTAGTGCTATCCATGTTCCTTCCAATGATGGTATGTTTACAAATGAACACACTTGGGAAGATAGCTATTCTATTGCTTATGATGATGATGCTAAACCTCCAATATATGATGATTACAATGATGAGTATGATATTTTCAGTCCACCTACTATTGAGGAGAAAGTTTATTGTGATTACAATATGCCTCCTATATTTGATGATTATGGTGATGAGAATAATAGTGATAGCTATTTTGTTGAATTTTCTCCCACTACAATTAATAAGAATGACTATTCTTATGTGGAGAGTAATAATTATTTTATGCATGTGGCTCATGATAAGAATGTTTTATGTGATAGTTATATTGTTAATTTTATTCATGTTGCTACTTAAAGTTATTATGAGAGAGGGAAACATGGTCTTATGTATCTCAATAATATTAAGTTTCCCCTCTTTATGTCAAAAATCTTGAAGTTGCTTTCCTATGCTTGTTGATTTGTGCTTTCATGACTTTTTTCTTTACAATATTCCTATGCATAGGAAGTGGGTTAGACTTAAATGTGTTTTGAATTTGCTTATTGATGCTCTCTTTTACTTCAATTCATATTTCTTATGTGAGCATCTTCTCGAATTATCATGCCTAACTTAAAGGCGTTAAAGAAAAGTAGTTGTTGGGAGATAACCCAATAGTTTTCTTGAGTCTTGGAAGTTATTACTTATGTAATGACCTCTCCTTATCCTTTTTTGTTTGCTTTTTGTGCCAAGAATGACCTCTAATGAGAGAGAAGTAAGATTTGGGAAGTTGCTGTCCCGAAACAGATTTGTGTCCTCCACCATAAAATTTCTTGAGGAGTATCTGTACCTCGGATTGATCTAAAAATTTACGAATAAATTCCCCAGTATGTTAGCTAAGTTTAGTTAGTTCAACACTTTTTGATTTGAGCAACAGAAGGTCTTTTAAAAAATCGGTTTCTACCTGCTGGTCTGTTTTGACAGATTTCTGCCATTATTTGCATTTTCTTCTTATTGATTCCTTTTTGGGTTCTTTTTGGGGAATTGAGCTTTTTGAAGGAGTTGCTACAGTAGATTGTGTTTTTAGTGAAAAGTTTTGCTGTTCCAAATCTTTGCCTAAAGGTCTATTATCTTTTGAATACACTAATGTTGCTAATGAAATTGTGTGAAGTTTTGTATGAAGGAAAAAATTCAGGTGTAGAGAAAGAGTGATGTAATGAGATGAAGAATGGACAAAAGCTCAAGCTTGGGGATGCCACCCCGTGTCACCCCAAGAAATATTCAAGAGGTACAAGCGTCAAATCTTGGGGATGCCCAAGGCATCCCTTCTTCATCAGTAAAAATCTCAGGTCTTTCTAGACACTTCGTTTTTATTGTTTTATGCATTGTTGTGTTGTTCTTGGAGCATCTTAGTTTTTGTTTTTAGGTTTCGTTTTTATGTTTCTTTTGCTTACTTTGCTTGAGTAAGTTGATCGATCACATCACACTTCTTTTGGAGAGAAACACTCTGTTTTCATTGCCTTGAACACTCTAGTTTTCACTCTTATTGTTTTGTGAGTGTTCTCTTTTGCTAGCACTGTGTTTAGCCTTAGTTTTCTTGTGCTTTCAGCTTAGAACTTTTTTAGTTCTTCTTTGTGGATTTGTGAGACAAGCTCACTGGTCTTTATGGATTATTATCTTTGTGAGTTGTTTCAAATAGGTTAATTGGTGTTGGAAAAGAGTAGTAAGTTCTTGCTTGTAAGTGCAAGAGAGCTTGTTTTGACTGTGACTTAGACTTTAGAATGACATGATAGGTGTTGTTTTTACCTTATGCTTAGTGATTATTGTTGTAGCTTGTCTTGTTCCAAACAATTGGGATTGCTTAGTGTGCCTTGAAGAAATTATGGGTTGTTTTAGCATGCAAAAGCATAGTATTGTGGTATTCTTCTTTGATGCTTTGTTTGGGTTGACTTGGCACATGCTCACACCATGTAATGACTATGACAAGTCACCATAGCCTCCATGATCATTTAGTCCTTGACTTGTAGTACCACTCTATGCTTTGATTAGTAATGCTTTGTTGCTCTGCATGATTATGGCCATTATGCTCTCTTATTTGGTTGCTCCCAGTCTTTTGCTAGCCTCCACTTGTATAATTAAGCTCTACTCATGCTTCCAACTACCAAGAAACCAAGTTTTTCCAAAGTTTCCACTTGTATATGCTTGCACTTATAAGTTGGAATTAGCAGAACCGTGCTGTCACGAGGAACGTTTTCAATATTGCACTTGTACCTTGTTGTACTCAGTTGATATCATGTTATTTTGTCTATGATTGTCACCGGTGTGAAATAAAGAGGGAACTTGTAAGTCCATGGAGTTTGTATCCTGTGTTAGAGAAACACCTGGGCCGCTAGCCTAAGTCATGCCTAATCATGGTGGAAACTTGCAGCATCACCATAGTGACATCTATGAAGCATTCTTCTTATAAAAAAAAGAGACACATTGAGAAAATAGGAAAGAGAGAAAAAGGCACCATATTCCCATGGTAAATAAGAAGATTGCCGAGATGCTCATTGTCTGCTTGCCTTGTCATTTTGGTTATGGGAAAGCTCCTGTACCATGTGCAAGGGGTACCCCGTTGGCGGTTCTCGATGATATGCAAATACTTTCAGAGACAAGAACTTACCTGGGCCCAAAGTTGAGTATGCATGAGGTGCAGCCCTCGTATTCAAGGGACTTGAGATTGCCAACTTATACTTCGTCAAGCATATACTCCATCTTTGCCACTTAACCTTAAACACTTCAAGATGCTTATGATAGGGGAAATGAGGGCTGAAAGCTAACAAGTACCATAATTTTTGGAAGCTCTTTTTGAAACTTGAAATCCCTGCTTCCTTTATAAAAGGTATTTCTTCCACCATTATTGAGTCTCCACCTTCTACCTTTAGGCACCATTAAGAGAGCATAGTTGTCATTATGTGTGCAGTGTTCCAAAGCTTATTGATTGATGCATATTGTGATATTACTTGTTCTTGTGCTATTTGTTTCTAGTCATCCTTGTGAACTTTGAAGGTGTCATATGCATCTATTTGCTACTCTATGAGGGACAAGGTGAATGCCACTATGCCATGTTTTCTGTATGTGAAACAAACAAACGTTTTTCAATGCATGTTATTCATGATCTTTGTTTGTAGCCTTTCATGTTGCATGCATAGTTACTATGTCCTATTGTTAGAAATCCATCTTTCATGCACATGTTTAGAGTTCTTTGATCCTAGCTTTCAATGCTTTCAAATGGTTTGATCTTTATTGTGAAGGTGCATGTCACCTCAAAAATTATTCTTTTTATCACTTACCTACTCGAGGACGAGCAGGAGTTAAGCTTGGGGATGCTTGATACGTCGGAAACGTATCTATAATTTTTGATGCTCCATGCTTGTTTTGTATCTACTTTGCTTTGTCTATAATTTGAGGTGTTTTTATATCTTTTCTGGAACTAACCTATTAACAAGTTGCCACAGTGCCAGTTGCCTGTTTTCTTATGTTTTTGGTTCCAGAAAGGCAGAAAATCAATATTCTCGGAATTGGACGGGACAAAAGCCAAAGTTATTATTTTTCCCAGAGCAACATGGAACCACGAAGAAGAGCCGGAGGGGGGCCACAGGGTGGCCAAACCCCCCTAGGCGCGGGCAAGCTCTAGGGGTGCCTAGAGGGGGTGTGGGCCCCCTGGACCCCCACCGACCTTGATTCCTTCGCCTATAAGAAGCCTCCGACCCAAAAACCCTAAGTAATCCAGAAGAAATCCATGAAAACCTCTATAGCGCCGCCGCCAAAGGGGAGATTTGGGGGACAGAAAGTCTCTGTTCCGGCACCCTGCCGGGACGAGGAAGTGCCCCCGGAGCCATCTCCATCGATCCCCACCACCATCTCCATCGCCGTTGCTGATTCCCATGACGAGAAGGAGTAGTTCTTCCTCGAGGCTAAGGGCTCTACCGGTAGCTATGTGTTAATCTCTCTCTCTTTATGCATGATCTTGTGGTCATGAGCTTTGTAATCACGTAGATCTACCATGATACTCAAGTGCTTCAATAGATCTCTGCTCTCCCCATGTGTGTGAAAGTGACAGCGTGCACCCCATGATGGCACTTAGGCTTGAGTCTACATAAATACTCTTTGTGCTTTAATAGATCTACGCTTTTCCCCACGTGTGTGAAAGTGACAGCGGGCATACCGTGTGTGGCACTTTGGCTAGATTGAATATTTGTTATGAGTTATATTGGAGTTGGATGTCTCTATGAAATTGTGGTGTTTGCTGGAACCATCTAGCGCTCAAGGTGACAGTGTGGGGTTATCTAGATTGGGGAAGGCGGACATTGAGGTGTGCTGTTATAGCCCTACCATGGATTCAAGTGTCCAACCGGAGAGTAGTTAAGAGTAGTATCATAAAGAGAGGATATTTATATGAGAGAGTGTTCACTAGTGAAAGTATGATCCCTAGGCCTTGTTTCTAAGAATTGAAACACCGTTTGCTACTAGATATGTTGCATGTTTGCTTGCTTCCATCTTCGTTCCGTTTGCCAGGGAGGTTTTGGGCTTTTACCTTTCCTCCACGCCATCAGCTCTTTTCTGGCACCGTTACCCCACGTCAACACCAAGTCAGAAGCTATTTTCTCGCACCGTTACCACTTGTATTTCACTATCTCTTCGCCGAAATAGTTCACCTATACACCTGAAAAGTGTATTGGGTGTGTTGGGGACAAAAGAGACTTCTTGTATCTTTATTGCAGGATTGCTTGAGAGGGAATACCTTTGACCACTTCCTCCCTAGGTTCGATAAACCTTGGGTAATCCACTTAAGGCCTTGTTTTGTCGAAGTGGATCGACCGGTTTTCCCGTGTCTCAACCCGGTCTAATTTTTATCCACCCGAAACCGCTCCGGTCCGTTTTGTACAGAGGTATCGACCGGGCTCAACCCGGCGAAACCCCAAGAAACCCGTGGAGATCGGGGTGGAACCGAAACACGCGCCTCCCCTCGCGTTTCTTCCTCCTCGCGTGCCGAAGACGAGATCCCGTCGCTGCTCCGCCATCCTCCGCCACCGCCGCTCCGCCACCTCCGTTCCACCACCGCCGCTCCGCCATCCCTTCTTCCCACCCCGCAGCCGAAGACGAGATCCCGTCGCTGCTTGATCTGACTCTGCTCTGACGCCACCCACGAGCGTACTCTGAGATCCCTCCGCCGTCCATCTTCTTCGGCAGTCCTAGCCTTCTCTCTTGTAAGTCCATCCACTTTTCCCCTCCTCTCCCATCTATTGCTAAATGAATCCTAAGTCGATTCCTCTGTAGATACTACTCTTGACCTAGGGTTCTTGATTCAAACTGATGGCTGAAGGATGAATTCTTGGTTAGTTTTTGCTGGTCGTTGACCTGTTGCTGCACAATTAGATTTCACATCCTGTTGGTACTTGGGATTTCTTCTTTTAGCATGATAGATTCCTATGTAGGGAGTTGCTGCTAGTTTCTTGATGAGAGGTTGCATCTGGGAGGATTTGTTTATACAAATGAACTTAGTCTTGCTGTTGTTGGAACCAGTAGTCATTTTATGATGTGAACAATTACTACTGCATGATGTTGTAATGTGAACAATTTGGAAAATAAGGGCCACTTCTCTAAATTTTTGTAGATGGTGTTCTCAAGTACGAACAAACCATTCTTTTCCTTTTGCTATTCCGGACCTATGTTTTACATTACGTAGAACAACACCTTCATATTTGGAACATACATAAATTGTAATGTTTTTTATCAATTGTTCTCGTTTCTCTCTCAGAAAGCATAGGCCAGGGACGATCCTTTTCCTTGTACATTATATGCAGACGATCCTTTTCCTTGTTATACTATGTTTGTTACATCGCATTGTTAAAACTTGGTGACCATTATCTATGTTCAAGGCCTTGATCAGCCAGCTAATTCTGATATTTAGATGCATCCTTTGGAGTTCACTTCTTTATGTAACATGTTCTCTTTTACACTCTAATATATTTGTACTGCACTGTGTACCTATTGCACAGTTGTTTTAATCAATTCTACGTTCCAATTTATCTGTTTCTTGAGATATGGATGTCTGGTTTAGAACCATTTTCTTAAGATCTACAAGAAAAACAATTGTTAGGTATAGGATACCACTAAGTAGAAATTTTCTCATCCACTGTTGGGAAGCTTAAAAATTTGGGCTGTTTGATATTTTGTGCAAGTGCTTTGTACCCACTTTACCATTTCTCAAATGTCAAAATTGAAGAGAATACTCCATAATTTTATTTGCCACCCTTTGTTCAGTTGCTGCCTGCCTCCGATCATGCCTCCATTGTTGGCAGTTGCGTTCTACCTATTTTCTCCAGGCCCTGGTTTCTGCTCTTTGCTCAGCAGCTCTCGGCTTTCCTTTGCTCATGGTCTGCCCAGCTTCCTGGATGTTCTGTTTTGCATTACATCTGTTCAATGCAGCTACCTTAGTGCTGTGTATCTTGTTTTTCACCATCTAGACAATCACATTTTGTTAACCATTTTGATACAGGTTGATAAAAAAAAAATAATGATTGGAAGAGTACTTGGAAGAGCATATCGTAGTTTAGGATAATTTTGTAGCTGTTGAATTTTTTTCTCAGCATATATCCCTTTGTCAATCTATATTGCATCTGTTGCTGACCATTAGCCAACTAGTATGACTTCCATTAGCTCTCTTAACTCTTATAGAGTTTCTCTTTTCTAAATAACAAATTGGATGTAGATCACTTGCCATTCAGTGTGCGGTCCAATTTTTGTATCATAAGAGATGTTTAAGAATTGATTGTACGATATGATCATAATAGAAAATATTCTGGCACAATAAACTATTTTGCCACTGTTTGTTTTTCCAGCTTGGAAGATAAGCTATAAGTTAATTAGTGTGATATGTCTCTTTTTTATAGGTTTCTTCTCCTTTGGTTCTAGTGGGGTTGGACGAGCCACCACCGTCATGGGACCATGTCAGCACACCTGACTTCGCTATGTGCATGACCTTCACTTTAGTCATTTTTTAAAGTGCGAGCATGCATGTTTCTGTCCTACTTATTTTAGTACTACTTACCAGGTTTTGTGACACATCATTTGAAATTACAGACATACACACTATTTGCTTGTTGTTAGGAGTTCCTTGTGTAATGCAAATCACAATTTACCTTGGTTCATGGTACTGAACAGGCAGTTAGAATTGATTTTTGACCATTCCTTGTTTGACATTAAGTTTATGGTACTGAATAGGAAGTTTTAGTAATCTGAAACAATTTTTTGTTCTCAGGTACTTGAAGTGCCCGACCAATAATGATCTGAAAAAGCACAATGACAAAATAAGCCTACAGCTTGTGTGTGTGGTGGCAAAGCCTTATTCTTCAAATTGTGAAACAGATACTATACTTGAACATTTATATGCAACCAAAACTTGATTTTCTAGTGTAATATTGTTGTGATGAAGTGCTGCAAAGATTTTCCAGTGTAATTCTGTTGTGATGAAGCCTAAAGTTCTATTTCATTTCTATTTACTCTGAAGTTTGTGTAATGCTGTTGTGATGAACTGATGCTGAAACAGTGTGCCTAGAATCCTATAAAAATTGAATCTTTGTTACTCAAATAGACAAGACTGATTTTTCCAGTGTAGCCATCCCTGTTTGCAGAACAACATTTTTGAAGAGAGGGATTGTCGTGGGAGAGGGTTGGAGGGGATTGGGTGAATGGAGTGGTTTCACCCAAAACACTAGGTGTAATACTCTGCAATACTCGGTATTCCACCTGTACAAAACAGGGCCTAAGGGAAACTTGTTGCTGTTCTACAAACCTCTACACTTGGAGGCCCAACAACTGTCTACAAGAATGGAAGTGCGTAGACATCAGTACCATAATTTTTGGAAGCTCTTTTTGAAACTTGAAATCCCTGCTTTCCTTTTGTGAAGGGCCTTTCTTCCACTTTTATATTGAGTCTCCACTTTCTACCTTTAGGCAATAGTTAAGAGAGCATAGTTTCCATTCTTAGTTCTATGTGCAGTGTCCCAATACTTATTGATTGATGCATATATTTCTTTTTCTTGTGCTATTTGTATCTAGTCACTCTTATGAACTTTGAAGGTGTGCTATGCATCTATTTGCTACTCCATGAGGGACAAGCTGAATGCCACTATGCCATGTTTTCTGTATGTGAAACAAACAAACGTTTTTCAATGCATGTTATTCATGATCTTTGTTTGTAGCCTTTCATGTTGCATGCATAGTTACTTTGTCTTATTGTTATAACTCCATCTTTCATGCACATGCTTAGAGTTCTTTCATCCTAGCTTTCAATGCTTGCAAATGGTTTGATCTTGGTTTTGATGGTGCATGCCACCTCAAAAATTATTTTTTATCACTTACCTACTCGAGGACGAGCAGGAGTTAAGCTTGGGGATGCTTGATATGTTGGAAACATATCTATAATTTTTGATGTTCCATGCTTGTTTAGTATCTACTTTGCTTTGCTTTGTCCACACTTTGAGGTGATTTTCATATGTTTTCTGGTACTAACCTATTAACAAGTTGTCACAGTGCAAGTTGCCTGTTTTCTGCTGTTTTTGGTTCCAGAAAAGCTAGTATGGAAATATTCTCGGAATTGGATGGAACAAAAGCCAAAGTCAATATTTCACCGAGGAGAACACGGAGTCCAGAGGAGAGACGAGGGGCGCCACAGGGCGGCTGCACCCCCCAGGCGCGGCCTAGGGTGGGCTCGTGCCTAGGCAGGGTGTGGGCCCCCTGGCCGCCTCCCAGCCTTGCCTCTTCGCCTATAAGAAACCCCCGATGCCTAAACCCTAAGGACCCGATCAATATTCCACGAAACCGTCTATAGCCGCCGCCACCATCATTCCTAGATCGGGGGGATTTGAAGCTCTTCCCAACACCCTGCTGGAGGGGAGATTATCCCGGAGGCCTTCTTCTTCAGCATGCCAGCCTCTGGTATGAAGCGTGAGTAGTTCCACCTTGGAATACGGGTCCATGTAGTAAATAGATGGTTGTATATCCTCCTTGTGATTTCATTTCTAGATCTTGTGAGCTTCGTTCATGATCAAGATCTCATCTATTTGTAATCATGCATGTTGTGTTTGCGGGGATCCGATGGATATTGAGATTACTATGTGAGATTGGTTAATGGTTTTGTCTTATTGATTCTATCATGTCTGTGTTGTTTGTGATCTTGCATGCTCTCCGTTGTTAGTAGCTATCTTGGCCAAGTAATTGCTAGTGACTCCAAGAGGGGGTATTTATGCTCGATACTGGGTTCATGCCTCTACTTAATCAAGGGAAGTGACAGAAATCTCTACGGTTGTAGATGTGCTGTTGCCACTAGGGAGGAAACAACGCTCTCTTATTCATGGAACAAGTGGATTGTTTACCTTACACACTTTGCTTAAAGCAGTTGTCTGTTGCTTGCAACTTAATACAGGAGGGGATTCGAATGATAACTCAAAGCTGGACTTCTAGTCATAGATGCAGTTGGATGGCGATCTATGTATATTGTTGTATTGCACAATCGAATCTCATAGGATCTTTATGTCTAGTATTGCATTGTTATGCATTGCTCAGTCCTATCAATTGCCCTGCTGTAATTTGTTTACCCAGCATGCCATGTTTGTTTATCTAAGGAGAACACCTCTAGTGAACTATGGACTCCGGTCCAATATTTACCATTGATACATCTTCCACTGTTACTATTTACTTGTTGCAAACCTCTTTCACCTTCCGCACCATACAGTTAATTCTTTGTTACAGCAACCGGTGAGATTGACAACCTCACTGTTAGATTGGGCAAAGTCTTGAGTTTGTGTTGTTCAGGTTTCTACATTGCTTGCAACACCTTTGAGACATTTCCTTCCTCCTACTGATTCGATAACCTCTGTTTTTTACTGAGGGAAAACTTGCTGCTGTGCTGCATCATAGCTTGCTTTTGGGGTTTCCCAACGAAGCGCTCCACGTTGACGCAGCGCCATCACTTTTGTCCCATCCAATTCTGAGAATATTGATTTTCTGCCTTTTTGGAACCAAAAATAGAAGAAAATAGGCAACTGGCACTGTGGCATCTTGTTAATAGGTTAGTACCAGAAAACATATAAAAACACCTCAAAGTGTAGAAAAAGCAAAGCAAAGTAGATACTAAACAAGCATGAAATATCAAAAATTATAGATACGTTTCCGACATATCACACTTGATCGCTATCTTGTGCATCATGGTATGATCTCTATCATTCCATTTGTGTCACACCAAGGTCTATGACGCTCCCACTTATTTGTTATAATTCCCGATAGTATCTTACCATAATAAAATTATAATATTTACCATATTATGACACACGCCCAGCAAAAATAAATCTATACGCTTCTAATTTATCTTTTGCAAGTTTTACGTGGTTGTGGGCTTTCTAGGAAAAAAACATTCTACCTGCAAATTTCAACCATAATGGTGATAACCAAGTTATTAGCAGACCGTTCTAAATCAGATATTGACTATAGTGGGAGAGATAGACACCAGCTAGCCACTTATGCAAAACTAGTTGCATGTGAACTTGTCAAGCGTGGAACAGGTCTCATGTGCGAGGACATGTAAAGTTTGTCCGGACCGCTTCATCCCACTATGCCGCTAATATCCAAAGTACACAAAAGTTTGCAATAACATGATCATCAACACCCACATCTCCATGTGTTCTAAGCGTACAAAGCATCTACGCATAGACATAGCTCTGATACCACTGATGGGGTCCGTTGCATAGAAAACAAAAAATTCCTATAGTTGCAACTTCCAAGATCGAATCTAGGCGATACTTGTAAGTTTTAGATAGACTCACCCTTGAAGACCGTAAGCGGGGTAACATTTCCGCAAACAAACGTGGTTGATGTTGAGTGTAGACGATCGTCCTCAAGGACATGCAGATGATCAGCGCCACAAGAGGGCAGCGTCTTCGTAATCGGTCACACATACGGTGTGCCGACGAATTTCAAACCCTCACACCAGTCGGGCAACGGAAGTAGTGGATCCCCGGAAACTCCAATAGCGCTACGACATGATAGAGGTGGTGGAGGGGAAGATCTCGAGCAGGGCTTCGCCTAAGAACCTTTTCTTATGGCAATGGACAAGGCTAGTAAGAGAGAGAAGATGCCAACCAAAGGGCATATGAGAGAAGTGGGCAAGTGTGTGTGCAAGAGAGAGGAGGAGGGGCTCCTGTTATAGGTGAGGGGGGCAGACCAAGGGGGCATGGCGCACCAGCCATGGAGGTGCCCACACCTCTCCCCTAATTATGTGAGTGGACTCTTCACTCACAAAATTCATTCTTCTTCCATTTATTCTCCATTCGAAAACCAAAGGTATTTCCATTAATGCACTTAAATTCTCTTGGTTTAATGGAAATAAATTTAATAAGTACTTCATTTAATGAACACAAATTAATATTTTATCCATTGCTTTGTTTCGATACTCCAAAACCATTTTGGCGGATTCGATAGAATAAATTCCTGTGATGTCCATTATCTTCTCCTGCGTTCCCTATCCTCTCAATTGTGTCGACTAACCTTAAGTGTGTCTTCCTACGGGTTCGAGAACTATGTAGACATGATCGAGACTTTCTCCGATCAATAATCATTAGTGCGACATGGAGATCCATAATGACTCTCACTAGTTCTACAAAAATCCAATGATCGTCTGAACCTTTTTCACTATAATCAAATTCCTTTTATCTCACGATATTTTACTTGTCCGAGATCCAATCACTTGGTATCATCCATACCTTGTTTAATCTCGTTCCTGACAAGTACTCGTTTTCTCGTTCCTATGATATAACATTTCAGTGATCAAGTCACTTGCTTGCAAGCTATGTCAATATGATATCACCGAGAGGGCTCTGAGTATATTCTTCATCATCTGGATGGATAAATCTCACTCTTGATCCACGAGCCTCAACTAGCACTTTCCAAGTACCTAATGACACCTTTATAATCACCCTGTTACGGTGTGATGTTTCATAGAATCAAAGTACGTTTTCGGTGAAAGTGATTGTCGTGATCTCATGGTTTAAGAACATTGAGTTACTACGAATGCGATGGCAATATAAACTTAAGGATTTGATCGTATTGCTAAATCTACTGCGGGTTACTATTCATCATATCATTCTCTAATGATATGACCCTGTTATTAACAATATCCGATGTTCATGATCAGGAAACCTTTGATCATCTCTTAATCAACAAGCTAGTATTAAGAGAGGCATTACTAGGAACCTTTTCCATTTATAAATCATACATGTATTAATGTTTCCTATTAAAACAATTATAGCATGAAAAATAAACATGGAATAAGATAATAACCACTTTATTATTGCCTCTTGAACATATTCTTTTCATACAGTGCAATCACATATAGCACAACATATGTGTTCTATAAAGTAGACGTTTTAACATATATAGCCGATCACGTTTGGTGTTCACATTATAAATTAAGTTAGCATATCTTATATACTATGCCATCTAGACATGTATATAGTTTTAATTACACTCATTTCTGCTACATGTAAGTTTCATATGAGTTATTTTATCAAGCAATAGAGTTGTGAAGAAAACGAGCATGGCATGTTTGTTATCTACTAATGAAGATTTTTTTTGTGAATTCTACTAATAGAGCATGTTCGAACAGTGCAAAACATTCTACAGTAAGTGTCAGATGTTCTTTCATAATGTGGAGGGGGTATTACCATTCAGAGTGAACTAAACAATTCACGTTTCATGTTTATATAGGTTATGTGTAATCATAATTAATCTCTTTGCTAAATTTCCCGCAGCAACGCGGGGTTTTTATCTAGTTCATCTAATGAAGTGTCCTCGTTGTCAGTTGACATGTAGTCCATGATCAGGAAATCCCGATCATCAGCTGCCCAACGAACTAGTCTAGAGGATACTAGGGACCTAGTTTGTCTATATATCACACATATATTAATGTTTCCACTTAATACGGTTATAACATGATACAAAATTATAACAAACTAATGAGACATGTCAATAAAAACATATTTATTATTAGCCTTTAGGACATATCTCCCTCATATACATATGTTTCTTGTATGTTCTATCATGAACGGTTGTAGTGGTATTATTTTGTTTTCCCCCTGCACATTTATGCTTGGTGGATATCTTTTTCGAATCATTTCTATGTGAATTTAGGTGGGAATCGCCAAACCTGCACTATCCCAATTCGTGGACGTTACACCAAGCCAGCCACTGAGACCACCATGGTGCCAGCAGCACCATACCTCCTAGTCCTTCCAGCCGTCAGAGCTTGAAGCCTCTAAAAATATGTCAGGCATAACACCTTCCTGAAAAAGGCATGACTGAGCATAGCACCTGCTGTCTGGACATGACTTGACACCTCTGCCAAAGACTCCATGCAAGGTAAAGCCGCTCCACCAGTGGCCCATATCGTACCACATGATCCTACAGTCATGTCCTGCTCCGAACACGGAGGCCGCAAGAGGGCGATGGCCTGATGACATCACCGCCTGATCCTTGGAATTGGATCTAAGGTTTCTCCTAGAACAAATATGGAAGGGGATGTGACGTCCACAACCATCGTCATTGTCGGCTCTAGCCAAAACAAGGAGAAAACCTTCGCTCGACACCATCTCACTTACATTCTCAGTTTAGTTGGACGACCATCAGACTCCTTGTCACCAGCAAACCTGACTACCCATGGTGACCAGCGCAGCCGCCAGAAGATGAAACTGAAGAGGATTCTGTATATCACCACGCCGCCGCCATGAGAGTCTATCGCCGTGGGGTGATACCACCGTCTGCTGTGTGGGCTTTGTCCAGCAGCCTCTCCTCTGCCGTAGCAAGGCAAGTGAAGGAGGGGGGGTAGGGTTTTATTAAGACATGGGTTCATGGATGGTCGACAACGAAATAAAGTAAAATTTACATGTGATTAGGCCTAAGTAAATTTTCTATGGAATTGCCTAGAGGGTATACCAGAGATAAAATTCATATGATTTCCATTACTTCCTCCGACCCAAGATAGATACATCCAAATTAGAGTCAACTAATATGGATGGGTCGGAGGGAGTACTATAAACCAAAGAAGATCGATAGAAAAATTCCTTACGACTCTAAGATCCAATTGTGCACGCTACGCGACGAGATGTTTATCGATCTGGAGAGCTGGTGGGGACTCCATCGTCATTGTTAACAACGTGAAAGAGAGACCTGCTTCTAAGAGACTTAATTAACTAACCGTACATGTAGGTAGTTTCTTCGCACTAATCTTCCGTACTCGCCAGACATACACGTACGGTTAACGGTTGCGTCGCTGAATCGCTGATCAGCTGGCTGACGACGAAGATACCGGCCGGCTGGGAGAAAAAACTTAAACCTGGTCATTACCCCGTCACTTTCACCGGCCGTGAGTTGTCCGACGACGGAGTCACGGAGAAACCAACGCTCACTGCGTACGTAATAATTATCAAATTAAGTGCCAAACGTCGACATCATTAACGTACGCAATCCCGTCGACGCAGCAGCGATGTTTCGGAAATTACAATGCGCATATGTAGCTCCTAATCACTTACCATATATATATAACCCCGATCGAGGACTACATTTGTGACGACGAGCTGCATTTCACGGCCCGCAGTTTCTGCTGCGTTGCTGCGTTTCTCATGCATGCCAACACACTGAAACCCCAACCTAGTGTACTTACGTACGGTCGTCGCCGTCAACTATATACGTACGTGGAGGTTGTCACCTAGTATCACTCAGCACACATATATATCCGTACGTCAAGTCCTCTTTCACGTCTATATGTTGTTGCCGATATTATCCATCCAATCCAAGTGACTCCATCGATCATCGCGGTTAGGGTTGCAAATGGCGGCGGCCAGCTACAGCTCACTTCTACTAGGTTCTGGTGTCTTCATACTTTTTCTTTTTCTTTATAAACGTCGTCTTCCACTGAAGAATATATATATACCGTCTTTTATGAAACAACAAAGTATCAAACCTAGGATTTGAACTCTGATGGACCAGGGCGTCACTGCCCCCTAACCATCCAACCACGGGTTGGTTCCAATGTCTCCATACTTCATTAGCGAAGATTGATGCGTTTTAAACATTTTGTACTATCCATCACGTTTCGTGGGTTCGAGGCATGCCCTGCATTTGCAAACTCCGCAGTGGACAGGCAAGCGGGCGTCCATCGCGCCATGCATGGATGGCACACCCGTCATCCATGGTGTCATCGTCAATCCGGCCGTGGAATGCGTCCATAGGAATAAGTTGTATATGCTTTAAGTTTAGCAACCATTTTATAGCTAGATAATGACCGGAGGCTTCGTAATGCTTCTAGCCTAATCTTTATTTTCTCGTAGATGCACTTATCATTTTTATGGGATTCATTCACTAATCAGGTTTTAGAACTTAATAGACTTATCTAGGTATGTTGCATTTGCTAAACCAGCTGTAGCCACTGGCACCATGCCCGAGTAGAATCCGTCCGTGGAAGACGGCATGTGCTTACCGGGCTTGGGCCGTGGCTGTGAGTCTCCCTCTAATCGAAGAGAAGTGGTGAGTACTACCAACTTTAATGGGCTGGGAAGGTCAATCAACCTGGCTTCCCCAACTAGCTACGATCCACGGTAGTGGCTCCCTAAAGATTCTAAATGAAAAAAAAATTGTCCCCTCTAAATATGTTTTACTTTGTTGTTTGCGTTGGTGCAACCAATCCCATTCTTTAATGTAATCATGCACATCAACAAGGAACTAAGAGTTGATCAAGTCATTGTATTCATCATTCGACCTAGCTTGTTCCGGCTTGTAAAGGTTTTGGTGTCAGGTCAAATTATCGCTATACATCCTTAGGTACCTCAGCAGTTAAATTGATTAAGGTACCTCAGAGGACAAGTAGGGATTCGGAGAGAACTAGATTGAGGAGATTTCTTGGGCCGATCAGCAACAAACAAAAAGGCCTCGCCGAGGAGTTAGCTATGCTAGGTATATATATTGTTGTACACGTACGATGCAGGGATTCTCTATGCTCCTGGAAAGGAACGCCATATAAAACCAAAGCTGCTCATATCACCGGATATTCACAAAAGAATGAAGTCTTCAACCAAGACATGCATCCACACAATTAATTACGATATAGAAAGATGTTTTTTAGTAAAATTTCACCGTTCTATTAATAATCATCAACAATAGTACAATGAGTCTCAAAAATAATAAAATTACAAAGGAACACGGTATTTTGGGACATAGGTGGCGATACGCCAAAAAATGAAGAAATGCATAAATAAGTATTTAAAATATCAAAAGAACGGCGTGTACGTGAGAAAATGATATTTTTTATGGTATGAGCAAAAGGGCGAAAAGATATCTCGTGAATAGTCATATTGAACCATGGAAAAGTATCGTAGAATGTCCGGATGTACACGCAAAAATATCTTGGTGTGAGAACATAGAATGTCCGGAATTTGATATTTGAAATATGTTTTTTTAAACAGTAGATGCATCTACACCTATAACAAAAACTGGATTTTAGGTCTTCTAGCTACTTCTTCCATACTCCCTCGTTCTTGTAAATGAGGCGTATAAAGATTTTATGAAAAGTAAAACATTATTAATTTTGACCAAGTTTATAGAAAAGCTATGAATAACTATATATAATACTATGAAAATATATTCATGAAGTATATTGTGATACTGAATTGAAATTATATATGTCTATAACTTCTTTATAAACTTGATAAATTTCTACAATGTTTGATACTTCAACATTTTATATGCCTCATTTGATACTTCAACATTTTATATGCCTTATTAATTGGAACTGAGGGAATACTACAAAAGATGTTATTTTCGATGTGATCAACTGGCCATGTGCCTCCCTGCAACAAATAAAGATAAAATAAATGAGGAGAGAAGTCAAAATTGATAAAAGATAATTACTCAATAGTTCGAAAGAACGTAGTATTATTCACGCATTTTTATTTTGAAATATTCTTTCATTTGAATGAAAAGGATTAATATCAAGTTTGTTTTAACTAAGGATAATGTGAATAAGGTAATACATAATCCAAAGTTTCTATTATAAGTTACTACAAAATTTCATAACTTGACAAAAGAAATAAGATCATATATTCCTAACATGAGAGAACACTGATGCTGTTGAAAGCTACAATACTAGATAGGAAGTTCACATGCATCATATCTCAGAAACCCAATTGGGGTTTTTAAAAAATTCCATAACACCATGAAGCTACGCATGATCTGATACCATGACAAAAAAAATCGGGAAATGACTACATACATAGTACCTTTGTATTCAAAACACTGTTCAAACCGTCAAAATGCTGATTTGAAATTTTACGGAGAAAACCAAGTGCACAGTGGCAGAGCCAGCATGTAATGGTCGGGTTCAAATGAAGCCAATGGATCTGTTGTAATAATCTGGGCCAAATTTCTACTTGGCACACCTAATATCACTTAGTTTCACATATAGTTTTGCATAGATGAACACATTGCTTAGTTCTACTAGCTTCGCCCCAGCAACTCTGCAAGTGCAACGTCCATTCTTTTGGGTTTTGGACAACGTCATTCTTTTGGGTCTTTAGTTTAGGTAAAAAGAGATTATTAAAAAAATGAGAGAGACTTGATTTTCGATGCGAAGGAAGACTGTCATGGGCATAGTTTGTTTAGTGGACATGACGTCCTTGGTGAAAGGATAGACACATTTCTATCCGCCGGAGCAGGCGAGACAGTGTCTTAGCCTATTACTATGCGCACGGTGCACCTTTTCTCTATTCCTATGTATATATACACCGACACATCAGCACAACTCCCACCCAAGTTCCCCCACCACACAGCATAGCATGGAAGATCAGGAAGCCGAGCATGGGCTAGCCCTCCTCTCACTCGCCTCATCCGCTCTGATCAACTCCCTTGCCAGATCATCGTCTTCAGAAAGCCTCACAGAAGCCTCTTCTTCCATCGTGCCTGTGCTGCTAATAACGTTTATCGTGGCCGGCCACGCCGTGCACAGGAGGGCCGCGGGGCCTCCCCCACGCCGGGCCGCCGCCTTGGAGGAGTTCCTCAACATCGCCACGGCCATGGCCTCTGTCGTCTGGCTCTTCTTCCATGTACTGTGACTGACTGACTGCACAAAAGAAAGTACGTGCAGTACATAATAACTATATATATTGCGTACAATGCTCTATCTATGTACTGCTGGTAGTACCAGTCTTAACTCCAGCACCAAGGTATATACTCCTTTTGGAGTATGCTATTTGTATTGATCATGCAATGCATCCTGCATCCCAAAAGGAGTATTCATACGTAAGTATATGCATAATCGAGTGGTCAGTCTGAATATTAATTGTTTCATTATGAGGTTACCCAGGGGACTGATTACACAAACGTACAAGCCGGATACAGGAACTTTTTTTAGTTATAGTAACTTGGCACCTGCTACTAATTTCTTCGAAGCATTGTCCTTTTTTCCATTGTCAACTAGGCAGTCTGATTCTATTCGCAAAAAAAAAAACTAGGAAGGCTGATTCAGTGGCTATCACTAGACTCCTTTATATATCTTGTTGTTTTTGGTTGTGAAATTAATTATAGATGACGCTGCCCTTATATGTCTAATGATATTGATTTTTAATTAGAGATGTTGATAATTTTTTCTATAAGCTTGATCAAATCTTAAGTCTTTTGACTTCCATAAAAAATTATACGACTTCCTTTTTGCAATGGAGGTAGTATGTTAGATATAACCCTAGTCAAAATCAGGCCATTGACAGAAATAAACTTTGTCGTCTAAATCAGGTGGTCTTCAAATGCATCAGCTTGTCACGGTCTCGTAATTGACACCCTCACGGAAGCTGGAACTCAAGGAGGCCGTGGTGATGGAATGATTTTTTCCAACCACTACAGCACGCGACGGCTACGCCGACGGCTAAAAGCCCTCGGCGTAGCCAGCTTTGCCGTCGGCATACGCTAAGCCGAAGGCTGCCGTCGGCGTAGTCCCCTCGGCGAAGGTCTCCCTCGGCGGAGCAAAAACGGCCGTCGGCGTAGAAGAAAACCATCGGCGTAGATCTACGCCGACGGCCGAGGCGGGCCCGTCGGCGTAACGGCCGTCGGCGAACGGCGGCGCTGCCGTTAGACGGCCGCTAACGGCGCACCGTATACGCCGACGGCCGTACCCTCGGCGTATGGTGGCCACGTGGCACGCGCTGGGCCTCCCCAGGAGGGGGCTACGCCGACGGCCTTGCCCTCGGCGTATGTGGACGCGTGTCCACCGCCTGAGCCTCCCAGGCTGGCGCTAGGCCGACGGCCTGCCCTCGGCGTAGGCGCAGGTGCTACGCCGACGACATTGCCGTCGGCGTAGCCCTGACCATATGGCACATGGCAGAGGTCTACGCCGAGGGCATTGCCGTCGGCGTATCACATACACAGTTTTTTTTTGAATTTTTCTCAGCAGCACTCACAGCAGCCATACATCATCCATGCATACATCCATACATCATCCATGCATACATCCATACATCACCATCCATACATCCATGCAATATATATTCCACACATTAGTCATACATCATCCGTACAGCCACACATGTATCAACATCAGTCATACAAGATCATCCATACATTAGTCATACAAGATCATCGACATCATCACACATCCCTACAACTATGGAGGAGATGGGGTGTACCCGAGATCTCCCCTGGTGAAAAGTGGCGACCTCTGCCGAGGGTTGCGTCCAGTAGAAGCAGCAGAAGAGCCACCTGGCGAGCCCGTTCAATCCATATATGAGCCATCATCGAACCATCACCGGCATCAGCCGCTCAATCCATATATGATAGTCGTGACTCTTGAGCCCGTTGACTTGTCCCGTCAAAAGATTGACTCCCTTACTTATATTCGAACAATAACCGTCAGGGAACATCACGACGTATTTGAGCCACCTAAATGACTCCTTCTTTTGGACATTATCAAGGCAGTAGTAGGCATGCGGCTTGAACCAATTCTTTCGACGGACAGTAGGAGGCTGCATCTGTAATCTCTTCCTATCACGAAGCTTCTCAACATCGACTCTAGCCTTGACATTATCCTTTGACTTCCCAGGAATGTTCAGGACTGTGTGAAAAAGGGACTCCCCGATATTCTTTTCGGTGTGCATCACATCGATGTTATGGGGAAGTTCGAGGTCCTTGTAATACACGAGATTCGTTAAGGCTGCCACGTGAGTCCAATTATGCGTTACACCATATCCCGCAAATTGATGGCCAGTTCCCGGCGCCGCGGGCACGAGAGCACGTATCTCGGCATCAACAACTGCACCCTCGAACTTTGGTACCTCTTTTACTTCATGCACAACTTTGCCCTTCTTGAAGTTCTTTCTATCTTCTCTGAACGAATGATTTATTTTGAGTCTTTGTCGATTCGTGTCAAAGCGCAACATATTTGCGACCGACTTTAGCCAAAGGAACTCAAGTCGGTGCACCGCACTGCGGGCATGGCCACTTACCAGCTGTACACCATCCGCATGCTAGGGCGTACCCGGGCATGTCATGCATAGTATATTGTAACCAAACTTTCATCAAAAAGTTTCTCTTTGATGCTCCGTCGTATGTCAACGTCCCATGTATCCAAGAGTGATTCAAATCATCCACAATCGGCTGCATGTAGACACTCAAGTTCTTCCCCGGATACTCAGGTCCTGGAATTATCAGCGATAAAAACATGGTCTTCCGTTGCATTAATACTCCGGGAGGAGATTGGCGGAATAACATACACCGCCAGCAGCTGCACGAGGCCGTCGACATACCATATGGGTTGAAGCCATCATTGCTATCGCAATTCTAACATTCGAGCCTCTTACGCCCACCGTATTTGTCATCGAAGTTCTTCCATGCCTTACCATCGGATGGATGTCCCATCTTCTTCCGTGCCGTCCTCGTATCTTTTCCCTTCTTGTGCCACGTCATCTGTTTGGCAGTCTCCTCGCTCAAGTAAAGCCGCTGGATTCTTTTTATGAATGGGAGATACCGAAGTATCTTCTTAGCGACCTTCGACTGCCTCACCTGACCATCCTTCCCCTTTATCTCTTCATATCTAGAGGCCTTACAAATGGAGCAGTACTTGTCACCCTCAAACTATTTCCAAAACAAAAGGCAGCCTTTTGGACAACAATCTATCTTTTCATAATCCATGTTGAGCTCCTTCATGAGTTTCTTCGTTTCGTGAAAGGTTTTAGGGAATAATGCCCTTGGGCAACATGTTACCACATGTTCTCGATTAGCTTCAAAGTGAGAACGGTGGCGAATCTTGGCACTTGTCGGCTGAACCGAGAGATGGCATCGAGCTGAGAAATCTTTGCACCCTCATACAGATGCCTCTTAGCCGCGGCCATCATATCAAGGAAGGCCTTCGCGGTTGGCTCCGGTTCCTCCGGTTCTGGTGATTCCTCCCGTGGAGGTGGCGAATTCGGCTGGTCGGCATCGATAAGATCATCTAGCATGTTTCTAATCCCATCGTGCTCATTGCCATTGAGCCGCGGCGCATCACCTCACCTCATCACGTTAAATGCAGAGCAAAGTCGACTTGCGTGACATAGTTAGACATGTACCCATATTGCAGAAGGTGTTTGTACATGTCATCCTTTCCCTGACGATGACGCTTAGTGCAATGAGCGCAGGGACAAAGTGCCCGAACCATTGCCTTCGAACCACGCGCTAACTCATTCACTAACAAATGAGTGTTCCGTACCCAATCATCTGTTTTATTAGTCGCACTAATACGGCCACTGTACATCCACCCATTATCAGCCATCCTCTTCTGCTTTGTTGGGAGACAAACAACAAATATAACATTTTATATCAAACAGGAGATTAAATGCTTCATATTTTTACGCATTCATCAACCTACATGTCCAATAGGAAAAGAGGGTCCTAACCAGCCGCCGGATCCGTAGATTGGGTAAGTTCTCCATGGTTCTACCCCGATCCAAGCAGAATTTTGGCAGCACCTCCCCGCTGCTCTCCTGATACACGTCTCGACAAAAAGCCAAGAGGATGTGCATCCGGAGAATAACGAGGAGGCGCCACCAAAATCCTATATCGAATCGAGGTAGAGCCAGGGAGAACCAAACCCAACTACGAATCCACCGACTGTCCGATAAAAGCCATAAGCGTTACGGTCCAAAATATGCGAGACCACTAATGCATATTAAGTCGCGTAACGCTTACGGTCGGGATGACGCCTAGGTGACGCGACATACTTGGTGACCTAGACACAAAAATAAAACCTAGGTACAAGAGAGGCGAACAGATTCTCACCCTCGGCGGTAGAGGAAGTAGTCGATCAACCGAGTGTCGAGGTCGGCGACGGAACTCGGAGACGGGATCGAGGTGTCACCTACACCATCTCCCGCAACGACAGTCAGTCCACCAAGGATGGTCACTCCCGAAACACTACAAAGTCTGTACATTGACATAAAGAGAACACCTTAGTAAACATGCAACACACTCACGGCCCTAGTGTGGCTTCTCTCTTCAACGGCCATATGACCAAGCTAGCTTGCCACTAACCAACGGCCTAATCCTAGCAACTCGTGCATGCATATCACTTAACAAATGATATAAACTACTAATAGATGCAACTAATAAATTCTAACAAGATTAACAACAAGATTTAATCTAACAAAATTAAATATTTGCTTCTAGAGGGAGGAGGTACTGCAGGAGGCCGCCGAGCTCGAGGAGGAGGAGAGCTTGGGAGGAGGCTGAGCTCGGGAGGAGGAGAGCCGAGGCTCGGGAGGAGGAGGAGGAGGAGGAGGCCAGGAGGAGGAGAGCTTGGGAGGAGGGCAAGGTCGGGAGGAGGAAGAGCTCGGGGAAGGGGCCGAGCTCGGGGAGGAGGAGGAGGAGGAAGGTCAGGAGGAGGGCCAGCTCGGGAGAAGGAGGAGGAGGAGGAGGCGGTGGCGGGGAGGAGGGAGGGAGGCGGCGGTGGGGGAGGGCCGGGGTCAGGGGAGGGAGGAGGCGGTGGAGCTCGGGGACCGACTCGGGGAGGAGGAAGGGAGGAGGGAGGAAGGCGATTGGCGGGAGGAGGAGGAGGAGGCGGTGGGGAGGGGGTCGGGAGGGAGGCGGTGGAGCTCGGGGAGGAGGGCCAGCCTTGGCGGGTCGGGGGTCGGGGAGTGGGCGGGCCGAGGCGGTTGGTGAGAGGAGGAGGGGTCGGGAGCGGGCGCGTGGGAGCCAAAGTAGGATAGGGCTACGCCGACGGCCAGGCATACGCCGAGGGCAGCCGTCGGCGTAGCTAGGGGATTTTTTTTTCAGGTTAGAACTTTTTTTTTTGAAAGAAGGGTCTTTTGTTAATATCAAATTTGACAACATACTTTATTTAGTGTCTACTATTATAGAAGAAACTATATATTATTAATATATAATTTTTTATTTCGTCTTGTTCTCGTTTTCCAAGCAAACCCTAGATGTGGGCTAAACGGGGAGATTCCACCCTCATACGGGTCCGGAACCTTCGCCTCTAGGTTAGAGCGCATGCATGCGAGGGGGGACACATGCAAGCACCTATACCAACCTCTCACCACACTCACACACATATGCTAGGGGCACATGCAAGTTTTCATCTCATTCCAATGTTCTCGTGGTCTTCCTCCGGCGAAACCCTGATCTCTGTGCGCACTCGGATCGTCTACCCCCTAGACGTTCCTCCCGACAGAGTAGCCAGCGTAGCTCTCTCTTGTTTTGTGTTTGTTTAGGTCATAGGGTGATGTAAAACCATGTTGGCTCACAAGTTGGGGCACTATCCTACCCGGTTTCACCTCGACGGGGAGATTCCACCCTCATACTGGTCCGGAACCTTCAACTCTAGGTTAGAGCGCATGCATGCGAGGGGGGACACATGCAAGCACCTATACCAACCTCTCACCACACTCACACACATATTCTAGGGGCACATGCAAGTTTTCATCTCATTCCAATGTTCTCGTGGTCTTCCTCCGGCGAAACCCTGATCTCTGTGCGCACTCGGATCGTCTACCCCCCTAGACGTTCCTCTGACAGGGGTAGCCCGGCGTAGATCTCTCTTGTTTTGTGTTTGTTTAGGTCATAGGGTGATGTAAAACCATGTTGTCTCACAAGTTGGGGCACTATCCTACCCCGTTTCACCTCGACGGGGAGATTCCACCCTCATACGGGTCCGGAACCTTCGCCTCTAGGTTAGAGCGCATGCATGCGAGGGGGGACACATGCAAGCACCTATACCAACCTCTCACCACACCCACACACATATGCTAGGGGCACATGCAAGTTTTCATCTCATTCCAATGTTCTCGTGGTCTTCCTCCGGCGAAACCCTGATCTCTGTGCACACTCGGATCGTCTACCCCCTAGACGTTCCTCGGCGAGGTAGCCAGCGTAGCTCTCTCTTGTTTTGTGTTTGTTTAGGTCATAGGGTGATGTAAAACCATGTTGGCTCACAAGTTGGGGCACTATCCTACCGGTTTCACCTCGACGGGAGATTCCACCCTCATCTGGTCAGGAACCTTCGCCTCTAGGTTAGAGCGCATGCATGCGAGGGGGGACACATGCAAGCACCTATACCAACCTCTCACCACACCCACACACATATGCTAGGGGCACATGCAAGTTTTCATCTCATTCCAATGTTCTCGTGGTCTTCCTCCGGCGAAACCCTGATCTCTGTGCACACTCGGATCGTCTACCCCCCTAGACGTTCCTCTGACAGGGGTAGCCTGGCGTAGATCTCTCTTGTTTTGTGTTTGTTTAGGTCATAGGGTGATGTAAAACCATGTTGTCTCACAAGTTGGGGCACTATCCTACCCCGTTTCACCTCGACGGGGAGATTCCACCCTCATACGGGTCCGGAACCTTCGCCTCTAGGTTAGGCGCATGCATGCGAGGGACACATGCAAGCACCTATACCAACCTATCACCACACCCACACACATATGCTAGGGGCACATGCAAGTTTTCATCTCATTCCAATGTTCTCGTGGTCTTCCTCCGGTGAAACCCTGATCTCTGTGCACACTCGGATCGTCTACCCCCCTAGACGTTCCTCGGACAGGGGTAGCCCGGCGTAGCTCTCTCTTGTTTTGTGTTTGTTTAGGTCATAGGGTGATGTAAAACCATGTTGGCTCACAAGTTGGGGCACTATCCTACCCGGTTTCACCTTGATGGGGAGATTCCACCCTCATACGGGTCCGGAACCTTCGCCTCTAGGTTAGAGCGCATGCATGCAAGGGGGGACACATGCAAGCACCTATACCAACCTCTCACCACACCCACACACATATGCTAGGGGCACATGCAAGTTTTCATCTCATTCCAATGTTCTCGTGGTCTTCCTCGTGAAACCACGATCTCTGTGCACACTGGATCGTCACCCCCTAGACGTTCCTCGGCAGGAGTAGCCAGCGTAATCTCTCTTGTTTTGTGTTTGTTTAGGTCATAGGGTGATGTAAAACCATGTTGGATCACAAGTTGGGGCACTATCCTACCCGGTTTCACCTCGACGGGGAGATTCCACCCTCATACGGGTCCGGAACCTTCACCTCTAGGTTAGAGAGCATGCATGCGAGGGGGGACACATGCAAGCACCTATACCAACCTCTCACCACACCCACACACATATGCTAGGGGCACATGCAAGTTTTCATCTCATTCCAATGTTCTCGTGGTCTTCCTCCGGCGAAACCCTGATCTCTGTGCACACTCGGATCGTCTACCCCCCTAGACGTTCCTCTGACAGGGGTAGACCGGTGTAGCTCTCTCTTGTTTTGTGTTTGTTTAGGTCAGAGGGTGATGTAAAACCATGTTGGCTCACAAGTTGGGGCACTATCCTACCCGGTTTCACCTTGACGTGGAGATTCCACCCTCATACGGGTCCGGAACCTTCGCCTCTAGGTTAGAGCGCATGCATGCGAGGGGGGACACATGCAAGCACCTATACCAACCTCTCACCACACCCACACACATATGCTAGGGGCACATGCAAGTTTTCATCTCATTCCAATGTTCTCGTGGTCTTCCTTCGGCGAAACCCTGATCTCTGTGCACACTCGGATCGTCTACCCCCCTAGACGTTCCTCTGATAGGGGTAGCCCGGCGTAGCTCTCTCTTGTTTTGTGTTTGTTTAGGTCATAGGGTGATGTAAAACCATGTTGGCTCACAAGTTGGGGCACTATCCTACCCGGTTTCACCTCGACGGGGAGATTCCACCCTCATACGGGTCCGGAACCTTCGGCTCTAGGTTAGAGCGCATGCATGCAAGGGGGGACACATGCAAGCACCTATACCAACCTCTCACCACACCCACACACATATGCTAGGGGCACATGCAAGTTTTCATCCCATTCCAATGTTCCCGTGGTCTTCCTCCGGCGAAACCCTGATCTCTGTGCACACTCGGATCGTCTACCCCCCTAGACGTTCCTCTAACAGGGGTAGCCCGGCGTAGCTCTCTCTTGTTTTGTGTTTTTTTAGGTCATAGGGTGATGTAAAACCATGTTGGCTCACAAGTTGGGGCACTATCCTACCCGGTTTCACCTCGACGGGAGATTCCACCCTCATCTGGTCGGAACCTTCGCCTCTAGGTTAGAGCGCATGCATGCGAGGGGGGACACATGCAAGCACCTATACCAACCTCTCACCACACCCACACACATATGCTAGGGGCACATGCAAGTTTTCATCTCATTCCAATGTTCTCGTGGTCTTCCTCCGGCGAAACCCTGATCTCTGTGCACACTCGGATCGCTTCACCCCCTAGGCGTTCCTCACAGAGTAGCCAGCGTAGCTCTCTCTTGTATTGTGTTTGTTTAGGTCATAGGGTGATGTAAAACCATGTTGGATCACAAGTTGGGGCACTATCCTACCCGGTTTCACCTCGACGGGGAGATTCCACCCTCATACGGGTCCGGAACCTTCGCCTCTAGGTTAGAGCGCATGCATGCGAGGGGGGACACATGCAAGCACCTATACCAACCTCTCACCACACCCACACACATATGCTAGGGGCACATGCAAGTTTTCATCTCATTCCAATGTTCTCGTGGTCTTCCTCCGGCGAAACCCTGATCTGTGCACACTCGGATCGTCTACCCCTAGGCGTTCCTCGGAGGGTAGCCGGCGTAGCTCTCTCTTGTTTTGTGTTTGTTTAGGTCATAGGGTGATGTAAAACCATGTTGGCTCAAAAGTTGGGGCACTATCCTACCCGGTTTCACCTCGACGGAGATTCCACCTCATCTGGTCTGAACCTTCGCCACTAGGTTAGAGCGCATGCATGCGAGGGGGGACACATGCAAGCACATATACCAACCTCTCACCACACCCACACACATATGCTAGGGGCACATGCAAGTTTTCATCTCATTCCAATGTTCTCGTGGTCTTCCTCCGTGAAACCACGATCTCTGTGCACACTTTCGGATCGTCTACCCCCTAGGCGTTCCTCGACGACAGTAGCCTGGCGTAGCTCTCTTGTTTTGTGTTTGTTTAGGTCATAGGGTGATGTAAAACCATGTTGGCTCACAAGTTGGGGCACTATCCTACCCGGTTTCACCTCGACGGGGAGATTCCACCCTCATCTGGTCGGAACCTTCGCCTCTAGGTTAGGCGCATGCATGCGGGGGACACATGCAAGCACCTATACCAACCTATCACCACACTCACACACATATGCTAGGGTCACATGCAAGTTTTCATCTCATTCCAATGTTCTCGTGGTCTTCCTCAGGCGAAACCCTGATCTCTGTGCGCACTCGGATCGTCTACCCCCCTAGACGTTCCTCTGACAGGGGTAGCCCGGCGTAGCTCTCTCTTGTTTTGTGTTTGTTTAGGTCATAGGGTGATGTAAAACCATGTTGGCTCACAAGTTGGCGCACTATCCTACCCGGTTTCACCTCGACGGGGAGATTCCACCCTCATACGGGTCCGGAACGTTCGCCTCTAGGTTAGAGCGCATGCATGCGAGGGGGGACACATGCAAGCACCTATACCAACCTCTCACCACACCCACACACATATGCTAGGGGCACATGCAAGTTTTCATCCCATTCCAATGTTCTCGTGGTCTTCCTCCGGCGAAACCCTGATCTCTGTGCACACTCGGATCGTCTACCCCCATAGACGTTCCTCTGACAAGGGTAGCCCGGCGTAGCTCTCTCTTGTTTTGTGTTTGTTTAGGTCATAGGATGATGTAAAACCATGTTGGCTCACAAGTTGGGGCACTATCCTACCCGGTTTCACCTTGACGGGGAGATTCCACCCTCATACGGGTCCGGAACCTTCGCCTCTAGGTTAGAGCGCATGCATGCGAGGGGGGACACATGCAAGCACCTATACCAACCTCTCACCACACCCACACACATATGCTAGGGGCACATGCAAGTTTTCATCTCATTCCAATGTTCTCGTGGTCTTCCTCCGGCGAAACCCTGATCTCTGTGCACACTCGGATCATCTACCCCCCTAGACGTTCCTCTGACAGGGGTAGCCCGGCGTTGCTCTCTCTTGTATTGTGTTTGTTTAGGTCATAGGGTGATGTAAAACCATGTTGGCTCACAAGTTGGGGCACTATCCTACCCGGTTTCACCTCGACGAGGAGATTCCACCCTCATACGGGTCCGGAACCTTCGCCTCTAGGTTAGAGCGCATGCATGCGAGGGGGGACACATGCAAGCACCTATACCAACCTCTCACCACACCCACACACATATGCTAAGGGCACATGCAAGTTTTCATCTCATTCCAATGTTCTCGTGGTCTTCCTCCGGCGAAACCCTGATCTCTGTGCGCACTCGGATCGTCTATCCCCCTAGACGTTCCTCGGCAGAGTAGCCAGTAGCTCTCTCTTGTTTTGTGTTTGTTTAGGTCATAGGGTGATGTAAAACCATGTTGGCTCAAAATATTGGGCACTATCCTACCGGTTTCACCTCGGCGGAGATTCCACCCTCATACGGGTCCGAAACCTTCGCCTCTAGGTTAGAGCACATGCATGCGAGGGGGGACACATGCAAGCACATATACCAACCTCTCACCACACCCACACACATATTCTAGGGGCACATGCAAGTTTTCATCCCATTCCAATGTTCTCGTGGTCTTCCTCCGGCGAAACCCTGATCTCTGTGCACACTCGGATCGTCTACCCCCCTAGATGTTCCTCTGATAGGGGTAGCCCGGCGTAGCTCTCTCTTGTTTTGTGTTTTTTAGGTCATAGGGTGATGTAAAACCATGTTGTCTCACAAGTTGGGGCACTATCCTACCCGGTTTCACCTCGACGGGGAGATTCCACCCTCATACGGGTCCGGAACCTTCGCCTCTAGGTTAGAGCGCATGCATGCGAGGGGGGACACATGCAAGCACCTATACCAACCTCTCACCACACCCACACACATATGCTAGGGGCACATGCAAGTTTTCATCTCATTCCAATGTTCTCGTGGTCTTCCTCCGGCGAAACCCTGATCTCTGTGCACCCTCGGATCGTCTACCCCCCTAGACGTTCCTCACGAGGGTAGCCAGCGTAGCTCTCTCTTGTTTTGTGTTTGTTTAGGTCATAGGGTGATGTAAAACCATCTTGGCTCACAAGTTGGGGCACTATCCTGCAGTTTCACCTCGACGGGAGATTCCACCTCATCTGGGGAACCTTCGCCTCTAGGTTAGGCGCATGCATGCGAGGGGACACATGCAAGCACATATACCAACCTCTCACCACACCCACACACATATGCTAGGGGCACATGGAAGTTTTCATCTCATTCCAATGTTCTCGTGGTCTTCCTCCGGCGAAACCCTGATCTCTGTGCACACTCGGATCGTCTACCCCCCTAGACGTTCCTCTGACAGGGTAGCCTGGCGTAGCTCTCTTGTTTTGTGTTTGTTTAGGTCATAGGGTGATGTAAAACCATGTTGGCTCACAAGTTGGGGCACTATCCTACAGGTTTCACCTCGACGGGAGATTCCACCCTCATCTGGTCCGGAACCTTCGCCTCTAGGTTAGGCGCATGCATGCGAGGAGGGACACATGCAAGCACCTATACCAACCTCTCACCACACCACACACACATATGCTAGGGGCACATGCAAGTTTTCATCTCATTCCAATGTTCTCGTGGTCTTCCTCGTGAAACCACGATCTCTGTGCACACTCGGATCGTCTACCCCTAGGCGTTCCTCGGCGGTAGCCAGGCGTAGCTCTCTCTTGTTTTGTGTTTTTTAGGTCATAGGGTGATGTAAAACCATGTTGGCTCACAAGTTGGCGCACTATCCTACCCGGTTTCACCTCGGCAGGAGATTCCACCTCATCTGGTCAGGCGTTCGCCTCTAGGTTAGGCGCATGCATGCGAGGGGGACATGCAAGCACCTATACCAACCTCTCACCACACCCACACACATATGCTAGGGGCACATGCAAGTTTTCATCCCATTCCAATGTTCTCGTGGTCTTCCTCCGAAACCACGATCTCTGTGCACACTCGGATCGTCTACCCCCTAGGCGTTCCTCCGACAAGGTAGCCCGTAGCTCTCTCTTGTTTTGTGTGTTTGTTTAGGTCATAGGGTGATGTAAAACCAAGTTGGCTCACAAGTTGGGGCACTATCCTACCCGGTTTCACCTTGACGGGAGATTCCACCCTCATCTGGTCCGGAACCTTCGCCTCTAGGTTAGGCGCATGCATGCGAGGGGGACACATGCAAGCACCTATACCAACCTCTCACCACACCACACACATATTCTAGGGGCACATGCAAGTTTTCATCTCATTCCAATGTTCTCGTGGTCTTCCTCGTGAAACCACGATCTCTGTGCACTCGGATCGTCACCCCCTAGGCGTTCCTCGGCAGGGAGTAGCCCGTTGCTCTCTCTTGTATTGTTTTTGTTTAGGTCATAGGGTGATGTAAAACCATGTTGGCTCACAAGTTGGGGCACTATCCTACCCGGTTTCACCTCGTGAGGAGATTCCACCCTCATCTGGTCAGGAACCTTCGCCTCTAGGTTAGAGCGCATGCATGCGAGGGGGGACACATGCAAGCACCTATACCAACCTCTCACCACACCCACACACATATTCTAGGGGCACATGCAAGTTTTCATCCCATTCCAATGTTCGTGGTCTTCCTCCCGTGAAACCACGATCTCTGTGCACACTCGGATCGTCTACCCCCTAGGCGTTCCTCACAGAGGTAGCCAGTAGCTCTCTCTTGTTTTGTGTTTGTTTAGGTCATAGGGTGATGTAAAACCATGTTGGCTCACAAGTTGGGGCACTATCCTACCGGTTTCACCTCGGGGAGATTCCACCCTCATACGGGTCCGAAACCTTCGCCTCTAGGTTAGAGCACATGCATGCGAGGGGGGACACATGCAAGCACATATACCAACCTCTCACCACACCCACACACATATTCTAGGGGCACATGCAAGTTTTCATCTCATTCCAATGTTCTCGTGGTCTTCCTCCGGCGAAACCCTGATCTCTGTGCACACTCGGATCGTCTACCCCCTAGACGTTCCTCTGACAGGGGTAGCAGGCGTAGCTCTCTATTGTTTTGTGTTTTTTAGGTCATAGGGTGATGTAAAACCATGTTGGCTCACAAGTTGGGGCACTATCCTGCAGGTTTCACCTCGACGAGGAGATTCCACCCTCATCTGGTCCGAACCTTCGCCTCTAGGTTAGGCGCATGCATGCGAGGGGGACACATGCAAGCACCTATACCAACCTCTCACCACACCACACACATATGCTAGGGGCACATGCAAGTTTTCATCTCATTCCAATGTTATCGTGGTCTTCCTCGTGAAACCACGATCTCATGCACACTCGGATCGTCTACCCCTAGGCGTTCCTCCAGGAAGTAGCCCGTAGCTCTCTTTTGTTTTGTGTTTTTTAGGTCATAGGGTGATGTAAAACCATGTTGGCTCACAAGTTGGGGCACTATCCTACCGGTTTCACCTCGACGGGAGATTCCACCCTCATCTGGTCGGAACCTTCGCCTCTAGGTTAGGCGCATGCATGCGAGGGGACACATGCAAGCACCTATACCAACCTCTCACCACTCCCACACATATTCTAGGGGCACATGCAAGTTTTCATCTCATTCCAATGTTCTCGTGGTCTTCCTCCGGCGAAACCCTGATCTCTGTGCGCACTCGGATCGTCTACCCCCCTAGACGTTCCTCTGACAGGGGTAGCCCGGCGTTGCTCTCTCTTGTATTGTGTTTGTTTAGGTCATAGGGTGATGTAAAACCATGTTGGCTCACAAGTTGGGGCACTATCCTACCCGGTTTCACCTCGACGAGGAGATTCCACCCTCATACGGGTCCGGAACCTTCGCCTCTAGGTTAGAGCGCATGCATGCGAGGGGGGACACATGCAAGCACCTATACCAACCTCTCACCACACCCACACACATATGCTAGGGGCACATGCAAGTTTTCATCTCATTCCAATGTTCTCGTGGTCTTCCTCGTGAAACCACGATCTCTGCACACTCGGATCGTCTACCCCCTAGGCGTTCCTCGGCGAAGGGGTAGCCCGGCGTAGCTCTCTCTTGTTTTGTGTTTGTTTAGGTCATAGGGTGATGTAAAACCATGTTGGCTCACAAGTTGGGGCACTATCCTACCCGGTTTCACCTCGACGGGGAGATTCCACCCTCATACGGGTCCGAAACCTTCGCCTCTAGGTTAGAGCACATGCATGCGAGGGGGGACACATGCAAGCACATATACCAACCTCTCACCACACCCACACACATATTCTAGGGGCACATGCAAGTTTTCATCTCATTCCAATGTTCTCGTGGTCTTCCTCCGGCGAAACCCTGATCTCTGTGCACACTCGGATCGTCTACCCCCCTAGATGTTCCTCTGACAGGGGTAGCCCGGCGTAGCTCTCTCTTGTTTTGTGTTTTTTAGGTCATAGGGTGATGTAAAACCATGTTGGCTCACAAGTTGGGGCACTATCCTACCCGGTTTCACCTCGGAGGAGATTCCACCCTCATCTGGTCCAACCTTCGCCTCTAGGTTAGGCGCATGCATGCGAGGGGGACACATGCAAGCACCTATACCAACCTCTCACACCACACACACATATGCTTGGGGCACATGCAAGTTTTCATCTCATTCCAATGTTCTCGTGGTCTTCCTCGTGAAACCACGATCTCTGTGCACACTGGATCGTCTACCCCTAGGCGTTCCTCGACGAGGTAGAGCAGTAGCTCTCTTTTGTTTTGTGTTTTTTTAGGTCATAGGGTGATGTAAAACCATGTTGGCTCACAAGTTGGGGCACTATCCTACCCGGTTTCACCTCGACGGGAGATTCCACCCTCATCTGGTCCGGAACCTTCGCCTCTAGGTTAGGCGCATGCATGCGAGGGGGACACATGCAAGCACCTATACCAACCTCTCACCACACCCACACACATATGCTAGGGGCACATGCAAGTTTTCATCTCATTCCAATGTTCTCGTGGTCTTCCTCCGGCGAAACCCTGATCTCTGTGCACACTCGGATCGTCTACCCTCCTAGACGTTCCTCTGCGAGTAGCCAGCGTAGCTCTCTCTTGTTTTGTGTTTGTTTAGGTCATAGGGTGATGTAAAACCATGTTGGCTCACAAATTGGGGCACTATCCTACCCGGTTTCACCTCGACGGGGAGATTCCACCCTCATACGGGTCCGGAACCTTCGCCTCTAGGTTAGAGCGCATGCATGCGAGGGGGGACACATGCAAGCACCTATACCAACCTCTCACCACACCCACACACATATGCTAGGGGCACATGCAAGTTTTCATCTCATTCCAATGTTCTCGTGGTCTTCCTCCGGCGAAACCCTGATCTCTGTGCACACTCGGATCGTCTACCCTCCTAGACGTTCCTCTGACAGAGGTAGCCCGGCGTAGCTCTCTTTTGTTTTGTATTTGTTTAGGTCATAGGGTGATGTAAAACAATGTTGGCTTCGCCTCAACGGGGAGATTCCCCCTTATACGGGTCCGGAACCTACGCTTCCGCATGCATGCGAGGGGGGACACGCACATGTGATTGAATCTTTGAACAACTTCACAAAAATTTGTGAAATTTAAATTTCATGCACATGTGATAATAACACACAAACATGCAAATTTCTCAACTTGTGAGAAGATTCGACATTTTATGTGGGCGTGAAGACTATTATTCGGAGGCTACGAATCCATCCAATTGATAAAATAGAACCTGAATAATTGATACTAATAAATAAATACAAATAATTTGGTAAGGAAAAAAAGTGCATAGGTACGCCGAGGGTCACCGTCGGCGTAGGCAGGACGTACGCCGAGGGTGACCGTCGGCGTAGCCTATGCCGACAGCGGCTCTCGGCGTAATGCTGACGCCGTTAGGGCCTGTCCCGGCCTGGCCAGACAGGTGCCACGCGGCCACCTCGTACGCCGAGGGTTACGATTACGCCGACGGTCACCCTCGGCGTACGTGCCGCTACGCCGACGGCTGCGGTACGCCGAGGACTCGGAAGCTGGGCTGGCCTGGCCCGGTGCTACGCCGACGGCCCCGACCTTTGGCCGTCGGCGTAGCTGCCGGCCGTCGGCACACAACACCATTCCTGTAGTGAACTACTAGTTGGCGTACAAGCAGATGGTGACGTTTGTTCTACTTAGCTCGCCTTTATTGTATTTTGTTTTTGTTTTGGACTAGCATTTGGTTGTTGTTGGCCTTGTTGTTCAGCATTTCATTTTGTTTACCAGAAGCACTGTAATAATGGGACCATACATGCTGTGAGTGGGCATTTGGTGAGAAAGCAATCTAGGACATCCTCTGTTTCTTAATACAATATGATTTGGCAAGGTAAATTAGTTGGCCATAAACATTGTGGAACAGAGAGTGAATGGTGAGTATTATGTAACCGTTGTGGATTTTTTTTTGTGTGTTGATGGAGCTGTTTGGCACACGCACGTACTGTACATGACACGCTGCACCTCTATGAGAATCTCACCGACCGGCCATCAAAGGCAGCTCTCTTAGATTATGATATTAGATCGACGACGGACGCTACGTAAGCAGAGCAGGTATGATCAATTAATTTAGCTGCCCTACACAGCGTCGAGGTCGCCGGAGCTTCCGATGCTTCCTCGCCTTGTACTGTCCATCCATCCAGCCAATGAACCACGGACGGAGTAAACTAAGCTAGGGCCCCTACACATTGGGACATTGCTCCTCCCGGATGCATACGCCGCCGTTGCGTCCGGACTTGCGGTAATTTGCAGGGCAGAGCCGCCTTCCGCAAGGTCGACGCACAGCTAGTATATGCTGCTTGCGGGCTCCATAGAA
Source organism: Avena insularis (assembly GCA_023614405.1). Classification (NCBI taxonomy): domain Eukaryota; kingdom Viridiplantae; phylum Streptophyta; class Magnoliopsida; order Poales; family Poaceae; genus Avena; species Avena insularis. The sequence continues at coordinate 2,381,273 of JAJUPC010000015.1, read as the reverse complement.
GACACGCCGGTGAACAGAGGAGGAGGAGGAGGAGGAGGAGGAGAGAAGGACGATGGAACTCTGTCCTTGATCGCGAGGGAACGGGTGGGCACCCATGTTTCCGGCTTCCGTCTGATCTCCAGGTTCGTGGTTCAAGTTTCAACCAATTGGTGTTAGTTGTAACTAAATTTTTCCGCAGTGAACCCTTCATCACCGAAGCCGGACAAAGCTTGCCATAGTAGAGTTTATTGTATTAAAAGATGGGAAGTTGTCGTGGTAAGATCGCAATGAACCAGCGCACCAGAACATCAACCATCACGGATTCATGTCAACTCTCTCTCTCTCTCTATCTCTCTTAACCTCATCGGGATTCTGGAAAGAGGTCATCGTACTAGGCCACTGGCAGGGGCTTAACCGGCAAATGTTTCACCACGTACCACTCCGATAAAGCGTGTGACTCAACGGAAGAAGAAAGTTTAACTAACTCGATCATTGGACATGGAGTTCGATCTTCTCTCATACCAGACGTCTACTACTTCCTCGGAAAAACTTCATGATAACTTTTTTGTTTGAGGATCCGTGCCCAACAAAATAGCTTTCAATGCACATATGTTCTAGGTCGATCGTAGCAAGAATCTATTGATGATTTTTCGGAATCCTAAGTTTAAATTTGCTAAGTTTTTCGAAACCAGAATGCTACCGTTTGAATTTGAAAACTCCAGCTCATTTTTTCTTCTAATTTTTAGTTCAGCTTGAGAGAACATGTGTAACTGCATTTTGAGAGTTTGGCATAGGCAACAAAACTCGGCTCTCTGGATCACGAACTAGTCCACAGCTTTAGCGAACATGTGTGACTATGTTTTGAAACAAAAAAAGATCTAACTCATCGAAAGGGTACAACAAAATCCAATGTAGCTCCACAGGATCTTCATTAGCATTTGATAATGCAAGATATTAAAGAACTCATCATTTTTGTGCATTGCTTCACTGGTGCTCAAATATGTTTATTGTTCGGTGATCTTGGTCTTCTTCCTAGGCGGTCCCACAACAAATAGTAGTATTTGGTTCTTGGCCACGTGGCTTTCCATTGTTATCTTGTAGAAACGGAGACCTAATAACAAGTGGATCGATGTGTCAGAACGACCAAATGCTTAGAAGGTATAAAATTGGAGACAAATCACTAGATGGGGATAATAATCGGATAAATTTTACTACATATGTTAATTATGTTGTAAAAAAAATGTAGGACGAAAGGTGAAATATTATTCAATATTGTTTATAATTTAATGGTTATGTTAGGCCATAAAACCAGTGAACAAATAGCTTGTGACTTGTTGAAATGGCCAGGTAATTCCGTCGCCGTTGGTCCTTATGAGTGGGGATGTACACGATCGATCCATACAAAATTAGTCTACGCATCGGTGGAGACACCAAGCATGGTGGCAATTTTTAAGTGACACCTACTCGATGCTTTCCAAGATCTTCATCACATCATAATTAACATTTCGTTAACTACGAAAAACGTAATTGCAAAAGTTTATGTGCCCGCCATCTCTATATATATGTACGCCAGCACTTTCCAATGATAGCTATGTAGCATTGCGCCACGGCCTTCTGTATCCATGGATGTGCACGTTTACTTCACCATCACTCTTGCCAACATCGTGTTCGGCCATTCTCTATGGATCGAGGTTATCATCAGACCCCTCACAGAACACTCCCGGGACAACAACATCATCATCGTCCCGGACATGGAGGAAGCCGTCCCGCTGTTCACCGTCAGCTTCTCCATCGGCGTGAGCATCGCACAGGTCAGAGCGGCTGTGCTAACCGAAGAAACAGGCCTCCCGGACTGGCATGGTGTTTTTGTGGTGTGTGTTTTTGTGGTCGCCGGAGTTGTTAGCGGCGTCCTCGCTGGAGCAGCTGCGGCGACAGCCATGGAATCGCTCGTTGCTGCAATTCGAGGCAACTCATATGAGAACATATACTGAAATGTGTACTGTTTGGAATTTTACATTTTAAAGATGTTGCAGCACTAAGGCTTAATTATATACACTTGCTACTGATTGAAGTATACATTTTATTTCGAATACGTGGTCACAGGAGCATGTATATTATTAAGATTAGTTATACATGCACAAGGAGGAGCCATCCTATGTGGGAGTTTGTATCTTTCTACACACGTTATTTTCCGTTTCTCGCTCTTTGGGTTTTGTTTTGTTGTTGCTCCGGCGTACTCTCTTTTGTTTTTCTATGGTTAGAAACTTGTACCGAATTTACAATGTTGTGCTTTATGTAAAAATGGGACGAAAGCCTCTTTTAAGGAGGACCCATCCTGTTTTTTGCTGCATTCAGGGCAACTCAGCCCGACTATGGCTGGATTGGTGGTTCGGCCACAGCACCCTCAAAGACACGTATCCCAATCTTCAACATCGTGACCCAACCCTTCGTGCTCGCTTGTCTGCGGCAAGGGGCCAGAACAATTGGAAGATCGCCTTTGGCATGTTAATCCTATTTTCTGCTAGCTCTAGCGACCTCGCGAAATTTATGTGCGTCACAATCTCTTCTTCGGACCATTGGAACTCCACTTCATTTGTTGATTTTGCGCACTTACGTAGCGGGTGCCGTGCATCGTAGACTCATTGTCATCCTTCAGCACTGGCAGCTAACGGTGAAGACGAATGAAACGTTGGTACTTGCAGCGTTTTGGTTACCGGTCGAGATATCCGGTTACTGACCCGACCACCCTCGAAAAATCGGTTTACCGGACAAAAAATTCCGGATTTATTTGAATTTTTTGAAATTTATGAATTTTAACAAAAATCCATTGTAAATAGTCATACCGATGACTTTAAATTCGAAATTTAGAATTTAAATTTGTCCGGTAACCGGTCGGGATTTCCCGGTAACCCCGATAACCGGAAATCCCGACAACCCTCAGAATTTTTTTCCTACCGGAAACCAAAACGCTGGGTACTTGCAACTTGCAAGCTGTAAGCTCGGGATATTACGCTCTTCTATTCTATCGGAGACGTCGTAGCTCCCATGTGCTCACGTTGGTGTTTATGCTATCCTTTGTTGCTCGTGTGTCTAGTTTGCAACTTGAACTCAGGTGTGCTGCTTGTTTTGATCCTAAAATTCTTTGTGCCATTGCAGGATTTATTAGTTCAAATCCAGACCCTGCTTAAGCATTCTGCCTAAATTTTTTTATTTCTTTTGTTTACATGATATGCCAATCCAGCAAGCTTACCCTATTGCATGCAATTTCCGGTAGTTTTTTGTTTTTACCTTGTGCATTCTCTCTTCTTCTATTTGTGGAGTTATCTTACACTAGTAGAAAACATGCCATCCATTCGCGCCCCCTCAGAGCATTAGTCCCGGTTACGCCACGAACCAGGACTAATGCTAACGCTGCCCGTCGATTCGGCAGACGCACGGGCCGGAGGCATGCGTCCCGGTTGGTAAGGGGCATCGTCGGTTTGTAACACAAACCGGGACTAAATTGGCGTCAGCCACGTGGCGTCTTTTACCTTTAGTCCCGATTTATGTTACAAACCGGGACGTATGCTCTCGCCCTCTATAAATGCAACGCCCCAGCCCTCTGCCTTCACTCTGTTTTTTCTTGGTGGAAGGTGTGAGGGGTGTGCTAGTTTTTCCCGTATGCATGCATTCAAGGTGTTTGATGAAATGTTTGAGTGAATGATCCCGTTCAATTTCTCATAAAATAAAAATATAGAAGGTGTCCGAGACGCACTTGAGCTTTCTCCTCTTTATTTTTCTCGATCGAGGTTAGCAATCTTATCTTTTTTCTGTCATTGATACAATGCATGTGTCGATGTGAATTGATCATTTCACTATTTATGATGTCCTGTTTTTTGATAAACTTACTTATATGATGCAAATGAACGGTCGGGAATGGATGTACGGTGACCGATGCGTAGCCGGGTATATAAAAGGTGTGGATAAATTTATCGATGTGGCTACGGCAAACAAAGAGAATGGTTTTATACGTTGTCCATGTGTTCAATGTCGGAACAACAAGGAGTACTCTTCCTCGAAAATCATTCGCGGCCACCTGATTATGAAAGGTTTCATGCCCAACTATAATTGTTGGACCAAGCATGGGGAAAGAGGGGTTACGATGGAAGATGGTGAAGAAGAAGATGATGATAACAACTATCATCATATGTTTTCTGAATACAGTGATACTACAATGGAAGACAATGGAGAGGAAGGAGGTGAAGAACGGGCATCAGATGAGCCGACTGATGAACTTGGTAGGGTCATTTCTGATGCAAAGCGAGACTGTGAAACAGAAAATGAGAAGTTGAAGTTAGAGGGCATGTTAGAAGATCACAAAAAATTGTTGTACCCAAATTGTAAAGATGGCAGCAAAAAGCTCCGTACCACACTGAAATTGTTGCGATGGAAGGCAGAGTGTGGTCTAACTGACTCCTCATTTGAAAAGATGCTGAAAATAATGAAGCCGAAGTTTCCAAAACATAATGAACTTCCCGAGAGTACCTACGAAGCAAAGAAGACTCTTTGTCCTCTAGGATTAGATGTGCAAAAGATACATGCATGCATTAATGACCGCATCCTCTACCGCGGTAAGGAGTATGAGAATTTAGATAAATGCCCGGTATGCAATGCATTGCGGTATAAAATCAGACGAGATGACCCTGGTGATGTTGAGGGAGAGCCCCTCCGGAAGGGTTCTGCTAAGGTTATGTGGTATGCTCCTATAATACCAAGGTTGAAACGCATGTTCAGAAACAAAGAGCATGCCAGGTTGTTGCGATGGCACAAAGAAGACCGTAAGAAAGACGGGAAGTTGAGACACCCTGCTGATGGATCACAATGGAGAAAAATCGAGAGAGACTTCCCAGAATTTGCAGGTGACGCAAGGAACTTATGGTTTGGTATAAGTACGGATGGCATGAATCCTTTTGGGGAGCAGAGCTGCAGTCACAGCACCTGGCCCGTGACTCTATGTATCTACAACCTGCCTCCTTGGTTGTGCATGAAGCGTAAGTTCATTATGATGCCAGTGCTCATCCAAGGTCCGAAGCAACCGGGCAACGACATTGATGTGTACCTTAGGCCATTAGTTGAAGAACTCTTACAGTTGTGGGGCAAACCAGGTGTACGTGCGTGGGATGAGAACAAACAGGAGCCATTTGATCTACGAGGGTTGTTATTTGTAACCATCAATGATTGTCCTGCTCTTAGTAACCTTTCAAGACAGACAAACAAGGGATATAAGGCATGCACACACTGTTTAGATAAGACTTAAGGTACATATTTGCATAAATGCAAGAAGGTTGTGTACCTGGCGAATCGACGATTTCTTCCGACCAATCATCCCGTAAGAAAGAAAGGCAAGCATTTCAAAGGTGAGGCAGATCACCGGAAAAAGCCTGAACTCTCTGCTGATGATGATGTATTTGGTATGGTCAAGGACATAGAAGTATTCTTTGAAAAGGGTCCCGGCGGTCAATCAGTTCCGAACGACGTCGCTACAGGATACGCACCCATGTGGAAGAAGAAATCTATATTTTGGGAGATGCCACATTGGAAAGTCCTGCGTGTCCGCTCTTCAATCGACGTGATGCACGTGACGAAGAATCTTTGCGTGAACATGCTAGGATTCCTAGGCGTGTATGTGAAGATAAAAGATACACCAGAAGCACAGGAGGACCAACAAATTATGAAAGACCCAAAGAACATGCATACACAGAACAAGACGGATAAAGGGCGTCACTTAAGTCGTGCAAACTATGCTCTTACCAAAGCAGAGAACGAAATCTTTTTTGAAGTCCTTTACAGTATCAAGGTGCCGTCTGGCTTCTCATCTAATATAAAGGGGATAATAAATATGGCAGAGAAAAAGTTCCAAAACCTGAAGTCTCATGACTGTCACGTGATTATGACGCAGTTGCTTCCGATTGCATTGAGGGGGCTTCTACCGGAAAATTTTCGAGTACCCATTGTGAAGCTGTGTTCATTCCTCAATGCAATATCTCAGAAGGTAATCAATCTAGATATTCTGCCAAGGTTACAGAAGGATGTGGTACAATGTCTTGTTAGTTTTGAGTTAGTGTTCCCACCATCCTTCTTCAATATTATGACGCATCTACTGGTTCACCTAGTGGAAGAGATTGCCATTCTCGGTCCAGTATTTCTGCAAAATATGTTCCCCTTTGAGAGGTTCATGGGAGTCTTAAAGAAATATGTTCATAACCGTGCTAGACCAAAAGGAAGCATATCCAAGGGATATGGAACAGAGGAGGTCATTGAGTTTTGTGTTGACTTTATTCCTGACCTTAAGCCGATTGGTGTTTCTGACTCGCGGCATGAGGGGAGACTAAGTGGAAAAGGCACGCTGGAAAAGAAAGCAATGATATGTAGGGACGGGGATTCTTTCACTAAAGCACACTACACAGTTCTACATAATTCTACCTTGGTAGCTCCGTATATCGAGGAACACAAGAATATTGTACGCTCCAAAAACCCGGGGAAGCCTTAATCATGGATTACAGATGAACACATGAAGTATTTTGGTGGTTGGATGCGGACACATCTCTTGAATGACACCACTGTTGGAGATCAGCTATACTTGTTGGCCGCGTCACCATCTTCTACTGTATTGAATTTCCAAGGGTACGAAATAAATGGGAATACATTCTACACGATCGCCCAAGATAAAAAGAGCACCAACCAAAATAGTGGTGTCCGCTTTGATGCAATAGACGAGAATGGACAACAGGACACATACTATGGTTACATAAAGGAGATATGGGAACTAGACTATGGAGTCTCTTTTAAGGTCCCTTTGTTTCGCTGCAAATGGGTCAACCTGAATGGGGAAGGGGTCAAGATAGACCAGTTGTACGGAATGACAACACTGGATCTCAACAATCTTGGTTATAGAGATGAACCATTCGTCCTAGCAAATGATGTGTCTCAGGTTTTCTATGTGAAGGACATGTCCTCCAGACCAAAAAAAAGAAAAAAAAATATGCAAACGAATACATCATATGATGAGCCAAAGCGTCACATAGTTCTTTCAGGGAAAACAAACATCATGGGAATCGAGGACAAGACAGACATGTCAGAATATTATAATAAGTTTGATGAAATTCCGCCCTTCACAGTGAAAACTGACCCAAGCATTCCGTTAAGTAAAGAAGATGCTCCATGGTTACGTCTGAAGCGATCATAAGGAAGGACATATGCCAAGAAGTTCATGCTCATATTATGTAACTCTAGTTCATGTCTTTCGCGGTTTGTGGCTTCACCGAAGGATATCTTTCGCGGTTTGTGGCTTGACCGGGACTATATATAGGGGGGCCTTTAGTCCCGGTTTTGTAGTCTCAGTTTTTAATATTAATAAATGTCTTGAGTGTTAGTCCTATTTTGTGGCTGGACCGGGACTATGAAGAAGTTGTCCCGATTCGTACTTACCATTAAGATCTGATCTCCAAACGCAGGTCACATATTAGAGTGCCTCTATGACAGTTTCTTGGAGATCTTGGGAGGGGGATCGTGGCATCCTGAAACTGGTCATAGTGGTCCCCCTCTCAAAACCATCTTGCAGCTTGTAACTCTAACTAGATCAATACACCTAGGAGCTAACTAATTTCACATATTAGGAGTGCCTCTATGACCATTTCTCGGAGATGCGGAGGCTGGCCAGGCTCGTCGGCATCTCCTGGCCCGGCCGTAGTGGTGTCCTGCTCTCTAAAACCAACTTGCAGCTTGTAACTTCTCTAACTAGATCAATACTGGAGCTAACTAATTTCACATATTAGGAGTGCCTCTATGACCAGTTTCTCGGAGATGCGGAGGACTGGGCTCGTCGGCATCTCCCAAAACTGGCCCATAGTGGTGTCCTGCTCTGAAACCATCTTGGAGATGTCTCAAACTGGCTGGAGGACTGGACTCACAAGGATGCCTATTTATAGTACAAGCAGCTCGGCATAGTGTCGACACTTACGAAATAATGTCGACACTCACCCCTATTATTAGTGCTGACTCGTGTTTTGTCCCGGTTGGTGTCTCCAACCGGGACTAAAATCATCTTTAGTCGGTTGGTGACACCATCCGGGACAAGGTACACGCCATACGACATAATGTCGACACTCACCCCTATCATTAGTCTGCTGGCCCAACTGCGAAATCCCTCAGTAGGGACTAAAGATGAACCTTTAGTATATTGAAAATCCGAACAATGAAAATCCTTTATGTGGTGTCATATTATGTTACATAGTTGAAAGGAAAAATACCAGACTTGGTATATTGATCATGTTTCGAAAAAACCTTCACAAAATGACCTATCATGTTCGAGGTTTCATGGCTTTCGGTCCAAATGACCGATGTTATGTGCTGAATCACGGCATAGTTTGTGATGCTGTGCCCAGATTATGCATGCGTGTGGACATTGGTATGGAGAACAATGTTGCAGAAGGAAGTTTTCCTTTTTGTCGCACGAAAAAGCCCTTTTCCATTTTCCGAGCGCAAAAAACAGGTCGTTTTGTGAAGTTACCACCAAAAGGCCGTTTCAGAATGCTACCGTCCCATTTTCCTAAAATACTAGACCACCTTACATGGACTATCTCCCAACCGGGACATCTCAAACCTTTTTGTCCATCCCAGATAAAAAGGACAAATGTCTACCGAATCGGCAAGAAGTGGGTCCGGTTTGTACTACGGGTACATGATCTATCGCCCGTGATTTTTTGAAAAAATCATTTTTAGACTCGCAATATGTGGTTTCTTCAGAGATCCAATGCAAGTTCTAACGATGCTCGTCCCCTATCTTCATGCACACCCGGTTCGACCATAGTTAGAAATTCAGATAATTCAAAACGGGCATAATAAATTCAAAAAAAATCCGAACAATGAAAATCCTTCGCGTGGTGTTATATTATGTGACATAGTTGAAAGGAAAAATACCAGACTTGGTATATTGATCATGTTTCGAAAAAACCTTCCAAAAATGACCTATCATGTTCGAGGTTTCATGGCTTTCGGTCCAAATGACCGATGTTATGTGCTGAATCACGGCATAGTTTGTGATGTTGTGCCCAGATTATGCATGCGTGTGATTGGTATGGAGAACAATGTTGCAGGAGGAAGTTTTGCTTTTTGTCGCACGGAAAAGCCCTTTTCCATTTTCCGAGCGCAAAAAACGGGTCGTTTTGTGAAGTAACCATCAAAATGCCGTTTCAGAATGCTATCGTCCCATTTTCCTAAAATACTAGACCACCTTACATGGACTATCTCCCAACCGGGACATCTCAAACCTTTTTGTCCATCCCGGGTAAAAAGGACAAATGTCTGCCGAATCGGTAGGAAGTGGGTCCGGTTTGTACTACAGGTACATGATCTATCGCCCGTGATTTTTTGAAAAAATCATTTTTAGACTCGCAATATGTGGTTTATTCAGAGATCCAATGCAAGTTCTAACGATGCTCGTCCCCTATGTTCATGCACACCGGTTCGACCATAGTTAGAAATTCAGATAATTCAAAACGGACATAGTAAATTCAAAAAAATCCGAACAATGAAAATCCTTCGCGTGGTGTCATATTATGTGACATTGTTGAAAGGAAAAATACCATACTTGGTATATTGATCATGTTTCGAAAAAACCTTCATAAAATGACCTATCATGTTCGAGGTTTCATGGCTTTCGGTCCAAATGACCGATGTTATGTGCTGAATCACGGCATAGTTTGTGATGTTGTGCCCATATTATGCATGCGTGTGGACATTGGTATGGAGAACAATGTTGCAGGAGGAAGTATTCCTTTTTGTCGCACGGAAAAGCCCTTTTCCATTTTCCGAGCGCAAAAAATGGGTCATTTTGTGAAGTAACCACCAAAATTCCATTTCAGAATGCTACCGTCCCATTTTCCTAAAATACTAGACCACCTTACCTGGACTATCTCCCAACTGGGACATCTCAAACCTTTTTGTCCATCCCGGATAAAAAGGACAAATGTCTGCCGAATGGGAGGAAGTGGGTCCGGTTTGTACTACGGGTACATGATCTATCGCCCGTGATTTTTTGTAAAAATCATTTTTAAACTCGCAATATGTGGTTTCTTCAGAGATCCAATGCAAGTTCTAACGATGCTCGTCCCCTATCTTCATGCACACAAGTTCGACCATAGTTAGAAATTCAGATAATTCAAAACGGGAATAATAAATTCAAAAAAAATCCGAACAATAAAAATCCTTCGCGTGGTGTCATATTATGTGACATAGTTGAAAGGAAAAATACCAGACTTGGTATATTGATCATGTTTTGAAAAAACCTTCACAAAATGACCTATCATGTTCGAGGTTTCATGGCTTTCGGTCCAAATGACCGATGTTATGTGCTGAATCACGGCATAGTTTGTGATGTTATGCCCATATTATGCATGCGTGTGGACATTGGTATGGAGAACAATGTTGCAGGAGGAAGTTTTCCTTTTTGTCGCACGGAAAAGCCCTTTTCCATTTTCCGAGCGTAAAAAAGGGTCGTTTTGTAAAGTAACCACCAAAATACCATTCAGAATGCTACCGTCCCATTTTCCTAAAATACTATACCACCTTACATGGACTATCTCCCAACCGGGACATCTCAAACCTTTTCGTCGATCCCGGGTAAAAAGGACAAATGTCTGCCGAATCGGTAGGAAGTGGGTCCGGTTTGTAATACAGGTACATGATCTATCGCCCGTGATTTTTTGAAAAAATCATTTTTAGACTCGCAATATGTGGTTTCTTCAGAGATCCAATGCAAGTTCTAAATGAGCCATTTTTCTTCCCGCCATTTCTTCCCGCCATTTTTCTTCCCGCCATTTTTTCCCGGCATTTCTCCCGCCAGTTTTTCCCGCCAGTTCTTCCCTCCAGTTATCTTCCTGCCATTTCTCACTATATATATATGTAGGGTTGGCCTCCATTGTCATTGCACATCTCTAGACTCATATTTGCAACCTCATCACTCTTTCCCATGACTTCCATCGTAGCACTAACTCCCACGGAGGCGGAGGCGCTTTGCGCCTCGAACTACCCTTGCCAGGCTCTGTCCCCCTTACCGGTGGATCTTTGGCCGGGGGCCAGTTCCTCTGTCCCTCTAGGTGTGGCGCGTCGGATGGCCATCATGAACCACTACTACTTTGAGCTCACGCCGGAGCAGCAGAGGAATCCCAGATGGCATCCCGACTATTTCCCGACTTGGGAAGCCTTCTTCGTGGATCGGCGTGAGAGGACGCTCGCCAGGCACGAGGAGGATGGCCCACCTCCTCCGAACTTCAACGAGGCCGGCCGTCGGTTGTGGTGGCGCGGTCGGACTCTCCAGAGCGTCATGGCCTACGACACGGCCGCCGACTCTAGCCCTTGCCTGCGCTACCCTCAAGTCTAGCCCACTCGTACTCAGCCTTCAAGGTTCAACTACGGCGACCCCGACGTCAACAGCGACGACGGCCGCGGCGAGTACGACGACTACAGTGGCGAGTATTACAGGTGTAGGCAGGAGCATGACTGAATCACTCCAACATTGCAAAACAAGTTCGGCCGATTGTGGCTTAATCTGGCCATGTATCTTAATTTTCAGTTCTTCTATGTAACTTTGTGTTAGTTGCGTTATGTACTTTAATTCCTGTTCTATCCTAATAAAATTTTCTTTCCGCCCATTATTTTCCGTCCTTTTTTTCCCGCCCATTAATATATAAAAAATATAAGTTAATTCAAATCCAAATTAAAACACAGAAAATGGTTTTGAATTATTTAAAAACATAAAATGGTTTTGAATTATTTATTCAAATCGAGACACTTTTTATGTTTAAAGTTTTTCTAAATTCCAAATTAATATTCAAAAAATATAAGTTAATTCATTTTTAATTTTAAATGGTTCATAGTTTAAATGGTTACATTAATTATTTTTTAAAAATAGAAAATGGTTTTGAATTATTTATTCAAATCCAGACACTTTTTATGTTTAAAGTTTTTCTAAATTCCAAATTAATATTCAAAAAATATAAGTTAATTCATTATTAATTTTAAATGGTTCATAGTTTAAATGGTTACATTAATTATTTTTTAAAAAGAGAAAATGGTTTTGAATTAGTTATTCAAATCCAGACACTTTTTATGTTTAAAGTTTTTCCAAATTCCAAATTAATATTCAAAAAATATAAGTTAATTCATTATTAATTTTAAATGGTTCATAGTTTAAATGGTTACATTAATTATTTTTAAAAATAGAAAATGGTTTTGAATTAGTTATTCAAATTCAAACACTTTTTATGTTTAAAGTTTTTCTAAATTCCAAATTAATATTCAAAAAATATAAGTTAATTCATTATTAATTTTAAATGGTTCATAGTTTAAATGGTTACATTAATTATTTTTAAAAACAGAAAATGGTTTTGAATTAGTTATTCAAATTCAAACACTTTTTATGTTTAAAGTTTTTCTAAATTCCAAAGTAATTATCATTTAAAAAATTACAAATTTAAACCCCAAAATAAAAAATAAGGCGGGAACAGATAGAAAATTGCTGAGTTTTTTTAAAAACAGGGTCATATGTCCCGGTTGGTGCCACCAACCGAGACTAAAGACCCCTGCGCGCGCCCTTTGGGCTGATGACCCTTTAGTCCCGGTTGGAGCCACCAACCGGGACAAAATAAGCCCTACTAGTTAACCATGCCCCTTCTCCTTCTTCCCCATTCCTCTTTCTCACCAATCTATATGACGATCGCGCCCGCCCATGAGACAATCCGCCGGGGCCGCCCGTCAGGCCTTCTTAACCATCGTCTCAGGTAGCTCCACCCAGGCTTATCCTCCTCAATATCCTCCTCACAGCTGCTCGGCCCGAATGGAATCGGCCTTCTTCCCCGTCACCGACGAGCTCCGCCATTGCCATCACCATTGCTGCTGATCTCCTCCGTCCCCGCCAAGGCTACACACATGTCGAGGGTGAGCTTGTAATTCTCCGGGACCCCTTCTTTCTTTCCCTCGCGCTCTGTCCTTCTCCCGCATCGCGTGTCGCCGTCCGTCGCCGCTGCATGTCGTCGCGTGCCCTATTCCGGTGACCAAATACGGGCGGTGCCATCATAGTTAGGTTCTCCTTGACGCCCTCTTTCGAACAAACCCGCGCACGCCTCCTCCCGAGCCCTCTAGCGACGTCGCCGGCCACCACACAGTTCTCACCGTGGCGGCGAGCAAAGGCGCCGAGGTGGCATGGTACCCACAGGTCATCCTTGCCCCTGGCCCGCCAGCGTACCCTGGTGAAAAACGGTGAAAAATAACCAAGGTTTATTTCAGAATGGTTTATTTCTAAATTGGTTTAATAATTTCAGAATGGTTTATTACTTGTAAAATTCATAAGTAATTCATTATAAGTCAGAAAAATATGTATAATATATCAAAATGTCTAGAAAAATGAGATCTAACTATTTAACCTATAATCATGCATTGTTCAACAACTTTAAAGACAAGTTTAATTAGAGAACAAAATCAACCCCTCTCATATACTCCGGAGTTTCGCCGAGTTAGGGTTTTCACCCCTCGGAACCCCGTTTAAATTGCCGAGCATGTCTTAGTGTTACTTTTCAATACAAATTAACTTGTCATATCATCATCCTTGTTTGATAATTGCATCGATGTCATGTGTTGATTGTTCCCCTCTCTTTCCGGCGTTCGGTTCTTCACGGTAGAATACGAGATCGAGATCAAAGACCGAGGTCAACACCATCGAAGATCGAAGATTTCTTGATAGCCATCGTATTGTAGATGCTTAGCCATGATATTAGTTGTCATAGACCCCAGTTGAATCGATGTTGCACCTAGGGTTAGCCGGTGTGTCCTCGCCAGGGCATCCCGAACCCGAGGGTTGATTGATTGCTGCCTTTCTTTCCGGTATTGGTTCTTCACGATAGGATCCGAGCCCGATGGTTTCTCCGAATTAGGGTTTCTGATATTGTAAATTCATTTTTATTATTGTGTATGTATATATTAGGGTTTCTCTGAATTAGGGTTTATATCTCTCAACACCGTACCTAACATTCTCTCTTAGCCGCTTTGACTTATCCGTTTTTCCACCTATGCAGAAAATATGGACCCACACTCTAGAGACGAAGAAAAGGAAGAGTTGATCCAAGATGTGATCCACGGGGAAGAAAATTTAGATGTATCAACGTTTCTGAACAACTCCGGTGAGGGTGATCCTCTTTTTGCTGGAATAGACAACTTGTTTGAGGTTGAAGGTGTTTCCTTCCGCGAGGGAGAAGGCGATGCCTTGTGTAATCGAGAAGACGACCGCTCTGGCGAGGTGCATGTAATATAATTAATGCATTAATTAATCATCTACTATCTATATAGAATTAGTAACGACGATCTTTCTTCTTTTAGCCCTCCGGATCAAAGAAATCCACTGAAAAGAGCAGCCGAGCCCCAAACAAAAAGTTGGGAGACCATGAGAGGTTCAGGATCGAAGATGTCGCTAAAGATGGCAAAACCGACGGCTCCTGAAGTTGTCGCAAACAAATTTGTGGCACAATGCGGAGTAATCGTTAGGGACTTAATCCCGATCACCATTCGAAATTGGAATAGGCCTGCTGATGCGGAAGAAGAGGGAACATGTTTATTTGTCCCTAACCACGCCAAAGATTTACTGTTGAAGAGGCTCATGGTTAATTTCAAACTACCGAAGATAGAGCTGGATCCAAATGCGGAGGATCCAGCTGGGGACGCCTTAGAACATGGGAGAGCCATGGAGGCTAAGGTCAGGGAGTGGGCTTTGAAGAAGATGGCCCAGTGTTTCACCAACTAGAAGAAAAGATTGCACCTTGACTATGTCGTGAAAGAGAAGACTCATGATTTCAAGAATATTCAGTTTGAGAAGATAAAACCATTCTAGGCTGAGTTTGTCAAATAGAAGACATCAGAAAAAGCTAAGAAAATGTCTGCAACGAATAAGCTGAATGCTGCTAACAAGAAGTATCACCATACTATGGGGCAAGGTGGCTACAGGGCTGGCATTCCTAAGTGGGAGAAACTTGAGAATGAACTGCGTGCTAAAAAGATCACCCTAGAGACAGACGATTGGGTAGAACGTGCAAGGAATTGGTTTTACGGGCATGGGGGCATGTTGGACTCGGAAGGGAAGTGTATATATAACATACGACATAAAGAAGACTCCTTGCCGATCGAGAAGATGAGAAAAGCAGTAAAGGCTGTTAAAGATGGGGACTTCATTCCCGATAGAGAGAATGATGAGCTCACACTCGCCCTTGGAAATAAGGAACATGATGGACGAACACGAGGCACAAGCGGCTCCAAACCATGGAGGATTGGGTTTCCCGAAGAGAGGAAGAAATATCCTGATAGAAGCCGTCAGAGGAGAAAGGACAGGTCGGAAGTTGAAGCAGATATTCAGAAAGAGCGAATGCGTATAATTGAAGAACGAATAAAGCAACAACAAGATGAAATTAACGCACTTAAAGAGCAAAGTACTACCGGCCCATCTCAGCAGCACACAGCATTCGATGCTACTGGCCTATCGAATAATCGAAAAAGCAGTGTGGCTTCCACCAAGGTCCCGGGTGATGACAATGGAGATGTCGATGGTGCACCGACGATGGCTCCTGTTGGCTACCCAGTGGATGATATCACAGAGATGACACATTGTGAGCTACATGTCTAAGTTGTGAACATATCAATGAAGGTGGCGGTCGGCTATGCCTTACCAAATGGACCCACACCAACTTACCAATATCGTCCGGTTCCAGAGGGCTACGCTGTTGTCGAGGTGGATGAAATCATGCCCACCTTTGAAGTTTTGAAGCTTGACTACCCTGCAGGTGAAGGGGATGTGACTAAACTGGGAGACGCAAAAAATTTCACCATTCTATGGCCAAAGGAATGTATCGTGCTTCAAAATCACACGCCAAGGCCATCTTCACCGCCGCCTCACCCGTATCCAGCGAGGTCGTCGCCGCCGCGGCAGCCGTCTTCGTCGCCTCAACCGGCTCCGTCGCCTCACCAATCTCCAGCGCAGCCATCGCCGCGGGAGCCATCGCCGGCGCCTTAGGATAAAAAGCGTAAGCGTACCGCTACTCTGCATCGTGGTAAGCGATCGCCAAAATGTAAACAAGAGCCTCTTCCAAAAGTACCAAAGGTTCCTCCCAAGAGAGCTTATGACTGTACTGAAGAGGAGACTGCGGCGATCGTTGATGCGGAAACGACAGCGTTTTTCACTAAGACGAGGAGGCCGAAAGAGCCAGAGTTCCCCAGCACCAAAGAAGAAAAAGCCAGAGTGTTGAAAATGCTAAAGACTCTTCATCAACCCGAGCCAAAGCTGTCATCAGACTATGAGTGTTCTATTCTCAAGTCACATGCAGCATAAAAAGCCTCGAAGAGCAGTACTGATGCAAGTGAGAAATCTGTTGCCCAGCTCGGAGAACAAGCAAAACAGTCTTGCGCCCCTCTCAAGGTGATTTCCCAAACCAATGTGGGGTCGAGCAAATATGGGGCCGAAGAGCAGTATGATCCAGAGGTAGTTGCACAATACGGAGAAACTGCTGCTGCTCAAGGTATGAGTATTTCCCAGTACTTATCCCAGTTAGAGTACTTTCCCGTGAGTGGAGTAGCATACAAATACCAGTACGACAAACCTCTCGTCAAACCTGAGGAGGTAAATAATTTTCCAACAAAAATGCGAAGATTGCATAACTGGTACATGCATGCCACAAAGGTCGGGCTAATCGGATAGTCTTTGAAGGTTACAAAAAGCATTATGGGAAAGATATAGATGACATGATATCCATTGAATTTGATGAACTATTTCAATTATTCAATCAAGACGCCTTGGACAAATCGATCATCGATGCCTATTATGCGTAAGTACTAATTCTGTAATTAATTTAGTCTCCAGCTATCTCACCTTGTTTATTGCATGTATATAATCATACTGTAATATGCAGAATGAAGATTCTCGAATGCAGCAGAGGAAAAATCTATGACATTGGCTTCATTGACCCATATTGGGTTCATCAAGCTAATCTGAAAACAAACCCCCAAGATACGGAGGATAATATAGTACACGCGTTAAGGTTTCAAGAAACCAGAAGGGAAATACCTTTTCCTTACAACTTTGAGTGAGTGTTATTGTCTTGTATACACTTTCTATTTCGCTTACTCGATGTTAAGTATATAATTGATTAGTTATGAATTCACAGCTACCACTATATTCTGTTAATCATTCAACTTGACAAAGGGTGTGTACTAGTCATGGACTCGAAACATAAACCCCTTGAGCAGTAGAAGGACATGCAGATGCTTCTCCAACGGTAATTCTAATCATTACGACACTATATCGGCAACGTTCGTGAATTTTATGATATCAAGTAATTAATAACTTATTTTATTCGTTTTCTTCGCCGGGCAGCGCTTGGAAACGGTTCACCAACAAGGCTAGGGGTGTTTGGAAAGCGGAGCTTACATTTGAAGCACTAGATGTAAGCACCACTAGCTATATCCGCGCATCTCTTTGATTCTAGTTTTGATACAGTTATTATCATGCTTGATTATTATTTTGATTGAACTATGTTCTCGTAAAGTGCACGACGAGGACGGGTAACAATCTATGTCGATACTATGTTTGCGAGTTCATCCGGCAGACGTGTGATGAGAAGGGCAGAAATTTAGAGCAACTCCACGTATGTAAACAATTTCTATAGTTTTTAATTACAATCAAATTGTGTTTAGTTTCATTCATATAGGTTGACTCCTTTTTTAAATCAGATCGAACGTCTACGGGACGGTCTTCTGCCAAAGGATCACGTACGAACAATTTAGGAGGAATTGGCGGGATTCTTGGATGCAGAAGTCCTAAACCCAAAAGGGGAATACTATTCGGCTGTGTATAGACAATAGGGATTGTAAAAAGAGCAACTTTTGTATGTAGTGCATGAACTCGATCCGTCTACCAAATGTAATATTGTCATGATGATCTTGTGTAATATAATGGTTCCTTCATTGATGAGTGCAAACACTAAATAAACAATAAAACAACCTAAATGAATTCTCTGTCGCGACACAAAAAGTGGCCAAAATGCTTCCGCGGCAAAAAAAAGTTGCCAAAATGAATTCTCTGCCGCGGCAGAGAAATGTGCCAAATCTCTGCCGCGGCAGAAGGTTATTTGTCCCGTGTTAGGTTCCCAACCTTTAATAAGGTAGAGATCCCTGTGTTTACACTGCTAGTCCCTAGATCAATAGCTAGCATCCACAGTTAAGATGTAATATCAAGAAACAAAGGTCATAATACAACTTTATAACCAGGAATAAAATAAATTATTACATCTTACAAAGCTCATTTGGCTATCTCATTACAATGCAGCAGAGTATAACAATAGCATGGGGTCCTTCATCTTCAAAGTGCCACAGGCAAACATGTTGGTTGTAGACTTGTAATCCTATTCAACACACTTCACTAACATCAAACAAACCTGCAACATTATAAGTTACAGCCACAAGGGTCAATACATTTGAATTGTATTGGCAAGTTTCACTACTATGTAGAAATAAGTGGATCCTATCATTACATGCATATTTGGGTAAGTGGGGTTTAGGCTCTTTTGCAGAAAGCAATATAGTTTTATCCTATCTTTTCAAAATAGTTTTGATCTTTTGTCAAATTTTTCTGAACTTCTTGGAAAACTCCAAGTGCTTCTAATCCCTTATTGTCACCATCAAGTTTTACTTTGAGAAATTGGAATGTCGAGATCTTCCATAGCTTCAGGCCTTAGTTGCTCAGTATTGTCCATAACCGGGGACACGGCTAAGTACTTAGAATTTTGATCTTCTGCAGAAGTTATACACTTTACCCACATGACACAATCTCATCTTGATGCCACCAGTGGCCGCTGGATAAGTACTCACCAAGGTGGAGTACTGGCAGATTGAGAATGTGACAAAGTCTTTCCATAGAAGTCCTCCCAATACACAATGCTAGCTTGTCATCCAGGCACCAATGTAGGGTTTCAAGTTCCCTTACACAATTCTAGTTAACCTGAAGATGCCAATGCATGGGTCTTCCACTATGTAGTTGACTAAGCCAGAGCCCATTTAGCATGTGGCTGTACACGGAAGCCACTGCACGAGAAACATGTTCAATCTCTAAGTCCCTGGGTGGTTTTCTTCTAGTGCACATACAAAAAGAGATAGCCATATAAACATGGTTCCTTTTGTTGCCACCTTGTCCAATCTTGAGTATCCTTGTCCACCCAGGTGGTTCATTGAGTACTTGTTTTATTATATAAAACATATATCTTTTCAACTTTTCATATAATCATAACATGTGTCCCATCCCAAATATATAGCTGGGCTAAGCATACTACAACTACAATGTTTCCACTAAGGGGGATATAAGGGTATCCTATTAGGATTAGCATAGCATAAAATATAGTAGGCCTTATCATGCATGTTTCAAAAATCCACTAAGTGTAATGAAAATAGTAGGACATGGATGATAGTGTCACTTGCCTTTTTAGTAGAGAATGTTGGTTCACTTCTTGATCTTGCAAATATCACAGTCTTCTAATTCCACTACAATACAATCAAGCAAACACAAATTCAACTAGCATTCCAACCAATTTATCACACATAAAATAATAGAAACAAGGTCATGCATGCAAGCATGCAAAAGATAGTTTTATTTGCAAAAGTGGTTTCTACCAGGCTCTAAACATTATAAGGTTCAAAGTGGACATTTATCAAAGTAGTAAAACCATTTGCAAAAGGTTTTATCTATAAACCATTTTTAAATCAAATCAATATTTTATGTGGTGGAAAATGCTTTTAGCAAATAAATATTCTTTAAAGAGTTCACCAAATATATTTTAATTCTCAAAACTTGGTGTTTAGGGTTAGAAGGTTTGAATCAAAACATTTCCCAAAGGTTTCACTCAAAAATTATTTCTAAAACAAAAACAATATTTTTATTTGACTAGAAATGTGCTAACTCAAATATTTACTCCTTATCTTCACAAAATACATTTTTAAATCCATAAGTTGGTTCCTAGGGTCAGTAGGCTCACAACAATCCATTTTGCAAAGATTTCACATTAAAAATTATATCTAGAACAATTTTTATATTCATAATAAGCCTACACATGTTTCTGCAATTTCAACCAATTTTAGAGAAGCAAAACATTAAACAAAAGGCATGGTTGCAAATTACTTGTTCTGTTGAATCCATTGATATAAAATTTGCAAAATTTGGACGTGTAGAATTAAAGTTATGATTTTTACAAGTTTGCAATTCAAACAGATTCTAATTCTGTTTTTAAACAAAACCTTGTCCACGTGGCGCAATCTAACTGGCCGGTACCGCTTCGTGTGGATCAACCTCTGTGGGCTGTTGGATCTAAATAAGATCATGTGGTTCTGGTTCACTCATACCCCTTCGCTTAGATCTATTCTCAGCCAACGGATCAAGATCTAACGGACACGGTGTCTCTGACCATGGTTGGGCGGCGCTAGCGGCGGCTGGCGGCGGCGCACGCTTTGGCTACGGCGGGGCTGGCGATTCAGGAAGCAAGTAGGGTAACGGAGATGCTCACCGTGCTCGCAAGGAGATGCTGAAGCTCAACGTGTGGTCTGCTTGGCGAGGGGCGCACGGGGACGATAGGAATCGCTCACCGGAGTTTCTGCGGGCGGCGGTGCTCTCGGGTTGTCGTCGCTGGCGTCGTTTAGAACCGCGCTAAGATAAAGCAGAGGCCTGGTTAGGTGCACACGAGGGTCGCGAGTAAGGGAGCATCATCGGGAGAGAGAGGGAAGGACGGGGCTTACGGGGAGACTTCGCCGGAGACGAGACAGACACGGCGGTGCTCAGGTGAGGACGAAGCCGACGCTACGGGGCACGCGGGAGTGAGCTGGGGCTATGGCCAGGTGCGCCTGGAGGTGGAGAACATGCTCGTGTGCAGTGGGAGGCGAGAAGCGGCGGGGTGTGGCCGGAATTGCTCGGAGACGCTGTCGGAGACAGAGGTGGTCGAGCTCAAAATCGGAGCAGCCTAGGGGCAGAGGGGAGGCGCCTTGGGGGGAAAGAGAGAGCGGAGAGGGGCGCTTATGTGTGGGTGATCACTGGCAGGAATTACTCGCGCAATAACTCGTATTCATCGCCGCCATCAAAGGCAGCAACGGCGAGGAGGAACGGCTGGCGCGGGTGAAGACGATGGCTGGCGATGTGGGGCCGTGCTGACAGTGAGAGAGAGAGGGAGCACGAGGTCCACCTGTCTGTGTCTCTGCGGGTTCCTTTCTAAGTAGAAAACGTTTCACGCGTGGAGAGTTTAGTTGGGCTTGCTGGGCTGGGTTTGATTCATTTTTTTTATACAGGAAGCTTTTTCTTTTTTCTTTTGGAATTTCTGTTTTGATTTTATTCAAACAATTCAAACACCCAAATGAATTTAAACCTTTGCCAAACTTTGTGTAGATTTTAATTCTGTTTACCAACATAATCTAAGGTCCAAAATAAAATAATACTTTTATTCTTTTTAAGATCCATTAATAATTAAATAAATAGATCTTAGTCATTAATTCAAATAGGATTTAATTTATTTTAAAAACTCTATTTGAAATCTAAATAATATCAAAAAACTTTCAGTAGGTTTTATTTGAATAAATAAAACACTTGGAAAACTTATTTAAAATTAATTAACAAGTTTTAGTGTTTATTTAAAATGGAAAAGCCTTTACTTAAATAAAATTGGATATTAATAAATCCTCATTATTTTATTTAAATAAACCTTTACTCTTTTTATCAAATAGAAATATTTAATTTCAAAAGCTTGGCCAAGATTTAATTTGGCTCTATAAAATAATCCTTATTTATAATTCTACCTTTGCTTTTGAAAATCAAATCTTTTTATTAAAAGATCTAAAATAGTAATTCCAACTATCATAATTTTATTTATTAATTGTTTATCTTTTTAAATCCCTTTAGGATTTTATTTGACCAAAATAGGTTTTGATGTTTCCAATTGGAATAAAAAAAATTCTTCTCACCGTAAAAATCAACAATTGTTTATTTTGTTTATTATTTTTTCACATTTAAAAATTTGGAAAATTTTGGAATGTGACATCCCGGTTCGTGTTATGAACCGGACGATTCTCCACCCCTCGCCCTCTGGCCAGCCACGTGTACCCCATTTGTCCGGTTGGTGGGGGCAAGGACTAAATGTTGGCGTTAGTCGATGCCCGTCGGTTGGGTAACCGGGACTAATGCCCCTTACCAACCGGGACCAATGGAGCGTTTTCTACCAGTGTTATTAATTTATGAGGTTTATAAAAACTCTACTTCAAAATATTATGTTGAAAATAAAAGGCGGTGCACCCATTCTCGGCCCCCGACGACACGTGATATTGGTGGCTAGCACCTCCGTTCAGGTCCTGTTGGTGTCATCCTCCTTTTTTGGGCTATCTTGTGCCGAGGCCCCATCGGCGTATCATGTTTTTCTCTTTCTTTGGCTACGGCCAGCTGTGTGTGGTGTTGAAACTTGTTTGTAACTGGATGTTGCTTTATTTATAAAGCGGTGTGCAAGCCTATTTCGAGCAATAAAAGGTGAATGAAACACTAAAATTTGGAGGCCTACCAAGGCGCCGAATGTTTTTAGGACAAGAACATTTCGTCGTGCATATATCATATATGCAAAGATTAACTATGAGAACAATGTATACCACCTATAGATGTCACGGACGTCCAAATTTTACCACCCCTCCTTTACTGCATATATCATATATGCAAAGATTAACTATGAGAACAATGTATACAGAATGTTGCACGGTGCTGACTGGATCCATGCACCAACAACAGGGTTATTGCAGTATTTGTAGCAGCAAATATTTAAGAATTTGTCCCAATGGGAGCTCGACGAACACGACCCCGTAGTCACGTTGTCAATGCGGCCACGTTCGCACCTAAACCATGGTTTAGAAATAGCCTATTCTATATTTTTTTAGGATAAATGAATTTAAGATGATTTCTAACAACTACTACTAGGACCGGAAGAAAACTAGAACAAAAGTAAAACTAGAAAGAGGTGAATGCAATGAGATGAAATATTAATGCTATGATTCCTCAATTAATATTGTGTATACCGGTGTGTATGATAAATGCTTATAGAATAGCTGTTAACTATAATTATAGTGGTCCCTCATATACCATTGTCTCCCAGCGGTGGTAAGTGGCAACTAGACAACTCAATTGTCCACACCCTCTTCAGACATGGGTCATCTCATAAGAGAATAGTGTATTAAGATAACAAGACCAATTAAGGTAGTAAGACCAGAGCAAAGGCATTAAGTTCTATGGACAACCGTACTATAAGCAAGTGTGCTAGTCACAAGATATCCCAACTTCCACTATGGGGTCAAGCAATTTGCAACACTATACCTATCTATATCATGAGAAATCTTGGGGAATTAAATATTAATGGGCGGTGCATCCTAAGCTACTATTTCCTCCGCAAACACACTTATAGCAAATAGCCTATTAGTTCTACCCATGGAAGAGCAAAGACTAATGATAAGTTTTGTGACAACACCGTGAATCCCTATTTAATTCCCCAAGAATGGATCGGACGTTTCCAATCACTAGAATAATATCATGAATAGAACAATATAAAGAGAAAGCACACACATATTAATTAACAAGAACACACCACACTTCAATTACTCAAATCATCATAATATTAATAAAAGGGGGTTTAAGCCATGTTACAACCCATCACGGAGACCATGATGGGGAAGGATGAAGGATTAGCGGTGATGGAGATGTCGGCGCGGTGATGGTGGCGTCGGCATGGTGATAGCGGCGTCCTCCTTCTCCTCCTCTTCTTGCTTGGATGGGTTGATGGTGTTGATGGAGATCTGGATCTTGGTGGAGCTGTAGAGGCTATGGAGGCGGCACGGCGGTAGGGAGCCGCCGTGGAGCCAGTAGATGGGATCCAGATCTTGTATATGTGTTGGTGGTGGCTTCTCTCCTCTTATTTTACTCCTCCCTTCTTTATATAGGCCTTAGGGGTGCCCTAGGGTTCCCCCAATACCGTCATATGACTTAGGGAAGGTTCTGAAGCTTCTAGGGGGCGAAATATCGTTGTTTTCAACCCTTTTGCAACCATACCGCCGCAACTATATAGCCAGAATTTTTGCTCCCCCATATAGTTGGTCGTTAAACCTCCAGGCTCTTCAGTATTTTGGTCGCCATTTCTTCATACGAACTCTGTTTTGGGTGTTCTTGGGCTCGTTAGATTCATCTCGACGAGGCTACAATCCCATGGTCTTGATCTTCATTTTTATAAAGTGGAAAAATTTACATTTCCAACCTCTCAAATGGCTAAGGCCCAGTTCTTTTGGCGGCTTCTCCGAGAACATGCCCTCACAAAATTTTCAAACCGGCTTCCCTAGGAAGCTTTGGGTAGGGAAGCTTCTTGGAGAAGCCACCAAAAGAACTGGGCCTAAGTCTGGTCCCTGCAGCTCCCCCATACTATGCTCTCTTTGTTCCTTTTGCCTTTGTTTTATCCATAATCATCATCAACACCTACAAACATGTCAAAGACAAGGAAGAGGATAAAATTCTACCTAAACTACTAAATGCACAAAGCTCATATGAAAATGAATGAATACAAGTAATCATGCATATCAGGCATGACAATAGTTAGATGGAGCATGATATGATAGGCGAATGACACAATTTATATAGCTAAAAAGTGTTGTATTATCACAGCCATCACACGACCATTACATATCTCTTTACTTTGTTTTTGTTTTGCTTAGTTTCTTTTGCTTTGTTTGGTTTGTCTCTTTTTTATCAAAGACACAAAAAAATTAGTTTCTACTTCAAGTTGCTTTTATGTCTAGTTTCGCTCCAATCACTATGTCACCTGAGGAAATGATCTTCACTTTCAAACAAGGGGTGAGGAGAGTTTCAAAGAAGCTTGGTCTAGAATTTCTAATTCTTATGAAAAACAGAACTTAAAATGACTCTAGGCTTGCTTCTTAGGAGTTTCTACTATGTCTTGTTCTTTGTTATAGATATGCTTTGGATGCTGTAGTAGGAGGATATTTCCTTCATTATGATGGGGAAGAAGCTTTTAATGCTATAAATAATTGATTGCAACATATAACTTTCCTAGTAAATTTGATTCATCCTTTATAAGCATTACTCTTGAGACAAATACAACTTGTTTAAAAGGATGCTATAATATGCTTCGAGAGCATCATGATTATGTCCCAATAAATTCTGGACCGTCAAAATGGTTCCCTACAGTAAAAGTTGCTATAAATGGTGGAACTTTTCATGCTCGTTGTGATATTATGTCTGAGTTTTGTCTTATGCCTAAAGATATTTATGAATCTCTGAATCTTTGGGGACTTTCTGAGGGTGGAGAAGAAATATCTCTTACCAATAATGCTACTATATTACCCATTGGAATAGCTGAAAGAGTGTTTACAAAAATCATAGGGAAAGTATTATCTACTGATTATCTTGTTATTGAATATGTAGGAAAATGACAAATTACACTTGGAAGATCCCTGCTAAAACTCATTGGAGCAATAATATATGTGGGAAAAGGCACCATGAATTTCACTTCCCCACCAAGAAATCATGTGTTCCCTAAAGGTAAGAGTAAAGGTAAGAAAGGTAGACGTAAAAAAATTGATGTTGATGCTTATTCATTCGAAAATACTTAATTCTTGCTTTCTGTGCCTAGTTGCAAGGCGTTAAAGAAAAGAACTCTTGGAAGATAACCAAATTTTTTTTTCAGTAAGTTTTTCTTTTGTTGAGTCTTGGAAGTTATTTCCTATGTAATAACCTCTCCTTATCTTTTTGTTTGGTTTTTGTGCCAAGAATAGCCTCTAATGAGAGGGGAGTAAGATTTGGGAAGTTGCTGTCCTGAAACTGATTCTGTGTTGTTACCGTAAAAATTCATTCTCTTAGCCAGAACATCGGATTGAGCTGAAATTGTTTGTGAGCATGCCCCTGGTTTTTACCCAACTTTAGTTACTTTTGCACTTTTCGATTTGTGCAACAGAAGATTTTCAAAAAATTCGGTCCTTACCTGCAGGTCTGTTTTGACAGATTTCTGCAATTATTTGCATTTGCCTCTTAATCGATTTCTTTTTTAGTTCTTTTGATCACTTGAGCTTTTAAAAGGAGTTTCTACAGTAGCTTATGTTTTAATGGATGTTTTACTTGAGTTGAAACTGAACCCAAAGGTTTATTATCTTACATACACTAATGTTTCTAATAAAGATTGTGTGAAATTTTGTATGACGGAAGTTTTCAAGTGTAGGGAGAGAATGACGTGATGAGATAAAGTATGGACAGAATATTAAGCTTGGGGATGCCACCCATGTCAACCCAAGAAATATTCAAGAGGTACAAGCGTCAAAACTTGGGGATGCCCAAGGCATCCCCTTCTTCATGAACAAAAATCTCAGGTCTTCTTTGTTTTTGCCGCCTCCGGTCCCATGCCTCTCCAGTACCACCGCCTCTGGTCTCCTGTGATGCAGACGCTCTCCCTCGCCTCCGAGGACCCCTTCGTCATCCAGGTAGGTTTGTGTGAAAACCAAACCCCCCAAACCCTAAATTAGCAGCTTCGATTTAGGAATTTTTCCATGGAATTTGCCAATTTTATTCTCGATTTTAAGGTTTAGGGTTACCGAGCTACAAAGACCTGACGATGCCATCGGGAGAGCCTCCCCCAGCCGGCCTGCATTTGTCCCAACTCTTTTCACCTTGTATAAATCTCAAAATCTGCAATTCTGTATTGATTCCTCATTGTTCGTTGCCCTTCTAGCGATAGAGATTTAATTGTCACTTCATTGGTCTGTATCTATTTAACAAATGGGAACCCGCAGTGACGATGTAATAACGCTCTCTAGTGATGATAGTTTTTGCATTAGCTTTGGTGGTTTTGAATTCCAATTATTAGATGAAGAGCCATTGAAAGGATTGCGTTTAGAGGTATTAAAAGAACATCAAAATTGCATTCATATGTTTTGTATGCGTTTAGACAATACAAACTAATATTCCACCACATTGAATTTTTTATGTTTTGTTGCACCAGGGCCTCAACACAAGGGGGATAGTGAATTTTACGTCTACAGGCTGCCCTATTGATTTGTCATGAAAAAAGAAGTGCAAGTTAGTAAGATGATAAATTATTGATCATGATATCAACAAGCTACCCTATGATGTTTAAATACTTCCAGTAAACACAAGCATGTTAATTCTTCAATTCTCTGTACTTCCCAAGACATTTGGAGCTGAGTTCACAAGAAAATACCTAAAGAACCGCCTTGATGAACCTATTGATTTCCATGTTTGGCAAATGAAGAGCCAAAAAGCCAAAGATGGTTAGGATGAAGATAGGAGCTGGGTCAATCTCGATGAATGGATGGGAGAAGGTTGTGAGAAGCTTCAACTTAAAGAAGGATAGCATTATCCTGTTCTGATTTGATGAATAAGATAATGGAGAGGTACATATTTTGGTTTAGCAACTTCCATCGGGCGATCAATTATAAATTCAATGCTAGTTTGTTAAAGAGTATTAGTTATGCTATCTGATTGATTTATGAACTTCACTTTGTATGTACTGCCATAATATAATAATTGCTAAAATTGTATGGATTTCCCCAACAATCTGGCTAATGTTACCACGATCGAGATGCTATACGTTCTTGAGTTAATTTGTCTATTTGGCTAATAAATCATGATTATATTTCATGTCAGCTATGATTAAGTTTGAATTAGCATGCTAATTTTTAAAATGGTTTACACACACTGGAGCCTGTCACTTTAAAAATCTGCTTCGAGGCACAGTAGTTATGGAGACGGTCTTTGTGAGAATCCAACTCAGATTGTCTGACTATTGGAGACGGTCCCTAGTATAGTCCGTCTAAGGTTGAGGAGTTCTTACAAATGGTCAAAAATATTGTCCGTCTCCAGCTCATACATGTTAGAAGCGTTTTCCTTTTTGCACCCTCTGAGGTCGCGTATCTTAGGGTGACTTCTTTTGGGCTTCTGCTTATGCATAAGCCTGCTTATAGATTCCGGCGGGGAGAAACTGCGGTGGGCAGAAGCCTGTAGAAACTCTCGAGAGACTTCTTTTGGGCTTATGCTATTTTGGCTTATTTGCTGCGATGAGCTGTGACATGTCTGTTATGCCCCTGGCCACTTTTAATAAAACGATATATTGTATACGTGCGCTAGTGTTATAAGTAGAAATAGAGCTAGAAATAAAATAAAAAACACGATGTTGTAGTATAATTTAGTACATGCCCAAATAATAGAAAGTGTAATACGATTCTGAAATTACAATAAAAATAACATCTCAAGCTGAGGAGAAGGTCGGGGGGGTTGCTGGGGAGAGACGGGGCGGGAGGAGCGGCGGAGCAGAGAGGGTCGGAGCTGAGGGAGAGGATCACGCGATGGGAGGGAGGAGTCCGGGAACGGGGCCGCGTGGGGATGGGGTTGTGGGTTTTTTCTACTAACGAGCGACTTTTCTTTGTGGTGGTAGTTTGACGTAAGATCTGAGAACCACATGTCTATTTACCAGGAACGCTTCACATCATGAGTTCAGAAGCTCGGGAAACTGCTCTTCCAAAGTTTCTCTCCACTATGTGTAATTGGGCTTCTGGGGTTTCTCGGTGGGAAAAAGCTGAAGACTTCTTTTTTTCTTATGCGGTGGGGAACCAAGAAGCCATGTGAGAAGCCCAAAAGAAGTCACCCTTAGAGCCGCAAAGGAAAACCCGATCCTACGATATCCAACATGCACCTTTATAATCACCATTTCACTAAGTAAAGTTTGATACAGTCCAAGCAGCCTCGTGATACAACGATTAATATGATCTCACGGTCTAAGGACAAGGAGACTTCGTTTCTAACTATTGTAATGATGAACCTCATGACTTGATCATGTCGCAATATTTGGGTAATGTCTGTCACATCATTCTCCAATGATATTACCTTGTTGTCAATTGGCACTATCACATATGATCAGAAAACCTTGATCATCTGTTGTCCAATGAACTAGTATTAATAGAGGCTACTAGAGACTTCTATTTCATATAACGCATATTGCAATGTTTCCACTTGTTACAGTTATAGCACAACATGAAACTATTACGTAACTTATTGAAATATGACAATAATAACCATTTATTATTTTTCTCTAAAGCATATTTCCTTCAGAGAGTCCATTCGTGTTGGCCATATACTAGTGTTGGCACGGATGTCTATTAGGCTGTCTCTAGGACTTCCTCGAGGTTAGATGTTGAGCCATACAGTCCTACACCATGTCGAGTTCGCCGCGTACAGAAGGTGCTTGGCCAATCACCTAGGTAAATTTATTTACAACTTGGCCGCCGGTAAATCAAGGGTGTTTAGTAGATTGAATCATTTGTTGATTCATGCTTGATTACGGATAGCATCGATTATCTCATGATGGTACAACTGATGCAAGAGGAGGCCGATGTGCAAGCCAATGAAATGGAGCACATCAGGATCATCGGCGATCTTCTTCGCCTACGTTCGTGGCTACGACCTCCTACGCAAGGAGGCTCCGTACCAGGGAAGAAGAGGAACAAATACCGACAATGGCTAGCCGACACTATGATGTTGGAGACCAATTATTTATAAGATTACCAAATACGCGGGCCTCTTGTATTGCTCTTGTTGGAATTATGCCCTAGAGGCAATAATAAAGATGTTATTATTATAATTCTTGTTCATGATAAAGTTTATATTCCATGCTAGAATTATATTAAGCAGAAACTTTGATACTTGTGTGGTTTATGAACAACACTGTGTCCCTAGTACGCCTCTATGTACTAGCTCATTGATTAATGATGGTTAAGGTTTCCTAACCATAGACATGAGTTGTCGA
This sequence comes from Avena insularis, assembly GCA_023614405.1. NCBI lineage: Eukaryota > Viridiplantae > Streptophyta > Magnoliopsida > Poales > Poaceae > Avena > Avena insularis. The sequence goes on along the minus strand of JAJUPC010000015.1, from coordinate 2,351,346 downwards.
TTAATAATGAGATCATGTCATTAGGAGAATGATATGATGGACATACCCAAATTAAGCAGAGCAATTAGATCATGTCATCGTGTTCATCTTTGCAAAGCTTTTCTTATGTCAAATATTGTATTCCTTAGACCATGAGATGATGCAACTCCCTGGTATCGGAAGAAAGCTTTGAGGTCATCAAACGTCATCCTATGAGAGGGTGATCATAAAGGTGTCTCTCAGGTGATCGGAAAGTACTTGTTGGGTTGAATGTATCGAGATGGGATTTATCCCTCCCAAGTCGGAGAGATATACTTGGGCCCCTTTCGGTGTCGATATCAACACCGCTTGCAAGCACGTGGTTAAGGAGTTAATCACAAAGTGATATCGGATTAAGGAACGAGTAAAGTACTTGCTGTGAACGAGATTGAACTAGGTATGCCGATGCCAACGATCGAATCTCGGGCAAGTAAAATATCGCGTGATGAAGGAAATATATATATGGGATTAATTGAATCCTGGCATCGTGGTTCATCCGATATGATCATCGATGAATATGTGAGAGTCAATATGGGTTTCCAGACCCCGCTGTTGATTATTGATAGAAGATCATGTCTGCATATTCTTGAACCCGTAGGGTCACACACTTAACGTGTCTCGACGCTAGGATAGAATGGATAATTGGTTTATGAGTTTTTGTTGGTCTCGGATGAGATCCAGGACATCACGAGAGGTTCGAAATGGTCAGGAGAATAAGATTCATATAAGGAAAGCAGTTTTTGGATTTGAATTGTTTGATTGTTCAAGATTGTACGGAAGGTTCTAGAAGCTTCGAGTGGGACCAACGTGGCCCCACTTGTCGAGGGGCGTGGGCCTACGAGGGAGTGCCCTGGCCGCATTGGGCCAGGGGCACAAGGCCCCATAGGCCCAGCCGGCCAAGCCCTAGGGGAAACCCTAGGGAGAGCTTCTAGAAGGGGGGAACTTGCCCCCCCACTCCACCCATGTGGCCGCCGGCCCTAGGGCTTGGAGGAGGGGCAAGGGGCAGCCGGCCAGCCCTCTATATAAATAGGAAAGGGGCGCACCCTCTCACCACACCTCCTCAAACCCTAGCCGCCTAGTTGCTGCCCTCCTCTCCCTCTCTCTCCCGACTGCGCGTAGGCGAAGCCCTGTCGCAGAAACTCTCCACCTTTGCACCACGCTGTCGTGTTGTAGATCCAATCTATCTCTCCACCCCACTTGCTGGACTGAGGAAGGAGGAGACGTCGAGGTGCCGTACGTGTGCATCTCTCGGAGGCGTCGCCACTTGCAGCGTTGGATCGGATCGGATCACGAGGAGGTGAAGGCTAGTACGACTACATCAACCACGTTCTGTTGAACGTTCCGCTGTGCGATTTCTTCAAGGGTATGAAGATCTCATCTATCCCTCTCGTTGTTTGCATCTCCTAGATTAGATCTTGGCTTTTCCCGTTCGCATCGGTAGAAAATTTTGATTTACTATGCTGCAAAACCCTTTAGTGGTATCAGAGCTAGATCTATGTGTAGATGTGTTTCACGAGTAGAACTAAACATGCTTGTTGCGGGCGTTGATGTTTTCTGTTGCAAGCCTCTTGTTGTGTGCTTCTTATGACGCGGGATAGTGAGACCGAAGCGGTCCAGGCCAACTTTACGCGACCTCGTTCACGAGACCGGCTCCGCACTTGACGTGTGGCTTGTTCCACACATGCGGCTGGTGGATGCCAGTTTCTCTCACTATAGTTGTCATGGGATTTACACCGGATGTTGACAACCATAATATCACCGTTGTGGCTTTCCGTAGGTAAGAATCGTTCTTAGCTTGTTACTCCCATAAGCCACGTAAAACATGCAACAACAAAGTAGAGGCGTCTAACTTGTTTTTGCAGGCAGTGTTTCTGTGATATGGTATGACCCAAGATGTGATGTGTATGTTGTATGCAATGATCATGTTTTGTAATGTTTCACGAATTGCATGTCGATGAGTATACAACCGGCAGGAGCCATATGGTTGTCTTTATAATTGTGTATGACCTGTGTGTCAACTTCTTATACGCCATGTAATAGCTTTACTTTATCGCTAAGTAGTTAGCAATAGTTGTAGTTGCTATTCGTGGTGGAGGCAATCATGGTGGAGTGATGGAGATCATGCTGGCATGCACAAGATGGATATCATTGCGCGAAGATTGGCTATACCATGTCACATAAAGTTATATGCATGTGATGTTTATCCTTTTATGTATCTTATTATGCTTAGATCGCGACGGTAGCATTATAAGATGATTCCTCACTTAAAGATCAAGATAAAACCGTGTTCTCCCCATGTATGCACCGTTGCGAAAGTTCGTCGTGTTAAAGCATCACGTGATGATCGGGTGCTATAAACTCTACGTTCACATACAACGGGTGCATGCCAGTTTTGCACACGCGGAAATACTTGGGTTTGACTTGACGAGCCTAGCATATACATACATGGCCTCGGAACACACGAACCGAAAGGTTAAGCATGAGTCATATGAATGATATGATCGACACTTTGTTGTCCCTCATTCAAACCACATCTCTTCTCGTGAAGATCGGATTAGGTGTGGTGAATTTGGATCATGTTCACTAAGCAGCTTGAGGGATGTTGAATTTAGTGGGAGTTCATCTAGTAATATGATTAAGTTGAACTAGTTATCATGAACATAGTCTAAATTGTACTTGCAAATTTTGTAGATCAAATGGCTAAGTCCAACTTCAACTTCAACGTTTTTGCTGAGAAAGAAAAGCTTAAGAACAATGGGTCTAACTTCACCAACTGGTTCCGCAATCTAAGAATCATTCTCGCTGGCGGACAAAAGGACTATGTCCTTGAGAAAGCGCTAGGTGACGCCCCTGATGTAGATGCGCCGGCTGATGAAAAAGTTGTTTGTCAATCGCGCAAGGATGATTATGGTGTGATTAAGAGCACCATGTTGTTTGCTATGGAATCGGACCTTCAAAATCATTTTGAGGAGTTCGTCGGGCCCTTTGAGATTCTTGAGGAACTGAAAACCATGTTTCAGACTCAGGCCCGTTCTGAGAGATATGAGATCTCTGAGAAATGCTTTAACTGCAAGATGGAGGAAGGGAGTTCCGTTAGTGAGCACGCCATTAAGATGTCGGGCTACACTCAACGCCTTGAGAAACTGGACTGCAAGATTCCAGAAGAGCTCAAGATTGACAGAGTTCTGCAATCACTCTCTCCTAGCTACAAAGGTTTTGTAGTTACTCATAATCAGATTGGTTCCACTGATACGATCACTGAGCTCTTCGCTAAGCTGAAAGCTGCGGAGTGGACATCAAGAAAGATAATCATGTGTTGATGGTCAACAAGCCCCCTAGGTTTAAGAAAGGTAAGGGTGCAAAGAAGCCCTTCAAGAAAGGCAGCGGCAAGCGCGTTGCCCCCGCTGAGAAGAAGCTCAAGTCTGGACCTAAGCCGGACACTGAGTGCTTCTATTGCAAGGACAAGGGTCCTTTGAGTGCAACCGTCCAAGTACTTAGCGGACAAGAAGGCACCATTAAAGGTATATTTGATATACATGTTATTGATGTTTACCTTACTAGCGCTCATTGTAGTGCACAGGTATTTGATCTTGGTTGATTGCTAATATTTGTAACTCGAAACATGAGCTACGGAATAGACGGCGGCTAGCAAGCGATGAGGTGACGATGCGCGTTGGCAACGGATCAAGAGTTGATGTGATGGCCGTCGGCACGCTCTCCTTAGTTTTACCTTCAGGATTAGTTTTAAACCTTAATAAATGTTATTATGTGCCTGCGTTGAGCATGAACATCATATTTGGATCGTGTTTATTGCAAGACGGTTATTCATTTAAATCGGAGAATAATGGTTGTTCTATTTATATGAGTAACATCTTTTATGGTCATGCACCTGCTATGAATGGTTTATTTCTTCTGAATCTTGAAAGCAATGAAACACACATCCATAACATTGAGGCTAAGAGATGCAAGGTAGATAGTGATAATACGACTTATTTGTGGCACTGCCGTCTAGGTCATATTGGTGTAAAACGCATGAAGAAACTCCATTCTGATGGACTTTTGGAGTCTCTTGATTTTGAATCATTTGACACGTGCGAACCGTGCCTCATGGTCAAGATGATCAAAACCCCGTTATCCGGTATAATGGAGCGAGCAACGGACTTGTTGGAAATCATACATACCGATATATGCGGACCGATGAGTGTTTCGACGCGCGGTGGATATCGCTACTTTCTCACTTTTACTGATGACTTAAGTAGATATGGGTATATCTATTTAATGAAACATAAATCTGAAACGTTTGAAAAGTTCAAAGAATTTTAGAACGAAGTGGAAAACCATCATAACAGAAAAATTAAATTTCTACGATCCGATCGTGGAGGTGAATATTTGAGTTATGATTTTCTCACGCATCTTAAAGCAAGCGGAATCGTTTTAGCAACTCCATACCGGAACACCACAACGAAATGGTGTGTCTGAACGGCGGAATCGAACTTTATTGGATATGGTGCGATCGATGATGTCTCTTACAGATTTGCCGTTGTCATTTTAGGGTTATGCATTAGAAACCGCTGCATTCACTTTAAATAGGGCACCATCTAAATCCGTTGAGACGACACCGTATGAACTGTGGTTTGGTGCTAAACCTAAGTTGTCGTTTCTTAAAGTTTGGGGATGCGAGGCTTACGTCAAGAAGTTGATGCCGGATAAGCTCAAACCCAAAGCGGAGAAATGCGTCTTCATAGGATACCCTAAGGAAACGATTGAGTATACCTTCTACCACAGATCCGAAGGCAAAGTGTTTGTTTCAAAGAACGGATCCTTTCTTGAGAAGGAGTTTCTCTCGAAAGAAGTGAGTGGGAGGAAAGTAGAGCTAGACGAGGTTACTGAACCTTCTCTTGAGTTGGAGAGTAGCACAGCACCGGAAATTGTTCCAGTGCCGTTTGCACCAACAATAGAGGAAGCTAATGACGAGGATCATAAAGCTTCAGATGATGCTACTACTGAACGTCGCAGGTCGACAAGGTCGCGTTCCCCTCCTGAGTGGTACGGCAACCCTGTCTTAACTGTCTTGTTGGTAGACAACGGTGAACCTGCGAACTATGAGGAAGCAATGATGAGCCCAGACTCTGAGAAATGGCTAGAGGCCATGAAATCCGAATTGGGATCCATGAGCGAAAACCAAGTATGGACTTTGGTGGATCCTCCTAGCGACCGAAAGGCCGTTGAGTGCAAATGGATTTTCAAGAAGAAAACGAACATGGATGGTAATGTTACTGTCTATAAAGCACGGCTTGTTGCGAAAGGTTTTCGACAAGTTCAAGGTGTTGACTACGATGAGACTTTCTCTCCCGTAGCGATGTTTAAGTCCATTCGGATTTTATTAGCAATTGATGCGTTTCATGATGATGAAATATGGCAGATGGATGTCAAGACTGCGTTCCTCAATGGCAACATTGATGAAGAGTTGTATATGATGCAACCCGAAGGTTTTGTCGATCCTAAGGATGCTGATAAAGTGTGCAAACTTCAGCGTTCCATTTATGGACTGAAGCAAGCATCTCGGAGTTGGAACCTTCGTTTTGATCAAGTGTCAAGAGCTTTGGATTTGTTCCAAATTGCTATGAAGCTTGTATCTACAAGAAAGTGAGTGGGAGCTCAGTGACATTTTTGGTACTATATGTGGATGACATATTGATTATTGGAAATGACATTGATATGCTTAACGATGTGAAGAGTTATTTGAACAAATGTTTTTTAATGAAAGACCTAGGAGAAGCTGCTTATATATTAGGCATCAAAATCTATAGAGATAGAAAAAGACGCCTAATAGCTTTAAGCCAAAGTACATACCTAGACAAAGTTCTGAAAAGGTTCAGAATGGATAAGGCAAAGAAAGGTCCAGTGCCTATGTTGTCAGGTAAGATATTGAGCAAGACTCAGTGTCCGGCTACGGTAAATGATAGAGAAGCTATGAGCAAAGTGCCTTATGCCTCGGCCATAGGTTCTATCATGTATGCCATGCTATGTACTAGACCGGATGTGTCCAATGCTCTTAGTTTGACGAGCAGATACCAAAGTGATCCAGGAGTGGAACACTGGACAGCCGTGAAGAACATCCTAAAGTATTTAAATAGGACTAAAGAAATTTTCTTGGTCTATGGAGGTGATGAGCAGCTCGTCGTAAAGGGTTACGTCGACGCTAGCTTCGACACCGACAAGGATGATTCTAAATCTCAGACAGAATACGTTTATATTTTGAATGGAGGAGCTGTGAGCTGGAGAAGCTGCAAGCAAAGCATGATCGCGGGATCTACAGTAGAAGCGTAATACATGGCTGCTGCAGAAGCGTCAAGTGAAGGAGTTTGGATCAGGAACTTCATCACTGAGCTTGGTGTGGTTCCAAGTGCCTTGGACCCACTAGAGATATTGTGTGACAACACTGGCGCCATAGCACTTGCTAAGGAACCAAGATATCATCCAAAGACCAAGCACATCAACCGCAATTTTCATATAATTCGAGATTATATAACAGATGGAGATCTTAAGATTAGCAAAGTACATACGGATCTGAATGTCGCAGATCCATTGACTAAACCTCTTCCACGAGCAAAACATGATCAGCACCTTAGTTCCATGGGTGTTAGATTGTTGCCAGATGTAAACTAGATTATTGACTCTAGTGCAAGTGGGAGACTATTGGAATTATGCCCTAGAGGCAATAATAAAGATGTTATTATTATAATTCTTGTTCATGATAAAGTTTATATTCCATGCTAGAATTGTATTAAGCGGAAACTTTGATACTTGTGTGGTTTATGAACAACACCGTGTCCATAGTACGCCTCTATGGACTAGCTCATTGATTAATGATGGTTAAGGTTTCCTAACCATAGACATGAGTTGTCGATTAATAATGAGATCATGTCATTAGGAGAATGATATTATGGATAGACCCAAATTAAGCAGAGCAATTAGATCATGTCATCGTGTTCATCTTTGCGAAGCTTTTCTTATGTCAAATATTGTATTCCTTAGACCATGAGATAATGCAACTCCCTGGTATCGGAAGAAAGCTTTGAGGTCATCAAACGTCACCCTATGAGAGGGTGATCATAAAGGTGTCTCTCAGGTGATCGGAAAGTACTTGTTGGGTTGTATGTATCGAGATGGGATTTGTCCCTCCCAAGTCGGAGAGATATACTTCGAGCCCACTCGATAATCGATATCAACACCGCTTGCAAGCACGTGGTTAAGGAGTTAATCACAAAGTGATATCGGATTACGGAACGAGTAAAGTACTTGTTGTGAACGAGATTGAACTAGGTATGCCGATGCCAACGATCGAATCTCGGGCAAGTAAAATATCATGTGACGAAGGGAATATATATGGGATTAATTGAATCTTGGCATCGTGGTTCATCCGATATGATCATCGATGAATATGTGGGAGTCAATATGGGTTTCCAGACCCCGCTGTTGATTATTGATAGAAGATCATGACTGCATATTCTCGAACCCGTAGGGTCACACACTTAACGTGTCTCGACGCTAGGATAGAATGGATAATTGGTTTATGAGTTTTTGTTCGGAGTCTCGGATGAGATCCAAGACATCACGAGAGGTTCCGGAATGGTCCGGAGAATAAGATTCATATAAGGGAAAGCAGTTTTTTGGATTTCGGAATTGTTTCGGATTGTTCGGTATTGTACCGGAAGGTTCTAGAAGCTTCCGGAGTGGGACCAACGTGGCCCCACTTGTCGGGAGGGGGCATGGGCCTACGAGGGAGTGCCCTGGCCGCATTGGGCCAGGGGCACAAGGCCCCATAGGCCCAGCCGGCCAAGCCCTAGGGGAAACCCTAGGGAGAGCTTCTAGAAGGGGGGGAACTTGCCCCCCACTCCACCCATGTGGCCGCCGGCCCTAGGGCTTGGAGGAGGGGCAAGGGGCAGCCGGCCAGCCCTCTATATAAAGAGGGAAGGGGCGCACCCTCCCACCACACCTCCTCAAACCCTAGCCGCCTAGTTGCTGCCCTCCTCTCCCTCTCTCTCCCGACTGCGCGTAGGCGAAGCCCTGCCGCAGAAACTCTCCACCTTTGCACCACGCCATCGTGTTGTAGATCCAATCTATCTCTCCACCGCACTTGCTGGACCGAGGAAGGAGGAGACGTCGAGGTGCCGTACGTGTGCATCTCTCGGAGGCGTCGCCACTTGCGGCGTTGGATCGGATCGGATTGCGAGGAGGAGAAGGCTAGTACGACTACATCAACCACGTTCTGTTGAACGTTCCGCCGTGCGATTTATTCAAGGGTATGAAGATCTCATCTATCCCTCTCGTTGTTTGCATCTGCTAGATTAGATCTTGGCTTTTCCCGTTCGCATCCGTAGAAAATTTTGATTTACTATGCTGCGAAACCCTTCAGCTCTATCGGATTCTTTGAGCCAGTTTATCTGAGAGCACCAAATACACAAGACATAGCTCGGATATTGGCACAATACACAGCTAGGGAATTTCCTCGGATGCTTGGGAGCATCGAGTGCATGCATTTGGGGATGGAAGATGGCAGACTAGCTAAAGGCCCATTTCCTCGTGGTGAACATTGTGGTCAATGGTATACCCCAAAGCTAGTACCTAGTCGATAACATTTATCCTAGATGAGCCACATTCCTGAAGACAATCCCTGGCCCGCATACTGATGTAAGATCTTGGTTTTCGAAGTGCCGAGACACTTGTAGGAATGTTGCTAAGCGAGCATTTGGTGTGCTCCAAACTAATAGTTTTGCTATTAGAAGGTATACCCTGCTTTTGCTTGGTGGACTTCTCAGATGTGGGAGGTGATTAATGCATGTGTGATCATGCATCATATGATCATCGAGAGTGAGTGTGATGCTCCTGCTGGTGATGATGTGCCGTATGATCGCATGGATCTTCTTGCCAATGTCGATAATGAGTTGCCAGCGGAGTTTGGTGCTTTCCTCGGCATGCATAAAAAAATCCACGACGAACAGGTGCATGCACGGCTGCAAGATCTCGTGGAGCATTTGTAGGTGCTCAAAGGAAACACACAGGCCAACGATCCCCTGGTTTGATGATCTATTTAAACATTAAATTATTGTTTGAACTATTTTCTTTTGCATTTGGATTTGTTATATTAAATTTGAAATTTAATTAAATTTTTGTGCTTGACATGTGATATTGGGGCTACGTGAACTAGCGGAATTTGAACGTTTGACGCGATCGTTTGGGACGGCGGTGTGGGGTAGCCACCCTAAACCGCGGCAGTTTGGACATCCCTCGCTCTCCAAAGCAACTATGGACGTGTTTGGTGAGCACGGGTTGCAGGGTTGCAGGGCGCCGGTAGAGATGCTGCAGTGGACCAACACGTATATATAGGAATTAGGCATTGTGCGTTGGATATGCCGGCGCGCTGGTCTCATCGACGACGGGCCTGCCTATGTCTGATGCATGTATCTAGCTTTTGTAACTGCCGTACTTGCGTGGTGAATCGGCGATCGTACCTAGACACACATATGATGCGCGACCCCACGTAGCCGCATGCCTGTCGTCGTTCTGTAATAATCTGGACAGACCAAAGCTAGCTGCTTGCTGGCTAGGCTTCCGCGTTCTCCCTGGATGCACATGCACATAATAATTTATGCGCCCTAAGCTGCCCGACGGTGACAGGTAAAGTAGGTTTCGTCCCTTGCTTCGTCACCTTTCATAACGCATGTACATAACGCCTGAGTAACGTGCAATAATGCTGTACATGTAGGGTGGTGGCTAGCTAGCTAGTTTGTTCTCCTTCTTCTTAAGGCTGGTCATAGTGGGGTATCATAATATAGTATCATGCATATAATACTAGTGTATCATAGTATGTCTCTAGTGCATTGTATCATATAGTAGTATCATAGTAGTGATATATTTATTGATTTGTAGAATCTCTATGTAAAATATGTGTACAAGATTTACTTATATTTATGATTTCTAGTTTCACGTGCTATGATACGGTATCCATCTATGATACTCTAACCACCTCTCTCTTCATTAATTATGACGCCAAATCAGATTTTTGCCAAGTTGGCATGCATGATACACCTTATGATACTAGCACTAGGACCAGCCTAACCTGTTCTCATTGCTCACGCAATCAACGCCTACTACTGACAAAAACAAATGTACAATAGTACCCAAATTGCGTGATGGCCTACGTTCTGTGCTCTAGGCACTTGTAGTAGGCCGATGCTGCTTCTACTATACCTGCTGTCATATTCAGGGGTTGCCGTCACATTTATTTAAGACTACTGACTCTTTCTTTCTGCTATATAAGCTAGCGAACTTTCTTACCTCGGTTTAGTTGCCATACTCTGCCAAGCACACACGCACACACACACATTCCATACTACGCATATAAGCCTATTAGCCATGTATCCTCTCGTTGCCTAATCTAGCATGGTTATTTTTCATGTTGCGGGTGATGAGAAGGTCACATAGCATCGATCGGTTCCAGATGCGCCTGGTTCCACCCTTTTACCATTACAGTTATGCGGTATCATGTTACTTCCGCGTGTCGTGTCCTATATATCACACACGGTTCGTCTCGCGTGTCGAATGAGCCCCGGAGGACATGGCGTGCATTGCGTGCACGTTCACCGGAGTAGACTACGTAGATAGTATTGTATCGATCCATCCAATAGACTTCATGCCAATGGTATACCTCCACACTCACTTTGATGTTTCAAAAATGTGTCTTCTTAGCAGTACCTCAGCTTGCTTTTACGCGGGGTGGTGCCATATATAAGATGTGTACACACTTTTTCACGTGCAGTAAAGAGGCGCGCTAGCCTGCTGGAGACGCGGTCGCGGATGCTACAGACCAAAGCACGAGCATGGACCCCCACTGGAAGGTTTCCTGTCCCAGAGCTCGGGAAGTATGGTCAATGGTGACAGACGATGACGCTGGGAGGTACACGCTGAACTTCATGAGGAAGCTTGCTTTTCAGAAGAAACAACTCTGATCTGTGTGGGCTTCAGAAGACGAAGAGTCGTGAACACTATTGGGCCGGGAACATCGTCTCATGCAGGGACCCACTGGGCTTCCACAGCCAGCTACGATCCACACTGCTGTCAGCCCAATGCCGCTAAAAAACTGTAATTCTGATTTGTTATTTTATGGACACAGCTGTACTTCTGATTATTGCGTTGGTGCAACGAATCCGAATTTTTTAATCCAACCCTGTATGTACACTAAAAGTCAATCAAGTGTCTTGATCTCGCCATTGTATTCATCATTGGACCTAGCTTAGCTTCTTCCGGCTCATAAGGTGGACATTATGATGCCAATCGCTATACATACATAGGTGCCTCAGCAGGTAAACCTAATAGTTGATTAAGGTCTTCCTCATTGAAGAGAGGTTAAGCAGGGATTCGGAGAGAAAGAGGCCGAGGAAATTTCTTGAGCCGTCAACAACGATCGAACAAAACGCCTGCCTCGCCAAGGAGCTAGCTTTAGCTTTGCTGCGGCATTGTTGTACACGTAAGATCGGCACAGCTTGTTTGGTGCATCCGTATCCCCGGGCTTCTCTATGCTCCCGTGGGAAAAAGAATGCCACATACTCCCTCCATCCCAAGGCATAAGGTCTATATTATGTTTAAAGTCAAGCCATAGAAAGTTTGACCAAATTTTAAAAAAAACTACCAAGAACTAATATATTATGTAGATATCATGTAAAAATATGTTATGGATTACATATTGTAAACCATTAATATTTTTCTCTAAAAACTTAATCAAACTTTATATAGTTTGACTTTTGAAAAAAATATAGGCCTTAAGCCTTGAAACGGAGGTAGTAGTCATCTTTGTTTTTTTCCAAAGTTTCGACTGATCTATCAATAACCTTCAACAATAGTACAGACATTACCAAAAGTTTTTTCCCAAAAGAGTACCAAAAGTTTTATTTTTCAAATGGAGCTAATACCGCGGTCTGCATCTTACAAAGATAATACAAATATCAATCCAAAGTCACCTCTCTAGTAACAACAATCTCAACTCCTACAATTTGATGAAGGGGTTGCCTTGTCAGAGCCAACGTCCTGACCGCACAGCTACGCACAACATCACAAAATCGGAGGTCCTATAACCACCCAACGGCGAGCCAGGAACCAAAAACTGCTCCAGCTGATCCTCAACGAACAACAACGTGCACGCTCAAACCACTATTGTCGCCATATTCCGTTAACCCATCTTAAGGAGGATGAAAGTAATGATCTTATCAGGCCTAGTGTTGACGCCACCACGATGCCATACAACGTCACCACCCTGCGCCCGTCTATCAACATGCATGCTCGGATCGTCACACACCACATGCGACAAACCTAGGCTCGGGATCCCATGATCTGCCACCCCCAGGCACCACCACAAGGAGCCGCCTCCTATCCAACATCCCCGGCAGAGGGGCCACCGCGGCCTTGTACAGAGTTGATGCTCTGGGATCCATGTGCCGCAAATTGATTAGCACCCCTTGCTAAGACTGTTGTGCCCACGAAGCCGCCAGAGCAACACCACACCGCCAGGAGGAGCGGCCACAGTAGGTCTTTGCATTGCACCAAAATGGCGCCAAGCACTGCTCCTCCTGTCACGCCACAGCCGTGAGGCACCATGGCTGCATCGTCTCCTTCACTAGGCGCATGTGGTGTCCGGACGGCTGCCTCATGGACGGCGGTGTGAGAGGGAAGGGAGGAGGGGGTAGAGGCTGGGGAAGCTAGGGTTTCTCCTTGGTCACCGTGGAGGTAGGCGATACAAGGGAGCCAAGTCTTTCGTTCTCTTTATTCAGTACCAGAAGTAATAAAAACTATAACGATTGAGGTAAGGGGATCCTATACCCCCCTCCTCTTTAAAATCTACAGTTGATGTCCTGGCGGAGATTTTTTATAGAGCCAAAATCGCGAGTCAAAGTTTAGGTCAGGTAGGGCATCTTATTCCTAGAGGAGGGGTTACCCATCTCCAGTATGCGGATGATACCATGATCATGATGCAGGGTTCGGAACTTGACATCATCAATCTCAAGTTCCTGATCCTCGCCTTTGAGGCAATGTCGGAAGTCAAAGATGAACTTTGACAAGAGCGAGGTCATGTTCATGGGTTTCTTCGAGGAGGATAGGCAAAGATTGTAGCAAACCTAAACTTTAGACTGGCTGACTTCCCCATCACCTACTTGGGGATGCCTATAGGTGATATCTGGGTCTTGATCAAGGACCTTTCTCTCCTTGTGGTGTGGGTTAGATCCAAGGCGGACCATGAGGGGACTTGGAACTATATCGTATCGACTGTCCCTGTTGGTGACTTGCCTAATGGGCCCTTTTTTCGAGGTCCCAAGCTTTCGTGGACGAGTCCCCTATGGAAAGCTCCACTACCACTAAGCCTCAAGATCTTTGTGTGGCAATTTTTATAGGATCATCTATCACTAGGGGTAGAGGTATCCAAGTGACACTGCCCAGGGCAATGGCATGTGTTCGCTTTGTGGGACACTGGAAATGGAGACCCATATTATGTTCATCTGTCCTGCTACCTAGTTTTTATGGAGCTTTGTTCGAGAGGCTCTAGGGCTTGCCTGGCAGGCCCAAGGCCTTAAAGCGTTTCTCGAGACCGAGGCATACTGTACTAGTAGGAGATATCGCCTATTCTGTTTAGTGTTTGCCGTGATGACATAGACACTTTAAACGATTTGTAACAAAATACTTATCGAGAAGGTTCTACCATGATGGACTTCTGAATCCATTTTCAAATGTCTTGCTTTTCCGCAGTTGTGGCACCCGCTCTCTAGGAAGCGGGACAAGGAGTTTTTGGACGGCATCCTTCGGACCCTGCTGGTGGTGGCTCGCCAGTACTCCTCGCCGCCTATCACCTGAGCTCCCTCTCTGAGTTTGTATCTTCTCGTACCGGTTGTTTTGTTTTTTCTCCCTCCTTGATCTTTATTGTGTTGTTGTCCCAACATTTTTTCCTAATTTGTCATTGAATCGAAACTTTTATCCTATTTGGATGGCTATGCTTTATTTATTAAGCGGGGCGAAATCATGTTTCGAGAAGATTGCCGACAGTTATAGAAAACCAAGTGCAATACTTTTGTCCCAAAATATAAATGATTTGAGAGGCTAAAATAATCCAAAACGTTTTATATTTTGGAACAGAGCTAATAGATAGCTAAAGTTCGTAATTTCAAAGTTCCTTCTATCAATGGTAATAAAAGCGTCCATTTCCAAAACAAAAAAAAGTTCGTAATTTCAAAGTTTTTTGTTTATTTGTTCGTTGTTGATTCTTTTTGGAAAAACGTTAATTTGTTCTGTTTTTGGATTGGGGGACATGATAGAGAAGGCGGGAGACTTATCTTTGGTTGCGGCGGAAGACGACATTGGCGCGTCACTATTTGTATGTATAGGCGGAGTGGCAGACATCGCCATGCGCAGGGTACCGTCGTCGCGCTCGTGCAGTTTGAACTATATAGACTCCCAACACATGCACTACTCCGTCCTGGGCAATTAAGTTTTTTGGTCACAAAGTTCAGTATGGAAGATCACGAGCTAGCCCTCCTCTCGCTCGCCTCCTCTGCCCTCATCAATTCAATATCCGGATCGTCAGCATCTTCCTCGTGGCCAGCAGACAGTCTCGCGTCGGCTTCTTCCCTCATGCCGGTGCTGATCACGTTCTTCGTAGCCGTCCACGCCGTGAACAGAATGGCTGCGTGGCCTCCTCCTCCTGGCGACGCCGCTGCCTTGGACCTCCTCATCATCGCCGCGGCCGTTGCCGCCATCGTCTCGCTCTTCATGCATGGAGTGTGACTACACGAACGAATGTAAGCGTAATCGCACCTCAGATCGTTCCCTGCTTTGCCAAAAGAGCATTCATACGTGAGTATAGTACTTAAATTGAGTGGAAAATCTGAAAATTGTTCTGTGTTAGGTACTCCCTCCGTCCCAAAATAAATGTCTTAGATTTCAAAATTTGAATAAATACTAAATAGTGTCTAGATTCATTCAAATTTTGATAAATCCGAGGCATGTATTTTGGGACAGAGGGAGTACTTTTTTCTGAAAAGGTGGATCATCGTGAGGTTACCTAGCTAGGGACTTAATTACTCATTATTACTACTAGCCGGATTGAGTATTATTTTCTTTAGTTAATTTGGCACCTACTAGTTTCTTCTCGGCATCATCTTTTTTTCATTGTTAATTTATCAGGTTGATTTGGTGGATGTCACAAGAGTCTAGACTTCCTTGTCTCTTGGTTTAGAGCTGTAAAACTAATCATAGATGTTGCTGCCCTTTCGTAGATAAAGTCTTCAGTTGCACGGCTATACTATACTGTATATTGTATGTTAAACATGACCATGTACTAGTCAAAGAAAGTTCCAAAGTCACGGGACCCACAAAAAATAATGTTTACTATCCAAATCAGGTGGGCTTCAGGTGCATGTAAGCCTGGTGCAGTCTTGCAGAAGAGCTGGAATTCAAGAACGATGCGTGTGATCATGGGGAGCTAATTAATTAACGTTTGGCGGCAGTTGTCATTGAGTAATACTATCTGTTGGCTTGCTTGCGGATGGAGATGTCGGTTCTACTTACGTATTGTTTTGATTATATATTTTGGTTGTTGTTGTTGTTGTCCCATGTGGCTTTTCGTTTCAGTCATAAAAACACTGTAATAATCGAATCACAGGGGCTGTCCAGGTTTCTCATAAAGAGCAATTAATAAAATCTTTGTGGAATATTAAAAAAAAATCAATGCTCGACATGGACTATGCTGCACAGAGTCGTTATGTGTGCATCAAATGATGCAGAGGCAGGGTGCTTATCACCCATTTCAGAAAAAAAACACAAGAGTAGTTCTAATCTGTGAAATGACGAGTATAACAGTTGTGTATAGTAATATTTTGTGTATTGATGGAGTGTATGCGACGACTCAACATGCATGCATATGGGCAGGGCTTGGTACTTGTCTGGCACTTATACAAGACACGGTGATTTGTATGCTGCATTCTGATCCAGTTAAGCTGCTGTTGCACTCCTAGCAAGCAGCGCACGTACAATGTTTTTTCAATCCTGGCGACAATGACTTTTCTTGGTTCCTTCTTAATCGCACAATTAATTACTTCTTGTAGATAAGACCGAGGAAGAACCCTACATAATCTGTATTAAGTTGATCTCCATTTGAGTTAGCTTGGCCGGACCTTTCGATGCCTCCTCCTCGACCTCGATTGCCTAGTTGTGTCCAATCACCAAACCAATGAAAAATGGACGGAGTAAACTAAGCTAGGCCAACTATACATTGTGGATGCCCTCCTGCATCCCTTTCGTCGGCTTTCCCCAACATGCATACGTTGCTGCGTTCGCGAGGACTTTGTTGTAATTGCAGAGCAGCGAAGCTAGCAACCACGAGCTCTTCAGCAACCTGACCACACGGACTAGCGAGGGTATTGCTGGAGATGGCCAGTATATGCGTCCGCCTCTCCAGGTTCGTCGGTTCAAGCTTCAACTAATTATTGGTTGATTCCCCTTTGATGGCATAGCTCACTCTGTATTTGCTACTATATCCGGCAGGGAATGGATACTTAATGTGGAATCTGGTAAGAGATCATGGTAGTCCGGTAAAGTCCTAAGCAAGAGTACTAGGCGACTGGTTGCCCAATAGTCTTAACTGGCGAACGATTCACCGCGTTCCGTGTGAAAGACCATGTACTATGTACGCTTAAAGCAATTCAATGGGCTGCATGATTCGGTTCGATACATAACAGAGAATCGACTCAAGACTTCTGACAAAGAAAGCGAACCAAGATGTTGGTTCAATTCCTTGCTGACACAATTGTATGGCTGGTGAGCAAAAGCTTGGCACAAGTCGTAACACAAGCATTGGATGGATTGCATGTGAGGTAAAAGTATTGACAAAAACAAAACTTTATTGTGCAGTAGGGCCGACGCATTTTTCTTTGAACCGATTCCACATAGTACATGGTCTAAGGGTGCAAAGGGCCCACAAATGTGGCCCAACCCAATGAAAAAAGCAAATCTACCCGGATCGATGACGGGAGTTGCAGTTCAATTGTCTTCCATCGCAACAGAAGTGTACTTCTGCAAATAAGTTAATGTAGTGTACTATTCTCTTTGGGGACCTATGCAAAAAAGAAAGGTTTCAATGCACACATTGTATATATCATATCAATAGAATTTTTATTTTGTAAATATTGAAAACAATCGCTCACATAGATATTAAGTTGAAAATTTGCTGACTTTTGAAAATAGAAAAACCGCAGTTTAAGTTTCGGAGTATATAGTTAACTTTTAGTAGTTGATACTAGCGTGCCTTACTTGTACTTTACAAGATTCCCCTACCAAATCACAAACTGGCCCACGGCTTATATTTTGACAGCACACGTGCTTGTGTTCTAGGAAATCCGGTGTAGAACTTGTCTAAATAATTTCCAGTTTGTTAAGGAGAATAATGAAGTTGAATTCATGTGTGGTTCGGAATAATTCACGGTTGCTCCAAAGGAGCTTTAGTATTTGATAGCAGGACTACAATATAGTCATTTGTGTTCAAATAATTTGTTCTTATATGGTAGTGTTCTTATTCCTAGACGATCACACAACAAGTCCACTGATCGATCAATGCATGTCTACTTCCTGAAACATGCTTAATAGTCTAACATTCTAATCTCGTAGGAACGGAGACCAAGCTAGCAGAATGCCTAAAAGGTATAAAATCGGAGACGAATCACTAAATTCATTAATTCAGAAGCATTTTTACACAATAGTGGTATCACAAATGTACAACAATAAACGGTAAAAATTGAATTCACTCTTATTTTAATTTATTATTTAGCTTTACACTTGGTGCAATTTATAGCTAACGGTTCACAAGAAACTCCATGACACCATATATCCAAGTGGAGCAGCCAACCACGGAGGTTGTCACTAGGGGATCGTTGGTGGTGTAACCTATGCATTGTCCCTCTAGGGTCTTAGGTTGCATCTTCTTTTGTTTATGTCGAAATTTTGTTGCCGTTGGTCCTTATGAGCGGGAATGTCCACGATCAATGGATACAAAATTACTCCACGCACCAGAGGAGACACCGAGACAAGCTGGCGTGGCAGCTGGCTATGTCCTGGATCGATGCTTGCCAAGCTCTTTAACACATTATAATTTGTCATTTCATTTGTTTCGTACGATACCTCAACGAAAAACTTATGCACACCCGCCATCTTTATATGTACGCCACCACTTTCCAATAATAGGCACATAGCATTTGCTTTGCGCCCCAGCCTTCTCTATCCATGGATGTCCACGTTTACTTCACCATCACTCTTGTGGACCTCGTGTTCGGCCGATCTCTGTGGATGGATGCCGTCATCAAGCCCCTGGCCGAACATTCCCCGGACGATGACATCGCCATCCTCCCGAACATGGAGGAAGCCGTCCCGCTGTTCACCATCAGCTTCTCCGTTGGCGCGAGCATCGCACAGGTTAGAGCTGCTGTGCTAACTCAAGAGACTGGCCTTCCGGACTGGCATGGTGCTTTTGTGGTGTGTGTTTTAGTGGTCGCCGGAGTTGTTAGCGGCGTCCTCACTGGAGCAGTTGCGGCGGCGGCCATGGAATCGCTCGTCGCTGCAATTCGAGGCAACTCATACGAGAACATATACTGAAATGTGTACTGTTTGGAATTTTACATTTTAAAGATGTTGTTGCAGCTCTAAGGCTTAATTATATACGCTAGCTGCTGATTGAAGTATACATTTTATTTGGAATGCGTGGTCACAGGAGCATATACATATTAATTTAGGTTGAATGATCGTACCCAAGGGTAGATCGGTTTCATATTATATTGGCAAGGAAGAGCCCATTGCGTGGCAAATATAGAGTTAGATATGTATACGGTGGTGTACTATACCATCATGTATACGTATTGACATTATATCTCTAATACACACACACACCCTCCTAATCTAGACCTGAGAGTTAAATTACACTTGAATTCATCTAGTTTCTTAGAACAAAAAACTTTAGTGAAGCCATCTGCAATCTGATTCTTTCTTGATATGAACCTGACATCAAGCAACTTGCTAGCAACTCATTCTCGAACAAAATAAAAGTCAATCTTAATATGTTTGGTATGGGTATGAAAAACTAGATTGACAGATAGGTAGGTGTCACCAATATTATCACACCATAGGCATGGTTTCTCCTTGAATATTACTCTAAGTTCTCTGACTAGGGACTCAACCCATATAAGCTCAGCGGTGGCATTTGAAAGTGCTTTGTACTCAGCCTCAGTACTGAAGCAGGACACTATAGGTTGCTTCCTAGCACTTCAAGAAATAAGATTTGGACCAAAAAATATAGCAAAACCACCAATAGAGCGTCTGTTATAAAGATCACTTGTCCAGTCTGCATCTGAATCTTTACTATTAAAAAGGAGTTGGTGTTGGTAAGTCATACTTTGACACTTTTTACATCAAACATCGGAGCCTTCTAGATCGTCCAATTTCTCCCGCAACCAAAAATCACCGCCCAATCTAAAGCAAGTCCCCCTTACCACAATGACAGCGAAATTGCCACCACACCAGACCAACGAAACGATCTCTTCCTTTTTATCCGCTCTCTTTGCTCGCGTAGGGTTTCCTCCCTGAAAACGAACCGCCGCCGCCTCGCCACCAGCACCGGCCTCCAGCCACCGCCACTCCACCTCTTGGTGCACCCCTGCCTCCCGCAGCTTCCCGGATCCCACGCGATGATGACGGCCGGAAGCTCCGACGACGAACTTCTCCACGCACTGCCGCCTCTGCCTCCAGGTACACGCCTCCCGCCGCTTGGATCTCACGCTGAGGAAGGAGACGCCGTCGAGCGGGACTTACTCCTCCTCACCCACAAGACAACGGCGGCGGAGGTCACCTGCCATGTAGGAGGCGGAGGGGATCTTTGACGTGGAGAGGAGCACCTGCGGTCCGGCACGGCCAGGCTTTCTGCGCACGCAGGCTGCTCGATCAGACGCGACGACAGCTTTGGATCAGACGCCCATAAAACTTTTTCTTGAATCAGGAGCAGACAATAGGTGTCTTTTGCCAAAACAATGAAGTGAATGGACAACATGTCTTTGCTTTTCATTTAATTCTTCTTAGAACGTCACTGCAGTCACTCTAGTCTGTGACTTCTGAATTATTTTTCTTTTTGGTTTCTTATTCCTCTGCACAAACCATTGGTTCAGACTTCTGAATGTAGTGTGGGCAGGGGGCGATGCGATCTCACATGTTCCCAGGCAAGTTCTTGGCGGAGTACCTACTGGACTGCCTGGAGATATTATTAAAGGACGGTGCCCTAGAGGTCCCATGGAGCGTCTTCAGACCTGATGGAGTCGGACAAGAGCATGATGCAGGCGAGCTGGGCCGATGAAGTTCTACTCTTGCCTCAAGCAATGATTTACAGGTATTCCCATCGCGCTATCGAGAGAACTCTTTACTGCATGAAGGTCAGGTTCTTATCCCATACTTCAGAGTCAGACATAGTATGCATATGCATGTAAGCATGTGGGAAGTTGTCTACTATACAATGAAACTTAATTTAGACATTAGCTTGTAGTTTTGACTTTCTGAACTAGGGGCTTCAATAAATAGAAATATATCAAAATCATGTTCTATAACATGAGTTTTTTGCACATAAAGAGAAATCTTTGTGATGTGATTTTCTTCGTGCCCACTCCGAATAATCAATTAGGACTTATGTGCATTCAGATTATGTATATCATTTAGAAAACATGCAAAACCCTTATGCGAGTTCATTGATTATACATAATTTTGGCCTGTAGATTTTTTCAGAGGCTAATACGAGAAGTCAACATTCCCAAATGTTATTAATTCCAAGCTACCTAATTCTCAACGAGGATGCTCATTCATATTTTTCCGGGACTTGAAAGTTTTGAAAGCAAGTACTCTCTGACTATTAGAAACAATTTCAGGTTTATCAATGTCACTTATAATGTTTACTATCTTTCATCAATTCAGCTTTCTTGTTTCCTCCACCGCTTTGATGTCTAACGAAATAAATAAATAAATAACACTATTTTCTTAGAAATACGATAGCACTGGCACTAAATACCCTCCTCCATTATTGTTCTAAACTAAATTCTGTACTGAATTTTTCTAAGCTATTAATATCAACTGGTGTGCTTGTACTGTACTTTCTCCAAAGATAACTCTCCTGGTAAGTTTAGAGGATGGAGAGTCTCAATGGAGAAGGGAGTTTGGTGGAAAGAAGAATACCAGAGAGGAGAGATCATCAGGAGCACAAAGACAACAAACAAGTAAGCTTTGCATTAGCTCATAGTTCCAATCGATTTTTATCATTTACATGATAGAACCAACACATTAAGTTATATATCTGGGGTTATTTGACCAGGAAAGGAGTGGCTAATTGGATCTTTCCGTACCAATTTCCTAGGGATCAAGAACAAGGAATTCGGCTTCTGTTTGCACCAATTAGAGATAGCGAAGACGCTACTATGATGTTGCCTCATAAAAATAATGAGCCTCTCGATGGATGTCGACGTGCTCGGCGTTGAGGCGAACAGTAAGAAGGTCGTCGTCAAGGCCTTCGTGGCAGACACCGTCACGACCGCTAAACCAAGTAGTATTGTAGGGCGCATTCAAGATAGCCTGTGAACGCCTCTCTTTCCCCTCATGCTCATTATTCTTGGATTGTGCTAATCCTATCTGCAAGGTAGTTGCAGTTCTGATTCTTGCTATTGTTTGTTTCATTTGGGAAGCAACGACAGGTTATATAATCTTCTGCTTACTTCACCTGCTAGAGTAATGGCAAGACTAAACCAATCTATGATCTTGATTATAGCTTGACTCCCCAACACCGTGCACACTTCCTACAAGAGATATCAATATGTTGTCGATGTATGCATCTTCTGTACGTATTTGATAAAATTCCAAATAGAACCGGTCATATGAATTTTTCCTTTCCACCCCACCATGGCATCAACAAAGCCACATGTCATTCAGTCTTGCACTAGGTACACTACATCTTACATTCAGCTATATGCATTTCAGATTTCAAGCATCCGCTAGCTATATGTAATTCAGAGTTAATATCATCATCAAGCAAGTCGCTCCTTTTAAATTAAGTGCGGCTTACTTCTTGGTAATTACAATGGTTTTTAGTGAGTATGGCAATATCTCTGTTAGTTAGAAAATATATAACCATTTGTTGCTCTTTAAGAACTGCATGTGTTAATTTCTCTTCTTGGAGCTTTTTTGTGTGATACTCGGAGTTGTAGGTCTGATCCTTGTGCTGGGCGCAGCAGGAAAAAACACAATGTTGTACAAGTTGCATGCTAGGGAGGTCCTCTCGAATGTTCCTCCAAATGATAAGTTTATTGATCTGTGTCACCTAATATTTGTTTTTGTATATCCAGTGTTAAATTGAAGTTAACTGATGTGTACTGTAAATGGGGAACAAATCTACTAACTACAGACGGTTACGCTGTTTGAAGATTCCGAATCTGCTTATATAAAGCTTTCTAATTAACTGATCCCTGTCCTGATGAGACCAGCCTTAACAGAGATATTTCTTATTGCCCATGTAGGCCGATAAAATGCAATGGGAAGCAACTGGCTCGTTACAAGGGAGGTGGCAGCAACGATTGATGGCGACTATTTACACACTTCATAGATGAACCCTATAGATTGTAGCTGATTGTGATTGTCTGTGAAAACGGTTCTTATTTATTGTTGAATAGGGGTTATTAGTTCTATGGAAGTTGTTCTTTATTCATATTCATTTACTTAAGCATGAATGTTTTGCTTTATGGTTGTAGATTATATATTGCACTTCAGATCTCTGAACAAGCACATTATAAGTTGCCCAGTCATGTATTCTTGATGTTCAAATTTATTGTTCCATCTTTATCTGTGAAATGCACATACTTATAGTATGAATATATCTAACAGTAGCACTGCACTCCATCTCGTAGCTTCCTCCTCCTCTTAATCTATGAAGGTTGGAAATCAAATGCAAGTTTTTGCAACTGCCAAATGCTGCTCCGAGTGCTGACGATCAGCTAGAGGTGTTGTGGATTTGGGACAGAGGTACAACAGATAAAAGGAACAAAAAGATGTCAGATGCTTGGTACATGCTTGTTTGTTGGAGCATCTTGAATCCAACATAATTCCAGGGTCCTTGACGATCTAACCAAATAGTGTAATGAATATGTTCTGGTGTCCAGGATTGTGGAGGACATGAAGCTTTGGAGCTTTCAGGGAGATGTAGATTTGAATCTTAGGTGAGTTGTAAGGGTAGTGTAAGTTGGGTGTGTGTCTAACCGGATCATCTGTGATGTGGGTCAGCTAAAGTAGATTTGAATCTTAGGTGAGTTGCAAGGGTAGTGTAAGTCGCGTGTGTGTCTGTTGAGAGAGCGAGGGAGGGGGAGACTTGGATTCAAATACATACTTGTACTCCGGACATAACATTGGACGTCTGTTGCGAGAGAGATTGTGTTCGTCCCGATGCGATAGGAGACTATAGATATACATCATGTGTGATTCGTCAGAGTTAACCAATTGTTTGGATGAATCGTATTTTACTTACGCCCGTGGCAACGCACGGGCATTTAACTAGTAGACACTAAAAAAAGTGGAAGAAGATTTTTGAAAAGTTAGACCAACCTTTCTTGTGTCTTGAATATACCTCAAAATCCTTTTGACAACAGTCCAATGTGCAGTTTTGGAAGCATGAAGATACTGACAAACCTTATTAACTGAAAAATAAAAATCTAGCCTAGTCAATGTCAAATATTGAAATGCACCCACAACACTCCTATAATGTGTCATATCATCAGGGCCAAGAGGAGAACCATCTGTTAAGGCCAACATGTCAGTAGTATATAATGGTGTAGGACATGGCGTGCAAGAACTCATGCCAACATGAGCTATCAAGTCTATAGCATATTTTTCCTAATTCAAGAGCAAGCCATTGGACTGTTTGTGAGCCTCAAGCCCTAAAAGGAAATTTAAGTCTCCAAGATCCTTGAGAGCAAACTCCGAACTTAAACTATGAAGAAGATCTAAAATAGCCTGATCAGAGGAGCTCGTCACAACAATATCATCAACATATATGAGAATGAACATAGTGATATCTGACTTGTTGAAAAGAAACAGTGAGGTATCAGCCTTTGATGGAATAAAACCAAGGGTATGTAACTTGGAACTTAACCGAGAGTACCAAGCATGAGGAGCCTGTTTCAAACCATATAAAGTTTTGTCAAGTCTGTAGACATAGTTTGGAGCAGCAAAAGACTCAAAACTAGGTGGTTGTTTCATATAAACCTCCTCTTTCAAAACACTATGTAAGAATATATTCTTAACTTCTAGCTGCCTGAGACTCCATCCTTAGAGACAGCTATAGATAAAACAAGCCTGATAGTAGCAACCTTAACAACTGAACTAAATGTATCCTCATAATTTATACCATATCGCTGCTTAAATCTTTTAGCAACAAGACGTGCCTTATACTTGTCAATTGAACCATCAATATTTTTCTTGATGCGGTACGCCCATTTACAGTCAATGATATTTTTGTTAGAGCTTGGTGGCACAAGATGCCAGGTGTTATTGGCAATACGAGCATTGTATTCCTCTTGCATAGCATGTTTCCAATTTGTATTTGTATGGGGTAGATTGGTTTCCTGTTATATTGGCAAGGAAGAGCTCCTTCCCTGACATTTACAGAGTTAGATACGTATACGGTGGTATACTATATCATCATGTATAGGTATCGATATTACCTCTCTAATAATACATTCTTAAGATTAGTTGTACGTGCACGAGGAGTCATCCTCCGTGGGGGTTTGTATCTTGCCGCACATGTTATTTTTAGTTCCACGCTCTGGACTTTGTTGTGTTGTTGCCCCGATAGACTCTGTTTTGTTTTTTTTTGGTTAGAAACTTATATCAGATTTGGAAGATTGCGCTTTATCTATAAAACGGAGCGAAAGACATCCTGTTTTTTTCCTGCATTTGGGACAAGTCCGCCCGACTATGGCTGGATTGGTCGGTCGTTGAGCCAGAGCACCCTCAAAGATAGGTCTCCCGATCTTCACCATGGTGACCAACCCTTCGTCCTTGCTTGCTTGTGGCAAGGAACCGGAACAAGTGGAAGATCACTTTTGGCATGTTAATATTATTTTCTACTCTAGCAACCCTCGCGAAATTTATGTGCAGCTGCCGCACTCTCTTGTTCGGACCATTGGAGCTCGCTCCACATCAATTGGTGATTTTGCACACTTATGTAGCGGCGCGAGCAGCCCTCTACACCGCGTCGATCATTAGCTGGAGTCGGTGGCAGCATCAGCAATAGGTTCACTGGAGCTGCGCCGAGAGCTAGTAGTGGACGCGCCGGAAAATGTCAATGCCCACCACCACCACCATCTGCACAATGTAATCGCGTCACGGTAAAGCTTCCAATAGCTCCTCCTATATAGTGGCCAAAGAAAACGCAGTATCCAAATCCTTAGGCGATGTAAAATCATACCAGATTTAATTTCTGATTTAAGACCCTTCAAAAACTGAGTGGTAGAAAACAAGGAATCTATAGCTGGATTTTGTGCATCAGATCCTCGAGTTGACTCATTACTCAGCTACTGAAGGTGTTAAACTGACAGAGAAAGATTCGTAGTGTTCCACCCGGTGCCCTGTTTCTCAAGAAGCATCTCACATAGGCTTTCCCAATTCCACCCGGTGCCCTGTTTCTCGTGGACTTGCAGCCAGCGAGCCACGTTGCCCGTGAAGTGTAGTGTATAAACGCGTACCCACGTATCTGGCTGGACTCCATACACATCAAAGTACTTTCCACACTTGGTTTTTCAGAATTAGGTATTATCGCCATCAAACGGAGGAAAATCTAACTTAGGAAGTGCCCATTTTGTGGTATGACGTGTAGATATCACTATGCTCTGTTAGATCCCCTGAGGATAAGTCCTCTAGAAATGTAGATTTTAAGTGGGTTGATAAATTTAATGTGTGGGTGAATCTTTGGGCCCTCATGGAAATTGACCTTTCTGGTAGGTCATATACTTGGGGGAATAACCAAGCAGATCTGATTATGTGTAATTCCCTATAGAATTTTTTGCACCACATGTTTTGATAATAAATTCCCTTTGGCTAGTGCTAGGGCTTTAAATAGGATGGGAAGTGATCATACCCCTATAGTTTGGGATTCAGGAAAGAAAGTTCTTATAAATCCTACTAGGTTTAAATTTCAAAAATGGTTGCTTAGCAGACCTGACTTTAAGGACATTATTAGCAAAGCATGGTCTCTCAATGTTAACAATGTTGATCCTTTAGAGGTTTGGCAAAATAAGGTTAGATATTTTAGGAAGCTAGCTAAAGGCTGGAATACTAACATTGAGTCTGCAATTAGGAAAAATAGAAGAGAACTGATGGAGGAATTTGATGTGTTAGATATTAAGTCTGAAACTCACCCTCTCTCAGATGAGGAGAGAGGTAGACTAGATTTTATTTACTTAGAGCTTCATAAATATTGGATTCTTGAGGAAATAAAGGCTAGACAAAGATCTAGAGATAGGAATGTTATGGAAGGAGACAGGAATACTGCATATTTTCATGCAGCTGCTAACCAACGTAGGAGGAATAAAATGATTAATGTTCTAGATGGTCCTGAGGGGCCTGTCAAAGACATTAAAGATATGCTTAAGGTAGCTACTGACTATTATAAGAATTTGTTTGCCTGGGAACCTAGACCTGATATTCAGTTGAAACAAGATTTTTTTCTGAGGGTGAGAAGGTTAGTGATGCTGAAATTTTGGGGTTGGGAGCTGCCTTTACTGAGGAAGAGATTAGAATAGTTGTTTTCTATTCTTATGCTGAAGGGGCCCTAGGCCCTGATGGTCTTTCTTTCATGTTTTATCAAGCTTTTTGGGATGTCATTAAGGGTGATCTTCTGTCCATGTTTAATGCTTGGCATGAAGATAAGCTGAATATTTTTAGACTGAATTTTGCTATGATTACTTTAATTCCCAAGGAAAATGATGCTAGAACCATGAAAAAATTTAGACCTATTAGTTTGTTAAAATTGCTCCTTCAAAAATTTTACTAATAGACTAGCTGTTATAATAGGGATATTGATCTCTCCAAACCAATTTTCCTTTATTAGAGGGAGGTTTATTTTAGAAAGTGTAGTGACTGCTCATGAGGTTATTCATGAGGTTCATAGGAGTAAAAATAAAGGCCTGGTTCTTAAAATAGACTATGAAATAGCCTATGATAGGGTAAATTTAGATTTCTTGTTTGAGGTCTTATAGCTTAGAGGTTTTTGCCCAATTTTATTAGATTCATTAAGAAAATTACTCTAGGAGGGTCAATTGGGGTTAAAGTCAATGATTTTGAAAGTGAATTCTTCCTTTCTGGGAAAGGCCTTAGACAGGGAGATCCTATTGCTCCCCTTCTTTTTAATCTGATGATTGATGTATTCTCTAGGATGCTAATTAAAGGTGTTGATTGTGAGTCAATTAGAAGGTTGTGTCCTAACTTCATTCCTAGGGGGATTGTTTGTCTGCAATATGCTGATGACACTCTCCTTTTCTTAGAGTCAGATGAATCTGTAGCTACAAACTTGAAATGGATCCTTACCTGTTTTGAGAAAATTTCTAGAATGAGAATCAGTTATCACAAGAGTGAGATTATTCCCATTAATATAGATGAAGTATAAAGTAATCCTTTCTTAGGGATTTTTAATTGTATTATGGGTAGTTTTCCTATCAAATATTTAGGCATTCCCTTACATTTTGAGAAGCTTAAAAGAGAGGACTTACAACCCCTGATAGAAAATATTCTTAGTAGAATTACTGGATAGAGAGGGAAACTCCTTTCTTATGCAGCAAAAAAAGTTCTGATTCAGGCTTGTTTATCTAGTATTCCTATTTACCTTCTATCCTTCTTCAAATTCCCTAAATGGGCTCTTAAGCTCTTAGATTCCCACTTAGCTAACTTCTTCTAGAATGATGAAAAAGGAAACCATAAGCTGCATTTAGCTAATTGGCCCTCTGTTTGCATAAAGAAAAACTTTGGAGGTTTGGGTATTCCAAATCTTCAGGATCTGAATTTGTGCTTACTAGGTTCCTGGATTAAAAGATATATCCAGGGGGAGGGATCCTTGTGGAGAAAAGTGATAGATGCTAAGTATAAAACCAAATCTTCTAACATTCTCTGCTGTTATGATGTTCATCCTTCTACTTTCTGGAAAGGAATCATGTGGGTCTCTAGGGAAGTATACATAGGTTATAAATTGCATGTAGGGAATGGTAAGTCTATCAGATTTTGGGAGGACATTTGGTTTGGCAATTCTAACTTAGCCACTCAATTCTGGGAGATTTACCTAGTTTCTAATCAACAAACTAAGACAATAGTTGAGTTGTGGGATGGTACACAACTTAAGGTGATTTTAGAAGAACCTTTGATGAAAATATGATGCTTCTGTTGCAAGATCTCTTAGTTATAGTCCGGTCCATAGTCTTCTCTGAGGAAGAAGATCAATTACTATGGCAGTATGAAACTAAAGGGCACTATTCTTCTAGTTCGATGTATTCTTTAGTTAATTTTAGAAGTGTAACTCCAATTTATCTCCCTGCTGTTTGGAAACTTCTTATTTCACCTATAATTCAGATTTTTCTTTGGCTTTTATCGTAGAATTAAATTTTGACTAGGGATAATCTTAGAGTTAGAGGGATACCAAAATCTTTAGAATGCAATCTTTGTAAAAAATATAATATGTTCACCATTTATTCTTTGACTGTACAGTTTCTAGAATGTTATGGACAGATGTGCATGACACTTTTGGTGTCTTAATTGTAGATTTTGAATCTCTTGCTTCGAATGGCCTGCTAATAAGAAACATTTACAGTTAAACGTTGTTTCTTCGGCTGTTCTTTGGAGCATTTGGAACAATAGGAATAGTCTTGTCTTTAACAAGACATCTTGGATTAATATGATGAAGGTTTGGCGCCTAGTTTTCTCTTACCTAAAGGTGTGGCAGATGACGTCCAAAGACCTAGAGGGAGGGGAGATCGCCCTCTTAATGTAAAAATGATCTGCAGACTGAAAAATCCCCTGGTGATCGTGGCGAACTAATCTGCTCTGGTTTCAAGTGGATTTCTACTTGGAAAACCACTGCGAAGTCGAGCTATGGAGGACGCGCATCGCTGGAGTACCTACAGGCTCATCCTGAGGAGGAGGAATCTATTCATGTGGCTCTTTAGTCTGCTGATTTATCTTTTTCCGTGATTGCCTGATGTTATGGCATGGTCTTTGTACTTGAGGTTGTATGCAGTAGTAGTAGTAGTAGTAGGCTGCTCTATCTAGTTGCTCTCTTCGGTTTAGGATCCTTTGGAGCTAAGGCTCTCTTTTATGTTTTAATCTTTTGTGGTACTTGGACTTGGTGGTTTCATTCTCGTTAATGGAACTGGGGACAGAGTCCCTTTCATTGTAAACAAAATATCACTGTACTCAAACTATTCGTGAAGCACAACATCAGGTCGAGACATCATAGTCGCACCTATGACCGCAGGAACGGTTCCGAGCGGTGTCGCGAGAATGTTTCCCCCAGTGTCGAGTTGCTGGTGGTGCCCTGCTGGCCTGGAAGGTTGGTCAATGCTGCCACCGGGAAGCAGCGGCGTGCGTCCTCCATGTGTGCCTCCACGGTCGGAGAAACCAGTGGTGTCAAGGAAGCCGATCCATCGAAGTACGGCGCCAAGGTGTCGACCTTGACCCGCAGCGCCTCGACTTGCACTTGCAGATCCGTGACCACAGGCTTGCAAATATTGAACTTATGCTTCCATGTCAAAATGTCATATATATATATGGACGCGGATTTGCTGCCCGGGGTGACCGTGGTTCATACTCTATCCACCGTTCGATAATGGTAGCATGATACTTTTATGCACATGTGCTAGTCATGGCTGCTATGACTGTTTAACGGAGTCGATTCGTCCGTCAACCACGGTGATCAGCATGCGCTGTTAACTGTTTACCGCTGGCCACATGCACCGTTTGGTATTTTTGCATGTGACTGATGGGGCACGGCTCATGCAATACCGGCACCAGCGTCTGAACATGCATGGCCGATGAAAATTACATTTGCATACGGAGCACGGATTGATTGCATGAAATTACAGTCGTGTCGTTGATCTCTATGAAACTATGATGCTTCCTCATTGACCAGTGGCGGGCAACGCCTAGACATGGGCCTTGTTTTTTGTGTCGTGAGCCGTGTCATTAGTTGGTTATGTGTGCAAAAACTAGTTTGAGTACGGGGCGGACAGTGGACGCTTGATCTGAATCACCATGCTAAATACCATCTTTGCAGTATGGATAACCACTAGTAGAAAAACGACCTTCCGTTTTTTGCAGCTCCAGCCTTTAGTCCCGGCCTCCTTTGAAACCGGGACTAGTGTTAGCACTAGTCCCGGTCTGTGAATTCTGCAACGGCTACATGACCCCATATCAGTAGTCCCGGTCCATGGGCAACCTCTAGTCCCGGCTTGTAACACAGGCCGGGACTAGAGCTCCTGTGGGGACCCATGGCTATATTTAGTCTGGGTTCTTGTTATAATCCGGGACTAGAGGTCAACCTCTAGTCTGGGTTCATTTTACCATCCGGGATAATTTATTACCACTATATATGCATGTTCGACCCAGCCCAAAAGCATGGTCATTTCCTCCAATTAACAACTCAAGTTCATCCTTATTTTTTGTCCAATTTGGTGGCAACTTTCAATCCAAGATTTGGTGGCATCATCTATCAATCAAAGCTTCTAAAATGGTTAGCAACTTCAATCATTCACCTCTTATTGTTATAGTTTAGCTCAATGCTCTAGAACTAGAATGAGAAATTTCATGCTTAGAAGTATAGAGGGAATTTTAGATGTGTAGTTTTAAGCATAGTTTGATTATACAAAAAGCTACTGAAAGTTGAGATGTGCATTTGAAGAGTTTCGGATCTCAGAATTGAATAAGGTTTTCACTGCTAGAGCAATAATTAAATAGTCAACATTTTTATGTTAACAGTTTTGTCCAATTCAAAAATTAGTGCATGTAAAATTTTAATATGATAGAAAATCTTAATTCAAAAATTAGTGCATGTAAAAGTAATTGTAGTAAAAATGATCCAAACTTTTTATATGATAGAAAATTTTAATTGTACTACAGATGAGACGAGAATGGATGTATGATGCTCTCTGAATGTCTGACGCGTTCATTAAAGGCGTGCATTCTTTCCTCGAGTTGGCTGAGGCAAACAAGCGGAATGGTTTTATGTGGTGTCCGTGTCGTGTCTGTCGGAATGAGAAGGATTACTCTTCATCCAAAACCATTCACATCCACCTGATTCAATCAGTTTTCTTGTCCGGCTATATTTGTTGGACAAAGCATGGAGAAAGCGGGGTTATGACGGAAGACAACAAAGAAGAAGAGAATGATGATAATTATCCAATGTTTCCTGAATACGGTGGCACTGCACTAGAAGACAATGAACAAGAAGAAGGTGAAGAACGGGCATTAGATGAGACTGCTGATGATCTTCGTTAGGCCATTCTTGATGCACGGAGCGAATGCGAAAATGAAAACGAGAAGAAGTTGCAGCGCATGTTAGAGGATCACAAAAAATTGTTATATCCAAATTGCAAAGATGGCAACACAAAGCTCGGTACCACACTAGAATTACTGCAATGGAAAGCAGAGAATGGTTTATCTGACAAGGGATTTGAGAAGCTACTAAAAATTTGGAAGAAGAAGCTTCCAAAGGATAATGAATTGTCTGTTAGTACATACGAGGCAAAGGTCGTCTGTCCTCTAGGACTAGAGGTGCAGAAGATACCCACCACCTCTAGTACCGGCTAGAGGCTGGGGCCGGGACTAGAGGTGGTGGGTATAAATACCCACCGCCCTCCTCCCGGCCCAATCCACGAGCCGGGACATTTCTTTCTTCTCCAAAACGACGCCTCCAGGCCGCCACCCGCGCCCCTTCCCCGCCGTGCTGCCCCACCGCCCCGCCGTGCTGCTAGCCACCCGCCCCGTCCGGATCGGAGTCGCCGCCGCGCCCCTCACCGGCCTCGTCCCCGCGCCGCCCCTCGCACGCCCGTCCCCGTGCCGCCGCCGGCGCCTCCCCTCCGCGCCGCCTCTCACCGGCCCATCCCCGCGCCGCCCACCGGTGAGTTTTTTTTCTGTTTTTTCAACATATATAGTGTATTTATTTAGTTATTATTTATTAGTATATATTTAGTTAGTATTTCTGTTTTTTCAACATAGTGTATTTAGTTAGTATATATTGTTTAGTATTTAGGATTTAGTTAGTATATATTTAGTTAGTATTTATTATTTAGGATATATTAGTTAGTATTTAGTTATTAGTATTTAGGATATATTAGTTAGTATTTAATTAGTAATTTAGTGTATTTTTTCAATATATAGTGTATATTAGTTAGTATTCAGGATATTAGGTAGTATTTAGTGTATAGGGTATTTTTTCCCTAAATAGTGTATTTTTTCAATATACAGTATTTAGGATATTAGTTTGTATTTAATTTATACATAGTTTTTTTTCCTAAATAGTGTATTTTTTCCTAAGTAGTGTATATTGTTTAGTATTTAATTAGGATATTAGTTAGTATATAGTGTATATATATAGTATATTTTGTCCTAAATAGTGTATTTTTTCCTAAGTAGTGTATATTATTTAGTATTTAGGATATTAGTTAGTATTTACTATATATAGTATTTTTTTCTAAAGAGTGTATTTTTCATTCAAATCCATACCTACTTTAGGATATGCCCGAGCATCCTCGTAGCCAACTCGGCCAGAGCGAGGGAGTACTACGCTCTAGTGGTGTTGTACGAGACTGGGCTCCGCCAGGCTGGCACTGAGAGGTGCTACCGTCAGGGACGCGTAGCTTGGTGAGTAATCCGGGTGTCGTCGTCGACCCGGATCTTCTTTGGTGGAGGTCACGTGGCCCAGGCAGAGTGCAGAGGGAGCCGTCCCCCGAGGAGGTGGTACGACGTCGCGTCAGGGAGGAGGACGAGCATGTCCATCGCTATATGGTGATGTTGGACGACGCCAGGCTGGCCCCCCATACCTGGCAGGTTATTCAGGGATCTCACCCTAGTTATAGTCCGGTGATGGTTCCGACTATTTGGTTGGTCACATCCCGCGGCTCAGGAGCCGGTAGTCGACGTGGAGTTTGAGCGATGTTATCAGACAAGATGTTGTTTTTATATGATATTACTACTTTGTCGTTATTCGAGATGTATTATGACTTCTTTGTTGTTTTCTGAGATGTTATTCGAGATGTTATATGATATTAATACTTCTGTTGTCATTCGAGATGTTATATAATTTTATTACTCATATATGCACATTATGTCATAGCAGTTATTCTATGGATCACTTCAACAGTAGAGAAGGTGAAGAGCCTTTATTCGATATGATATTGGCTGGTGGAGGATCGCTCCCCTATCAGGATGGAGCGCTCGTCAATCAGGGTGGGGAAGAAGACTGTGGAGCAGAAGATGGCTCACAGTTTCTAAATGAGTCCGATGAGGGAATAGAGATAGAACATCAAGTCGAAGCGCATACTAGTTTTAATTTCGATGATGGCTTGGAAATGATGGACCAGCCTTGACAAAGTCTGGCGAGGTATATTATTAAGCCTTTTGATCACTAGTAGATAGATGAATTAATTGATTTGTGTATATATATATTAATGAATGTTGTTTCTTATTTTAGACATCCACATCGACCGCGCCAGTTAAAAATAGTAAACGAGGACCGGCCAAAGGGATGCCCGATGATGCGCATCTCACAATTGTTGAGGTCTCTCCAGTGGGCGTCCCGTTGCTTCCTATAAAGAACGCAAACACATTTATTCATCAATGTGGATTTGTTGTTAGGGACAACGTCCCGATCAGCATTATCAACTGGAATAAGCCAGCAAAGGCCGATGAATATTCTATGAGTTATGTCGAGGACAGATACAAAGACATACTATGGGAAAAGCTCATTCGCCATTTCACCCTACCGGTCTTAGAGACTAAGGAGGCCATAGATGATATGAGGTCCAAAGTTAAGCGTTTCGCTTTTAAGAAGATGGCCCAATAGTTCAATAACTATAAGAAAAGATTGTACAATGAATATCTCGAGGAAGGAAAAGTTCCAGCATTCGAGGACTCACTAGAGAAGCAGAGGCCTAACTGGGAAAGATTTCTAGACTACAAGA
Organism: Avena insularis; assembly: GCA_023614405.1. Lineage (NCBI taxonomy): Eukaryota > Viridiplantae > Streptophyta > Magnoliopsida > Poales > Poaceae > Avena > Avena insularis. The sequence goes on along the minus strand of JAJUPC010000015.1, from coordinate 2,317,006 downwards.
AATCAGCAATAGAAAAAAAAAGGTCCGCAAAGAATAAAGAAAATGCTGCAAAAAATAAATATCACCATACGATGGGGACAGGTGGCTATAGGACTTCCGTTCCTAAGTGGGAGGAAGCCGAGAAAGCCTTGCGTGCCCAAGGGCTCACTCCAGCTACAGAGGACTGTCCCATCAGAGTAAGGAATTGGTTACTTGCCCATGGGACAAAGTATGACATGGAAACAGGGGAGTTAATATTCGATAAAAAACCCAATGTTGCTACACCCCATGGAGAAATTGTTAAAACAATTGAGGAGGTTAAAAAGGGTGACTTCAAACCCGACAGAGAGAACGACGAGCTGACAAAGGCCCTCGGGAATCCTGAAAAACCAGGACGAACACGAGGTTTTGGACCTTCCGTGCCGTGGAAGACTGGGTTTCCTAAGGACACTGAATCCTACAGAAGCCGAGCGAGGGCAAAGAAGTGGAAGGAGATAGCGGAGGAAGACCGGTTGCGTAGCGTGGAAATAAAGAACGAGGAAATATATGCCATGCTAAAGGAGCAACAGAAGCAGCTGGACAAAATGCGCCAGCAAGGGCCAACTCATCAGCGGCTAGAAGAAAGTGCCAGTGTCCCATCTCAGCGGAGAAGCAGTGTCGCTTCCACGCCGGCCGATCCGATAGATCGCTATCCCGTGGACAATATCACTAAGAATAAAAGTTGCGAGCTTCATGTGGGAGTGATGAACTTATCCTTCAAGGCGGCTCTCGGCTATGCTTTATCTTGTGAACCTGAAGCACGTTGGCATTGCAAAGAGATTCCAGATGGCTATGCTCGTGTCGGGGTGGATGAGATTCTACCTCAATATGAATCACTACAACTTGACATCCCTGGACCTGAAGATGAGAGCACGCTAGGAGAAGTCAGGGGCTCTATCATTCTATGGCGCAAGAAATACATCGTGTTCCAGGCTCTGCACCCAAGCCACCATCGTCTCCTCCGCGTCAGCCGAGTCTGCCGCCTCTAGCAAGTCCACATGAGGAGTGGGACGACCACCATAGCGCGAGTCCACCGCCACATCAGCCCTCCCACGTCAGCCGCCGCCGTGTCGCATTTAATAAGGCGGTCTCTCAGTCAACTAGTATAAATACTAATCAGAAGAAAGCCAAAGGTAAAAAGGTGAAGAAAATCCCGCCGCCTCCTCCCAATTTACCTTACGAGATGACTGATGAGGAAACCAAAGCGATCAGTGATGCCCAAGTTAAAGCCTTCTTTGCACCCAAAGCTCCCGAGCCAAAACAAATATTTGATCCGAAAGCCAAAAAGTGGGCTAAGGGGTTTCTTGAGCAACCATCGCAATATAAGATAAATAAGGTTGGTGACTACAAACGCTGTCTGCTAAGAATCGCTAGGAAGAATCCAGGAAATACTACTTCAAGCAGCGGTAATACTCTAGGAAATACTACTGCAAGCAGCAGGAAAAGAGATGTTGCGCAACTCGGAATGCAGGCAAACAAATCGATCGCCCCGCTCAAGGTGTTATCCAGTACTGATCATCAGAATATTATAGCAATGGAATTTGCCAAAGGTGCTAGTATTACAATTGATCAAGCGCTAGGCGGGCATATCCCCATACAAGTGGAATTTGCATGGAGATATGAATACGGGAAGACTCTGGTCAGACCTGATGAGGTCAAATTTCTACCAACTCAAATGCGAAGACTACATGAGTGGTACGAGAAAGTCTCTACATGCGATGAAGAAGATCGATTGTCAGCGTTGCTTGTGAGAATTACAAGTAAGAATTTTAATGGTGAAGACCAGTTGCAAATTTATTTTGAGGAATTCTATATGTTATTCAAAGAAGATGCCCTTGACTTGAGTCTCCTCGCTACCTATTGCCTATATGTGGTTCATTTATTTCTATGATAAAGTCTCTATGAAGAGCGATGAATGTGACCGGAAGAAAATCTTTAACACTGGGTTCATCGACCCACACCAGTTTAATCAAATATTGCTAAAGGAATACCCCAAGGACACGGAGCGTAACTTGCTAAGGGTCTTATTGAGGCAACATTACAAACGAAGAATATTGTTTCCCTACAACTACAGGTAAGAGTGTTACTGTCTTGTACAGATTACTTAATTCTGCTAAGTGTAATTGATGAGTTACTGACGTATATAAACGTGCGCAGCTATCACTGGATTCTGCTAACCATTGAAGTTGACGCTATAAGAGTTGAAATCAAGGACTCGCTAATGAGAGACGAATCCGAGTATGCATTCATTAAAGATGTGCTTCAGAGGTAATTTCAGTCATTATCGCACTATATCGGTCTCTTTCGTTCATATATATATATATATCCTGAGATATCAAGTAACTAATAACTCATTTATTCTTTTTTTGGCCGGTCAGGGTTTGGAAAACTTTCACCAATGCTACTGTTGGTGAATTTAAAGACGAGCTTAGTTTTCATCGGATCGATGTAAGTAGTATGAGGTAGATCCGTGCATCTCTTCAATTCTAGTTTCAATACCATTATGTCATGCTTGATTAGTATTTGATTGAAACCTTTTGTCCTAAAGTGCGACAGGCAGCCACTAGGTACTAATCTATGTGGATACTTCGTGTGCGAGTACATTCGCTCCGAGGTCAGTGAGCGGGACGGAGGGACATTTTTAGAAGTACGTGAACAATATATTCACAATTTTTGTTGAGTGTCATTCATAATATTTGTTATGACTATTGATATTCATATTGACCTCCTTCTTTTATATATAGTTGGAAAGATTGCGGGAGAATCTCGATCCAAGGAAGCGTCTAGTAGCAATTCAAGAGGAATTGGCAGGATTTCTTGTTGACCATGTCATAAACCTAGAAGGAAAATACCATACCTCCGGCTACTAGTGATTTAATGAACTTGTAACCGAATAGACGGGTTGTGATCTCCATTTATGTGTATATATATGTAACGTAGAATTATACCTATATAATTATGATGATGTTGTGTGTAATGGGTTTCTTTGTTGCATGTCACTTTACGCCAAACGCAACCCTCCTCTACCTATCCTCCTGCCGCGGCAGAACCCCGCATTCGGCTATCGCCGCAGAAATCGACCCCAAAATTCTGTCGCGGCAAAAACCCGCATTGGCTGCCCGGCACAGAACCCCAAAACTCGCCGGCGAGTTTTGGGCCGTTCTGTGACAGCCGAATTGGTAAAATGCTGCCGCGGCAGAAAGAAACTAGTCCCGGCCCCTAATACGGACCGGGGCTAAAGACCACCCACCCTGCCACGTGCATAGCCTTTAGTCCCGGCCCGTAACTGGACCGGGACTAGAGGCTGGGACCTCTAGTGCCGTTTCCGTAGTCCCGGCTGGCCATCCGGGACTAGAGGCCCTCTAGGACCGGGACTAGTGCCCCGTTCTCCACTAGTGAACCAACTTGTGTGTTTATCATGCTTGTGGCGGTGGACTATGATTCTTTTTCCGCTATAAATGGGTCCTCGTATGGAAGGGATGTCTTCATCTTCGGCAGCCCCCCAACTACAATCACATCAGATTTCATTACAGAATCCGACCGTTGTTAACTGAGGTGCTACACTGAGATGGGTAGGGGCATTTCCTATCCTTTGGAGGCTACTGTCTTTTTATTGTTTGGTCATTTCCTATCGTCATACGGCTTGCACGGTGATAATTAGAAGAAACTCCACCGTGAGGCATGCATGTGTGCCTTCTTATATCACTAGTAACACACGTCTTTTCAAAGATGTAATAGGTATCTTTTGAATCATATTCTCTTTTAAATGAGTCTTTTAAATAGGTCTCATGACAGCATATGGTACGCACACATGGCATCCATTAAAATTTCTATTTACAAAAATATATTATAATTAGTTGCAAATACAATTAAGGTCCACCTATTATGCGATCAATAATCTCTCGCTTCATGACCGAATATTGTTTACTTCTCCTTCGATAAAATCTGTATCTAAAATCTATTATGCTATAGATCATTGTCATAACGGTTCGTGTGCAAAGTGAGTACACATTTAATGATAGTTTTTAATACATTAAATAAAACAATTAGCAAAAAAACCCTCTCAACGACAATTAGCAAAAAACCTTCATCGGTTCAAAATTAGAGTAAAGGCGGCGACCTTCACGGCGGCGTCTCAGAGTTGATGGCAACGTGTGCTGCTCGATCCTTCAGATCGACGGCTTGGTCTTCTCGCCGTTCTTCAGATCTGGCGAGATCTGTTTCTCGATGTGTCACTGGCGTTCATTGTTATTCGCAATGACGCTGGTGGCAGGGCGAGGTGGTTCCTCTGAAGCGAGGATGCTGGTCCGAAGGTGGTGGATCTATCGTTCTTCCTCGACTTCGTCGATGGGACACGGAGGATCTTGGTTGAAGACAGCATGGGACATTCCCCGGACGACGTGCCACATCGACATGCGCCTTGCCGCGTGCTGCAGATCTGTTCATCGACTCACAAAGCCTCTTTGGCAATGGTATTTTTTTTGGATCTTACATTGGTGGAGGTTCGACGTCTTTTCTAGCATGCGTCTTGATGGCGCTAGATTTAGACGACGGCTGATGGCTTCGGTGGTTGCAGCAAACTCTGAAGATTGTTTTGTATTTCTTGATCTTTTATGATTTCATCTGTAAATTCAAGCTGGCATGTCTATTAATTTCTACATGTGTTGCTTCTAGTAACTGAATATTCAATTAATAAAATACATGGTTTCTCTCAAAAAAATTTAGAGTAAAGGCGAACGGAAACATGACTTATTTGGACACACACATCCAGCCTGGCTTATTACTTGTACAAAGAAAAACGGCACAGAGACGTCCGGTTACCATATTAGCACTGATAAGGGATTAAGACACGAACGTGTCTCCATTTACCTGTGTTACACTGAATAAATCATTTACACAAATATCGATTTTCTTTCTTTGGAATACAGGATCCTGATGAACTTGAAAAGAGAATAGTACTACTTCCTTCGACACATATTAGCTGATTTAAATTTTTCTAAATTTAGATGAATCTAGACACTATTTAGCATACAGATTTATCCAAATTTTAATAAATTCAAATTAACTAATATGAATCAGAGGAGTATTACGAAGGACAAATGCCCATCAGCCATCAGCCATCAACAGAACTATACTAAATGAAAGAAGACTTATCGGTTAAAAAAAAGGTCACCGACTCACCGGCGTCAAAAGAAAAACAGTGCACACACACACGTCCCCCCATTCGCCAAGTCCCCACTCTCACACGGCAAAAAAAATTCCCCACTCTCAGCTTCCTCTCTCCATCCCTCTCATCGACGGACACACAATACAACCCACGATTCCGGCACTTCACTTCCTCCCCGCCGCCGGCGCGAGGACCCTCCCCTCCCCTGCCTGCGCACTGTTTCGGCGAGGACCGCCCCCTCCCTCGCTGCCGTGAATACCTCCTCTTCCTTGACCCTCGTCCGCTGCTGCGACGGCCGCCCTTCCCATGCCTCCCCACCGACGGAGGCGGAGGTGAAATGTTGTCTCCACCGGATCCTAAGCCACGGCCACATCTAGCGTGTTGGAGGTCTATGCAGCGCCGTCCTCCACCTTCTGCGGGTCAAGACGCTGAATCGGAGCGAGCGCTAAGGAACGCCGGCGACGACGCCCATTTTCGGCTTGTTGGCCATGTCGCAAACCTCCCTAAGCGGCCAATGCTCACGGAGTTGCTGCTCGATGGTCCTCCCATCACGCCCGCGACTGGTATTTCGTCGCCCAACATCAGCTCGAGTCAGCTCTGTCTGATGCCGATGCCCCGCGCATTGACGCCGCTGGCGTAGCCACAGCCCCAGGCGTCGCGCCACATCTCTAATAATTTTGCCCCCAATCTGTTGGCCAGCGCTGCCTCTACTGATGGCCACACCCTTTAATGCCTCATTTGCTGAAGCCGATGTTTCAGATCTTGCTGTGTATGGATTGCTAACACGTGTTTACAGATGGTTATGTATGTTTATGGAAGAGACTCCTAATTAGATTTATATTGGAAAATCATTTGCAGTTGAGTCATCACAGATTTTAAAGATAGAACATAATGACTCAAGTAGCATTATTTTCGACCAAGGTGTGGATATTTTTAGACAAAGCTAGTCATGCATTAGTTGAGTCATTATGCCCTTTCTTAGAAATCTGTGATGACTCCTTACCTTATTGATCTCCTGATTAATTTTTATGACCATCAGATGCTTGTAGTTTCAATAGAAGATCATTAATCAACTATTCTAGAGATATTTTGACCTGGGCAATACTTGATAAAATTGTGCAGATGATTGATGGTTTGAGTTTAAAAGTGATGAAAGTGGATTTTCTGCCCTATCCACTTCGGCCTATCTTGGCAAGCTCCAACAAAGTTTCTTTTCTTTTGTAGTAGTTTTTTTATCAAGAGAAGTAAACATTACACATTTCAGAAAAGGATTCGGAATACACACATATTTAGACATTCTATAGTTCTTTTACCAATGATTTTCTTTGAAAGGAAACTGTAGGAGAGGAGCAATGTTGTATGGTACTGGCTCTTACTTTTACCGTAGGTGCATACACATAGGAATACCTAATATGTCCTCATTGTGTGTTTCCTATTGTAGATAAATCTGCTTGCAAGGCTATTGATGATATATCCACTTCCATTAAATGTTTAAGAATATGGTCAGTGGAAGAACAAATTACTATAACTACAAAGATCTGTTTTTTTCAGCTGATGAACTGCAACTTTATATCCTTTATTACTTGGAATTTTCGTAAACATTTCATAATTAATTTGGAGAGAATCTTTTATATTTCCCATCTTGTTCATCAACAGGATATGATGTATATCATTATGATCTTATATTTTTATTGCTATCGAAGAGTCTTCCATTGAGAAAATTTGTCCAAAAAGTAAAAAACTTTGGGAGTTAGAAACATAATCTGATTCAAGCCGGGTGCAGGTACTTCTTCGCTTAATCTAATTGTGATTGTTGAATGTTTCTTGTACTGGTTGCAAGCTTTCTGTGGTTGAGGCTAGGTCATCTTAAGGAACATGTAGAATTCGCCATTCCTCTTTTTCATCTCCTTGATCTTTTCCTTTAGTTTCACATCCCTATCGGTAGCGAAGACATTGTCAAAATCAAATTGAAGACGGTGTATAAATTAATTACTAAAAGATCATTTGTTCTGTATTTACAAGATAACTATCTACGATAAATTTTTCTGACCGGATCGGTCATGAAAATTGAACGTGAAGTAATGCTTAGTTCCTATCTTATGTATCTCTGTGAAGTGTACCATTTGCAACAAAGCTAATGTTGTGATACATTAAATGGGCAGCTGAGAGTGTACTGTTGGAGATATGCTCTAGAGGCAGTAATAAATATAGTTATTATTATATCTTTGTGTTTACGATAAATGTTTGCATTCATGCTATAATAGTATTAACAAGGAAACATTAATACTTGTGTGATTTGTAAACTTAAATAGAGTCCCTAGTAAAGCCTCTTTATAATACTAGCTTGTTGGTTAATAAATGATTGTGGTTTCCCTATCATGAACATTGAGATGTTATTAACAACAAGATCATATCATTAGGAGAATGATATGGTGGACATACTCCTATAGATGAGCGTAGCATAAAGATCAAGTCATTTTAATAGTTCAATTGATATATGCTTTCTGATACATAGTAGCCTAATTCCTTCGACCATGAGATCATGCATATCACCTTCACCGGAAGGATGCTTTGATGACATCAAACACCACACCGTAACTGGGTGGCTATAAAGGTGGCATTGAGTGTTCGGAAAGTATTGGTTGAGACACATGGATCAAGAGTGGGATTTGTCCATCCATATGACGGATAGATATACTCTGGGCCCTCTCGGTGGAATGTCATCCAATTAGCTTGCAAGCATGTGACTGGCTCACAAGGGATCACATATCACGGGAACGAGAAAAGAGTACTTATCAGTAACGAGGTTGAACTACGTATGCAGAGATACCGACGATCATAACCTCGGATAAGTAAACTATCGTGAGACAAAGGGAAATTGGTATCGTATGTAAGTGGTTCATTCGATCGCAAAGTAATCGTAGAAATATGTGGGAGCCATATGAATTTCCAGATTCCTCTATTGGTTATTGTTCGGAGAAGTGTCTCGATCATGTCCGCATAATTCACGAACCGTAGGGAGACACACTTAAGGATTCAACATTGTTTTGAGTAGTTATGGAATGATGAGTAAGATACCGAATGTTGTTCGGAGTCTCGGATGGGATCCGGGATATCACGAGGAGATCCGAAATGGTCCGGAGAATAAGATTCATATAAGGAAAGTCCTGTTTCGGGGTTGGAGAATGGTTCCGGTGTTTTCATCGGGAATGTTCTAGAAGGTTCCGGAATGTCCGGCACTCCGGAGGGGAAGGGTACATGAATGTGTCATATCAAGTTGGAATGATTGCATCATGTACTGGGTGTCATCGCTGAACAAAATAAAGGGTTTAATCAAATACTAGTTTGAAAAGTCAAACGCCAATTTGAAAAAGTCAAACGGCTATTTTGGAAAGTGGAGGGGAGGTGGAAACCGAGTTGGGGAGGAGTTCCTCCCCTCCACCGCCGGCCCCCTTGGGAGACCGAGTTGGGGAGGGACTCCCCTCCCCTGGCGCGGCCCCTCCACCTATATAAGGAGGGGCAGGGCTGCCCCTCCCTACACACAAGATTGCCCCCTCTAAACCTAAACCCTAGCCGCCGCCGCCCTCCATAGCCGCCGCCGCCTAGGGCACTCGCCGCCGCCTAGGGCAACCCTAGCCGCCGGCCTTGCCCCCTCCTTGGTGCATCTAAACCCTAGATTGCCGAGGATCTCTCTCATAGTCCACCATACTCGCTCCGGCTTAAGGCGAAGCCCTGCGAGATCTCCCCTCTACTTCTGGTACCATGCCGGTGTGCTGCCGGAATCGCGAGGAGAGTGCTACAACCTCCGCTGCCTGCTGGAATAAGGGAGAGGAAGGTCTTCATCGAGTACCGAACGTGTGACCGACTGCGGAAGCGCTGCCGGAACGCAGCGCCGGAAGGATCATCTACGCGATCTTGAGATCGGGAAGAGTACGACTACATCACCCACAAGAATCTGCTCTCGTTAAACACTTTGGAATCTTCGAGGGTGAGTTATTCCATCGACTCGTTGCTACAATCTAATAGATAGATCTTGGCTTGTTTGTTTGTATGCGATAGAAAATTTTTGTTTTCCATGCTACGAACTCCTACATGTACCAAGTAGAAGCATTCTTTATTTACCAAAAGCTACAATTAGAGCAGTAGTAGTATATCATTAACTTTGGTTTTACCTAATAAATAATTGCCTCTATAGCTAGTACTGAAATAACATGTGGGTGTATGAAATGCTTACCTGCATGTGGCATGATATCATGTGGGTATATGAAATGCATACGTGACTGTAGAAATCATTCTCGCTTCACCAAAGGAAATACAAGTAATAATGAAATAGAAACTGATTGTATCAGTAGCAAGCCACTTCGGTCAAATATGCACAAGAACGGGGTTCAGAAATACATAATAAACGCAAAAGGTGTGGATGTTGCTTATATCCTAAAATGGGGTCTGCTCCCCCGTGTGACTGGGAGATTACATACCATCGTCTTCCTGTGAATATTATCATGAACATCACCAAGGTAGTATCTTTAGGATGGGTTATCATCAAAAATGATTTATCATATCTTGCACATCTCATATATCTTGCGCCAAAGTAGTATCTTTCTTTCTATTAATTGTACATGAACAAATGCAAAATAATTTCAAAGTAAGCTAGTAATTTCCATCATCACATATCTTCCGTTATAAAGCTGTTCTTGTGTATTTGTGCAGATTTTTCCCAAGCATATATATCACCACTTATATGCAGAACTTAGAGAACAATAAATCTAGCTAACATTGGCAAGTTCTCTGTGCTCTTCTAGTGAGGACTTCTAGTGAGGACGGTTTAGATTGTTAGATCACATTTGCTTTCTAGAAAATGATGAATATTTCCTGCAAGCTTGGTCTACATTACATGCTAATAGTGAGCTAATTGATTTATGTTTTTTTTGTTCAACGGAAACTGTAAGCATAACAAAGTGGCGTTTATTGATTGTCCAGGAAGTGCATCCAGATAAAGGGCAGATTATCTTACCTAAGATAAGATAGGAATTCACGTGATCCGATGATTTTGGAGGCGGGGGTGGCCGCCAGCGCACCGTGAGAGGGCAGGCTCCTGGGTGCTAGCGATCCCGCTGATGGATGTCATGCTGCGAGGCCAGGCTCTTGGATTCTGGCGATATCACTGGATGATGGCACGCTGCGAGCCGTAGCAATCCACGATGGTGATGGTGCAGCGAGGGCAGGCTCGTGGGATCTGGCGATCTCGCTAGCGGATGGCCCGCTGCGAGCGGTAGAAATCGGCGATGACGATTGCGATTGTGCAGCGAGGGATAGAGCGGTGCAGTGCAGGCAGGAGACGGTGCCGATGGGCGATGTCTGGCCCGGTGGTGATGCAAGCCAGCCAGCCAGGCAGGCGGAGGTCAAGGGCGAGGACGACGGGAGAAGATTTTGTTTGGTGTCCTTTATTTGCGATTAATTAATTGCGAGATTGTAGGGGACGTGGGACTGGGAGTTTTTTTTTAGGTAGACGTGGGACTGGGAGCTGGAATATTCCTCCGGTGGTGGAGTATGGTCTGTCATTGTAATTTGCTAAGTGCATACCGGTTAATGATGGCTGTTAGATTAAGATTAGTGGGTATAATCGTGCGGTGCTGATTTGTTTGTGTGAGATAGGCTGGGTGCACATAAGAAAGTTCTTGTTTGCTTGTTTACTAGTAGTGGAGATGAGACATGGGTGTGTTTTACCGCTAACGGGTAGATTCTTGTTGCATGCATGTCTTGTGCTGGGCGTCGTGCTTCCGTGTGACATGGATGTGTTTTGCGGCCACTATGTATCCATGATACATGCATGCCGTCTGCTGCCGCCTGGCTCTCGGATGAAAACTGGTTAGATACTTTGTGAAGTGCTGCCGTTTGCTAGCTATACACCATGTGCTCCTTTAATGTAATAGGACGGTAGATATCAAATACACTATGGCCACCATGGACAGCCCACTATATATATATATATATATATATATATATATATATATATATATATATATATATATATATAGCTAAAATATTATGTTATTCAGCAGGGGATTAGAATGCAATGTTTTTCATAGTTTTTAGGCATTAGAAATTATCCCCGGTCTTTGCTAAATCCTAGGTCCGCCACTGCCCGGTGCGGAAGCTAAGTTAGGACCCTATAATTTTGAAATTCTGATGACTAATACTTCAAGTGAAAATTTTAAAAATAGGGCCCCGGTGCAGAGTACCACATAGAAATTAAAAAATTATATATAGCTTATAAGGTCTACCATGTAATTCATGAAAAAATAGCAAGGGTTGCTAGATGCATAGTGTCAGTTCATGAAAAAAAATCCAATTGTGGCTAGAGTCGTCCTAATTAGGGCATGTTTAATGGGAGACGCCTATATAGACGCTTAAGGTAAATAAAAAATAGAAAGAAATCAGATTTATCTGCTAAGCGACCTAGCTCCCAACGGAAGAAGCTAATCGTGGACGCCGAACTGCCCGGCCGCTGCGCAATATGCCTCCGCGTTGTGCCGTGTATAAAGTAAAAAATAGAGCTTAGCGGCTGCCGCTTTATTTTGTATCGATCCCAAACGGACGCTAGGAATAAAGCCTGCGGATCTCCCAGAGAAATATTCCTAGTGCCCAGGCCTTTAGCGGCCTACCTTTGTGTGCTTAGGGAAGTATATTGGGCTAGCTGTACAATAAAACAACTGGGCCATTATTTCTACTGTTTGATGGACTGGCGAGTATACCAGATTTTGGTGCTTTAGTTTTGGGAATTTTACTTTCACACCGGTTGGTGGTTTTTAAACCCGGCAGAAAGTGTGAACGCGTGTTATCAAATCAGCTTAAAATCATATAAAAAATTTAAAATGTCTTATAAATCAAACTGTTTGTTTGATTTAAAAATCCGTTGTTATCGTTCGACTAGTCGCGACGAGATCTTCAAAATTAGATCACATATTGATATGTTTCGATAAAAAAAATTTCGGACCCAAAAGTTATACACCCCAAGCACGTGAGTTATTCATGTCATAATATATAAATTATCCACCCAATAATACATAAGTTACCCATCAAATAACATGTTGGATAGAGACGTTCTCGCATACGTATTGTGTAAATTTAATTAGAATAGGGTAACCTAGTTGGTAGGGAACCGAGACTTCATTGCCATCAATGCGTTAACGTCAACGAGTGATGAAGACTCGGTGCCCTAAAACCTTTCGAGGCTTCGTCACTCGTACACCATGATAGCAACGACGGACGACGAAATCGAACCGCTATACTATTGATTGTGCGTCACATTGTTCACTATGACTTAGTGTGGTGGGTGGTTGGGTTATAAGACCCTATTTATTTATATCGTATGCAAAAAAAGTTAGATTTAGTTCTTTAAAAAAATGTTTGATGTTTGACTCAGTAGCTTTTCGAGGTTGAGTAGTCCGTACACTGCGAGAACGGCGACGGACAACGATGCCGAGCGGTTAAGATACTTTTTATATTATATTCGTGGATAAATTTTTATACTGATAGATAACTTACATGTTATTGGATGGATAACTTACATGCTAAAGCATGGATAACTCTCGTGTTAATGATGGATAACTGGTGCGCAAATAGAAAAGGTTACCCATCACTAATACATGATTCATGGATAATTTTATAGTGATGTATAACTTACATGCTACTATTGGGTGAATAACATACATGCTGAAGCCCGGATAACTCATGTGTCATAGGTGGATAACTTTTGGTCAAAAAAAGTTATCAGAACATACCAATATGGAATTTAATTTCGAAGATCTCGTCACGACTAGCCTAACGATGAAAACGGATTTTAATTCGAATAAACGGTTTGACCTATAAAACATTTTAAATTTTTATATTTGAATTGAGCTGGCTAATTAAAAAAGTTATCGTTTAGTATCTAGAAAGATAGTGTGTATGTAATTAATAGACCAATTCTTATCCGAAATGTTTCGTCATGTTTAAAACTTTTAGACCGATCAATACCTAGCAAAGTCCTTAGTTTTTTTTGGAGGCACAGCTCGCACACCCTCATGGACCAGGCTGAGCTAATTCCTAGGCAACAATTTTACGTTTGGCTTTGGGCCATCACACCTACTACCTCCGATTTCTAAATATAAGATATTTTAGTAAGCAACAATAGGCTACCAAAACATCTTACTATAACAGAAATAATATATTTTTGGGGCGTCCCTAATCTCTCCGCCATGCCGGACCGTATCGTCTTCCAGAATATATTCATAGGGACACTATTGATTGCTAATCTCAGCAAGAGGATTTTGATTATTGTGTACTTATATACGCTGCGGTTTACGCAGACCCATCGTCAACGTACGACCGATCCAGGGAACTCAACCTAGGTCTATAAAGTAAACATATACGTACAAAAACTCTGTGATAGATATACGGCTGCCATATATATAGGTGGCGGGCACGAAGAATACAATGCAATTACATCGTCGATCGATTACAATGTTCTTGGAAACTACTCCCTCCGTTTAGAAATATAAGATGTTTTAGGTTTGTGAAGAAGATGTATCTAGACATGTTTTAGTGTATAGGTTCGAATGAATCTAGACGCTAAAAGATGTCTAGATACATCTCATTCACAAACTTAAAATATCTTATACTATTTCCAAACGGAGGGAGTAGCTAGTACTGCACATCAACAATGCTTTCGTAATCATCGCCGACTCGATCAGTTGTGTTGTTAAATGTCCTGATCTCTGTCATAAGTATAGTTGAAGAGTGAATAAATTTGCAAGCACACCTTCCCCATAAAAGTACTGTAGCTCCCTCTGCATATTCATACGATCCTTATTCATTGTTTAGTTTTGGTCATTAATTTTATCAATAAAATGTGGATTGTGCAAGATATATGCTGGGGAATTCGTATTCAAATAGAGTTTCGACACGTACAATTTTATGACATGTTTTTCCTGCATTTTGAATCAAACTGATGATGGTCAAAATAAGGGAGCAACGCAGCAATTGTGGAGGGAGGGACGAAGATTAAGTGCACCCACTTATATAAATTGTCTCTTTCATGCCCTGGATATACCGTAGCACATCAAATAGAGATCCCAACCGCTGTCCCGTTCGTTGTCTCTGGCGATGCAACAACTAAACCTGTTATAATCTAGGGTACGCATTAATTCCCGACTTCCCGTACTACTCCTAGATATTTTCGTCAGCACGTAAGTTCGACCACGTCCTATTCGCATCGTTCACCTCATCAGGGACTTAAACTCGCCACGTCTCGAACAATCGCCCACACCTATATATATGCAGATCAACTCTATTTGCAACCCCTCTCCCTCTTACATTCCCTCTAGATTTCTCTCACAAGAGATTTGCAATATAAACCATTCCTTCTGTTTGCGTTTTCACTCACCGTTCTTGAAAGTTTTCTTTAGTGAATTGGAACCCCTAGATATCTAAAAGGCAGAGAACCTGATTCACACCCTAATGATCATGTGTATTGTTCTTCTAGTTCTTTCCCTTGACCGAAGAAGAATTGTTTCCTCCTATAGAGCAAAACTTTGAACCAGAATGTTTTTACTAGATACAAAGAATTAATATCATATTCAAAGCCTTCTCAAAGTTATGTTCCATGAAAATGATTTTGGCATATGCATATTGTATAACGGAAAACCCACCATCAACTAGATAAGGGATAATACCATCTACTTGACCTTGGCTCTAGCAATGTAATTTGGATTGCCAATATATCCAGCATAATATTAAACAAGATAGGAGATAGTGGATCTCCTTTCCTCCACCCTTTTTGCGTTTGAAAACAATGATCAAAATATGTATTCTAGACAAAATTAATGACCAAAATCATGATTTACTCGAATTTCCACACTACCCGAGAAACAAATTGATGAATCCATTCACACAATCTAGGATCAAATCCTTTCACACGTAAAACTCGTTTCAGAAAATGCCAATTAACCTCATCATAGACTTTCTTAAAGTCTCTATTATGAAGAACACTATCCTTCTTCTTCCTATGCAGTTCATGGATCATTTCGTGGAGGACAACAACTCCTCTCGGTATATATCGACCCACCATGATATTTTTTTAAGCTGGTCTTATAGCTTTGCGAGCAATATCGGAAATGCCACTTGTTCCCACTTCGTAAAAATCTTGAAGCTCACATTCAGAAGACAATTCTTTTGGGGAGAAGAAAGATGGTACAGTACTAAAAGTTAGAAGGAACATGGCTATAAAGTACATACATACGTCCAAAACAATCGTGCTAGATATATATTCAGGCGGACGGCCGCCATATGTGATTCAGACCCAGCGGCCAGGCACGAAGAAAACAATGCAACTACATCGTTGATTACCCTTCTCTT
This sequence comes from Avena insularis, assembly GCA_023614405.1. Taxonomy (NCBI): domain Eukaryota; kingdom Viridiplantae; phylum Streptophyta; class Magnoliopsida; order Poales; family Poaceae; genus Avena; species Avena insularis. The sequence continues at coordinate 2,301,423 of JAJUPC010000015.1, read as the reverse complement.
GGAAACTTGTACATCACAATAACACCCTGTTTGATTAGTTTTGTTTATTAATTTGGCTGTCTTGTATGCACACACAGCTTATAATACTATAACTATGATCTTGTAGCTATCGCCGACTCGGTTGCAGTTAAACGTCCTAATCTGCCATAAGTATAGTCGGATAACATAATAAACATGCCAGCACACCTTCCCCGTAAAAGAAGAAGCTGTTAACACTGTTCCTGTCCTTGAGATATCTGACGATGACTAAGTATCACGCCCTTAAATGACTTGTCTCTTGCGCGACCTGAACAATAATAGAGCATCGTCTTAGAGCTCAAGCTACATAGAGACTGGAATTTTTTTCAAAATTCAGAAACAACATTCAAGGTTTTAAAAAATTCTGAAAAAAACCTAGATGTAGATAATGACGTACTCTACCAACATACGAAATCTCAACCCAAAATACCTTATGATCCGGGCATACAAAAAATGCCAAATCTGACAGAGTTTGGAGCATTAAAATTTTATTGTTCAATACTTTAGATGCAATTCGATTTGATATTTTTTTCGCGTTGGTAGAGTACACTATTTTCTACGTCTAGAATATTTCTCTAAATTTTTTGAATGCCCGCGCCATAAAACGCTGCACTCGATCTCAACCGTCGTGTTTGACAATGGAATAATAAAAAACCTGTTAATCTAGCGTACCCATATTAATGCCCGTACTTGCAGCACCATAGTTGGACCAGGTCCCTTTCGCATCGCCCACTTCACTAGCGATTTACGGCTCGCCGCGTCTCATCTCAAGCGCCCGCGCGCTTATATATGCAGATGAACTCGACTTTGTAACCCCCTGTCATTTCCCTGCAGAATTGTCTCACAAGAGATTTACAATACAAGCACTCGGTCTCTTTGCGTGCATGCACAGAGGGGCTCCGATCCTGTCACAAACACGCCGTTAGGCAATCTGTGATGGAACCAAGTCCATGTTGTTGGCTGCCATTTCTTCCTGCGCATCTTGAGTGCAAACTAGGGATAAATCAGGTTGAGGTTACTCTAGTCTTTTTCCCCACTTTAGCTTTTAATTTTTATAGTTATTAGCAGTGTACGTACGGTAGTTTAAACAGACGGTGTTTCAAATATTCCCTGTAATGCCCCTTCAGGTCACTTACAAACAAGGCTACGGACACATAAAATGGCATCTTTGTTAGTACTCCCTCTGTTACATAAGCCTTTTGAGCAAGCTCAGGGAGTAGCCTATTTGTAGCAAACATTTGTAAGTACAAAGTTACAAACGTAATTGGTACATCAGCACACATATCATCCTCGAGATGTCGCAATATCCCTAAGATTGTTAGTAGGCTTAGGACATATACGGTACCCTTCCATGCCACCTACGGACATCACAATACAGAGAACATAAAATGGCCAGTACTATGTAAGTTGTCTATTTTAGCTAACACTATATACATCATTTATAAGTTGTTTGCAGAATGTTCGCGATTCTCCAGGAACTATGTCTCTGGGTGTGTTGAACGGTTCTCTAGTTTATCTTGCTTAACCATGTAGCTCACCCTTGGCAATGCCAACAGGAGCAGTGGGTCCTGCTTGGTTAGCACTAGCTGCAAGCACGACTCTTGGCAGTTAAAAGATGCAAATCATTTTCTTGCCCCCACCGGAGACCAATTCGGCTCGCCACCTTCGATAAGTGTTCGCATAAGTTACCAACAAGATATATATATGTCACGAAATCACATATGACATCTCTTCCAAACAACTGATATGATAGTGTTGTACTTGTCCTTCTAGAAAGTCTATATTCCATCTCTCGCTCTCCGTTTCTCATCACCATAGGTTATGATATATGGCACCACTTACACATATAACTTATATAAGCCTACCTACTACATATGCCTTAGCTCTTGGAGGTTTACTTTTGTTACTACATAACCACCACGAAAGCTTAGCAACTCTTAATTGACCAATAGCCATTGTGTTAACATTGCCGTGTGCATCATTCCGATGCAGAGGCTGGGGCTAGGCCTCCTTTTCGGGGGGAAATGCGACACGAAAATGATGTCTTAAGATCTGTATTTGAATTACTTACTTATATATTGTTGTGATTTTGTGTTCATTATTTATGGAATAATAATTAATTGTTAAACTATTTATATCCAGGAAAAAGATGCTCCACATATTCAAGAAGAAGGGTTTTTTCAAGCTTCTCCACTCTCATAGTATATATGTCTGTAAACTATGTTACATGTTGTTTAGCAAAGGATTAATAAAGTTTTGATAGCGATCAATAATCAGATGTATACACCTTCATGTACTTCTAATTAGTTAGTTCGCAGTTCTCACAAGTATGTGTTACCGGCCATACATAACCTAACAGTTTTAGCGTTGTAGTAAATCATGCAGGATGGGTAAAGCAAGGTTCCTCCATCTTTATTTGCAAGGTCACTATCTCAGAGGAGTAGCTACATGCAGCCGGCCACTTCTCAGACAAACATGTTTCTTAGACCAACGATGTTGGAATATACCAATAACTAGCCAACAAATTACCTTTATGTTCTGGTTCAGCCCATATCATGCATTTTTTCCTATAATTGTATCAGGTGACGTATACTATTAACTGGATCCTAACGAAATGGGGTTAGTTTTGTGACTAGTCAGATTGATTATCCAATAGTACTTCTTGGGCCATATTAAATCCAGATGAGAAATTAAGGTAGACGAGGCATCTGGAGAGAAAGAGACAAAACTTCTTGGGCCGATCGTATACCGAGAACGAAACCCCTCGCCGAGGAGCTAGCATCATTATACTATTGTGCATGATCGGACACTCGAGCAGCCTAGTAAGAAACGACAGATAAAACCGATGCATGCTTTGTACTTGACACCATGTATCTAGTAACTTCTAGAATATCTAGTACTCCCTCAAGTGTCGCCCATTTTGTACTAATCTAGTACAAATTTTGCACTAGACGAGCGACATTTATTATGGATCGGAGGGAGTAACTAAATTAAGAATTTGATAGAGAATGAACTGCCAAGGCCACGAAGATAGAAATGACTACTCACTTTACTAGGAATAGAAAATTCATCTCCTGAATTTAGGGAGCACATTTCACTCATATAGAGATAAGCAAAATAAAAAAGAGTGTAGAAGATCTTCCCTTAATTTCGTACCAAGTGATATTTTCATTTTGACATCAAAATGAACCAAGAATTGTTGCGGACTACAACTTGCACAGAGGAGATGTTTGTGTCTTCGAGTTTCAAGTCGAAGAGGGATATCTGACCGTGTCAATGCATACACTAGAGTTAGTGAGTTTGAACATTAAATTTAGAAGTGCACATATGTGGGAGTACCACGAACTTATGTTTGGCGTGGAGTAGGTGAATCTAAGCTACATGAGTTACAATGTTATATGATAGATATGGTAACATGCACTTTTCTTGAAGTTGTGTTTTGCATGTTATAACATGAGTTTTTTATTTTTTTGTATTGTTTGTATGTAACCGAAATATAAAAGGTCCATAAACAAAAGCGTGTGCATGCAGTAAAAGGGCATATGAGGCACTATTGAGTGTCGTGTTTGGTATTACATACCACGTCGGTAATTGGTGCCAAGGTAGCATGTACATTACATGCATCCAAATTCCACTGTTTGATCGATCGTGGGTCGTGGCACAAATCATAAATGTCGCGATAAATACTTCAGAGGATAGCTAGCCGCCAAGCTACCTAAATCTCGACATATATAAATTCTTGCGACGCCTTTTTTTCTGGTGGATCCTAAATGCTGCTTAAGCTCTTTCCATGGCACTTGACCATTTAGCTCGGCAGACTATCTTGTCACGTTAACGCTACTAGACGATCCCTAGCCGTACCCAACCAACAATGTCGCTTTTCGTAGAAGAAGGCTAAGAGATAGGCAAGCCATCCCATGCAACAAGCACATTGTCAATGCCGCTTTTTCCTTCGATGCCACCCTGGTATAATTTGTGTCACCAATACCTTTGGACAAACCCGTACGTCTTGCTAACTAGGAAATAGAACGAAAATATAAACTATTAGTTTGGGGGCAAACGTACACATCTTGCTAGCATCCATGATGAGGCATTTTGGACGAGCTAGAAAGAAGACCTTGACTTGTTACCATGCCCTTGTCGTTGTGCCCGGGCATACATATATATTCACACCCCGGCATTCTTAAACAAGTTCTCCAAGGTCAGCCAACGTTTACAGACAATGGACGATGATGAACTCGAGCAAGCTCTAGCCCTCATGTCGCTCGCCTCATCCGCACTCATCAACTCCCTCTCCAGATCATCATCGTCATCCCCGCCGCCAGATAGTCTCGTAGCAGCCTCTTCCCTCATGCCCGTGCTTATCACGTTTTTCATGGCCATCCACGTCGTGCACAGGATGGCCATGGAGCCGCATCCTTTCCGCGGCGCTGCAGCATTGGAGGAGCTCCTCGTCCTCGCTGCGGCTATGGCCACCATCGTCTCGCTCTTCTACCATCTGCTGTGAGACTGACTGGCTGCACGGACGAGGGTACGTGCTATATATAAGTAGTGTATATTTCGCACCTGCTCTACACATGTACTGCACTCTGAGCATGCCTGACTTAGTAAATGTTATCAATCGTGTCTATCCTGCTTTGCCAAAGGACTATACAGACGTAACACAACTACTTGGTCGAGTGAACAATCCGAAAATTGCTGATCGTCAGGTTATTTACCTACATAGGGGCTTAATTAGTCATTAGTAATTTGCAACCTACCATTTACCTGTTTTTCTTCTGGGCATCCCCTTTTTTATTCCATTGTTAATTTAGCAGGTTGGTTCAGTGGCTATCATTAGAATTTGCTATATCTTGTTGTTTTGGGTAGTGAATTTTAGTGAAAGATGTCATAGATGGTTGCAGCAACATGTTAGAGATGACCAAAGGAAGGAAAGTTCCAAAATTAGGTGTTTTTCGAAAAAGGGTGCTTTATTAAACTCAATAGTTTGCATCAAGCCGATACCACTATGAGTTCACACCCGGTCAAAAATCACATGTCTAACCAAAGAAAAACTTTGTCATCAAATCAGGTGGCCTTCTGCAGGTGCATCGGCTTGTCGCGGTCTTGCATTGGACAACACCCTTGCAGAAGCTGGAACTCAAGGAAGTATAATATGATTGTGGGGAGTATAATTAAACACTTGAAGGCCCGTTGCGACGGAATAATTCCTTGCAACTGGTTGCTGCCGTAGTTGCTGATTGTGACGTTGTTCTGCTTAGCTTGCCGATATTTTTATTGTATTTATTTTTGTTTTGGACATCTATTTGGTTGTTGTGGGTCGTGTGTGGCTTTTCATTTTGTTTACAGAGCAGTGTAAGTAATAACCAAGCCTTACGGGCTGTGTGTGGGCATTTTCGAGAGAGCGACCAATAAAATCTGCTTAGAGAATTATGAAAAATATCGGCCGACGTTTGGATCGGACTATATGTACTACGGTGTGAGTGTAACAACAGTGTATACTTTGTTTGTCGATGGAGCTGCTTGGCATGTATGCGTTGCTTGTCTTGCACGTACTACATGACAACGCTGCTTGTGTGCTGCATTTTCCGATCCAATTAAGTCGTAGCTTTGGAATGGTAGCTATTCTGCCGGCGGCCACGACATTATCATTTCATTACGTATGTTTAGCTCGGCCGGAGCTTCCCCTTGGTCTGTCCATCCATCCAACCAATGAACGATGGACGGAGTAAACTAAGCTTGGCCAACCATACATACACAATGCTCTCTTGCTTCCCCTGCCACGCCTCTTCCAAGTTCCAACACGCATGCATCCGTTGCTCTCTCCATCCGGCAGAGCATCGGAGCGGTCGCGCCGCCTACGCCTACGCCTACGATGGATGGTGGCGCAAGAAAGGTGGGTGGCCGGGGCTCCAGCTTCCGCCTCTCCAGGTTCGTTGTTGCTTCAAGTTTTCACAAATTAATACAGAGAATTTAGTGTCCGGGATCATGTTAGTTCGGGATCATGATCTGGGCCACCATCGGTTTTAACTCACTTTCTTGGTCCCTGGAAAGAGTACTAGGCGATTGTTTGCCCAATAGGCGTAACCAGTGAATGTTTCACCTTCTGCCTCTATGAGAAGGCGTGTGTAACGGTGTCAATGAACTACAAATGACGACGTGACTCAATGGAAGAAGAAAAAAATAACTAGATCAACGATGACAAGACATGCAATTTCTCGAGAATATTTTACTAGATCAACTCAACAGCTTAATGTACTTTTTATAAAATCTCGAAAACATCACGCACTTAGGGACTGAGTTCAACCTTACCCATGCAATTTCTTGTAAACTAATTTGATCATTTGCAAAATAGGAATGCTACATTTTAATTTCAAATATCAGGCTCATTTTCTACGCTTTTGGTTAAAGTTATAGAAGTCTAACATTTGTATCACATAAGTCACAAGAGGGCCCTCCAGGAATCATGAATTGGTCCATGGATTAGACTTTGGGCACATGCGTAACTCTGTTATGAAAAATCTATTCTTTAATTCATCAAAAAGTTTATAAGTTGTTAAGGACAAGAACACAAATTTGGTTTCATGCACGGTCTGGCGAATTCAATAGTATTGCAACTAAACAAATAATCATTCTTGTGCATTGATTCATTATTGGTCCTCTAATACATTTTGTTTTCACGGCCTTGTTTTCCTGCCATGGCAGTCCGACCGATCAAAGTAGGTCTTGCTTTTGCATACGAATGCAAGTGGAATCCCTCTTAAGTGTTCAGCTAATTAGGAAATTTTAGTTCAGTTAAAAGTTTAATCATAAACTATGAAGTAAGCTAGAAGTGAAGTAGGACCTATGCCACGGTTTTAATGGCTTTCCATTGTTATCACGTTCGATGCATTGTTATCCCGTTCGATGGGAGACGTGACAAGTGCATCCACTATAACTGTGGTATCACAAATTTATAATGGTCATAGTAAAAAGTATCATGCATATGATAGTAATGTATGATAATACCCCTATAACGCATACTATCATGTGGTAATAACATAGTCTCATCATATTTAATATGTGTACAAATCACAATGAATATTTTTAATTTTCTAATACTATATTTATGGTGATACCACTGTTATCTCTCTTATCGATAATTATAGACCCACATTAGTTTTTTTCCAACATGCCATGCATGATATTAAGGTGTGCTTGTTGAGAAGGCCATGTAATTTTGTTGCATTAGTCCTTATGAGCTGGAATGTATGGATCGATGACACCAAAAAAGCAAGGTGGCAATTACTAAGTGACAACTAGTGAGTCCTCGGTTGTTTCACTCGATGTCTTCCACACTCTTTAACTCAGACAATTAATCATTTCAAAATTTCGAACACGTAACTAAAAAAGCTTAGTATGCTCCCTCACTCCCTATATATACACCAGCACTTACCCAATAGTAGCTACATAGCATTGCACCTCCGTCTGACTACTGTATCCATGGATGTCCATGGTTACTTCACCGCCACTCTAGCCAAGATGTTGTTTGGCCGGTCTCGATGGATAGAAGCTATCATCAAGCCCTTGGCTGAACACTCACGGGACGAAGACATCATCAACGTCCCAGCCATGGAAGCCTTCGAGCTATTCACCATCAGCTTCTCCGTCGGATCAAACATCGCAAAGGTCAGAGCGGCCGTCCTAACCGAAGTGACACGTCCTCCAGACTGGCATGGTGGTCTGGTGTTGTGTATGTTAGTGGTCGCCGGAGTTGTTGTCGGTATCGTCACTGGAGCAACAACTACGGCGGCAGTTGAATTTCTTGCCGCTGCAAGACGAGGCTACTCAGACCAGAACATATATTGAAATGTGTACCGTTTGGAATTTTACATTTTAGAGATGTTGCAGCACTAAGGCTTAATTATATACGCTATCTGCTCATTGGAGTGTACATTTCATTTGGAATGCGTGGTCATAGGATCATATAGATTCTTAAGATTCGTTGTACATGCATGAGGAGGGGCCTTCCTGTTATAATAGTACACTCCACATATTATTCTATATTATAGATGAAAATACGCGCTTCGCCGCGCCACCTTACACTAGTAGAAAACAGGTCATCCGTTCACGTCCCTCAGAGCATTAGTCCCGGTTGCGCCACCAACCGGGACTAATGCTGGCACGCGTCCCGATTCGAGCGGGCACAGGGCCCGGAGGCATGCGTCCCGGTTGGTAAGGGGGCATACGTCCCGGTTTGTAACACCAACCGGGACTAAAGGTTTGGCGACAGCCACGTGGCGTGGCACACACCTTTAGTCCCGGTTGGTGGCTCCAACCGGGACGTATGCTCCCGCCCTCTATAAATGCAACGCCCCAGCCCCCTTTGCCTCCACTCTGTTTTTTCTCTTGGTGGAAGGTGTGAGGGGTGTGCTAGTTTTTCCTCCCCTATGCATGCATTCAAGGTGTTTGATGAAATGTTTGAGTGAATAATCCTGTTCAATTTCTCATAGAACAAAAATATAGAAGGTGTCCGAGACGCACTTGAGCTTTCTCCTCTTTATTTCCCTCGATCGAGGTTAGCAATCTTATCTTTTCTCTGTCATTGATACAATGCATGTGTCGATGTGAATTGGTCATTTCACTATTTATGATGTCCTGTTTTTTGATAAACTTACTTATATGATGCAGATGAACAGTCGGGAATGGATGTACGGTGACCGGCGCGTAGACGGGTATATGAAAGGCGTGGATAAATTTATCGATGTGGCTACGGCAAACAAAGAGAATGGTTTTATACGTTGTCCATGTGTTCAATGTCGGAACAACAAGGAGTACTCTTCCTCGAAAATCATTCGCGGCCACCTGAATATGAAAGGTTTCATGCCCAACTATAATTGCTGGACCAAGCACGGGGAAAGAGGGGTTATGATGGAAGATGGTGAAGAAGAAGATGATGATAACAACTATCATCATATGTTTCCTGAATACAGTGATACTGCAATGGAAGACAATGGAGAGGAAGGAGGTGAAGAACGGGCATCGATGAGCCCGATGAACTTGGTAGGGTCATTTCTGATGCAAAGCGAGACTGTGAAACAGAAAATGAGAAGTTGAAGTTAGAGGGCATGTTAGAAGATCACAAGAAATTGTTGTACCCAAATTGTAAAGATGGCAGCACAAAGCTCGGTACCACACTGGAATTGTTGCGATGGAAGGCAGAGTGTGGTCTAACTGACTCCTCATTTGAAAAGATGCTGAAAATAATGAAGTCAAGTTTTCAAAACATAACGAATTTCCCGCGAGTACCTACGAAGCAAAGATGACTCGTTGTCCTCTAGGATGCGATGTGCAAAAGATACATGCATGCATTAATGACTGCATCCTCTATCATGTAAGGAGTATGAGAATTTAGATAAATGCCGGTATGCAATGCGTATGGTATAAAATCGACGAGATGACCTGGTGATGTTGAGGGAGAGCCCTCCTAAGAGGGTTCCTGCTAAGGTTATGTGGTATGCTCCTATAATACCAAGGTTGAAACGCATGTTCAGAAACAAAGAGCATGCCAGGTTGTTGCGATGGCACAAAGAAGACCGTAAGAAAGACGGGAAGTTGAGACACCCTGCTGATGGGTCACAGTGGAGAAAAATCGAGAGAGACTTCCCAAACTTTGCAGGTGACGCAAGGAACTTATGGTTTGGTCTAAGTACGGATGGCATGAATCCTTTTGGGGAGCAGAGCTGCAGTCACAGTACCTAGCCCGTGACTCTATGTATCTACAACCTGCCTCCTTGGTTGTGCATAAAGCGTAAGTTCATTATGATGCCAGTGCTCATCCAAGGCCCGAAGCAACCGGACAACGACATTGATGTGTACCTTAGGCCATTAGTTGAAGAACTCTTACAGTTGTGGGGCAAACCAGGTGTACGTGCGTGGGATGAGAACAAACAGGAGCCATTTGATCTACGAGGGTTGTTATTCATAACCATCAATGATTGGCCTGCTCTTAGTAACCTTTCAGGACAGACAAACAAGGGATATAAGGCATGCACACACTGTTTAGATAAGACTGAAGGTACATATTTGCATAAATGCAAGAAGGTTGTGTACCTGGTGAATCGACGATTTCTTTCGACCAATCATCCCGTAAGAAAGAAAGGCAAGCATTTCAAAGGTGAGGCAGATCACCGGAAGAAACCTGAACTCCCTGCTGGTGATGATGTATTTGGTATGGTCAAGGACATAGAAGTAATCTTTGGAAAGGGTCCCGACGGTCAATCAATTCCGAATGACGTCGCTACAGGACACACACCCATGTGGAAGAAGAAATCTATATTTTGGGAGCTGCCATATTGGAAAGTCCTGCGTGTCCGCTCTTCAATCGACGTGATGCACGTGACGAAGAATCTTTGCGTGAACCTGCTAGGATTCCTAGGCGTGTATGGGAAGACAAAAGATACACCAGAAGCATGGGAGGACCAACAAATTATGAAAGACCCAAAGAACATGCATACACAGAACAAGACGGATAAAGGGCGTCACTTAAGTCGTGCCAGCTATGCTCTTACCAAAGCAGAGAAGGAAATCTTTTTTGAAGTCCTTTACAGTATCAAGGTGCCGTCGGGCTTCTCAACTAATATAAAGGGGATAATAAATATGGCAAAGAAAAAGTTCCAAAACCTGAAGTCTCATGACTTTCACGTGATTATGACGCAGTTGCTTCCGATTGCATTGAGGGGGCTTCTACCGGAAAATGTTCGAGTACCCATTGTGAAGCTGTGTGCATTTCTCAATGCAATATCTCATAAGGTAATCAATCCAGATATTCTGCCAAGGTTACAGAAGGATGTGGTACAATGTCTTGTTAGTTTTGAATTGGTGTTCCCACCTCCCTTCTTCAATATTATGACGCATCTCCTGGTTCACCTAGTGGAAGAGATTACCATTCTTGGTCCGGTATTTCTGCACAATATGTTCCCCTTTGAGAGGTTCATGGGAGTCTTAAAGAAATATGTTCATAACCGTGCTAGACCAGAAGGAAGCATCTCCAAGGGATATGGAACAGAGGAGGTCATTGAGTTTTGTGTTGACTTTATTCCTGACCTTAAGCCGATTGGTGTTTCTGACTCGCGTCATGAGGGAAGACTAAGTGGAAAAGGCACACTGGGAAAGAAAGCAATGATATGTAGGGACGGGGATTCTTTCACTAAAGCACACTACACAGTTCTACATAATTCCACCTTGGCAGCTCCGTATATCGAGGAACACAAGAATATTGTACGCTCCAAAAACCCAGGGAAGCCTGAATCATGGATTACAAATGAACACATGAAGTCTTTCGGTGGTTGGATGCAGACACATATCTTGAATGACACCACTGTTGGAGATCAGCTATACTTGTTGGCCGCGTCACCATCTTCTACTGTATTGAATTTCCAAGGGTACGAAATAAATGGGAATACATTCTACACGATCGCCCAAGATAAAAAGAGCACCAACCAAAATAGTGGTGTCCGCTTTGATGCAATAGACGAGAATGGACAAAAGGACACATATTATGGTTACATAGAGGAGATATGGGAACTAGACTATGGAGTCTCTTTTAAGGTCCCTTTGTTTCGCTGCAAATGGGTCAACCTGAATGGGGAAGGGGTAAAGATAGACCAGTTGTACGGAATGACAACAGTGGATCTCAACAATCTTGGTTATAGAGATGAACCATTCGTCCTAGCCAATGATGTGTCTCAGGTTTTCTATGTGAAGGACATGTCCTCCAGACCGGAAAAAAAATATGCAAACGAATACATCATATGATGAGCCAAAGCGTCACATTGTTCTTTCAGGGAAAAGAAACATCGCGGGAATCAAGGACAAGACAGACATGTCAGAAGATTATAATAAGTTTGATGAAATTCCGCCCTTCACAGTGAAAACTGACCCAAGCATTCCGTTAAGTAAAGAAGATGCTCCATGCTTACGTCTGAAGCGATCATAAGGCAGGACATATGCCAAGAAGTTCATGCTCATATTATGTAACTCTAGTTCATGTCTTTCGCGGTTTGTGGCTTCACCGAAGGATATCTTTCGCGGTTTGTGGCTTGACCGGGACTATATATAGGGGGGCCTTTAGTCCCGGTTTTGTAGTCTCAGTTTTTAATATTAATAAATGTCTTGAGTGTTAGTCCCGTTTTGTGGCTGGACCGGGAATATGAAGAAGTTGTCCTGGTTCGTACTTACCATTCAGATCTGATCTCCAAACACGCGTGGTCACATATTAGGGAGTGCCTCTATGACCAGTTTCTTAGAGATGCCGGAGGATTGGGATCCGGCGGCATCTCCCTGAAACTGGTCGTAGTGGTGTCCCTGCTCTCGAAAACCATCTTGTAGCTTGTAACTTCTCTAACTAGATCAATACACCTGGGAGCTAACTAATTTCACATATTAGGGAGTGCCTCTATGACCAGTTTCTCGGAGATGCCGGAGGACTAGGCTCCGTCGGCATCTCCCTGAAACTGGCCGTAGTGGTGTCCCTGCTCTCAAAAACCATCTTGCAGCTTGTAACTTCTCTAACTAGATCAATACGCCTGGGAGCTAACTAATTTCACATATTAGGGAGTGCCTCTATGACCAGTTTCTCGGAGATGCCGGAGGACTGGGCTCCGTCGGCATCTCCCTGAAACTGGTCGTAGTGGTGTCCCTGCTCTCGAAACCATCTTGGAGATGCCTCAAACTGGCTGGAGGACTAGACTCATAAGGATGCCTATTTATAGTACAAGCAGCTCGGCATAGTGTCGACACTTACGAAATAATGTCGACACTCACCCCTATTATTAGTGCTAACTCGTGTTTTGTTCCGGTTGGTGTCTCCAACCGGGACTAAAGGTTCATCTTTAGTCCCGGTTGGTGACACCATCCGGGACAAGGTACACGCCGCACGACATAATGTCGACACTCACCCCTATCATTAGTGCTGCCTGGCCCAGCCTGCCGAAATCCCTCCAACCGGGACTAAAGATGAACCTTTAGTATATTGAAAATCCGAACAATGAAAATCCTGTTTCAGAATTCTACCGTCCCATTTTTAGAACAATCCGAACAATGAAAATCCTTCGCGTGGTGTCATATTATGTTACATAGTTGAAAGGAAAAATACCAAACTTGGTATATTGACCATGTTTCGAAAAAACCTTCACAAAATAACCTATCATGTTCGAGGTTTCATGGCTTTCGGTCCAAATGACCGATGTTATGTGCTGAATCACGGCATAGTTTGTGAAGTTGTGCCCATATTATGCATGCGTGTGGACATTGGTATGGAGAACAATGTTGCAGGAGGAAGTTTTCCTTTTTGTCGCACGAAAAGCCCTTTTCCATTTTCCGAGCGCAAAAAACGGGTCATTTTGTGAAGTAACCACCAAAATGCCGTTTCAGAATGCTACCGTCCCATTTTCCTAAAATACTAGACCACCTTACATGGACTATCTCCCAACCGGGACATCTCAAACATTTTCGTCCATCCCGAGTAAAAAGGACAAATGTCTGCCGAATCGGTAGAAAGTGGGTCCGGTTTGTACTACAGGTACATGATCTATCGCCCATGATTTTTTGAAATCATTTTTAGACTCGCAATATGTGGTTTCTTCAGAGATCCAATGCAAGTTCTAACGATGCTCGTCCCCTATCTTCATGCACACCGGTTCGACCATAGTTAGAAATTCAGATAATTCAAAACGGGCATAATAAATTCAAAGAAATCCGAACAATGGAAATCCTTCGCGTGGTGTCATATTATGTTACATAGTTGAAAGGAAAAATACCAGACTTGGTATATTGATCATGTTTCGAAAAAACATTCACAAAATGACCTATCATGTTTGAGGTTTCATGGCTTTCGGTCCAAATGACCGATGTTATGTGCTGAATCACGGCATAGTTTGTGATTTTTCCCCATATTATGCATGCGTGTGGACATTGGTATGGAGAACAATGTTGCAGGAGGAAGTTTTCCTTTTTGTCGCACGGAAAAGCTCTTTTCCATTTTCCGAGCGCAAAAATCGGGTCGTTTTGTGAAGTAACCACCAAAATGTCGTTTCAGAATGCTACCGTCCTATTTTCCTAAAATACTAGACCACCTTACATGGACTATCTCCCAACCGGGACATCTCAAACCTTTTCGTCCATCCCGGGTAAAAAGGACAAATGTCTGCCGAATCGGTAGGAACTGGGTCCGGTTTGTACTACAGGTACATGATCTATCGCCCGTGATTTTTTGAAAAAATCATTTTTAGACTCGCAATATGTGGTTTCTTCAGAGATCCAATGCAAGTTCTAACGATGCTCGTCCCCTATCTTCATGCACACCGGTTCGACCATAGTTAGAAATTCAGATAATTCAAAACGGGCATAATAAATTCAAAAAAAATCCGAACAATGAAAATCCTTCACGTGGTGTCATATTATGTTACATAGTTGAAAGGAAAAATACCAGACTTGGCATATTGATCATGTTTCGAAAAAACCTTCACAAAATGACTTATCATGTTCGAGGTTTCATGGCTTTCGGTCCAAATGACCGATGTTATGTGCTGAATCACGACACAGTTTGTGATGTTGTGCCCATATTATGCATGCGTGTGGACATTGGTATGGAGAACAATGTTGCAGGAGGAAGTTTTCCTTTTGTCGCACGGAAAAGCCCTTTTCTATTTTCCGAGCGCAAAAAACGGGTCGTTTTGTGAAGTAACCACCAAAATGCCGTTTCAGAATGCTACCGTACCATTTTCCTAAAATACTAGACCATCTTACATGGACTATCTAACAACCGGGACATCTCAAACCTTTTCGTCCATCCCGGGTAAAAAGGACAAATGTCTACCGAATCGGCAGAAAGTGGGTCCGGTTTGTACTACAGGTACATGATCTATCGCCCGTGATTTTTTGAAAAAATCATTTTTAGACTCGCAATATGTGGTTTCTTCAAAGATCCAATGCAAGTTCTAACGATGCGCGTCCCCTATCTTCATGCACACCGGTTCAACCATAGTTAGAAATTCAGATAATTCAAAACGGGCATAATAAATTCAAAAAAATCCGAACAATGAAAATCCTTGCGTGGTGTCATATTATGTAACATAGTTGAAAGGAAAAATACCAGACTTGGTATATTAATCATGTTTCGAAAAAACCTTCACAAAATGACCTATCATGTTCGAGGTTTCATGGCTTTCGGTCCAAATGATCGATGTTATGTGCTGAATCATGGCATAGTTTGTGATATTGTTCCCATATTATACATGCGTGTGGACATTGGTATAGAGAACAATGTTGCAGGAGGAAGTTTTCCTTTTTGTCGCACGGAAAAGCCCTTTTCCATTTTCTGAGCGCAAAAAACGGGTCGTTTTGTGAAGTAACCACCAAAATGCCGTTTCAGAATGCTACCGTCCCATTTTCCTAAAACACTAGACCACCTTACATGGACTATCTCCCAACCGGGACATCTCAAACCTTTTCGTCCATCCCGAGTAAAAAGGACAAATGTCTGCCGAATCGGTAGGAAGTGGGTCCGGTTTGTACTACAGGTACATGATCTATCGCCCGTGATTTTTTGAAAAATTCATTTTTAGACTTGCATTATGTGGTTTCTTCAGAGATCCAATGCAAGTTCTAAATGAACCATTTTTGTTCCCACGATTTTTCTTCCCGCCATTTTTTCTCGGCATTTCTCCCGCCAGTTTTTCCCTCCGGTTCTTCCCTCCAGTTATCTTCCTGCCATTTCTCACTATATATATGTAGGGTTGGCCTCTATTGTCATTTCACATCTCTAGACTCATATCTGCAACCTCATCACTCTTTCCCATGACTTCCACCGTAGCACTAACTCCCAGGGAGGCGGAGGCGCTTTGCGCCTCGAACTACCCCTGCCCGCCGGGCTACTGTGTCCCTGTCGGCTGGATGCTGAGCGCCGGAGGCATGCCAGTTCCTCCTGTCCCTCTAGGTATGGCACGTCGGATGGCCATCACGAACCACTACTACTTCGAGCTCACGCCGGAGCAGCGGAGGAATCCCAAATGGCATCCCGACTATTTCCCGACTTGGAAAGCCTTCTTCGTGGATCGGCGTGAGAGGGCGCTCGCCAGGCACGAGGAGGACGGCCCACCTCCTCCGAACTTCAATGAGGCCGGCCGTCGGCTGTGGTGGCGCGGTCGGACTCTCCAGAGCGTCATGGCCTACGACACGGCCGCCGACTCTAGCCCCCGCCTGCGCTACCCTCAAGTCTGACCCTCGTACCTTCAAGATTCAAATTTCAAGATTCAACTACGGACCCGATGATTGATGACTAGCCACCATGTAATCGGCACGGCTTTTAGTATTAGTATTACAGGTGTAGGCAGGAGCATGACTGAATCATTCCAACATTGCAAAACAAGTTCGGCCGATTATGGCTTAATCTGGCCATATATCTTAATTTTCAGTTCTTCTATGTAACTTTGTGTTAGTTGCGTTATGTACTTTAATTCCAGATCTATCCTAATAAAATTTTCTTTCCGCCCATTATTTTCCGTCCTTTTTTTTCTGCCCATTAATATATATAAAATATAAGTTAATTCAAATCCAAATTAAAAACATAAAATGGTTTTGAATTACTTATTCAAATCCAAACACTTTTTATGTTTAAAGTTTTTCTAAATTCCAAATTAATATTAAAAAAATATAAGTTAATTCATTTTTAATTGTAAATGGTTCATATTTTAAATGGTTACATTAATTATTTTTTAAAATAGAAAATGGTTTTGAATTATTTATTCAAATCCAAACACTTTTTATGTTTAAAGTTTTTCTAAATTCCAAATTAATATTCAAAAAATATAAGTTAATTCATTTTTTATTTTAAATGGTTACATTAATTATTTTTTAAAAACAGAAAATGGTTTTGGATTATTTATTCAAATGCAAACACTTTTTATGTTTAAAGTTTTTCTAAATTCCAAATTAATATTCAAAAAATATAAGTTAATTCATTTTTAATTTTAAATGGTTCATAGTTTAAATGGTTACATTAATTATTTTTAAAAACACAAAATGGTTTTGAATTAGTTATTCAAATTCAAACACTTTTTATGTTTAAAGTTTTTCTAAATTCCAAAGTAATTATTATTTAAAAAATATTACAAATTTAAACCCCAAAATAAAAAATAAGGCGGGAACAGAGAGAAAATTCCTGAAATTTTTTTAAAACAGGTTCATATGTCCCGGTTGAAGCCACCAACCGTGACTAAAGACCCCTACGCGCGCCAACCCTTGGTCTGCTGAAAAAAGTGGAGTATACGTCCCGGTTGGTGGCTCCAACCGGGACGTATGACCCTTTAGTCCCGGTTGGAGCCACCAACCGGGACAAAAGGGGCTTCACTACTTAACCGCGCGCCCCTTCTCCTTCTTCTTCTTCTTCCCCATCTCATTCATCGACGCACGCACACAGGAACCCCCCACGACGCCGCGAAGTCGCTCACGAGTTCTTGTCATTGCTCGTTGCAAGGATAGGAACCGCCGCATTCCCCTCTCTCTCCCAGTACCAATCTCATCCCCTCACGTTCCTTCTCACGTTCTTCCCCATTTTAGCAGAAACCCTAACTCGTCGTCGTCGCCGTTCAGAGCCTCCCAGAGCCAAGCCAAGGTGCCGAGGAGCTCCGCCGTGCTGGACTGCGTCTCTACTCCAAAGGAATCGGCCCTGCTCGGCCTTAATCAAGCTCTGCATCCCATCTTCCCGAGCTCCGACCGCCGTCAATTCGCCTCCGTCCGGCCACCCCTTGCTTCCTCGACCCCGGCATCGCGTTCGTGGTGAGCCACTGGTGCTCTAGCACCTCTTCACACGCTCCCTCTCGCTCTCTAGCTCTACCGCGACGACCATCCATCGCCGCCGCCTCTGTCCGCCGTGGTGCTCGTCGCTCCGGCGACCAATAATGGGCGGCGGCACCACCATATGGTTCGCCTCGACGAGCTCTTTCCAACGCGCCCCCTCTCGCTGCCCCGCGCGGCCTCAATCGCTGGCGGCGCCACCACCATGGGTGGTGTCATCGTGACATCATCATTTTTTGTTTTCTGTTAATGTTTTCTGAAATGATTTCTGTAATTATTATGTAATTGATTATTGCTGAGGCGGCCGAAAGAGCCAGAGTTCCCCAGCACCAAAGAAGAAAAAGCCAAAGTGTTGAAAATGCTAAAGTCTCTTCATCAACCCGAGCCAAAGCTGCCATCGAACTATGAGCGTTCTATTCTCAAGTCACATGCGGCACAAAAAGCCTCAAAGAGCAGTACTGATGCAAGCGAGAAATCTGTTGCCCAGCTCGGAGAACAAGCAAAACAGTCTTGCGCCCCTCTCAAGGTGATTTCCCAAACCAATGTGGGGTCGAGCAAATATGGGCCGAAGAGCAGTATGATCCAGAGGTAGTTGCACAGTACGGAGAAGCTGCCGTTGCTCAAGGTATGAGTATTGCCCAGTACTTATCCTAATTAGAGTACTTCCCCGTGAGTGAAGTAGCATACAAATACCAGTACGGCAAACCTCTCGTCAAACCTGAGGAGGTAAATAATCTTCCAACAAAAATGCGAAGATTGCATAACTGGTACTTGCATGCCACAAAGGCCGGGGCTAACTGGATAGTGCTGAAGGTTACAAAAAAGCATTATGGGAAAGATATAGATGACATGATATCCATTGAATTTGATGAACTATTTCAATTATTCAATCAAGACGCCTTGGACAAATCGATCATGAGTGCCTATTATCTGTAAGTACTAATTCTGTAATTAATTTAGTCTCCAGCTATCTCACCTTGTTTATTGCATGTATATAATCATACTGTAATATGCAGAATGAAGATTCTCGAATGCAGCACAGGACAAATCTATGACATTGGCTTCATTGACCCATATTGGGTTCATCAAGCTAATCTCAAAACAAACCCCCAGGATACGGAGGATAATATAGTACACGCGTTAAGGTTTCAAGAAACCAGAAGGGAAATACTTTTTCCTTACAACTTCGAGTGAGTGTTATTGTCTTGTATACACTTTCTATTTCGCTTACTCGATGTTTAAGTATATAATTGATTAGTTATGCATTCGTAGCTTCCACTATATTCTGTTAATCATTCAACTTGACAAAGGGCGTGTACTAGTCATGGACTCGAAACATAAACCCCTTGAGCAGTGGAAAGACATGCAGATACTTCTCCAGCGGTAATTCTAATCATTACGACACTATATCGGCAACGTTCGTGAATTTTATGATATCAAGTAATTAATAACTTATTCTATTCGTTTTCTTCGCCGGGCAGCGCTTGGAAACAGTTCACCAACAAGGCTAGGGGTGTTTGGAAAGCGGAGCTTACATTTGAAGCACTAGATGTAAGCACCACTAGCTATATCCGCGCATCTCTTTGATTCTAGTTTTGATACAGTTATTATCATGCTTGATTATTATTTTGATTGAACTATGTTCTCGTAAAGTGCCTGACGCAGGGACCAGGTAACAATCTATGTGGATACTATGTTTGCGAGTTCATCCGGCAGACGTGCGATGAGAAGGGCAGAAATTTAGAGCAACTCCACGTACGTAAACAATTTCCATAGTTTTTAATTACAATCAAATTGTGTTTAGTTTCATTCATATAGGCTGACTCCTTTTTTAAATCAGATCGAACGTCTATGGGACGGTCTTCTGCCAAAGGATCGCGTACGAGCAATTCAGGAGGAATTGGCGGGATTCTTGGATGCAGAAGTCATAGACCCAAAAGGGGAATACTATTCGGTTGTGTATAGACAATAGGGATTGTACAAAGAGCAACTTTTGTATGTAGTGCATGAACTCGATCCGTGTATCGAATGTAATATTGTCATGATGATCTTGTGTAATATAATGGTTCCTTCATTGATGAGTGCAAAACACTAAATAAACAATAAATCAACCTAAATGAATTCTTCCGCCGGCACAAAAAGTGGCCAAAATTGTCGCGGCAACAAAAGTTGCCAATGAATTCTTCGCCATGGCAGAAAATGTAAATCTACTGCCGCAGAAGGTTATTTGTCCCGTTAGGTATTAACCGGGACTTGCTCCACCCTCGCCTCTACCGCTGCCACGTGTACCCCCATTTGTCCCGGTTGGTAGGGCAACCGGGACTAAAGGTTGGGGCTTTAGTCCCGATTGCCCCGTCCCGGTTGGGCAACCGGGACTAATGCCCCTTACCAACCGGGACGCATGGCACGTTCTCCACTAGTGTTAATTTCATTCCAACACAATGTGGCCGGCTCGGTAGAAATGTACACATTTTCTTCTGTTTAGACCGGTACTACTCATAATCGCTTTTCTCGTCACCATAATGAGGGGCTGCAACAACGGATATGTAGCTCCAAGGAGGGGGCGTCGTCCGCGGTGCTCTACGGTAGTGGGCCAGCGGTAGTGTACCTACTGTTTCTAGGTTGAGACAGAAAGATAAAAAAATCTTACAACATGTAAAATAGAAACAACCATTGTGTCCGAGTCCAAGTTTTATTTTAACCGAGTGGGCAGTAAGGCATCTCTGATAAAACAAAGACCTTTCCTCCCGTCAAAAAAATTTGTCATGTAACTTGAGAGACTAACCTTGTAGTAACAAAAAAAATTGTCCATTGGCCCAAATCGATGGCTAGATTAACTGGTTACCCATGATCCAATGGCTCACGAAGCTGTGAGCGGGAAAGCGAGAAAGCGATGAGAAGGCTTCCATGTCATCATGATTAATCTATAGAAGAGTTTGAAATTATAAAAGTGTCTCTAGAAGAATCCAAATAACGACTAGCAGAGAATATAATGACAAACCAATAAACAACTAAAGAAGTTATTGATTACAAATGTGAAGCACAATGGTCATCATCACCGTACGACAGAAGACCTATTAACTTTTTTTCTATATATAAAGGAAGCTTTATTACTTAAATAGTTTAAAGTATTACATCCGGCCTTTGCATAACTAGAACGTACATAACCGACACAAGTTCAAAAGTTATAAAACGAAATAAAGACGAATTACATGTCAAAATGAGAAATTGCGCCTAAGGTGATGGAGGATCGATCCAAAGATTATGTTACCATACATGTTGACTAAAAAATCTCGCGCCGTGTCTTCTAGTCTATACACACCTCCACAAATAGGTCGTGAAACTCCACGTGGTGTAGAGAAGACTATAAACGAAGTGTATTGATACGCCGGTAGATAATCCACAAGAGAGATGTTTTCTTCATTAAAAACTTTATTATTTCTACATAACCATAGCGATCAAATAATGGCAATCACTCCCACTCTTAGGAGGTTTTTGTACTTTGATGATTGACGTATAGAACAGGTAAAATTGTATTGAAAGAACAAATGCTTGATTTTTATCATGGTGGAAGAAACACTTTGTACTTCCGTGCCAAATCCACCTAAATAGGTTATCTTTAGTAAGAATAACCCACCCCTAACTAGGTTGTATTTAGTAAGAATAGCCGACCCCTAACTAGGTTGTCTTTAGTAAGAATAACCCACCGATGAAGATACAACACAATTTTTTTGATCTTTAGGGGTATTATCTTAAAAAAAATTCTATTATTATCAACTGGTAAGTCTAATTGGACTAGTGCTTTGTACATAGAATCTATAGAGAATTTATCATTCTCATGCAGATTCTAACAAAATTCATCAGACCCATGTGCTAAATGGACCATAGCCAAGCGCTGAAGCAAGGCATTCCAAGAAGCCAGCTTGGGTCCAAGTAAATCTCTTCTAAACATCATATTTGGAGGATAAGTATCCAAAACCATAGAAATTGTATAACTCTTCTGAAAAAACAGCATACAAGAAAGGATAATGTTTCCGAGGTGTACCATTACCTAGCCACTCGTCCTCCAGAAATGTATCTCTGATCTGTCCTTAATTGAAAAAATATCTAAATAGAAATAAATATTTCTTCATTGGCATTATACCAACCTAGAAATATGAGTTTCTAGGTTTCCAAAATACCTAAGATAATGCTTTCGAGTCAACATACTTATGTTTCAAAAGATTATCCATACTCTGTCTTTAGTGAGTAACTTCAAGAGCCATTTTTTTACGAACCACAGTAGCCTACTGCATATTTTTATATATTTTTTGGTTAAGGAAGATGTTCCAAAGTATATACAAGAGGGATTGTACAAAACAAGAAAAAAATAGACTATATATATGCTACTGCTAGACTACAGGAAATGTACATAATTACAGGAAGTTATCAATCTAAGCAGCAAAGGAAGCATAATACTTCCTCTTTATTCTGAACTTGATCCATTTCAACTCAGTGTTGAAGAAAGCTTTGGAACGATATAAATTGGGGACAACTTTTTGAAATAGGAATCCATTTCTGATCCTCAAGATTGCCCGGGTCATTAGGATGGCAATTTCCATGAATAAAGGTTGCTGGAAATGTTGATTGAACATGTCTAGGCATTGTAGATGTGAGTCTGTGTTTGCTAAATTTCCTTGTGAGCAGACATATTGCCAGCAAGCTCTGGAAAATTTACAGTGAAGGAACAGATGACCCTTTGTTTCTATGACTTGATCATTGCACATGATGCAGGAATAGTATGGGAGGAAACAAATCCTTCGGTGCAAAATGTCTCTTGAATTTAGTCCGTCCTGCAATAGTATCCAGAAGAAGACTTTGTGTTTTTTCGGACAACAACTTTTCCATAACCATTTGAAGGAAGTGGGAGCAGGATCTGAGGCTTTGGTAGCCTTCAAGAGCCATTTACGAAGGCGGGTTGTGTTATTGACCGCAAGACATCATGAATACCAAGCCCACCCTAGACTTTGGGGCGGGAAACCACACTCCGCTTAGCTAGGCGATATTTCTTTTTCTTACTATCACCCTGCCAAAAGAATCTTTATCGGAAGTAACCCAATCTCTTTAAGACTCCTTTTGGTAGTTAGAAGAATAATATTATATGTATATATAGTACCATGTTACCTACTACTAAGTTAATGAGGAACAATCTTTCCATAAGAATAGAAATTTAACTTCTTGAACAACTCAATCCTAATTGTAATCTTCTCTCAACAAATTTTCATTCAGCATTTGTGATTTTCTGATAATAAATCGGTATACCCAAATACATAATTGGAAACTGGCATTGTCTGCAACCAAATAACCCGCCGTACAAATTAGCCTCATCAAAGCAAAACAATTCACTCTTATGAAAATTAATTTTATGACACGGTAGTTGCATGAACACTGATATAATTAATTTTAGTTTTTTATCTTTTTCGATATCATGTTTCATAAAAAGTATTATATAATCAGAATATTGAAGAAAGGATAGTCCATCATAAACTAGATGAGGAATCATACCTCAAATTTAGCCAACAGACATTCCGCGCTCAATCATAACAGCTAGCATATCAGCCACTATATAAAATAGCATTGGTGATAATGAGTCGCCTTGTCTTAGTCCCTTGTTTGTCTAGAAATATTTGTCAACGCCGTGATTGATTTTAATGGCCAAGGTATCTCCGGATATAAACCTATGAATTAAAACACGCCAATCTATAGAGAAACTTTTCATTATAGGACTTTGGTGGAGGAAAGACCACATGACTTTGCCATAGCCTCATAACCTTATCTGAATCAATTTTTAAAATAACCCATTCGACTCTTTCCTATATAGTTCATGTATTATTTCATGAAGTATAACCACCCCATCCAAGATGTTGTGGTCTTGAATGAAAACAGTCTAAGAAGGACGAACCACATGGTCAGCTACTATGTTATTGTTGCTACGAATATAACTAGGATACACATAACCGATAAGAAATAATAGAATAAAGTAGAAGCAAAACGTATTGTCAAATTCCATCGTGATTATGAAAGTAGTGCCCACAAGTAGTGATGCATCATCCACCGATCAGCTGGACAACCCTTATATTGTTGGCCTGTCGTAGATTTGGATGGCAATGGGTACCCGATACCCGCTAAAATGAAGGGTACCCGCATTAAATAGGGAGAATTTGGATAAAAAACACGCGGAGTCTGCTTATTGGTAAAATTCCATACCCGACAGGTCTAGCACAGGCGGATATGCGGGGCGCCAAACCCGCAAACTCGCTTGACTTGAGGATGGCCCACGTGTCATTGTCTTGAGGGTAACCCTAAGAGCCCACGATTGGAATCCCACCAATCCCACCCCCACGTGGCATGATCCAAACCACCCCATCTCTCTAGTCACTTTCTCATGCAGTCATGTGCACACGCCACCTCTCTCGTTCTCAGCTGTTGCGCACACGTCTCCATCTCTATCGTTCTTAGTTCTGGCAAATATGGAATTAAGTGTGCAAAGCAGACCTAGCTAACCATGTAATATGAATTGAAGACTGCATGTGAAAACAAGGAGGTCAGCTCAACCCATTCCCATGTGAATAGCGAGGAGTAGTAGAAGCATGGTGGGCCTGCTCTGAAGGATGCGACGGTTGCGAATCATCCTTATTTGGTAGATCTACTGGTGTTGGCTTTTGTTTTCTCTTTTATTTTTCTCTTTTTTTCTTTTAGGCTTGCTTGGGTTGATCGTCTCATAAGTTATACCGTGTGGTTTCCTATATTAGTATAGTGGAACGAAAACCTATTTTGAGGACAATGTTTTAAATCCGTTACAATTTTTGTTCTTCTTTTTCGAGTTAGTAAAAAGGAACGAACAATTTTGCATCTTTGGTATAATATGTATTTTCGCGAAATGGGCCATAATAAAATGGATTTTAATTATCTAGAGAAGATTCACTTGGAAGTAACTATATCCTAGATACGTATGCACAGTACGTCACGATTGAATGAATAAAAAAACTAAAAAATACCTAAGTTAAAGATTTATCAACAGGTTGATGATACACGAGTCTCTAATTCTGAACCAAGAGTTATTACTGTGGAATTTGTCAATTGAGTAAAGTAATAATATTAATAACTAGATCATGTAATCCCATTGAAAAAAGGAATTAATTGATTTTTTATTTTGGACTATTTCTTTTTCAATAGTACCCTCGCTTTGGAGTGAATGGTCAAATATTCCACTATTCACTATCAAAACACGCTAGAGTTGCTTGCAATTTGGGTGAAAATTATACCGTGCATGATTTCCTGGCTGTTTCGACCCTCCATTAAGGATGGCAATGGGTATGATATGGGCAGGATAGAGCAATACCATACACATATCCGTGTAGCCAAAGGGTACAAAAACTGACCCATACCCGCACCCATGGTTATAAAAATTTACCCATACTCATGCCCGGCGGGTACCCATACCCATTGCGTACCCGACGGGTATATCCAATAGTATATAAGTTATTCAAAAATTTACTTTCATCAATAGCATATTTAAAAAAAGACAATAAACTCTACTTACTAATAGTAGATGAGTACATGAAAGTATCAAATTAAAGTTTAGAAGTCGCAATCTTATACTCGTCCCTATGCTTTTCGGCCGCATACGTTCAAACTCTATAGATAAGTTTGATATGTCAGTTTAAACGGGCAGGGTATGGGTATACCCATGGATACAAGTCTATACTCGTGCCCGTACTCATGACTTAACGGGTAGGGTATGGATATTACCCATGGGTATAAAAGTGTGTCTATACCCTACCCATGCGGGTACGGTACCCGCGGGTACCCGTACCCATAGGTAAAATTGCCATCCTTACCCTCTATATTATTGTCACTGAGCTACGTGTTGCGTCTCACTCCAAGATAGCATTTCTGTTCTAAAGATTAAAGGCTCTGAGATTTCCCCCGATCTCTCATCAAGGAAAAAGAGTGCTGAGAAGAGGCGAGAGAGACTCCAGCTGTCCAGAAGGAGGGAGAACTCGTGAAGGAGAAGAGGCCGACGGGGACCACGATGATTTATACTACTCCCTCCGTCCCAAAATAGATGTCTTAGATTTGTCAAAATTTAGATGAATCTAGACACTATTTAGTATATAGGTTCATTCAAATTTTGAAAAATCTAAGACATCTATTTTGGGACGGAGGGAGTAGATCTTATCTTTTTGAAAAGGGGGATTCGAAGTGCAGTATTTTCACTGCACTATTCGAAATGCCTGTTTTTCGAAAAGGGGGATTCGAAGTGCCTGTTGTGGTCTTGTCTTATCTTATTTTGTTCTGATCTGTAATCTGTTACACCTCAACACTGCGAATGTACTTCATTAACTGGTTCAGTTTGGCATTTGATATTCTACTCCTGTCTTGCATATGGATGGACAGTGACCAACGTACCCAATGCATGGTAGAATTTCGGTTCCTAAAGCTTAGATGGGTACAATATTTAGAGATCCCATGTAGTTGGCAATGGAAACCCTCCTAGGCCGCTCGCACGAGGGCGGATCCTTAGCCACCCGAGAAACCCTAGAAGTCTGGCACCTATCCTCCCCCACCGGCCACTGCCGCCGGTGGTGGCGGCCACGCCATGGCCATCGAAGAAGGTGGTCGGGAATGGCGTGCCTTGTTAGAATCCCCTCGCGCGGGGGGGACAGCTCCAGGGAGGCGTAGGGGGTGGGCACCACAGGTGGAGGTCAGGCAACAGGGCGGTGACGCTCGTCGATGTGTGGCGTCCGACGGCGTGCTGCAGGGAGGAGCGGACATGACAGAGAGGTCCGGACGTGCAGTGGTGCTGGCCGGAGGTGGCGGTGTGGGACCTATGGTGGCGGCGCTACTGCTCATGCCTAGGGTGTGATGCAGCCCTCCTTGCATCGTTGTCATGTGGGCCCAATCTAGGGCCAACCTTGGGCTCGATCTAGGCTGAAAGGGGTCGGCCCGCTCAATCTATTCGTCAGAAGCCGGGTCGGCGGTGTGGGGGCCGATGGCCTGGCAGAATAAGGGTGGTTTGGCCCTCCTGTTCTCCAAGAGCCAAGTCGTCAATCTGCTTCAAGTCCACATCCTCGATTGGGCCATAGTCGACTTTCGGTCTTTCTCACGGAGATTTATGCAGTCTAGGACAGGATCGATGAGTGGAATCGATGTGGTTGTGCATGCAACCTTCTAGGGCACAACGTGAATCTGGTAATGGCTTTACTGAAGTCATTGTTTTGAAATATCGGTCTTTCTGCAGTTTAGAAACCCAAGATCCCTGATCTGATGGCAACAGCTCTTGTGTTACATCCTGGAGACGTTGCTTTTAAAGAGCCTAGCTTGTAATATAGGTATCGCATTAGGTGATGGTTAGAGTGCTTCTATTGCCAATGGTTGTATACACTGCGATGGGTCTTTTGTTTTCCTTTTCTCTATTGTTTATTTTGTTCTTAGCTGCATGCATCCCTGATGTTTTTGGACGTCTTGTTGGTATAGAGGCTGGGTGTAATTGTATCTTCGCGATATTAATATTTTCTCTTTGCCAGAAAAAAGTTAGTAATGAAAAACAAGAAAAAATATTACGACATAATAGAAGCTCAGATGGCAGAACATACATGAGTCCGTTGTCAGCATTTTCAAGCCCCATTCCAATATATAATCATAACCTTGATGCATGATATGTATGCTACAGTGTAAACGTGACCCATATAATCTATGGTTCCCGATAGAAATAGCACTAGTTATTTGGTTTCCATATGCTTGGACAACTAAAGTAGTCTAAGTTTATTCTGAACTAAGTAATCCTAAGACGATACATCTACAAGCTTATAACATGTAACTTTTAGACGATAAGATCTTGATAAACTTTCAGCATAGTTGGCCTTTCTTTAGGTGAAGGAAGCAGGCAGCCAAATGCCACAGACATGCACCGTTTCATATCTTCTTCTTCTTCAGTTTCGGGTTGCGGAAGTTGTTTATCCAAAATTTCTTCCAGGAGAAATTGGTCGCCCAAGGAAGAAATAAAATTTTGCACATCTCCTGGATGTTTGCCCATCAATACCTCAAGAACCACGACACCAAAGCTATATACATCACATTTCTCCGTAACTACAGATGTGTATGAAAGTTCTGCATCCACCAATTGAACATAAGAATTAGGACATGCATTTATGAAGAGAATTCATGTTAAAAATTATTAGTTAATATGTTATTGTATTGAATAAACTTACCAGGTGCTATGCAGCCATAGGTCCCCGCTAGTGCACTCCAATTCGAGGAATCCGGTTTTAACATTCTTGCTATGCCAAAATCAGAGACAAATGCTTTGTAATCAGCATCCAACAAGATGTTTCTACTTGTGATGTCTTGATGAATTATAGGTGGTTGAACATAATGATGGAGGTAACTGATGGCTTGAGCCACATCTCTTATGAGAGTTGTCCTCCTTTGCCAATGGAACTGGATTGCTAGTTGTTGATTTCTTAAGGTAGAAGCTAAATTTCCTCTCTCTATAAATTGACATACAAGGAACCGGTATCGTGGATGAGAACAATATCCATATAACTTGATGATGCTGCGCTGGCGAATTTTGGTTAGCATTTCAATCTCATGCCGAAACCTTTCTTCATCATGTGCCTCTTCATTTCCTGCATGGAGTTTCTTTACTGCAACCACTTGTTCACCTTGAAGCTCTGCTTTATATACACAACCATATGATCCCTCTCCAATGCAATACTTCTCATCAAAATTTTCAGTTGCATTTAAAATATCCTCGAATGCCATTCTACCATCAAAGCTCCATACAGAGAATACATCCCTTTTCCTCACATCATCAGTTTTTTGAGATACTTTCTTGCGGAAAATCAAAAATGAAATTACAATGGATGCTACTGAAATAGTAGTGAAAAACATAGGAAGACCGATTTGTAGTATAAACTTGTGATGCTTTTGCCTATGGTCGACAGATGGAAAGTTACAAGGAGACATGCCCACCAGGTCTCCGCAAAGACCTTTGTTATGGAGAAACCATTCGGCTGATGCATTGTGGATCCCTCTTGGTACGGAACCTTCTAGGAAGTTGTATGATACATCAAATATAGATAGGCTTTGCATGCTTGCAATAGAGACAGGGATAACACTACTGAGTAGATTATGTGAGAAGTTTGCATATATCAACATCTCTAGTTTGCTTAGTTCCGATGGGATTGGTCCACTGAGATCATTCATACTAAGATCAAGCATTCTTTGTAGGGAAACTAAATTGCCCAAACTGCCAGGAATACTTCCATTAAGGTTGTTGTTATTCATTTGTAATAACTGCAATTTCACACAATTTCCGATGTCTTCTGGTATTTTACCACTCAACATGTTGCTCGACAATCCAAGAAGCTCAAGATTGCTAAGTTTGCCGATTTGCTCATGGATATGTCCAGATAGTTGATTGTGTCTTAAATCCAACACGTAGAGGCTAATTAACTTGCCAATTTCACGGGGTATCTCACCGGTCAACCTATTGTTACGTAGTTCGAGCACTGCAAGATTTTTTAGCTCCCCAATGTTTGAAGGTATATTGCCTTCTATCATGTTGTGGCCAAAACCAATGAATGTCAAGTTTTGACATGAGCCCCAGTTTGGAGTGAGCCGGCCTCCAAACCTGTTTGAAGATAAGTCAATTATATTGAGATTTGGATACACCCCAAATGCTTCAGTTATGTCTCCCTCAAACTGATTATCATTAATTCCTAGTGATATTAGTGAACTGCAATCCCTCAATCCTATTGAGACAGGACCATCTAGATTGTTATCAAAAACTTGGAAATCTTGTAGCTTTTTACTTTGGCACAAATCTGGCAAGTGTCCGGTTAATTGGTTCTCAGCTAGTTCAATGTCGACCAAATTGCTAAGGTTGAAGAGTGTTGAAGGCAAAGGTCCAGAGAGCTGATTGTTGAATAGCCGTATTATTTCCATGCTCGCCAATTTTCCTAACTCGTTCGGCAATTTTCCAGAGAGATTGTTGCTATGTATACTAATTCGTCTGAGTGAAGACATGTTCCCAATACTTGGCGGCAAAGATCCATATATGAAATTTTCCAAGAGGTAGAGTTCTTCTAAATTCTTAAGATTCCCGAACTCATGAGGGATAGATCCAGTTATATAGTTGCGCCCAATAGAAAACTATGTCACCAAAGTAAGATTTCCAACAACACTAGAAGGAATTGGACCGGTCAAATGGTTCTCTGAAAAGTCCAAATTAGTCAAGCTCGAGAGCATACCAAGCTCTACCGGGACCAGACCAGTTAGCTGGTTCCTATAAAAGTACATGAACATGAGCGTTGTGAGGTTTCCAAGGGAGGGTGGAATACCGCCGCTCAGGTTGTTTCTGTCCAAGTATAGTGTTTGCAGCGCCTGGACTTGTCCTAGCTCATCAGGTATGGATCCTGACAAACGATTATTATGAAGGTCTAGAGAGTTGAGGTTTGTCAGGTTTGAAAGGGTGTAAGGTATTCGTCCGGAAAGGATATTCATGCTCAGGTCCAGCTCCCTCATGTTTCGAAGTTGTCCGTGGTTCGATGGGATGTTACCCGAGAGCTTATTCCCATTCAGATAAAGAAAAGCAAGTCTCGAGAGATTACCGAAGGCGGCAGGGATTTGACCGGTGAGATTGTTGATGGAGAGGTCCATTAGTGTGAGCCTCTCAAGGTTGCAGATTGACACAGGTATATGACCGCTGAGCTGAGTAACCGAGAAGTTGAGGCTTGAAAGCATGGCAAGAGAGCTGATGCTAGGAGGGATGGCACCAGAGAGAAGATTGTTGTCACTTAGGTCAAGGCTGACGAGGTAAGGTAGTGACTGGAATCTCAGTGCGTCCAGTCGGCCTGTGATGCCTGCACCAGCAAGGGAAATCCCTATGATAACCTTCACCGTGGTTCCTCCACGTGACCGAGTGTCTCCACAGGCGATGCCGGTCCAGTTGCACGGGTTCATGCCATCATCTCTCCAGGTTCCGAGCTGGAGCTTGGAGGAGTATTTGATGGATAATTTCCAGTGGAGTAGTGCGGTGGCTTGGGATCTCAGCGAAGTGCCTCGGGGTGTGGTGACGCCCTCGGCTTGCCTAGAAGCAAGGAGAAGAAGCAGCAGAATCACGATTTGTAGCGGCGGGGGCACCGTGGATTTCGCCATGCTCACAGTACTGCGTAGATATGACTGCATGTGTTAAAATGATCACCTAATTTTACCCAAGTACTGCTACAAAATTGATCTACAAGTCTGACAGTACAGACGCACACATGCGAAAAAAGATGCTATTAAGGATAAAATGAATAGCGCACCTCCGGTGTGCCGAGCTGATCAACGTACGCGGGGCAGCGGCCGTTTATGCTTGTTCTTGCCGGGTGGTGGTGTGTGAGCTCGAGTTGTGAGGTGTGTGAGTTGGGTAAGTGCTCAGCTGGCTCCTGGCCCAGGGGAGTTTAAAAACACATTTTGCATATCATCTCCAGCGAAGACCTTGACTCCGTCCTAATTAAAGTGCGGCTAATTATTTTCCACGTTCGACAGGTTTCAGTGCTACCACCGATAGTGATTCACTGGTCTAAGATTCACCGTTTCTCTTATTGCGTTTGGTTCTCTGTGATGATGGCTCGACAGGTTTCAGTGCTGCCACCTATATAGTGGTTCGCTGGTCTAAGATTCTCCACTTCTTATTGCGTCTGGTTATCTGCAGTGATGACCGCGCATGCTTTCAGTCCGTTCAAATGAACCTGTACGCAAGTATTCGACATGGACATCAACAATCACTAGTGAAAAAAGGGCATATAGTTTCGGTTTGTAAGGGCCTTTAGTCCCGGTTTTGCACCCGGGACTGAGAAATCGGGACTAAAGGCCCCTATTTCTAGTCCCGGTTTGTTACAAACCGGGACCGGGACTAGAAGGCCACCATATGGGCGTTTTTTGCTGCAGGGGATGAAGGACTTTTAGTCCCGGGTCGTAATACAGCCCTGGACTAAAGTTTTTTTATTTATTTTTTTGATTTTTTTTTCGAATTTTTTCTTAAATTTTTGAATTGTTTGACTCGTAATCATCTCACTTGGAACATTTTTAGCACTAAGTATATTTAATCTTCGATCAAATTATACTTGTGGTCAAACTTCCCATTCGGTCACCCATCCTAGCACTACTCCACCCACAGTACGCTTAACTTCTCTGTTCCATCCGGATGTCCTTGCGCGAAGCCCTTTTGTACCTTGTTGTCAACACTATCGTATCAATCCTATTAGCTCATATCAATATGCCATACATCTTTATTTATTGAAACTACAAACAACTATTTTAGCAAACAATAATAAATAAGTAATAAGTAATATTTTAATATAATGAAAGTAAAAAACTAAATAAAATAGTATTTTATTCATTTTTTGCCATTATTCATTTAATATGGTATAAATAATATCTTTAAATCTGTAAATCAAAATTCGACAAATAATATATTCATTATTATCAGAAAAATGTGAGGAATCAAAATATGGAATAAAAACTTGCTAAATAATTAAAAAATCCCTTTTCAAATTTTAAAAATGTAAAAGAATCAGAAAAATGTGAGGAATCCATTATTTATAATTTTAAAAATCTAAAAATGTGAGTAATCCAAATAAGGCTGTTAAAATCAAACTCAAATTTTTTTCCACACATTTTGATAGGTTGTACTTTTTTTTTCGATATCGTACACAAAAGTTATAGCAATTTTAAGTTGCCCGCGTCGCACCCTTTTAGTCCAGGGCCGTATCAAGACCCGGGACTAAAGGGTGTTGCCCGCGCCTGCACACCTTTAGTCCCGAACCGTATCACGATCCGGGACTAAATTTCCGAAATGACCCGGGACTAGAGTTTTCTCGGTCTCGTGGCCACTAAAAATGGTATGAACCGGGACTAGTGCCCATACTAGTCCCGGCCGGTAATAAATCGGGACTAGTGTCAGACTCTAAATCAATTCGAAGCCTCTTTTTCTACTAGTGAATGGTCCCTTCCTTCCACGGCGAGATACGTCGAGGAAATGGTCCCCGTTCCTTTCACTTTTATTCATCTGCAAAGTAGAGCTAGCGCATGCTTGGTAAGATAATTGACCAACTTCAAAGAGATTGGGGAGGGGAATTGGCTGAACCTAGGTAAATCGTCTTCCTTGCTTGTCTGTTCAACCAACGAAATTACCAACGCTCCGCTTTCTCTCAAACTTAAGTCCATAACAATAGAAATTGTTAAGGTTGCCCCTCTTCACTAGGTCATGGGGATACAATATCAGAATAACAAGTTAAATAGGCTTGTCGGTACCGATATTGGTATGTTGATAGTAAAAGATCAAATCTCAGACAAGTCATGTATCGAAGAGACAAAAGGAATCGGGCACAGAGTTTATGGTTCAAACAATAGAGCATCGTGCAATGCATGGGGGTCATTATAGGCATCTCGGTCCCGATATTGATCATTGATATGAGATCATATTTGTAACATTTCTGAACCATAGGGTAACACACTTAAGGGTCTTACGACGTTTCGGAATCATTATGAAAGCGATAGGATCACAGTTGAGAAAGAGAAGAGATTGTTAGAATCATTTCGGAGAAGAAGATGTAGTACCAGAATAGTTCCAGAACAATATGAAGTCATTCGAAATGAACCAAAAGGTGTTTCAGATCAAAAGGAATTTTATAATATATATTTATATATTAACTATGAGAATTAATATTAAATAAATATTTGAAATTAAAATTAAAAGGTCAACTTCCTTTATTGGGCCAAATCCCTGAAGGGAAAGGGCCCAAAAGGGAAGTCACCCCAAAGTGGGGGCAGCCGCCGCCTTGGGCCCCACGGAACTTGGACCCGGTGTTGCACTCGCACCGGAAGTTGGACCCCGCGAGTTGAAATCCCCGGGGGCTACTGACATGGATATACCCTATGGGTGCCTCACATTAGTATACCCGGTCCAGCCCGAGGAAGGCCCACTTGAAGACTTGCAGTCCAAGGAGACTCCGGGTGGCCCAAGCCCATCAGAAGTTCGAGCCCTTGGAGAACACGATCAAGATATAGATAGAATATTCAAGGGTGAAACCCTAACTTGTAACCGACTCGACCTACCCCGGGACCTAGCCTATCTATATAAAGGCAAGGAGGGAACGGCGAGGAGGATCTCTACCAACTCATACACACACCTCACGCCAGATCGCATCTGCGCACCCCTGTAACTTTTCGGTTCCGTCGTAATCAAGAACGGACAAGGTAGGAGTAGGGTTTTTCCTCCAGGGGCCTGAACCTGGGTAAACCTCGTGTCCCCTTGTTGTGTGTCTGTTAGCCGTCTCACGATCTTCAGCATCCCCATCTTCTCTAAAACTCAAGTCCATAACAATGGGCATTGACGAGTCGAACTCTCGTCAGTGTGAACTTGATGACCCACAAGTATAAGGGATCGCAACGGTCTTCGTGGGTAGTATTACCCAATTTATTGATTCGACACAAGGGGAGCCAAAGAATACTTGCAAGCCTTAACAACTGAGTTGTCAGTTCAGTTGCACCTGGAAATAGTTCTTGCTCACAGAAGTTTATCAGTAGCAACAGTTTGGTAGTAGCAATAGCAAAGCAACAGTAACAGTGAAACAGTAGCAATAGTAACAAGAACGGCAATGAGGATTCGAAAAGTGTAGGCATAGGGATGGATGGACGGGCGTTGAATGGACGAGTCTAAACATGTAACTTCAAGATCTAGAGCATTGCAGATAAATAATAACAAGAATCCAAGTACTAAACAATCCTAGGCATGTGCTCCAAATATAGTCATACGTGCTCGTAATGAGAACTTGCACAACATCTTCTGTCCAGCCAGCCGGTGGCAGCGGGGCCTCTAGGGAACTACTGGCAATTAAGGTGCTCCTTTTAATAAAGCACCGGAGCAAAGCATTAACACTCCATGAACACATGTGATCCTCACACCACAGCCATCCCCTCCGGTTGTCCCAATTATTGCCACTTTGGGGCCTTTGGATCCGGACAATGATATGTGTACACAATTTGCAGATAAGATCACAAACAATACTATCATAGTGATTCAATAATAAGTTCATATCTGAGATCATGGCACTCGGGCCCTAGTGACAAGCATTAAGCACAACAAGTTGCAACAGAGTCAAATACCACTAATAGAGATACTAGGCACTATGCCCTAACAGATCTTATTCGATTACATGATAGAACTCATCAAATCCCTACCATCCCCAAGCCTACAGCGGGGGATTACTCACTCATGGATGAGGGAAACATCGGTGGTTGATGGAGATGCGTTGGTGATGACGATGGGATGATCCTCTCCAAATTCCCCGTCCCGGCAGGGTGCCAGAACGGAGTTTCTGATTCCGAATCTTGGTTTCTGGTGGCAGCGGCGGAGCGGAACTCTTTCTATAAAACTATCGAACCCCCCTCCCCCGGTTTTTAGGTCGAAAGGCAACTTATAGGCGTAGAAGGAGGCCGAGGAGCTGCTGGAGTGGCAGCACCCCCACCAGGCGCGGGGTCAGGTGGGCCCGCGCCTGGGGTGGGTCTGGGCCCCTCAGGCCTCCCCTCCGTCTCTTCTTCTGGCTTCGTGGATCTTCTGGTGAAATATAATTTTTGGCATATTTTCCGGGATTTTTCCTGATAGTTCATTTTCTGCACAAAAACAAGACACCAAGGTAATTTCTTTGAAAACAGCAATGGTCAAGTGTTAGTTGTATCCAAATCACACAATTTTAGAGAAGAAACAATAGCAAAGTGTTCGAGAAAGTAGATACGTTTTGGACGTATCAGAACTCAGGCCGGGCTCGGGCCTTGAAAATGCTGAAAATAGGGAATGTCCGGCCCGGTGGTTTTATATAGGTTCGGGCCAGGATCAGGATTTGATTTGTGGCCCGATAGATGGACTGGGCCGGGCTCAGGCCTAGGTTTTGACCCGCGAGATTTTTTCCGGCCTGGCCCGGAAAATTCCCATCTATAGTAGTAGTATATTCTGATTTTTACAATCTCAACATAAAATTGTGTAAAGATTTACTTGTTATTAGGATTTCTAGTTTTACGTGCTATGATATGGTATCTATCTACACTAGTAGAAAACAGCCCTTTCGTCCAGGCCATTAGTCCCGGCTGTGGCTGGGGCCGGGACTAATGGCCCTGGCCGGACGGCCCGAGCCACCCAGAACCATATGTCCCGACCCGTTAGACCCCATTAGTCTCAGTCTAAGACTCAAACCGGGACTAAAGGGCCCTTGCCCTGTCGCTCGCTTGAGGCACCCCCTTTAGTCCCGGTTTGTATCTCCAACCGGGACTAGTGGTCTGGCCCTATATATACGCACAGCCCCCTCCCCCTCTCAACTGTTTTTTCCTGGTGGGAGAGAGTGTTGTTGTGCTATTTTTTTTCTTGTTCATACATATGCATTAAAGGTGTTCGGTGAAATGTCCATTAGAGCGATGCAAGTTTAGGTCACACAAGACAGACATGTTATGAGATGGCCGAGCCACACTTAAGTTTTCTCATCTTTGTTTCCAAGTGTAATAAAAGGTTAGCAACTATTTTCTCGTTAAGACCGTCGTGCGGTACTAATTTTAGCATAGTGATTGCGTTTGACATATATTTGTATGATACAGATGAGCCATCCATAGATATACGGTGACC
Source organism: Avena insularis (assembly GCA_023614405.1). Taxonomy (NCBI): domain Eukaryota; kingdom Viridiplantae; phylum Streptophyta; class Magnoliopsida; order Poales; family Poaceae; genus Avena; species Avena insularis. The sequence continues at coordinate 2,264,864 of JAJUPC010000015.1, read as the reverse complement.
GACGCTCTGCCACTTTCAGAGAAGGCGTGCATTCTTTTCGAGTTGTGTCCGAGGAGAACAAGCGACGGGATGGTTTTATGTGTTGTCCATGTGTTGACTGTAGGAATGAGAAGGCTCACACTTCCGCAAGAGTCATTCAGAGCCACCTGCTTTGGTCTGGTTTTATGTCCGGCTATAATGTTTGGACCAAACACGGAGAAAGAGGGGTTGTGATGGAGTACGGCGATGAAGAAGAGAACGATGATGACAACTACCGATTTGTGTTCCCTGAATACGCTGATACCGCAATGGAAGACACTGAAGAAGAAGGAGGTGAAGAACGGGAACCAGACCGGCCCGCTGATGATCTTGGTCGGGTCATTTCTGATGCAAAGCGAGACTGCGACACGGAAAAGGAGAGGTTGCAGTTTGAGCAAATGTTACAGGACCACAACAAATTGTTGTACCCAACTTGTGAAGATGGACAAAAGAAGCTAGGTAGCACACTGGAATTGCTGAAGTGGAAGGCAGAGACCGGTGTGACTGACTCGGGATTTGAGAAGTTGTTGGTATTCATGAAGAGGTTGCTTCCAAGAAATAACGAATTGCCCGCCAGTACATACGAAGCAAATAAGCTCATATGCCCTCTAGGATTAGATGTGCAGAAGATACATGCGTGCCCTAATGACTGCATCCTCTACCGCGGTGAGAAGTACGAGAATTTGGATAAATGCCCGGTATGCACTGCATTGCGGTATAAGATCAGAAAAGATGACCCTGGTGATGTTGATGGCGAGCCACCCAGGAAGAGTGTTCCTGCCAAGGTGATGTGGTATGCTCCTATAATACCACGATTGAAACGTTTGTTTAGAAATAAAGAGCATGCCAAGTTGTTGCGATGGCACATGGAAGAACGTAAGAAAGACGGGATGTTGAGGCACCCGCTGATGGTCGACAGTGGAGAAAAATCGAGAGAGACTTCCCGGACTTTGCTGGTGAAGCAAGAAACTTATGGTTTGGTCTAAGTACAGATGGCATGAATCCTTTTGGGGAGCAGAGCTGCAGTCACAGCACCTGGCCCGTCACTCTATGTATCTACAACCTTCCTTCTTGGTTGTGCATGAAGCGGAAGTTCATTATGATGTCAGTGCTCATCCAAGGCCCGAAGCAACTCGGCAACGACATTGATGTGTACCTAAGGCCATTAGTTGATGAACTTTACGCCAGGGTCAACCAGGTTTACGGTGTGGGATGAGCACAAACAGAGTCATTCGACCTACCAGTTGTTGTTCAGAACCATCAACGATTGGCCCGCTCTTAGTAACATCTCAGATGCATTTAACAAGGGATATAATGCATGCACACACTGTTTAGATGAGACTGAAAGTATATATCTGGATAAATCTAGGAAGAATGTGTACCTCTACAATCGTCGTTTTCTTCCGCCCAGACACCCCTTAAGGAAAATAGGCAAGCATTTCGATGGCGAGGCAGATCACCGGAAGAAGACTGCCTCCCGTACTGGTGCTAATGTATTTGGTATGGTCAAGGATTTAAATGTAATATTTGGAAAGGCTCCCGGAGGACAACCTGTTCCGAAATACGCTGACAGACGCGCACCCATGTGGAAGAAGAAATCTATATTTTGGGAGCTACCCTATTGGAAGTCCATGAGGTCCGCTCTGCAATCGACGTGATGCACCTGACGAAGAATCTTTGCGTGAATATTCTAGGCTTCTTGGGCTTGTATGGGAAGTCAAAAGATACACCGGAAGGACGGGAGGACCAATAACGTCATAAAGGACGAGACGGTAAGCATCCAGGGCAGTTTCAAGGGCCTGTCAGCTACGCTCTTACCAAGGAAGAGAAGGAAATCTTTTTTGAAGTCCTTTTCAGTATCAAGGTCCCGTATGGCTTCTCGTCTAACATAAAGGAATAGTAAATATGAAAGAGAAAAAATTCCAAAACCTAAAGTCCCATGACTGCCACGTGCTTATGACGCAATTGCTTCCGGTTCATTGAGAGGGATTCTGCCAGAAAATGTTCGGTTGGCCATTGTGAAGGTAATCGATCCAGAAAGTCTATCAGGGTTACAGATTGATGTGGTCCAATGTCTGGTCAGCTTCGAGTTGTTGTACCCTCCATCTTTCTTCAATATTATGACACACCTCCTAGTTCACCTAGTCGAAGAGATTAGAATTATCGGTCCTGTGTTTCTACACAATATGTTCCCCTTCGAAAGGTTCATGAGAGTCTTAAAGAAATATGTTCATAACCGTGCTAGTCCAGAAGGAAGCATCTCCAAGGGCTATGGAACAGAGGAGGTCATTGAGTTTTGTGTTGACTTTCTTCCTGCCCTTAAGCCGATTGGTGTTCCTGAATCTCGGTGTGAGGGGAGGCTGACTGGAAAAGGCACACTAGGAAGGAAAACAATGGTATGTATGGACAGAGATTCTTTCAATAAAGCACATACACAGTTATACACAATTCCACCTTGGTGGCTCCGTATATCGAGAAACATAGGATTATTGTATGCTCGGAAAACCCGGGGATGCCTGACTCCTCGATTAAAGTGGAACACGAGAACACTTTCGCTTGGTTGCGTACATCTCATGAATAACAACACTATTGAAGATCAGCTGTACTTGTTGGCACGGTTACCATCTTCGACTATATGTACTTTCCAAGGGTACGAGATAAATGGTAATACATTTTACACGATCGCCCAAGATAAAAAGAGCACCAACCAAAACAGTGGTGTCCGCTTTGATGCAACAGATGACAATGGGCAGAAGGACACATATTATGGGTACATAGAGGAGATATGGGAACTTGAGTATGGACCTACTTTTAAGGTCCCTTTGTTTCGGTGCAAATGGGTCAAGATGACAGGAGGAGGGGTACATGTAGACGAAAAGTATGGCATGACAACAGTGGATCTCAATAATCTTGCGTACATGGACGAACCATTCATCCTAGCCAACGATGTGGATCAGGTTTTCTATGTGAAGGACATATCTACGAAACCGAGAAAAAGAAATCAGCAAAAGAATACATCGCCCGATGAGGCAAAGCGCCACATAGTTCTTTCAGGGAAAAGAAACATCGTGGGAGTGGATGACAAGACAGATATGTCAGAAGATTATAATAAGTTTCATGAAATCCCGCCCTTCAAAGTGAAAACTGACCCCAAGCCTCCTGTTAAATGATGAAGATTCTCCATGGCTACGGCGCAGAAGAAAACAACAACACTAGATAGGGATGTTGGTGTAATATATTAAACCTTTTATGTAATCATATTGTTAAATGATGAAGATTCTCCATGGCCATGACGTTCGCACTATAAATAGAGGGAAATGGCAGGGCAGGCTGGGCCATGCAGCACCAATAATAGGGGTTGAACCTTAAGTCCCGGTTGGAGAAACCAACCGCGACTGGAGGGATTGCGGCAGGCTGGGCCAGGCAGCACCAATAATAGGGGTTGAACCTGTAGTCTCGGTTGGAGAAACCAATCGCGACTGAAGGGATTGCGGCGGGCTGGGCCAGGTAGCACTAATAATAGGGGTTGAACCTTTAGTCCCGGTTGGATAAACCTTTAGTCCCTGTTGGAGACAGCAACCGGGACAAAACACGAGTGAGCACTAATAATAGGGGTGAGTGTCGACATTATGTCGTGAGTGTCGACACTATGCCGAGCTGCTTGTACTATAAATAGGCCAGTCCTCCAGCCAGTTTGAGGAATCTCCAAGATCGAAGGTTTTCGAGATTAGGGACACCACTACGGCCAGTTTCAGGGAGATGTCGCCGGAGCCCAGTCCTCCGGCATCTCCAAGAAACTGGTCATAGAGGCACTCCCTAATATGTGAAATTAGGTCAGCTCCCAGGCATATTGATCTAGTTAGAGAAGTTACAAGATGCAAGATGGTCTTCGAGAGCAGGGACACCACTATGGCGTTTCCAGGAGATGCCACGAGCCTGGGCCTCCCAAGATCTCCAAGAAACTGGTCATAGAGGAACTCCCTAATATGTGACCGCACGTGTTTGGAGATCAGATCTTCATGGTAAGTATGAATCGGGACAACATCTTCATAGTTTGGGAAAGTCGTAGTACGAATCGGAACTAAAGGTCCTCCTTTAGTCCCGGTCCAACCATAAAACAAGACTAACACTCAAGACATTTATTAATATTTAAAAACCAAGACTACGGAATTGGGACTAAAGGCCCCCTTTAGTCCCGGTTCAGCCACAAACCGGGACTAACACTCAATACATTTATTAATATTAAAAACCGGGACAAACCGGGACTAGCTAACACTCAGGACTAAAGCCGCCCCCTTTAGTCATAATCATGCCTAGTCCTATAGTACACAGCTTCAAGTACTTCTTTGTCATCGTCATCATCATCATCATTGTCATCGTCACCTGCCACTCCGGGGATCCTGAGCCCAGCCATGGCATATATCGGGGGCACCTGCCACTTCGGCCTCGGATTCACGGCGGGCGGGTGGACTTGTGGGCATCGCAGGCGAGTATGGTCTCCCCCGGCGATGTAGCGCATCACGCCTATGATAGTACGGTTCGCCCACCACAGACGACGGCCGGCTTCGTTGTGGTTCACCGGGGGCGGGCCATCACCATGGTACCTGGCGAGCTCCCTTTCTCGCCGGTTAGCGAAAAAGGCATTCTAGGTGTCGTAGTTGTCGGGATCCCACTTGGGATCCATCCGCTGCTCCAGCGTGAGTTCGTGGTAGAAGTGGTTCGTGATGGTCACTGTCAAGTGAGCCTTGAGGCACGGAGGGACAGAACACCTCAACTTCAAAGATCCAGCCGGCGGGCGGCCGGTAGCCTGGTGGGCAAGGGTAGCTTGAGGCAAACAGCGCCTCCGTCTCCTCGAAGGTCAGAATGGCCCAGTAGGCATTGTCCATTTCTGTGAGAGACGAAGGTGTGGATGTGTGCATAACCATGACGCGGTCGGCCTATATATAGATGGAAAGGGCGGGAAAACATGGCAGGAAATATCTTTAGTCCCTGTCAGTGGCTACTCCCGCGACTAAAAGCTCGGTTCAGAGGAAATTATTCAAATTCAAAAACTTTTCATGTTGAAAGTTTAGTGAGATTCAAAAATATGCAAAAAATAATAGTTAATGCATTTTTAAATTGATAATGGCAAAATGGTTAATAATTTGACTATTTAAAATAATTATTTGATAAAAAATAAAATGGTTTGGATTAATTATTCAAATTCAAGAACTTTTCATGTTGAAAGTTTTTTCAAATTCAAAAATATGCAAAAAAATAATAGGTAATGCATTTTTAAATTGATAATGGCAAAATGGTTAATAATTTGACTATTTAAAATAATTATTTTATAAAACAGAAAATGGATTTGGATTAATTATTCAAATTCAAGAACTTTTGATGTTGAAAGTTTTGTCAAATTCACAAGTATGCATAAAAGTATAATTTTAAATGTTTTAAATGATATTTTTGAAAATTTGAAAAAAAAAGCACACGCGCGCTGGATTTTTGGCCCCAGCGCGCGCAAATTTGGGCCTTTAGTCCCGGTCCAGTTTACCATCCGGGACTAAAGGTCCGCCACGAAACGAATCGCCCTCCTTCCCTAGTCCCGTCCGGGCACCAGGACTGATTTAGTCTTTGGTGCCACGGACCGACTAAAGGGGTATATATCTTCTCGGTGCGTCACGACCGGAGAAGTGGAGGACAAATCGCGCACTAACGCCGCCAGTTGCCGAATTTTTGGCTTGCTGCCGACGAATCGCGCCTGTACCACGCTGAACCACGCCTCCTCCCTCCACGCCGGCCGCCCGATCCGGACATGCCACCTCCGCGCCCCTATCACTGCAGCCGCCACCACCTGCCGCCACGCTGGCCAGCAGCCACGTCACCGCGCCACCAGCCTCCAAGCCCGCGCCAACGCCACCATCACCGTCGGTTGCCAGAGCCACTACCACCGCCGGCCTCCAACTCCAGTGAGGATGATTAGTTTAGGATTTGTTAATTATTTGTTAATTAGTCTATATATTAGTTTAGGATTTGTTAATTACTGTATATATTTAGTTTAGGATTTTTTTAGTTATTTGTTAATTATTTGTTATTTATATTAGTGCATATATTTAGTTTAGGATTTTTTTATATTAGTGTATATATTTAGTTTAGGATTTTTTTAGTTTAGGATTTTGTTATATTAGTGTATATATTTAGTTTAGGATTTTTTTAGTTTAGGATTTTGTTATATCACCGGCCACCGCCACCACACCTTCGGGTTTAGGGTTTATGGGTGGTGACCGGAGTTAGGATTAGGGTGGTGGTTCTCGCGGGAAGCCGCTTAGTCGTCCGCCTCTCCCGCGGCCACCATCACCGGCCACCGCCACCGCACCTCTGGGTTTAGGGTTTAGGGGTGGTGACCGGAGTTAGGGTTAGGGTGGTGGTTCTCGCGGGAAGCCGCTTAGTCGCCCGCCTCTCCTGCGGCCACCATCACCGGCCACCGCCACCGCACCTCCGGGTTTAGGGTTTAGGGATGGTGACCGGAGTTAGGGTTAGGGTGGTGGTTCTCGCGGGAAGCCGCTTAGTCGCCCGCCTCTCCCACGGCCACCATCACCGGCCACCTCCCACCGCACCTCCGGGTTTAGGGGTTTAGGTTTTATTTTGTTAAGTTCAAATAAATATTGTGTGCATTTTGTAGGAACTATGGATCCACCTAGTCTCCCAGTCCGCAGAGACCTAGATTTGGAACATTTGCTCGAGGATATGATTCACGATGTCGATGAGGGATCTCCCTCGAGGTATCTGAACTCATCCGATGAGGGAGAGGAGACCAACAGACAAGAGGAAGAATCCCATGGACGCGTAACGCAGACCGACGAGGTATATATAAGATGTCCGATGATCGTCACTAGATGTACCTAGTTGTATATATATTATGTTGACGAATGTTTCTTCTCTTAGGCCTCTACATCGAGCAAGAAAACCAAACATGGCCCAGCCAAAAAGTTGCTCCAGGGTACTGTTTATGAAATTACAGGGGTTTCGGGAGACGGCGAACCATTGGAACCAAAGAAAAGAAAACAACTATTAGTACAACAATGCGGAGTTGTTGCTAGAGATCGCACCCCGATCACTGTTCGGGAGTGGAATAAGCCCAAAGAGGCGGAATGGAGTGATGTGTATATCGACGATAGGTTCAAAGATGAACTTTTTAATGACCTAATGGCACATTTCAAGCTTCCAGAATGTGACACTGAGGACGAGACTGCTGAAATGAGAAAGAAAGTCAAGCAGTTTGCACTGAAGAAGATGGCCGAATTATTCAAGAACTGGAAGAATTCATTATGGCAACAGTATCAGAAGGACAAGAAAACCCCATTATTCGAAGGCTATCTAGTGAAGCAGCAGCCTTACTATGATGCATTTGTGGAGTATAGGAAAACAGGAGTTGCTACGAAAAAGTCAGAAAAAACAAGATAAATGCTGCGAAGAAGAAATATCACCATAACATGGGGCCAGGGGGCTACGCAGTTGCCATGCCTAAGTGGGATGCAAAAGAAAAAGAGCTTCAAAAAAGGGATCATTCTAGAACCAATTCACGAAGAATGGGATTTGAGGGCAGGCAATTGGTCCCTTGGGCATGGGAGTACATATGACGAACTTACAGGGGACCTTGTTTGCAGTGACGGGATAAAGGTGCCCAGGACTGCATGGCTTGATGGGTTTCACAGCATAGTAAATCAAAAAAATTCCGACGGATGCAAACAAGAAAGCCAAGATCTAATCTAGGAGATGTAATCAACGAGAGAGATTGATGAGATCTTCATACCCTTGAAGAAATCGCACAGCGGAAACGTTCAACAGAACGTGGTTGACGTAGTCGTACTCGCCGTCTCCTCCTCGTGATCCGATCCTACGCCGCAAGTGGCGGCGCCTCCGAGAGATGCACACGTACGGTGCAGCGACGTCTCCTCCTTTCCTTGGTCTAGCAAGTATGGTGGAGAGATAGATTGGATCTGCAGCATGACGGCGTGGTGCTTATGGTGGAGAGTTTCTGTGGCAGGGCTTCGCCTACGCGCAGTCGGGAGAGAGAGAGAGAGAGAGAGAGAGAGAGAGAGAGAGAGAGAGGTGGAGGGGCAGCAGTTGGACGGTGGCTAGGGTTGGAGTGGGCGGGAAGGCTGCGCCCCTGCCCTCCTTATATAGGGGGTTTTCCGGCCCCTTGACCCCTCCTCCAAGCCCTAGGGCGGCGTCCCAAGGGGTGGAGTGGGGGGCAAGTCATCCCCCCTTCTTGTGGAAGGTTCCCTTAGGGTTTCCCCTAAGGGCTGGCCGGCTGGGCCTTAGGGGCCTTTTTCCCTGGCCTAAAGTGGCCAGGGCACTTCCCCTTAGGCCCACGCAGGCCTCCGACAAGTGGGCCCATGTTGGTCCCACTCCGTAACCTTTTAGAACCTTCCGGTACAATACCGATAAACTCCAAAATGATTCCGAAATCCAAAAACTGCTTTCCTTTATATGAATCTTATTCTCCAGACCATTCCCGAACCTCTCGTGATGTCCTGGGTATCATCCGAGACTCCGAACAAAAAAACTCATAAACCAATTATCCATTTTATCCTAGCGTCGATGCACGTTAAGTGTGTGACCCTACGGGTTCGAGAATATGCAGACATGATCTTCTATCAATAATCAACAGCGGGATCTGGAAACCCATATTGACTCCCACATATTCATCGATGATCATATCGGATGAACCATGATGCCAGGATTCAATTAATCCCATATATGTATTCTCTTCGTCACGCGATATTTTACTTGCCCGAGATTCGATCGTTGGTATCGGCTTACCTAGTTCAATCTCGTTCACAGCAAGTACTTTACTCGTTCCGTAATCCGATATCACTTTGTGATTAACTCCTTAACCACGTGCTTGCAAGCGGTGTTGATATCGATTACCGAGTGGGCCCGGAGTATATCTCTCCAACTCGGGAGGGACAAATTCCATCTCGATACATACAACCCAACAAGTACTTTCTGATCACCTGAGAGACACCTTTATGATCACCCTCACATAGGATGACGTCTGATGACCTCAAAGCTTTCTTCCGATACCAGGGAGTTGTATTATCTCATGGTCTAAGGAATACAATACTTGACATAGGAAAAAGCTTCGCAAAGATGAACACGATGACATGATCTAATTAATCTACTTAATTTGGATATGTCCATCATATCATTCTCCTAATGACATGATCTCATTATTAATCGATAACTCATGTCTATGGTTAGGAAATCTTAACCATCATTAATCAATGAGCTAGTCCATAGTGGCGTACTAGGGACATGGTGTTGTTCATAGACCACACAAGTATCAAAGTTTCCGCTTAATACAATTCTAGCATGGAATATAAACTTTATCATGAACAAGAATTATAATAATAACATCTTTATTATTGCCTCTAGGGCATAATTCCAACAGTCTCCCACTTGCACTAGAGTCAATAATCTAGTTTACATCTGGCAACAATCTAACACCCATGGCATTAAGGTGCTGATCATGTTTTGCTCGTGGAAGAGGTTTAGTCAATGGATCTGCGACATTCAGATCCATATGTACTTTGCTAATCTTCAGATCTCCATCTGCTATATAATCTCGAATTATATGAAAACGATGGTTGATGTTCTTGGTCTTTGGATGATATCTTGGTTCCTTAGCCAGTGTATGGCGCCAGTGTTGTCGCACAATATCTCCAGTGCGTCCAAGGCACTTGGAACCACATCAAGCTCAGTGATGAAGTTCCTGATCCAAACTCCTTCACTTGACGCTTCTGAAGTAACCATGTATTCCGCTTCTGTTGTAGATCCCGCGATCACTCTTTGCTTGCAGCTTCTCCAGCTCACAGCTTTACCATTGAAAATATAAATGTATCCTGTCTGAATTTTAGAATCATCCGGTCCGTGTCGAAACTAGCGTCGACGTAACCTTTTACGACGAGCTGCTCATCACCTCCATAGACCAAAAACATTTCTTTAGTCCTATTTAAATACTTTAGGATGTTCTTTACGGCTGTCCAGTCTTCCACTCCTGGATCACTTTGGTATCTGCTCGTCAAACTAAGAGCATTGGACACATCCGGTATAGTACATAGCATGGCATACATGATAGAACCTATGGCCGAGGCATATGGCACTTTGCTCATAGTATCTCTATCTTTTACCGTAGCTGTACACTAAGCCTTTCTCAATATCTTACCTGACAACATGGGCAATGAACCTTTCTTTGCTTTATCCATTCTGAACCTTTTCAGAATTTTATCTAGATATGTACTTTGGCTTAAAGCTATTAGGCGTCTTTGTCTATCTCTATAGATTTTGATGCCTAATATATAAGCAGCTTCTCCTATGTATTTCATTGAAAAACATTTATTCAAATAACTCTTCACATCGTTAAGCATACCAATGTCATTTCCAATAATCAATATGTCATCCACATATAGTACTAAAAATGTCACCGAGCTCCCACTCACTTTCTTGTAGATACAAGCTTCGTAGCAATTTGGAACAAATCCAAAACTCTTGATCACTTGATCAAAACGAAGGTTCCAACTTCGAGATGCTTGCTTCAGTCCATAAATGGAACGCTGAAGTTTGCACACCTTATTAGCATCCTTAGGATCGACAAAACCTTCGGGCTGCATTATATACAACTCTTCATCAATGTTGTCATTGAGGAACGCAGTCTTGACATCCGTCTACCATATTTCATAATCATGAAATGCAGCAATTGCTAATAAAATCCGAATGGACTTAAACATCGCTACGGGAGAGAAAGTCTCATCGTAGTCAACACCTTGAACTTGTCGAAACCCTTTTGCGACAAGCCGAGCTTTATAGACAGTAACATTACCATCCGTGTCCGTTTTCTTCTTGAAAATCCATTTGCACTCAACGGCCTTACGGTCGCTAGGAGGGTCTACCAAAGTCCATACTTGGTTTTCGCTCATGGATCCCAATTCGGATTTCATGGCCTCTAGCCATTTCTTAGAGTCTAGGCTCATCATTGCTTCCTCATAATTCGCAGGTTCACTATTTTCTAACAACAAGACGGTTAAGACAGGGTTGTCGTACCATTCAGGAGTGGCACGTGACCTTGTCGACCTGCGAAGTTCAGTAGTAGCATCGTTCGAAGTTTCATGATCCTCGTCATTAGCTTCCTCTCTTGTTGGTGCAGACGGCACTGGAACAATTTTAGGTGTTGCGCTACTCTCCAACTCGAGAGAAGGTTCAATAACCTCGTCTAGCTCTACCTTCCTCCCACTCACTTCTTTCGAGAGAAACTCCTTCTCAAAAAAGGATCCATTCTTTGCAACAAACATTTTGCCTTCGGATCTGTGGTAGAAGGTATACCCAATCGTTTCCTTAGGGTATCCTATGAAGGCGCATTTCTCCGCTTTGGGTTCGAGCTTGTCCGGCATCAACTTCTTGACGCAAGCTTCGCATCCCCAAACTTTAAGAAACGACAACTTAGGTTTAGCACCAAACCATAGTTCATACAGTGTCGTCTCAACGGATTTAGATGGTGCCCTATTTAAAGTGAATGCAACGGTTTCTAATGCATAACCCCAAAATGATAACGACAAATCTGTAAGAGACATCATTAATCGCACCATATCTAACAGAGTTCGATTTCGGCATTCAGACACACCATTGCGCTGTGGTGTTCCGGGTGGCGTGAGTTACGAAACGATTCTGCTTGCTTTAATATGCGTGAGAAAATCATAACTCAAATATTCACCTCCATGATCGGATCGTAGAATTTTTATTTTCCTGTTACGATGGTTTTCCACTTCGTTCTGAAATTCTTTGAACTTTTCAAACGTTTCAGATTTATGTTTCATTAAATAGATATACCCATATCTACTTAAGTCATCAGTAAAAGTGAGAAAATAACGATATCCATCGTGCGTCGAAACACTCATTGGTACGCATACATCGGTATGTATGATTTCCAATAAGTCCGTTGCTCGCTCCATTATTCCGGAGAATGGGGTTTTGATCATCTTGCCCATGAGGCACGGCTCGCACGTGTCAAATGGTTCAAAATCAAGAGACTCCAAAAGTCCAGCAGAATGGAGTTTCTTCATGCGTTTTACACCAATATGACCTAGACGGCAGTGCCACAAATAAGTTGGATTGTCACTATCTACTTTGCATCTCTTAGCCTCAATGTTATGGATGTGCGTTTCATTGCTTTCGAGATTCAGAAGAAATAAACCATTCACAACAGGTGCATGACCATAAAAGATGTTATTCATATAAATAGAACAACCATTATTCTTTGATTTAAATGAATAACCATCTTGCAATAAATATGATCCAGATATAATGTTCATGCTCAACGCAGGCACATAATAAAACTTATTAAGGTTTAAAACTAATCCCGAAGGTAAAACTAAGGAAAGTGTGCCGATGGCCATCACATCAACTTTTGATCCATTGCCAACGCGCATCGTCACCTCATCCCTTGCTAGCCGCCGTCTATTCCTAGCTCCTATTTCGAGTTACAAATATTAGCAACTGAACCAGTATCATATACCCAGGCACTACAACGAGCGATAGTAAGGTAAACATCAATAACATGTATATCAAATATACCTTTAATGGTGCCAGCCTTCTTGTCCGCTAAGTACTTCGGACGATTCTTCGATGACCCTTGTCCTTGCAATAGAAGCACCCAGTGTACGGCTTAGGTCCAGACTTGAGCTTCTTCTCAGCAGGGGCAACGCGTTTGCCGCTGCCTTTCTTGAAGGATTTCTTTGCACCCTTAGCTTTCTTAAAGCTAGTAGTCTTGTTGACCATCAACACATGATTATCTTTCTTGATATCCACCTCCGTAGCTTTTAGCTTAGTGAAGAGCTCAGTGATCGTATCAGTAGAACCAATTTGATTGTGAGTAACTACAAAACCTTTGTAGCTAGGAGGGAGTGATTGCAGAACTCTGTCAATCTTGAGCTCTTCTGAAATCTTGCAGTCCAGCTGCTCAAGACGTTGAGTGTAGCCCGACATCTTAATGGCGTGCTCACTAACGGAACTCCCTTCCTCCATCTTGCAGTTAAAGAACTTCTCAGAGATCTCATATCTCTCAGAACGGGCCTGAGTCTGAAACATGGTTTTTAGTTTCTCATGTATCTCAAAGGACCCGTCGAACTCCTCAAAACGATATTGAAGTTCCGGTTCCATAGCAAACAACATGGTACTCTTAATCACTCCATAATCATCTTTGTGTGACTGATAAACAGCTTTTTCATCAGCCGACGCATCAGTAGCAGGGGCGTCACCTAGCGCTTTCTCAAGTACATAGGCTTTTTGTCCGCCAGCGAGAATGATTCTCAGATTGCGGAACCAGTTGGTGAAGTTAAACCCATTGTTCTCAAGCTTTTCTTTCTCAGCAAAAACGTTGAAGTTGAAGTTGGACTTAGCCATTTAATCTACAAAATTTGCAAATACAATTTAGACTATGTTCATGATAACTAGTTCAAATTAATCAAATTACTAGATGAACTCCCACTAAATTCAACATCCCTCAAGTTGTTTAGTGAACACGATCCAAATTCACCACACCTAATCCGATCTTCACGAGAAGATATGTGGTTTCAATGGTGGACAACAAAGTGTCGATCATATCATTCATATGACTCATATTTAACCTTTCGGTTCGTGTGTTCCGAGGCCATGTCTGTACATGCTAGGCTCATCAAGTCAAACCCAAATATTTCCGCATGTGCAAAACTGGCTTGCACCCGTTGTATATGAACATAGAGTTTATAGCACCCGATCATCACGAGGTGCTTGAAAATGACAAACTTTCGCAACGGTGCATACATGGGGAGAACACAATTTTATCTTAATCTTTAAGTGAGGAATCATCTTATAATGCTACCGTCACGATCTAAGCATAATAAGATACATAAAAGGATAAACATCACCTGCATATAATTGTATGTGACATGGTATAGCCAATCTCCGCGCAATGATCTCCATCTTGTGCGCGCCAGCATGATCTCCATCACTCCACCATGATTGCCTCCACCACGAATAGCAACTACAACTATTGCTAACTACTTAGCGATAAAGTAAAGCTATTACATGGCGTATAAGAAGTTGACACGCAGGTCATATACAATTATAATGACAACCATACGGCTCCTGCTGGTTGTGAACTCATCGACATGCAAGTCGTGAAATATTACAAAACATGATCATTGCATACATCTCAATTCATACACATCATGTCTTGGGCCATACCATATCACAAAACACTCCCTGCAAAAACAAGTTAGACGCCTCTACTTTGTTGTTGCATGTTTTACTTGGCTTATGGAAGTAACAAGCTAAGAACGATTCTTACCTGCGGAAAGCCACAACGGTGATATTATGGTTGCTAACATCCGTTGTAAATCCCATGACTACTATAGTGAGAGAAACTGACATCCACCAGCCGCATGTGTGGAACAAGCCACACGGCAAGTGCGGAGCCGGTATCGCGAACGAGGTCGCGTAAAGTAGGCCTGGACCGCTTCGATATCACTATGCCGCGCCATAAGAAATACACAACAAGAGGTTTGCAACAGAAAACATCAACGCCCGCAACAAGCATGTTGCGTTCTACTCGTGAAACACATCTACGCATAGATCTAGCTCTGATACCACTGATGGGTTTCGCAGCATAGTAAATCAAAGAAATTCCTACGAATGCGAACAAGAAAGACAAGATCTAATCTAGGAGATGTAATCAACGAGAGAGATTGATGAGATCTTCATACCCTTGAAGAAATCGCACAACGGAAACGTTCAACAGAACGTGGTTGACATAGTCGTACTCGCCGTCTCCTCCTCGCGATCCGATCCGATCCTACGCTGCAAGTGGCGGCGCCTCCGAGAGATGCACACGTACGGTGCAGCGACGTATCCTCCTTTCCTTGGTCTAGCTAGTATGGTGGAGAGATAGATTGGATCTGCAGCACGACGGTGTGGTGCTTATGGTGGAGAGTTTCTGCGGCAGGGCTTCGCCTACGCGCAGTCGGGAGAGAGAGAGGTGGAGGGGCAGCAGTTGGACGGCGGCTAGGGTTGGAGTGGGCGGGAAGGCTGCGCCCCTTCCCTCCTTATATAGGGGGCTGGCCGGCCCCTTTACCCCTCCTCCAAGCCCTAGGGCGGCGGCCCAAGGGGTGGAGTGGGGGGCAAGTCATCCCCCCCTTCTTCTGGAAGGTTCCCTTAGGGTTTCCCCTAAGGGCTGGCCGGCTGGGCCTTAGGGGCCTTGTGCCCCTGGCCCAAAGTGGCCGGGGCACTTCCCCTTAGGCCCACGCAGGCCTCCGACAAGTGGTCCCACGTTGGTCCCACTCCAGAACCTTCTAGAACCTTCTGGTACAATACCGATAAACTCCGAAACGATTCCAAAATCCAAAAACTGCTTTCCTTTATATGAATCTTATTCTTCGAACCATTCTGGAACCTCTCGTGATGTACTGGATCTCATCCGAGACTCCGAACAAAAAAACTCATAAACCAATTTTCCATTCTATCCTAGCGTCGATGCACGTTAAGTGTGTGACCTTACGGGTTCGAGAATATGCAGACATGATCTTCTATCAATAATCAACAGCGGGATCTGACTCCCACATATTCATCGATGATCATATCGGATGAACCACGATGCCGGGATTCAATTAATCCCATATATGTATTCCCTTCGTCACGCGATATTTTACTTTCCCGAGATTCGATCGTTGGTATCGGCTTACCTAGTTCAATCTCGTTCACAGCAAGTACTTTACTCGTTCCGTAATCCGATATCACTTTGTGATTAACTCCTTAACCACGTGCTTGCAAGCGGTGTTGATATCGATTACCGAGTGGGCCCAAAGTATATCTCTCCGACTTGGGAGGGACAAATTCCATCTCGATACATACAACCCAACAAGTACTTTCCGATCACCTGAGAGACACCTTTATGATCACCCTCACATAGGATGACGTTTGATAACCTCAAAGCTTTCTTCCGATACCAGGGAGTTGTATTATCTCATGGTCTAAGGAATACAATACTTGACATAGGAAAAAGCTTCGCAAAGATGAACACGATGACACGATCTAATTGATCTGCTTAATTTGGGTATGTCCATCATATCATTCTCCTAATGACATGATCTCATTATTAATCGACAACTCATGTCTATGGTTAGGAAACCTTAACCATCATTAATCAATGAGCTAGTCCATAGAGGCGTACTAGGGACATGGTGTTGTTCATAAACCACACAAGTATCAAAGTTTCCGCTTAATACAATTCTAGCATGGAATATAAACTTTATCATGAACAAGAATTATAATAATAACATCTTTATTATTGCCTCTAGGGCATAATTCCAACATGGCTAAATGTGGTCAAAGATATTAAAGATGGAATAAAACAGTTTCATCCCGATAGAGAGAAAGACTTGCTGACCTTGGTCCTCGGGAATCGCGAACATACAGGACGAGTCCGAGGCCTTGACGGGAGTTTCACGTGGGAGACTGGGTTTCCTAAGGACCAAGGTACCTATAGAAGTCGAGCAAGAGAAAAGCAACGACGGGAGGAGGAGGAGGCGGACAAGTTCAAGCAGCTGCTAGGAAGACTTGACAAGCAGCAGCAGCAGCAGATCGACGAACTTAGAGGAATAGTGCGCTTGCAGCAAGATCCTCTACTCGATATTACCGCCAACCCATCTCAGCGGAGAAACAGCGTCGCTGAATCATAGGTCCCGTCTAATGATGCATCCTATACAGATGGCGGTCCCGGATACCCCGTGGATGGAATTAAGGAGCAGATACCTTGTGAGCTCCATAAAAAATTGAAGAACGTATCTGTGAAGGTGGCGGTCGGATCGGCTTTGCCTTGTCCGCTTGACGCACGTTGGCATGGCCGTGAGATTCCACCTGGCTATGCTAAAGTCAGGGTGGATCAAATCGTAAAAGAGTGAGAGTCAGTGGAGCTTGACATCCCTGTACCTGAAGGTGAGATCACACTGGGAGAAGTACTTGTTGGGATCATTCTCTAGGAAAAGAACAACATACGGTTTCCAGGCTCGGCTCCAAGGATAACACTACCGCCTCCGAGTCGTCGCAGGTCTCCTTCACCTCCACCTCCACCTCCATCACCTCCAAGAAGCCCACCCCATGATGACTACGACCACCACATCCCGAGTCCATCTCGATCTCCGCCACAGGCTCAGCAGTCTTCGCCGCCCGCTAAGGACAATAAGCGGAAGCGTGCTCCGTCAGTGAGTACTAAAGGACGTGGCAGCCCAAAACGGAAAATGTCGCCCCTCCCAACAGTGCATCATTAGAATCTTCCCATCAGACCTTACAATCGTACTGATGCGGAATCTGCAGCGATATCAAAGGCCGAAGTGGCGGCGCATTTTGAGAAGAAGAAACGCGAGTCCTCTCCGGTATACACCGTGAAACAAAAGGCATATGCACTTGATTTTCTGAACACCATCGCAATATGAGTTGCACCATAAGCCAGATGACTATCTACGCACACTTCAGAAAGAAGTGGCGAAGAGCAAATCAAGCAAATCAAGTGCAAGCGGTAAAAAATCAGCAAGCACAGGTGCAAGCGGGACTAAAACCGAATCAGTAAAAAATCAGACGTTCCCCTTCTCGGACAATAGGCCAAACAAACGATCGCACCCCTCAATGTGGTTTCACAAAACTTTCCACTCCTCGCACAACAGCCAGTAGATATGTCAATAGCTGCGGAGTTGGTGGCCAGCATGGAAATTACTCTTGATGAACTATTAGGCCCCCAACTCGACCATCTACCCAAGATGCCACTAGCCCCTAAATATGTCGCATGTGAGGATTGGGTCAGCAAAGAGAGGCTGAAAGAACTGCCAACACAAATGCGAAATCTCCATCAATGGTACTCGGCGGTCATAAAGCAGGGGAGAATATTTATCGTAGCCAATGTCCCACGTGAGTACTACTTCAGACCCGAAGAGGTCCATATTGAGTTTCCAGAAGTGTTCCAGTTATACCATCTCGACGCCCTGGACAAATCCATACTCAGCTGCTATTGTCTGTAAGTTGTTGAATTCATTGTCTATATGTTCAATTTTTCAGTTGTTCAGTTCAGAACATGTAATTATCCTTATTATGCAGAATGAAGATGTTGGAATGTAAAATAAAAATAATCTATAATATCGGGTTCATTGACCCAGATAAAGTGCATATAGCCACGCTAAGGAATAACCCCGAGGAGATGGAGGAAAACCTTCTAAGGTTTCTACTGGAGCAAAATTTCTCTGACCACATACTGTTTCCTTACAATTTTAGGTGAGGGTCTTACTCTGTTGTACACATTCACTTTTGATTAGTTGATGGTAATAAGTGTAAGTGATGAGTTACTGATGTATATATAAATGTTTGCAGCTTCCACTGAGTTCTGCTAGACATTCAACTTGATAAGGGAAGAGTTGATGTCATGGACCCATCAAAGAGAAACCTGGAAGATTTCCGCAGCATGCAGGACATGCTATAGAAGTAAGTTTCGCGCTATATCGGTCTCTTCCGTTGATTTCCTGAGATATCAGGTAATGAATAACTCGTTCATTCATTTTCTTCGTCAGGCAGGGTTTAGATCCGGTTCAAACGCGAGGTTACTAGTGTATTTAGTGAGAAGCTAACGTTTAAGACGGTCTCGGTAAGTAGCACGTAATATGTCCGCGCATCTCTTTACTTCTAGTTTCAATACAATAATGATGCTCTAGATTATTATTTTAATTGAATTCTATTCTCGTAAAGTGCGCGAGGCAGCCACGGGGTTGAATCTATGTGGATTCTACGTTTGCGAGTTCATTCGCACATTTACCACCGAACACAACGATTATAGATTCGACGTAAGCAATGCATTCACACCATCATTTTATTGCCGTCACATTTTGTTATCATGATTGATATTCATATTGATCTCCTTTTTCTTATATATAGTTTGAGAGAATGCGGGATCAACTACTACTGGAGCAATGCGTACTAGCAATTGCGGAGGAGCTGGCGGGATTTATTTTCAAAGAGATCGTAGACGATGCCGGAGAATTTAGTGTGAATAGGCGCTTCTGATCTCCATGTAATCGAACTATTTTGTGCTCTAGTCCCGGTATTCTGTGATCTCCATATAACTATGTAAATTATATATATTTGTATGCTCGATTTCGTAATACAAGTTATCTTATATATATGCAAGAACGTATACGATATGTGGTGGCGTACAAATATTCAAAAACCATTTTGAAATGAAAAATAAATAAATAAATAAAACAATACAAGATGAATTCTCTGACGCGGCAGAGAAAGGGCACAAAATGCTGCCGCGGCAGAGAAATCACTAGTCCAAGGTAATGCTCTGTTGCGGCAGAGAAATGGCGCAAAATGCTGCCGCGGCAGAGACCCACTAGTCCCGGACCATAAAACCAACCGGGACTAGTGGGGGTGCACCCTGAGCGCGCAGGGGCCTCCACGTGGACACCCACTAGTTCCGGGGGTGCACCCTAAGCGCGCAGGGGCCGCCACGTGGACACCCACTAGTTCCGGCTGGTAACTGGGCCGGGACTAGTGTTGGGCCTCTAGTCTCGCTTGATTAGTCCCGGTTCAAAAACCGGGACTAAAGGCCCTTACGGCCCGGGACTAGAGGCCCTATCTCCACTAGTGCTATGGTACTCTAACCATCTTTTTTTCCACTAATTATTGTGTCACATCAGATTTTTACCAAAATGCCATGCATGATACTAGATATGATACTCCCACTATGGCTAGCCCAAGGGTTTACGTAAATTATACATAGAAACCACAAATTATCCTGTTTATCAATTTTTTATTTAAAAAAGGCAAATGTGTTTCTTTTATATTGATATATTAGGAGCAAACAATGGGTCTAAGTGGAAAGGGGTAAGAATATGTAGGAGCAAACGAGGCAAAACCCCTGTGTGCAGTAGAAAGTTAGTTTCGCGCATGAGTAAGATATGTATCGGCTAAGGAGGGAGATGAAGCTGATGATGACGAGGAACGGAGATACTAATACTTAGTATTAGCATGCAGATGTAAGTACAAAGATGTGGTCTTGGAAAGCCCCGCCTATACATTGGACGTACGTGGTGCTCGAAGGGGTTTGTACTAGGTAAGTAGTTACGCACGCTAGCTGTGTGTCGTTAATTATACTAGTTTCTTAGGTTTGATCGACCGGGGGGGCTGGCCGAAGCGATCGATGCATCAAGAATTTGTACGTATTTGCTTGTACTAATTATAATCGAGAGAAAAATACGTATTATTAGTGTGTGGCATGCATGCGTGATTAGCACACACGGTCAACGTCCCTGGCTAGCTAAGCTTTCCCTCTCATGTACAGTACAGGTACAGCTAGCTCCCGCGCGCCCGCCACTTTGATCAGCTAGCTAGCTAGGTGACTCTTGGCGCGAACTATATATCATCGCCACGCACGGAGAAACATTCCCAGAAAGAGAAATGCTCGGTAAATACACCGGCCGCAGCACGCACGCATGATAGCAGGTTTCCCAAGGCAAAGCTGATGGCGCCGTACATACGTCCATCATGCCTATGCATGCATCCATGCTACCTGAAGATCGAGACCGTCCGTCTCATGTGTCGTGCTGACGGACGGTGAGAGTTAGTTAGCTAGCGCTCTCACCATGCACGACACGCTGCCCCATGGAAGGCCCTGTATCGTCGTACGTTCCTCAACGTCAGCTTCTCGCCGGCCAGGCGCCTCGCGCCTGCAGCAGCATCGTGCAGGGCCGATGGACACATGAGACGGACGGTCTCGATCTTCAGGGAGCATGGATGCATGCATAGGCATGATGGACGTATGTACGGCGCCAGCATCAGCTTTGCCTTGGGAAACCGATCATGTCTCATGAGGCTTCCTCCCGCGAGACTGCTGTGTTGCTGCTGGTACGGCGGCGCTCTGGCATGCATGGTGTGGGCGGTCGACGTCGACGAGGTCGCCCCTGCTGCAGCCATGCATGGGAAATCGGTCCGCGCCAGCTAGCTGTGCTCCTTCTGCTTATGAATCACGCCATGCATGCTTCCCGCGTTCATGATGCATGCTCTCGCTCAGTGTCACCAAGCATGAGGGAGGTACCCTGACATTACACCACGAAACATGGAATATTCAACTGCCAATATATGTTAATTTGACAATTCATGAGGTCGCACCATCATTCATCCTATAATTAATAAACTTACACCTTGTAAACACGTTGAGGCAATAATACTATTGTAGTAAGCACAATTGCAATTGATCCCTTCCCTACAAAAAAAGTGATCCTAATAAACTTACAGACGACCATCCCTATATACACATAGATACCTCAGTCCAGTTCATTAATCAAGGCCTATGTATAAATGTGAGACAAAGACAAGGGATTCGGGGAGAAATACAAGACAACTCTAGCCTCTGGATGGCCTCGCTCTCGCCGAGACGAGCTACCTAGCTAATAACGATGTTATTATTTTAAGACACACGCGTATGCTTTATGGAGTGGGACAAGCTAGCGCCGGCAGCTAATTTGTACCTACGTGCGTATCCGGGCTAGCTTACCTATGCTCCATGAAATGAAAATAAATAAAAGTAGAAAGGAATGCCATAAAAGAAAATGTTTTTCCTATTGATCTAAATGTTGACGGCGAGCTATGTATACCTAGGTGGTCGATTGAACTACAGTTGCTCCCATAATGAAAAACGAAGAAAATCAACAGTTAATTACTAGGACATCCAACACCAATCACCATGCTGGACTGCGTTCACATACGATTTCTTAAGGTACTCCCTCCGTCATGGTTTGGAGGACGTCTTACAAAAGCCATACGTTTCCAAAAGTTCTCTCCTCCTAGTCGCGTTAAACTTAATTACAGAATTAATGTCCCTTTTTTCTTCCTATTTCCTACTCCATACAGCTAAGGAATTAATTCTTGCATGCAACTCCAGCAATGCATGCATCTAAACCCCCCGTTTCCATTGGGTAATTACGTATAATAGAGCGCCGAATAATTAATGAGCACATGTTTTTTGCATAAATCTGGCCCAATCAGCGTCCACCTAGGTTTTAACAATCTCTCTAAAACGCCCTCCAAACCGTGACGGAGGGAGTAGGAATTCATATGATTTGGTCCTAGTTGTCGATCATAATTAACATTTTCTAGGAGTTTTTTGTACACAAGAAAACTCACGCCTTGCCAAACTAATTAAAAGGGAAGAAAAATGTGAAATGTTCAAAATATGGGGATCAATGAGATTTCTACAAGTTCGGAAGCTAAATGTTTATACATAGCTCTTCTGCACCTTCTCGTGAAGAAAAAAGGAAAACCCATGTCCAATTTCAAACTGTAGTCTCGCTGAAGAAGCGCAAAAAATTATTGTCTCGCTGAAGAAGGTTTAAATTGTAGATATAGCCACAAAAAATGTACAAATTGTAGCAGCGAATTGAGTTCATGGAGTAGATACGCTTGTGTAAGTTCTTGACTATCTTTTTTATTAGGTATTGGATCAATTAGTGTTTGTTTGTTTGTTTTTTCAGTAACAAAGGTTCGATTCTTGTTTTATCATCCAGATTAAATTAAATTAAACTGAAGTGGGAGCAACCAGTAGCAGCCGTTCTGGCGGTGCACTTCTCCCTACAAATATCCCAACTGGGCGCATGCAGTACACCTCTCTCCCAATCTCAAGATTTAATTGCGCGCGCACACACACATCGTAGTAGTGGTGTAGAGTATGGACGACGAACTAGAGGGCGCCCTAGCTCTGCTCTCTGTGGCCTGCGCCGCGCTTGCCGACTACCTCGCCGAGCCGCCCGCCTCGCTCCGTGGCGCCCTCATGATGTTGCCCACGCTCATCACGTTCTTTGTGGCCCTGTACGCCGTGTGGGTTGCGATGTTGGATAGGGCGGCGCTGCCTCCTCACCTAGGCGGCGCCGCCAGGCTGGAGAGGCTCCTCGCCGTCGTTGCCGCCATGGCTACCATTATCAAGCTCTTCATGTAGCGTGGTGACTGTGTGCTTGCACAGACGCACCAGCGCACAGGCATGGTATATAATAAGATAATTATGTGCGGATACAGCACCAGCTGCATGTACTCTATATAGAATGTTTCAGATTATGAATTGTGCATTGAGCTAGCACGAATGATTCAGTATGTTATTATCTTGTGTTCATTATATGCTTGCATGTTTTAACTGTTTTTCTACTGTTTTGGTGTTGTGCACCGACTGATAGTTCAAGGATTTAACTGCAATGTGTACATAGACATCGATCTAAAAACCTAAAACCCGGCCAACATGCCGGAGTTGCTTCCAAATTTGTGTAGAAATTGTGCTCCCTCCGTTCAGAAATAAGATTTGAATACATATAGATTCATTCGAATGCGTGTAAATTCATTCAAATCTAGAAAAATCTAGAAAAAGGCAAGTCACTTATTTCATTACGGAAGAGTACAGTATAAGCTTTGCTGAGGAAAGAAAAGAATGCGCGACACATAGGTATCCGTCACTCATCACTCAGCCCACCGCGCAACTAAAGCCCAACTTCACATCAGGTTCCACGCAGACGAGCCCAACAGCGGCACCACGACCGCCGTCCGGCGCCGGTAATCCCCCACCGCATAGTCATACTCCCCCGCCGCCGCGGAAGCAGAGAAACCTCGAGGCTCGAGCACATGGCGCGCGCCCTGCTCCGCCGCGCGCTCTCCCTCGCCCCAGCGGCGACGCCCGGGATTCCGGCCTTCTCCTCTTCCACCTCGACCGCCGTCGCGCCCCTGCGCTCCCCATTCGACGAACGCCTCCTCCGCCTCCTGCGCTCCGAGATCTCCTACATCTCCGACCGCCGCCCTCCCAACCGGGTACCATAACCACACCCCTCCCCCTCACTCCTCCCTCCACTCCGCACCACGCGATGATCCCCCATCTCATTCGCCCTCTGCCCCCTCGCAGCCACCGACCGGCTTCAAGTCCTTCGCCGTGGAGGACCGCCCGGGGGAGCAGTGGGTGCGCCTCCGCGCCGCCCACCGCGGGACCGAGGAGATCAAGATCGACGCCACCCTGTTCGACGGCGCCGCGGCGCCGGGCCCTGACACGTCCCTCTTCCAGCGGGTCGAGGCGCTCGAGCAGGGGCCGCGCCTCCACCTCAGCCTCATCGTCGAGGTCGCCCGCGCCGACCGCGTCCTGGGGTTCATCTGCTCCGCCTGGCCCGACGACATCGCCGTCCGCCACGTGCTCACCCTCAGGGGCGCCGGCGCCGCCGCCGGCGACCGCAGTGGGCGCGACTTCTCGTACGCACCAAATGTTCATTTCCGTTTATTTTGGCCGTGTACTTTGGGGTTTGTTGTGTCTGAATTTTGTTCGCTGTGGCCTTGATATGCAGAAAGCTGGAGCCTGAGGAGAGGGAAGCAGTGAAGAAGTTTCTGCAGGAAAGGGAGGTGGATGCCGAGCTCGCAGAGTTCTTGCACGAGTACGTGGAGAACAAGGAGAAGATGGAGCTGCTCCGGTGGTTGAAGACAGTCGAATCGTTTGTTGAGAAGTGAGATAGGGAGTTGCAGGCATGTTATAGCAGGTGAGATGGTCATACTAATTGCATACGTTCAGAGTTATGAGATAAATGATACTGTTGTCAGTCTTAAAGCAAACTGAGTTTCAGATATAGCTCGCTAGACAAGCTAGGAATGGGCCTACTTTCTCTGTTGTAAGAAATCATGATCATGAACTTTAATAATGCATGAATAGTGGTAAGATCAAATCATATATGCCATAAACATTTAGTGAGGAAAAAAGCAGAAGGCCATATTCAAGCAGTTATTTTCTACTGATTTGTTCTTGGGGCTGTCTGTGATAATAAGATCCTCAAGTAATCTGAAGATAGAACTCGGTCTTGGTGACTTAATCTGTGATTGGCAGTTACCAGTTCGATAGTGTGGAAGGAGTGTTATGAACTGGTGAGCTTCTATACCTGAGCGACATTTTTATATTGGAGACCATGAGCAATGCCTTGACTTCCTATTCCATGGAGTCATAGTACCCTACACGAGAGTTACAAGGGTAAAACTGATTTTAACTCTTGTTTGACACAAAATTAGTTCCATTCAGTTCTTGACATTAATTTCAGCTTTGCCATTTGTTTGGCAAGCACTTCTAGTGTAGTTTCTGAAATAGTTACGTGCAACTTGCATTCAACTAACCAACTCTATACTTATGGCTTATCTATATATAATGGGTACACAACCATGGTCACCATGGTTAATTTCCGATGAAGGTAACAGGGTAGGTTATGACCGTGTCATCCACATATTCCAGTTTTTGTACTAGAATATTTTCCATCACTGGAACAAGAAATTGGGCACATTTATGTGCCTGCCTAACTTCCATTTTTAACTGCCTTCAGTTTTATTCATCTCTTTATCGATGCCCTAAATTTGTGAGCCTCTCTTTGCACTTGCAGGGCTGCCCCAGTATAAGCATGGTTTGTTTTACATCATGTTACCCCCAGAACTGAGGATGAATTCGTTCCAGCAAGAGATACCCGGAGATGTTCTCCTGGACGCCTTTTTAATCATCCATCTTTTCCCATTTTATGCAACTACCTAATTATTTCTGAGGAAAGTAGGTTCAGTTTTAGGCATTGTTACCCGTATTGGTTTCTGTGCTCGTTGAAACCATTGTTCCATTTGGGAAGTCGCCAAGTTACCCCTATTTGACTATTGTGTAATTTCTTTGTAGAACACAGTCTAATGTGATTAGTTGCTCCACTGAAACACTATACACTTTCCCTCCTCTTTGCAATATAGAATCTTTTTGTTTTGAGGTGTTGTTAGTCATGTTGCTATTTGCTATGTGGTCGGTGTTGGTACTCATCTCCGATCAGGGTTGGACCTAATCTAGGGAATGGTGCATGTCCAAACAAGTACCATTGTGTGTAATAGGCTCAAACAAGTCCAGAGAAGTACGACCATGCAAACCTATGAGCATAGCACGTATCTACCGTCTCTGCTACCTCTCCCTATAAAAAAAGCTCCAAATGTAAATTAATTTGACTTATAACTTCAGTCAACCATAGTCTTAGTACAGCATGGGCATCTTACTAGTATTACTATTTACTGAAGTTCAAGTCCTAATGGCCCTTTGATTCTTAGGATTATCAAAACGCGTGTCTTGTTGAATCCTACAAAGTTTTTTTTTTAGATGTAATCCTACAAAGTTGGAATGGTACAGAAACTTCGATCAAAGAGTGCTTCACACCACATGGGAACAAAGAATGTCAAGCAAGAGAATTGTAGGGAATCCTTAGAACCCCTAACGATTGAACTTGGATCAAAGAGTGTTTCACACCACATGGAGAACAAAGAATGTGGACGTGGACGTGGGCGATTTCAACATGATTCGCTCCCCTGATGACAAGAGCTCCTGCAACGCGTGGACGTCCCGCGCATGAGGATGTTCAACGATTGCATCGCTGATCTCGCTCTTAGAGAGATCACTCGAGTGGGAACTCGTTTCACCTGAACCAACAACTGAGCCGATCTTGTCAGGAGTGTCCTTGGTCGCATGCTGGTCTCCGTGGATTGGGAGGTTGCCTTTCCCCTCTGCTCTCTTCGCGCCATCACCAGGGTAGGCTCGGATCACGTTCCACTGCTTCTTTCAACAGGGGGGAGCTCCTCGCCACGGCTGGACCGTTTCCACTTCGAAAACTTCTGGTTGCATCAGCCAGGATTTGTGGAAGCAGTTCAAGCCAAATGGCTGGTAGCTGCGGCTACTCCCCCTAGACGTTTCAGTGCCGTGGACGTCTGGCATCATTGCGCTAAAATTGCCCGCCAATTCATGAAGGGTTGGGGGCAAATTTGGGCGCAGCGACGAGACTCCAGAGAGGAGCTCTGCTGGAGGAGATCCACGCCCTTGACCTGGCGGCAGACTCGGTGGGTCTCTCAGCGAACGAGTGGTCCCACCGTTATGCCTTAGATACCTCTTTAGTTGAGATCTACAAGGGGAGGAGCTGTTTTGGAGGCAGCGCAGCCGCCAGAACTGGCTCCTCCAGGGAGATGCGAACACGGCCTATTTCCATGCGGTTGCCAATGAACGTCGTAGGAAATGCTCTATTCCCTGCCTTTGGGACAATGAGCACCTCATCGAGGGGGCAGGGGCGCTATCCTCTCATATCTACTCCTTCTATAAGGAGCTCTTCACGGCAGGACCCCACACTGGGGTTGCGTTGGCGGCTGACTTCTGGCCGCTTAGGGCCAGGGTTACGGACGACGAGAATGCGGAGATCACCCTCCCATTCCTGACGGAGGAGGTAGAGCGGGCAGTGAGGGCCATGAAGGCCAACTCTGCCCCGGGCCCCGATGGCCTCCCGGTAGTTTTCTTCTAGACCTTCTGGAAGGAGATTCAACCGGTCATCATGCCGCTGTTCCAGGAATTCTACACTAGGACCCTTGTGATGGGACGAATGAACCTTGGTGTTATCACCCTGATCCCTAAAGTGATAGGGGCCTCGGACATTCGCCAATTCAGACCCATTACAGTTCTCAATGTCATTCAACGAATCTTCGCAAAAGTTTGCGCATCTCGCTTGGCCCCGGTGATGGAGCGCCTCACCCACCAGTATCAATT
The DNA here is from genome assembly GCA_023614405.1 of Avena insularis. Taxonomy (NCBI): domain Eukaryota; kingdom Viridiplantae; phylum Streptophyta; class Magnoliopsida; order Poales; family Poaceae; genus Avena; species Avena insularis. The sequence continues at coordinate 2,237,185 of JAJUPC010000015.1, read as the reverse complement.
TGCCTTCCTCAAAGGAAGATTCATACATGATGGGATCCTCGCCCTCCATGAGGTGATCCATGAGATCAAGTCTAGAAAGTTGAAAGGCGTCCTCTTGAAGCTAGACTTCCAGAAGGCCTACGATCGTCTGGACTGGTGATTTCTTCGGCAGGTCCTCATTCGACGGGGATTTGACGATCGCCTGATCACATGGATAATGTAGTTCATCACAACCGGGAGCAACGTGATTAACATCAACGGTAAGATTGGGCCCTACTTCCACACCTCCTGCGGGGTTCGTCAGGGAGACCCCCTATCTCCTCTGCTCTTCAACGCGGCGGTGAATGCCCTGGCGGAAATGCTTGAAAAAGCCAAGGGGCTGGCCACATCTCCAGAGTGGTCGTCCACCTCATTCTAGGGGGGCCTTACTCATCTCTAGTACGCAAACGACACAATGATCATGATCGAGGGGTCAACTCTAGATATTGCGAACCTCAAGTTCCTCCTCCTATGCTTTCAAGAGATGTCGGGACTTAGGATTAACTTCGAAAAGAGCAAGGTTATCGCGATGTGGTTCTCTCCGGACGAGCAGCAAAGAATAGCTGACAACTTTAATTGTCGGCTTGCCTCCTTCCCCATCACCTATCTGGGGATTCCGGTCCGCGACACCAGGATCCTCATCAGGGAGCTGGAGCCGTTGGTGGCCAGGGTGCGCTCAAGGTCCGAACCCTGGTGTAGGAGATTCACCTCTAAAGTTAGCAAGACTGTCTTGATTGACTCATGCATGTCCAGCCTTCCCATGTACATGATGGGCATGTACCTCCTCCCAGAGGGGGTGCATGTGGCGTTTTACAAGGAGCTTTCCCGGTTCTTCTAGCAAGACCCCTCGGGACGCCAGAAGTACCATATGGTCAAGTGGGCAAACATTTGCGCCCCCAAGGAATTTGGGGGCATAGGTATCCTTGCGTCTCGCCAGTTAAATAAGGCATTGATGTTGCCTTGGGTGTGACGGATCCTGCGGGATGATGGGGGCCTTTGGCTCAAGCTCATCAAGGCCAAGTACCTGCGGGGTCGGCCCCTTTTGGACTGTGACCGGTGGGATGGCTCCCAGTTCTGGCGATCCATCTAGGAGATTAAGGAGTAGATCCGGCGTGGGCTCACGGTCTCTATTGGGAACGGTGAGGGGATCGTGTTTTAGCTGGACTCCTGGCTTCGGGAACACCCCCTACGGGAGGTGTACCCAAGCCTCTTCGCTATTTGTTTTGATCCATCGCTCCGCGTATCTGTCGCGGCTTTAGAAGGAACATGGAACATCTCGTTCTGTCGTACCTTTGGCCCGGAAGAAACCGAAGCTTGGAGGGAACTTAGGGCGGAGCTCCCGGCTACCTTGAATGACGACCCCGATAGTATGACTTGGCGTCTTACCCCGTCTGGGTCCTTCTCGATTAGCTCGGCCTATCGGGCCCTTTTTGGCCGAGCGGCCCTCCCGTGGACCAAGCCTCTCTGGAAGGCCCCGCTTCCGCTGAAAAGCAAGATTTTTGTTTGGCAGTTACTTCACGACCGACTCCTCGGGGGTGGAGGTGTCCAAGAGACATGGGCCAGGGGACGGGCTATGTCCATTGTGTGGGATCCCCGAAACGGGAACCCACATAATGTTTTCATGTACCGCCGCACGGTTTCTCTGGAACTTCACCCGAGATGCGTTGGGCCCAGACTGGCAGGCCCACGATCTTGGTGAGTTCCTAGAGAGCCAAGCAAACCGGGCTGGAAAGGGCTGCCGCCTTTTCTGGCTAGTGTTTGCTGCGTTGTCCTGGTCACTCTGGAATATCCAGAATAAGATGGTTATTGAGAAGATTCTCCCTCGGCGTGCCACTGACTCAGTTTTTCACTTTCTGGCATCTTTGCAGCTATGGTACCCGTTGTGTAGACAACGGGACAAGGTGAGGCTGGACGCGACTCTTTGGCGTCTCTTGGAGGCGGCTCGGCGTCTCCCCCCCTAGTCTATCGTCGTTTTTTTCTTTTCGTTGTGTCCTTGCTTGACGAGGTGGTCGCTCTCTCTTTATTGGGTCGTTTTGTGTTGTGGCCCCAACATGTGTTGTGTGGATGGTTTCAAACCTTGTTACTGATTGTGGACGGTTGCTTTATTTATAAAGCGGGACGAAAGCCTGATTCGAGAGAACAAAGAATGTCAAGCAAGAGAGTTGTAGGAAATCCTTGGAACCCCTAAGAATTCCAATACTTGATCAACGTATTATTTTTTCTAATGAACCAAATCCTATGATATTCTATTGAACCAAATAAACCATATATGTACTTATACCAAGAATCAAGTACTACAGGCAAGCGAGTGCGCAGGAGAGGGAACTAAGAAACAAAGTACTAGGTTATTTTTTGTTGCGGTGAAAAACAAACTCGCGGTTGACACATCCTATACAATCTAGAATAATCTAGGAGTACTTCGTTAGACCTAAAATTGATAGTCGTGGACTCCGAAAACCTCTCCAAAGTAATTTGTGACTCCAACACTCTAGAGTATTGAAGTAGAAATCAATGGATGCTAAACACACTATATATATATATATGGGCATAAACTAGTTTCTCAAGTAATATGTCATTTGCTGGTTTGCATATATTTATAATGAAATCAATTAAAACAAAATAAATAAACCATAGACAAAAAAATTACCACATAATACAATTTTAGTTTAGCACTAAGATATCTATTTGTAATGATAAATATTAAATATATAATATGTACAAAATATACCATAGCATGTTTACAAAGTTAGTTTCCAATATTGTACCTAGAAATAATTATTTTAGATATGAAAAATAAAAAACCACTAAAAACATTATGTAACAATGAGATGAATCATTATGAATTAAAAAAGTTCAGTACAAAGATTTTAACTCATTACGGGTGCATATAATTTTCCCCAAGAAATAGTTCAGTATAAACACTTTAACTCGTCATGAGTCGACCTTAGCAATTAAGCATATCGCGGTTGTAGTGGTTTCCCCCCGAGAAGTTCAACACATATAAAACGTGCTCGATATACCCAACGAAGAAAACTTTTAGAGACTTTCCCCCAATGTCAACATCAAGGAAAAGGGCGAGGCCCATTTGAGCAAGTGCATGAAGGAGAACTAAATTCTAACCAAAGGGTATCAACAAACATATGCCATTCACAACATACATGGTCTGGAGTGACTACCACATTGACCCATTACCTTAGAGATTATTTTATCACTATAGGTGATGGTTGTGTTTGAGTTATTTGGTCTCATCTTTGATAGGCTATTGTTGTTTTCGGTCATATAACAAGTGGCACCACTATCAAGCACTCATTTAGCTCCACCAAAAGCATATTCTTATAGGAGATCAAGTCATGATCTTAGGTATCCATTTCTCAATGGATCATCTTTTGTTAGTAACAACGGTCTTAGGAAACCAAATATACCAATGATAACCATCGCCATAAGAGGTTCCAACATATTTAGCATAAACATGTCCATCATTAGATTTTAAAAGAGCATAAGAAGGATTATGTTTGTCAGCAAAGTTATTATGAGAGGAGGCGGTATTCCCGGGCACATGGCGTTGCCCGGGACAAACATGTAAGAAAGGTCTCAGGGAGGTTTCGAGCAGGGGAGCATATGGCCTGGGGCAAACATGTAAGAAAGGTCTCGGGGCACATGGCCTTGCTCGTTCCTCTTCTTCTTCTTCTTAGGTTTGGGATCATACCCAAGACCTTTTCTTACATGTTTTCCCCTTTATAAGTTGGGCCTTCGACATATTGTTCTCTTCAACAAGATCTGCATGCTCATTAGAAGAGTTAGAGGAACTAGTAGTCCCATCAATGGCATGCATAGGAAGAGAGTTTGATGGTCCTATAGTCAATTGAGTTTGAATTTTCTCATGAGGATCAAAGAGGCTAGAGAATTTCCTCTCCGAGGCTTTGTGTTCCTTATTGAGTTTCTCATGATTCTCAAGAATCTTAGCATGACCAATGTCAAACTCACTCTTTTCATTTTTAAGCACTTTAACCAAGGCAAGAGCATGATCATGTTCTTTAATGAGATGAGAGATGGATATATTATGAGATTCATCAAGATTTAAGACATTCTCTTCAAAAGTGACTCTCACGTTTTGCTAAGATAGATAGGAAATTTCATTAGCGGTCTCCTGCTCATTATTACCAAACATCCCAATGGTTTCTTCTTTCTCCTCGACAAGATCCCGTGCTTAACCTAGTTGACTCATGAGAGCCTCAAAATAGGTCTTGGTCTCACCTTCCCATCTTAGGCATAAATTCGCTCACACCAACAAGCTCAATCTTTACCTTTAGGCCCTCTACATCAACTATCATAGGTGCATGAGTAGGGGTGTGCAAAATCCCACACCGTTGAAACCGTGGTGGCTGAGTAGGTGTAGTTCATTTTCCTTAACAAATCAAATCCTTACCTCCACTGTAATAAGAAAAAATGAACTAAGAGGAAACCACCTAAACCGTGAAACCGGTTTTTCCCACCCCTATGCATGAGTAATGGAGGAGAAAGAAATGAAACCTACAACTCCAAGAAAGGGAAATATACCTTTTTATAGGTGGCTCGGGGAAAGTGCCAATTTGGAATGTTGGTAGAGAATTTGTAGCGCCAGGCAGTTTAGCCTGGTTGGACCACTCCGGCATGTGGTCTAAGAGCATTAATGAATTGGCGTTGTCTTGCAGTACCAAGACCCGGACCACTTCAGCATGGCCGGACCACTATGGGATGAAAGATACGCCACCAACACATCCTTTCAAATGAGATTTTGACAACCAAAACAAAGGCAAAACATATGGTGCATGTATAGGATTTAAACATTCCACCATAGCATTCCCCTATGAATCCTCTACTGATAGAACTAAAAATTAGCTACAAACCAAAATGAAAACACGTCGGCTTCCTACTCTTTTCTCTTCATGGCACCAGGGATCCACCAAACAAACTGCTTGCGTAGAATAAAACCTAGAGAGCTCAAGCACACTGTTAGACGTCCTAGTATTTTCATTGAACACCAAATTACACTTAGAAGAGAAATGCACTTTCAACAGACTCCCTAATGTTTTCATGAAACACCAAAATATACTTAGATAAGGAAATGCCCTTTCAACATGGCAACAGGGACATGAAAATATAAAAACCATCAATTTCTTATGAAACTTGTAGTCGAGTTTAACTCACAAGATTGGACTTTATTTTATTTATACTACATTGGTTAACTCTCAAAAACGTTTAAATCACCCCTTTATTACATTGATCGATTGTGGGTTATGGGGCACCATCTCATTATGCATGTCAGTTTGTCGCCACAACACCTAAGCTAGTCAAGCCTGATCTAACATGTTTTCTTATGACTCAAAGCTATGAATTTCTAAAAATCTACATGCACGCAAGTTTGAAATAAACCATTAAATCATACATAATTTAGTGAGTAGTATAACTAATCTTTTTTGAAAGTTGTATTGGGGAACCATGCATGTTTAGTTTGATACTCGGATTTTGTATTCAAATTTTGAACTCCAAAGAAAAATATTCCATTAAATCACACATATTTCAATCAACATTGTACTAAAATTCTAGTTTTAACTTGACATTTTTTTGGGAGAAAACTGCTTGTTTAGTTTCACCATAATTATTTGAGAAACGAGCATGTAACGGTCCATACCCTCAACGGATTGACGTGATGTTAAAGGTGAAAGTTTTTTAGGTGAAGTCATGCACATTAAAATCAGGGTCTTATATTGGTCTGATGAACCATTCCAATTCTAAATTCTTATTATCACCAGATCTTCTCTTTCAGAACGACTATGATTGTGATGTAAATATAACAGACACTTCCCTTAGTTCACTCTTCTCTCTCTTTGAACTCTTCATGATGCTATCGCCATCATCCTTATATCTGGAGGCTACCACCCATGAATCTAGCAACTATCTCCTCATACTCCCAAACATTGGGCCTTGTGCTGTCTCCGCCATCCACATATTGTTTTCGATGTCCATTCTTTCACACTTTAGAAGAAAAATATATCTACAATGACAATGCACCCATGCGTGGGCGTATGCGCGAACAAATGAACCCTAGCATCTTTTGCCTTGACTTCGCCATCACTATTATGGTCCACCTTCGATGTCGCATGGTAGAAAAGGCCGACCAGACAACCACAAAGCAAATAAAAAATGCATGCCAAACACCAAACACAACATAGAAGATCACTAGAAACTTCACAAGCAGAGTATGGTACAAATGTCAATGATCGTCTCAAAGTTTTTTGTTTTATTTCTTGGCATTTGGCCCCACTTGCAGCCAGATCCACTAGATCCCTCAACGGCTAGTTCCACTCCCCAACCGTTGGGGCCGCCAGCAGCCAAACAAAATCCCCTTCCCTCCCCTCGGGCACTGGACACATCGCCCCGGGACATCCACCCTCTTCTCCCTCGATCTCTCCATCTCTCCCACGCTCCCCTGCTCGAAACCTCTACGACAGCTCGCCGACGCAGCAAAACTCGCTCTGCTCTGCTTTGCAACTTACACGGCCTCGACAATGGTGTACACGTACACGCCGACGTACTACTCGGGCCTGCAGGACACCATCGCGTCCGTGTGCAAGTCCATCTTCAGCAGGCCCGGCCGACGCCTCACCGCCGACCAGGCCGCCGCGCGCCGCCACGCTGACGCGCTCAAGTGGCAGCAGGAGTCCTTCCACCGCATCCTCCACCTCTCCGCGCTGCACCGCGAGGGCATCGTCCCGGCCACCGACGTCCAAGCCTTCCGCGCCTCCGTCCTCGCCGCGCTCGCCACCCCGCCCTCCCCGCAGAACCCCGACCACCCGCCCGTCCTCCGCGACAAGCTCCTCTTCCTCCAGGTACCCACCAGCTCGTAACCCACCGAGCGGCGATTCTTGGCTTGGAAATGTGCTAATCTTTGCCCCGTCGATTTGCAGGAGCTATTGCGCGCCAAGTGCATCTCGCCGGCGGAGTTCAACGTCGCCAAGGGGCCCCTCGTGCGGCGCCTCGCGGCCCTCGGGGTCGCCGTCGACTGCCCCGACGCCGACGCTGGCCGGTCGTCCGCGGAGGAGTGGGCGGAGATCGACCTCCGCGACCCGCCGGCGCCGCCCGCAGCAGCCGACAAGCCCAAGCACAAGGCCTCCTTCGTCTCGCCGTGGAAGAGCCGGGGCGGCAAGAAGGACCAGGACCCGTCGCGGCCGCCGCTGGCGCCGGTCGACCAGAACCACCACGCGTCGGTCCTCATGGCCGAGATCTCGCCGGCGGAGGCGCTGCCCTCCGCCGGGAAGCCCGAGAAGGGGAAGAGGAGGCACCTGACGGCGATGTTCGGGGGCGAGAACAAGGAGCCCGCGGCGGAGGGCGCCGAGGAGGAGAAGTCGGCCGCGAAGTCTAGGAAGAAGAGTTCTTGGGGGTTTGATGGGCTCAAGAAATGGAAGAAGGCAGGCGGTGGCGGCTGCATCAATGAGGATGCCGTCGCCGCAGGCGAGTGCGCTCCGCCGCGGTCTTCGTACAGTGAGTGCCGGCTTGAGGCGAGCCCCGCCGTCCCGGATGCCAAGAGGGCCAAGAAGAAGCTTCATTCCGCTACCGCCGGCGGCGACGTTTCTGCCGCCGATTTGGCGAATGACAAGGTACTGTAAATCAGTGGCTCTTCTAAAATCTATAAAATGTGTCGAATTAGATCCATGAATATCACTGCCATTGAGCAAATCAGCAGCATTGGCTTAGACACTTGTATCTGAACTCTGAAGGTTTCTGAATGTCAGTACACAACTGAATTCTGACTGTTTGTATCTGAACTTTCCACTGAAGGTTTTGGTGGAGGAGACAAAGAAGGAGCTCTCAAGGATTCAGGCCGAGCTATCATCCACAAATCGGAACCTTAACTTCTCGTAAATTTCAAAAACACTTTTTGTTCTTTGCAGGCAATTATATCTCTTGTTTGAAGTGCTAAAAAAATGAGTGTTCTTGTTTTTGCAGGGATCAGCAGATTGAGGCCATCTCCACAAAGCTCCCAGTGGAGAAGTCCGACCTCAACACATTCTTCCCAAAGTACAAGAAACTAAAACCAAACAACTAGTATTACTCATTCAGATACAACATTATATCATGTTTTCGCAATTCTGAATGAGATCATGTATTTCTTTTGCAGGGCATGGTGCGAGCAGCACGGAGATAGTGTGATCGACGCCGCGCAGAAGGAGTTCAAGGGGCATGTCGAGGAGATGGAGAAGCAGAGGGAGGACGAGGGCGAGGACTGGGCGGCCGCTTTCGAGGAGGACAGCTTCAACCCCAGGGCCTTCTCACAGCCCCAGTCAGCTGCCAAGGGGAAGAAAGTCCAGGAGAGCCTTGACAGTGAACATTTCACCAACCCTTTCTATGAAGAGAAGAACCCATTCCTGAACCAAAATTACAACTGATGATCGCTGTACTTTGGGATAGGACGAGCCATGTCTTTTATCTTCTTACTGCTGTAGTGGTGTTGTACTTATTATGGTCCATGGTTCAATTGTTATATTGGACCTTGGCAGTGTTGTGCTATGTTGTGTTTTAAGATGTAACAGATCCTATTTGGTTAAAAACCTAAAATTTGTATCGATGGCCCCTTTGTTAATCATTCTGTGCTGATCATAACAAATTGTACAATAAGAAGAAACAGCAGCTTCATACTGCTACTACCACAGGCTGCTGTTGTCTCTGCTTTCTATTTAGGCTGACAATAACACAATTTCAGTCGTTGTAAATTGTGTTCAATTAGGCGCTGGGAACAACATTGCAATTGGGCAAATCAGCGACCTCAATAGATTAGGGACTACTAGTATGCTGTTGAACTGAATTTTGAGCGTCTGTATTCCAACTTTTTACATGATAAGTCTATGTTCCTTGGAGGCGCAGCTTGCAGAGACAGAATCAAGCATGATATTCAGCTCTTTGAAATAAAAAGAGCTACTGTCAGACAACGAAGGAACCCCGTTGCTAGTGTTCTACGCTAACATAAACGAGGTTAGTCATCTCATCACCAAGTATGATCTTGGCGCAGCCATCTTGGTAAAGTTGGCAAATCCCTGTTAGAAATCTCGGTAACCTCCATTTAACCCGATTGTATGTCCTAGCATGTCTCAATGGTGTGCTACTTAAAATGTCCAAATTTCGGAGGCTTGGGGTCGCAGCAAATTCTTTGTTCGAGAAGCAACGACAGATCATGTACACATTGTTATTCACTCTAGCAATTTCTAAAAGTAGAGATCCATATGCACTAGCGAGAAATAGGCAACCCCCTAATAATGATTTTGCTGCTTGTTTTTTGGCTGACAGTACTCTTATATCAGAAAAATGAATAGTACATTAGCACATACTCCACGGGCCTCAATACAACTGTCACGTGCATGGGAGATGAAAGTCATTCAAATTCTTGAACTGCAAAAGGTTTAGGCAAGAAATATTAAAATAAAAAAGGCGTGGTCGGCAGGATTCGAACCTGCGCGGGCAAAGCCCACATGATTTCTAGTCATGCCCGATAACCACTCCGGCACGACCACTTTGCTGGTTATTCCCTCGCATACAGCCTTTAACCACATTGGTCTCATGAGTATCTTAAATGTAAAGCTTTCAGAGCTTCTTTCATGAGCCTGAATCAGACGGCTTGCGCTGAAACAACCAGTGTGTTCATTTCGAGCCATCTGTCACACAGTACACTCAAATGTAAACTTCATTTCGAGCCCTTTACTCCGATAATTTCTCTCTACACATGCTAGTCTGTTACACACACACATGATTCACAAGTCAGAGCTATATATTCTTGTTCAGTAAAACTTACTACAGTAGTAGTAGTAAAACGGTGGGATCAGCTCCCAATTTCCCGCCGGGACGTTTTCTTGGCGGCGCCGGAGCCGCCGACCATGTACGACCCGAACCCCCAGACCGTGATGACCAGCGACAGGATCTTGAACCCGCTCATGGGGTCGTGGAAACAGATCACCGCCGCCACGCTCGTCACCGGCACCCGCACCGCGTTCAGCACGCCCGCCAGCACCGTCGACCCCAGGTACACCACCCCCGTCGCCCCCAGCACCCCCACCTGGAACGTCGCCGCCGACCACCCCAGCACCATCGCGTACGCCCCTCTGCCGCCAGCAAACCCCGCCGCCTCCTGCCTCATGGCGCCGAACCCCTCCCCGAAGACGGCCAGCCCGGCGGACGTGAACGCGAACGCGCACAGCGACACCGCCGCCTGCTGCTCCAGCACCACGTGGAAGAACCGGGACGACGACGACGACGCACCGTTGCCGGCAGCAGCGGCGAGGTGCGTGGCGAAGGCAAGTTCCGAGAGCGCGAAGATGAGGCCGTGGAGCGCGGACCCGAGCACGTCCAGCGCGAAGCCCGCCGCGTACTGCGCGTCCGTGATCCCCGGGTACCCGTCGGAGCCGGAGTCGAGAGCCACGACCACCACGCCAGCGGTGATCACCACGATCGCGTTCACGGTGGCCAGCCCCATCCCGTTGTTCCTCTTGACTATCAAACGGCCGAACACCGCGGAGAAGGCCAACGAGGAGGCGGCGACGAGGGAAGCCGTCGAGGCCGGGAGGTAGGCGTAGGCCCAGGCGTACATGAGGTTGTCGGCGGCGCTGAGGAGGCCCAGCAGCGCGTACCAGAGGCAGAGCGTGAGCGGCGGCGGCCACGTGGGCGACGCCCCGTCGAGGAGGAGGTAGCAGAGGGGGAGGAGCAGCGCCGGGATGGGCCAGCCGGCGACCGCGGACCAGGAGAGGATCCACTTGCTCTGCCCGCCGCCGTCGTAGTAGACCCGCGAGAGCAGGCTCGACGCCGGGAACGCCGTCAGCATCGCGCCGGCGCTGAGGGCGAGCAGGAACCAGAAGGAGGCGGGCTTGTCGTGGTAGGCCGTTACGGAGGTGGAGATGAGGTTGGATGCTCTCTGGAGCAGGGAGACGCCGTCGGGGTCCGAGGCGAGGTCAGGGTCCCATGATGAGTCCTGTTCCATCGCTGCACACGGCGAGGAAGTGACAAAATTCAGATACTATAGGCTGTATAAGTTTGAAATCGGGCATACTCATACTGCTAAACTCTGAATTTGCTGGCGAGTATGCTTATAATTTCGAAGACAGAATAAAGCAAAAAAGAACTTGTTAGCAAGCAAAGTGAGTAAGGAGAGCACATTAACAGGTATGCGTGGTGATCAACTCTGCATAATGATTAGATTTCGCTACTCTGACAGAATCCATGGCCACACCGCCACAGCAACTCTCAACAGATTCCTACGATGGTGGAGTACAGAGAGAGAGAACCAACAAACTCCTAGGATGGAGGATGAACCAGCCAACACGAAGGAAGAGGAGGGGAAGATGATCTGTACCGGACCTGGGGATGCTGCTGCAGCTGTGAGCGGGACTCGGATGGCGTGGTGGCGGCGGAGCCCGTCGTCGCCGTCGCCGTGTTTCGCCATATCCTCCGCTCGTCTTCGGCCAGGCCGTGTGGAGCTTTGGATCGGTCGGAAGAGGGCGGCTCCCGAGGAAAGGCAGCAGCCTTTAGTGGTTGGTTGGTGTAACCACTCTCGTATGGTACGGTGTCGGAGCGTGACCGGTGTGGATTCTGTTCCGTTGATTCTTCAGATGTTTTCAGGACAGAGCACTGTCGACGTGTTTCAGCAGCCTACACACACAAACACAAGAAGCCAGCAGTACCTACACAAGCCAACCCCCGGCCCAGTTTATTACGCAGCTGACTGCTACCTCCAATCCAACGCAGCAAAGTACTATCACATCCAAAACAAGCTACCACAAGGGGCAAGCAAAAAATCCATCCATCTCATTCACCCTATCATGTGGGAAATCATTCTTGTTCAAACAACAAATAAGTACTCCTTGGTGCAAACAGATATCTAGAAATCTGACTTTTGTACACATACAAACATGAAAAATAGAAAAGAAATACTACATGGCATGCACAACAACAATCTCTCACTAGCTCCTCCCTACCATGACGCCCCAGCATTATTTACAACACTCCCGGCCCAGCCACGATGCAAAGCATTGTTTCCCATTATTTTATTTAGCACTAACCTTCACCTCTAGTATACTACTTGTTGTTGAATAGAACAGCAGGTGCTATGGCTTTTCATCAAGAGCATAGTAGTTCAAATACAGTGTGTCGAACCCAAGCAGAAAGAACAGCAGAGTCAGTCCCATGTTGTAAAAGGAACAACTTGGCTGGAAAAGGATTTTAAGGCTTACTATCTCTCTCCGCCGGCTCAGTCCAGGAGGCTCAGATCGTCGCCGGTGATGATGATCTTCAGAACATTCGTTTCATAAACACACTCATATATCTTAAACACTCCGTACATGTTTTCCTCCAAAAAATAAAGAAAGAAGCAACAGTAGCACTGTGTGCTTCTTCTTTATATGTATCACGAGAAGAAGATAATAGTGATATATTGTGCCTGATGCCTTACAGGTCTGACACTTAAATTGTTTCAAGCTTCGCCAAGATAACTGCTCATTTAGCCAAAAAAAAAAGCCACTACTTGGAAGAAAATTATTGCTGTCCAGAGATCAGCGCAATACAAAATGGAAATGAAACAGCGCTTCAGGCCTGTTTCGCTGGAACTAGTTGAACTTGTCTCGCCCAAGCCTGTGAAGATGGTAGTTGATGGTCTTCGCCGCGTTCTTCGGCTTCCCCTTCTGTGATCAAAGAACAAAACTAGCATATTAGGAAACGAAAAGAGGAAAACGGCTGCCTTGAAGTAAAAACAATATCCAGGGAAGTAAAAGTGACCTGAGCCTGAGTGCAGGTAACCAAGAGCTCCTTCTGCCTCGTGCACTTGTCGTCGTTCTGCTTGTTCAGGGCGAGGCAGTTGAGGAAGGAAGTCATCTCTATCATGCAAGGCTTGACGACGCCGCCAAGCTTCTTTGAGTTTATGTACAGCCCACCAGCCTTCCGACCCATTCTCGCTTCTAAACGTGATCACTCCTATGTAATTGCAAGGAGGTTCACTCAGTCAGTACTACATGAAAGAAATTCCCACAGGACAAGAGCAATAATGCATTGGCAGAAAAGCAGCAATGTGAGAAATGAATTGTTGAACCAAAAACATTTGGGGAAAAGGAGTAGAGCATATGGCCATGTTTTACTAGCTAGCTAATGTAGGATGAACCAAGCTGTTCCTTCAATAAACATGAACAGCGAAATTTTCATTTCAAAGCAACAGCCTAGTGCCATATGTATGTTATGCCTAGATGTACTGAATCTGCGATTACGACAGTAAGCAGCAACCATAGCATCATCTAAAGAGCAACCAAAGAGGATGCGTAATGAATCTGTGATTACGACAGAAGGCAGAAATCATATCATCATCTAAAGAACAACCAAAGAGGTTGCGTAATCGAACTAGAACAAATAGCATGTGCTATCATTTGGTGAGACAACTTAATTCTTCAACGAACAAACGGCTGGACAGGTTGTGTGCGCCAGCAAGCCGTCCGGAGCAGGGACCAGCGACCAGGGGCAATTCTACATGGTGTGCCGGGTGTAGATTTGGCACATCATGTAGAAAGCATGGTGTGCATAAACGTCCAGACACCAAGGCAACAAAAATGGAAAAGAAACAACAGTCTCGGCTTAACTGGAACTAGTGGAACTTGTCTGGCCAAAGCTTTCCGACCCATTCCCACTTGTAAAATGATTACTGTTATGTAGTGATAGCAAGGTGGTTAACTCACAGTAAGTACTAGTATAAGAAATGCAAACGGGACAGGAGCAACAATGCATGGGCAGACAGGCAATGTGAGAAATGAATTGTATGGACCAAACATCTGGGGAAAAGAGAGTGCCAAGGACCAAGATAAGATTAAAGTCCAGTTCCTTTATATTTGATGACTGTGATCTTGATTAGATTAAAGTCCAGTTGTTTAGACAAACTCTCTCTAATAATGTTTGCAACTGGTATAGATCTTTTTGTGCAGAAGCACCAAGGACTTGGACAGAATTGACAACAAATTTCCTATCAAAATATTACTCAGAAAGCAAAGCTCACAGGATGAGAGGTATTATTATCAGTTTCAAAAATAGTCCTGATGTGAGGTTATATGAAAGCTATCAGTATAAAAGCTATCTAGATAATTGCCCCCATCATCGTTTGCCTGATTGGTTAATCACTCACACTTTCTATGGAGGGCTTAATAATAAAAATAGAACGATCCTAGATACCGCTTCTATTGGTAGTTTTCTATCTTATACCTATGATGAAGCCTGGAAATTAATAATGAAAACGAGGGAGACAACAGAAAATCTTAAAGATGAGGAGAACATTATGAATAGTTCTTCTGAATATGCTTGTGTTAACGATTTTCTTGCAGACGAAAGGACTTGTGCGATGATTAAAACCCTCGGTATTGATTCTTATTCAGTAAATAAAATTATTGAGAATTATGCAGGCCATCTACAGGTACCTACAGAATGGAAACCCTATAAACCCCTCGAAGAAAAGAAGCGTGCAAGAGAAAGTGCACCAATGGTAGAATTTTCTTCTGAACCTATTCAAGAGAATATCCAAAAAAAAAGCACAAAGAGGAAGAACACATAAAGAGAAGATTAAAGAAACCAGAAAAGAACCCCGATGCTACCAATGCAAATATTGTTATATTGAAGGATCTTATGGAAGCACGAACCATGAATAATGAAGTGGTTATGCTAGACTTTGAAACTTCGGAATTCATCGAAGGTAAGGTACGAGGTAACGGAACTTCTAAGCCTATGACTCCTATATATTGTGGAGAAACTTTCTTATAAGGAATTTGTGAGCCAATCTCCACTATAAACATTATGCCTTCATCACTTTACGAGGAACTTCCCTACAACTTAAATAATCTAGATGTGGAACCAGTAGACACTACTATTAAATTGTCTAATAGAACTAATGTAAAACGGGAAGGTGTTATTAGAAATATATATGTCTTTATTGGATCACTCATGTACCCCCTTGATTTTCATATTGTTGATATGGCTCGAGATTCTTTTTGTCCTATTCTTTTAGGCAGGCCTTTTGTCTCCATAAACAAAGCTCGAATTGATAATAAGAAGGAGACTATTTCAATGATGTTTGGAGAAGAGGAAATGACATTCCACTTCGCCAAACTAAAGAAGAGGAAATGATATGGAGCAGGGACCAGCGACCAGGGGCAATTCTACATGGTGTGCCGGGTGTAGATTTGGCACATCATGTAGAAAGCATGGTGTGCATAAACGTCCAGACACCAAGGCAACAAAAATGGAAAAGAAACAACAGTCTCGGTTTAACTGGAACTAGTGGAACTTGTCTGGCCCAAGCCTTCCAACCCATTCAAACTTGTAAAATGATTACTGTTAATAGCAAGGTGGCTAGCTCACAGTAAGTACTAGCATAAGAAATGCACACAGGGCAGGAGCAATAATGCATGGGCAGTCATGCAATATGAGAAATGAATTGTCTGGAACAATCATCTGGGGAAACCAGCATATGGCCATGTTTTACACTTTTACTAGCTAGCTAATGCAGGAGCATCCGAGTCGTTCCTTCAATAACCATGAACTGCAAAAATTTCCTTTCAAAGAAACAGCCCAGTAGTACCATATATATAATCTGAATCTGTGATTATGACGGTAGGCAGCAACCACAGCATCATCTAACCAATAAACAAAGAGGACACATATCATCAAGTTAAAATAGCACCATGTGCTCGTCCCTGCTCTACCGTTTGGTGAAACGACTAAATTCTTCGGACGAGCAATTGGTCGAACAGGTTATGTGCCCCGGCGAGCTGTTGTGTTAGGGACAAGCAACCGGGGGAGGATCTAGATGGCGTGCCAGAAATTGCGAAGGTCCCCTAGTGGGATTTGACTAAGAGGAAATATACCAGGGGGAAACATACCATGAGTTTCAGGGTACAGAGAAAATTAAGAACGCATGCTTCAGGTCGTATGCATCTAGTCACACAAAATTAGAACCCGTGGTATTGCCGTTTACCTCTTTCTTGGCTTGGTTGCTGCAGATTCGCTGCAGCGAACTGTAATTGACCTGCAATAGGAAAGAATGGAATGAGATTTTAGATCATGCTGTTCTAGGATTCAGAGGAGAGAGGCAGCACAGCAGAGGGGAGGGGGCGCCAAGCCATGGTAGGAGAGAATGAGGGGATGCGGGATCACAGGATACCGTGAGTAGATAGTGAGGAATGAGGAGAGGCTACCGGGGAGAAGGTTACCTGCGCCGCCGCCGCCGTCGCCCTCCCGCGCGGAGCTCCTGACCTGACTTGGTGGAAAAGAAGAAGCGGGGGAGAGGAGTGTGGTTGCTGCCCGTCTCTCAGCCTGATCATGTCCCTCTGTTTCCCATCTAACGGCTCAAGGTCCACGGGTGGTCGGGTGCACGTGCAGCCAACCAACCATGGTACAAATCAACGGAACAGGTACATCGCAAACCAATTTTTAAACTCCTGCTAAAATAAAATCATACTTAGCACAGTAAAATTTTCAAAACTTATGGAAAAAGGCAGCGACAATATGCTGATTAAGGCAGCTAGTAATAACCTCATAAAAGGTTTATACCCTGATCTTTGCCTTGGAGGAGTCATCAGCCTTTAATACACTGCTGATACGATCTTTTTGTTGCAAACCATGTAGAATTAACTAGCAAGCTTAGGAGAACTCTCACTTTCTTTGAGAAGATCTCTGGGCATGAGAATCAATTACAAGAAAAGCGAACTCATTCCATCAATATGGATGAGGAAGAGACCAACCCTTTTGTTGATGTTTTTAGAGGTAGATCCCGTAAAACCTTGTCCCGTAAAACGCGTATACAAGCATGGAAAACATGTTTTCAGCGTATACATGCCATGGAAAACTCCTCACTCGGCTCATCGAACTAATCTAAATTTTTCCAAGTTCAAAACTCGGGCGTATGCCTTTTGGTTTATGTAATGCTCCTGCTACTTTTCAGAGATGTATGTCTGCTATATTTCATGGTTTTTGTGAAGAAATTGTGGAGGTTTTCATGGACGATTTTCCGTCTATGAAACTTATTTTGGTAACTGTTTGCACAACCTTGATAAAGTTTTGCAGAGATGTGAAGAAACCAACCTTGTCCTTAATTGGGAGAAATGCCATTTCATGGTTAATGAAGGGATTGTTCTTGGACACAAGATCTCTGAAAGAGGCATTGAAGTTGACAGAGCCAAAATTAAAGCGATTGAGAAGATGCCTTGTCCTAGAGATATCAAAGGTATTCGTAGTATCCTTGGTCATGCTGTTTTCTATAGGAGGTTTATTAAAGATTTCTCCAAAATTTCAAAGCCCCTTACTAATCTTCTTCAAAAAGATGTACCTTTTGTTTTTTATGATGATTGTAAGGAAGCTTTTGAAACTTTGAAGAAGGCTTTGACAACTGCTCCTATTGTCCAACCACCTGATTAGAGTTTACCTTTTGAAATCATGTGTGATGCTAGTGACTTTGATGTGGGTGTTGTCCTTGGACAACGTGTTGACAAGAAGTTGGATGTTATTCATTATGCTAGCAAGACTCTGGATGATGCTCAAAAGAATTATGCTACTACTGAAAAAGAGTTCTTAGCTGTAATCTTTGCTTGTGATAAGTTTAGACCTTATATTGTTGATTCTAAGGTTACTATTCATACTGATCATGCTGCTATTAAGTACCTTATGACAAATAAGCACGCTAAGCCCAGGCTTATAAGGTGGGTGTTACTTTTGCAAGAGTTTGATCTGCATATTGTGGATAGGAAAGGTGCTGATAATCCTATTGCTGATAATTTATCTCGTTTGGAAAATATTTCTTTTGACCCATTGCCTATTAATGATAGTTTTCCAAATGAGTAGTTAGCTGCAATAAGGGTAAGTCTACATGAGAGTCCTTGGTATGTTGATTATGCTAACTTTATTGTTTTCAAATATTTGCCTCCAACCTTTACAGCTCAGCAAAGAAGGAAATTATTTTATGATCTAAGGCATTACTTTTGGGATGACCCACACTTATATAAAGAAGGAGTAGATGGCATTATGCAAAGATGTGTTCTAGAATTTGAACAATAAGAGATATTGAGAAAATGTCATGGCAGTGCTTATGGAGGACATCATGCTGGGGATAGGACTACACAAAAGGTTTTACAATCTGGATTTTATTGGCCTACCCTTTTTAAAGATGCAAGGAAGTTTGTCTTATCATGTGATGAATGCCAATGAGTAGGTAACATCTCTAGACGCAATGAAATGCCTATGAATTATTCTCTTGTTATTGAACCTTTTGATTGTTGGGGATTTGACTTTATGGGGCCCTTTCCTCCTTCAAAAGGATATACTCATATTCTTGTTGTTGTTGACTATGTTACAAAGTGGGTAGAAGCCATACCTACAAACAGTGCTGATGGTAAGACCTCTTTGAAAATGCTTAAAGATGTCATTTTTCCTAGGTTCGGTGTACCTAGATATCTCATGACTGATGGAGGCTCTCATTTTATTTATGGGGGTTTTAGAAAAACTCTCGCTAAGTATGATGTAAACCACAGAATTGCTTCAGCTTATCACCCCCAAACTAGTGGGCAAGTAGAACTTTCCAATAGGGAAATTAAATCTATCTTGCAGAAGACTGTCAATAGATTTAGAAAAAACTGGGCTAAAAAGTTGAATGACGCTTTGTGGGCTTATAGAATTGCTTATAAAAATCCTATGGGGATGTCTCCTTACAAAATGGTCTATGGTAAAGCTTGTCACTTGCCTTTAGAATTAGAACACAAAGCTTATTGGACACTGAAAGAGTTGAATAGAGATTTTAGACTTGCGGGTGAGAAAAGACTGCTCGACTTAAGTAACCTAGATGAGTGGAGAGGTGAAGCTTATGAAAATGCTAGGCTCTTTAAGGAAAAAGTAAAAAGATGGCATGATAGGAGAATCCTCAAAAGGGAGTTCCATGTTGGTGAGAAAGTTCTTTTGTATAGGTCTCGTCTCAGATTTTTTGCAGGGAAACTACTCTCAAAATGGGAAGGACCTTTTGTTATCAAGGAAGTATACCGCTCAGGTACCATCAAAATCTCTTCTCTGAAGGATGACACAACACAGGTGGTGAATGGTCAAAGACTAAAACATTATATTTCTGGAGATTCTTATAATGAAGATGTGGATGTTATTCAAATGGTGACTCCAGAAGAATTTATTAGAAGCCAAACACCAGAATCTGCAGAGTTCGTCTTTGAATAGGTAAAAGTGGTGAAAACAGAAGGTTCATGAAAATCCAATATTTTTATATTTTTTATGTTTTTAATACATAAGGAAGACTACGAGACGTAGCTGAAGAGGAAACAGAGTCCGGGGTGAACAAACCCACCCCAGGCACGGGCCCAGCCTGGTCGCGCCTGGAGGGGGTTTGCCACCCTCGAACTCTGTCTCCGCTTCGTTTCCGTGTCAGTACCTTCCTTATGTTTTGAAACTTCGTAATATATAACCCCTCAGGGTTCTTGCATCATGTTCTTGCATCGTGTTCTCGTCGTGTTTTCGTTTCAATCTGTTTTTGTCAGGAAAATTCTCAGATTTGGAGCCTCAATGTCTTCCTCTGGATCACCCACGGAGGATTCCTCTGCGGACGTCCTCAGCCCGTACATGTATGAGTTGAGGATTCATCCCAAAGAGTTGATCCTCAAAGAGGGGAAGGTATAGAAGAAAGAAGTTCAAGGCCCTAAAGGAGAAGGCAGTCTGGAAGACAGGATGGAAGCATTGGAACAGGAAGTTTTCAGGTACAAGAAGATGGCGGAACGTGAAGTGGATTTTATTCACAAGATAAGTTCAGAACTCATCACCAAGCACGAAGAAGAAGTTGCTGAGCTCCGAGAAGAGATCTTCTCACTTCGTCAGACCACCAACCAAGTGCAAGCACAACTCTATGACATACAAAATCAAAATTGTGAGTATGAGGCTAGATTTGATCGCATAAGCTCTGCTGCTAGTTTCAGGATTGCAGAGACAAGGACATCCTTTCTGGATGGGGAACCATTGCCTTGGAAGTTTTATGACGACAAGAGAACACCACCACCGAAGGAGTAATTCGTCATCAGTTTTGGCATCCCCTTGGCTTGTTACAAGCTTGGGGGAGTGCCACTGTATCACCACCTTTATCTTTTATCTTTTACCTTTTTAGTGGATTCATATCTGTGGTAGAGAGGTTATATTATAGTTTGGTTTGCATGTGAAAGTATCTCTCCTTTAGTTGATTATCTTTGTATCCCTTGGTGTGAGTGCCTTTATTGGAATATTAATGAGAAGTCTCATCTTTTACTTTTTGCACTTCTTATTTTAGTTTGCAATATCTATTATATGATGGATCTTGTTGATCACTATTTGGCATCACTTTGGGAGCATAAAGTAACTCTAAATTGGTTTTGGCAAACCAAGTTTTGGTCAGTAGCAATACCTTTTGTAGTTTGAAAGAAAAAAGAGAAAAAGCTTACATGTATTTTGTATCATTTGTTTTCTTTCTTGTTGGCTCATAAGCTTAGTATTCTTTATTTAAGATATTTTGTGTCTTCAAGGAAGATTGCATGTTTGGCTTTATTACTTGTATGTTTGCTTGTTTCTTTCAACTCTCTTGCTTGCTACCCAGCCTTGCTAGCCAAAAACCTGTTTTGAGAAGGCATACTTCTCATGTTTCCAAATTCCTTTGAACCAAACCTATGCCATTTGTGTCCACCATATCTACCTAGTAGCATTTTTGCTATTCGTAGCAAATTCTCAAGCTTCATCTACCTTTCGAATTAAAAAGTATTTTGTTATATGAAAACTAGTTAGTAAAGCTCTCACGAACTTGACGGCACACTTTATTTCTTGCCCCTAATAGACTTGAACCATTGTGCCATCAAAGTTGTATATGCTTGCATCTATACGTTGGAATTAGCAGAATCGTGTCGTCACGGGGAACGTTTTCAAATTGCACTTGTACTCTGTACATAGTTGATATCGTACTCTTTTGTCTATGGATATCAATGGTGTAAAATAAAGAGGGAACTTGTAAGTCCATGGAGTCTGTATTTTGTGTTAGAGAAACGCCTGGGCCGCTAGCCTAAGCCATGCATAATCATGGTGGAAACTTGCAGCATCACCATAGTGAGTCATCTATAAAGCATCCTCAATAAAAAGCTATGCATATAGTAAATAAAAAGATCTCTAAGATGCTCATTGTATGCTTGCCTTGTCATTTTGGTTATGGGAAAGCTCCTGTACCATGTGCAAGGGGTACCCCGTTGGCGGTTCTCAATGATATGCTAATACTAATAATGACAAGAACTTACCTGTGACCAAAGTTGAGTAGCATGAGGAGTGGCCCTCATATTCAAGGGACATGAGATTGCCAACTTATATTTCGTCAAGCATATACTCCATATTTGTGCACTTTAACCTTAATCATCTCAAGATGCCTATGATAGGGGCAATGAGGGCTCAAAGCTAGTAAGTACCATAATCTTTTGGAAGCTCTTTATGACTTGTAATCCCTGCTTCCCTCTAAGAAGGGACCTTTCTCCCACTTCCAAGTTGAGTCAGTAAACCTACTTCCTCTCTATCTCCAGCAAGCATTTAAGTTGTTGTGTTTCAAGCATTCATATGGTGATTTATTCAATCATGTTCTTTATCTTTCTTGTTTGCGCAAAATAATTATCTATTGAGTATTACTTTGAAAGCCTTCACTTGTGAAAAAACTTGTTGAGCAAAGAGTGCTCCTGTTTTGAAACTTCTATAAAAAAGTTATTTGTGAAACTGTTTGCCAGTTGTTCTCTCACCAAGAACAAGAGTTTGCCAATTCCAATTATGATTTACCTTTATGCATCTCTATTGTGACTGTTGTACTTTGTTGCAAGCTAAGTTATATAATGGTGAGTTGCTTTCTTCTATGAGTTGTGCAATGGTAAGTGTGATGCTTCTTGTTGATGTCTACGCACTTGTATTCTTGTAGACAGTTTTTGGGCCTCCAAGTGCAGAGGTTTGTAGAACAACAACAAGTTTCCCTTAAGTGGATCACCCAAGGTTTATCAAATTCAGGGAGGAAGTGGTCAAAGGTATTCCCTCTCAAGCAACCCTGCAATCAAGATACAAGAAGTCTCTTGTGTCCCCAACACGCCCAATACACTTGTCAGGCGTATAGGTGCACTAGTTCGGTTAAGAGATAGTGAAATACAAGTGGTAACGGTGCCATAAAATAGCTTATGACTTGTTGTTGACATGGGGTAACGGTGCCAGAAAAGAGCTGATGGCGTGGAGGGAAGGTAAAAGCCCAAAACCTCCCCGGCAAACGGAACAAAGATGGAAGCAAGAAAACATGCAACAGATCTAGTAGCAAACGGTGTTTCAATGTTTAGAAACAAGGCCTAGGGATCATACTTTCAATAGTGAACACTCTCTCATATAAATATTCTCTCTTCATGATACTACTCTTAACTATTCTCCGGTTGGACGCTCTAATCATCGGTAGGGCTATAACAACACACCTCAAAGTCCGCCTTCCCCAATCTAGATAACCCCACACTGTCACCTTGAGCACTAGATGGTTCCAACAAACACCACAATTTCATAGAGATATCCAACTCCAAATATAACTCATAACAAATATTCAATCTAGCCAAAGTGCCACACACGGTATGCCCGCTGTCACTTTCACACGCGTGGGGAAAAGCATAGATCTATTAAAGCACAAAGAGTATTTATGTAGACTCAAGCCTAAGTGCCACCATGGCGTGCATGCTGTCACTTTCACACACATGGGAAGAGCAGAGATCTAATGAAGCACTTGAGTAGCAAGGTAGATCTACTTGATTACAAAGCTCATGACCACAAGATCATGCATAGAGAGAGATATGAACACATAGCTACCGGTAGAGCCCTTAGCCTCGAGGAAGAACTACTCCCTCCTCATCATGGGAATCGGCAACGACGATGGAGATGGTGGTGGAGATCGATGGAGATAGATCCGGGGGCACTTCCCCGTCTCAGTAGGGTGCCGGAACAGAGACTTTCTGTCCCCCGAATCTCCCCTTCAGTGGCGGCGGCGCTACAGAGGTTTTTGTGGATTTCTTCTGGATGTCCTAGGGTTTTTGGGTCGGAGGCTTCTTATAGGCGCAGGAATCAAGGTCGGTGGGGGTCCAGGGGGCCCATACCCCTTGTGGGCGCCTCCAGGGCTTGCCCGCGCCTAGGGGTGCGGCCACCCTGTGGTCCCCTTCCGGCTCTGCTTCGTGGTTCCGTGTTGCTTCGGGAAAAATAATGACTTTGGATTTTGTCCCGTCCAATTCCGAGAATATTGATTTTATGCCTTTCTGGAACCAAAAACAGAAGAAAACAGGCAACTGGCACCATGACAACTTGTTATTAGGTTAGTTCTAGAAAAGATATAAAAACATCTCAAAGTATAGACAAAGCAAAGTAGATACTAAACAAGCATGGAACATCAAAAATTATAGATATGTTTCCGACGTATCACTTGTTCGTATTCTTTTATCGACACTTCACTCCATAAACCTTTAGACATGTTTACTGAGCTTAGTTTTCGCTTGGGGACAAGCGAAGTCTAAGATTGGGGGAGTTGATACGCCCAATTTGCATCACCTTTCCATATCATAATTTACCTCTATTCATTGATATATGTCTTATTATGAGGTATTACTTATGGATTTTCATTTGTTTATGCATGTTGGATGATTCATGGAGGATGGACTGCCGGAGTCTGGATTCTGATGGAAAAGAAGGCGTTTCGGTGCAATTTCGTGAAGATCAGAAAAATACTAGAAAAATATGGAAACATATTATTTTCCCAGATGACGAAGGAAGCCAGAAGGAGGAGCGAAGAGGGACCACAGGGAGCCCACACCCCCTAGCGCGCCCCCCTGGGCCGCGCCTAGGGCAGGTGTGGCCCACTTGCCCGGCTCCCTACTCCGCCCCTTCGCCTATATCTTCCCTATGGAACCCTAAGCCTAGGGGAGCGACCACAAATAGATTTCCACCGCCTCTGGGGGGAAAACACCGAGAGAGAAAGATCTCTCCGGCAGACAGATTTCTGCTGAGGGAAATCCTTCCTGGAGAGGGGAGACCGTCGCCATCAACACCATCATCAAGCTAGGCTTCATCGGGATCATCATCATCATCCACACCATCATCTCCACCAGCACCATCATCACCACTCCATCCCGCTGTAACAATTGTGTTCTTAGGGGAAACTTTCTTGGTGTTGATTACTATTGTAGTTGATGCCTGTGAGTGGAACCATTGGATTATTGTTTATGTTCAGATTGTTCTCCATTACCATATCATCTTTGATCTTGATCCATATTGTGAGCAATATACGCGATTAGATCATTGCAGAAAGTAGACGGAGAAGACGACGTTTGGTAACGCAGTTCGGCAAAGCCTACATCTGCGGAGCATGCTTTACGGGCGCTCCTCCCCTGGTACTATAATCAGAGTACCGTCGACAACAAGCCCGTCACGGTGTACAGACACATCAGATCTACAAAACGCCACGCCGTCCCGAAACTCGATCTTGTGTCTAAACTCATCTTCGTCCTAGTCTATTTTGGCTACTCCCGGTGCCTTTATATAATAGGCCAGGTTACAAGTGTCCGACTCAAACACCTAACCCTACCGCAAAGTCCAAGTCCAACTGTAGCCTATACACATATTCGACACTATTACAACAATCTCCACCTTGGCGAATATGTCGCCAATGGAACCACCGTCTTCGCACGAACATCTCAGTGTATGTTGAACTTGGTTTTCTTGTTGCTCACTTGCATGAGCCGTCGTCCGAGCCCTCATCGGACCCAGTCGCCCCATCTAATCCTGCCGCCTCATCGTGCTCCTCTTCAGCTCCACCTGGAACGATGCTCACACGCACCTTGTACAGGTTATTCCTAGTCCTTCTGCCTTTTAGCACCAGCTTCTTGTTCTTCTTGACCCGCATAGACAACTTGTCCCTATTAACACGATAGGTATAACCGTTGTCATGGAGTTCTCTCGGTGAGATTAGATTCTTGCAAGCCCTTGGCACATATCTAACATCCTAGAGCACCATTTCACCACCATCTTTAGACTTGATCTTGATATCTCCCATGCCCATGATGCGCTGAGGCGCACCATCGACTTGATAGACAGCTCCAAAATCACCAGACTTGTAGGTAGAGAACCACTCCTTGTTAGACGTCACATGATAAGAGCTCCCTGAATCCAACATCCACACCTCATCAAACAATTCGCTTACCAAAGCAAAAACTTCACTATCAGAATCAGCTGCGGATTTAGCAGCAATATTTGCAACTCCATCAGCCTTATACGTTGGACAAAACCTCCTGATATGACCCCACTCCTTACAATGATGACACTGTGGCTTTCCCTTCTTTTTCTTGCCCTTTCCACCATGATTTCCCTTGACCACCAGCCCTTGTTCATCACTAGCACCATCGGAAGTACTTTCTTCGAAAGTCTTTTTTTCACGTTGATCATATGATAACAGCGCAGTTTGTACCTCGCTTGAAGTGATGCTTGACTTTCCGTATGTCAGGCTAACCATCAAACTCTTGTAGGATTTTGGCAATGAAACAAGCATGAGTAAAGCCTTGTCCTCGTCCTCCACCTTGGACCCAATCCTCTCCAGATCCGAGACCACACGATTGAAGGTATTGATGTGTTCAGTAAGGTTCGCTCCTTCTTG
The DNA here is from genome assembly GCA_023614405.1 of Avena insularis. Lineage (NCBI taxonomy): Eukaryota > Viridiplantae > Streptophyta > Magnoliopsida > Poales > Poaceae > Avena > Avena insularis. The sequence continues at coordinate 2,211,432 of JAJUPC010000015.1, read as the reverse complement.
CATCCTCATCCCGCATAGCCTCGCTTGATACAACTTATTGGGCGCAGTCTTGTCTAGGAACTGATCCTCCAACGTCTTCCAGATTGCACTCGTCCACTCCTCGTTCATCACATGGTACAGGACCTGATCAGCTAGGCTCAGCCTTATAGTACTGGCCGCCCTGATTTGCATCTCAGCCCAGTCATCAGCGTCCAACTTTGTAGGCTTCACCGCATGAGTCTTGATTGTCCTTAGGAGTCCCTACTGCCCCAGCAAATCCTTGACCTTCGACTGCCAAAGCGGGAAGTTGCCCGTACCATCGAACTTCGTCACCTTGAACCTGGTGGAAGACATCGCGTCCTCCCGCTGCTCTCCCACGAACAGCCACCGATCAGATCGGTTAGGTCAGGACGATCCAACCGACCAGAGTCTCTCCTTCGGTTCAGCAAAGCCTTCTCGCGTGCGCCGCCTCGCCTCCAAAATTCCGTGCTCGAACTTAGGGCAAAGCAACTTGTGAGCTCTCCGTTGCCTTCTCAGCCCTCCTTTTATTGACCTCGAGATAGTTCGGATCTATCTCCACCTTCAAACCGAACCGTACGTGACTCTCTTTCCTAAGCTCCAAGCCACGCCTTGCGTCACCCAACTCGGCCTTCCTTGTTCCGTGTGTACACCATAATAGAGTCGGTTCACGCCATGTCGAATTGAAACCGTGTTGGACTCCACCCGATATTCCGAATCTTAGAGTCCACACCCGCACGTCTGTTTACGTGCCTCAGAGACCATAACCGTCACGACATCAGAACACGTCGGGTTCTTGCCGTATTGCACCTGGTCTCCTTTCGTCGAGCCAGCCTCTCCGGTTGAACCAGCCAGTCTGACCGCTCAAACCTGTTGCACCGCCTCAGTCGGTACGATCTCCCCCAACTTGCGTGCCAAGCTATCCAACCGACGGTGCCTGCCAATCGCATCTTCTTCGACGACATGGCCGCCTCGCGTCGTCACGCCCGCGATCAATGTCGTCCTTTGTTGATGGTGTTCCGCCATCATCAACAACGCGTACCGTTGATGGTGCTCCGCGTAAGGAACCTCGCTTCGCTCCGTCCTCCGCTCGATAGAAGCCCGCCACCCATCAGAACCTCCATCGACTCGCCTTCCTCTACGATCATCCGCACCATGAATCCGATCTTGTAACCTGATGGCTCTGATACCACTTGTGAGCAATATACGCGATTAGATCATTGCAGAAAGTAGACGGAGAAGACGACGTTTGGTAACGCAGTTCGGCAAAGCCTACATCTGTGGGGCATGCTTTACGGGCGCTCTTCCCCTGGTACTATAATCAGAGTACCGTCGACGACAAGCCTGTCACGGTGTACAGACACATCAGATCTACAAAATGCCACGCCGGTCCGGCGCGCCTGCCACGGGCACCGGACCGCCCCGAAACTCGATCTTGTGTCTAACCTGTCTTGCGTCTAGTCTATTTTGGCTACTCCCGGTGCCTTTATATAATAGGCCAGGTTACAAGTGTCCGACTCAAACACCTAACCCTACCGCACAGTCCAAGTCCAACTGTACCCTATACACATATTCGACACTATTACAACACATATGATGTCTCGTGAGTAGTTCGTTGTGTTCTTGAGAACATGGGGAGAAGTCATGTTGTTACAAACTGTGATGAGTTATTATTCAATGGTTTAGTATTTAAGTTGTGGTGCTATTCTTCTAGTGGTGTCATGTGAACGTCGACTACATGATACTTCACAATTTATGGGCCTAGGGGAATGCATTGTGTATTTGGCTACTAATTGTGGGGTTGCCGGAGTGACAGAAACCCGAACCCCCGTTAGGACACCTTTGCACAAGGGAGCGTAGGATCTCAGAGTTTAACGCCGTGGTTAGATTTATATCTTAATTACTTTCCTGTAGTTACAGATGTTTGCAGGGGTTTAATCACAAGTATGTATTAGTCCAAGTAAGGTCAGTAAGTTAGCACAGGTTCACCCACACAACACTTACAACACCAGAGAAGAGTACTCAGCTATTTGAAGCGAAAGCACTTGACAGAATTTCCATGTGTCCTCGAGAACGGTTGGTCCTTATAAGTTTTCCACCGGCTTGTCCTTTGCTAAGAAAGGATTGTGCCACTTGCTCCGTTTGTTCGTTGTCTTTATTACTTGCTCCTTATTTTGTTGTCTTATCAGAAAACCACTAAAATCAGTTTGCAAGTATTTATAGGAATATCCTACTCCATACCACTATTCAACACCTTTTGCTCCTCGTTGGGATCGACACTCCTATTTATCGAAAGTACTACGATACACCCCTATACTTGTGGGTCATCAGCCCGCCAGGAAATAATTAATGTTGGATTGCCGAAGAGGGCAGCTGCGGCCGTAGGCGGCCGAATCACACCGCCTAGGTCCACAATGCTGCTCAATCACACCTCCATGAAAAAACCACGGCGACGACCTCGGTGACCCGCGTCGGTGAAGGGGACCCGGTCAAATCACCAGATCTACCTACCCAATGGTGTTGAATCGAAGCGAAAGGCGGCGGGGAGTGGCAGGTGGCGGTCGGAAGCGACTTTGGGAGGAGGCAGCGGCAGAAAAGGGGGAAGCTCGCATTGGGAAATTTCAGCGTGCCACGAGTTCAGCAGGGAAGAGGGCCACCCTCGGTTCAGCCACGAAAACTAGGCATATAGCTGTACGGGGAGGGAGTTTTCGGTGGCCGATAAGATTTCTACGGCCGGGCGATTTTACGTCATCTGTTCACGGCAGTTTTTCTGTCCAAAATCGACAAAAAAGTGGTTATTTTAATGTTATTTTAAATTCTATAATTGAGCAAAAAAATGTCATCTGGTTAAAAAAATTACCCCAATACACCGAAACAAAATAATGTGCTTCCATTGAAAACCATACTTACGAAGGAAACATCTCTCCATTTGATGAAAACACCTTTAGCATAGGAAGCTTAGATGGAAACACATTTTTTGCTACTTTGGCATGCTTCCATTCAACTTTGCTCATGCTTCAGCAATCATCAAATTGTGCTTCCTCCATCTTCTAATGTCCTACTACCTTATAAGAGCATCTCCAAAAGCCTTCCTATAATAGATTGCTAAAAATGAGTATAGCAATATGAGAGAGGAGGTATAGCAATCCTCAAGTGATTTTAATTTGGCAACATTCCTAAACTGGATTGCTATATTTGCTCAACACACAATGACATGTAGGGACAAGGCACATGGCTAGCCACACAACAAATCCCACACACACCGAACCCACATGTCAATGTGACTAAAAATTGAAGAGGACCACAATAAACCAGATTGCTATAATTTTGGGATTGGTCTCTTGACTTTGCATATATAGCAAGTGGAGAGGCTAATATACTAAGCTTTCTATTTTTTTTATAGGGGACAACTTATACAAAGGCTGATGAAGCTATAATAGCAATTGAAAGCAAATATATTAAGGCTCTTGGAGATGTTCTAAGTGCTTCAGTATTACACGTGAGTATGTGGCATGCTTCCAAGTTAAACACAATATGTTATTCTCTCGGATCCATAATAAGTGTCGCTCAAAATTCACATGGAAGTATATTTCAATACCTTTGAAGCGACATTTATTATGGATTGGAGCTACTACCTTCATTCCGGTTTATAAGTCAAATACGTACTTTGAGAAAATAGTTTGACTAAAAATTTGGTCAATAAAATACAAACTATATTTAACAAAAATATATCATTAGATTCATATTTAAAATACGCTTTCGATGGTATAATTTTTATGACATATAATTTATATATTGTTGACCAAATTTATAGTCAAACTATTTTCTTAAAGTACGCATTATCGCTATAATCCGGAATGGAGGGAGTAGTACTTATTCGATGTAAGCAGATTTCTAAAAAAAAATCACATGGAAGCATAGGATATTATTATTGGAAACAAGATTTTCTTCCTAAGGAAGCATACTACGGAGATTTATTGAAAGAATAATTAGTCTCCAGAAAATCAGAAATCAGTTTCCTAGAATCAAGCACTCCTGATTCAAACCGGACTAATCAATGGCACATCTTCGCAATTAATGACAGAAATCAGATCTGGCAGTTACTACTACGCTGTGTTTGGATGTACGAATTGGGGCATGGAATTGAGGAATCTGGAAACCGGTGGTTGTTTCCGTCGTTTGGACTGTGCTTGGAATCGTTCCGTGGAAAGACAAAGAAATTCCATGGTCCACCCACCCCGCGTGTAGATAGCATGCTGAGGATTCCGAGCTCCACCCCTCGGAAAGGCCACGGAAACTGCCCCCGACCCCAGCGTACCTGTTCGTGAAATCGTGAGGAAAGAAAACAAGACGCATCACCTTCACTCTCCCGCGACCAGGAGCTACCAGCGGCGGCGGTCCGGCGAGTTCTTCCCCTTCCCTCTCTCCCTTCCCAGCTCCCTCTCCCTCTTCCCTCCCCATTCCTCGCCCTCCTCTCCCTCTCCCGTCCCATTTCCTCTCGGTCCACTCCATGGCCCCCCAAACCCTAGAGTTTCTGGGCGGGATGGGGAACGGCAGTGTGGCACAGGGGAACGGAGGCGGATGGGGAACAGCGGCTCCTGGCCCTCCCCATGCGCCTCTCCTGCTCCATTCCTTCGGTCCCCTCCATGGCCCCCAAACCCTAGAGCTTCTGGGCGGGATGGGGAACGGCGGCGGCAGGGGGAACGGAGGCGGGAGGGTGAACGATGGCGGCTCCCTGGCCCTCCCCATGCTGGCCTCTCCCGTTCCATTCCCTTTCGGTCCCCTCCATGGCCCCCAAACCCTAGAGCTTCTGGGCGGGATGGGGAACGGCGGCGGCAGGGGGAACGGAGGCGGGAGGGTGAACGATGGCGGCTCCCTGGCCCTCCCCATGCTGGCCTCTCCCAGTCCCTCATCTTCCCCTTATGTTCCTCCTATTCCAACAGCTTTGTCCATTGTTTTTTTCTCCTAAATGCTTGGTATGATTCAACTGCAGATTTTTGCCTAAGATTTATATTGTCAAAAATCAACAAAACACATCATAGTAGTATATTATACTATATTGCATACGTATAGAAAAGTTTATATTGTCAAAAATCAACAAATCATTCAATTCCAAGGTTTGTACATCCAAACATGATTTGGATTTGAGTGCTACCCTTTGATTCCAAAAACAAATTTCATACACATCTAAACATCGGAATTGGAAACAGTAGTCATTTCCTTTCCATTCCGGATTTGGAATTTCTATCTCAATTCAATTCCGAGCTGTTTTTCCAACATAGGAAACGAAACGTCAGGATAAAAAAAAAAAAAAAAAAAAAAAAAGAAGGGCCGCAGCAACGCGCAAAGGTCCTTCAAGTAGACCTGTATTGTCCCCGGCTCCACGCCCGGTCAGTCCGCCTCTCCCTCGACCGGTCTCAAGAGTCAAAAAATAGCTTCTCATCCCCTCCGCCGCCCGCCGCCCGCCGCCATCGGACTTGCATCTGGTGACCTCCTCTACTTGGCGCTCTCCGCAGAATCGTCTCCCTCTGCCACCGCTCCTCAAACTCTTTCCCGGAACCCTAATTCGTCCAGTCTTCCTCGGAACCCTAAATCCGTGCAGTCTCAGATTGCTGTCTGTTCCAAATCTGCTGGGGAGTCTGGTCGATCCTCGTTACGGCCGCGAACCCTACTCATGGAGCCTGGCTTTCCGGCGGCATCAGCTGCTCCCTCGGATGTGGTGATGGCGGAGGCCGTTCACGCGACCAAGAGCTCGTCGAGCTTCGTGATTAGGGCTCTCAAGCGGGAGCTGGAGGCGGAGAATGCGTCAGGCGCAGAGGCCACCGTTATCCATCGCCTGGTCATGGCCCTGCAGGCAGCTCTGGTCGATGCTGGCTTCCTTCCGCTGGGATCTAGCCTCGGATTGCTCAAGGACTGGGCCTCTGGCGCTTCGCCAACACTGACAGTCAAATACACCCTGCTGGATCTTGTTGCCGCCACGTTGCCACCTGAGGGTGAAGAGGGGAAGACAGTGGTGTTGAACTACTCGCTGATGCCGAATTACGTCGTGGTATACGGGTGTGTGCCCGGGACACAATCATCAGAGATGTGCCGACTCTGCTTGGAGCTGCCAAAGCTGGCGCCGCTGCTATATCTCGATAGCAATGCGGTGGGCGCAGCGGAGGAGGATGAAATTCTTGGGCTCTGGAAGGTGCTCAAGGACGAGCTGTGCCGTCCGCTGATGATATCTCTGTGCGAGATGAACGGGCTGTCCCCGCCGCCGTGTCTGATGGCGTTGCCGGACGATCTCATCGCCAAGGTCCTGGACTTTGTTCCCGGGGAGGATCTCGCAAAGGTCGAGTGCACCTGCAAGGAACTCAAGGGTCTCGCGGCGGACAACGGTCTCTGGAAGAGGAAGTACTACTCGGAGCTGAACGCGCCCGGGGAGGGTTCTAGATGGGACAGGAACTGGAAGCAATGGTTTGGGATCGCTTGGACACACAAGGTGGCCAACGAGAAAAGGCAGCAGCAGCAGCAGAACAAGAGACACAGGCCAAGCTATGTGGAAGGCTATTATGGCTGGACCAACACTCCTCCTAGCGCATTCGGCTTCCCGCTAAATGCTGATGATTATGGCGGTTATGGCTGGACCAACGCTCCTCCTCCTCCTCCTAGCGCATTCAGCTTCCCGCTAAATGCTGATGATTATGGCGGCGGCTATGGCTGGACCAACGCTCCTCTTCCTCCTAGCGCATTCAGCTTCTCGCTAAATGCTGATGATTATGGCGGCTATGGCTGGACGAATTTTCCTCCTCCTCCTAGTCCACCCAACTACCAGGTAAGTGTTGATGGTCTGGACCAGCTCATCTCAGATCACCTTAATTACTCTTGGCCCTAGTTTCGGAAATCAGCCGCCTGAGGAACATCTCACAACACCCAGCTGCAATATTTGGGGTCGTCTCCTTGATTCAAGTCATCATCATATGGTTTTGGACACTACAGTAGTATCTTGGGAATTTCATATCATCTGTCTTACGCATAGTTATAAGCTGCACATTTATGCACATGTGCAGTGCTTTTACCATCATCCTTGTAAAGTTCCTTCTCTTGTACTCCCTCCGGTCCATAATAAGTGTCGTTTAATAAGTGTCGACAGCGACACTTATTATGGATCGGAGGGAGTATCTTATATCCTACTAGGTGTTATGACAATTTCGTTTTGTTCCATGCTCTGTTTCTAAGGCACTACTTGTCTCTTCTCAGACTATTGATCCACCAGCTAATTTCATTCATTGGTATAATGTATATATAAGATAATAGCATTATTAGACTAAGACTCCGAGAGCTTGAGTTAATTCCTCATACATCATTTTTCGTTTTAGAAAGATGAATAAGTATCTTTGCTAGTTTTTTATCCCCCTTCAACTATGCCAGTTTTTCCATTAATAAATCCGTAAATAGGACTCCGGGCTATGTTATTATCTCAGCACAATCTGTTGAGGACATTGGAATTGTCTATTGTTACTATGAAACATTGTGAAAATTATACAGTTCACTGGTGATTTTCTTAGTACCACTAATGAAATACTCCCTCCGTCCTAAAATAGATGAATCTAGACACTATTTAGTATATAGATTCATCCAAAATTTGAAAAATCTAAGACATCTATTCTTGGACGGAGGGAGTAGTACTTTTCTTAGTAGCGAGAAAGAAATATTTTCTGATGTATATTACGTTGGTGTGAAATACTTGGAAGTTGGATACTTTCTGACTTATTACTAGTGTCCTCCCGAGTAGCGACGTGAAAATATGTACCGATGTCAAGTTGTCTGATTTTTAAAACTGTTATATATCTTGTACTCCTATTCAATAAGAGTAAATAGTGTTCATGTGTGAGGCAACTCTGTTGTCATTGCTTTACTTCAGTGTCACCGCCCTTGTAAACCCACTTTTGCATCCTTATCACCGATGAACTGGTACACGGACACATGGACACCACCCATTTTGTTGGTGCTCTCATCTACATGTGGTATGCTGCTGTTTACCATTGTTACATTGTACAGCACACAGCTGGTAGTGCTTGTTGGGGGGAGACCCTCTTCATATTCTCGCAACCAACATGATACATTCGTGGGTCGTGTTTTTGGTTGAAGCCGCACATATCTATCTCGATCAGCACATAGCAACACACTGCTATGTCGTGCTAGCTGCATAGCACTATGATAAAAGTGCTACCGACGAAAATTCAACCCATGTGTGTGTGGCTAGCGAAATCCGCAAAATCCTTTCGCAACGCCTGCCTCCCGTGACGCTGTGAAAGATCACTTGGCAAGCAGGGTGACGCTCCTGGACACGAAGGAGGAGCTCCTGGACACGAAGGAGGAGCTTTTGCAACGCCTGCCTCCCGCGAAGCCAAGAAAGAGATTTTGTTATGATATATCCATGATAGAGAACCAGAGATGCACAAGTTATGATATATCCATGAACTGATGTTCGTGAATGCAATCGTCCGGGAACACATCAAGTTGTTTGTGTTCTGTCTGTAGTATGATTTTTGCTCAATGCAGACACTTGTTCCATGATACTGAACAAGTTTAGCTGTTCATCATTGCTTTACTTTAGTGTCACCGCTCTTGACCAGAGTGTTTATTTGTTTGTTTAAGTGCTATGAAAAAGCATATGCACGCTGCCCATAAGACAAGACAGATACGCGTACCAATCTACCACAAGAATACAGGATCTACCACAAGAACACAAGAATACAGGATATACCAAGGATCGTTGTACATAACACAAGAATACCCAATCTACCAAAGATCGTTGTACAGCACACAAGAATACAAGATCAATAGAATGCTTCAGTTGCGGCCAAACCAAAGAACATCGTGGGAAAAAAAAAGCTAAACCAAAGAATATCGTGGGAAAGAAAAAGCTCCCCAGTTCGTGAACTGCCGCTGAGTTCAAGTTCTATGGAGCTTTTCATGTACACAGCGGATGGCAGAACAGCCAAACTAGTTGAGATACCGCCTGCAGCTTCTTGACCTACAGAAGCAAGGGATCCTCTCGCCTTCGTCTTCCTGGTTGAAGTGGTAATCGTACGTGATCTCCTCCCCTGGATTTATATGCCGTTCCGAGAAGAACACTACCTGAATTGACAATGACGGTAAAGTTATTATTAGCTCATATATAATCAGCTGGAACTCGCAGAGAACACATAATCCTACCATGATACATTTTAAACAGAATTCATACTTCACTACACAAGAAACTTCTCTAGCTCTATCGTTTGTTTTGGCTATATTGCTATGTATGTGGTTTGACACAGGTGATTGCTTGGCAGAGCAGTCTAATTAAGATGAAGCATGTGAGTTTTCATCCGAGGGAGGTCTACAATGCAAAAGGTTAGCCATTGCGAGAAAAACAAATATATAAGAATAGGGAAGTGTACCTTCTTCTCGTTCCTGACAGAGATTATCTTCGCGACACAGTTTGGCTAGTCCAACAAAAGATAAAAAAAGAAGCACATGTCAGCGATACTCATTTTAACTGGACCAGAATATATGGATAAGCGTAGGTTAGTACCAAGCATGAGTGGTTGATGAATCTTGCAATACCACCCTTGCGGGTGGCGTCAATGATATGTTCCTTGTCAATCTTAAAGAAATAACAAACGCTCTTGTACTGTTGCCGTTTCCCGGAGTGGTACTCAATCTCTCTTTTGTCAGCGACACGCTGCCCAACAATCTCACCAACATACTCTATAACCTGAAACATTTTCGGTGCATACCTATTATGAGAACGCCTTCATTTGCTAAATTGCTAGTACATCAGGATATGCTATATCGAAAGGAACAAAAGGGAAGATAATACTGATGAATTACCAAGGAGCCACGCGGTATAAACTCTGCTGTGTACAGGCCAAGCCCATGTATGCCAGATTTATACACTACCAAATGCTTCCATCCTTTTAACTGCAAAACACAAAATGAGTTTGTCATACCAGCTGACACAGTTTTTAATATGCAGCAAACTTTGTTGTCTCTATAGGATACACAACAATATACTACAATACTGAACACAGCAAACTGCACTGTAATACAGTTACTCCTTCCGACCCAAATTAGTTGACTTAGATTTGTCTAGATTCGGTTGTATCTAGATATGATTTAGTATTAGATTCATCCATATCTTGATAAATTTGAGTCAACTAATTTGGGTCGGAGGGAGTACTTAAATGAGCACCTGTCTTCTTATGCAAGGCTTTGATCCATTTATGCGTAGCCAAGCATCTATCTGCTCTTGGGGAACACTGCACTCATTCTTCTTCACTCGAGGTTCCTTATAATTAGTACCGTAACAGCCTTCACCCTTTCGTCCTTTAAAACCCTGTTCCACAAGAGCAAGATTTAGTTATGTGGATTCTGATTTTCGGACGATAAAGAAGTTCAGCCAAATTACCTCTGTACGTGCACATGTCCATGCATTGCTTCTCAAGCATTTCTTCTCGGGATTAACAAGGGTAGAATAATCGAATGTAGCGTGATTCAGGCATCGCCCATAAAAACCAATTTTTTCATTATGCTCGCCTTCTGGATCACTTTGCAACAGACCCTGTTGAGATATCACGAGCAATAATGAATTTATAATAGTACACACTCCACCAAGGCAATAGTAAATGTGATCATCATAATGTATCTCTATATTGAATTGTCGATGAATCACCGCATCTCCATGCATTAACTTTATCTTTTGTGCAATCAACATCACGTGTATATATGCACAAAAAAGAAGAAATCAACTGCAATTTTTTCAACGATAAAAATGAAACAAAACTACAGGAGGAAGAGAAAATGACAATTTTTTCAACATGACTCGTATCATTGTATTACAGAAAAAGTACATAGAATATTATCTAGTGCAAAGCATCCCTTAGATCGGTTCTAACCTACAGTGCAGAATATATGTTATGAGCATGCAGTAAGTCCATGTGTTGAGAACATGTAGGCTGCTCTTAACAAAAAAGCTTACCATTTGATGTGCACACCAAGGATGAAAGATAGCTGAACAATTTATATCTCGGCACATCATGAATGAGCCCCCACTTCGGTTACAAATTGAGCATGCCTGATGGCAAAAGAAATGCAACAATCAAGGCAAGGAAAAATTTGTCAGATGCCACAAACTCTTGCATACGAGGTAATATTGTGTGACCAATAACTAAGTTGAGGAACTAAATGGTCTAGGTAAGATCAATTCGCCTGCTTTTAATTTGCATGTGCAGAATGACTATCAAACAAACCATCATAAGAATATGCATGTAGAGAACTTACATTATTTCTTTTGGCAGGTAAAGCACCTGATATATCAAAAGCACTCATTGTGGTAGAATTTGGGCATTTTGTACCAGGTGTCCACAACCCACAAACCACATGAATCCACTGCATCCTTTGTGGATCAAGTACACTTGTGTTGTGGCTTGCAGCCCATGAGCTGCTGACCTCATGTGCGCTACCTATCGACTTTTGTTTATCTAGACTAGATATATTTCCCAAGCTTCTTGGTCTTGACACAGAAAATGGATTATGTTTCACTTTTTTATCTGATTGTGTTGTAACTATCAGACCATTTAGCAAACTTCTCAGAATTTTTTGGGCGTTCAATGCCCTTGCCATAGCTCCACCTCCATAACCACATATAACACAAACCTGAAAAAAATAAGCGCAATGGGAGACCAGTAACACTTCTTATGCCACAGAAATAATCATAAAATATGAAAAACAAATTAGCATGCAGGAAATTAAGCTCATTAAACACCACCATGATCAGACACAGATATCCTAAGGCATACAGCGGCTGTACATCTCTTCCAGTAGCATCTGCCGGATTTTGTTAATGTGGTGAGATCCAGATATCAGACCAGTAAGGCCTGATTACCCTTTAACATAATCACAAAACCACAGCTGACGTAAATACCTTCAGTAACGGAATCAGAATGGCAAGTATCCTTACGCATGGCATCCATGCATAATACTGTATGATCACTTTTAATGGAAGAACTATCAGCTGTTCTGTAATTAAGCATCCTACTCTCCCAAACAAATGAACAATGTGCATCATCCTTAACCAGCTAAATCAGGCTTTCATGGTAACATTGTCTAATGACAGCCAGATCAGATAAAGATTGAGGCAACTCCTTAAGTATCACTTACAGAGAAAAAAAACATATTCCCCTCTAAGGAGCGGTAATTTAAGATCGGAGAGAAATCAATAAAGATTCTAAATTGCTTAATTAGTGATGATAGGATGAACTAGCGAAGCCCCTCCCCAAATTTGCACATATGATACTTTGGATTTGGGATGCAAATCACCACACCGATGCTTTTACCAATATATTATTAAGCGATAAAGATCCTAAATACACAAATACATATATTTTGGAAACGAATTTTCTTACAATGCCCTGGGTATTGGCCTTGGCTTTGCAGGGTCTACAGAACCATTGACCTCTTGGAACTTTTAGAACACCGTAGCAAGCTTGGTGCACCTACACGAGATGCACCTATGTAAATATGCAGTATTACTAGATACAGGTACAAAATAGTATGACAGACTTTGATAGTGCAGTTGCTGCACTCCATCAATTGATTGCAAGGCTCCAGGTATGGAATTCGACAAACGCAACATGAATCATCTGAGCTAAGCCTTTCTTTGAACCTATGCATTTTGCAAGAATTAAACAGAACTTTCTTAGATCAGTCAGTAAAGTAACGTACCATGACACATTAATAACAAAGTATATTATCTGCTTTTTTTCGAAAAACTAAAAATCACACCCAGTGGAACTATAACCTTCCAGCATACACTGTTAGGCCAACAGGCTCACCTTCTTGATGCTGGTACTGAAAGCTGACTTGACACCACATTTGTTAGGCCAACAGGCTCACCTTCTTTCTGATCTGAAATGGTAGGTGTTGTCATGTTTCTGATATTATAAAGATAACAATGTGTTGGTACTAGTTGAGATGTAGAAATATACCAATGGAAGGTTTGTGGCAGTCAGGCTCAACATGTGGCCTCAAGGCATTAGAATGCCTATCCTTTCTAGAACTCTGCCTTCCATCTTCAGTATGTGGACTGTAATTTTGATTACCAATAAAATATTTACCTACAGAACAAACTGCGTTCTTTTCCTCACAAGAGTGCATGTTTTCTGTCTTGCAGGGGGGTTTGACAGCATGGCATCTCTTAGCCTTTTTAAGAATCAGATTAAGTGGAACAATTTTAGGAAACTTTCGATTATCGTTTGTTATCCCTGTAGCAATTAAGCTAGCATCAACACGAGGACCACCACTACAAGCATCTTCACTGTTAGGTTCATTTACAATGCAGTTCAGAGACACATATTTCGGCAGTTTGTGAACAAACACTCGGCTCCCTTCCTGCTGATATTTTTTTCTAACCAGAGTGTCCATACCATCTACTTGCTTTTTTTCAACAAAGGAAATTAATTCTCCAACCATAATGCCCTTGCTGTCTGACTGCTCATCACCTTTCAAAATCTTGTGATGGCTGTGAGGCCGTTTCACAGGTTTATGTCGTTGCATGGTAGCATGTTTCCGTTTCATTTTGGACACCCTGCAAGAATATGAACTAGCCTCCTTCCGTGGTTGAGGGTTTCTATTTTGGGATGACTGCAAAGTAATTTTCCTAGTAGAATCATCTGATTCCGAATATTCTGCAGGGCTATGAGGCCGTTTCACAGGCTTATTTCGTTGCATGGCAGTATGTTTCCGTTTGATTTTTGACACCCTACAAGAATATGAGCTAGCCTCATTCTGTGGTTGAGGGTCTCCATTTTGGGATGACTGCAAATTAATTTTCCTAGTAGAATCATCTGATTCATGTTCTGCAGGGCTGTGTGGCCGCTTCCCAGGCTTATTTTGTTGCATGGTAGCACGTTTCCATTTGATTTTTGACACCCTGCAAGAATCTGAACTTGCCTCATTCTTTGGTTGAGGGTCTCGATTTTGGGATGACTGCAAAGTAAATTTCCTAGTAGAATCGTCTGATTCTGAATGCTCTGCAGAGCACTTCGATCTTCTTAATTTCTTTCTTGCTTCAAAACACTGTTCCTTCTCATTTCCTTTCAGTGCACCTCCCTCAGAAATCTGGTTACATTTTCTCTTTACTTCAGATTTGTCCAAGTGAAATCTTGAGGAACTGTTCAGGGACTTCTCACATCTTGTACTGGTAGACGAACTCTTTTCAGTTCTTGATCCTTCATCAAACACGAGTTTGTCGCGTTCAATGCCATATTTATCCACACACGAGGATATATTGTTAAATTCAGGTGACACTACAAACTTTGTCACCACAGCGCTGGAGGATCCAGAAGAGAAACCAGGCTTCAGTTGTTCTTTACATACTCCAGAACCTCTACAGGAGTCCTTTTTCTCTGATACAGCTATATAAGGCAAGCTGACGTTGGCCACTGATTCTTCTGATACATTCTTCGGTCTCTCAGTTATAGCAACGTAAGGCCGGTTTGTTATTTTATTAGAGACATCTTTCAAGGAAGATGTTTGAGCATTACATGAGTACTGGCATCTTAACTTTTCACTCTCTCCTGGTGTGCAGCATCTAGCAGGCAGTTGCACATCATGCTTGGACTTTTGTACAGTACTACCACTTTGGTCAATTCCAGCATCAGAGCGCTTTATAAAGCCACAACCTGCCAAACATTTTGGGACTACAGAGTAGCAGCCTGTGCCATCGCAACAGAGGCCTGATTCTTTCTTATTAAGTGAATCAAGCAGAGGGAATTTGGTCAAGCTGTTGGTTGCATGCCCCACAGAACTGCAACAAATACAAGAATGTGAAAGCAAGCATGAAGATAGCAACACGAGCACATTTTTCTGATCTGCTAGAGAAATATATGGCACATGATAGAGAAAATAACCACTATTATATTACATTTGTTATGATTTGCTACAAGAAAAAGGTGCAAATAATCAAAGGAAAATATAAAACGTAACAGGCAACAAGGGTAACATGAAGATACCAGGACCAGGGTAGCAAATGGTAAACGAAAATACAAACAGTAACAGAAAATCCGACCCTGCACCCAGAAAAGGGCAGGAAGGCATGCAGGTCACAGGGGATAAGATAAGTTGAAGAATTCATGTATTATACAAAACCATATTAAAACAAATGATTACATACATTTCTGAGTTATAATATAACACAGCTTCTCCATTAAGGAAATGTTATAATCATTTGTTGTAAAATGCAAAAACAGAAGAAGAAAAGTGAGAAAACATGATAATAATGCATGCTATCATAGCCAGAAGGGGAAAGGGAAGATGCAGAACCTGCATACTCTGTTTCTAAATGCTTTGGTATATGGAAGCATGGCGTATGTGTAGTAAACATACTAGAAGAAAAGGCATGCCGACCAAATGAACCTATTAATCAGTTAATGCCTAATACAAGTATGCTCAGAGCGAAAAATCAAGTACCAAAAACAGAAAATATAGTGTCTTACAGCTTGCAACAACGATGGAACTGAAATATTTTGCAATAATACTTAATGCAATGCTGACAACCAGAACCTGGGAAAAGAAAAGGTGCAGATATAACAGTTTACCTTCTGCAATAAAGCCCACCAAGGGGGCATTCACGGCAAGAGGACTGCAATATATGTTCTCTAGAACATACGGGTGACCTTGGTATGAAAGTGGAGCATCTGCAAAGTTTATCTATCCCTGAAAAAATAAGAAAGTATGCCACCGAATCAAGAAAAGGCAACATTCAACAAAGAAGAGAGAAGATCACAGCACAACGTTCTTTATGAAGAAACCCACCTGCAGCGGCAGGTTTATGGATTGGAGCACCATCATTAGAAAAATGAGTGTGGCAAAAGTCGCCAGCTCTAAAACCAAGTCTAGAAACATCTTCCTGAACTTTGTAACAGCATGGATGTATTGATTGATCATTCTGGCCTGAACTAGGTAGAAACTCCCTAGATGTAGAACAAGATTTTCTACACTGGTAGATGATTTCAGCAACTCTCATTCTTTTGTGAGTGCATAAGTCGTCTACACACTCAGAAGTACTGTGTCCCTTGGCCTGCACAAAATAGTTTGAGCATCAAATTTTTGTAAAATATAAATAATATCGGTGCTTGATTGTTGTGCTGGTGGTTACTGTTGAATTACGATGTGTCATGTGTGGAAATGCAAGACCAACTAACCATTTTATCATGTAGACAGGATTCCCCAGTCTCAGCATGTGCAATCTGATGGGATATGCCCACATGATTGCAACTCCTGCAATATGCAGGACATGAAACTCCTGCACAAACTTTGGAGATTCCAGCATTGGGTTGCCTAGGAAGCAAATACGACCGGCAGTCACTATGGACTAAAGGCCCATGACTATTTGCAAGAGGTGAAATGTTTGAAACATATCCACTGGGTGCCATTGAAAGAGACCCACCATCTGATCTCCTTTTGGCATGAATACTGGTAGAGGCCAACTTGGAATGATCATCATTAGCTCTCGTCTCAACTTGACTACTTGCAATTTTTGAATGATTGGGACTATATGCACCATCCGAAGCCTTGGGAAGGTTATGCTCACTACTGTTGAGAATATTATCGATGGCTTCACTATTCCTCTCAAGATGCGAAAGAAATATTGAGATAAATGAATTCTTGGCTGCATCATCTGTAAGCTTGCCACCTTCAGAACGATTGATGCCATTAGCAACTTTGATTGATTGTTTGTTAGTTCCTGTACCAAGAGGTGGTTCATTATGCCCCCCTATACTTTTGTTGACCTTGATCGGTTGCCTTGGATGAGGATCTGCGCGAAACAGTAATGATATTGTTATGTTATCAGAGGGGGAAACGCTCACAGGCAGTGCACGTACAAGGAAGGATCAAATCGGATGTTTCTTCTACAGGCTCTAAACCATAGTAAATTTAGTTTGTTGTTCATCAACATTAATTTTCTTGCCGCATGTATCTTATACTCACTTCAGTACTAACCAAACAAAGACTTCCCATGGCTAAGAATACGCAAAAGTGCAGATGCCTGGTTAGTAATTATTGCAGGTATGTTTGACCTTGAATGACAACTCACAGAAAAATGATGAAAGAAGAGCATGATAAGAAACAACTCACTTTGAGTTATCAACGGCAGATGTGACTGAGGTTTCTGAAAATCAATTGATGTTGACTGCACCGATGGAAATAGGGAAGTCCGAGATTGATGATAAGATGATTGCCCAAGCTTCAATTCAGTGTTCGAAGCACTGCCCAAACTATCTTGGAGTATTTTGTTGGAAAAATGAGGCCTGCATGTACTATCATAGCTCAAAACTCCTATAGATCTGGGAGCTGGATTACGAAAAGAGGGATTTTTCTCCAAAAGATCTGCATAATTGTGTGCAAAATGATTCCCGTTGTAGTGTCCACCTGTGCTTCCTGTAAAATGTGGGCTTCCACTTGGCCTGCTAAAATGGTTTAGATTCACTGCATCAACAGTATGGCTTTTAGCAAGCCCTAGATTTATTGCGGAACTCTGCATTAAAGTATAGTTCTTTGCAGAAGATGTGGGTACATCAGCACTCCTGCGATATGTTTCATCTCGCTTATTCACTAGCTTCTCGACAGTAGTGCACCCTCTACCCTCATTATGCAGATCATTGGAATAACTTGTTCTGTTGATAGGTCCGGTGATTTTTCCATAACCACTGAATAGCCCTGCTTTTTCCATACTACTGTTTCCCATAAGGAAACTTTTCAGCCTGTATCCTTCTGGAGAATAATCTATACACATCCATTCTGGCCAGTCCCACTTAGTGTCAGTAACATATGCTCCAACCTAGATGAAAACAAAAGGGAACTGTCATGGCAGTTCTGTGCAAAAAAAAATTTTAGCTGGGAGCACATGTTTGAACTAAAGCTTGCTCAAAACTATCAGGAGATGCTGGACTGCACATCTGAGGAAAATATAAAAAACACTTATTTCTTGTTGCTAAGATGCAACATCTGTGACTTTCTAATTCCTCTGCATTCATTAGGACACAGAATCACATGACATGTGATACATCATAGCTCAGAAGTTTTGCAACTAATTCATGGTGTCCAAATGAATTTAATTACCAAGCAAAATATAATAGATCAAGCCACACTTAGATCTAATCATTAAACTTTTTTTGAACTAGGTCTAATCATATAGTACTTACCCCTACGCAGTATCTGAACCAATGTGCAATACTCATGCCATTCTCCATGAGGACAATTTCACCAGCTTTTTCAGCAGGCCCTCCTGCATGCTACATCAACCAACGTATGCAGGTACAGAACTTCTATCAATAGGAAGAAATTCCGTAAAGGCGGGTACATGGATAATTAAATACAACAATTAGGACAACGATCCTATAGTACCTCACAGAACTTAGCTACAGACATCCTCAACTGATGACATGAACAAAGGACTCCAAAAAGACCAGCTTCACCCATGAAGAACTCTCCACCTGTTTAAATGTCGGTAGAATTTGAGAAGATATTTACCAAAAGAAGGATGTTAACTTAGTGCTGATAACAGTTTTAAGGAGCAGAATCAAGAAACTGAAAAAGGTATGAAGCTAATACCAATCCTAGTTTTCTAATTAGGTTGCAGATCAGTTGAACCCACCGACAGCCAAACAGGAGACACGGATACGTTCCCCGGGAAGCACGCGCTGATGGTGAGGGATTGACCTGGATGCCAACTTGGGCATCGCGTGCGCACCTGGATCCTGAAACTGCACGGCGCCGCCGCCATGGGACATTCCTGCGTGTTGCAATGGCACCAATAGTCAAAACCGAATGCACCCAAACCAGCATTTGTGCCCACCAATTGAATGCTATCATCAATCTCACCAGAAGTCTAGAACCATACCATCACTGGCCGAAGTCAAACCTTCCTGCCCATTCAAGCTTTTGTTCAGGAACAATGCACCCAGGGAGGACTGCTCGACGCCGCTGCCAGCCGACAACCCGCTGCGCGGGTACTTGGGCAGCGCCACGGCACCGCCAATCGGAGAATAGGCGCGAGCAAGGTCAACGGCACCAGCAGCAGCAGCAGCAGCAGCAGCACTGTTGGAATTGCTGGTGCTCGGGTTGTGGAGCAAGGCCTTCAGGTCCAGCACATGGCTGCTAATGTTGGGGTAACGGTAGTAGCTCCCGGGCGGCTGCGCCAGCAATGGGTCGCTGCTCTGCCCCGCTTTCGCTGGCTGGCCGCCGAACTGCGAGCTCCAATGGTTTCTGTTCGGGTTCGGCAGCAATCGGTCCGGCATTGCCGTGGCCGGGTTTGGCAGCAATCGGTCCGGCATTGCCGCGGTGGGGTTCAGCAGCGATCGATCCGGTATTGACGCGGGGTTCGACAGCGATTGGACCGGCAGTGGCGCCGGGTTCGACAGGAAACGGTCTGGCAATGGTGCCGCCCGGCCGGCCGCCACCGCGGCGGGGGCTTCCTGCGGCTGCGCGGCGGCGAAGGGGCGTAGGTGGTAGCGCAGATTCGCGGTGTCCATCTGCAGACGAGCAGCGCGAAAGGAAACGGAATGTGAGCATCTGTCTGCCTTGTAAACCCCTGGCATTCTGCTGCCCCGAAAAATCCCCATCCCACCCGAATGCGGGCGGCGGCCGTCCGAGTGTGACGTACCTGGCTCGCCAGCGGCGGCGGCGCGAGCGCGGCCGAGGGTAGCGGAGGAGGAGGCTGGGGAGACGGTGGCGGCCACCGCGCGGGCCAGGCGCCGCCGTCCATGGCGTGGGCGGGCGCCGCCCGGAGGAGGAGCGCGCTGCGGCTGGGGTGGGCGAGTGTGGTGGCTGACGGACGGATGCGACCGAGGAGAGTGGGGAGTTGGGCAGAGTGGCAGTGGCAGTGGCAGTAATGGTGCGGGGAGCAGAGGGCGCACAGCAGCAGAGCGAGGAGTGTGGGTGGGGAGGAGGCGCTTTTGGTGCGGCGGACGACTCAAGTCCATCCACCGATGCGATGCCTCGTTTCCTCCTTCCCTGCCAGGTGGTGATTTCGCAGGAATATTCAAGAACAGGGAATCCATCCGCTACGAGTTTTGCGTGACCCTGTAGATTTTTCCATGAGAAAATTTTAAAATGAACCTTGAATTCATAGAGGATTGCCAAATCGCACCCTGAACTCCTGATCCCGTAGTCGGCAGGGGTTGTCGACATGGCTAGGATTGGTGAAGGAAAAGGCCGGTTCCAAGCGATGGAGTCCATAAGTTTGCCCCGACCCGCTATTTGTGCCCACTCCGTTCCATTCGAGGTGGCGTCACTAATCTGACGCCAATGTGGAGGGGGATCGATCTGATAGAGATGACGACGATGTTTGCGATGCGACGGACGGCGATAACGTGGGTATTTTTGCAAACCCCGAACTCTCTTCGTAGCACTAGGGTTAGGGTTTTAGCGGGGAAATTTGAGGTTTTTCGGTGCTGGTTAAGATACAATTTTTGTGCAATCTAGAAGCGATTTTGCGTTGAGATTGCGTTTATACCATTCGGATTAGCAGTGCTGGGTGTTTTTTTTGGTGTTTTCTTTCAGTTCAATCATGGACCTCGACGGAGATATTGAATTCCATATCAGAGGCAAGTTCATCCGCTTAGGTCGGAGTTTGGACTATGTAGTGGGGAGATGAGGAGATTTCTAAGACCAGAGGGACATGTTGTCAATGCATAGGTGATAAGGCACCTGAAAGATCATCTGTAGTTTAAGGGATCGATGAAGCTGTACTTTCTGATTCCTGGGAAAGAAATGGTTGATGGATTAGTGTTTCTAGACAATGCCAACGGGTGTGTGCAAATGGCAGAGTATTGTGAAGTGGAAGGGGTAGCAGACATATTTATTGAGTACCATGGGAAGAAGGATAGTGAGCATGACAATAGTGCTAGTGATTTTGAGAATGAGATTGTTGATTTAAGTGATGATGAACCTGACACAATGATCAGTGCAAGACCTACTGAGAGTGAAGAAGATGTTGTAGCAGTTCAAGAAATACTTGTTCCTGATGAAACTAGGGTCATAGCTTGGATAATTAATAGTTCAGTGGAGCTCAATAGTGTGGGAAGGACAACAATAGTCATTAATTTAGATAAAGTGGCAGTATCTCGGTTTCGATTGTCTCAAATTGTGATCCAAGTCAAAGGCCAACACGACAAGTTAATCATTCAAATGTTGCTCCTGGACCGGTACAAAGCATATTGAATTTTGTAGAAAATGCTACTGCTAATAGTGATGATTCAGAGGAGTACGCTGAATATGTGACACACACCAATGACACTGGTGAAGATTCAGAAGTGATATAGCTAAGAAAGCATGCCAGAAAAATTAAGAAAAGGATGAGGGGGACAAAGAGTTGGATGGGGACAAATGCAATAGCTGCAGTTCCAATGAACTTGGTGGCTAATGTTGAGGACATGTTAGGGGAAGAAGAGAAAGATTGGAACTATGATTCATTAGATGAAGACTACACTTATGATGAAGATTCATCCACAACTTAGTGAAGAGGAATAAGTACATTGTTAGCCTTCAAAATAGGACATGCTCATGTGGGTATTTTCATCTCTTGTGTCTACACTGTTCCCATGCCATAACAACAATCTATAAGTGTGGTAAATAAGTTGAAGAGTACATTGCTTTGTTTCAAACAAATTTATGAGAATTCTTTGCAACATGTGCAAGGTGAGAAAATTATTGGAATTATGCCCTAGAGGCAATAATAAAGATGTTATTATTATAATTCTTGTTTATGATAAAGTTTATATTCCATGCTAAAATTGTATTAAGCGGAAACATTAATACTTGTGTGGTTTGTGAACAACACCGTGTCCCTAGTACGCCTCTATGGACTAGCTCATTGATCAATGATGGTTAAGGTTTCCTAACCATAGACATGAGTTGTCAATTAATAATGAGATCATATCATTGGGAGAATGATATGATGGACAGACCCAAACTAAGCGAAGCAATTAGATCGTGTCATTGTGTTCATCTTTGCGAAGCTTTTCCTATGTCAAATATTGTATTCCTTAGACCATGAGATAATACAACTCCCTGGTATCGGAAGAAAGCTTTGAGGTCATCAAACGTCATCCTATGAGAGGGTGATCATAAAGGTGTCTCTCAGGTGATCGGAAAGTATTTGTTGGGTTGTATGTATCGAGATGGGATTTGTCCCTCCCAAGTCGGAGAGATATACTTCGGGCCCACTCGGTAATCGATATCAACACCGCTTGCAAGCATGTGGTTAAGGAGTTAATCACAAAGTGATATCGGATTACGGAACGAGTAAAGTACTTGCTGTGAACGAGATTGAACTAGGTATGACGATACCGACGATCGAATCTCGGGCAAGTAAAATATCGCGAGACGAAGGGAATATATATATGGGATTGATTGAATCCTGGCATCGTGGTTCATCCGATATGATCATCGATGAATGTGTGGAGTCAATATGGGTGCCTGCACTACCGTTGATTATTGATAGAAGATCATGTCGCATATTCTCGAACCAGGTCACACACTTAACGTGTCTCGACCTAGGATAGATTGGATAATTGGTTTATGAATTTGTGTTCGGAGTCTCGGATGGGATCCGGGATATCACGAGAGGTTCCGGAATGGTCCGGAGAATAAAATTCATATAAGGCAGTGCAGTTTTTGGAGTTCGGAATTGTTCCGGATTAATCGGTATTGTACCGGAAGCTTCTAGAACCTTCCGGAAGGGGGCCAACGTGGTCCCACCTTCCGGGAGGGGGCATGGGCCTATGAGGGGGTGTCCTGGCCGCATTGGGCCAGGGGCACATGGCCCCATAGGGCCCAGCCGATCCTAGAGAGTTTAAATCGTTTAAACTAGAGATAAGATAAGATAGGATTTCTAGATAAGGGAGAGTTTAAATTGTTTAAACTAGAGATAGGCTTGGAGGAGAGGCTAGGGCTGGCCGCACCCCCCCTCTATATATAGAGGGCTGGTGCGCCCCCCCTCTCACACCCTACACCTTCCTCCAAGCCCTAGTTGCCATGCTGCCCTCCTCTCTCCCTCCCGACTGTTTGTAGGTGAAGCCCTGCAGCAGAAATTCTCCATCATATACACCACGCCGTCGTGCTGTAGATCCAATCCATCTCTCCACCATACTTGCTGGTCCGAGGAAGGAGGAGACGTCGAGGTGCTGCACGTGTGCATCTCACGGAGGCACCGCCACTTGTGGTGCTAGATCGGATCGGATCGCGAGGAGAAGCGAGCACGACTACATCACCCACGCTCCAACGAACGCTCACAGGCGAATCTTCAAGGGTATGAAGATCTAATCCAATCTCTCGTTGTTTGCATCTCCTAGATTAGATCTTGGCTTTCCTCCGCTCGCTTCAGTAGAAAATTTTGATTTACTATGCCGCAAAACCCTTCGTGGTATCGTAGCTAGATCTATGCGTAGATGTGATTCACGAGTAGAACGCAACATGGTTGTTGCGCGCTGATGTTTTCTGTTGCAAGCCTCTTGTTTGTGTTCTTCTTATGACGCGGGATAGTGAGATTGAAGCGTCCAGGCCAACCTTACGCGACGTCGTCATGAGACCGCTTCGCGACTTGACGTGTGGCTTGTACCACACATGCGGCCGGTGGATGCCGGTTTCTCACTATAGTTGTCATGGGATTAACACCGGAGTTTGGCAACCATAATATCACCGTTGTGGCTTTCCGTAGGTAAGAATCGTTCTTAGCATCTACTCCCATAAGCCACGTAAACATGTAACAACAAAGTAGAGGCGTCTAACTTGTTTTTGCAGGAGTGTTTTCCGTGATATGGTATGGCCCAAGATGTGATGTGTATATTGTATGCGATGATCATGTTTTGTAATGTTTCACGACTTGCATGTCGATGAGTACACAATCGGCAGGAGCCATATGGTTGTCTTTATAATTGTGTATGACCATGAGTCAACTTCTTATACGCCATGTGATAGCTTTACTTTATCGCTAAGTAGTTAGCAATAGTTGTAGTTGCTATTCGTGGTGGAGGCAATCATGGTGAAGTGATGGAGATCATGCCGGAACGCACAAGATGGAGATCATTGCGCGAAGATTGGCTATACCATGTCACATAAAGTTATATGCATGTGATGTTTATCCTTTTATGTATCTTATTATGCTTAGATCGCACGGTAGCATTATAAGATGATTCCTCACTTAAAGATCAAGATAAAACTGTTCTCCCCAAGTATGCACCGTGCTATGAAAGTTTGTCGTGTCCAAGCATCACGTGATGATCGGGTGCTATAGACTCTCGCCACATACAACGGGTGCAAGCCGCTTTTGCACACGCTGAAATACTTGGTCTAGCTTGACGAGCCTAGCATGTACGTACATGGCCTCGGAACACAAGAACCGAAAGGTTAAGCATGAGTCATATGAATGATATGATCGACACTTCGTTGTCCACCATTGAAACCACATCTCTTCTCGTGATGATCGGATTAGGTGTGGTGAATTTGGATCGTGTTCACTAAACAACTTGAGGGATGTTGAATTTAGTGGGAGTTCATCTAGTAATTTGATTAAGTTGAACTATTTATCATGAACATAGTCTAAATTGTACTTGCAAATACTGTAGATCACATGGCCAAGTCCAACTTCAACTTCAACGCTTTTTGCTGAGAAAGAAAAGCTTAGAAACAATGGGTCTAACTTCACCAACCGGTTCCGCAATCTAAGAATCATTCTCGGCGGACAAAAGGACTATGTCCTTGAGAAAGCGTTAGGTGACACCCTCGCAACTCAAGGCTACCGATGAGAAAGCTGTCTATCGATCGCAAGAAAGATGATTATGGTGTGATTAAGAGCACCATGTTGTTTGCTATGGAACCGGAACTTCAAAATCGTTTTGAAAGCTATCCCGGCCCTTTGAGATTCTCAAGAGTTGAAAACCATGTTTCACTCAGCCCGCTCACGAGAGATATGAGATCTCGAGAAGTTCTTTAACGCAAGATGGAGGAAGGGAGTTCCGTTAGTGAGCACGCCATTAAGATGTCGGGCTACACTCAACGCCTTGAGCAACTCGGATCAAGAAGATTCCAGAGGAGCTCAAGATTGACAGGGTTCTGCAATCACTCCCTCCCAGCTACAAAAGTTTTGTAGTGACTCATAATCAGATTGGTTCCACTGATACGATCACCGAGCTCTTCGCAAAGCTGAAGGCTACGGAGGTGGACATCAAGAAGGATAATCATGTGTTGATGGTCAACAAGCCCTCCTTTAAGAAAGGTAAAGGTGCAAAGAAGCCCTTCAAGAAGGGCGGCGGCAAGCTTAATGCCCTGCCGAGAAGAAGCTCAGTGTCCGTCCCAAGCCGGACCGAGTGCTTCTATTACAAGGACAAGGGTCATCGAAGCGCAATCGTCAAGTACTTAGCGGACAAGAAGGCTGGCACCATCAAAGGTATATTTGATATACATGTTATTGATGTTTTCCTTACTAGCCCTCGTTGTAGTGCCTGGGTATTTGATACCGGTTCAGTTGCTAATATTTGTAACTCGAAACAGGAGCTACGGAATAGACGGCGGCTTGCGAGGGATGAGGTGACGATGCGCGTTGGCAACGGATCAAGAGTTGATGTGATGGCCAAGACGCTTCCTTAGTTTTACCTTCGGATTAGTTTTAAACCTTAATAAATGTTATTATGTGCCCGCGTTGAGCATGAACATTATTTCGGATCGTGTTTATTGCAAGACGGTTATTCATTTAAATCGGAGAATAATGGTTGTTCCATTTATATGAGTAACATCTTTTATGGTCATGCACCTCTTGTGAGTGGTTTATTTCTTCTAAATCTCGAAAGGGATGAAACACACATCCATAACATTGAGGCTAAGAGATGCAAAGTAGATAGTGATAATACTACTTATTTGTGGCAATCGTTGCTCAGGTCATATTGGTGTAAAGCGATGAAGAAACTCTATTCGATGGACTTTTGGAGTCTCTTGATTTTGAATCATTTGACACATGCGAACCATGCCTCATGGGCAAGATGATCAAAACCCCGTTCTCCAGAATGATGGAGCGAGCAACGGACTTGTTGGAAATCATACATACCGATGTATGCGGACCGATGAGTGTTTCGACGCGCGGTGGATATCGCTATTTTCTCACTTTTACCGATGACTTAAGTAGATATGGGTATATCTATTTAATGAAACATAAATCTGAAACGTTTGAAAAGTTCAAAGAATTTCAGAATGAAGTGGAGAACCATCGTAACATAAAGATTAAGTTTCTACGATCCAATCGTGGGGGCGAATATTTGAGTTATGATTTTCTCACGCATCTCAAAGCAAGTGGAATCGTTTCGCAACTCACGCCACCCGGAACACCACAAGCAATGGTGTGTCTGAACGCCGAATCGAACCCTATTAGATATGGTCCGATCGATGATGTCTCTTATCGATTTGCCGTTATCATTTTGGGGTTATGCATTAGAAACCGCTGCATTCACTTTAAATAGGGCTCCATCTAACCGCTGATACGACACCGTATGAACTGTGGTTTGGTGCTAAACCTAAGTTGTCGCTTAAAGTTTGGGGATGCGGCTTACGCCAAGAAGTTGATGCCGGACAAGCTCGAACCCAAAGCGAGAAATGCGTCTTCATAGGATACCCTAAGGAAACTATTGGGTATACCTTCTATCACGTAACCGAAGGCAAAGTGTTTGTCGAAGAACGGTTCCTTTCTTGAGAAGGAGTTTCTCTGAAAGAAGTGAGTGGGAGGAAAGTAGAGCTAGACGAGGTTATTGAACCTTCTCTTGAATTGGAGAGTAGCGCACCTGAAATTGTTCCAAGGTCCGCGCACCAACAATAGAGGAAGCTAATGACAAGGATCATGAAGCTTCGGACGATGTCATCGAACGTCGCAGTCGACAAGGTCGCGTGCCCCTCCCGAGTGGTATGGCAACTCTGTCTTCGATCTTGTTGGTAGAAGACATTGAACCTACGAACTATGAGGAAGCGATGATGAGCCTGGACTCTGAGAAATGGCTAGAGGCCATGAAATCCGAATTGGGATCCATGAGCGAAAACCAAGTATGGACTTTGGTGGACCCTCCTAGCGAATCAAAGGCCGTTGAGTGCAAATGGATCTTCAAGAAGAAAAGCGGACGGATGGTAATGTTACCGTCTATAAAGCACGGCTTGTTGCGAAAGGTTTTCGACAAGTTCAAGGTGTTGACTACGATGAGACTTTCTCTCCCGTAGCGATGTTTAAGTCCATTCGGATTTTATTAGCAATTGCTGCGTTCATGATTATGAAATATGGCGATGGATGTCAAGATCGCTTTCCTCAATGGCAACATTGATGAAGAGTTGTATATGATGCAACCGAAGGTTTTGTCGATCCTAAGGATCTTGATAAAGTATGCAAACTTCAGCTTTCCATTTATGGATCAAGCAAGCATCTCGGAGTTGGAACCTTCGTTTTGATCAAGTGATCAAGAGCTTTGGATTTGTTCCAAATTGCTTAAGCTTGCATCTACAAGAAAGTGAGTGGGAGCTCGGTGACGCTTTACGGTACTATATGTGGATGACATATTGATTATTGGAAATGACATCAACATGCTTAACGAAGTGAAGAGTTATTTGAACAAGTGTTTTTAATGAAAGACCTAGGTGAAGCTGCTTATATATATTGGGCATCAAAATCTATAGAGATAGACAAAGACGCTCGATAGCTTTAAGCCGAGTACATACCTAGACAAAGTTCGAAAAGGTTCGAATGGATAAGGCATTGAAAGGTTCAAGACCTATGTTGTCGTAAGATATTGAGCAAGGCTCAAGGTCCAGCCACGGTAAATGATAGGAAGCTATGAGCAAAGTGCCTTATGCCTCGACATAGGTTCCATCATGTATGCCATCTTTGTGTACTAGACCGGATGTGTCCAATGCTCTTAGTTTGACGAGCAGATATCAAAGTGATCCAGTGGAACATCGGACAGCCGTGAAGAACATCCTAAGGTACCTAAATAGGACTAAAGAAATGTTCTTAGTCTATGGGGGTGATGAACAACTCGTCATAAAAGGTTACGTCGATGCTAGTTTCGACACCGACAAGGATGATTCTAAATCTCGCATGTGATACGGTATATTTTGAATGGAGGAGCTGTGAGTGGAGAAGCGCAAGCAAAGCGTGATCGCGGGATCTACGAGAAGCGGAATACATGGCTGCCGCAGAAGGCCAAGTGAAGGAGTTTGGATCAGAAACTTCATCATCGAGCTTGGTGGTTCCAAGTGCATTGGACCCACTGGAGATATTGTGTGACAACACCGCGCCATAGCACTCGCTAAGGAACCAAGATATCATCCAAAGACCAAGCATATCAACTGCAAGTTTCATATAATCCGAGATTATATAGCGTATGGAGATCCAAGATCAAGAAAGTACATACAGATCTGAATGTCGCAGATCCATTGACTAAACCTCTTCCACGTAAAACATGATCAGCACCTCGATTGCCATGGGTGTGAGATTGTTGCCAAATGTAAACTAGATTATTGACTCTAGTGCAAGTGGGAGACTGGAATTATGCCCTAGAGGCAATAATAAAGATGTTATTATTATAATTCTTATTCATGATAAAGTTTATATTCCATGCTAGAATTGTATTAAGCGGAAACATTAATACTTGTGTGGTTTGTGAACAACACCGTGTCCCTAGTACGCCTCTATGGACTAGCTCATTGATCAATGATGGTTAAGGTTTCCTAACCATAGACATGAGTTGTCAATTGATAAATGAGATCATATCATTGGGAGAATGATATGGTGGATGACCCAAACTAAGCGAAGCAATTAGATCGTGTCATTGTGTTCATCTTTGTAAGCTTTTCCTATGTCAAATATTGTATTCCTTAGACCATGAGATAATACAACTCCCTGGTATCGAAGAAAGCTTTGAGGTCATCAAACGTCATCCTATGAGAGGGTGATCATAAAGGTGTCTCGTGTGATCGGAAAGTATCTGTTGGGTTGTATGTATCGAGATGGGATTTGTCCCTCCCAAGTTGGAGAGATATACTGGCCCACTCGGTAATCGATATCAACACCGCTTGCAAGCATGTGGTTAAGGAGTTAATCACAAAGTGATATCGGATTCTGAACGAGTAAAGTATTTACGTGAACGAGATTGAACTAGGTATGACGATACCGACGATCGAATCTCGCAAGTAAAATATCGCGAGACGAAGGGAATATATATATGGGATTGATTGAATCGGCATCGTGGTTCATCCGATATGATCATCGATGAATGTGTGGAGTCAATATGGGTGCCTGCACCGCTGTTGATTATTGATAGAAGATCATGTCTGCATATTCTCGAACTCAGGTCACACACTTAACGTGTCTCGACGCTAGGATAGATTGGATAATTGGTTTATGAATTTGTGTTCGAGTCTCGGATGGGATCCGGGATATCACGAGAGGTTCCGAATGGTCCGAGAATAAGATTCATATAAGGCAAAGGCAGTTTTGGAGTTCGAATTGTTCTGGATTAATCGGTATAGAACAGGAAGCTTCTAGAACCTTCCGGAAGGGCGCCAACGAGGTCACACCATCCGGGAGGGGCCATCGGCCTATGAGGGGTGTCCTGGCCGCATTGGGGGGCACAAGGCCCCATAGGGCCCAGCCGATCCTAGAGAGTTTAAATCGTTTAAACTAGAGATAAGATAAGATAGGATTTCTAGATAAGGGAGAGTTTAAATTGTTTAAACTAGAGATAGGCTTGGAGGAGAGGCTAGGGCTGGCCGCACCCCCCTCTATATATAGAGGGCTGGTGCGCCTCCTCTCATACTACCCTTACACCTTCCTCCAAGCCCTAGTTGCCCTGCTGCCCTCCTCTCCCCCTCCCGACTGTTTGTAGGCGAAGCCCTGCAGCAGAAATTCTCCACCATATACACCACGCCGTCGTGCTGTAGATCCAATCCATCTCTCCACCATACTTGCTGGTCCGAGGAAGGAGGAGACGTCGAGGTGCTGCACGTGTGCATCTCACGGAGGCACCGCCACTTGTGGTGCTAGATCGGATCGGATCGCGAGGAGGAGAAGCGAGTACGACTACATCACCCATGTTCCGACGAACGTTCCGCTGTGCGAATCTTCAAGGGTATGAAGATCTAATCCAATCTCTCTCGTTGTTTGCATCTCCTAGATTAGATCTTGGCTTTCCCTCTGTTCGCTTCCGTAGAAAATTTTGATTTACTATGCTGCGAAACCCTTCAAAAATGTGGCCCATCTCTAAGAAGCGTAGGCCACAATCACCTAGTTATGTTAGAACGCTAGATAAACATAAGAAAAATGCAAGGAAGAGGGAAGAAACTGAGAAACCAAAGGGCAAAAAAATGAGCAAACATGGCACCATTATAGTTTGTTCGCTCTATGGAAACCCTAGACACAACAAGTATGGTTGCAAAAACAATCCATAGAGAGGCAGGAAGAAATTTCAACATCTTGCCAAGAAAAGCAAGGGCACTGAGGAATTTTTCTTAAAATTGATGAGTCTCTGAATTCACTTACCTATTAATTTTGCATCTCTCACAATTCTTTGCATTTCACAACAATCTACTTCTACAACTAGAGAAGGGAGTTCTCAACCTGCTGCTCCAGCAGCAAGGCCTCAAGCAGCTCCATCAACAAGGTCACAAGATGGATCAGTCCAAGTGACGAAGCCTGCACACAAGTTTAAACCACCAAGAAACAAAGGTGCAGCTGCTCCTAGGACATCTTCTCAAGATGCTCAATCTACCAGTGATGTGCCAGGGAGATT
Organism: Avena insularis; assembly: GCA_023614405.1. Lineage (NCBI taxonomy): Eukaryota > Viridiplantae > Streptophyta > Magnoliopsida > Poales > Poaceae > Avena > Avena insularis. The sequence goes on along the minus strand of JAJUPC010000015.1, from coordinate 2,180,587 downwards.
AAAAGGGAAAAAGGGGCAGACAAGCTTCTTCAATTCCATCTTATTCTTATTTCACTTACAATGGAAATTACTGAGTTGTAATAGTCCATATGACAAACTATGTGTCATATCTTTTCGTGATGATCATGTTCTCAACTTTTTGTGGAGTGAGTGTCTGTTGTTGATTGTCAAGTAGTGATGCTGCAACTTCTTTTGTTGATACCCAAACTATGTTACTGTCAACAAGTTTATGGTGTTGGTGATGATCAAGTACTGTTGCATTTATGTTGCCATTTTTCATTTGGATTAAATTGCAATGAAATGGTCACATAGTAGAAGCAATAGCAACATGGTACATTCCATACAACTTCACCACACTAACTCAAATGACACACTACTTCACTGAATAAAAAGCTTCCCTGCAACTAAACCTAACACAAATACAATGAAAAGAAACATTACATTCTCATATTTCCCTTTGATCGTACCAATCTTTGCATTCTTCTATTCCAGCTGATCTCTTGCACAGCCTTGACAGTTGGTTCACTTCCTTCTTGTTCATCAGAAGCACCTATCTAAGGCACTCTTTCTTCACCTCTTAGCCTCCAAACTTTATCACACAAATCATCAGTCGGGTCACTAAAGAACTGCGGTAACGGCCCATCATGTCATTCCACATAACCACATACAGCTCCATTCTGTTCAAATATCCAAAAAGAAATGAATCAGAGAAGGCAAGGAGAAAAAGCGGAAAAAAATCCAAGTTAACCATGGTATCGACGCAGGCGTAGTACCTCCTAGCTGGGTTCAAAGCGCTCCACGATATCCACCTAGGAGCCTTCCTACATGGATTTCAGTGGCACGACTTCGTGGGCTCGTATGCCATCAGGTTCTCTCGATAAATTACCAGTGACCTCATCTCAGTGGCCTTCCTTCTTCCAGCAGCTCGGCCAAATCCATGAGTGCAAGAACCCCCGAACAACCACGACATCCTCCTGCCCGCCGCCGCCACCACGTCCTCCTTCCTACCATGTCGCTGCCAAATCCCCTACCGATGGTTGCCAGTGAGCAAAAATCCTAATTTCTTTCTCCAATTATTTCCGTCTCTCTCGCGCGCGTACCGCTTACAACCCGCAATGCGATTAAGTGGAGAGTTCGTGTTAAACGTTTCAGGCTTCCACCTATCCTAGCTGTGTTAGTGTTTTCCAGCCTCAAACGTTTCAGGCTTCAAATTGAACGAGGATTTCTAAGTTTAGTGTGCCTATTAAGGGGATTAGGAGTGCAGGGTGCGATTTGGCCATCCTCTAGGAATTTAAGGTTCATTTTAAACTTTTCTCTTTTCCCGTGCATATTCTTTGCACTTGAAAAGAAGCGTGAGCGAAGCATCGTTGGTAGGTTGCATGACTTAGTCAAAAACATGTCGATTGGGTGCCTGCGATCCATATATGGTTGAGGCCAGCGCGGCTGCATCTAGCCAGCCAAAAGTCCGCTGCTTCATCTCTAGAGGGAACAACCGTGCGTTGGCTGCTTGACTTCTTTGATGATCATGGCCACCCTATTCCATGGCGCCATCATCGGTCTGCCGTGTGCCGGCTGCCCCGCCAGCGGCCTGGCCGTATTGCAGTAGCCTCATCCCCAAATATACTCCAAGGGAGGCACTAAACACAACCTATAAGCATTAGGGATTTTCAATTTTTGATATAATTTGTATTTTGTACCCCAGTTCTAAGACCCTGGAAAAAACACTCCCGACCCCCGCGTCGCCCTCACGTGCGGCACGGGGGAATCCCTCCGCCGACGAGCCTAGCTAACCTCCATGTGCTCCCTCGCTCTGCCTCCACCAAAGGGGTCGGCCGACGAAGCCCCGCAGTCTCTCGGGCCGGTGGCGGCAGGGCTTCTCGTGCTGCTTTCCTCCATGGCAACGGCGGCAACTTAGGTGGTGTGGGACGGCGCTCAGCTTTGGGGAGGCGCCCTGGCTCGTGGCGGCCGGAGTTCTCTTTATCGCGCTGGCCGGGTGCGAGGTGAGGCGCATCGCCGCGGCCGCTCCGGCTCTAGCAGTGGGCTCCCGTGAGGGCCCGATCTGGGCCATGCGGGCCTCAGCCCGCGCTGTGGCTGGCAGTGCAGGAGGTGGTCCACGGTGAGGATTCTGGTGTCGACGTTGATCTGCAGCCTGAATTGGTCTGGCAGCGGCTCGGTGTTGTCCCGGAGTGCTTGGACTAGAGGATCCGAGTTTGCTTCGGCATGAGTGATGGTCTGTGGGCTTCGGCGCACATGGTGGAGGTACAAGGGTGGACTTTCATGTTGGAGGTGTATGAGCTTCCTGGGAGAAATCCTTGCTTCGGTTTGGCCTGAACCAACAATGGTGATGCCTGCGGGTATCACACTCTTTCTTGGGAGCATCATCGAGGGGTGTTTGCTCCTCCTCCTGTGGACATGACTCCGGAGGGAAACCTCAGATCCGGGATCGGGCGATGGAGGCGCTTATGTGTCTCATTCCTTCTTGGGGGCATCGTCGTCTCGAAGTCGCCTACGGTCGGGATTCTGTGAAGAGGGTTGTTGCCAGGCAGCTGTGCAAGGTCTAGAGTTCAAGTTTGGCAAAGATGATGCCTCGAGCGGAGGTCGGATCGCGGCTGATCTTTTGTAGTCGGTTTTCTTAGCATATCCAATGGGTTCTCCTGCTTCGATGTGTTGCTGTGGAGTTGGAGCTTCTATGGATGGTGTCCAGACGGCGATGATGACCAGTCGTTAGTGGTCTCTGCAGGTTCTCGGTCGGCGTAAGATTAGCATAATTTCCTTGTGAAACTCGTTGCTTGAGTCGGAATTGTCTCTCCTTGGCGCGTGTGGCCAATTGGTGGCATAGGCCGACATGGTATCCGGCGCCGTCTGGGAGGTTCTGTTTTGGAAGTCGCTAGAGAAGTTGAAGTCACTGGCTCGCATAGGAGTGATGACGATGAAGCTATGTGGCAACCTCGACGTGGGTCTCTCTTGTGTGTTTGTGATTCGTATGGGTAGCTAGGTTGGCTGTGGTGGTGTGTCCAATGTGGTCGTGTTCCATGGCGACATTGGTGCACTTGTACGGGTTTTTGGCCGATTCCCCTGAAATGAACCTATCAATTCTCTTCAACTTTTTTAAAAAAAATGAGGCAAAATTACCCGTTTTGTTTCAAAAAAATATAATTTGTATTTTATTCTGATTTTCTTTATCTTTTCCATATCAAATGAAATAGAACCCACAATGTTGTCATAGCCAAAGCTGACAAAAGACAAGATTTGGCATATGAGTGAAATTTGGCAAGAACTCTATAATGTTGCTATAGCCAAACATCTGCACCGTGGGACCCAACTCCAAATAAAAACAACTTAAAAATAGGTGTTCCCTTTCCCACTTTAGGCCGTTCGCGCAAAGTTCATCTCCAAGAATTTTTTCTATTTCTCCATTCCACTTCTCCTCCATGGGTCATGCTCCCCTTTTCTCCTGCAGCCGCGCCTCCGTCGTGGTGAGCGACTCGAGCGGGCGCACGATCGAGTTGCCCTACAGCTGCAGCCCTGAGGCGCTCATCCCGGCGGCGGTCAACACAGTGTAGGTGTTGAGTACATGTCCTAGAGGAGTCTCCCTACTCTAGCTGCGTCTCGAGGTGGCCAACCAGACGGTAGAGCATGTCTCCGAGCGCTCGTATTTTGGTTCATGCCGAGGACGATGCAAGTAGTGAACACACATGTTTGCAAAATCGATTCACTGGCATGAGTATGTGCGACTTTTGTAAGCGATGAATACATTCTTATTTGTGTGCTAGTGTCTATCACTTGCGTATTGTTTTGTTGAATCAAAATTGTTCTGAATCCTTGCTCGTGTCGTTGAAATCTCAAAGTTGCAGCCGTTGGTAGCTGGGAGAGATATAGTATTATAGTGAGAGGGGAGAATCATTCATCAGAGCAACTACTTTCTCGGGTTCCCTCTTTTGATGGTTTTGGAAGTAGCTCCACATAGTAGGGACCTAGTTCCAAAAACCAAATAGCAGATATGGAATCACATTTGGCCACACACTATGGCTGCCCTTACTAGTACAAAGTATTTAACTTCTATTCATATTAATAGAATCTATAGCATTCATATAGAATAAGAATAAAAATGAAGACAATAAACTGCAAATTCTTTCTTTCTCTTCTATTCTTACGTTTCCATATTAAAGTGTAGGCTTTCTACTTAAATTTAATAGTATAAATCTAATTTGCCCATTGGTGTTCCAAAAGTACATTACAAGAAGAAGAAGAAGAAGAAGAAGAAGAAGAAGAGGAAGAGGAAGAAGAAGAAGAAGAAGAAGAAGAAGAAGAAGAAGAAGAAGAGATTCAATCCTTATTGGTTTGATCAGTATGCTAACTAGATAGTGTATAATGACAGGAGGACAAATCCTACTGCTTACATTGTTATTTCTTCAGGGATAATGTTAAGAAAACCATCATGGTCATGATGCATTTGTAATAGAAGGTTGGAACACTTGGAACAAGACAGAGAGATTTGTGACTCATGTTGTCTTAATGGAACAGTGCCAAAATCCCAAGGTTGTGTTAATGGAAATCTTTGGAATGGAACATGAGCGTAGATTGCTGGTCATGGCCTTGCTGTGGCGGTGGTGGACAACGAGTAATAAGAAGAATGATGGAGAAGGTACTAGGTCTGTTGAAGAAGTTAGCTTTCATACCAGGAGATGGGCTACAGAATTCACTGAATTTTATGCCAAGCGAGTGCAGCAACGACCCAGCCAACCTGAAGAAATATGGAAGCCTCCGGGAGATGACGTCGAATCTGATTGCCAAGTGCTGGTGCAAGCGTTAAACAGTCAGGCGTTTGACCGATCGCATGTTGGTCTGCTTGTTCACGCTAGGATGTTAGCTAGATACTTTCGTTTGTTTTTTGTCGTGGGGTTTGTAATAAAGCTGCCCATGCAATGGCTGCATTGCGAGCCCTTTACCTTTCTAGCCTCTGACTTTTCCCCACGGGCGTTCTCTTAGATGCTTAAAACATCCATCTTTTGTTCAGTCCATGAGTGTTGGGAGTCCGAGAGATAAGCCTGTGCAAAAACCAAAACCGCTTAAACCGCTCAAACCAGCCAAAAAAATCCCTAGTGCAAGCTTATTCACAAATCTAATCTAAACTTCAGAGTTAGTATATTGAACTAGCCCAAACCGATCAAACCGTATTTGCACAGGTTTAGTCTGAGATATCGCTCAGACAAAGCTTCTCGATCAATACCAATCACCTGTTTCAGTTCCGCCTTGCACTCTCCTCGGCACTCATGACCAAAATAAATACTCCCTATCTCAAAATAGATGTCGCAATTTTTTCTAAATTTAGATGTATCTAGACACTATTTAGTACCGGATACATCCAAATTTAGATAAATTTGCAACATCTATTTTGGGATGGAGTAAGTAGAAGATTTTTTAAGATTCAGCTTATGTCGCGAACTCGCTTCATATTGCCGTAGAACACTCTCGAGGGCTGCTAAACTTATAGGGGAGGCTTCCAAGAAAACAATGCTATCATCGCAAATAAGAGATGAGTAACATGTGGCCCATTAGCTCCAAACCTTCACGGATCTGGTTTTCAACCCAAGCTTACTGAAGAAGGGATGAGAAACCCTCTACACAAACAAGAATAAGTGAGGGGAGAGAGGGTCACCCTACCGTAAACCTCTCGATGGTCTGAAAGAATCTAACACACCACCATTCAACTTCACCGAAAATCTGACCGACCGAGCACATCTCAAGATAATTTGGGTCCATCCATCTGCAAATCCCATCTTCCTCGTCATTTTCTCAAGAAAAATCCATTCCAACATCTCATAAGCTTTCATCATATTCAACTCGACGTTTCCTGGTACGTATAGTGTGGGTGCACTTGTACGCAGTCAACACATTATCCGAGATCAAGCGTCCCGTGACAAACGTGCTTTGCTCCTCGGAAGATCAGGATAGGAAGAGGATCCTCTTCAACCTGTTAGTTAGGACTTTCGATGTAATTTTGTACAAATCGTTACATAAGCTTGTAGGTCTGTTAGTCTCTTTCTTGATTTTCTGTAGTCTCAGTCTTTCAGGACAAAATATATACTATTGATATACCTATAAAAAGAGAAGAGATTGGGCGATCTGGATGCTCTTTCACATGCATCGTCTGATTGCAAAATGCCAAGCGCCAGTGTTGCGTGTGTCGTTGCCGCATCAAACGCCACGAGCAACTGGACGTACAAAGATGCAACTAGAATGGTCATGGCACGCCACAACTCACAAAGTATATACTTACGTGCCACACCGTAAAACATAGAGTATATTACCTTGTCGAAACAGGTTTCACACATTAAAACATAGAGCATATTACCTTCTGAAAACAGGTTTCAAACCGCTGAAATGATAGAAGACAATGAGGAGACCTTTTTACACAAAAGATCAAAGAATAAGCAAAATAGTACAAGGAGAGCCAAAACTTGCCACCGATGGGACCATATGAGACCGAGGGGGATCAGAGCTCCACAACGACTCCTTCAAGAGAGTAAAGATGCACCACGTTACAGACATCGAGACCGCGGTCAAGGTTTCACCTGGACACTACTAGGAAACCAACTATAGATAGAAGGATCTTTTGTGGCGCATATGTGTGACAATGCGCCACAGATAAACTCCAGTGACGTATTTTAGTCAATATGCAACAGAAATCTTTACACTTTTGTGGCACATATAGGAAAACAATGCGCCACAGAAGTTTGGTGGGACCCTTCACCGAGGTTGGGCTCCCTCACTTTCTATGACGCATATGTCTATATGCGCCACAGAAGTTCCAACTTCTATGACGCATACGACCATATGCACCGCAAAAAGTAAGGGTAGGCCCCACCACCGAAATCAGTTGACCAACATTCTATGGCATATCTATATATGCGCCATAGAAGTTATATATAGATATGCGCCACAGAATATGGAAAACCAGATCCCACCCCCTCCCGGTGGACCGCCTTTTAACTTTTATAAAATATAAACGAAAATGAGAAAAAATTCAAAAATAATAATAATTCCTTTAAGATGTAGTTATATTTTGGGGTATAGTTGTAGGGAAAATTGAAAAACATGAATTTTGATATATTTTGCAAAAAAAGGTCATGGCACAAAAACAGCCATAACTTTTGCATACGATGTCGGAAAAAAAGTTTAATATACCAAAATGATCGTCTTGAAATTTCCTACTCGATTTCAATACAGACTCCCCAAATTCGAAAAGAGTAAAAAGTTATGGCAGAAAAGAAACTTCTGTGGCGCATTTCTCCCATATGTGCCACAAAAGTTTTTGAGACTTCTGTTGCGCATTTCAATATGCGCCACAGAACTACACTTTAGTGGCGTGATAACAGTGGCGCATCCCATATGCGCCACAGAAGTTGAAAAATGGTGCGCCACTGATGAGCTTTTTCCTAGTAGTGGGAATCCTCTAGGGCGGAAATATGAGGGCAAGGCCTTCACACAAGCCCAAAGCTCGGACCGCCGATCGCCCACAAGCCATACCCCCAAAACACGATGAAAGAGTTGACATTGCCGAAGCGTCGCCAGCAACAGGATCCCCCTTACATGCTCCTCATCATCCTAGTGACCAAAGAGCGAGGCCATCACCACCATGTCACCCGCCGTAGAGACACCTGTGCAGTCCACCTTCCGGAGCTGCCTCTCTGGCATCCACGAGATCGAGACCAGGGACCGAGAGACAGCTCAGTGTGAGATGACGAATCAGACGAGGTACGCCAACGCCAGAATAGACTTGTGTCATCGATTGCTAGATCTGAACCCATAGGTCTAGATTCAACCATCGGTAGCACCATGATCACTCGGAGGAGATCTGCTGTCCTCCACCACCAGAGGCGGTCGTCAACCGGACACGGAAATTAAGGCCTGTTTGGCCCAGCAGGCCCGACTAGGACCAAAACCGTGTTGCAGCGCTATGTCAGCAACCGTCATCCATCAGCAAATCCATGTCACCTGGCCTACCCATGTGATCTCCGTCAGGAGCACGCCGCCGAGATATCATCGGTCAGGAGCACGCCGCCGAGTATCATCGGGCGACCATCAGTCTGAGGTCCATGGTCTAGAGCCGGACAGCCGCAACAGTCAAGGCCCGTCTGACCCAGATCTGGGCTAGAGGGGCATAAATCTAGGCCAGCAAACCCGTGATGTGATGGAGCTGCCTCCCTGGTACCAACACCTGCAGCACCTCCGACTGCCCGCTCCTGCCGATGCCAACACCACCATGCATGCTGCCGCACACGGCAGATCACTCCATATGCACGTGGGCAAGTGAAGGCCGCCTCCAGTACCGTGTGGACTTTGCCTAGTGGCTTCCGCCATCGGCAGCGGAGTGTGGGTGGGGGATCGGGGAGGTTGAGGAAGGGGGAAGGGGACTAGCCGAGCAAGCTAGGTTTGCTCTTGCGTCGTCGCCGGCAGGGAGCGAGCGGAGGAGCACAAAACGTGTTTTCCCCTTTCAGGAGGCCGACAGACATCACATAGAGCAGATTACTATTGTACTCCTTAGTGCTTACATATACCCATGGTTGTCACTATCCCGATATTTATCATAGTATCTTAAGATTTTATGATACTACCATCTACAATCGATACGTATCATGATGATATCATGATACTACAATACGATTCTACAATACGATACTGCTGCCAAGAAAATGATACTATCTAGTATCCCGATGCTGAAAACCTTGCATATACCTCATATCCACAAGGCGATACGAGAGACGACAATACGTGGGCCTCATGAAATTCCTATATATCTAGCTAGTCCTAGTCTGATCTACCGTTGGCCGGGAGCGGTATGTCCGCCAGGTCCTCACGGTATGGCACCGGCTCGTCGTCCTCCTCCTCCACGCCACCGCCGGCCGCCTTCTCCGCGTCGGCCTTGCAGGAGTCGGCGACGAAGGTAACGACGGTGTCCTTCCTGAAGGTGAGGTAGACGACGGCAACGATGTAGACGAGCATGAGCGGGAACACGGCGATGCCGACGAGCACGTTGGCGTACTTGGGCAGCGAGTTGCTGATGAGCCACCCGACGAAGCTTGTACTGAGGAAGTAGACGTTGATGCCGATCAGCATGAGTCCAAGCGTCCACGAGAACACGATGATCTGCACGTTACGTATGTATATATAATGTTTTGCACTTAACAGAGCTGCAACGCAGGTTCTACTTTCGACAAACTCACACATTTGTTACTACGAAAATGTCTTATATATTTGGGATTGGAGGGAGTTCATTCTAACATCTATCCAACAAACTCCCTCCGATCCATATAATAAGTGTCACCGATTTAATATAACTTTATACTAAATAAGCGGCACTTATTATGGATCGGAGGTAGTATTATAAACTAGCACTAATGTGATTTGGTCGTCCAGATATTTGAAATGACGTTGTTGCCGATATGTGTACCCTATTTTTGTTTGGTTCAGCTTTTGGATGTATATATATAATGTGCTGCATGCACATGTCCTCCGTACTAGCACTACATCGATCAACGCATGCATCATTCGCACATATCATTCATGCATCAAGAACATGGCAGCAGTAGATCATTTTTTGCAAGTTAGCTAGCGAGAGCTATCTAGCTAGAAGGTACGCGGTGTGTGGGGATGAACAATTATTGAGGTGCATGATCATGCAATGCAGATCTGCGTACGCATGCATGCCATGTCTGTCTAAGAAAAAACTACTGGTAGGGTGTACAAGGAAACAATGTGTGGATGCTTACGTAGATGGAGTTCTTGTGTGGTCCCATCTTGCTGCTGCTACTGCTGAACTTGAGAAGAGGGATGAGTGCAAACGGCAGCTCAAACGACAGGATCATCTGCAGGAGACTCAATCGATCAAAGCAAACCAATTAGTGTAAGAACCGAATCTTTCCGCGAAGCTGTCGGCGGATCAAATGTCTAGAAGGCACAGCTCTCCTCCTTAATCGACTATTTTCCACTTTTAGGCCAACAACAAATGCGCTTTGTTAGTGCATTTGTTGGTTAAGAACTCGCTACCTGTTAACTGGTCCTAGTTAAGTCATGCTACATATAGTAGTGGATGGGGCACTATATATATCTGTGTGCTTTCTGACCGAATGGCGACGGCGACCGGTGTTTCGCCGCCGGTGCCAGTGCAGCCATGGTCGTTTTCTCCTGCCAACAACAATGCCGAGGCCTGTGGAAAGAGGGAGCATGTGTCGAGCTCCGTACCGATGCGATGATGATGAGACGGCCGGCGCCATTTGACCCGCCGATGATGGAGACGACTAGGCTAGGCGCAATGGCGATGCAGCGCGTCATCAGGTTCCTCATCCATGTCTTCATCTTGATGTCCAAGAACCCCTAGTTTAATTGGTTTACAGTGAAAAAGAACCTTTAGGATTTATCACACTCACTTAAGAAAACGAAAGATGCAACCGTGCGTGGACTAAAAGTAGAAATTAATGGTGGAGTTCTACTAGGCTTTGCACAAATATAAGAAAAAAGATGACAAGTAAACGGCACTAAGTTAGACTGACATACTGTAGCTGAGAAATCCTTGGCTAATTTAGTTTTAGTTGCTGGTACCTGCATGATGTACTGGCCGGCGTACGTGCCGGTAATGGTGGAGCTCTGCCCCGAGGCTAACAGCGCAATGCCGTACACGATGGAGCTGGACCTGCCGAGCACGTTCTGCTCGATCGTCCCATGCATAAAATTTCAACAAGTTAATAAATTAATCATGAGAACATGCATGAGGGCAATTATTGTTAGTACCTTCAGGAGAAACGAGGAGTTGTCCAGGCTGAGGTCGCTGCATCTGTCTGCATCCTCGGCCGAGAGGTTGTCCCCGAAGCAAACAGTCCCGGAGACGGAGATGACGGCGATGTTGATGAGCAGCGCGACGAACAGCGCGAATCCGCTCTCGTATAGGAAGAACCTGCACGCGTCCTGATCGATCCATCCAAGATCCAAGGGGAATAAAAAACACCAACACGCATGTTCAGTTCAAAGTTGAATTATTATATATGCGCTGGTTCTCGATCGCTAATTCTAGTATTTAGTTAGTTAAACATATGCAGTCCGACCTTGATTCCCCTTACTGACCCCGGCGTCTTCCTCGAGAGCACCAAAGCCGAATGCAAGAACAGGTTGTGTCTGTAACAATTAACTGGTCAGAATCTTTATTATATATGTTCAGCAGCAGCTAATCAATATCAGTTAACTGGTTGTGTAATGAGCAGCTGCATACGTACGGCATAACAAGAGCTCCAAGTAGGGCAATGGCGTCTCCCGTGGCGCCGTCTCCATTGAGCTTGGGGATGAAGAGCCCTTTCAAAACCTCCTTGGCCGGAGGCTTCACTATGCTCAGCTCCCCAAAGAAGCACGCCGCCATGACGAACACCAGCATGGAGACCACGAACTCCAGCTTGCGCACGCCGTATCTCTGGAGGCCAAGCAGGAGGAGCGTGCTGGAGCCTGTGATGAGAACCCCGATCCACACGGGGATGCGGAACAAGAGGTAGAAAGCGAAGGCCGTCCCGATAACTACGAAACGAAAAAAAAGTTAGTAACGTTTAGTTTGTTAACTAATGATGAATCGAGCATGTTGCTATTTTACGCAGGATAAGACAATTGAACCACGGCGATGACAGGGTATAACTTGTGTTTTTGCTGAGTAAAATTCAACATAGTGACTTCACCTTGTGCATTATTACAGTACTATTATGCTGTCCATAACAACGGTTGGCAAAGGAGTGTCAATTAGCTGACGCCGGCATGTAGAATAAAAGTTGGATCAAATGAGTGTATGTATTAAAACAAATCGATGGAACACGTCAGGGGCCGACACTGCTGCTATCAGTGAGCTCGGTTTACTTATTTATGGCGAAGTCAGTCAATTATGCAAGACACCTGCTAAATTTTAACGTGGTATTGTATTATTGAGCTAACCTTCTGGGATATCAGCAGCGATCACCGCCAACTCTGCCAGGAGCCATAAGCAGATCATCACGAACCTGGGATACTCACTCTTGCATATCTCGGCGAGATGCCTCCCTGCATGATGCATGTGAGTTACAGCTATTAATTATAATGGCCATCAGCGTCAAATTGCCCTAGTTTATTCTATCTATAAGTCGCGATCGATACCTGTCACGACGCCAAGGTTTGCCGCTAGCGATTGTATGATCAGCGCGAAGATGAGGCCAATCAGAATCACCCAAAGGAGCTACAAGCACGCAGTGGAGAGGACAAGGCAAAAGACAAACATACAGTAAGTTGAATCCGGCAGAGTATTCTTTTTGGGACAGATCTGGAAAGCTTGCGACAACATTTCAGAAGAGGCATAGTGTGTGTGTGCAGAAGTGGGGGAAATGTCATTGAAAAGCTAGAAAAATGTTTCTTGATTTTACTGCAAAGTGGAACCTATACTTTACAATGAGAAGTAGAACAACCATCTCAAGGAAAAGATGAGTCGACGAAAAATGCAGTAGTACCTGGTATCTGTGATTGGCGCCGGCTTGCAGGTCCGTTTCCACTGTATTCAGTTTCATTCACCGTGAGAATTTTGATGTGTAGAGAGGGAAACAGAGATAGGAGAAAGAAAGAGAAGGGAGATAGATGCTCACAGTTGCCAGGATCCAAGTAGGCCAGAGACACCATGAACCCTGGTCCAATATGAGTAAGGAACCTTTTCCATGCTGGCTCCTGTGTTAATTGCAAAAAGAATATCACCAAGAAAAACAGGTCCTCGGGTCTCAGTTTATCCTCTATATATCACACAAGAACAACACGAACAAAAAATGGTCGTGGTACACTGCCATCTACAGCTACAGAGTGCTAAGCAGAGCATGAACAACGAACCTTCATGAACTGGTGATGATCTTCGTCAAGCTTCTTGACATCCTGGTCCTCCGCCGTGCTGGATCGCCAGCTCCTTGCTCTCTCGCTCCCCGGCGTTTCTCTCTCGATCTCCATTTGGCGTCACTCACTCGGCCGGCTCGACGCACAACGCAGTTTGGCTGCCGGCTACCTAGGTTGGGAGAACCGGAGAAGACGAGTTCGTTTCGTGGGCACCCTCTTGTGGGGGGTGCTTATATACAACCAACCAGTGGAATGGAAAGGATTATTAGGTCTCTATAAGACTAAACAAAGAATATGTGGGGGCCTTGGCCATTTCTGCGAAGCGTACAGAAGAAAGCTCCATCTGGCTTGTGCTAACCAGATCAAACAAAGGGCTGCCAAGAGTAGTATGTACGTACCCTCTACACCTTTTTCTGCCTGGGTGCGTTTGCATTCTAAGGTCACACTCACTCAAAGCCTTGCCTGGCTGCATCTAGTACTATTTGATTACTAGGAGGAGCAGCTGCGACTAGATGCCAAGTATAATACACTCCCGATATTTTGGAGAGTGAAACCTCCGAGCAACTCTAGCAGATACTGTAAATACAGTAAAAACAGTTTTTCAGATAAATCGTAAACCGTTTTTATGGTATGGGTTATGTCTTAATACATACCGTAAAATGAAATTATCCGCTGAGCTATCGGTGAAACGGTGGGGAGGCGCTAAAAGAAACGGGAACACATCACACGCAGCTTGGAAGGAAATAATTGTCCGCAAAAAATCAAGGAAAGCACACGGGCTATTCCAATGGAATCGGCATGATTATACATTTCTTGCCGTGTGCGATGTTTTTGTGGCGGGGGACTAAGGATGCAGAAGTGGGACAAGTGAGTTCCCATTTTTACATCACTATGCGAACTCTAGAATAAGTAAGACAAGTGGGATAAGTCGCAAGTGAGATTTATGACATAATAGGCCCAATCTATACTAGTATATGTTGGTTTGATATGACCTCAAATTTGCCAAATGTGTTATTTTAGAACCACTTCTCCACTCCATCTAATTTGTAGCCTCCACGATACTCGGTTTAATGTGATGCATCGGTACAACATTCAAATTCTTGGGGTGCCAAGTATGAACCATAAAGTAATGGTCCAACTTAACAACATTTGACTGGCATATGGTCCAAAACGAGAGCACGCGGATTTAATTAACTATGGCTAAATACATAATATGGGCATCGGGGCTCCAACAGCTCAAAGATACTCCACTGGATCCACGGTACCAAATCGATGTTAGAATTATTACAGGCATGAGGTAAATCAAGCATTTATGTTCTCGTCGTTTTTAACACGCGAAGACAGGACAAACAAGCACCACGAGTTCATACGGAGACAGCACTGAGTTACACACAGATAACTTAAGAGAGAGTGATACATGAATCAGCCATCGGGCCACTTCTCTGCTTTAATTTTGCAACTCTGGTTCCACTACTCTTTCTTTGGCATGGCAGCTAACCTAGTATACATCCGCGCCATGGACTGATAGCCTCTGATATCGCCTGAGCGCAGGAGATTGCCTATGATTAAGAGAAAGGGGAAGTCAGAAACAGCATCAGAGCATCTCTAACAGGTGATGTATAATAGGGGAGCAAAAATGCCTCTCCAATAGGTGATGGTGGATGGTGATGTATATTTTTGGGAGGTGACGTATATTTTTGCCCCAAGTGATGTAAATATGCATTACCTCCCCTAGTGATGTACAAACAAAACGGCTGTGCGCGAGAGGCCAACCGCCACACTGAACCCGGTGCGCGCCTTACTCACGTGTTCCCCTTAGCCGCCCCACCGCCGCCGATTTCCACTGTTCCCGCAGCCGCCCCTCCCCAAAACCACTAGATCTGCCGCTGCCAAGCCCCGCCTCGCCGTTCCTCCACCGTTTCTGCGAATCGCGCCCGTGCCGCTGCATCACCGCCCCAGGTCGTCGACTGGCTTTCCCGGCTTGCGGCAGCGGGCATACGCAACGGAGATCACCGTCAACGGCGAGCGCTGGTGGATGGGCACGTTCGAGATGGCATAGCTCGCCCCCCACGCGTACGACTACAGCATGTGGACGTTCGGCCAGCCGTAGGCAAAGATGAACTTCCCTGACAAGTCTAGCCTCGCGAAGGCCGAGTTCCTCGCACCGCCGGTGCGGATGGTCACACGCAAGCAGAAGGAGAATCGTCGTGCATTCTTGCAAATTAGGGCTCGAGACAGCGACGAGGCGGCGATGGAGAAGATTCCCCGTGGACAGCCGGAGCTCGTGCGGTTCGAGAGAGTACTTCACTTCGAGAGAAGCCACGGAGAAGAAGGTCGAGGCTTCAATGTCGGAGGCTGGCCCCTCCACCATTGTCGTCTCATCTGGCTACTCCTCTGAGTTGGACTCGGATTTCTGGAACAGCCTCAGCAGCTCCGACAAAGACAACTGGGGTGATCTCTAGATAGGGTCGGAGTTAGTTGGGGTGATCTCTAGATAGGGTCAAGTTAGCTCCGATGATGACAAGTTTTAGGTTCTATCAAAGTTTAGTTCTATAGAAGTGTCGAATTTTAGGGTCAAAATGTCGAATTAGGGTCGAAGATTAGGTTCAATGTATAGAAGTGTCGAGTTTGAGTGTATCGAACCGCTCAAATGTATTAAAAGTATTCAAATTTATGTTTGAGTTGTTGAATTTGAATTTTAAACTATCGAACATGAAGGATTTGGTGGTGCTAGGTGATCTATTTTACATCACCTGTTACAGCAGTCGTGCCCTAACATACACACTGGAACAGGTCATGTAAAACACCCTTTTATGTGATGTATAATTCACCTGTTTTAGGTGTCCTATAATACATCACCTGTTAGAGTTGCTCTTAGAACCCAACTAAACTAATACAATAACATGTTGCTTTAAGCAATATACAGGTTGAACATAAACTGATTTTGGAAAATCTATACGCTAAAGGAAAAGGCAATATTATGCATCTATATCAATAGTATGGCATGTTGCTTTAAATAGTTTACGGAATGAACAGAAATTGATTGTTGAATATTACACGCTCTATGCTTTAAACTCCCATTTTGTACATACTCATATTCACAGGGAAGAGCAGAATAATATAGGTGACCTGAACCACACATTCTATGTCATAGGTGATTAGGCGTCATGTTAAAGCCAATCATTTAGATATTCAATCAATTGGATAGTTTCTTACTATTTATCCTGGATATTTCATATCCTTATTACTATAAATGTAGAGGGTTTCATTAGAGTAACAGCCTATATGTTCTTAAATTCCATATCTTGCCTAAGACACCAGGTTTTAACAAGTTGGTGATATTTTGAAACCTAATTTGTACACCTCAGTCTACAGGTAATTCAAAGAGCCATGTTATGAAGGAGCTGAATTCCTGAAGGTGACAATGTTTTCATGCATCATAGCTTGATGTACAGTACGAACATAAACAACAATCAGCTCACCAGTATAAAATAATGAGCAGTGCAGTTCGAAAGAATTCATGAGTACCGTATGAAGTTACCTGAGTCACAGTTAAGTGGGCTATCTGCTTCTGGATGGGCCATCAACGCAATAATGGCTCTGCAGACAGATTGTAGGGTCCACGCAGGGCTCCACGCATTCTTCAATATATCCAGGCATATTTCACCTGTCTAGAAACATAAAAATAAAGGAGAAACTGAGGACACATAAGTTTTTCCTTAGTTTTGTGTTTAACTGACAATATGTAGTACTGTGTTCGCATAAACGAGCGCATAATGTATTTATGTGTTGCAAGAAATTTCAACAGTAAGTACCGAGCAAATAATAGTATCAAAAACATGGATTCAGTTTGTCACGGGAAAATTCAGTAATAGTAATCAAAACAAGACCGGGATTGTACCTAACTTAAACAAGGTCAAAATTTCAAATTCATATGCCCTAAAATAAACGTGTTCAAACAGGAAATATAGAAGTAACCTTGAAGTGAACATTTGGGTGGAAAATTTTGGTCAGGAAGCGGACTTGTGGAGGCAGTAGAGGATACTGCTCGGGAATTGAGAATGCAAGTTGAAATACACCACCTTCAAAAGGTGTCTCCGATGGGCCCTGACAACATAAACAGTAAGAGAAGGCATCAGTGCAGAGCTGATAATGTCTGTTCCTGCATCACCTCCAGGTAGAAACAAACACCTTGATTAGAGCAGTCCACTTGAATATATTCGAATCATCACAGATTAATTGGATATCAGGGTCGGCTGACTTTTCTCGCTGCACCTCCTTGTACTCCTTGAAAAGCCTAGCTCTAGATGCCTAGGAGAGAAGACATCTTCATAAATCCCACAAGAAAAATAAGACATTTTCATAATGTTTGAATTGAATGTTTAAGAAACCAGAAGTTCACTAATTGATAACAGGTGGAAACAAAGAACATCCTCTAAACCTAGTTATGGCTGTGGCTGTTGAAAGCGATACTAAATTGTTCTAAAAAGCAACTGAATAGCCTGCCTAGACTAGGTTGCATATATGCACTTGCCAATACCACTCCACCTAGCAAATTTAATCCCATCTAGCCTGCCAAAATGGTGATTACGCACAGGGCGCTGGTCTGCCACCCGACTACCGCCTTGGTAAACGTAATCTTCCAAGTGATCACAAGTAACATTGTTAATGAAGTATAATCAAGTCATACCATCCATCTGTACGAAACATGCGCAGTGTAAACTGTAGCAATACACCGTAGCTAGAATGGATAAACAGTGAGCCAAATGTTCGATATGAATAAGTGAATACTAAATCTTTTTTCCTTTGGGGAAGGTAACTACTAAAGATTAGCATGGGAGATATTAGTGATATACAAACAAAACATAACCTATTATTTCGTTGTCCGAATACGTTTTTGCCGAAACTGGGCTGAACTGCTAAAGGCCTGTTCCAAGTCAAAAAAAAAAGTACTACTAGTTTCTTCATTGTATAACTAACAAGGTTGGCAGCCCGGTTGAGTCCAACCCAGTTCTGAACACCCTTAGCCTAAATTGCCCATTCAAAGTGTGTAAATTCACCTGACATGCTTCATCCTGTCAAGTTTCATCTGCAAGAGGCACGAGCTAATTTGAATTCACAAGGTTGGCAGCCGGGTTGAGGCTAACCCAGTTTTGAACAGCTCTAGCCAGAATCATCCATTCTAAGTGTATAAATTCATCGAGACGATCCATCATGTCTACTTTACTATGCAAGTGATGAGCTACTGAAATGATGAACCTAAATTGTAGGCTGACCTGCATCTCTGTTGCTTAATGGATGGATGGCCACAGACCTGATTCGAAGAACTTGTGTATCTGCTAAATGCAACCGAGGAAACAGAAGAGAAATCAGAGAATAAATTTGTAACCGATTAGTATTGGTGCTCAAAAGGAAAAAGTATCTGGTAACGTGAACAGAAACTCGTAGGAATATTCTTAGACGCCTTGGCGAAGGCAGGGCCCCGGATCTAGATGGGGCGCGCGCGCGGGGGAAGAAATCGAGGATGTCAGCGGGGGTGTAACTATAACTAATCGCTGGATGAAACCCGAAAGGCTCGTACCTGGGTACCTGGAGACACGGTTGGCCAGAGATTGCGGGCAGGGTGGGGATGACAGGGGCAAAGGGGAACGGCGATGTCGGCGACGCGCGTGAGAGGCAGGGGTGCTGGGCGTAGGGGTGTGGGGGGGCGGGATTGAGGCGTCGGCGGCGGTAGCTGGTGGCAAGGCACGGCAAGGCGGGGACCGCCGGATTGAGAGCCGCGATGGGGGTTGGGGTCGGACTGGTAGGCGTCAGCCGGAGGAAGAGGAAAAGAGAAACAGAGGGTACGGCTCGGACGGGAGAGCGGTAGAAGACGGAACGACTGGAGGCCTGGGTCCATAAATCACACGTACTCCATTCATTTCGGTTTATTGGCTAACACAGAGACTATAAATTTTGACCAATAAAATATAAAAAGTAACGGAAAATCTATCTTCCGACCGATCGATGGATTATAAAACCTGGCGGGTTGACGTTTTGCGGTTTGATTAGGCAGGATCTGAAAGTGTGTCCGCGTGAGGCTGAAGCGAGGCTGAAGTGTGAACGTGGGAGTCAGAGTCATCCGAGGATGAAATCAAAAATTTAAAATGTTTTGTAGATCAAACCATTCATTCGATTTAGGATTCGTTTTCACCTTGAGCTAATTGTGATGAGATCTTCAAAACCCATATTGATATGTTTCGATGACTTTTTTTTGGACCAACAAGTTATCCACCTCTAATACATAAGTTATCCATGTCATAGTATATAAGTTATCCACCTTATATCATATAAGTTATCCACCATATAAACGACTTTGACCGAGCCTCGTATTCCTCGTGTGGGTAACTTTTGTATTTTTGCATCATAAAATCTCGGTTGTCCATGTATTTTAGTTTATTAGTTAGATATGAGCTACGGGCTAATTTAATTGGGAGGGTATCGAGACTTTGTTGACGTCGATGCGTTCGCATCGACGGGCAATGAAAGACTCAGCACGCTTACACTCTTTGAGGCTTCGTCATCTGTATGATGTGGTAGTGGCAACGGGCAATAAAGCCGAACCAATAAACTACTGGTTACATGTTACATTTGTTCACTACAACTTCGGTTGGTTGATGTGGCATAAGAGCTCATTTGTTATATCGTAAAGTGAGGATCCCAAATTAAAGTTCACATTTATGGTTTTGCACGCATATAAAAACTCAAACACACAATCCGTTCATAGGGTAGGTAACTTATGTGTTAACTGGTGGATAACTTATATAGTACAGTCTGGATAAGTTACGTGTTATTTGCGGATAATCTTTTGGGTTTGGAAAAAAAGTCGTCAAAATATATTAATATGGGATCTAGTTTTGAAGATCTCGACACGACTAGTTTAACGGTGAAAACAAATTTTAAATCGAATAAACGGTTTAATCTATAAAACATTTTGAATTTCATTTTTTATACTAGATTTCAATGACGTAAGCATTTTTATTTATTTGTGCGTAGATACTAAATTATTGTTAATTAACTATGTTTAAAGACAAAATCAATCTTAATTAGTGCATATCAAACATATTTACATGGACGGTTGGTTGGTCCGTGCACAAGCTGTCCGATCCGCCAAAAGTTGTTATTTCTAGACCAGTCGTTGTGTAGCAATATCCAAAAGTAAAATGCGTCCACGGTTTCTAAACTTGTTGGCTACGTCCAAAATAATTCTAAAATTTATAAAATGCCTCACTTTAGTCCTTAAACTTGTTGTGGACGTCCCCGTACGGTTCTGAGTATGTGGGTGTCACACGGATACGTACTCAGGACCATACTTAGATATCCACACAAGTTTAAAGACTGAAATGAGTCATTTCGACAATTTCAGTATTATTTCGGATGTAGCCGGCGAGTTTTAGGACTACAGATACATTTATCCCGCTGATTAACGACGGACCAAATGTGGCAGAGAACAGACCCTGGTATCCTGGCATAGGAAGAAGAGCAATGATGAGATTCTACGAGAGCCCGTGGTCAGAGTCGAAACATTATCCCGGCCAGCTACTAGGTTAGGTCTAAGCCAATGGCAAGGAGTTATATAAGACTGGCATATTTCAAAACGCTTTACCCATAAATCATGTAAGTGCATCCTTAGCTCTCCAATATTTTTATTTATTTTTGAGGATAAGATAGATAGCAAAATACACTTAAGTAAATATATAATCAAATTAAATCCTTGTTGGAATATGATTTTGAATTATTAAGTCTAGAAATATTGGACAACATGGTTTACATATACATACATCGTGTTTTGCAGAGTGGCGAAGATGTATCAATCTATTCACTGCAAGCTTGTCTAGTACTGTCATCTAGTGTTTGATCATCGTGGTTCATTGACTATTTTAAGATATTTTTGTAGAAGTAAAACAAGGTCATCCTGACGGGTTCATAGATTTTACAAAAGGGGAAAATAGAATAATATATTATCGGATGACTTAATTTTTGTAATAAACTAAATTATATAGTAAAATAGGAGACACGTTTAACTAATTATGTTGGACGTCCCACGTCTATATATATTGAGTATTGGGTAAACATTCAAGGTAAAATGCATCTATGGTCCGTAAACTCATTGGTTACATCCAAAACGATCCTAGACGTGACATGGCTATGAGTGACTTTGTGTTCACCTTTCGCCACATTACCTCCATATGGTACCCACATGTACTCAGGACTGTACGTGGATGTTCATGACAAGTTTAAGGACTGAAGTGAAACATTTTATCAGTTCTAGGATTGTTTTGGACATAGCTAGCCAGTTTAGGGACAGTTGATGCATTTTACTCAAATATGAATTATATGTCACAAAAATTATATCATTGGAAAGAGCTTTTAAATAAGCGAAATTTTTGTATTACCTTAGACTTAGACCACGCAAGACAAGAATTTTTTGTTATTTATGATTTCATATTCTTGTTACTAGATGTTCTATAGAAATAAGAAGAAACCGCAACTCCTTTTCGCTACACATAAAAATAGATTTCGAAAATCCTTTTTTTATAGGAATCCTCTTTTTTTGTTCTCCCACCCATGAAATAGAGAGGAAACGAGAATAGAGGGGTTACTTTTATTTTCATTTTCCCCTTAAAATATAGGCTTTTAAAGTAGGAGTCATGGAATAATGCTGAATTGAAATGTTGATTTCGATAGTATAAGAAAAACAAACTGAATCAAATTCATGGATTTACCACGACCTCAGTTGTGACTCCCTAGGTAAAAATAAAAAAATTCTTTAATTCAATGGTATAATTTTTATGACATATAAACCCATGTTTTCTTGAAAAAATTTATGGTCAATTTTTTTCTTTAACTCCGTATTAGCCCAATAAACCGATATAGAGGTAGTAGTATTTTTTCTGCAAATGGGCCAAAATCTCGGACGGCTCTTGCTGTTGTTGAACTTCCACACAAAATGGCAGGAAAGCATTTCTAAAGTTAACTTCATGTGAAGTAGTCTTATATATTCTTTTTTTTTGCTTTAAGATTGGTGCATTTGTCTAGTTTTTTCAGCCCGCACATGGGTGACGTCATGCTGACGTCGCTAATTGAAACAGCATGAAACATTATTGAAACATTGAAACACATTATTAAAACATTAAAACAGGTTGTGTGAACAGTATAAAAATGTTTCATAAGTTTCAAAAATTGAAACAGTCGGTGAATAGTAAAAAATGTTTTAGAAGTTTCAATAAATTTCATAGAGTTTTAAAAAATGTTTTAGTTTTTTGACAACACATAGCTGATATCATGTTGATGTCATGCTTACGTGAGCACTACCTCACATGTAGTTAACTTCAGAAAATCCTTGTTCCACAAAATGGCTGCAGTTCTTCAGCAACAAGGAAGGTTGAGTTTGCTCGTACAAGCTGAACCTTCCATGTAGCATGGAGTAAACCCTACCTAGGAGTTATCGATCCCCTTGTTGCTAAGGTCTACGCCTTGAGGGATGGTGTGATTTTTGCTTGTCTGAGAGGCTATCCTAATGTGATAATTGGAGAGCTAGCTCTTAGTTTTTCTTCTTTTGTAATTCAACATGTACCTAGATCTACTAATCTCTCGGCTCATCTTAGTGCAAAGCATGTCTGCACTCTGATGTTGACGAGTAGTTGGCTAGATATTGCTCCTGATTTCCTGGTCGTCAGCCTTCTAGCTGAACATGCAGGTGCCGCTGTTGATTGAATAAAGCTCTCTAAATTGGGTTCACTTGACGGAAACCGATTTTTAGAAGTCATCACACATATGGAGGAGTGCCAAATCTACTTAGACGATCTTACTGGAGCGGTGCCAATTGACTT
Organism: Avena insularis; assembly: GCA_023614405.1. Lineage (NCBI taxonomy): Eukaryota > Viridiplantae > Streptophyta > Magnoliopsida > Poales > Poaceae > Avena > Avena insularis. Next base: position 2,157,836 of record JAJUPC010000015.1, on the reverse strand, counting down.
AGAGAATGCAATATCCTTAGAACCTAGGTCAAGGTCACTAGAATTTTATTCAAAGTAATCTGATATTTAATTTTCTGAATTTGACTCATCTCTGATATGTCCTTACAACTACATGCGTTCTTGTTGAACCTCGCTTAATGTGAAAATGCACTTATGCAATATTTGGCCACTAGATGGTTCCCTTTGCAATTTGATACTATATGTATTTCGAGATTTCATTGCTGAATCTTCTTCAAGAAAGTTGATGTGATCCACAAATGACAGACAAACATTTATGCTGATGTAATCCACAAAGATTTGTTGTATCATCAGAAGATGATTGTTCTGATTTCTAATAGTGCTCAATCCCTTAAAATCTTATTTCTGAAAAAATAAGGTGATCTGGTTTGTTATAATGCAAGTTACATTTGTGTATAGGTGTCCAACCTGTGTTTAATTCCTAAATAGGGATTGGGATTATGGGAAGTGTTCACGTTTTATACCATGTTTTGGGACTTTAGTGTACTCTTTTATTTGGAATTGTGTTTTAGAACATACACATGCCTTAATCTTGATAAGCAGGTATTTCATACAATGAGCAATTCCCTGCTCGTGCCTCTTGAAAATGATTGTTCTGATTGATATTACTTCCTCCAACCCATATTAGTTGACTCAACTCTGTCTAGATACGAATGCATCTAGACTAGATACTTAACTAGATTTATATGAATCTAGATAAACTCGAGTCAACTAATATGGGTCGGAGGGGTACCTTTTTTCCATCAGAGGTGAGTTTTTTCTACTCTTTGGTTTTTAGTTAAACTGCATGTATGATTGTGCAGATGTGAAGTCATTGTCACATGGTGCATTTCGTATATGCTCTCTGGCACTTGCTTTACTAGACTTGTCAGATTATATTACAAAATACTATTAGTTGAGGGATCATAGGGATCAAAGATGGCTCAGTCAACTCCTTTTTATAGTACCACAAAAACAAAATTATTGTAATATATGTTAAGTAGTCAATATGTGTAGTCTTGTAGGCACTAAACCATGTGTACCACATGACCCACTTGCAATTGATTTTCTTGGGAACATCTTGTAATTTTGTTATTGAATACAACTTGTAGCTCTAATGATAAACACTATTTTATGGAATTCATGTCTCACGCGGGTTGAATTTATTTTGTTTACTCTTGTAGCTAAAATGCAAAAGGAAAGGGGCTCCCATAATCCCTTGATTCTCCCTTCCACGAACAAAAAAAATAAAGAGGTGACATAGAAATGATAGTCTGGTGAGAAAATGTAGATTCCATCTCTTCCTTGTAGTGTATGCTTGCAAAGAATTGCAGAGATATGTTACTCCCTCTGTCCCATAATATAAGATGTTATTATAACCAATATAACAAATATAATATACTCATATATTGGTTGTAATGGCATCTCTTATTATGAGATGGAGGGAGTTATCTTTGTTCTTGCTTCTCATATAGATTTACAAAGCTTTTGTATTAATTTTTAGATATTAGTCTTGCCGAATTGATAGGGATGTCTGCTAGATGGTGAGAGAAATCTGCAATGGCTGGCATAGATGAGATGATGTCCACTGGTGATTGACAACCCACCTAGATCTGTCACTATGTTTACACTTCTACTATCTAGGGGTTGTGTAAAAGCAAGGTTGTAATGGCAGCGATGCGCGTGAGGTTGTTTGGTCGGCAGCGGAAAGGATAGACCAGGGGAATCGGGGGAGGGGGGGTGCTCCTTCTATACTGCTTTCTTGCAACAGCCCGAGCAAAATTAGGTGGTTGGATCCATGTTGGTTAGTGATTTTATCAGATTTACTTCCGTGTGTTGCTTATACAATTGTCCCGTTTGTCTTTTGGTGAGACATGATCAATTCTTAGCTAACCACATTTTGATCATATTCAGAAAAGACATGTCTTTTTTGTTTTGGCCAACCCACTGTCCAGATTCAGAAGATACATACCTTAGTTTTCTGTTTGCTTTACTTTGATCCTGGTTTAGAATATATTAAGTAGCTTTGCTATCTATTGTTGGGAGATCATTATATATATCTTCATGTACACCATTTGTCTTGGCTTCTAACCGAGGCAACAAATATTATGTTAGATTACACGTTCATGCCAAAGAGATGTTATATGTAATCTTGCGAGGTTCTTAAATATGTTGGAACATAGAATACATTTGCACACATGAGTTGCTAAATAGATTAATATATTGACTAAAGGTATAGAGGAGTTTGATTGAACCGATCATGCTTGCAAAATTCACCCAATAGCTTCATGCTGCTATTTTGATGACACTAGGAGTACTTCATGCTTAAATGAACCAACCGACTAGCCAATGCAATTTGTGTGGTGTTTTGGCTGATAAGTGTCAAATTTTTATTTTGGAGTATTTAATATTTTAAAATGTGCTCTTAATCACTAGGTGCATCTACATCTATGAGCCAAAGTGAATCTCCCATCAATCTCCACATACAATGGAGCCTTGATAATATTCAATGGAACTATGCAAGGTAGAAGGTACCATGTGACAACAAATTAGGGTTGAGTGAACACAGTGGGGGAAGTCAAACCAACAGCAGAGAGATTATTCCCTAAAAAAAGCCGAGAGATTATGTTGGCTAAAAATAAAAGTCAAAATTACGTGCATAGATAGAGACACGAGGTGAGAGAAATATGATATACATGGAAAAACATAATGATTTAATGCTAAGCACAAAAATTTACAACATGTAGTTATCATTATCCTGTAGCAACACACATGCATTTAACTAGTTTAAACTAACATTTACAAAGCTGTCGCAACCATCAGCTACCTAACATATCCGTGCTCTTATCTTTATTTATGCACCAAATTAATCTAGAAACAAGATAGAATCAATAAAAGTTTACAACTCCAGAGATGGTGATAGGAGAGTCGATCAGCACCTGCTTTGCTTTTCCTTCAGAAACCAACTGTGGCAGTGTGTGTGCTTCCTTTGGCGCAACACCTCCTACTGTCCACAGAGTACAATGTGGAAAATCATTTTTAGAGACAATAGCCTCACCATTTACCATTCCAAGCTGAGCCCCGAGCGCAGCCATCTTGTCGTTGTAGAAGAATGCGTTAAACGATACGGGGAGTTTCTTGTTCCGGTAGATGCTGTAACTTGCAACTGCAGCTACACCATGGGCTCTTTTGTGGGCGAGGGTGACATGCACCTTCATCAGGTTATCCTCTAATTTTATGCCGTTAAGGAAATTGTTAACGTCAGTGTCCTTCTCTGCAACCTGTTGAGTTGTGCAATATGCACGATTTGGTTAACGTCACAGCAACACTTCATATAATGAAATAACCTAGCAGCAGCGGTCACATAGAACAAGCCTACGCCTAAGGAACACCAGAGCTGAGCCAAGAATACTTGCTTTGGGGACTAAGCTGAGCGTACAGTTCTTACCTTCCGGACAAGGCCCAATATATCTGCCTGGGATAATGTCACAGCAGCAAAAATGATATTGCCGAAGCTCCGCTTCACAGTATCAGGTGTTTTCCTATCACCTTTTGCCACTTCCTTTAACTGTTCCACTACTTCTTTCACAGCAACCTCAAATGGAACCTAAACAAAATAAACATTATAACAGAAAAAATCAAATACCTTTCTCCTCAGGGAACAAAAGCATCATCTTCCTGTGCACTGAAATTGTAACTCAAAGCCTTTGGTGGTTTCAGACTTTTAGTAGGCAGAATTACTGCATGCTAGCCAATAACTCCCTGATTAAAGCACATCACATAGCAATGTAAAGTCCTCTCTACTGCTATTGCCAAATCAAAGATAAGTGTTAACATTAAGAGTGGGTCCCATTTAAAAATTATGATTGTAAAGAGCGTAAATGATACCCCCAATGGATGAGGTTGGTACCCAAATGTGTCAGTGTAGGACCCCCAAAGTAAAGAGGTACTACAACTAATAATGTGAGTGAAAAAAGGTAGCTATATATATTGTATATTGGTATTCACACGAAGTTTAGGGTTTGTGTGTCATCTTTTCTACAGGGTAAAGTGAGTTTGGAAGGCTGTTCTACCACAAACTTCTTGTCTTGAGCTAAGATTAGAAAATCCTCTTTTATTATTAATTTGTGATAGAAAAGACACGGGCAGTGCAAAACCACAACCACCTATCCTTGCTGACTATTTGTTACTCACTCCGTTTCAAAATATAAGATGTTTTAGCTTTTGTGAAATGAGTGTATCTAGACTCCTTTTAATGTGTAGATTCAGGAGTGAATCTAGATACACTCATCTCACAAAAGCTGAAACAGAGGGAGTACTTTATTGTTCTAATTGCCCACAAGTTAAAATTTCTAAATCAACCAATAGTTTCCTTAAAAGAATACATATTTTCAACAAATAATAGATGTGATATGTTTACCTGAATGGATTTAAGATAATCATCATTCCCAAACAAGATCTCGCGCAACCTCTTCTCCCACTGTGCCCATTCTCTAACATATGAACCTTGTGATAGCTCCGCTCTGATTCGACATTATTGGTCATATATAAAGAATCATGATTTTGACTATTCGTGGTAGCTAGTTGTTTTGTGAACATTATCAGATAACACATCACTAACTTTGTACTCTTGGGGTTTTGGGGGTTAACAGGTAACAGTTACATACCTTCCATGAGTGAATAAGCTAAGCCCCTCATCTAAGATACTTTTAACATCACCAGGCAATGGACCTCTGGAACAAAAGCCAAGTAAGAGTTTAGTAGATAATGTTTTTTACCAACAAATATGAAGGCGGTCGCATCATGGCATGTTTCTCTGGTACATATATTATGAAAGGTTATAAACTTCTGGGTGCATAGCAAGTTATCTTTCCAAATAATCCCCCCAGTGATAATTTCTAAATATTTCCCCCAGTGATAACAAGAAAACTGCTAAAAACAGTACAAGGGGCTGGCTCAACAAACGAGATACTTTAGATAAACAATAAACAAATACGAAAGTGTATTGCCCAACAAAGAGGACGTTTATAAAAGAGTACACTAAATCTGTAATCGGCACTAGTTCTAGCGGTAGTTCCCTCCTAGTAGGCTTGTATCAAAACTCTATCTTTGCAATGAAATTGAACGCAAACACCTTTTTGCGTTTTCTAAAAAAAATAAAAGAGGAAAAGTATAAGAGCATAAGAAACGGGACATTTTATTAAAAAAACAATGGTAGAAGCAGTTCAAGAATATGTGAAAATCTCTTACCTGTCTGGCTTCAGGAGAGGCATCTTAACCAATAAGCCAAAACGCTCAGACAGTTCGCTTTCGAATTCACTTCGACTCTGGAAGTGCATTTTTCTTGAATGTAACATTGATAATATGGTACATTCCAGCAGGATCGGAAACAGTTAATCAGGAAAGGACATACCTTGCCCTCATACAGGTTGTAGAACTTTAGCAATACATAACCAGCATTCCATAATGCCCCGTCCAGATGTCCCTTTATAAGTAGGTAGTCATAACATGTTAGACAATTTACAATATACAGCACTCACTATTTACAAGGTTGTGTAAAGCGTAAAAATTGTTCACATCATGATTGACCCGTTGGAGCACACGAAACATGAAAACCGCGAGAGCTTCCAAAGAAAATGGATTTGTATCGGTGCCTGCAGTTTGAAGGAAATGAAGAAAAATTACAAAGCAACTGAGTGATCCTATCAAAGAATATAAGCATTTCGTAAGTAGAGATAGACAGTGAAGATGGGCATAACATTCTAGAATCTAAATAAACTGCAAGCAAGGGGTTTTGTACTGACTTAGTAAATAATCTCCAAATAATTGCTTTCCTCTTGAGTTCTCCGTAAAGTGGCAAAAGATAAATGGATCAAAATATAATGAAGCATATGTTACCTTCAGAATCAGAAATAACAGGAACAGCAGCTGCTTTTGTGGTCCTGCATATATCCTCAATCTAGAATAAATAGACCATCAATTCAGTTCTTTCTAAACTGTAGCATGTGAAAGAAATAACATTGATAGGTATACTCTATCTAATTTGAAAGTAATCTTGCCTGCCGCCACACTTTCTCATTTGGTGCATTTTTATCGGCGAGGGTTATTCTAAATGGTTCCTCTTTTCTCTTATCAGCAACCTTTTGCCAGTATCTTCCTGTAAGGGCAAACAGTTTATAAAAAGGTCAAAACAGCCTCACTCTAGAAGAGTAACTCTGGAAAATTAATCAGTTTGGATGGAATATAGCAGCTAAAATAGCAAGAAAATTGAATAACATGTATACAGGTATATATTTATGCAGTGCTCTACCAATAGAATAACTGATGCTATAAATATATACTGCTAAAAGTAATATAAAATCATATTCCCTTAGTTCTCAAGAAATTGCATATACAGCAGGATATCGACTATAATTTATTTCAGTACAGCAGCCTCCTATTGAGTAGAAATATGGTCCTATTCTGGCCCTGTAAACTTCGGATCCATTTTTAGCAGAAAGAAACCCCTACCTCACCTGTTACACTCCAGTGTCTCTAACATGTGAGTGAGTGAGTGAAAGCTCGTTTGTCCCCGTAATAAAAAAAAAGTGTGTTCTGTTGTCCACTCAAAATGATGACTTCCAAATTAGGGCCTTGCAACCAAATCAGAGTACGAAAAATAATCCATGCGCTTACAGATAATATTGATAATACATAATTACCAAATGTGGAAAGCACACTAGCGAAAGAAAGTCTTGTCACTAGCGCAATGGAATATTATAATTCTCAAAAATAAGCTACCTCAGGAAAAAGAAATTTTACCAGTTCTTATTGTTGAACAAAGAATATATCAATCATTCAAAGTCGGGAAGAATTGCTACATGCTTCCAGAATAATCAATTTGTATTCGTTCTCATAAGCACATGTAAATTTGTATTCTAATTGCATGAGAAAATCTAAGAACAAGTGGACCTCCTCCACCGAACCCATGTTTTGGTCCTATGAACATAGCAACCAAAGAATACCGCCAAATGTTCCGTACCTCCAATAAGATCTCCTGTCAAACTATGAAGAGGGCGATTATCACCAAGGCCACCAGGCATTTCCAATATTTCCTTACATAGAGCGGACTTTGCACAACCAGGTATACCTGAAAGAAGAATAAACATTGACGGAGAACAAAACAATATAACAAGGACCAAGAGAACATAATGGCAATCAGAAAATCATAAAACTGACAGGATATTTACTAGCTAGACAATTGTGGTATATCGACAATGATCTTAGAACCTGATCGGTCTGGTATAAGCTTAGGCTCACGGGGTTTACAGGTTCAAGTCAAGCAACCCAAGGAGCCAGTTGGTCCGAGGCTTACAGTTAATATTACTTAAGCAACCATCCATTGAGAAGCTGCTTGCATGACTTAATTATCTAGTTTATCAGGTTTATAAGCTGTAAGCTTGATAAGCTAATGTTTGAGAATTGAGAGCAGGCCAAACTACACCAAATAGGTTCACAAATATTATGAATGCTCACACAGGGTAAGAAAAATCCAGAACCAACAAATTTAGGAAACACAATTAATTAAGCCTAAAGTTACCTGAAAACAATGGTCTCTAGACCTATGTTGGTAAAAATGAGATCCATGGGCAGTTGGGCACGAGCACCCAGGATATTTTTGTTAAAGGGAGAGCCCACCCGGGTGAGATACCAAAAATTCTCTCCCAATAATTCGAACCCTGGTCCAGCAGGGATGTGCCTACTGCTGGACTATTGCCCAGTTCCGCTTTAGAAACTCATCTGCAAGACTTGGGGCGCCAAAGTAGGTCAAGTTCTTCATATGGCTTACCAGTCTTGATGGATGCTGGACTGACCAGCGTGGACAGAATCGAAGGTTGCAACATGCGCCTGTTTGCTTCCTCTGCTTGGAAACTACGCCCCACCTACTGGTTGACTGTCCCAAGGTGCAGCGGACCTGGTTTGAGGTACTATCCAAGGTGTGAGCAACCTGCCGCCCTTAGGCACCCGGGTGAAGACTTCTTCGCTTACTCTACCATATCATTGGTGGCTTTATGCCCGCACTGCTACTGCTAAGCCTGTGAGGAAGGGCCTGGCATCCATTGTGCTCCTCATACCTTGATGATGTGGAATCACAGGAGCGGCTGCACCTTTAACTGTGAGCAGCCAAGCCTCAACCGCCTACTTGAGCAAATAAGGATGAAGCTATTGCCTGGGCTTGCGCAGGAGTTATAGAGTGTCTCCCCTGCACTTGGGCTGTCCACTAGCTTGGAGGTGCGTTGTAACCAGCCCTTTTAGGCTTCGAAATATTTCTTCCATCTATTCAACCCATCGAGAAACAATCTTCACGTTTTTCAAGAAAAAAATATAGCCAGTCCAGCTGGTGTGGCACCACAGTTTCTGGCTGAACGTCAGGTTCGACGCCCCCCAAGGAAGTGTTTGACAAGTTATCTTCTTTTACTTTCAGGGGTTTTTTCCCACGAGACAAGGGCTGTTTGAGGCTTCAAATAGGTGCATTAAACAATGGCCGCCTAGGCCCTACTTGCAGGTTCTGAGCTCATGTTCAACATTCCATGCGTACAATGATCTATAACTATTGGGAAAATCCAAATGAATCAAATGGTCTATCATCTAAAGCAGTATACTCTTCCCCCAACCTCACACACAAACAGAAAAAATACAGCATATCAGTTAGGTCGATAGTTTAGACATTGCCGGGCAAGGGCGGTACGAATGATTATCAAGTTTTTTTAATCTTGACAATATTAAAAACCAGTTATTCTAATGATTTGAAACAACTCAAGATTAAGAGTGCTTATGAAACATAAACCTCAGAATCTGTTAAAATAAAATTGAATTTACCAGGAAAGAAGACAATAAGGCCTTCAGTTTTGGGAACAACATCGAGGGGCGTTGTAGGACTAGAAGGTGCTGCCCCACGTTCTGGCTGAAGATCATCATCTCCATCTCTCAAATTTTCTGCTTGAACCAAGACACCAGCAGCCCCTACCAAAGCCTGGTTAGCATATTGTTCAAGGAAAGGCTCTGCCTCATCAAGATACGCTGAGGTTGAGAGTGGCTTATTGCCACACTTCCCTGTAATGTGGATAGCCCTGTTTTAGCAAACCAAATAAAAAATAAAGTTAACATCTGTAGTTTGGTAACACAACACTTAAAACAATTCCTCCTATGAAGAGAAAGAAGTTAATAATATACCATTGATCCAACAGTTTGCAAAGCTCTTTCTGTTTACTTGCTGATGTTCCCCAGTTCTTCATTTGCCTATTAACACATTCAGGACCATTGATATCAGAGGTAACACTGTTTGCATTCAATACAACAGCACCAACCAAAATTTAATGTAGTCAAAATCGACAACTCAGCTCAAAAATTTCACATGGCTGAAGCCTTCAAGCATCAAATCATCATATGATGAAGAAAATTCTTGAATAGCATAGAAGGGGTCCCCAACATGTTAGCAGCCTCGCTTTACAGGTATTAACATTTCCTACTTATATGCATATCAACTAAGTAGATGTCTCGAGGATGCATTAGCTATGTTTCTAGCGTTACAAAAGGTATGGGCAGAATGGAACTAAATCAAGACTAGTAACTGCAATGCTCATCTGTTTCAGCCAACTGCAGAAGGAACTGTGGAAAGGTGAAGAACGAAAATTTGAGATTTGAATGCATGGCATACCTCAGGTAATAAGCTTGATAATCAGATGGGCCGTCTTCGAAAAGGATGGAGAGGCCATCCCGAATTAAAAAGGTCCTGATCTGTCAGGTAGCCATGTAAGAGAATTGTTAGAAGATACAGATACATATCCGCCGTTTCAAACTTTTGTGATTGCAGTCCTCTCCAGCGTTCAAGAACAATCCTCTAAAGAAAAGAAGTCCACACAGATATGCCAAGCATATAAGCATTATACTGACAGTGTAATACTTATGTTAGATGTGCATCGAATGTTAAAATGAAAGCAAGCAATCCAGAGTAAACAGAATTGTACTCATACATCAACAAGTAACCAACGAGCACCTAAGCTCTAAAAGAAGCTGCAAACAATGACAATGAAGTACCTTATAATTCAGGAATTTTAGTTTGACCATCAAACTTGAATCCTCACCAGCCAGACCATCCTGAGCTGACGAACTTGAATCCACGGCACCATCAATAATTTCCAGTGAAGTGTTACTGTCTTTGGAAAGTTCAGCACCCTTCATATTGTTCGCCTTGAACAGGTTTATATGAATGAAGAAACCTAACCATGAAACATTACGTCCGTCAAAGCCACGCTGACTTATTTTATTGAGAAGTATTTTGAGTCACATCGTCCATCTTACCCCTGTACAGTGGCCATAACCCTTGATTTTTCCTAAAAATATACATGACCGATTAAATGTAATAGCAAATAATAAATAAATAAATAAAAGGCAAACAAAAAAGGTACTGCAATGAATTAAAAGTATGCGAGATTGACTTTGCAATCGTACTTCATCTCATGCTGATAACGTCTAAAAATAGAATCCCTGCGCACATGGATAACCATTTTGTATGAAAGAGAATCAACATTTTGGTAATTCAAGTAACATTTGAACGATGCATGGAAATGTCTCTGCTTCATCAAACGAATCATATCCTGTAACAGTGCAGAAGAAATAAATAATCATGTTCTAGTTATTGGATGCTGACATTTGCAGTTATAAAACATCTACCATGTAAGTATGCCTGTTATCTACAGCAATCGTAAAAAGACTTATTGTTGGACAAGAACAAATAAAAACTACTAACCTGCAATTTCTTAGTTGCATAGTCTGTAGGATGTGATTCCAAAAAGTAAGTGACAAGCGATTTATCACTGTTTCGAGACTGAGCATCAAGACTACTGTTTCCAAACCAATCAGAGTGGTCTGGACACATTGAAGATCTCACATTTTCAAGAAGTGCTTTAATTTTCTGTTCATGTAAAAGTAATAAGAAGTTACAACACCATAGAACCAATAAAAAACTAATAAAATTCATGAAAAGGGTGAATACCACTTGACAAAATTAAACAATACCTGCTTTTCATCTGACCTATTAGCGGCACATATTTCACGTAAACTTGGTCCTAAATCAGAGTCAACTGCATAGGAAAGTTACTTTGTACATCAACAATAAAAAGTAATGTATTTACAGCTCCACAACTTAACTGCATTAAGAATTATTTACTATAACATGTTCAGATTCATCAGAAAATATCTATTAGGACAAAAGTGTGGATGACGAGCATTTCAAAAAGTGAAGCTCTTTTTTCCGAGAAATCACAAATCCATTGTGTCTCGTTGCATTGAAAAGGCAGGAAAAGTATTTACAAGCCTAGAGAGGCTTGGGTACAGATTATGCAAAGAGAAAATTAATGTACATCCAGGTTCCTGGCTAACACACTCGAATCCCTAAGCTCCTGCTCGTGCCCAAAGCTTTTGCTTCATCCCTAATGCGGTTGAACAGACCGTTACAGTCCAGCCATACGGCACCAAAGGTGCACTCAAAAATTGCTAGATGAGATGATATTATTATTTATATGTCTGTAGCAATTATTGTTCCGTCTTAATCATTATTATTACAAACAGCAACTCACCATTGACATGCCAATTAAACATCACAACAATAGTAGATTCCCCACTTATTCATTATTGTGACAAACATCATCTCACCATAGACATGCCAATTATTTTCCAGTTTTGATGTCACTCCAAGTTTGTCTCTGTATTCATAAAAAACAATTGATGCTGCTCGAGGTGATATATTTTATGTTGCATTTTAACATGTTCTGCATTGGTTCTGAAATGGAGAGCAAACAAATTCCTTGTGTTGTAGCTACTGAGATGACTTGTAGGATTTCATGCCAACATGTTCAGGGTATAATGTGATATTGTGTTGGCTTTAGCAGTATACAAAAAAATGCTCTGCATATCTTTTGGGGTTCACTCAAGCACTGGAATGCAATAAATTATCACAATTTGCAGTTTGCAGTGTGATATATGTCCAATTTGTAGTTTCACACTTCTTTAAGAAGTTAGTTCAGGTACTGCCGTTCTGCATGTCTATCGCCATTATGTCAGATTCTCACAATTGTTTCTTTATATACAGATCCAGAAACGGTTCTGAAATTTTCAGGAGTGGGGGCAAAGCCCCTTGGTGGCTGCTTTTAGGAGTATGGGATATCACTGACTCGGAAGACTAGCACCTTATACTCCAAATGGTGTTCCATGTATGCTTGCTTGATTGGTTTCTTCTATTTCCTCTCGTCGCCGCTTATTAGGAAGACTATCAAGCCAAGCTACTCAAACTTTAGTCGTTGGTAAGCAAACTCTGGAGCCTGTGAAAAGATAATTTAAGCTGAACAATATGTACTGATTCCCTGAGGCTGTTTCTGATGCAGGTACATTGCCTGGATATTCTTGGCAGCATTGTACCATCTCCCTAGTTTTCAGTCAATGGGGCTGGATATGAGGATGAATCTTTCCCTTTTCCTCACTATTTATATTTCCTCTCTAATTTTCTTGATCATCTTCCATGTCATATTTCTTGGACTCTGGTATTTGGGTCTTGTTTCTCGCATGGCAGAGAAAAATCCAGAGATGCTTACTATAATCCAGAATTGTGCAGTAAGTTTCTTGCATACAATGATGCAAGTGTATTTAGATGGCTACTGGGCATTTCCTTGCTGTGAGAATTAGAAAATAATCTGTGTATGGTTTATTTTGGTGTTATCGTAATCAAATAAACTTAGATGGACCGTTAGCTATAAACCCTGTGCGCAGTTAGGTGTCCCCAGGTAAAGTTTTGTCAGTTTCATCAGATAGGACTTGAGTCGTTTGGGTACAGTTGAACAGCTTTATACTACCTCCATTCTGGTTTATTAGGCTAATGCGTATTTCGAGAAAAAAATTGATCACAAATTTGGTCAACAATATATGAATTATGTCACAAAAATTGTACCAATGGAAGCGTCTTTTGAATATGAATCTAATGGTATAATTTTTGTTAAATATAGTTTGCATTTTATTGACCAAATTTATGGTCAAACTTTTTTCTTCAACTACGTGTTAGCCTAATAAACCAGAATGGTGGGAGTATTTATTTTGGGTACTGTTGGTCACCTAGTCAAAATGTTGATAAACTTGAGGTACAGATCCATTAGCATATCCTCTGTAATTTTGCATGGTTACTTGGTTAGTACTTGACAGAGCATAATTCACTATACATTTAAGACACAATTTTGTCAGCTTGCACTTCTCATCATCTTGCATTTATAAAGGTGTCCGTGGCGTCGGCGGCGCGGCGCAGGCGGTGGTGTGGCAGCGGAGCTGCTGGGGCGGAGGAGCACGGCTCAGCAGCTGAGGCGGCCAACAAGCAGAGGACCTCCGTGGAGGAGCGCTGGCAGCGGCGGCTGGCCAAGCAGAGGAGCTCCGGGGAGGAGTGGCAGCGGCAGCCGACCAAGCGGAGGGGAGCAGTAACGGCTGCTGTATGCGGTGGAGGAGCAGCAGCCTACTGCACAGGGAGAGCTGCTGAGGCGGAGCGAGCTGCAGGGAGAGCTTCAGTACACCCCCTGCTGCTAATGGAGCGAGCTGCCGGGGCAGAGCTGCTAGACGGAGAATGGAGTCGCGGGAGGAAGAAGGACGACGAAGCGATCGATAGATCCAGTCGTGTTTTGAATCTGAGGGGATTTTTCGAAATATTTGAATAGCAGAGTTTTTTTTTGAAAATGGACATATGTGAATGGGCCAAGACAACTAATTGGGGCCAGAGGGAGTAGCTCTATTTGAACAGGAAAACTTATTTGAGATCATTTGCAAACAAAGAGAAACTCTCTTGTATGGCTCATCTATTTCACTCAAATAACAAGGGGATATCATTTACTAGCTTACCTCCATGTAATGGAGCCTGGGAGAGGCTTCTCAAGACTTCTTTCATTTGATCTGAACTTTGATAACTAACAATACGGGCAACCAGACCTTCAAGTATCTCACCCTGTACCTTTAAATGATCCTTGGACCCTACAAACGAAGAGAGACATGAAAACATATTAGAACAGCAGTGAGAGTATACGATAACAATTATTATTCAAGATAGACTTACCTGGTACAGATATATCAGCTATTCTGTCAAGGGCTTTGCAAACTTGTGTGGCAGTCCCCACTTCACACAATGCATCATAGGCACCGAAAAAGGAAGTGGCAGATTCCCTTGTAAAGATGTAAACAGAAAGAAGAAGAATATTAAGAGAAGAACCAACGGTGTACAGCGCACTTTTTGAGGGCACCACAACAATGGCTCCAACAGATGAATGACATGATTGCATATAGACACTAAAAATATAGCAGTTGAACAATGTCTATCAGTATGTACAGTGTAAAATAACTTCACAGCTACAATAGTCTTTACCCCAAAGAGATGCATACAATGTAAAGAGTAGTTGACGGTACATGGGAGAAGATCAAATAAGTTCAATAAATTTACAAGCATTGGCATAGATGAGCGTATGATTCCTCTCGAAACAACAATCCATTGTAATAATAAACTAAAAAACTGACAAGACAGGAAACATTGCACTTAAGTTAGGGAACCACCGAAAGATTGCAAAACATGAGAAGAGAAGTCAAAATTGGCATTTGAATCATCAGAAGGTGTTCCGTGAAATTCTCATGCACAAGAAATATAACTAAATAATTTAGTCTGGATTAATGGCAACAAACACTTTTACCCTCATGATGGCATCTCATATTAAACAGCTTCAGAACGGAAACTTATATCAAGCAAGGCAGTCAAATACTTTAGCAACGTAATTTTCTTAACATAGAGTTGTCATGTGGGCCACCTTCTGGAAAATAGCCAGACATGATTTGTTGATAGGCGCCATTTTCGACAAAAGGCAATCACGTCTGGAGTAGAATAGAACTTTGGTTTACCATGACCCAACTCTGTTACAGCTGTAACCACGGCTGCATGAAGGACAAAACAAAACTGATATAAATATGCATTCAAAAGAAATATTCTTAAAAAAGGACTGCCAAGAACGGTAAAAATTCATGGAGTGAAAAATGGTGTCATAATTAAATGGGTAAACCAACTGCTCCAAAATAGAAGCTAGAAAAATACCAGGATAATGATGAAGGCAGAATAACATGAGCAGAAAAAGGATGGTGCTGCTTTTTTGTTCATCTTTATAACACCTCAAATAGAACCATGCTGCTAAGTGAATGCAAACAATGAAGGACTGTGCTAAAGAGCGGCGCCGCATATTTCTCGTGCTCCCCTGACCCGCGCACGATTAATGCAAAACGTTATTGGGGGCAGGCCCACCACATTCATTCCGGAAGAAAAAAGTCCGAAAGGCTAAGATCCAATCTGTGGGTGACAGCTCATACCCCAGCTCGTACCATGCAGTTGCTAATTACCCGATTAATTACATACTCCAGGTCCAGCTGCCAGATTAAATCGTTACTAATTGCGAGATTAATTAGCCACAGTTGCCAGGTTATTTATTGAGAGAATAATTAGGCCTTGTTCGTCGGGTTCCTAGTTGCCATGTATAGTTCCTAACCATCAGACTAATTCCTCCCAGTTGCCAGATTTAACCGTGACTAATTGTCACCTTAATTAGAAATTGCTAAATTAAGTAAGCCTAACTGCCGGATTAAATAAACCTAATTTCCATGTTTAAATTAGCTAATTGACAGATTGATTAGATACGTCTTCTCTCCCATGTACTATCTTTTTCCCCAACCACCACCGTCGTGGTACAGTCTCAAGCTTCGGGCGAGCCACCATGGAGCTTCATGTCAAACCCATCAACACCAATCCATCTGCCGTCGTCGTTCGACCAAACTCCCCGCCGCCGAGTCCGTCGCCCCGCCTAATCCACTGCAAGCTCCAGGGATTTTCTCCTAGGTGAAGCTTTTGGTCCAGTACTCCTCGCGGACATGGCTCGATGTGGTCGTCTGCGCGCCTCCCTGTTTCATGCTCCGCAGTGGCAGCCTCCCCCGGTTGTTGTGTGGTCGCACAGCGGCGCCTCTCCTCACACGGTTGCATGCTCGTGTGACGCCTCCCCTGCTGCTCCATGCTCCGCTGCAGCCTGCCCTGCCACTGCGTGCTCCTCGGCGACGGCCTCTCCAGCTACATGCATCGGTGCCTAGCGCTGCTTCCGTGGTAGTTTCAGAAGGAGAGAGAAAAAGCGAATGTTTGGTGCAGAGAGTGAGAAGATAAGGTGGAGATGTAAGTAGTTGTTAGGGAACAAGACGCATCACGATACGGTTTTTCGAATCGCTGCGCGCCGCACGGGAGAGTGCACGGTGCGGCGCCTCTCAAAAGATTTTTCCAACAATGAAATTTCAAGTATATCAATGGAAGCTTACTACAGTTGTTAGTTTCCTGAATCGTAAAAATGTTTCTACTCCAACGGCTTTAGTTTATATGCTATATTAGCAGTTGTGGCAATCTTATCACAAAATGATAATTTTATGTGTGTAAATGAAACCCAATTTTACCCCCCATAATATTTGACCCTTTTATTATTCTTATAAACATCAATCATCCACTATCAAGTGCAGAAACAGTTATGCATCATACATTTGAAGTTATAACTAGAAAACACCACTCCAGTAATGAATAACGATGAATAAAGTATATGGAGAGCATATTTTACATGAATAAGGGGAGGGGGAGGGGGAGGGAGAGTACCATAATCATCCTTTGGCCTTTGCCCATGGTCTCCTAATTCAGCCGTCACAAGTTCCATTGAAACGTTTATCCGGTTTTCCTGGAAGCATATAACATGGGCAAAATCAGGAATCTTAAGAAAACTGCTGAGAAGCAGAAATGCGCATGATGAAAATCCCTAAGAACAAACTGAACATTCTCGGTGAGTATCCAATTCCAATAAACTATGTATCAAACGAAGATTAAACAGCACAGCTGCAATGGTGATTCCTAATGTGTTTGTTACCTAATACTCCTACCTTCTCATTTTCCAAAACGCATCTTGGTTAAGCACGGGGATTAAGGTGGCCATGATACCAAGAGAGCGATAGAGAGAAATGACCATGGTACCCATGGTTTTAATGGCTTGGGAATAAGAGAAATTACTTAGTGTGTGTGTGTATTTATCATACATATAGACAATATTCTGGTATATTAATTACTCGTATGAGATCTTAAGCTACTTAGTTCGAGGCTCCGCCAAATTAAGAACTATATGGAATAAAATAGAAGCAGTGAAATATAAAATGGAAAATAATATTCTCCTTAGGTCAAGGTTCGGCATCATTACTATATGTTTATAAGTACTCAATGTATCAACTACCAAAAGATCCCGAGACAAGAAACAAAAAATTGAAAATACAGAAATCAAAAGGCATGTAGCTCTTGAGGAAAGCTGCCCTGGGCATGGAATACCTGGAGATAATCATTAAATTCGGCTTGCATTTGAGGAGCTTCCTTCCCCCAAGCTTCATGAAACATACGGTCCAGGACAAACACGCCCACAGCAGTGTAGCTATAAGCAGGAATTACGCTTCAGTAAAATAACTAAACAAACATCAAGACAAACTAGCATAACCTACATATTTCCAAAGCTATTCTTGGAATATGCTCCACGGTGACCAGCATACATGAATAGAGATCCTGAATGCTTCAGCGTAACCTGAACAAAAACTTATCTTTGTAGGGTAAACATGTTTTAACCATCGTTATAAGTAGTTAGCTAAAATATAATCAGTAATCAATCAAAAGGCGATAAAAAAGATACTCCTTCCGTTTTTATTTACTTCGTATTCTGGGTTTAGTCAAAGTCAAACTTTGTAAAGTTTAACCAAGAATGTAAGAAAAAATATCAATATTTATAATACCAAATGCATATGATAAGAAAATATACTTTATGAAGATTATAATACAATAGATTTTATATCGTAGATGTTTATATTATTTCCCACATATTAAGTCAAACTTTACAAAATTTGACTTTGACTAAACCCAGACGCAAAGTAATTGTGAGCGGAGGGAGTATCAAATATACCTCCATGGTAGCAAAGCCACGCGACACCATCTCAATCATTTGTTTTCTTGTCTGCCATCACAAAAATGGGGGTAAGGTTCCCACTAAAAGTTTTGAATTACAACTCCATTCAGTAAATGTGAGTAATAACCCACATAGTACTATAGCCAATCCATTAAACAATTCTACAATAAGATTAACTAAATGTGGTTACATTAACCAACAACATGAGGCCATGCAGATTGCATACAACATGTTCAAGAGTTCATCAACAGCCAAAAAGTAAAGCGCACAGGCATAGCACCTAATTTCATTTGAATTACCAAAGGAAAAAAACTGATTATTCATCAATACAATGGTAACCTACACCAATTAAGCAATGGATGATTTAGAAACTAAGCCTGGATTTAGCCATGTGGTGTACTATGATAGTCTAGTTTAATCTAACTTGCCAGACAGAGTCGAACAAAGTAGGGTAGTTGACTTTTGATGCATTCTTTTTCACAACTTTGAAAAAATTTCGTTATGTCCTCTTCCTTGATGTATGCCTCCTAGGAGGATTTAAGCAAAACTCTGTCTTTTCAATGAAATGCAAAGGTCCTTTGCGTTTTCTCGAAAAAACAATCGTGTCCCCAGCAAATTAAGGTAATCATTAACTCACAAATTTAAGTCGGGTCAAAATACTGACACAGCAACCATAACTCACAATACGGTAACTTCCACATGTACTGTCTGGTCAGAACCACCAAAATAATCATGGGGAGAAAACTCCCGATAGTTGCTCAGGAAACACTTGGCATTGTTTATCACAAGGTGATGGAAGCAAGGAGCAATTCACCCACCTCTTCATCGGACTTCTCGTTCTCAAATTTGGGGTAGAAAGCGGCCCTGATCTGCGCCTCCACGAACGTGTTATTGTCCATGGCGAAGTCTGCGGCCCCCATGAACAACCTCGATGCGCCACCCTGCTCAGCAGCCACCTCCGAGGACCAGGGGCTGGCCCAGGTTCTTAAACTTGCGTATTGAAAGTTTTGAAGTGTTAATTTTTTTTACAGCCTAAATGGTGTATAATTGAGTATAGCATCAATCATATAGTAGTAATTGTACAATGTATAGAGGTATAACACATTTTTTTTAGCATAACATCGTAAATTCATAGAATTGATAATAACATCAACAATTGTTCAACATATCAAAGTGGGAAACATCTGAAAAACAGAGAGGCTGCAAACAAAAGCAAATGACAAGGAAGCATACAGATTACATAACTTTCTGAATGCATCAGAAATTAGTGATGATGTCGTCATCCTGAACTAGCCAGAAGAATTCCCTTTCAATGAATGTAACCAAGCCTTCATATGTTGTACCTCAAGAGTTGGTTTGCACTTTGCGACATGCAAGCTTCAACTTTTTCCTTTCCTATTCAGCTATAATATAACGACCAAATGTAACTATGCAAGATGAAAAAAAATCTTTTAAATTTCTGATCAGTTCAACATAGAATCAAGTGAATATTATTGAAAAGCATAGGTAAGCATCCATACTGCTAAACAAGTCAATATTAAGTAGGAATCCTACTAGGGCAGTTTCGTGTTGTCCTTCTCCTTCGAGTTTATTTGCATGTTCAACATATGAATCAAGAGATCATCAACGCAAGCAAAACAATAATCTGAGTTTAATAAAAGACCCTATCAATCACTAATTTTAAAATATGTTTGAAACAAAACAAACTCGAAATCTTGGATTTTTCCTATCGAAACTATTGATGGTGCATACTATGGAGGAAGCGAAAAATGAAAATACAAACGAACAAATTTTCATCGTCCACTACAGAAAAATAAAATCAGATCAAAAGAGACAAATCATGTACTCGAGTTACTAAAAATCTACAGAACAATCCAAGCAAGTCAGGATTTTAATAAAGCAACAAACATTGCATCCAATCACATAGTGTATTTTTAGTTACTCATGCTAGAGCTAAAGTTTTCTATATACCAAAAACATTCAGCAATCTGAAACATTCAATAGGTAAAAATGTGATTAAGTAGCAGCAGTTATAGTAGCAGAAACATTGTAAACTGTAAAGACATTTTCTTAAGCTGGAACTGTTGACCTGAAGTGCTCGGCACAAGCTCCAGAAGAAATCTCAAATTCACCTTCAGGATTCAAATTAGGCCAAATGGTACCAAACATATCAGGTAAACTTCCACTGCAATTAACAATCTAAGGAATGCAACTGAGGTTTCTAAACAGAGCAGGTACTCAACATCCAACAGAATAGATTACACTAAGACTGACATTACCTTATCAGTTTCAACTATAAAGACAGCTCGCTGACAGTTTGTTCATCAAACACATTACACAACCAAACTAGCCAGCAGTATCACAAAAAACTAATTCACGTGAAAGCAGCTACTTTGATCTCTCAAAAGTTCCAGCCTCGTCATGGAACAGCTGTAATATATGCTCACTTATTTCCTGGAATGCAAAGTAAACCGTAGTTCTAGAGATTTTATAACAATCTGTACATTTGCAAACATTATTAATGGAGCATCAACACGGCCTCTATTTAGCATCTGCACGGCAAGGCCAAACCAAAGAGGTTTGCTTTTTATCAGTCCTTTCTTAGCCAACCAAACTGCTATCTCACGGCTCTACATTCTGTACAATCAACCGGAATTACTACCGAGAACTCATTCCAGAAAAAAGAAACAGATTCTAGGCTTCTAGCTCTTATTTGCAACCAAGAGAAATCTCTTCATTCAGCAAGCCGACCAGCAAATAGCACAAGGGAGGGTTGTTTAGCAATCATCCATATATTGGGCATGCACCAGAGACTAACCAAACGAAGCAACATGTCACAATTGGATATCTGTGAAACTGAGAATAGACGCACAAAGTTATTATAAGCTAAAAAGGATGAATCCAGAAATTGCGTTCATTAATTCGTCCTTCATCAATTAACTAACACATATAGATCGGTTAGCCTACACAGCCAAGCAAGCATAACTAACCTCACGGCAGAGAAGGAAATAATCAACAAAGGGAGAAATAAACAAATCAAGAACTGCCACCACGGAGTGGACATGGAATCCAAAACAACCAAGACGGACAAGCTCACTGACATTGCGACAAAGATCACCAAAACACCCTAGCGAAGTCGAGGAGGGGAAGGAACACGTAGGGAGACCTTACCGGAGAGAAATCCAGTGTGCTTGAGGCCGGGGAAGCGTCCGGCGACGGGAGGATGGGGCGGATCCGGGAAAAACGTCGGGCGGCCGGAGAAACTTCGTGCGGTGGGACTCGCGCCGAGAACGGAGAGGCTGAGGAGAGCGTCGGCGTTGAAGAAGCTCCTGCAAGCGTCGGGGTGTGCGCGGCGTCGCCGCCGCCGTCGTCTCGAGTCGCCACCAAAACCAACCAAAACGCGTAACATAGGTCGGACCCCACGGGTATGCAGGTGTTTTGATGGGTTTTAGAGCACCTCCTTTGTCGATCCCAGCCCGAAATCCGGTTAAGCCGGACGAAACTAGTCAGTTTTCAAACCCGCGTTCTCAAGTCGAGTTCCCGTCGTTTGGCCAAATTCAGTCAAATCCAGTGATATTTAACTAAACATAGACGATTTCATTAAATTATAAGCGAGTTTCATACTTATTACGTCAAATTCGGGCATATACCCGAATTTTTGACTTCATTAGGCTAAAAAACTAAAAAAACATACTACTGGCCGAAGCCGATGCCGCCCGTGAGCTCGCCGTCGCTCACATGCCGAAATTACGGTAGAACACCGTGTAGTCCGGGTCGGCCTTGCCGCCGTCGCTCGGTGGCTACGGTGGGCGTGAGCTGCCCTGACCGGCGTCGCCGTACCACCACGGCTGGGGGCGGGGGGTGTCGTCGTCGAGGACGATGAGCGGCGCGCCCTGGTAGGAGCGCTCGCGCCGAGCTCTAGCCTGGCGCTTGGCCTCCTCTTGCCAGTGCTAAACTCAGCATTCCTTCGCTTGCTCCCAGTTCGCCCTGGACCAGGCGAGGATGTCCGGCTCCGGCATCGGCGACGGCGGCACCGCATCATGGAGAGAGCTCTCCATCGCCATCTTCATGGCGAAGGAGTCCTCGTCGACGGGCACCGCCCAGTCCGGCGCGCTTCGGCTGGCGCAGGCAAAGCCGACAGGTCGGCGGTGACGGCGCGCAGGGCTCGTTGATGACGATCCCCGCGATCGTGTCCTCAGCGGCGAGCGAACCGGCATGTCGGCCTCCTGCTTGACGTGTCGAAGAACCTCGCTGCTTGCGCGCAGCGACTGTGCCGGCGCAGACTCGGACGAGCTGGAGGCCGAGGCAGAGGAGGAGGAGGAGGAGCTAAGGCTAGCCATCCTCCTGGGCAGCCAGTTCGTCGGAGGATGGTGACTCGCCCTGGACGTGGGCGTCGGCGAGCGCGGGAAGCCCGGCCTGGGCGTTTGCCGGCGTGGATGTGCTCCAGGACGGCGTCCTACCGCGTTGTTGCGCTTCGAAGGCGTGCAAGCGTTGCTCAGGGCGGCAAGCTCCGGCCAGCGGCGAAGCGCCGCGAGACGCGAGGTTGTCGGGGTCTCCGGCGAGCTCTACGTCCTCCATCGCCGCGATGGTGGCCTGGATCTCCTCCACCATTTCCTCGTCGGCCGGCACCGGTGGCACCGAGATGCCGCCGACGCTGAGCTTCTAGCCGGGCGAGGACCGAAAGTCCGGCGACACCATGTAGCCTGCTCATGGAGCATCCCAGCCTCCTAGGGCTGGAGCATACGCTGGCCGAAGCCATTCGCCGCTGCAGGGTCACCGGGTACCTCTCGGCCATGGCTTTCTGCTCGCCGGAGTAGGAGTTCGCAGTAGAGGGGGAGTGGAGAGGTTGAGAGTGTGTGCTGTTATCCGGCGAGGGCACCGGCTTTTATAGGCCAAAGTGGGCGGCGAAGGCGGGAGGGGTGTAGCAGCGTGGGCAGGAAAAGGGGAAACGGCAGGAAATCGAGGCGGCGGTGGCGCGCCATTACGGCGACGCGTGGACGACGCGACGGGCGGTCATTGCCTGGCGGTCCGTCGCGGGAGCCGAGGCGGAAGGATGCCAATGACTCGGCTTCCACTCACTGACAGAGCGAGGCCACACGCCTAGCCCTTTTTTTCACCGAATTCGCTTCGTCCGCCGTTCCTAGGGCGTTCCCAGCACCCCGGGATCGGCCTGGTATCTCCAGACGAAAGTTGACCCAAATCCGGACGAAACCGGGGTCCTGGGAACGTGACTGGGCCAATTTTTAGCGTCCGGACAAAAAATCGCCCTAGGAACGGCCTGCTGGAAACCCGAGTGGAGATGATCTTACCGGCTAAATATTTTTATGGGACCAGGTCCAAGGATTTGGAGGCGTGGACCAATTTTAGTAAATGACATGTGTCTAAAATAGTAAAAAAATAGGATTAGAAACCGTTTTCTAGATCTAAATTACCACATGTGAATCAGAGAAGTTGGTCGGTCCTATAGAAATATTTTTTGTTTTACCGGGCTCGTCATGTGTTAAACAGACCCAGTAAATGGCCCATTCTAAAATTCTGGGAAAAATGCACCGGCCGGGAAAGAGCCAAATCCTATACACCTCCCACTGCGGGGAAACCCTATTCTCCGCTCTTAGGCTGGTCATAGTGGGAGTAATTTCTATGATAACATTGTTGGAGATATGCCCAAGAGCCAGTAATAAAGTGGTTATTATCATATCTTTATATTTATGATAAATGTTTATATCCTATGCTATAATTGTATTAACCGGAAATATTAATACTTGTGTGTTTTGTAAACATAAAAGAATCCCTAGTAAGCCTCTTGTTAAACTATCTTGTTGACTAATAGATAATCATGGTGTCCTGATCATGGACATTGGATGTTATTAATAACAAGATCATATCATTAGAAAATGATGTGATGGACACACTCCTAAAGTAAGCATAGCATAAAATCAAGTCATTAAAGTTCGTTTGCTACAAAGCTTTTAAATACATAGTAACCTAATCCTTCGACCATAAGATCATGTTAATCACCATCACCGGATGGATGCTTTGATGACATCAAACACCACTTCCGCAACTGGGTGGTTATAAAGGTGACATTAGGTATTCTAAAAGTATGTGTTGAAGCACATGGATCAAGAGTGGGATTTGTCCATCCATATGACGGATAGATATACTCTGGGCCCTCTCGGTGGAATGTCATCCAATTGGCTTGCAGGCATGTGACTAGGTCACAAGGGATGTCATATCACGGAACAAGTAAAGAGTACTTATCGGTAACGAGGTTGAACTAGGTATAGAGATACCGACGACCAAACCTCGGATCAGTAAAGTATCACGAGACAAAGGGAATTCGTATTGTATGTAAAATGGTTCATTCGATCACAAAGTCATCGTAGAAATATATGGGAGCCATAATGGATTTCTAGATCCCACTAATGGTTATTGATTGGAGAGGTGTCTCGATCATGTCTGCATAGTTCACGAATCGTAGGGAGACACACTTAAGGATTCGATGTTGTTTAGTAGATATGAAATGTGAGTTGGAGACCGAATGTTGTTCAGAGTCTCGGATTGGATCCAGGACATCACGAGGAGATCCGGAATGGTCCGAAGAATAAGATTCATATAAGGAAAGTCAATTTTTGGGGTTCGTAAATGTTTTTGTTGTTTTGACCGGAAGCTTCTAGAATGTTCTGCAAGGTCTACCACCCCGGGAGGGGTACTTGGAATGCACCATACCCTGATGGGTTGGGAGCATGGTACCCTAGGCCAACTCGGCCAAGGACTGGAAAGAAAGAAACTCTAGTTTGAAAAATCAAATCCTAGTTTGAAAAAGTCAAATCCTAGTGGAGGAAGGAAAGGAAACCTTGAGGGATAAGATTTCCCTCTCCCTCTCCTTGTCGCCGGCCAAGAGGAGTTAGGGAAGGACTCGGCCAGGGATGGGAACCCTGGCCGCCTCCCCCCACCTATATAAGGAGGGGTGAGGATGCCCCCTTGACCCTCACCCCAAACCCTAGCCGTCGGCACCTTCCCTCTCTCCTCGATACACTGCTCCGGCTTAGGCGAATCCCTGCAATAATCTCTTCTCCTCCACCACCACCACCACACTGTCATGTTGTTGGGTTTCCGAGCAGATCTACAACCTCCGCTGCACTACTGGAACAAGGGATAGGAAGGTCTTCATCGACTATCGTACTTGTGACCGACTCCGGAAGCGCTGCCGGAATGTGGAGGCAGAAGGATCGTCTACGCGATCTTAAGATCGGCAAGTGATCGACTACTTCAACCACGAGAATCTGATCTTGTTAAACGCTTTGGATCTACGAGGGTTAGTTCTCTACAATCCCGTTGCACTGATCTTGTAGATTAGATCTTGGCTTTGCCATAGATTGGATCTTGGTTTTGTGTGTTCATGTGATAGAAATTTTTTGTTTTCCATGTTACGAACCCTACAGTGGTATCAGAGTCGACTCTATGTGTAGATCTGTTGCACGAGTAGAACACAATGGTTTTGTTGGCGTTTTCTTTTTGTGTACTTTGCATCTTGTGGGATGGTGAAATGAAGCGGCTCGGGCTAACCTTACATGTCATCGTACATGAGACTTGCTCCACGCTCAGCGTGCAACTTGCATTGCACAAGTGGCTTTGCGGGTGTCCGTATCTCCCACCATAATGAAGATTCAATTTACAATGGGCACTTGACAATACTTGTATCAACATTGTGGTTTATGTTCGTAAGTTAGAACGGTTCTTATTCGAAAGTCCCAGCAACGTAAAACATGCAAAGAAAATTAGAGGTGTCTAACTTGTTTTTGCAGGGCTTGTATTGTGATGTGATATGGCCATGATGTGATTGTGATTATATATGATGTATGCAATGATCCTTATTGTAAGTTGGCAACCGAAAGGAGCCTTATGGTTGTCTTTAAATTTCGATTAAGACATATGTGTCTATTCATCAAGTAGTTTGTAATAGTTAATGCTGGTGGAGGAACAACCATGAAGCGGCGTCATTGACCTTGACGCTACGCCGGTGATGATGGAGATCATGTTCGTGCTTTAGAGATGGAGATCAAAGGCACAAGAAGAAAGGCCATATCATATCACATATTATAAATTGCATGTGATGTTAATCCTTTTTATGCATCTCGTATTGCTTAGATTGCGACGGTGGTATTATAAGATGATCTCTCTCTCCCTAAATATCAAGTAATAAGTGTTCATCCGTAATAGGCACCGTTGCTAAGACTCGTCATTTTGAAGCATCATGTGATGATCGGGTGTGATAGATTCTACGTGTGCATACAACGGGTACAAGCTAGATTTGCACATGCGGATACTAAGGTTAACCTTGATGATCCTAGCATGTACAAACATGGCCTTGGAACACGGAATAACGAAAGGTAAAGCATGAGTCATATGGATGATATGATGAACATGTTCATTGCTCGCCTTTGAAGCTACATCATCTCTCGTGATGATCGGACTTGGTGTAGTGGATTTGGTTCGTGTAATCGCCAAAACGACTTGAGGGACGTTGTTTTGAGTGGGAGTTCAAAATAATATGATTAAATTTGAACAGAATTTATTATAAATTAAATCAAAGTGAATTTGCATAATTGTTGTAGTCATTGGCATTCGTTCACCACCTTACGCTTAGTTATAATTGAGATAATAGAACTATAGAACTCTGGATAGTTACTTTACGAACCGGTATCGTATTGTTTTGAGTGTTAATATAAAGATTAAAAGTCCTATTGCAAACTTTCGGCAAACTCCGTATTACTCCATGAAGTTTAATAATTGGTATTAAATCAAGAGTAACAATTCAAGTATTAATATATAAGTACCATGTTTGTCTCCATGATTCTTGATATCCAAAAGATTGTTTTAATATCAATATTATCTAGGAGCTGAAAGAATTGTTTCAGAAACTATCATGTTTGGAAGATATTGCGATATCTGAAACGATGTTTTGGTTGCAACATGATAGAGTATAATATGACAAAATTTATGTTCTCATTTGCAAAAGGTTGGAGACACTAGTCATCCTAATCCTCCAAAAGGTTTTGGAGAGCAACATTATACTCGTGATTCACCATTATAAGCTAAGGTAGCTTGATCATAAAAATTGCCATGATAAGGATGAATATAACATGTAGGTAAAATGTTTACTACACTAAAAGATTACTAAAGAATGGAATTCGAATGAATGCCAAACATTTGATAATAGTGATCTACTTCAAAGTGCAAGTCCAAAGATATTAGTATTTGACTATACACGCTTTGGACTATATGTCATGTGTATGGCGCCACTGTTGATGTTGATAGATTCTTTTAAACGGAAAAGGAAATGTTGAAAGAGAATCTCAGAAATATTTTGCAGAAAAAGGAAAATTGGAAATTTTCCAACTTAGGTATATAAAATATATACATGTTATGGCTGTATTCTTTGCTTGTTAAACAATGTGGTTCTTGGGTATTAGATTTCGAATTTGTTGGTGTGAATTGGCATATAAATCAACACAATTCATGAACTATAATGGCCTAAGTAACTAGCAAGAGAATATGTGATGATGTTCATAGAAAACAAATGAAATGTTGTTGTGTTTTTCGTTGACATCAAAGTTTGCCTTCAAGATTTGTTTTAATCAGGTATTATGAGAACAAAAGGTTGTTCAAATAATTTATGTATTCCATAATAGATGGATGATATAGAAGTCTAGTTGGAGAAATCACATCCATAAAACTAATGCTAAAAATTTCGAAAGACAAATGATTGAAAGATCAGTTTAGAAGTGGCATCGCCGTTTAAATTATAATGGAAAGAAAACATGAAGAAACTCCATGTTGATGGAATTTTGGAGTCTTTTGATTTTGATTAAATCACACTTGTGAGACTTTCCTAGATATAATTGAAACTTCATTCAAGGACGAAGAATGAACGAACGACTAACTTATTGGAATTTATACATATTGATGTATGTAGCCCATTATGTGAAGTCATGAGCGATTGATTTCAACTTCATATGCTTTTCCTGAAAATTTGAGTGAATATATGTGTATATTTACTTAATAAGGAAGAAGTATGAAACATTTGAAAATGTTCAAGGACTTTCAAGATAAATTGGAAAATCATTGTAACAACAAAATAAAGATTTTATGATTTGATCATAAAGGAAGATATTTAAGTTACAAAGTTTAGCAAAACACCTAAAGATTTGAGGAATTGTTCTATAGATTTATGTTTCCCGAAAACACCATTGTAGTATGGAGTGTTCGAGATATATAATCAAACCTTGTTTGGCATGGTAAGATCAAAGGTGTAATTTATAAAACTATCATTATATTTTAAAGATTAAAGATTTAGAGACTAGAACTTTTTACAATGAAAGGAGATCCATCGTGATCCATTGAAATGACACCATATAAGTTATGGTTTGGGATAAACCCAAGTTGTCATTTCTTAAACATTGGTATGCTAGGAATAAGTAAAATGTTTACAACCAAAGTCAGATGAGCATGTCTTTGTAGGTTGTTTCGAATAACCATTGGATATTCATCCATAACATCGAATACAAAAGTGTTTGTCGCTTAGAACGTCGAGTTTCTTTAGAAGGATTTTTTCATAAAAAATTAAGTGGGAGGACGATAGAACTTTGATAAATTTATTGAACTTTAGCTAATATGTGCTGAGTTGCGCAGCGCCAAAAAGTGTCCCGGAGGCAGCAACAACGCTCATGGATCACGTGCCTCAAAGGTTGTGGTCACGAAGGTCTAATTCCTATTGAACCAAGTAGGTCGGATAAACAATCAAATACTAAGATTTGAGAGTAAATCATTATTGTTTGACAATGATGAATCAACTACATGCAAAGAAGCGATGATGGTCCCTGACTCCGTCAAATGGCTTGAAGCCATAAAATCCGGATAGTTCCATACACGAAAAATCAAGCTTTGAACTTGGAAGACCCTCTGGAAAGGTGTAAGATCTATCGGTCCTATTTGGATCTATAAATAGACATGGATGTTTCACATCTATCAAATAGTCGACATGTCGAAAAAAGAGTTTACGACAATGTTTGTGTGGACAGCGAACTAAATGCCTACATGGCCTATGCGATTTATCTAGATATTACATCAAATGCAAACTACTTAAAATTATTACATATTATCAACTCAAGGGAAAGAAAATTCAGCATTTCGGTTGACAATCGAGTTGATAGCATTCCTCAATTTTTTCTCCGTCTATCACCTACATCTTCCTTTCGAATGTGACATCTACATTGGAAAACAACCTTGAGACATGATCTTGCAGCCCCTCTTTAGT
The DNA here is from genome assembly GCA_023614405.1 of Avena insularis. Taxonomy (NCBI): domain Eukaryota; kingdom Viridiplantae; phylum Streptophyta; class Magnoliopsida; order Poales; family Poaceae; genus Avena; species Avena insularis. The sequence continues at coordinate 2,128,460 of JAJUPC010000015.1, read as the reverse complement.
GGCGATAGCAACAATTGCAGTTTAAAACTAAGTAATAACAAATTAATACATCAAACAAGGCAAACTACTCATTTAACTGATATGACAAGAGCTATAAACTAGAGTTTACTACTGGTCAATGATTCGAATATATTGTCCATCATGTCAAACAAACAAGACAAGCAAGCATTAAACAAGTGTGCCTATCGTGAAACGAGAAATATAACAATGTGTGTGGCTTAGAATTTCAGCAAATATAAACTATACAGGTCTTTTAAACAAATATATATAGAAGAATAAAACAGAAGAATGAACCAGAAGAATAAACCAGACAATGGCATGCAGTTACTATCGTAGATAAGAATGAACGAGACAGAAATTATAAAGGCATCATGCGAGAACTTGTATAGCAGGAATGCAGACCACAAATTAACTATAAATTAGAGGATATTTATGTCCACTAGTAGAGAAAACCTTATAGCCGGATTCCTTACCGTCATCGGAGTGGGCCCAGGGTCATCGACGGTAAGGCCTTCGAGGCCTTCCTCGCATTACAGCCGGCAAATGCACATGTTGTTCACCGGGGTTAGCCCATATACTGTTGCGAACAGGCCACGTGTGCGGCAGGGATGTGGTGGGCCACGTGCCCCTGAATGGGCCGCCTTTAGCGCCGGTGAAATTTGGCCCTGTTCATTCGGGATATATTTAGCTATCACACACAGCGACACGGGGGTATCCTCGCTAACCACCCCAGCGACACGACACACACACACCACCCCCACCAACCCTCCCTCGATTCCCCTTCATTTCTCCCCTTTCCTATGTTGTTCGTCGCTGCACAGGAACCCTAGATTGCCCGTTGCTCCTCGTCGACCCTGCCCATGCACTCGCACGGTTGTGCCCTTCCCTCGCTCGAGTCCCACCTCCTCGTCCTCCTTGTCGCCCTCCTTGTCCTATGGTTGTTGGGCCTCGCCATCACTGGATGCCCCCTCAAGCCTGCCGCGGCCGAGGCCGCGGCCACGGTGAGGTGGCTTGCCGCGCAAAACACATGGGCATCCTCAGGTTCCCCACTGATCCCTTTGCTCTTCCCGTTCTGATCCCCTATGATTTGGTAATTGTGCTCCTTAGTAAGTAGAAGATGGTTTGATCGGTAGCAGATGATTAGTAAGTAGATGGTTTGATAGATAGCAGGTGGTTTGATCCCCTTTTCTCGGTTGGCATCACAAAGTGTGTGTAGCGCCACCACTGCCCTAGTCAGGTTTCGATGTTCTGTCCGTTGTGCTGATTGTGGAGTTCAATATAGTTGTCTGCATAAACTGGCTGAAATCCTATTGTGGAAGTAATAACAATAAATCCAATAATTTTAGCTCCTTGGGGTATCTGGATAGTGTTGAACTTCTAAAACCTTGAAGAGCTAGCCTTGATTGATCATAGAGCTAGACACCGATGTGTCTCTCAATTCAAGGAAATGCCTAGTAATCAAACTTAAGATTCTGCTCCTTTTTCTATCAAATCATTACACCATTTGTACATAACCATTGATAATATTAAAAAACTTGTAATTTGGACCATTCTTCTTGCTAAAAAACTTGTAGGGGAGGCCATGGACGCGGCCGCGAGCGCTAGATCTGAAGACCGTGGCCGACGGGGACGAATGCCGGGAACAAGGCTACTAGGTTTGTTTTCTCCAATTGTTAATTGGTACTATATAGTTTGCACTGCCTTGAGTTCAATTGGTACTATATAGTTGTTGTACCCTTTTAGCCTGATGCTTGGTGTAACTATTTAGTTCAACTATTGATGACCCACAATATAGGGGTGTATCATAGTACTTTCGATAAATAGGAGTGTCGATCCCAACGAGGAGCAAAAGGTGTTGACTAGTGGTATGGAGCAGGAAATCTCTTTAATACTTAGCAAACGTATTTTTAGGGGTTTTCTGATAAACAAAGAAATAAAGTGCAAGTGATAAATACAAAAAAAAACTGCAACAAGTGGCCCAATCCTTTCTTATCAAAGGACAAGCCGGTGGAAATACTTATAAGGACCAAACATTCTCGAGGACACATGGGAATTCTGTCAAGAGCTTTCGCTTCAAATAGCTGAGTACCCTTCTTTGGTGTTGTAAGTGTTGTGTGGGTGAACCTGTGCTAATGTACCGACCTTACTTGGACTAATACATACTTGTGATTAAACCCCCCGTAAGCATCCGCAACTACAGGAAAGCAATTAAGGTATAAACCTAACCACAACCTTAAACTCTGAGATCCTACACTCCCTTGTGCAATGGTGTCCTAACGCTTGTTCAGGTTACTGTCACTCCGGCAACCCCACAATTAGTAGCCAAATACACAACGCATTCCCCTTGGCCCATAAATGGTGAAGTATCATGTAGTTGACGTTCGCATGACACCACTATAAGAATAGCACCACAACTTAAATAATAAACCATTGAATAATATCTCAACACAAATCCAGTACTAACAACATGACTTCTCCCATGTCCTCAAGAACTAAACGAACTACTCACGAGACATCATATGGATAAAGATCAAAGATGATATGGTGATGGATAACAATCTGAACATAAAAAATAATCCAATGGTTCCACTCACAAGCATCAACTACAATAGTAATCAACATCGGGAAAGTTTTCCCTAAGAACTATGCAAGTATTCAACACAATTGTTACAACGGATGGAGTGGTGAGATGGTGCTGGTGGAGATGATGGTGTGGATGATGATGATGATCCCGATGAAGTCTAGCTTGATGATGGTGTTGATGGCAATGATCTCCCCTCTCCAGGAAGGAATTTCCCCGGCAGAAATCTATCTGCCAAAGAGCTCTTTCTCTCTTGGTGTTTTCCACCCTGCAGAGGCGGCGAAATCTTGATGTGGTTGCTCCCCTTGTTTTAGGGTTTCGGGGAGAAGATATAGGCAAGTGGGCGGAGCCAGAGGCGGGCCATGTGGGCCACACCCCCTGTAGGCGCGGCCTAGGGGTGGCCCGCGCCTAGGGGCGTGGCCCCCTGTGGCCCGTCTCCGCCTCCACTTCTGGCTTTCTTCGTCTTCTGGGAAAATATGATTTTTCGTAGTTTTTCTGGTATTTTCTGATCTTCGCGAAATTGCATCAAAACACCTATTTTCTATCAGAAACCTGACTCCGATAGTTCATCCTCCAAGAATCATCCAACATGCAAAAACAGATGAAAAGACATAAGTAACACCTCTTCATAAGAAATATATCAATGAATAGAGGCAAATTATGATATAGAATGGTGATGCAAATTGGACGTATCAACTCCCCCTAAGCTTAGACCTTCGCTTGTCTCCAAGCGAAAACTGAGCTCAGTAAACATGTCCACAGGTTTATGGAGTGAAGTGTCGATAAAAGAATACGAACAAGAAGCATCACACTTACCATTACACAACTCATAGAAGAAAGAAACTCACCATTATATAACTTAGCTTGCAACAAGTACAGGAGTCACAATAGAGATGCATAAAGATAAATCATAATTGGAATTGGCAAACTTTGTTCTTGGTCAGAGAACAACTGGCAAACAGTTTCACAAATAAAGCTTTTGTAGAAGTTTTCACAACAAGAGTACTCTTTGCTCAAACATAAAAGGTTTTTCACAAAGAAGGCTTTCAAAATAATACTCAATAGATAAAAGTCTTGTGCAAACAAGGAAGATGAAGAACATGATTGAATAAATCATCATATGAATGCTTGGAACACAATAACTCAAATGCTTGCTGGAGATAGAGAGGAAGTAGGTTTACTGACTCAATTTAGAAATAGGAGAAAGGCCCTTCATAGAGGGAATCGGGGGTTTCAAGTCATAAAGAGCTTCCAAAAGATTATGGTACTTTCTAGCTTTGATCCCTCATTGCCCCTATCATAAGCATCTTGAGGTGATTAAGGTTAAAGTGAACAAGGATGGAGTATATGCTTGACGAAATATAAGTTGGCAATCTCATGTCCCTTGAGTACGAGGGCCGCTCCTCATGCTACTCAACTTTAGTTACCGGTAAGTTCTTGTCATTGTAAGTATATGTGTATCATAAAGAACCGCCAACGGGTTACCCCTTGCACATGATACAGGAGCTATCCCATAATCAAAATGATAAGGCAATCAAATAGTAAGAATCTCAGCGATCTTTTTATTTGCTATTTGCATCGGTTTTTATTGAGGATGCTTCATAGATTTCTCACTATGGTTATGCTGCAAGTTTCCACCATGATTAGGCATGGCTTAGGCTAGTGTCCCAGGCGTTTCTCTAACACACATACATAACCCCATGGACTTACAAGCTCCCCTTTTATTTCACATCGATGACATCCGCAAACAAAAGAGCATGATATCAACTGGATATGTATCCATAAGTGTTGAAAGCGTTCCCCGCGATAGCACGATTCTGCTAATCCCAACGTATAGATGCAAGCATATACAACTTTGATGACACAATGGTTCAAGTTTATTAGGGGCAAGAAAATAAGGTGTGCCATCAAGTTCGCGAGAGCTTTACTAACTAGTTTTCACATAACAAAATAGTTTTAAATTCGAAAGATAGATGAAGCTTGAGAATTTGCTTGGAATAGCAATAATGCTAATAGGTAGATATGGTGGACACAAATGGCATAGGTTTTGGTTCAAAGGGATTGGAAGCAATAAGAAGTATGCCTTCTCAAAACAGATTTTTGGCTAGCAAGGCTGGTTAGCAAGCAAGAGAGTTGAAGGAAACAAGCAAACATACAAGTAATAAATCCAAATATGCAATCTTCCTTGAAGACACAAAAGATCTTAAATAAAGAATACTAAGCTTATGAGCCAATCAAGAAAGAAAATAAAAGATACAAAATACCTATAAGCTTTTTCTCTTTTCCTTTCAAACCTCATAAAGTTTTGCTACTGACCAGAGCTTGGTTTGCCAAAACCAATTTAGATCTACTTGATGCTCCCAAAGTGATACCAATACTGATCAACAAGATCAATCATATAATAGAGATTGCAAACTAAAATAAGAAGTGCAAAAAGTAAAAGATGAAACTTCTCATTAATATTCCATAAAGGCACTCACACCAAGGGATACATAGATAATCAACTAAAGGAGAGATACTTCCACAATGCAAACCAACCTATAAGATAACTTCTCTACCAAAGATATGAATCCACTAAAAAGGTAAAATATAAAAGATAATGATGTGATACCGCGGCACTCCCTGCAGTGACCTAGCATACCACTGCATGATGTAGTACACTATAGTCGTTGACATAACACCAATGAAACACCGTTCACTAGTATTACATCCCTTAGAGTGGTACAACAGAAAAACAACAGGTCCAAGACATGACTATAGGTTACAACTCGACTCTTTACATAAGATCCAGAGAACACTCTAGGTAAAGAGAAAGAAAGAAACTTCTTACAAAGAAGAATCAGAAATAATCAAATCATAACCATCATACTATTAAGACTAGTATTTAACTAATGGTATGTATTGCTGCTATTGCAACACGCTACAGAATAGGTTTTATGGCTAGAGATTATATTCCTGTCTAATCGGAAACTTCGTCTTCCCTTGAGTTGATGCATATGCAACACGCTACAGAATAGGTTCTATGGCTAGAGATTATATTCCTGTTTAATCGGGAACTTCGTCTTCCCTTGAGTTGATGCATATGATGACTTCCTTGACTTCATTGGGAGATTAAGCTTTTGATGAAGATTCCTGGAGCATAACTTGATGTAGATGTCGTCTTAATGGCTTCAGAATCTAGCAAGGGTTAATAAGATACGTTGAGTACGAGCGTACTCAGCAAGTTCACTAGAAAAGGAATGTTTGATGCACTATATCTACAGCCATAGACCATAGTGTAGGGGTTCGTAGCATGGAAAACAAAAATTTTCTATCGCATACAAACAAACAAGCCAAGATCTATCTACTAGATTGTAGCAACGAGTCGATGGAATAACTCACCCTCGAAGATTCCAAAGTGTTTAACGAGAGCAGATTCTCGTGGGTGATGTAGTCGATTTCTTCCGATCTCAAGATCGCAGAGACGATCCTTCCGTAAGCAGCGTTCCTGTAGCGCTCCTGATCGGTCACATCGTTCGGTGATTGACGAAGACCTTCCTCTCCTTGTTCCAAAGAAAATGGAGGTTGTAGCACTCTCTCGCGATTCCTAAGAAGACAACCGTGGTACCGAGGTAGAGGGGAGATCCCAGGCTTCGCCTTAAGCCAAGTAGTATGGTGGAGCTTATGAGAGAGGCTATTAGTGGTCTAGTAATTAGACACACCAATTAGAGGGCTCTAAACCAATAGAAGGCTCTAAACCAAACAGCTCTAAACCGGGGTCTAGGTCTAGTTTCTAGTTTAGAGGATAGGAACTTGTGTGTCTAGAGGGGAGGCCCTGCCTCCCTTTATAGGTGGGAGGGCTGGCGCCAGGAGGGAGGAGTCCTCCCCAACTCGGCCTAGGGCTGGTCGCCGGCTTGGGGAGGAGGACTCTCCCCAAGTCGGTTTCAACTTCTCCTCTTTCCAAAACTGCGGTTTGACAAAACTGCAGCTTGACTTTTCCAATTTAGGAATTAAATAAACCCTTTATTTTGGACAGCGAGAACACTTAGTACATGATGCAATCATTCCATCTTGCAATGACACATTCATGTACCCTTCCCCCTCCCGGAGTGCCGGACATTCCGGGACCTTCTAGAATGTTCCCGATGAAAACACCTGAACCATTCCCGAACTCCGAAACGTGACTTTCCTTATATGAATCTTATTCTCCGGACCATTCCGGATCACCTCGTGATATCCCGGATCCCATCCGAGACTCAACAACATTCGGTCTCTTTCTCATAATACCATAACTACTCAAACAACGTCGAATCCTTATGTGTCTCCCTACGGTTCGTGAATTATGCGACATGATCGAGACACTTCTAACAATAACCAATAGAGGAATCTGGAAATTCATATGGCTCCCACATATTTCTACGATTACTTGCGATCGAATGAACCACTTACATACGATACCAATTTCCCTTTGTCTCACGATATGTTACTTATCCGAGGTTATGATCGTTGGTATCTCGCATACCTAGTTCATCCTCGCATCGATAAGTACTCTTTCTCGCTCCGTGATATGTGATCCCTTGTGACCAAGTCACATGCTTGCAAGCTAATTGGATGACATTTCACCGAGAGGGCCCAGAGAATATCTATCCGTCATGTGGATGGACAAATCCCACTCTTGATCCATGTGTTTCAACCAATACTTTCCAACACCCAATGCCACTTTTATAGCCACCGTTACGGTGTGGTGTTTGATGACATCAAAGCATCCATCCAAGAAAGGCAATATGCATGATCTCATGGTCGAAGGAATTAGGTTACTATGTATCGTAAAGCATATAGCAATTGAACTATTGAAATGACTTGATCTTTATGCTACGCTTGTCTATAGGAGTATGTCCACCATATCATTCTCCTAACGATATGATCTTGTTGTTGATAACATCTCAATGTTCATGACAAAGAAACCACATCATCAATCAACCAACAAGCTAGTGAAGTATAGAGGCCATACTAGGGACTTCAAATTAAGTTTACAAATCACACAAGTATTAATGGTTTCCTTGTTAATACTATTATAGCATGAATGTAAACATTTATCATAAACACAAAGATATATAATAATAACTACATTTATTATTACCTCTAGGGCATATCTCCAACAGCCTCCCACTTGCACTAGAGTCATCTAATCTAGATTACATGGTAATATACCGAACACCCATGGCAGTTTGGTGTTGGTCATGTTTTGCCCTTGGGAGAGGTTTAGTCAATGGATCCGCCACATTCAGATCGTGTGTACTTTGCAAATCTTTATATCCCCATCCCGGATATGTTCTCGAATAGCGTGAAAACGCAGCTTGATATGCTTCACTTCTTGTGTGACCTTGGTTCTTGCGCATTGGCTATGGCGCCCATGTTATCACAAGAGATAGACATTGGGTCCAGCGACTAGGAACCACACCCAGCTCAGTAATGAACTCTTTCATCCATATCGCTTCTTGTGAAGCCTCCAAGCAGCCATGTATTCCGATTCAGTTGAAGATCTCGCCACAACGCTTTGCTTTGCACTCCTCCAGCTAATCGCTGCACCATTCAAAATAAATACGATCCAGATTGTGATTTAGAATCATCCGGATCGGTGTTCCAACTAGCATCGGTGTAACCATTAACAACGAGCTGTTCATCACCTCCATAAGAAAGAACCATATCCTTAGTTCTTCTCAAGTACTTAAGGATGTTTTGATCATTGTCCAATGATCCACTCTGGATCACTTTGATATCTGCTAGTTAGACTAACGACATATGCGATGTCGGGTCTAGTACATAGCATGGCATACATTAGAGATCCTATGGCTGAGGCATAGAGTCTTACTCATCTTTTCTCTATCTTACCGATGTCGGACTTTGAGTTTTACTCAACGTCGTATTAGCAACATGGGCAAGAACCCTTTCTTGCTATCTTCCATTCCAAACCTCTTTAGAACTTTGTCCAAATATGTACTTTGTGACAATGATATTTGGCGTTCGATCTATCTCTATAAATCTTTATGCCTAATATGTAAGCTGCTTCGCCAAGATCCTTCATTGAAAAACTATTATTCAAATACTCTTTGACACTATTAAGAAGGTCTACATCATTCCCAATCAACAATATGTCATCCACATACAGTATTAAGAATGCTCTGAGCTCCCACTCACTTTCTTGTAAATACAAGCTTCTCCATAAGTTTGTATAAAACCAAAACTTTGATTACCTTATCAAAGCGTTGATTCCAACTTCGGATGCTTGCTTCAATCCATAGATGGACCGTTGAAGTTTGCATACCTTGTTAGCATCTTTAGGATCGACAAAACCTTTGGGTTGCATCATATACAACTCTTCATCAATGTCTCCATTGAGGAATGCTGTTTTGACATCCATCGCCATATCTCATAATCATAATATGCAGCGATTGCTAACATAATCCTCACGGACTTTAGCCGCTACGGTGAGAAAGTCTCATCGTAGTCAACTCCTTGAATTTGTCGAAACCCTTTTTGCGACAAGTCGAGCTTTATAGACGATAACATTACCATCGCATCTGTTTTCTTCTTGAAAATCCATTTGTTCTCGACCTTCCGCCATCCGGTAAGTCCACCAAAGTCCATACTTGGTTTTCGTACATGGATCCAATCTCGATTTCATGGCTTCTTGCCATTTATTGGAATCTGGGCTCATCATTGCTTCCTCATATGTCTCGGGGTCATCGGTGTTGTCCACCAACATGACATTCATAACGGAATCATACCAATCTGAGTGGTACGATTTCTCGTTGACCTCCGAGGCTCAGAATAACTTCAACGAAGTTTCATGATCACCATCACTAGCTTCCTCTCTTATTGGTGCAGGCACCACAGAACTTCTTCCGGTCTGCGCTACTCTAATTCGAGAGAAGGTTCGACAACCTCGTCGAGTTCTACTTTCCTTCCGATCACTTCTTTCGAGAGAAATTCCTTCTAGAAAGGATCCATTCTTGGCAACAAAGATTTTGCCTTCGGATCTATGATAGAAGGTATACCCAATAGTTTCCTTGGGTATCCTATGAAGACGCATTTTTCCGCTTTGGGTTCAAGCTTGTCCTGTAACTTCTTTACATACCGCATCCCCAAACTTTAAGGAACGACAATTTAGGTTTCTTCCCAAACCATAATTCATACGGTGTCGTTTCAACGGATTTAGACGGTGCCCTATTTAAAGTGAATGCGGCCGTTTCTAATGCATAACCCCAAAATGATAGTGGCAAATCTGTAAGTGACATCATAGAACGAACCATATCTAAGAGAGTTCGATTCTGACGTTCGGACACACCATTCTGTTGTGGTGTTCGGCGGTGTCAATCTGAAAGTATTCCACATTTCTTCAAATGCTCGCCAAACTCGTAACTTAGATATTCACCTCCACGATCGTAACGTAGAAATTTAATCTTCTTGTTACGTTGATTCTCTACCTCACTTTGAAACTCCTTAAACTTCTCGAAAGTTTCGGACTTATGTTTCATGAAATAGATATACCCATATCTACTCAAGTCATACGTGAAGGTAAGAACATAACGATAACCAACTGCGATGCTACACTCATTGGACCACACATCGGTATGTATGATTTCCAATAAGTCATAGCTCTCCATCATACTGAAAATGGAGTCTTAGTCATTTTACCCATCGGACATGCTTCGCATCTTTCAAGTGATTCAAAATCAAGTGATTCAAGAAGTCCATCGAATGGAGTTTCTTCATCGCTTCACTCCAATGTGACCAAGACGATGATTGCCACATATAGGTCAAATTATCGCTTGATTTCAAACGTTTAGCCTCAATGTTATTAATATGTGTATTTCTACTATCGAGATTCAATATGAATAGACCATCTATCAAAGGTGCATGTGCATAAAACACATTACTCATATAAATCGAACAACCATTATTCTCGGATTTAAACAAGTAAGCATCTCAATAAACAAGATCCCGATATAATGTTCATGCTCAACGAGGCACCAAATAACAATTATTTAAGTATAAAACTAATCCCGATGGTAGATGAAGAGGTAGTGTCGCGCGATCACATCAACCTTTGATCCGCTTCCCACGCGCATCGTCACCTCGTTCTTTACTAGCTTCCGTTTATTCAGTAGCTCTGCTTCGAGTTACAAATATGAGCAACCGAACCGATATCAAATACCCGTGCACTACTACGAATACTAGTGAGATACACATCAATAACATGTATATCAGATATACCTTTCTTCTTGATGTTGCCGTTCTTCAAATCTGCCAAGTACTTTGGGCAATTCCGCTTCGATGACCTTCTCCCTTGCGGTAAAAGCACTCGGTTTCAGGCTTGGGTCCAGCCTTGGTCCTCTTTGTCGGTATGGTAACTTTCTTACCACCCTTCTTGAAGTGTCCTTCCGCTTAGACTTGCCTTTCTTGAATTTGGTGGTCTTATTGACCATCAACACTTGGTGCTCTTTCTTGATCTCCACTTACAGATTTTAACATAGCAAATAGTTACGCAACTCTTTGTTCATGTTACGCATGTTGTAGTTCATCACAAAGTTCTTGTAACTTGGTGGTAGTGATTGGAGGATGCGGTAAACCCCCAAAGTATTAGGAATCACTATACCCAAACTTTGAAGTTTATTTGCGTGCCTGGACATCTTAAGCACATGCTCACCGACGAGCTACCCTCTTCCATCTTGCGCTTAAAGAACTTTTGAAGCTTCATAACTTTCAATTGCCGCATGAGTCTCAAAGATTAATTTGAGATCCTCGACAATATCATATGGGTCGACTCTTCAAACCTTTTACGAAGCTCGATTCTAAACCATACAAGATAGCACATTGAACTATGGAGTCTTGATTCTTAGCGAGGTAAACATTCTTTACTTCATCGGTAGCATCACTGCAGTGGGTCACCTAGCGGTGCATCCAGCACATAGGTCAAATTACCGGTTGTGAGGACAATCCTCAAATTGCGGAACCAATCCATGAAGTTGCTTCCATTGTTTTCAACTTTTCTTTCTCTAGGAAGCATTAAAATTGATGGTAGGGGCTGACATTGATCTACAACATATTTGCAATAGGTTAGACTAAGTTTATGACAAATTGAGTTCAAATTAAATAATGAAAATAAACTAGGTGAACTCCCACTCAAAACAACATCCCTCACATTGTTTTAGTGATCACACGAACCAAATCCACTACATCAACACCGATCATCACGAGAGTTGATATAGTTTCAATGGCGAACAATCATCATGTTCATCATATCTACTATATGATTCATGCTTTGCCTTTCGCGATCCGTGTTCCCGAGGCCATGTGCGTACATGCTAGGCTCGTCAAGACAAACCTTAGCTTCCGCATAAGCAAATCTTGCTTACGTTGTAGTCACCAGCGGAATCAAAGACACCCGATCATCACGTGGTGCTTCAAGCGACAAGCTTTGTAACGGTGCATACTAAGGGTGAACACTTTAGAACTTGAAATTTATGTGCATGAGGGATCATCTTATAATGCTACCGTAGTCTACTAAGCAATACAAGATGCATAAAGGATTAACATCACATGCAATTCATAATATGTGATATGATATGGCCTTTCTTCTTTGTGCTTCCGATCTCCATCTTCAAGCGAACATGATCTCCATCATCTCGGCATAGCATCAAGGTCAATGACGCTTCTTCATGGTTGTCGCCCACCAGCTTCAACTATTACAACTATTTTGAATAGACACGCGGTCTTAATGTAAATTAAAGACAACCATATGGCTCACGCGGTTGCCAACTTACAATAAGGAACATTGCATACATCAAATATAATCACAATCATGGCCATATCACATCATTGCACACCCTCAAAACAAAGTTAGACGCTTCTACTTTCTTTGCATATTTTACGTGGTTTGGGGCTTTCCATAGGTGTCGTTCTAACCTACGAACAAGAACCACAACATTGATACTAGCATTGTTGATTACCGTTGTAAATTGGATCTTTACTATGCTAGGAGAAACAGGCACCATAAAGCCACTTATGCAATACAAGTTGCATGTTAAGCGTGGAGCAAGTCTCATGAACGATGTCATGTAAGGTTAGCCGGGCTTCATCCCAACATACCGCAAGATGCAAAGTACACAAAAAGCAATCTACAATAAAAGCATCAACGCCCACAATGATCATTGTGTTCTACTCAGGCAACAGATCTACATATAGACACGGCTCGATACCCTTTGTAGGGGTTCGTAGCATGGAAAACAAAAATTTTCTATCGCATACAAACAAACAAGCCAAGATCTATCTACTAGATTGTAGCGAGTCGATGGAATAACTCACCCTCGAAGATTCCAAAGTGTTTAACGAGCAGATTCTCGTGGGTGATGTAGTCGTACTCTTTCCGATCTCAAGATCGCGTGAGCGATCCTTCCTAGCGTTCCAAGGCGCTCCCTGATCGGTCACATCGTTCGGTGCTCGACGTAAGACCTTCCTCTCCCTTGTTCCAAAGAAAATGAGGTTGTAGCACTCTCCTCGCGATTCCTAAAGACAACGGCGTGGCATGGTAGGAGGTAGAGGGAGATCCCAGGGCCGCCTTAAGCCGTTGCAGTATGGTGGAGCTTATGAGAGAGGCTATTAGTGGTCTAGTAATTAGACACACCAATTAGAGGCTCTAAACCAATTAGAAGGCTCTAAACAAACAGCTCTAAACCGGGGTCTAGGTCTAGTTTCTAGTTTAGAGGATAGGAACTGTGTGTCCCTAGAGGGGAGGCCCTGCCCCTCCTTTATAGGTGGGAGGGCTGGCGGCCAGGGAGGAGGAGTCCTCCCAACTCGGCCTAGGGCTGGCCGCGGCTTGGGAGGAGGACTCCTCCCCAAGTCGGTTTCAACTTCTCCTCTTTCCAGCTGGCGGTTTGAAACTGGCGGTTTGACTTTTCAATTTAGGAATTAAATAAACCCTTTATTTTGGACAGCGAGAACACTTAGTACATGATGCAATCATTCCATCTTGCAATGACACATTCATGTACCCCTTCCCCGGTCTTGGGACATTAGGGACCTTCTAGAATGTTCCCGATGAAAACACGGAACCATTCCCCAACTCCGAAATGGGACTTTCCTTATATGAATCTTATTCTCCGGACCATTCCGGATCACCTCGTGATATCCGGATCCCATCCGAGACTCGAACAACATTCGGTCTCTTTCTCATAATACCATAACTACTCAAACAACGTCGAATCCTTAAGTGTGTCTCCCTACGGTTCGTGAATTATGCGGACATGATCGAGACACTTCTCGAACAATAACCAATAGAGGAATCTGGAAATTCATATGGCTCCCACATATTTCTCGATTACTTTGCGATCGAATGAACCACTTACATACGATACCAATTTCCCTTTGTCTCACGATATGTTACTTATCCGAGGTTATGATCGTTGGTATCTGCATACCTAGTTCATCCTCGTTCTTGATAAGTACTCTTTTCTCGTTCCGTGATATGTGATCCCTTGTGACCAAGTCACATGCTTGCAAGCTAATTGGATGACATTTCACCGAGAGGCCAGAGAATATCTATCCGTCATGTGGATGGACAAATCCCACTCTTGATCCATGTGTTTCAACCAATACTTTCCGAACACCCAATGCCACTTTTATAGCCACCCTGTTACGGTGTGGTGTTTGATGACATCAAAGCATCCATCCAGTAAAGGCAATATGCATGATCTCATGGTCGAAGGAATTAGGTTACTATGTATCAGAAAGCATATAGCAATTGAACTATTGAAATGACTTGATCTTTATGCTACGCTTGTCTATAGGAGTATGTCCACCATATCATTCTCCTAACGATATGATCTTGTTGTTGATAACATCTCAATGTTCATGACAAAGAAACCACATCATCAATCAACCAACAAGCTAGTGAAGTATAGAGGCCATACTAGGGACTTCAAATTAAGTTTACAAATCACACAAGTATTAATGGTTTCCTTGTTAATACTATTATAGCATGAATGTAAACATTTATCATAAACACAAAGATATATAATAATAACTACATTTATTATTACCTCTAGGGCATATCTCCAACACATAGGTCCTATGCAATGCAAGTTTTCATAAATATTTCTTCAAAGGTTGCTTTTATTCTGAAAAGCTATGTCCGTCAGTCTTCACGGGTTTACCAGAACATTCATGGAGTTCCTTTCCCGCAGCGTTCGCAGCTCCTTCCTGGAATAGGAAGTAACAATTTACAGTTCTTACACTCTGTAGAGGTGCGTCACTTTACCCATGAGAGACCTTAGCCTTGTTGCACAACCAAGTCATGACCTTGTCCATACTTCCTTGGTATGGGGCCCAGTCTAAGATCCAAGCCAATCACTTCCCTCTCCGCGACCTCATATGTCTGCACGATCCTTTAGGGACGGCTCACCTCTGTTAAGCCCCCTTTCGGGCAGGCTAAAACCCTGATGAGTTCCCGAAGACTCTATGACCTGGTGATGCCCGGGCAAGTACCCTTTTAATGGACTATACCCCTAAACACCATTCGTAGATAATATAGACACCAAAAGTGTGGGGCGTAAGGGTGCCCACCCATATGTTGGATTCGCACCAGGAATCACAACGTCACATTCAGGTCATCTTGCCTCCATACGAGAGGAAAAGGATACAACTGACTTCTCCGTCCCATTCCAAATCTCATGGTTAACGCGTAATATACGACGCAAGAATCACTGGCAACATTGGTTGTCAAGTCCTAGATAATATGTTCCTTTACCACCGGAACTTTCATAGTAGGTTATTACCTCATGGTAAATAACCTATAATCATATTATTATGAAAATAGTATTTTCTGACCTTTTTCAAATGAGGTGATGACAACACTGGATTTGCAAAATACTTTACAGAAAATAATCAAAGGACATGAGCAAGTATGAACTTGCCTTTTGTGATTGCAAGATTATGCACTCACGGTCTTCGTGATAATATAAAATCCAATATCTGAAATCAGCATCATTGGTCCGGTAAGGACTAATGTTTAAAGAAGCAAAATGTTTTTATGCATAAGTAATGTAATGCAGGTTGATAAACTCAAATCCCGGGGATAACGTTGTACTAGGATTTGAATACTGGAAATGGTTTCTTTGGAGTGTGTTGTCCTTTTAGATTAGGTTTCACACTTGTGCTTCTTATTAAGGCTTGTGAGTGTGTATGAACAACACGTATTCATATAACAATAAGATACACACATATGAAATGCTTCTCAAGATTGTTTATATTATAATTGTTTATCTTCAAATTTTACTATACAAGTAATGTCACTTTTAAAGAACTTAAGTGTTTTCAATCCGAAGTATACAGTGAAGTAAAAAGGTAATGTGATTATGATTTATTATCATCTATTGACTAAAGTGGCAAAACAAATAACTTTTGAAGAAAAGATTTCTTTATTAAGGTTTAAACAATCATTATGGTTAATTAGAGGTGGTCGATGTGGTTTGTGCTTGCCGGAATAGTTCGGTTTTGAGATGATTTATAATTTAATTATAACAGACTAAAGTTAATTATAAAACACATAACAAGGTCTTTAGCATTATATTTAAAGTCTTGTAGACTAAAGTTAACTTTTAAAAAACATAGATGAACTTAAGGTATATTGCTTATGTTATTTGTACCTTGTGTACTTCATAATGTTTCCCTAAGGATACTTTAAGAGTGGTAACACTTCTGTTTGAATAGTGGTTTCCTAACCTTATAAATGTATAAAAGGATTTATCTCCTTATAAGAGTATGGCTATGACTTGTGAACAAGTAAACAATATTATTTACTGGTTATGAATTATCTTTGGATTTAGTCTATTATAAAGTTGTTTGTGAAACAATGGTAAAATATTTTATTTGGTTAAATTATCATTCTTGAAGATTTAATATTGATGAGGATCCTTTTATAATCTATTCTTATGGTTGAAGAATAATTCAATAAAATTGTATTTAAAATGTTTTGGACCAATTTTATTTTTATATTGTAAACATTTAAGACTAATACTATTTATAGACTCAATTGGCTAATTTCTAGAATTATTAGCAATTTTTATTTATCCTTATATGAATTATACATTAAGGAAATAAGTTTAAATTCAAGTTATTAAATTTTAAATGTTTATTTACCTCAAAAGTGGAATATTATATTTTTAACATGTAGGTATTATTTTTGTGATCATTTTGGTATATTACATTTATTTTTGTGATTTATAAATAATAAGGTATGATTTTATAAGATTTACTACTTTATAAATAATAAATATTTAATTAAGTGAAATAATGATGTATGATTATAGTTTTAAAGTATTGTTTTTATTTTTCTAAGATTTTTTGTATTTTATTTATATTTTTAATATTTACCAATATTAAAATATGGATTATCTAAGTTTTATTACTTATAAATACTTTATTAAATAATATTTTTTTAAATAATTATCATAATAATATTTGATAATAGTTTTAAGTTTGTAGATTTTATTTTTCTAAAAAAATTCATATGTTAAACATGTTTTTCTGAATTATAAAACAAAAGTTATTAAATTTCTAAGATTTAATCATTTCATTCAATTTCTGGAATTTATTTTTTTGAATGTATATTGTTTTATTTAATTTCTAAACAGGAAATACTTTTTATACCAAGCTAAACCTAGACACAATCACAGACTGGTGGGGCTCTGGCCACGGTGGATGCCATGTTGGCGTGGACGAGTCAACACACTGACCAGGTCAAAGCTGGCGCATGCATGGCGTCATGCTGACGACAGCACGGCCGCCACCGCCAGGGTATGGTTGTCGGCGGCGAACCAGTGCACGCCGGTGAACATGAGGGTGTTTGTTCGAACCGCACGGACAAGAGACATACCCTAGTACTCGCACCACCACCATATGGTCACCAGAGCTATGGGAATGACGGCGGCTGACGGCGGCACACGGCGGTGTTACGGCGCGAGCACGCTAGGGAGCGCGATAGAAAGAAAAGAACGATGCTGTAGCATCAGTGACTCACCCTGGTTGCAGTGGTGGTGTCGGCAAAGACTGGTGTGGTCGGAGACGAGCTCTCCGATGAGGATTTCGACGAACTACCGTAGAAAGGAAAGGCAAAATTTGCCATCTCCAGTGCTCCCCATGATGCAAGACTCCACTTAGAGGATCTACGGAGCACGGGGCATCTCCATGGCTACTTGGAAGAGAGTGGGGAGGTACGGCACGACGACGAGGTTAGCTAGGGTTTCGGCTCTGAGGAAGAAATCGAGAGAGAGCTACAGAGGAAGAGAGTGGATGAGGACGAGCAGACGATGTTGTGGCGTTCTTATCCCCTCCTCCAGGAGTGGCGGCACGCATCGCAGCGCGGCGGTCGATCGACGACGGAGCTCCACCCAGCGAGCTGCTTCCAATAGGCGAGGAAGACGACGATGCGACATTTTATGATAACCCCTTGAAACATTTCCTCTCTCGATTCGCAGTCCCTGGCAGGGCCACACCTATCAGTCACTGAGTGAGACGAGCCGGGCTGGTTCTTGGGCCGAGGTGACTGCTACGAGCTGCTCGTGATCAGTGGATAAATAGAAGGAAGTTGGGCCATGGGGCAGATTTGATCTCCTTTTGTTTTTTCCTGGTTCTTTCCCTTTTCTATATTCTATTTTGTTTTCAGATTTGAATTTGCATCTTCAATTTGCATTTTCTTTATGGCTTTATTTGCTAAATAATTGTAACTATATTAAAAGGTATTTACTAGCATTTTGTGAGCTTTTATTCAATAATGTTATATTTCTTTATTTTCTGTCCAGAATAAACCATGGATTTATATTATAATATTTCTTTCTTTTTAGTATTTGTAAGAGCTTTTGTTATGAATTTTTAATTTATCTTATAATCATAAACTTATTAAAGAATGCATTACTTTTAACTTATGGAATTTGATTCTCATTGACTTATATTATTAAAGGAAATTTTATGTGGTAATCTTTCATTTTTGTATGATAAATAGAGTTCTAGGGAATTAATATGGTTAATATTATTCCCATAATTCTAGTAAATAGCCATGTATACATTTAATTATAACTAATATAGGAGTTAAGGTTTGAATTGAAAATGCTTACCCTAGGGTTTAGGGTTCTTACTATACTTATATTCTTTTGTTGATATGAGTAAATATTAATAGCTAAACATATTGTCTTTATGTTTGTGACCTTTAATGATATCACCTTTTAAAATAGAAAGTTATTATCTAGAATGTCTTATGGAAAAGAATTGATAAAAATAACTCCTAAACACATATGGTTATGATCATCGGAAATGACAGAGATGTGCTTAAGTGATTTGCTATAGGAAATATTCCTATAAAGCATTGTGGAAATAAAATGATTTATCCAACAGATGAGATGGATGTTAAGCTTGATTATGGATTTAGGGTTTAGTGTTTACCAAGAATTCCTATCTTCCATAATTCAGAATTCTTTACTTCTACTTAAAGAATCCTTTTCCTAGACATACTACTCCTTCATATCCATCATCATGTGCTAACATGATGAGCTTTACTTCACAAGAATATTCTTATCCACCTTTTATTCTTCTAAATCTATACTTGGTTATATCAACTACTCTATTGCTGATAACCGCCAATCCAACAAATATTTCCTTCTAACTCCATACATACCCTTCCTTAATCCTCCACCACCAACAGTATTCTAATAGATTCATTTATAATTAAATATATATCAAATCCTACTTCACCTCAAGTGTTTACTATTTTCCAAGAGGAAAATGCTAACTCTATAATTCAATGCTGCTCTAACATCATCCTAATCATACTATCTTATTTCTACTTAACTCCAATATCTTATACTAGAGTTCAACCATGTTTTACTCACCAATGTCACTTATACTGGATATAAGTATTCAATCTTGGTGACTAAAGCATGATTATTATAATCCTTTGATCCTTTATGGTTTAGGTTTCCAATTAGCTAATCAAGGCTTCATCAATACAACATTACAATTGTATTGAAATTATCTTCTTAATATCTCTAGTGGATTAGGGAATGTTATTCATGGACTATACCTACTTAGTCCCATAGGATTACTCTTTGGTCTCCATCTTCAATGTTCATCCCGATAATCCTATTTGTTACCATATAATTAGATCTCCCATATAACTCTTCTGTTTATTCAGTAGTGAGTTAACTCCTTCAATTACTATATTGATTAGATTCCCTTGAATCACTCCCATCCTATATATGATATTCAAAACTAGCATTACTACTTACCTCTTCTTACTATTTTCTTTATAGGCCTTAAGTGAATGCTTTGATATGGACAAGAGTTGATAGATTAATAATTAATAGGTTAAGAATTGATGAATCAATAGTTGATTACTCAACTTTGATGAACAACAGATATGAAAATAGGGTTTAATAGAGATGATAAGGATTGATATGGAAAGAACGATATGTGGTGAATGGTCCTGGCTTAGTTTCCTTCCTAACTAAAGAGTTAGGATGAAGTGTTACCATGTCTCTCATGGTAGAAATAGATAAGGGTTGAGTAGGTCAATAGTTAGTTATTACATTCTTGTCATTTGGTATTCCTGAGTTATTGTAATGAATACTAGGATGTGATCACCTAGAGATCTAATTACAATCATTAATCAATGTGTAATAGTTTAGTTTCATTGTATTTGATCTACCCTTAGATTAAATCATGTTTACCTAAATTGAGGTTTTAGCAAAGGTCATATTGAAACTTATCGCAATCAACTTGATGATCTGTTTCAATTCCATCAAGTTGAGAGAAGCTTCAGTTACTTTGACAAGTTTTGTTCAAAAGCGCGAAAATTATTCGGATTTTCTATGCATGAATGCAATGCACACAACTGGGTTCAGCTTATTTCTAAGATCTAATGCTGGGACATTACAGACTCTCCCCCTTGAAATAAACTTTGTCCCCGAAGTTCGTAAACTCTCACGTTTCGGAGTAAGGAATTGACTTGTAGTGGTTACTGCATTTCTCCACTACATGGTAACCTAAAATGGGAATAATTGCAATATCCCATATCTAGATAGTTTTCTTATTCCGATTAGATATCCTAATCCAACTTTTTCACTTAATCATTGAAATTTCTTACTATATTATATAAGGTATAGGAAGACTCACTAAAGCGGGTTTTAAATTTCTATTTGCCACAGTTGTGGTCAAAAGACTATATTATTGTTTTGTCATAGTATGGTTGATACTGGTATTCCTTTCAAAATTGGATTTGAACTCATTTAGTTCATACCCACTGGAATTTCTTGTTCCTCTACACCTGTCCAATTGGATATGCTTTTCTCTCTCTTATGAATCACTTAAGAGTTGTTTTCTCTAGAATAATCTATTAAGATTAATCTATTTTATCACCTTCAATTTTTTACCTTATCAAGCTTTAGATAATCTTTTGTTATTACCTTAAGTACTTCTTCTACTTCCTTATATTGATTGCCTTAAGGTTTGAGTTCTACTATCTTGGTTTACTTCAATCTTCCATCCCGACATACTTTTGAAAGTACTTCTATATTATTGGCTTCTTTGAACCTTAGGAAAATAAGGCTTAATTTTGTCATAGGCTAGTACTTCTTTCCCAGCATTTACTCTAGAATTCAGATAACAGTACTTCTGTTTACTGTTTACTCTCCCCCTTAGGGTTTACTAATAATCTTCAAACTATCTATATAGTATTTATCAGCTTTATAATTAGAATATTGGTCTCTATCTAGCTTATTTTCTACCTAGTTAGGGTCTCATGAAAGATTGTACGGTATATCCACACAATTGTGGATCTCTGAAGTGGATCTTTCATCATATTAGTCTTACTTACTATTTGTACACTTTCGCTTTGATAGACCTGACTTCGCGAAGCGCCTCGAAAGACGGACGCTTTAATATTTATACTCCTTCATGCCTTCCTTAACTTATGCCAAATTTTATGCTCTTTATGCAACTTTTAACATGATCTGGTTAACTATTTTAACCGATACCTGTTGTGGCAAGTTACCGACTGCGGACCATCCTAGGTGTATGGATTACCCTACGGATCCTGACATACTACTAGCATTCTCTCTGAATTGTCAGAGCTTGAATACCATGTTGTTCCAAAGCTTCTTATTTGTACTTATTCATGATACTCCCATGAACTTGGTACTACTACTCCATTAACTTCTTATGAACATCACCCATTTCTTGTGAACTTAATTTTACTTCTTCTCGTTGCTTTCTTCTTCATGTAAACCTCCTTGGTATACGGAATTCGTCACTCCCTTACACGGATTCCCCTTTCTATCTAGGTCTATAACATCAAGTAATAACTGGGTGTTGCAACATGCATTTGCACACCAAGTCAAACTTCATGTATAGATCTAGTCAATCAAGAAGATTCAAGAAAATCCAAAAGTCAATAAACAACCAAACATATACCATGTATTATACATAGGTTTTAGATAATTTACAAATGACTGACCGCTCCAACGGTTTGCCCCTCATATACATTACACAACTATCTTACAAGAACTTTCTGTTCTTGTGAGTATATCCTCACTTATTTCGGCAAACCTTTCAAACTATAATACGCATTACCCTCTATGTACATTATTCAAGCACTCATCCCTTGGAATGTCGTTCCTTTCTTACTTTCATCTTCCTCTAGTGCTTCCTAGAGTTCCGTCCATGATGACGTGAAGTCCTACGACTGCCTTCTGGAGCATAAGAGCAGCCAGGAGGTACATATTATTGATTAGAAGTACCGAGGCTGAGATTAGTCATTGAAAAATGACTAGAGTTGGCATTGTCTTCTACGGAATATTCCTGGTTTTCCGGAAACTCTTCCTCAAAGTAAGATGGCTCCTTAGCCTTTTCTTGGATCCATTCGTACATATTGGTATAGTAACTATCAGAATACTCTTCTAAGTCGATTGGATTGGTATTACCCCCATATGGTCCATAAGGTTCTCTATGGTTATAGTTGGTCTCTTCTCTGATACCTGTATCAAAAGGTATAGGATTTCCTATAGTTCCACCTTGAGATTCTACTCCCCATTCATACTGGTTTTGCTCAGGGTTACTTCAAATAGCTCCCGCCCATTCCTTTTGTTCGGAAATATACTTGGTCCATAAATCTTCAGATGGCTGGGGTTTATTTTGGTAGTAGGCATAGTCTTCTGAGTGTGGATCATCAAACTCGGTTTCCTCATACACTTATCCTGAAGGAATGTGTTTGGGATGCCCAGCTTCTTTATCTAACTTCTTCCTATGTGCCATTGCTTTATTAGGATCAGTAAAATCCTCAATGACCGTATCTAGTTCCTGAACTAAGACTTGATGAGTGTTATGGTAAGTGTTTAGCAAAGACCGATAACGATCCATATACTCTACTGCTCGAGTGGGTTCAGTTTGGACTAGAGTAGAGTGATCTAACTCATGCTCCGGGTTTGATGTTTCATGGGGTATAATGGTGTGGGTACTACCTTCTAGAGCTTGGGATTTCTGTTCTCGGGTCATGGTTATGGCTGCTGCTACGGCAATCTAATATGTTGATGCCATGCACCTTACCTCTCCTGATGGCATTTCTCCCTTAAGTCCTAACTTCTTGGGTAACATGATCATGACACGGTATTTAGCTAATACCTGCCCATCATAGTAACTATAAATCTTGACCAAAAGTCTTGATTCACAATCCAAACTCCATAGAAGTTGTCGGAGGTTATCTGTCCAATCCCCTCCGTAGTCATTTAACGTCCTGTTCATCACTTGAACATTCCGGGGTGGATATCGAGGTACCATGTAGAACTGTAGATAAAAATTATCATCAGTCACATAGAGTTAAAACTCTTGGTACTGTTCAGGATTGCAATCATACTAAAGAATTATCGCACTAGCAACATGACAGGATTATTCTCAGTTGAACATCCCTCATATCACTAGAGAACTCTTTATTATTGCAAAGATGTGTCCTACAGGTTCTACCCATTTACTAGGTTTCCAACCTAAGGTCAAAGCATATGCTCTGATACCAATCAGGTGACCCAAAGATACCACAAAGATGATGTAGTACACTATAGTCATTGACATAACACCAATGAAACACCGTTCACTAGTATTACATCCCTCAGAGTGGTACAATAGAAACACAACAGGTCCAAGACATGACTATAGGTTACAACTCGACTCTTTACATAAGATCCATAGAACACTCTAGGTTAAAGAGAAAGAAATAAACTTCTTATAAAGAAGAATCAGAAATAATCAAATCATAACCATCATACTATTAAGACTAGTATTTAACTAATGGTCTGTATTGCTGCTATTGCAACATGCTACAGAATAGGTTCTATGGCTAGAGATTATATTCCTGTCTAATTAGAAACTTCGTCTTCCCTTGAGTTGATGCATATGTTGACTTCCTTGACTTCATTGGGAGCTTAAGCTTTTGATGAAGATTCCTGGAGAATAACTTGATGTAGATGTCGTCTTAATGGCTTCAGAATCTAGCAAGGGTTAAGAAGATACGTTGAGTACGATCATACTCAGCAAGTTCACTAGAAAGGAGTGTTTGATACACTATATCTACAGCCATAGACCATAGGTCCTAGGCAATGCAAGTTTTCATAAATATTTCTTCAAAGGTTGCTTTTATTCTGAAAAGCTATGTCCGTCAGTCTTCACGGGTTTACCAGAACTTTCATGGAGTTCCTTTCCCACAGCGTTCGTAGCTCCTTCCTGGAACAGGGAGTAACAAGTTACAGTTCTTACACTCTGCAGAGGTGCGTCACTTTACCCATGAGAGACCTTAGCCTTATTGCACAACCAAGTCATGACCTTGTCCATACTTCCTTGGTATGGGGCCCAACCTAAGATCCAAGCCAATCACTTCGCTCTCCGCGACCTCATATGTCTGCACGATCCTTCGGGGCCGGCTCACCTCCATTAAGCCCCCTTTTGGGCAGGCTAAAACCCTGACGAGTTCCCGAAGACTCTATGACCTAGTGATGCCCGGGCAAGTACCCTTTTAATGGACTATACCCCTAAACACCATTCATAGATAATATAGACACCAAAAGTGTGGGGAGTAAGGGTGCCCACCCATATGTTGGATCCGCACCAGGAATCACAACATCACATTAAGGTCGCCGTTCCGCCATACGAGAGGAAAAGGATACAGCTGACTTCTCCGTCCCATTCCAAATCTCATGGTTAACGTGTAATATACGACGCAATAATCATTGGCGACATTGGTTGTTAAGTCCTAGATAATATGTTCCTTTACCACCGGAACTTTCATAGTAGGTTATTACCTCATGGTAAATAAACTATAATCATATTATTATGAAAATAGTATTTTCTGAACTTTTTCAAATGCAGGTGATGACAACACTGAATTTTCAAAATACTTTACATAAAATAATCAAAAGACATGAGCAAGTGTGAACTTGCCTTTTGTGATTGCAAGATTATGCACTCATGGTCTTCGTGACAATATAAAATCCAATATCTGAAATCAGCATCATTGGTCCGGTAAGTACTAATGTTTAAAGAAGCAAAATTCTTTTATGCATAAGTAATGTAATGCAGGTTGATAAACTCGAATCCCGGGGATAACGTTGTTCTAGGATTTGAATACTGGAAATGGTTTCTTTGGAGTGTGTTGTCCTTTTAGATTAGGTTTCACACTTGTGCTTCTTATTAAGGCTTGTGAGTGTGTGTGAACAACACGTATTCATATAACAATAAGATACACACATATGAAATGCTTCTCAAGATTGTTTACATTATAATTGTTTATCTTCAAATTTTACTTTACAAGTAATGTCACTTTTAAAGAACTTAAGTGTTTTCAATCCGAAGTATACAGTGAAGTAAAAAGGTAATGTGATTACGATTTATTGTCATCTATTGAATGAAGTGGCAAAACAAATAACTTTTTAAGAAAAGATTTCTTTATAAAGGTTTAAACAATCATTGTGGTTAATCAGAGGTGGTCGATGTGGTTTGTGCTTGCTGGAATAGTTTGGTTTTGAGATGCTTTATAATTTAATTATAACAGACTAAAGTTAACTATAAAACACATAACAAGGTCTTTAGCATTATATTTAAAGTCTTGTAGACTAAAGTTAACTTTTAAAAAAACATAGATGAACTTAAGGTATATTGCTTATGTTATTTGTAACTTGTGTACTTCATAATGTTTCCCTAAGGATACTTTAAGAGTGGTAACACTTCTGTTTGAATAGTGGTTTCCTAACCTTATAAATGTATAAAAGGATTTATCTCCTTATAAGAGTATGGCTATGACTTGTGAACAAGTAAACAATATTATTTACTGGTTATGAATTATCTTTGGATTTAGTCTATTATAAAGTTGTGAGTGAAACAATGGTAAAAGATTTTATTTGGTTAAATTATCATTCTTGAAGATTTAATATTTACGAGGATCCTTTTATAGAATAATCTATTCCTATGGTTGAAGAATAATTCAATAAAATTGTATATAAAATGTTTTGGACCAATTTTATTTTTATATTATAAACATTTAAGACCAATACTATTTATTAGACTCAATTGGCTAATTTCTAGAATTATTAGCAATTTTTATTTATCCTTATATGAATTATCCATTAAGGAAATAAGTTTAAATTCAAGTTATTAAGTTTTAAATGTTTATTTACCTCAAAAGTAGAATATTATATTTTTAACATGTAGGTATTATTTTTGTGATCAGTTTGGTATATTACATTTATTTTTGTGATTTATTAATAATAAGGTATGATTTTATAAGATTTACTACTTTATAAATACTTAATAAATAATAAATATTTAATTCAGTGAAATAATAATGTATGATTATAGTTTTAAAGTATTGTTTTTATTTTTCTAAGATTTTTGGTATTTTATTTATATTTTTAATATTTACCAATATTAAAATATGGATTATCTAAGTTTTATTAATTATAAAACCTTTATTAAATAATATTTATTTAAATAATTATCATAATAATATTTGATAATAGTTTTAAGTTGTAGATTTTATTTTTCTGAGAATTTTCGTATATTAAACATGTTTTTTTAATTATAAAACAAAAGTTATTAAATTTCTAAGATTTAATCATTTCATTCAATTTCTGGAATTTATTTGTGTTTGAATGTATATTGTTTTATTTAATTTCTAAATAGGAAATACTTTTTATACCAAGCTAAACCTAGACACAGTCACTGACTAGTGGGGCTCTGGGCATGGTGGATGTCACGTTGGCGTGGGCAGTGACACCTGTGACGGTCAAGTGGCGCATGCATGCATGGCGTCATCTTGTGGCAACCTGGCCGCCACCGCCAGGGTATGGTTGTCGGCGGCGAACCAGTGCACGCCGGTGAACATGAGGGTGTTTGTTCGAACCGCACGGACAAGAGACATACCCCAGTACTCGCACCACCACCATATGGTCACCGGAGCTATGGGAACGACGACGACTGACGGCGGCGCACGACGGTGTTACGGCACGAGCACGCTAGGGAGCGCGATTGGAAGAAAAGAACGATGTTGGAGCATTAGTGAATCACCCTGGTTGCAGTGGTGGTGTCGGCGAAGACTGGTGTGGTCGGAGACGAGCTCTCCGACGAGGATTCCGACGAACTGTCGTAGAAAGGAACGGCAAAATTCGCCCTCTCCGGTGCTCTCCTTGATGCAAGACTCCACCTAGAGGATCTACGGAGCACGGGGCATCTCCATGGCTACTTGGAAGAGAGTGGGGAGGTGCGGCACGACGGCGAGGTTAGCTAGGGTTTCGGCTCTGAGGAAGAAATCAAGAGAGAGAGAGCTACAGAGGAAGAGAGTGGAAGAGGACGAGCAGACAGTGTCGTGGCGTTCTTATCCCCTCCTCCAGGAGCGGCGACACGCATCGCAGCACGGCGGTCAATCGACGGCGGAGCTCCGGCCAGCGAGCTGCTTCCAGTAGGCGAGGAAGACGAAGATGCGACATTTTCGGATAACCCCCTGGAACATTTCCTCTCTCGATCCGCAGTCCCTGGCAGGGCCACACCTGTTAGTCACTGAGTGAGACGAGCCGGGCTGGTTCTTAGGCCGAGGTGGCTGCTACGGGCTACTCGTGAGTAGTGGATAAATAGAAGGAAGTTGGGCCATGGGGCAGATTTGATCTCCTTCTGTTTTTTCCTGGTTCTTTCCCTTTTCTATATTCTGTTTTGTTTTCAGATTTGAATTTGCATCTTTAATTTGAATTTTCTTTATGGCTTTATTTGCTAAATAATTGTAACTATATTAAAAGGTATTTACTAGCATTTTGTGAGCTTTTATTCAATAATGTTATATTTCTTTATTTTCTGTCTAGAATAAACCATGGATTTATATTATAATATTTCTTTCTTTTTAGTATTTGTAAGAGATTTTGTTATGAATTTTTAATTTATCTTATAATCATAAACTTATTAAAAAATGCATTACTTTTAACTTATGGAATTTGATTCTCATTGACTTATATTATTAAAGGAATTTTTATGTGGTAATCTTTCATATTTGTATGATAAATAGAGTTCTAGGGAATTAATATGGTTAATATTATTCCCATAATTCTAGGAAATAGCCATGTATACATTTAATTATAACTAATATAGGAGGCTTGAATTGAAAATGCTTACCCTAGGGTTTAGGGTTCTTACTATACTTATATTATTTTGTTGATATGAGTAAATATTAATAGCTAAACATATTGTCTTTATGTTTGTGATCTTTAATGATATCACCTTTTAAAATAGAAAGTTATTATCTGGAATGTCTTATGGAAAAGAATTGATAAAAATAACTCCTAAACACATATGGTTATGATCATCGGAAATGACAGAGATGTGCTTAAGTGATTTGCTATAGGAAATATTCCTATAAAGCATTGTGGAAATAAAATGATTTATCCAACAGATGAGATGGATGTTAAGCTTGATTATGGATTTAGGGTTTAGTGTTTACCAAGAATTCCTATCTTCCATAATTCATAATTCTTGACTTCTACTTAAAGAATTCCTTTCCTAGATATACTACTCCTTCATATCCATCATCATGTGCTAACATGATGAGCTTTACTTCACAAGAATATTCTTATCCACCTTTTATTCTTCTAAATCTATACTTGGTTATATCAACTACTCTATTGTTGATAACCTCCAATCCAACAAATATTTCCTTCTAACTCCATACATACCCGTCCTTAATCCTCCACCACCAACAGTATTCTAATAGATTCATTTATAATTAAATATATATCAAATCCTACTTCACCTCAAGTGTTTACTATTTTCCAAGAGGAAAATGCTAACTCTATAATTCAATGCTGCTCTAACATCATCCTAATCATACTATCTTATCTCTACTTAACTCCAATATCTTATACTAGAGTTCAACCATGTTTTACTCACCAATGTCACTTATACTGGATATAAATATTCAATCTTGGTGATTAAAGCATGATCATTATAATCCTTTGATCCTTTATGGTTTAGGTTTCCAATTAGCTAATCAAGGCTTCATCAATACAACATTACAATTGTATTGAAATTATCTTCTTAATATCTCTAGTGGATTAGGGAATGTTATTCATGGACTATACCTACTTAGTCCCATAGGATTACTCTTTGGTCTCTATCTTGAATGTTCATCCTGATAATCCTATTTGTTACCATATAATTAGATCTTCCATATAACTCTTATATTTATTCGGTACTAAGTTAACTCCTTCAATTACTATATTGATTAGATTCCCTTAAATCACTCCCATCCTATAGATGATATTCAAAACTAGCATTACTACTTACCTCTTCTTACTATTTTCTTTATAGGCCTTAAGTGAATGCTTTGATATGGACAAGAGTTGATAGATTAATAATTAATAGGTTAAGAATTGGTGAATCAATAGTTGATTAATCAACTTTGATGAGCAACAGATATGAAAATAGGGTTTAATAGAGATGATAAGGATTGATATGGAAAGAAAGATATGTGGTGAATGGTCCTGGCTTAGTTTACTTCCTAACTAAAGAGTTAGGATGAAGTGTTACCATGTTTCTCATGGTAGAAATAGATGAGGGTTGGGTAGGTCAATAGTTAGTTATTACATTCTTGTCATTTGGTATTCCTGAGTTATTGTAATGAATACTAGGATGTGATCACCTAGAGATCTAATTACAATCATTAATCAATGTGTAATGGTTTAGTTTCATTGTATTTGATCTACCCTTAGATCAAATCATGTTTACCCAAATTGAGGTTTTAGCAAAGGTCATATTGAAACTTATCGCAATCAACTTGATGATCTGTTTCAATTCCATCAAGTTGAGAGGAGCTTCGGTTACTTTGACAAGTTTTGTTCAAAAGCGCGAAAATTATTCGGATTTTCTATGCATGAATGCAATGCACACAACTAGGTTCAACTTATTTCTAAGCTCTAATGCTGGGACGTTACACTCCCCCAAGCTTGGAACAAGCCAAGGGGATGCCAAACCTGATGAAGAATTACTCCTTCGGTAGTGGTGGTGTTCCCTTGTCATCATCAGACTTCCAAGGTAAAGGTTTCCCATCCAAAAAGGATGTCTTGGTTTCCACAATCATGAAACTGGCAGCGAAGCTTATGCGATTAAATCTAGCCTCATACTCACATTTTTGATTTTGTATGTCATAGAGTTGTGCTTGTAATTGGTTGGTGGCCTGATGGAGTGAGAGGATTTCGTCTTGGAGCTCAGCAACCTCCTCCTTGTGCTTGGTGGTGAGTTCTGAACTTATCTTGTGGATGATATCCACTTCGCGTTCCGCCATCTTCTTGTACCTGAAAACTTCCTGCTCCAATGCTTTCATCCTGTCTTGCAGACCGCCTCCTCCTTTAGGGCCTTGAACTTCTTTCATCTGCACCTTCCCATCCTTGAGAACCAACTCATTGGGATGAATCCTCAACTCATACATGTACGGGTTGATGACATCCATGGAGGAATCCTCCATGGGTGATCCAGGAAAAGACATTGTGACCCCAAAACTGAGAATCTGCCTGACAAAAACAGATCGAAACAGAAACATGACGAGAACACGATATACGAACGTCGAGGGATCCGGGGGGTATATATTACGAAGTTTCAATGCATAAGGAAGGTACTGGTGCAAAAACGAGGAGGAGACGGAGCTCAGAGGGCTCACACCCCCTCCAGGCGTGGCCAGCTGGGGGACGTGCCTAGGGTGGGTGTGGCCATCCTTGCCTCCGTTTCCTCCTCTGTTTCATTTCGTAACCCATGTAATAAAAACATCAAAAATATAAAAAGATAAGGTTTTCACGAACCTTCTGTTTTCACCACTTTTACCTATTCAAAGACGGACTCTTCAGATTCTGGTGTTTGGTTTCTGATAAATTCTTCCAGAGTCACCATTTGAATAATATCAACATCTTCGTTATAAGAATCTCCAGAAATATAATGTTTTAGTCTTTGACCATTCACCACCTGTGTGGTGTCGTCCTTCAAGAAGATATTTTGATAGCTCCTGAACAATATACTTCCTCAATAACAAAAGGTCCTTCCCATTTTGAGTTCCCTGCAAAAAATCTGAGACGAGACCTATACAAAAGAACTTTCTCACCAACATGGAACTCCCTTTTGAGAATCCTCATATCATGCCATATTTTTACTTTTTCCTTAAAGAGTCTAGCATTTTCATAAGCTTCACTTCTCCACTCATCTAAAGTACTCAAGTCAAGCAATATTTTCTCACCAGCAAGATTAAAATCTCTATTCAATTCTTTCACTGCCCAATAAGCTTTGTGTTCTAATTCTAAAGGCAAGTGACAAGCTTTCCCTATACCATTTTGTAAGGAGACATCCCCATAGGATTTTTATAAGCAGTTCTATAAGCCCATAAAGCGTCATTCAACTTTTTAGCCCAATTTTTCCTAGATCTATTAACAGTCTTCTGCAAGATAGAATTAATTTCCCTATTGGAAAGTTCTACTTACCCACTGTTTGGGGGTGATAAGCTGAAGCAATTGTATGGTTAACATCATATTTAGCGAGATTTTTCCTAAAACCACCATAAATAAAAAGAGAGCCTACATCAGTCATGAGATATCTAGGCACACCAAACCTAGGAAAAATAACATCTTTAAGCATTTTTAAAGAGGTCTAACCATTAGCACTATTTGTAGGTATGGCCTCTACCCACTTTTTAACATAGTCAATAGCAACAAGAATATGAGTATACCCTTTTGAAGGAGGAAAAGGACCCATAAAGTCAAATCCCCAACAATCAAAAGGTTTAATAACAAGAGAATAATTCATAGGCATTTCATTGCGTCTAGAAATGTTACCAACTCTTTGACATTCATCACATGATAAGACAAACTTCCTTGCATCCTTGAAAAGGGTAGGCCAATAAAATCCAGATTGTAAAACCTTTTGTGCAGTCCTATCCCCAGCACGATGTCCTCCATAAGCACTGCCATGACATTTTCTCAATATCTCTTGTTGTTCAAATTCTGGAACACGTCTTCGCATAATACCATCTACTCCTTCTTTATATAAATGTGGGTCATCCCAAAAGTAATGCCTTATATAATAAAAGAATTTTCTTCTTTGTTGGGCTGTAAAGGTGATGGTGCTCGACGTGGCACTTTGTTGGTAACCCCAATCGCAAGGTGTGAAGAGCAAGCAACAAGTTTTCCCTTAGTTGAGACCGAGGTTATCGAACCAGAAGGAGGAAGTAAACGTCACACAGGTGTTGCAAACAATGTGGAGACCTGCACAACACAAACTCAAGACTTTGCCCCAACGAACAATGAGGCTGTCAAGCTCACTGGTCTGCTGTAACAAAGGATTAAACGTATGGTGTGGAAGGTAATGGTTTGCAGCAAGTAAACAAGTAACAGTGGAAGATGTATCAATGGTAAAGATTGGACCGGGGTCCATAGTTCACTATAGGTGCTCTCCTTAGATAAACAACATGGCATGAAGGGTAAACAAATTATAACAGGGTAATTAACAAGAACTGAGCAAGGCATAACAATGCAATTACTAGTCAGAAAGATCCGATGAGATTCGATTGGGCAATACAATAATATACATAGACCGCCATCCAACTGCATCTATGACTAGAAGTCCACCTTCAGGTTATCATCTGAACCCCCTCTAGTATTAAGTTGCAAGCAACCGACAACTGCTTTAAGCAAAGTGTGTAAGGTAAACAGTCCACATGTTCCATGAATAAGAGACCGTTGTTTTCTCCCTAGTGGCAACAACACATCTACAACCGAAGAGATTTTTGTCACTTCCCTGGAAACTGGAGGCAGAACCCACTATCGAGCATAAATACCCCCTCTTGGAGTCACTAGCAACTACTTGGCCAAGATAGCTACTAACAACGGAGAGCATGCAAGATCACAAACAACACAGACATGATAGAATCATAAAGACAAAACCATTAATCAAACCAACATAATAATCTCAATATCCATCGGATCCCCGCAAACACAACATGCATGATTACAAATAGATTAGATCTTGATCATGAACGGAGCTCACGAGATCTATACATGAAAGCACAAAGGAGGAGATACAACCATCTAGCTACTACATGGACTCATAGTCCAAGGTGGAACTATTCACGCATCATACCGGAGATAAGGCCTCCGGGATGATCTCCCCTCCGGCAGGGTGCCGGGAAGAACTTCAGATCCCCCTAATCTAGGGATGATGGTGGCGGCGTCTACAGACGATTTCGTGGAGATTTGATCGGGTACTCAGAGTTTCTGCATCGGGGGCTTCTTATAGGTGAAGGGGGAGACCGAGGCAGCGGCCAGGGCGACCAAACCCTAGCCAGGCACGGGGTGGGGCCACCCGCGCCTGGGGTGGGTTTGGCCCCTCTGGCCGGCCTCCCGGGCTCTCCTCGGGACTTCTTGTTCCCCACGGAAAGTAATTGACTTTGTCCTTTGTCCCGTCCAATTCCGAGAATATTTATTTAATAACTTTTCTGAAACCAAAAACAGCATAAAACATGCATCTAGCACTGTTGCAACTTGTTAGTAGGTTAGTACCATAAAACATGTAAAAATCACCTCAAAGTGTGGACAAGTAAAGCAAAGTAGATACTAAACAAGCATGGAGCATAAAAAATTATAGATACGTTTCCAACGTATCAAAAGGTTAGAGGCAAATACTTGGAAACAATAAAGTTAGAATAATCAGCATACCAAGGACTCTCATGCGGGCTTACCCTTATTGCAGCCAACTGCTCATTTGGAAAACTATCATTAACAGGCAAAGGGTCAAAAGAAATGTTTTCCACACAAGATAAGTTGTCAGCAATAGGATTTTCAACACCTTTCCTATCTACAATATGCAGATCAAACTCTTGTAAAAGCAACACCCATCTAATAATCCTAGGCTTAGCGTCCTTCTTTGTCATAAGGTACTTAATAGCAGCTTGATCAATATGAATAGTAACCTTTGAATCAACAATATAGGGTCTAAACTTATCACATGCAAAGATTACAGCTAAGAACTCCTTTTCAGTAGTAGCATAAATCTTTTGAGTAGCATCTAGAGTCTTGCTAGCATAATGAATAACATTCAACTTCTTATCAACACGTTGCCAAAGGAAAACACCCACAGCAAAATCACTAGCATCACACGTAATTTCAAAAGGTAAACTCCAATCAGGTGGTTGAACAATAGGAGTAGTAGTCGAAGCTTTCTTCAAAGTTTCAAAAGCTTCCTTACAATCATCATCAAAAACAAAAGGTACATCTTTTTGAAGAAGATTGGTAAGGAGCTTTGAAATTTTGGAGAAATCTTTAATAAACCTCCTA
Organism: Avena insularis; assembly: GCA_023614405.1. Classification (NCBI taxonomy): domain Eukaryota; kingdom Viridiplantae; phylum Streptophyta; class Magnoliopsida; order Poales; family Poaceae; genus Avena; species Avena insularis. The sequence continues at coordinate 2,093,963 of JAJUPC010000015.1, read as the reverse complement.
TAGAAACCAACATGACCAAGGATACTACGAATACCTTTTATATCCCTAGGGCAAGGCATCTTCTCAATTGCTTCAATTTTGGCTCTGTCGACTTCAATGCCTCTTTCAGAAATTTTGTGTCCAAGAACAATCCCTTCATTAACCATGAAATGACACTTCTACCAATTAAGAACAAGGTTGGTTTCTTCACATCTCTATAAAACCTTATCAAGGTTGTGCAAACAGTTATCAAAAGAAGTTCCATAGATGGAGAAATCGTCCATGAAAACCTCCACAATTTCTTCACAAAACCATGAAAGATAGCAGACATACATTTCTGAAAAGTAGCAGGAGCATTACATAAACCAAAAGGCATACTCCTATAAGCATAAGTGCTATAAGGACAAGCGAAAATGGTTTTCTCTTGGTCTTGCGCTTTCACAGTGATTTGAGAGAACCCAGAATAACCATCAAGAAAGCAAAAGTGGGTCTTTTTAGACAACCTTTCTAGCATTTGATCAATAAAGGGCAAAGGATAATGATCTTTCTTAGTAACTTTATTAACCTTTCTAAAATCAATGCACATCCTATACCCAACCACTACTCTTTGGGGTATAAGCTCATTAGGGCTATCAAAAAAATTCGGGCTTGACAAACTGTGTGAGTTCGGCGCGTTAACAGCTCAGCTCGATCTTAATTCGTTTCTCTAACAAACCAAGCTCGAGCCTGTTTTCGAGCTCACGAGCTTAGTCGACCCGAACTCAAACAGTTCGATAAAGCTCGTGAATTTTGTACTGCCGCAAAATTGAGACTACTATTATTATTCCATCTGTTGTAAGACCGTTAAAATAATTATGCTGGCATGTTGGCACTGTATTACTATTATATGAAACTCCAAGCCATTTCTGCTATTCCGTTTTCAAGCTTTACTATTTCCTTGCTATGTAGCTGCATGTCGATGTACTAAATTTTTCTTACCGAGCTTCAACGAACCAAGCTCAAGCCTACTCGAGCTTTGGTCGAGCCGAACTAGAGCTTAGATGTAGGCTCGAAGGTCAACCTAGGCTCGCTTGAGCTCGGCTCGAGCTTCTACCGAGCTCGAGCCGAGCCTAACAATGTTCGCTCGAGTTCGGCTCGTTGACAGCCCTAAAGCTCATTATTTTCATTAGGCACAACAGTAACTCCCCCTTTCTTTGGAACATAATGAACGGGGCTAACCCATTGGCTATCAGCAATAGGGTAAATAATACCAACACCAAGGAGTTTTAATACCTCATTTCTTACCACATATTTCATCTTAGGATTTAAACAACGTTGGTGCTCAACAACTGGTTTTGCATCAGGTTCTATATTAATAGCATGCTGGCATATAGTAGGAGAAATCCCTTTTAAATCATCAAGAGTATAGCCCATAGCTCCTCAGTGTTTCTTCAGTATTTCCAATAACCTTTCTTCTTCCTTTCCTGAAAGTTTAGAACTAATAATAACAGGATATACTTTCTTATCATCTAGATAAGCATACTTAAGATCATCAGGTAAAGGTTTTAATTCGAAAACAGGGTCCCCTTTAGGTGGTAATGTGGTACCCAAATCTTCCACAGGTAGAATATGCTTAAGTAACTCAGACTGACGAAGGAAAACCTCATCAATCTCATTTCTTTCCTTAATGAAGACCTCACTTTCATGATCTTCCATAAAATGTTGCAGGGCATTGTTAGGAGCAAGATAAATAGCAGAAAGTTGTTCAACCCTGAAATCCTCATCAGGAAGTTCATTTTCATAAGGAGTTTTGGCAAATTTGGAAAAATTAAACTCATAGGACTCTCCAGAAAACTTAGGCAAAACTTTTTCCTTCCTACAATCTATGATAGCCCCACAAGTATTCTAGAAGGGTCTATCAAAGATAATAGGATAGGTTTTACTAGCTTCAGAACCAAGTACTAGAAAATCAGTAGGATATTTAATCTTACCACAAAAAACTTCCACATCTCTTACAATGCCAATGGGACAGACTGTCTCTCTATTAGCAAGGTGAATAACCACATCAATATACTCAAGCTCACAAGGACCAATTTCATGCATAATTTACCTATAAAACTCATAAGGAATAACACTAGAACTAGCACCAATATCACATAAACCATAAAGCAATGACCACCAATTCTAACAGAAAGCACATGGACACTAGCTTTTCTAGCTTTTCTAGGATGGGAGACAATATTAGAAGCGTCTTCACAGAAGACAATGTGCTCATCCTCTATATTTTTAGTAACAAGATCTTTCACAATAGCTACCACAGGCTCAATATTTATCTGCTCATCTGGTTCCAAAGTTTTATTTGCACTTTTGCTGTCAACACCCGGATTTTTAATCCCAGATGCCTGTTATGGCATACATCGCAATCCCAGGATTACCATTTTGCGAGACATAACAGAATTGGATACCACAGTACATCATCCATTATAAACCATACATAAGGTCTTACACAAATAAGGATCTCATGATCCAGTTCTTAATACAAATCAAGCAGCGGAAATACGTAATAATAAAGGTAGCGTAGGTGAAGCTCCATCTTCGGGATCACAGGCAATGCTGACGATGGGAGATGATCCTAGTTGTCGTAACCTTCCTGGGGTCCATCATCCTGGTACTCCTCTTCATAGTCTGGCCACGGGAATAGCCAGGGACAAAGCCATGAGTACTCTTTAAGTACTCGCAAACTAATACTAACAAGTGAAGGGGTTTTTTGTAATAGGACACTAAGCTCTAGGGTTGTTTTGCAAAAGCTAGATTTACCTCTACTAAGTTCAGAAGCAAGAGAAAGCTAGTCACACTTTTATAACACCTAAGTGGGAACTTGAATTTCATGTCACAACTCTGTTGTGGTCAAGTCAAAATCTCAATTCATTTCACAAGTCATTTTGAAATCATCTGACAGGGGAACAATATGGCCACTCCAACTGTCCATAACCGCGGACGCGGCTATTCGAATAGTTTGACACTCTACAGAGATTGTACACTTTCACCACAACCTTCGATACATCTGTCAGGAACAAATCTTGAATTCACCATACTTAGTATGCGGATAATCAATCCTAACCTTTCAATTACACGCCCTAGTATAGGCACCTCTCCTGTGAGTTTTGCCTCCCAGCCATGACCAACTGTCATCTTGGGTACTGCACAGGTGGACAATCTTCACAAGGTAGCCTCATCTCAGACCTTGGCCGTGAGGAAACCAATACTAAGGTATATAAGTTTCCAGTCAAGCCCTACCCAATCTTCGGGTATTGTGGTTGTACGGTAAAATTGGAATGATATCGCATCTAGACAACCATCAGTTTTAAAAAGGGTTAAGGCTCATGCCTCAACATTTTCATCACCAAAATCATATGGTGTTCGGAAACACATGTCAAAACATCTCAGTAGAATGAATCATCATTCTAAGGTTTTCATAACCATTTTCACCAAGTATTCCCATCTAAAGTTGATCAAGTTTTATGCTTAGCACTAGCATCTACAAGTGGGGGTGAGTACTAATGAAGGGTGGTAAACTAGTGGGGTTCTAACTAAGTTCAATCCCATGCCTTAGGATGACATCAAGATTATCTAGGTTAGGACAAATTTTATGCTCTTTATACAACCTTTAGTTATCTTTCTAGAATTCACTTAAGTACATTCTAAGGAAGTAGCTTTGATACAGGAATAACGTATAAATCTTGCAAGTAAAACTACGATTGGGTTATCAAGTGGGTATGATCACATATACTTAAGGCATATGGTTGGCATAGTAAGGCTTGCTAAAGTGGAACATCTTGCAAGTGTTAGCTTGCTCAATAAACTAGTAGTATTAGGCTTGCCTTTTGCAGAGCAGTGGTTGAAGTTCTCCTCGGCTTCTTCTTCGTAGTATCCTTCTTCCTCCTCGTATCCTTGGTCGGTACTGGCGTCTATAAATAAATACGAGGTACACAATCACCAAACAATACTTAACTACTTTCAATCATCACACAAAGGGGTTCTATAGATGATCTATCATCATCACTAACATTACAAGACTAAAGCATTTGACTTAATGATTTTATTTTTAGAAAAGTAATTTCTACTCATTGAAAAAGTACTTAAGATTTAATATTCTCCAAACCAAACATGGTATCATGTTGACACATGTCATCACCACATATTTTAGTACATGGGAATGTGATTTAAAGTGGTGTCACAATTTAATAAGGTTTAACCCTTTTATTTTAAATAAATAAAGTGACTAGAAATGCCTAGGTGGCATTCTTTTATTACTTGAACATTATTTCTGTAAGTAAACCCATATATTTTTATATATTCTGAAAGGTATGGTGAAATGTGATTTTTGAGAGTTGGAATCAACTCAAAAGCTATTATGGTTTAAATTTGAAAAATGTTTGAATGCAGAAAAGCTTCTGCCTTGTTATTTTTACCAAGGGTTATCTATAGATCTAAATGATTTGAATCCAATGGACTTGGATTAAGCATTTCAAGACCTTTCTAACAAAATTGGTTTCATTCAATTTGGTTCACTGAATCGAGCTAGGTTGATTTTTGAAACTAGGTACAGAACTGTGTTTGAATGAAAATAGAAAAATCTAAATTCAAACGAGTGGGCTGCGCGGGAAGGGGAAATGGGCCGGCCCAGTGTCACTCCATGGCGCGTGGCGCAACTGACGGGGCGGGTATACTGGTCCGCGACTCATTAAACGCGAAATGGTACGGGGCGATATGGTGCGTTGGATTAGAAGTAAGATCAACGGCTGAGGGTCGCGTCGACGATGAACTAGTCACCGGCGAGCTCGAACCCTAGCGGCTCAGTGGGGGTTGTGGGAGGCTCACCGGGGCTCAGGCGAAGGTCGGCGATGCGGGCGAATGACGAAGTCGACGATGGCGAACTCAGGGGTGGTCGCGGCAGCTCCTGGGGTGGACGAAATCGATGGCGCCCTTCTTCTCTAGAGGCGACCTGCTCCGGCGCAATTCCGGCGATGCGCTGCTCGCCTTGCTCCAGGACTGAGGTGGGGGGGTTCTGGGTGAGAGAGGAGTGGAATGGTGTGAAGAATTTGAGCGGGGGAGGCCTCCTTTTATAGGCTCGACAGCGAGACCGAACGGGATGGGCAGGTGACAGTGGCGACACGGCTACGGGCTGCTAGATACATGGCCGAGGGTGGTGATCAATCGGTGGTCTCCTGGCGATGCTCTAAGGCTTTAATGTGGTAGGCGGTGGAAAGCGGTGGCAGCTCGCTGCTCTGCTGTGAAGGTGGTGTCTTCGACGGCGAACGATGGCTATGGGGTACGGGCGGTGAAATGGGCATGTTTGGCGGTCTCCTAGGACGGTGGGGAGCATGCTGGCGGGCAATGAGGGCTCGAGGTGGTCGGGTTGCGTGGGAACGGTGCGTGCTCTGCGGTGCGCATCGGCATGGTCGACAGACAAGCGCAGTGTTCTGGCGGTTCAGTTGTTGTCCATGGCGAGCTGGTCGAGAGGGGGCGGTGAGGCATGAGCTACCTCCCAGACAAGGTTGGCACGGCTAGTTCTTCTCCTATCCTGCTGTCCACTCTGGGGTGACATGGTGCTCTCGGCCTGTTCACCATTGATGATATTGGCAAGCTTACAGTGGTGCTAGGGATTAGTTAGGGTTGTTAGATGATCTACTAAGGCTAGTGGTGTCCATAGAGGGAACAAGTTAGGCCCAAAACACTGCACACTATAGTGTTTTGATTTTGTTTGATTTGAATCTGCAAGGTGTTTGATGAAATGGCCGCATGAATTCAAGTTTTGAATTTTGAAAAGATTTTTGGTGGGTGTTCTAGGCATGTGCTGGTGAGTCTGTGGATGCTTGGGTTTTGAAAGTTGAGCTTGTTTGAGTGGTTTTTGAAAAAGTGGGATCTTCCCATATGATATAGATTCAATTTTAAACTGTCCTTTAAACTATGCATTTGAAAGATTTTGGATGATCACAAAGTGGGCCTTGGTACTGTGTTATGAGTACTATCAAGGGGTGCAAAGATCCAAACAAGTTTTTGTTAAGTTTTGAAAGTTATAGATAGCCAAAGTAGGCATGGGAGTTAAATTGGCCAAAGTGACCATTCACTTATTTTGTTTGTTTTGATTTATTTGTCTTTGGGAAAAGTGTGGGGATTGTTTAGATGATGTTTATATCACCTAAGAATCCTCTTACAAGCAAATAAACACACAAGCATGGCAATTCAAAAGAATCCAAATTGAAATGCTTTTCTTATGCATGCTTTCATATTTTTAATTTGAAAAGTTTTTGTTAACCCTAATTTTGATGATTAGAGTTTGATGATCCAAGTTTAATATTTTTGGGATGTTACAAACCTTCCCCCCTTAAACAAAATCTCGTCCCGGGATTTGAAAAAGGACGAAAAAGATTACCTAGGATTTGAAGAGATCGGGAAACTTCGTCCTGATGTGATCTTCACGCTCCTAGGTAGCTTCCTCTTCTGTGTGGTTGCTCCACTGAATCTTGAGAAACTTGATGCTTCAGGTTCTGGTAGTTTTGAAAGCTTCTTCCAAAATACGGATGGGTACTTCAGGATAGGTCAGGTCATTGTTGATCTCTATGGTCTGATGATCGATATTCTTGAACACTTTGGCCTTCTCTGGAACTTCGAGGCACTTGCGAAGTAATGAGATATGGAACACATTGTGCACGGCTGACATCTCTTCGGGCATTTCCAATTGATACGACACTTCTCCTCGACGGTTCAGAATCTTGAAGGGTCCGATATATCTGGGGGCTAACTTTCCTTTCAGTTGGAAATGCTACATTCCTTTCAATGGCGACACTTTCAGATACACGAAATCTCCTATGTTGAAGGCGAGGTCTCGACGTCTTTTGTCGGCGTAACTCTGCTGTCTGGACTGGGCTGTCTTGAGGTGCTCACGAATTTTGTGAACCTTCTCTTCTGCTTCTCGTAGGATGTCAGGTCCGAAAATCTGACTCTCTCCTACTTCCGACCAGTTCAACGGGGTGCGGCACTTTCTTCCATACATGAATTCAAATGGGGCCATTTGCAAACTAGCTTAATAACTGTTGTTGTATGAAAATTCTGCAAAAGGCAGACAGTCTTCCCACTTAGATCCATATTCTAGCACACATGCTCTCAACATATCTTCGAGTATTTGATTTACTCGCTCCGTTTGTCCATCGGTCTGAGGGTGATACACGGTGCTGAAATCGAGTCGGGTTCCTAAACCTTCTTGGACTTTCTTCCAGAATCTCGAGGTAAACTGAGTTCCTCGATCCGATACGATGTTCTTGGGGACTCCATGCAAACTGACGATTCTAGCGATGTATAACTCTGCTAGCTTCGAACTCTGATATGTGGTCTTGACTGGTAAGAAATGGGTGACTTTGGACAATCTGTCCACTATGACCCAGATAGAGTCATTTCCCCTACTAGAAGTAGGCAATCCGGTGATAAAGTCCATTCCAACGGATTCCCATTTCCATTCCGGAATTTGCAATGGTTGCAACAATCCAGCGGGTATTTGATGTCCTGCCTTGACTCGCTGACATATATCACACTTGGCGATATAGCTTCCGATTTCTCTCTTCATCTTATGCCACCAAAATTGCTCCTTCAAATCTTGACAAATCTTCGTTCCTCCGTGGTGGATAGAATAAAGAGTATCATGAGCTTACTTCAGAATAACTTCTTTCAACTCAGAATCTGCTGGTACACAAAGGCGTCCTTTGTGCCATAGAACTCCTTCTTCGTCTTCGGTGAATCCGGGTACTTTGCCTATACCGATAAGACGCTTGATTCCATCGATACTAGCATTTCCTTTCTGCGCCTCTTTGACCTGGCTGATCAAAGTGGGTTGAAGTTCTATGCTAGCCAAAAATCCTTCACTTACTAATTCCATTAGAAAATCTTCCATCTCTTTGTGCAAGCTTGGTTGCTCCTTCAAAATCATGGAGTTCAAGCGGCACGGCAATCTGCTAAGGGCATCTGCTACCACATTGGCTTTACCATGGTGATAGTGAATGTCCAGGTCGTAATCCTTGATTAGCTCAATCCATCTTCTCCGCCTCATATTCAGCTCCTTCTGAGTGAATATATACTTCAGGCTCTTGTGATCCGAATAAATCTCACAACGGTTTCCCATCAGGTAATGCCTCCATGTCTTCAGGGCTAGTGAAGGGGTTTCGCAGCATAGTAAATCAAAATTTTCTACGGAAGCGAACAGAAGAAAAGCCAAGATCTAATCTAGGAGATGCAAACAACGAGAGAGATTGGATTAGATCTTCATACCCTTGAAGATTCGCCGGTGAGCGTTAAATCGGAACGTGGGTGATGTAGTCGTACTCGCTTCTCCTCCTCGCGATCCGATCCGATCTAGCACCACAAGTGGCGGTGCCTCCGTGAGATGCACACGTGCAGCACCTCGACGTCTCCTCCTTCCTCGGACCAGCAAGTAGGGTGGAGAGATAGATTGGATCTACAACACGACGGCGTGGTGTATATGGTGGAGAATTTCTGCAGCAGGGCTTCGCCTACAAACAGTCGGGAGGGAGAGGAGGGCGGGGCAACTAGGGTTTGGAGGAAGGTGTAGGTTGGGGGAGGCGCACCAGCCCTCTATATATAGAGGGGTGCGGCCAGCCCCTTCCCATCCTCCAAGCCTATCTCTAGTTTAAGCGATTTAAACTTATCCCTTATCTAGAAACCCTATCTCTAGTTTAAGCGAGTTTAAACGTATCTAGGATCGGTGGGCCCTATGGGGCCTTGTGCCCTGGCCCAATGACCAGGACACTCCCTCATAGGCCCATGCCCCCTCCGGAAGGTGGGACCACGTTGGCCCCCTTAGGAAGGTTCTAAAGCTTCCGTACAATACCGATTAATCCGGAACAATTCCGAACTCCAAAAACTGCCTTTGCCTTATATGAATCTTATTCTCGGACCATTCCGGAACCTCTCGTGATATCCCGGATCCCATCCGAGACTCGAACAAAATTCATAAACCAATTATCCAATCTATCCTAGCGTCGAGACACGTTAAGTGTGTGACCTGCGGTTCGAGAATATGCAGACATGATCTTCTATCAATAATCAACAGCGAAGTGCAGGCACCCATATTGACTCCACACATTCATCGATGATCATATCGGATGAACCACGATGCGAGATTCAATCAATCCCATATATATATTCCCTTCGTCTTGCGATATTTTACTTGCGAGATTCGATCGTCGGTACCGTCATACCTAGTTCAATCTCGTTCACGGCAAATACTTTACTCGTTCCATAATCCGATATCACTTTGTGATCAACTCCTTAACCACATGCTTGCAAGCGGTGTTGATATCGATTACGAGTGGGCCCAAGCATATCTCTCCGACTTGGGAGGACAAATCCCATCTCGATACATACAACCCATGAGATACTTTCCGATCACGAGAGACACCTTTATGATCACCCTCTCATAGGATGACGTTTGATGACCTCAAAGCTTTCTTCCGATGCAGGGAGTTGCATTATCTCATGGTCTAAGGAATACAATATTTGACATAGGAAAAGCTTGAAAAGGCGAACACGATGACACGATCTAATTGCTTCGCTTAGTTTGGGTCTATCCACCATATCATTCTCCAATGATATGATCTCATTATCAATTGACAACTCATGTCTATGGTTAGGAAACCTTAACCATCATTGATCAATGAGCTAGTCCATAGAGGCGTACTAGGGACACGGTGTTGTTCACAAACCACACAAGTATTAAAGTTTCCGCTTAATACAATTCTAGCATGGAATATAAACTTTATCATGAACAAGAATTATAATAATAACATCTTTATTATTGCCTCTAGGGCATAATTCCAGATCTCCCACTTGCACTAGAGTCAATAATCTAGTTTACATTTGGCAACAATCTCACACCCATGGCCGAGGTCTGATCATATTTTACGTGGAAGAGGTTTAGTCAATGGATCTGCGACATTCAGATCTGTATGTACTTTGCTGATCTTGAGATCTCCATCTGCTATATAATCTCGGATTATATGAAACTTGCGGTTGATATGCTTGGTCTTTGGATGATATCTTGGTTCCTTAGCGAGTGCTATGGCGCAAGTGTTGTCACACAATATCTCCAGTGGTCCAATGCACTTGGAACCACGCCAAGCTCGATGATGAAGTTTCGATCCAAACTCCTTCACTTGACGCTTCCTGCAGACCATGTATTCCGCTTCTCTGTAGATCCCGCGACCACGCTTTGCAGCTTCTCCACTCACAGCTCCTCCATTCAAAATATACACGTATCTGTCTAAGATTTAGCATCATCCTTGTCGATTGAAACTAGCATCGACGTAAACTTTTCTGACAGTGTTCATCACCCCCATAGACTAAGAACATTTCTTTAGTCCTATTTAGGTACCTTAGGATGTTCTTCACGGCTGTCGATGTTCCACTCTGGATCACTTTGATATCTGCTCGTCAAACTAAGAGCATTGGACACATCCGGTCTTGTACACAAGATGGCATACATGATGGAACCTATGGCGAGGCATAAGGCACTTTGCTCATAGCTTCCCTATCATTTCGTGGTGGACACGAGCCTTGCTCAAAATCTTACCTGACAACATAGGCACTGAACCTTACAATGCCTTATCCATTACGAACCTTTTCGAACTTTGTCTAGGTATGTACCGCTTAAAGCTATCAGGCGTCTTTGTCTATCTCTATAGATTTTTATGCCCAATATATAAGCAGCTTCACCTAGGTCTTTCATTGAAAAACACTTGTTCAAATAGCTCTTCACATCGTTAAGCATGTTGATGTCATTTCCAATAATCAATATGTCATCCACATATAGTACCAGAAATGTCACCGAGCTCCCACTCACTTTCTTGTAGATGCAAGCTTCGTAGCAATTTGGAACAAATCCAAAGCTCTTGATCACTTGATCAAAACGAAGGTTCCAACTCCGAGAGGCTTGCTTCAGTCCATAAATGGAACGCTGAAGTTTGCATACTTTATCAGCATCCTTAGGATCGACAAAACCTTCGGGTTGCATCATATATAACTCTTCATCAATGTTGCCATTGAGGAAAGCAGTCTTGACATCCATTTGCCATATTTCATAATCATGAAACGCAGCAATTGCTAATAAAATCCGAATGGACTTAAACATCGCTACGGGAGAGAAAGTCTCATCATAGTCAACACCTTGAACTTGTCGAAAACCTTTCGCAACAAGCCGTGCTTTATAGACGGTAACATTACCATCCGCGTCCGTTTTACTTTTGAAGATCCATTTGCACTCAACGGCCTTTCGGTCGCTAGGAGGGTCCACCAAAGTCCATACTTGGTTTTCGCTCATGGATCCCAATTCGGTTCATGGCTTCAGCCATTTCTCGAGTCTGGGCTCATCATCGCTTCCTCATAGTTCGTAGGTTATTTGTCTTCTACTAACAAGACGGTCAAGACAGGTTGCCGTACCACTCGGGAGGGGCACGCGACCTTGTCGACCTCTGACGTTCAAGAGCTTGACATCGTCCAAGCTTCATGATCCTGTTATTAGCTTCCTCTATTGTTGGTGCGGTGACCGGAACAATTTCAGGTCTGCGCTACTCTCCAATTCAAGAGAAGGTTCAATAACCTCGTCTAGCTCTACTTTCCTCCCACTCACTTCTTTCGAGAGAAACTCCTTCTCAAGAAAGGAACCGTTCTTCGACAAACACTTTGCCTTGATTACGTGATAGAAGGTATACCCAATAGTTTCCTTAGGGTATCCTATGAAGACGCATTTCTCCGCTTTGGGTTCGAGCTTGTCGGCATCAACTTCTTGGCGTAACCGCATCCCCAAACTTTAAGAAACGACAACTTAGGTTTAGCACCAAACCATAGTTCATACGGTGTCGTCTCAACGGATTTAGATGGAGCCCTATTTAAAGTGAATGCAGCGGTTTCTAATGCATAACCCCAAAATGATAACGGCAAATCAGTAAGAGACATCATCGATCGGACCATATCTAATAGGGTTCGATTCGCTCGCAGACACACCATTGCGCTGTGTGGTGTTCCGGGTGGCGTGAGTTGTGAAACGATTCCACTTGCTTTGAGATGCGTGAGAAAATCATAACTCAAATATTCGCCCCCACGATCGGATCGTAGAAACTTGATCTTTCTGTTACGATGGTTCTCCACTAAATTCTGAAATTCTTTGAACTTTTCAAACGTTTCAGATTTATGTTTCATTAAATAGATATACCCATATCTACTTAAGTCATCGGTAAAAGTGAGAAAGTAGCGATATCCACCGCGTCGAAACACTCATCGGTCGCATACATCGGTATGTATGATTTCCAACAAGTCCGTTGCTCGCTCCATCATCTGGGAGAACAGGGGTTTTGATCATCTTGCCCATGAGGCATGGTTCGCATGTGTCAAATGATTCAAAATCAAGAGACTCCAAAAGTCCATCGAATGGAGTTTCTTCATCGCTTTACACCAATATGACCTAGGCAGCGAGTGCCACAAATAAGTAGTATTATCACTATCTACTTTGCATCTCTTAGCCTCAATGTTATGGATGTGTGTTTCATCCCTTTCGAGATTTAGAAGAAATAAACCACTCACAAGAGGTGCATGACCATAAAAGATGTTACTCATATAAATAGAACGACCATTATTCTCCGATTTAAATGAATAACCGTCTTGCAATAAACACGATCCAGAAATAATGTTCATGCTCAACGCAGGCACATAATAACATTTATTAAGGTTTAAAACTAATCCGAAGGTAAAACTAAGGAGAGCGTGACGGCCATCACATCAACTCTTGATCCGTTGCCAACGCGCATCGTCACCTCATCCCTCAAGCCGCCGTCTATTCCGCAGCTCTGTTTGAGTTACAAATATTAGCAAGCTGAACCGGTATCAAATACCCGGGCACTACAACGAGGGCTAATAAGGAAAACATCAATAACGTGTATATCAAATATACCTTTGATGGTGCCAGCCTTCTTGTCCGCTAAGTACTTGGACGATTCGCTTCGATGACCCTTGTCCTTGCAATAGAAGCACTCGGTTTCCGGCTTGGGACGGACGAGCTTCTTCTCAGCGGGGCATTGCGCTTCTTGCCGCCCTTCTTGAAGGGCTTCTTTGCACCTTTACCTTCCTTAAAGGAGGGCTTGTTTACCATCAACACATGATTATCCTTCTTGATGTCCAGCCGCAGCCTTGACTTTGCGAAGAGCTCGGTGATCGTATCGATGGAACCAATCTGATTATGAGTCACTACAAAACTTTTGTAGCTGGGAGGGAGTGATTACGAACCACTGTCAATCTTGAGCTCCTCTGGAATCTTGCGATCCGATTGCTCAAGGCGTTGAGTGTAGCCCGACATCTTAATGGCGTGCTCAGCCGAACTCCTTCCTCCATCTTGCGGCTAAAGAACTTCTCGGAGATCTCATATCTCTCGAGCGGGCTGAGTCGAAACATGGTTTCAGCTCTTGAGAATCTCAAAGGGCCGGGATAGTTTTCAAAACGATTTTGAAGTTCGGTTCCATAGCAAACAACATGGTGCTCTTAATCACACCATAATCATCTTTCTTGCGTGATAGACAGCTTTCTCATCGATCGGCGATTCTGTGAGGGTTACCTAACGCTTTCTCAAGGACATAGTCCTTTTGTCCATGACAGAATGATTCTTAGATTGCAGAACCGATTGGTGAAGTTAGACCCATTGTTTCTAAGCTTTTCTTTCTCGGCAAAAGCGTTGAAGTTGAAGTTGGACTTGGCCATGTGATCTACAGTATTTGCAAGTACAATTTAGACTATGTTCATGATAAATAGTTCAACTTAATCAAATTACTAGATGAACTCCCACTAAATTCAACATCCCTCAAGTTGTTTAGTGAACACGATCCAAATTCACCACACCTAATCCGATCATCACGAGAAGAGATGTGGTTTCAATGGTGGACAACAAAGTGTCGATCATATCATTCATATGACTCATGCTTAACCTTTCGGTTCTTGTGTTCGAGGCCATGTCTACATGCTAGGCGTCAAGTTAGACCCAAGTATTTCGCGTGTGCAAAGCGGCTTGCACCCGTTGTATGTGGCGTAGAGTCTATAGCACCCGATCATCACGTGATGCTTGGACACGACGAACTTTCATAGCGGTGCATACTTGGGGAGAACAGTTTTTATCTTGATCTTTAAGTGAGGAATCATCTTATAATGCTACCGTCGCGATCTAAGCATAATAAGATACATAAAAGGATAAACATCACATGCATATAACTTTATGTGACATGGTATAGCCAATCTTCACGCAATGATCTCCATCTTGTGCGTTCCGGCATGATCTCCATCACTCCACCATGATTGCCTCCACCACGAATAGCAACTACAACTATTGCTAACTACTTAGCGATAAAGTAAAGCTATTACATGGCGCATAAGAAGTTGACTCATGAGGTCATACACAATTATAAAGACAACCATATGGCTCCTGCGGTTGTGTACTCATCGACATGCAAGTCGTGAAACATTACAAAACATGATCATCGCATACAATATACACATCACATTTTGGGCCATACCATATCACGAAAACACTCCTGCAAAAACAAGTTAGGCGCCTCTACTTTGTTGTTGCATGTTTTACGTGGCTTATGGGAGTAGATGCTAAGAACGATTCTTACCTACGGAAAGCCACAGCGGTGATATTATGGTTGCCAAACTCGGTGTTAATCCCATGACAACTATAGTGAGAGAAACGACATCCACCGGCCGCATGTATGGTACAAGCCACACGTCAAGTGCGGGCCGGTCTCATGACGACGTCGCGTAAGGTTGGCCTGGACCGCTTCAATCTCACTATCGCGTCATAAGAAGAACACAAACAAGAGGCTTGCAACAGAAAACATCAACGCCCGCAACAACCATGTTGCGTTCTACTCGTGAATCACATCTACGCATAGATCTAGCTCGATACCCGAAGGGTTTCACATAGTAAATCAAAATTTTCTGAGCGAGCGGAAGAAAAGCCAAGATCTAATCTAGGAGATGCAAACAATGAGAGAGATTGGATTAGATCTTCATACCCTTGAAGATTACGCTGATGAGCGTTAAATCGGGCGTGGGTGATGTAGTCGTACTTCGCTTCTCCTCCTCGCGATCCGATCCGATCTAGCACCACAAGTGGCGGTGCCTCCGTGAGATGCACACGCAGCGTCTCCTCCTTCCTCGGACCAGCAAGTAGGGTGTAGAGATAGATTGGATCTACAACACGGCGTGGTGTATATGGTGGAGAATTTCTGCAGCAGGCTTCGCCTACAAGCGATCGGGAGGGAGAGAGGAGGCGGCAGGCAACTAGGGTTTGGAGGAAGGTGTAGGTTGGGGGAGGCGCACCAGCCCTCTATATATAGAGGGGTGCGGCCAGCCTGCCCATCCTCCAAGCCTATCTCTAGTTTAAGCGATTTAAACTTATCCCTTATCTAGAAACCCTATCTCTAGTTTAAACGAGTTTAAACTTATCTAGGATCGGCTGGGCCCTATGGGGCCTTGTGCCCTGGCCCAATCTTGCCAGGACACTCCCTCATAGGCCCATGCCCCTCCGGAAGGTGGGACCACGTTGGCCCCTTAGGAAGGTTCTAAAGCTTAGGTACAATACCGATTAATCCGGAACAATTAGAACTCCAAAAACTGCGCCTTATATGAATCTTATTCTCGGGACCATTCCGGAACCTCTCGTGATATCCCGGATCCCATCGAGACTCAACAAAAATTAATAAACCAATTATCCAATCTATCCTAGCATCGAGACACGTTAAGTGTGTGACCTCATGGTTCGAGAATATCTGACATGATCTTCTATCAATAATCAACGGAGTTGGGCACCCATATTGACTCCCACACATTCATCGATGATCATATCGGATGAACCACGATGCGATTCAATCAATCCCATATATATTCCCTTCGTCTCGCGATATTTTACTTGCGAGATTCGATCGTCGGTATCGTCATACCTAGTTCAATCTCGTTCACAGCAAGTACTTTACTCGTTCCATAATCCGATATCACTTTGTGATTAACTCCTTAACCACATGCTTGCAAGCGGTGTTGATATCGATTACCGAGTGGGCCCGAAGCATATCTCTCCGACTTGGGAGGACAAATCCCATCTCGATACATACAACCCAGGATACTTTCCGATCACCGAGAGACACCTTTATGATCACCCTCTCATAGGATGACGTTTGATGACCTCAAAGCTTTCTTCCGATGCGTGGAGTTGCATTATCTCATGGTCTAAGGAATACAATATTTGACATAGGAAAAGCTTCGCAAAGACGAACACGATGACACGATCTAATTGCTTCGCTTAGTTTGGGTCTATCCACCATATCATTCTCCAATGGTATGATCTCATTATCAATTGACAACTCATGTCTATGGTTAGGAAACCTTAACCATCATTGATCAATGAGCTAGTCCATAGAGGCGTACTAGGGACACGGTGTTGTTCACAAACCACACAAGTATTAAAGTTTCCGCTTAATACAATTCTAGCATGGAATATAAACTTTATCATGAACAAGAATTATAATAATAACATCTTTATTATTGCCTCTAGGGCATAATTCCAACAGCTAGAACTACGACTGCGAGTTCGAGGTCATGGGTTGGATAGTTCTGCTCATGTTGTTTCAGTTGTCGAGATAGATAGGATATAAATTTGCCTTCTTGTATTAGCACACATCCGAGACCGATCTTGGATGCATCACAATACACGTCGAAGGGCTTCGTGATATTCGGCATGATTAAGATTGGGGTTGAAATCAATCTCCTCTTGAGTTCTTGAAAACTCACTTCACATTTGTCGGTCCGTTCAAAAATTTTGTCCTTCTTCAGTAATTGGGTCATGGGTCTGGCGATACTCGAGAATCCTTCTACGAACTTGCGGTAATATCCCGCCAATCTGAGAAATGCATGAACTTGGGTTTGAGTGGTTGGGGCTTGCCAATCTTCTACATCTTTTACTTTTAAAGGGTCAACGGCAATTCCTCCGGCTGATACAATGTGACCGAGGAATCCTACCTTCTGTAACAAAAATTCACATCTGCTAAACTTGGCATACAACTGATGCTCTCTAAGGGTTCCAAGAATGGTCCTTAGGTGTAGCTCATGTTCTTCTTCTGATTTGGAATAAATCAGAATGTCATCGATGAAAACAACGACAAACTTATCCAGAAAGTCCATAAAAATCTTATTCATGAGATTCATGAAATAAGCGGGGGCATTGGTTAATCCAAAAGACATGACAGTATACTCGTATAATCCATAACGGGTGGTAAAGGCAGTCTTGGGAATATCCTCTGCGCGAATCTTGAGTTGATGATAGCCAGTTCTAAGATCAATCTTAGAAAACACTTTGGCACCGGTCAACTGGTCAAACAAATCTTCTATCTTGGGCAAGGGGTACTTATTCTTGATGGTGACATCATTCAACTTTCGGTAATCCGTACACAAACGGTTACCTCCATCTTTCTTATCCACAAATAAGACAGGTGATCTCCATGGTGATGCACTTGGTTGAATCAATCCAATTTCCAGCATGGCATCCAGTTGCTTCTTCAGTTCTTCTAGTTCAGACGGGTTCATACTATAGGGTCTCTGGGCTATGGGTCCTATTCCGGGGATTAGTTCAATGATAAACTCGATATCCCGATCTGGGGGTATACCGGGCAAAACATCTGGAAATACATCGGGGTATTCACAAACTATCCGGACTTGGTCAATGGTAGGTTGAGCCATACTCTTGTTGCACTTGAATTGACGCGGTAAGGTTTCAAATATATGCTCGACTGATATTCCTGAAGGGTTTCGCAACATAGTAAATCAAAAAATCTCTACGGATGCGAACGGGAAAGCCAAGATCTAATCTAGGATATGCAATCAACGAGAGGGATAGATGAGATCTTCATACCCTTGAAGAAATCGCACAGCGCAACGTTCAACAGAACGTGGTTGATGTAGTCATACTAGCCTTCTCCTCCTCGTGATCCGATCCGATCCAACACCGCAAGTGGTGACACCTCCAAGAGATGCACACGTACGGCACCTCGATGTCTCCTTCTTCCTCGGTGCAGCAAGTGGGGTGGAGAGATAGATTGGATCTACAGCACGACGACGTGGTGCAAAGGTGGAGAGTTTCTGCGGCTTACTTCTGCCACGATCGGAGAGAGAGAGAGGAGGGCAGCAGTATGGCGGCTAGGGTTTTGGGGTGTGGGAGGAGGGTGAGACCCTGCCCTCTTTATATAGAGGGCTGGCCGGCTTCCCTTGCCCCTCCTCCAATCCCTAGGGCCGGCGGCCACAAGGGTGGAGTGGGGGGCAAGTTTCACCCCCCCTTCTAGAAGATCCCCTAGGGTTTCCCCTAGGGTTTGGCCGGCTGGGCCTATGGGGCCTTGTGCCCCTGGCCCAATGCGTCCAGGGCACTCCCTCGCAGGCCCACGCCCCCTTCCGACAAGTGGGGCCACATTGGTCCCACTCCGGAAGCTTCTAGAACCTTCCGGTACAATACCGAACATTCTGAAACAATTCTGAAATCCAAAAACTGCTTTCCTTTATATGAATCTTATTCTCCGGACCATTCCAGAACCTCTCGTGATGTCCTGGATCTCATCCGAGACTCTGAACAAAAACTCATAAACCAATTATCCATTCTATCCTAGCGTCGAGACACGTTAAGTGTGTGACCCTACAGGTTCGAGAATATGCAAACATGATCTTCTATCAATAATCAACAGCGGGATCTGGAAACCCATATTGACTCCCACACATTCATCGATGATCATATCGGATGAACCACGATGCCAGGATTCAATCAATCCCATATATATATTCCCTTCGTCTTGCGATATTTTACTTGCCCGAGATTCGATCGTCGGTATCGTCATACCTAGTTCAATCTCGTTCACAGCAAGTACTTTACTCGTTCCGTAATCCGATATCACTTTGTGATTAACTCCTTAACCACATGCTTGAAAGTGGTGTTGATATTGATTACCGAGTGGGCCCGAAGCATATCTCTCCGACTTGGGAGGGACAAATCCCATCTCGATACATACAACCCAACAGATACTTTCCGATCACCTGAGAGACACCTTTATGATCACCCTCTCATAGGATGACGTTTGATGACCTCAAAGCTTTCTTCCGATACCAGGGAGTTGCATTATCTCATGGTCTAAGGAATACAATATTTGACATAGGAAAAGCTTCGCAAAGACGAACACGATGACACGATCTAATTGCTTCGCTTAGTTTGGGTCTATCCACCATATCATTCTCCAATGATATGATCTCATTATCAATTGACAACTCATGTCTATGGTTAGGAAACCTTAACCATCATTGATCAATGAGCTAGTCCATAGAGGCGTACTAGGGACACGGTGTTGTTCACAAACCACACAAGTATTAAAGTTTCCGCTTAATACAATTCTAGCATGGAATATAAACTTTATCATGAACAAGAATTATAATAATAACATCTTTATTATTGCCTCTAGGGCATAATTCCAACAGTCTACCACTTGCACTAGAGTCAATAATCTAGTTTACATCTGGCAACAATCTAACACCCATGGCACTAAGGTGCTGATCATGTTTTGCTCGTGGAAGAGGTTTAGTCAACGGATCTGCGACATTCAGATCCGTATGTACTTTGCTAATCTTCAGATCTCCATCTGTTATATAATCTCAAATTATATGAAACTTGCGGTTGATGTGCTTGGTCTTTGGATGATATCTTGGTTCCTTAGCCAGTGCTATGGCGCCAGTGTTGTCACACAATATCTCCAGTGGGTCCAAGGCACTTGGTACCACACCAAGCTCAGTGATGAAGTTCCTGATCCAAACTCCTTCACTGGACGCTTCTGCAGTAGACATGTATTCCGCTTCTACTGTAGATCCCGCGATCACGCTTTGCTTGTAGCTTCTCCAGCTCACAGCTCCTCCATTCAAAATATAAACGTATCCTGTCTGAGATTTAGAATCATCCTTGTCGGTGTCGAAACTAGCGTCGATGTAACCTTTTATGACGAGATGCTCATCACCTCCATAGACCAAGAACATTTCTTTAGTCCTATTTAAATACTTTAGGATGTTCTTCACGGTTGTCCAGTGTTCCACTCCTGGATCACTTTGGTATCTGCTCGTCAAACTAAGAGCATTGGACACATCTGGTCTAGTACACAGCATGGCATACATGATAGAACCTATGGCCGAGGCATAAGGCACTTTGCTCATAGCTTCTCTATCGTTTACCATAGCTGGACACTGAGCCTTGCTCAATATCTTACCTGACAACATAGGCACTGAACCTTTCTTTGCCTTATCCATTCTGAACCTTTTCAGAACTTTGTCTAGGTATGTACTTTGGCTTAAAGCTATTAGGCGTCTTTGTCTATCTCTATAGATTTTGATGCCTAATATATAAGCAGCTTCTCCTAGGTCTTTAATTGAAAAACATTTGTTCAAATAACTCTTCACATCGTTAAGCACATTAATGTCATTTCCAATAATCAATATGTCATCCACATATAGTACTAAAAATGTCACTGAGCTCCCACTCACTTTCTTGTAGATACAAGCTTCGTAGCAATTTGGAACAAATCCAAAGCTCTTGATCACTTGATCAAAACGAAGGTTCCAACTCCGAGATGCTTGCTTCAGTCCATAAATGGAACGCTGAAGTTTGCACACCTTATCAGCATCCTTAGGATCGACAAAACCTTCAGGTTGCATCATATACAACTCTTCATCAATGTTGCCATTGAGGAACGCAGTCTTGACATCCATCTTCCATATTTCATAATCATGAAACACAACAATTGCTAATAAAATCCAAATGGACTTAAACATCGCTACGGGAGAGAAAGTCTCATCGTAGTCAACACCTTGAACTTGTCGAAAACCTTTCGCAACAAGTCATGCTTTATAGACAGTAACATTACCATCCGCGTACGTTTTCTTCTTGAAAATCCATTTGCACTCAACGGCCTTTCGGTCGCTAGGAGGGTCCACCAAAGTCCATACTTGGTTTTCGCTCATGGATCCCAATTCGGATTTCGTGGCCTCTAGCCATTTCTCAGAGTCTGGGCTCATCATTGCTTCCTCATAGTTCGCAGGTTCACAGTTGTGTACTAACAAGACAGTTAAGACAGGGTTGTCGTACCACTTAGGAGGGGCACGTGACCTTGTCGACCTGCGACGTTCAGTAGTAGCATCATCCGAAGCTTCATGATCCTCGTCATTAGCTTCCTCTATTGTTGGTATAGACGGCACTGGAACAATTTCAGGTGCTGCGCTACTCTCCAACTCAAGAGAAGGTTCAATAACCTCGTCCAGCTCTACTTTCCTCCCACTCACTTCTTTCGAGAGAAACTCCTCAAGAAAGGATCCGTTCTTTGCAACAAACACTTTGCCTTCGGATCTGTGATAGAAGGTATACCCAATAGCTTCCTTAGGGTATCCTATGAAGACACATTTCTCCGCTTTGGGTTCGAGCTTGTCTGGCATCAACTTCTTGACGTAAGCTTCGCATCCCCAAACTTTAAGAAACGACAACTTAGGTTTAGCACCAAACCACAGTTCATACGATGTCGTCTCAACGGATTTAGATGGTGCCCTATTTAAAGTGAATGCAGTGGTTTCTAATGCATAACCCCAAAATGATAACGGCAAATCTGTAAGAGACATCATTGATCGCACCATATCTAATAGAGTTGGATTCCGGCGTTCAGACACACCATTGCGCTGTGGTGTTCCGGGTGGCGTGAGTTGCGAACTGATTCCGCTTGCTTTAAGATGCGTGAGAAAATCATAACTCAAATATTCACCTCCACGATCGCATCGTAGAAATTTAATTTTCCTGTTACGATGGTTTTCCACTAAATTCTGAAATTCTTTGAACTTTTCAAACGTTTCAGATTTATGTTTCATTAAATAGATATACCCATATCTACTTAATTCATCAATAAAAGTGAGAAAATAGCGATATCCACCGCGCGTCGAAACACTCATTGGTTCGCATACATCGGTATGTATGATTTCCAACAAGTCTGTTGCTTGCTCCATTATTCCGGAGAACGGGGTTTTGATCATCTTGCCCATGAGGCATGGCTCGCACGTGTCAAATGATTCAAAATCAAGAGACTCCAAAAGTCCATTAGAATGGAGTTTCTTCATGCGTTTTACACCAATATGACCTAGACGGCAGTGCCACAAATAAGTTGAATTAGCACTATCTACTTTGCATCTCTTATCCTCAATGTTATGGATGTGTGTTTCATTGCTTTCGAGATTCAGAAGAAATAAACCATTCATAGCAGGTGCATGACCATAAAAGATGTTACTCATATAAATAGAACAACCATTATTCTCCGATTTAAATGAATAACCGTCTTGCAATAAACACGATCCAGACATAATGTTCATGCTCAACGCAGGCACATAATAACATTTATTAAGGTTTAAAACTAATCCCGAAGGTAAAACTAAGGAGAGCGTGCCGACGGCCATCACATCAACTCTTGATCCGTTGCCAACGCGCATCGTCACCTCATCCCTCGCTAGTCGCCGTCTATTCCGTAGCTCATGTTTCGAGTTACAAATATTAGCAACTGAACCAGTATCAAATACCCAGGCACTACAACGAGCGCTAGTAAGGTAAACATCAATAACATGTATATCAAATATACCTTTTTAATGGTGCCAGCCTTCTTGTCCGCTAAGTACTTCGGACATTTGCGCTTCCAGTGACCCTTGTCCTTGCAATAGAAGCACTCGATTAATACGGCTTAGGTCCGGACTTGAGCTTCTTCTCAGCGCAACAGCAGCGCTGCCTTTCTTGAAGGACTTCTTTGCACCCTTACCTTTCTTAAAGCTGGGGGGCTTGTTGACCATCAACACATGATTATCTTTCTTGATGTCCACCTCTGCAGCTTTCAGCTTAGCGAAGAGCTCAGTGATCGTATCAGTGGAACCAATCTGATTATGAGTAACTACAAAACCTTTGTAGCTAGGAGGGAGTGATTGCAGAACTCTGTCAATCTTGATCTCTTTTGGAATCTTGCAGTCCAGTTGCTCAAGACGTTGAGTGTAGCCCGACATCTTAATGGCGTGCTCACTAGAACTCCTTCCTCCATCTTGCGCTTAAAGAATTTCGGAGATCTCATATCTCTCAGAACGGGCTTGAGTCTGAAACATGGTTTTCAGTTCCTCAAGAATCTCAAAGGGCCCGGCGAACTCCTCAAAACGATTTTGAAGGTCCGATTCCATAGCAAACAACATGGTGCTCTTAATCACACCATAATCATCTTTGCACGACTGATAAACAGCTTTTTCATCAGTACGTAGCATCTATAGGCGTCACCTAGCGCTTTCTCAAGGACATAGTCCTTTTGTCATGCCAAGAATGATTCTCAGATTGCGGAACCAGTTGGTGAAGTTAGACCCATTGTTCTTAAGCTTTTCTTTCTCAGCAAAAACGTTGAAGTTGAAGTTGGACTTAGCCATTTGATCTACAAAATTTGCAAGTATAATTTAGACTATGTTCATGATAACTAGTTCAACTTAATTAAATTACTTGATGAACTCCCACTAAATTCAACATCCCTCAAGTTGTTTAGTGAACACGATCCAAATTCACCACACCTAATCCGATCTTCACGAGAAGAGATGTGGTTTCAATGGTGGACAACAAAGTGTCGATCATATCATTCATATGATTCATGTTTAACCTTTAGGTTCGTGTGTTCCGACGCCATGTATGTACATGCTAGGCTCGTCAAGTCAAACCCAAGTATTTCCGCGTGTGCAAAAGCTGGCTTGCACCCGTTGTATGTGAACGTAGAGTTTATAGCACCCGATCATCACGTGATGCTTGAACACGACGAACTTTCGCAACGGTGCATACATGTGGAGAACACAGTTATATCTTGATCTTTAAGTGAGGAATCATCTTATAATGCTACCGTCGCGATCTAAGCACAATAAGATACATAAAAGGATAAACATCGCATGCATATAACTTTATGTGACATGGTATAGCCAATCTCCACGCAATGATCTCCATCTTGTGCGTGCCAGCATGATCTCCATCACTCCACCATGATTGCCTCCACCATGAATAGCAACTACAACTATTGCTAACTACTTAGCGATAAAGTAAAGCTATTACATGGCGTATAAGAAGTTGACACACAGGTCATACACAATTATAAAGACAACCATATGGCTCCTGCCGGTTGTGTACTCATCGACATGCAAGTCGTGAAATATTACAAAACATGATCATTGCATACAACATACACATCATATCTTGGGACATACCATATCACAGAAACACTCCCTGCAAAAACAAGCTAGACGCCTCTACTTTGTTGTTGTATGTTTTACGTGGCTTATGGGAGTAACAAGCTAAGAACGATTCTTGCCTACAAAAAGCCACAACGGTGATATTATGGTTGCCAACATCCGGTGTAAATCCCATGACAACTATAGTGAGAGAAACTGGCATCCACCAGCCGCATGTATGGAGCAAGCCACACGTCAAGTGCGGAGCCGGTCTCGCGAACGAGGTCGCGTAAAGTTGGCCTGGACCGCTTCGATCTCACTATCCCATGTCATAAGAAGTACACAACAAGAGGCTTGCAACAGAAAACATCAACGCCCGCAACAAGCATGTTGCGTTCTACTCGTGAAACACATCTACGCATAGATCTAGCTCTGATACCACTGAAGGGTTTCGCAGCATAGTAAATCAAAAAAATTCTACGGATGCGAATGGGAAAGCCAGGATCTAATCTAGGATATGCAATCAACGAGAGGGATAGATGAGATCTTCATACCCTTGAAGAAATTGCACAGCAGAACGTTCAACAGAACGTGGTTGATGTAGTCGTACTAGCCTTCTCCTCCTCGCGATCCGATCCGATCCAACGCCGCAAGTGGCGACGCCTCCGAGAGATGCACACGTACGGCACCTCGATGTCTCCTCCTTCCTCGGTCCAGCAAGTGGGGTGGAGAGATAGATTGGATCTACAACACGACGGCGTGGTGCAAAGGTGGAGAGTTTCTGCGGCAGGGCTTCGCCTACGTGCAGTCGGGAGAGAGAGAGAGAGGAGGGCAGCAGTATGGCGGCTAGGGTTTTGGGGTGTGGGAGGAGGGTGTGCCCCTGCCCTCTTTATATAGAGGGCTTGCTGGCTGCCCTTGCCCCTCCTCCAAGCCCTAGGGCCGGCGGCCACAAGGGTGGAGTGGGGGGCAAGTTCCCCCCCTTCTAGAAGATCCCCTAGGGTTTCCCCTAGGGTTTGGCCGGCTGGGCCGATGGGGCCTTGTGCCCCTAGCCCAATGCGGCCAAGGCACTCCCTCGTAGTCCCACGCCCCCTTCCGACAAGTGGGGCCACGTTGGTCCCACTCCGGGAGCTTCTAGAACCTTCCGGTACAATACCGAACATTCTGAAACAATTCCAAAATCCAAAAACTGCTTTCCTTTATATGAATCTTATTCTCCGAACCATTCCGGAACCTCTCGTGATGTCCTGGATCTCATCCGAGACTCCGAACAAAAACTCATAAACCAATTATCCATTATATCCTAGCATCGAGACACGTTAAGTGTGTGACCCTACGGGTTCGAGAATATGTAGACATGATCTTCTATCAATAAACAACAACGGGATCTGGAAACCCATATTGACTCCCACATATTCATCGATGATCATATCGGATGAACCACGATGTCAGGATTCAATTAATCCCATATATATATATTCCCTTCATCACACGATATTTTACTTGCACGAGATTCGATCGTTGGTATCGGCATACCTAGTTCAATCTCGTTCACAGCAAGTACTTTACTCGTTCCGTAATCCAATATCACTTTGTGATCAACTCCTTAACCACGTGCTTGCAAGCGGTGTTGATATCGATTACCGAGTGGGCCCGAAGTATATCTCTCCGACTTGGGAGGGACAAATCCCATCTCGATACATACAACCCAACAAGTACTTTCCGATCACCTGAGAGACACCTTTATGATCACCCTCTCATAGGATGATGTTTGATGACCTCAAAGCTTTCTTCCGATACCAGGGAGTTGCATTATCTCATGGTCTAAGGAATACAATATTTGACATAATAAAAAGCTTCGCAAAGATGAACACGATGACACGATCTAATTGCTCTGCTTAATTTGGGTCTGTCCATCATATCATTCTCCTAATGACATGATCTCATTATTAATCGACAACTCATGTCTATGGTTAGGAAACCTTAACCATCATTAATCAATGAGCTAGTCCATAGAGGCGTACTAGGAACACGGTGTTGTTCATAAACCACACAAGTATCAAAGTTTCCGCTTAATACAATTCTAGCTTGAAATATAAACTTTATCATGAACAAGAATTATAATAATAACATCTTTATTATTGCCTCTAGGGCATAATTCCAACAATTCCGGCTGTACTGGTCATGGTTATGGCTTTCTTGGCACATTCAATCAATCCTTTATGTTTGGACATCCAATCCATTCCTAGTACTACTTCCAAACCTTTAGTTCCGAGTACTATCAGATTAGCATAAAAATCTATGCCATGGATTCGGATAGGGATGGCTTTGCAAATTTGCCTAGCCTTGGTGGTTGAACCGGGGATTTGAACAATCATAACATGCTTCAGTTTGGTTGGTTGAATCTTACTAGTGCATGCAAATTCTTCGGTGACAAATGAGTGCGATGCACCAGAATCAAACAACACTCGAGGAAGTACTGAATTAACAGAAAACATACCCAGTAAGACGCCTGGTGCTTCCTGAGCTTCTTAAGCATGCATGAGAAAAAGACGGTCGTTGCGGTTGAGCGAGTTCCCTGGGGCAAACCTCCTTCCTGGCTGAACACGACGCTGCTGCTGAGCCGGGGCATTGGTATTGGGGGCTGCGGCATTATTCTTGTTGGGGCACTCGTTGGAGTAGTGACCCTTATTTCCACAGTCATAACAAGTTACTTGCGACTTGTCCTTTGCTGCAACAGGCACAGCATTGCTTCCAGTCCTCGGGGTAGTGTTGGTGTTGGCGGTAGCATTGTTGTTGTTGAACTTGGGTGGGGCACGGTTGAAATTGGTAGAGTTGCCGGGGTTGTTGTGATTTCCTCCGGGCCTTGGGTTTCCATAGTTGGGATAGGTCGGACAGTTCATTGGGGGTCTGTGGGTTCTCGGGGCAAATCTTGGAGATGGGTTAGGGCAATACTTTGGGGTCTGATGGGTTCCTGGCTGATGCATCATGCGACGCTTGCAGTTCTCATTGGCTTGGTTGATCTTTCCTTCCATCTGGATAGCAGGGTCGACAAGGGCTTCAATATCAGCAAAGGGTATATTGACTAACACAGTCTGCATTTCATCATGCAGACCATTCAGGAATCTCTCTTTCTTCTTGGCTTCAGTGTCAATCTCATCCGGGGCATACCTAGCTAATGACAAGAATTTGTCATGGTATTCCACTATGTTCATCCTGCCTTGCTTTAGTCCTCTAAACTCATCTCTCATTCTCTTGATCAAACTAGGTGGCACATGGGTTCTGCTGAACTTGACCTTGAATTCCTCCCAGGTCATCATCTGTCCTCCGGTCATTGCACGAACACTGTTCCACCATGATCTGGCATCTCTGGCTAGATAGTGGGTGGCGAACAGAACTTTCTCGTTGGCTTCCACTCCGATGACTTCCAGGTTGTTTTCCATGGTTTGCAGCCAATCGTCGGCATCTAGGGGCTCTTCCGATTTAGTGAAAACAGGTGGGTTGGTGTTCTGGAAATTCTTGAGCTTAGATCCATGGTTGTCCTGATTTCCTTGGCCTTGGTTGTTGTGGTCTAACTAAGCTATATGTTGAAGGGTAGCTAGGTTGGCTTGACGTTCGACTCTTCTAGCTTCGCGGTCAGAAACCAACATTTGCAAGATCTGCAACATCCGGTCCGGGGATGAACCACTTCCTCCGCGTGGCATCTGAAGATTGAGATAGATCATGAGAAAAGAGGGAAGTTTCTAAGGTTTCGGGACTTTGAAAAGTTTTTTAAAGTTTGACTCAGATTTTCTAGCAACTTGCTTTTCATTCATTCATAGCACACGATACAAACACACACCACAAAACAAGAAAAACAGATGGTTTTAAGAACCATTCTGGAAACTACGATACAGTGGGACCGAATACAACTCACTACGCTAGTGCTCAAGTGCTACTACTCGGAGTCGGTGTAGTCGTCATCCTCATCATCCTCATCGTCATCGATGAAGGCGAAATCTTCCTCATCGGTGAAGAAGTCCATAGCCTGATCCTCCAAAAAATCATCATCGCTGAGATAGGAGTAGGGGTCTCCACGAAGGTTCTCTCCGGCATTCTCTCTTTCCTCCAACTGCATGTCTCTCTCGTGGATGGTCTCCTTCAAATCCAAGATACGATGGCGAAGACGAGCAATGATGCGCTCCTTCTTGTCGAGTAGACGGCAGCGAGACTTGCGATCCTTTGCTAGCATGGCGATGGTCTGATCCTTGGTCTTGATGATGGCGGACTTGTGGTTGGAGTAGTCACG
Organism: Avena insularis; assembly: GCA_023614405.1. Classification (NCBI taxonomy): domain Eukaryota; kingdom Viridiplantae; phylum Streptophyta; class Magnoliopsida; order Poales; family Poaceae; genus Avena; species Avena insularis. The sequence goes on along the minus strand of JAJUPC010000015.1, from coordinate 2,065,333 downwards.
ACAATTGTCCAATTCCTGCTGACGATCGTACATCATGAAGCTAAGGTAGTCCAATTGGGTCTTCAGCTCGGGGTGATATGGGGCTTCCAGTGGCTGTCCATTAGCATCACGCCTTGGGCAACACTCAAAACGGGTACCCTTGATCTGGTTGATACTCTGCCCACACAGACGGGCAAGAGCTTCCTGCATTGGCCCTGGCAAGTCCATCGAGCCAGTTGTTCTCTCTTAAGGTGAACTGAATTCCCTCAGCAGTGGGAGGTTCAATCTTTCCTTGGAGACTTGCAACAATTAGCCACTGCAGATCTTCTCCTCCTTGATCATTGAGCTGAGCTCCGAAGAACTCGGGGTGCGGACGCTCCAAAAGTTCCGAAAGCTGGTCCAAATCCCGCTCAAAGATGAGGTCTCCTCCATTCCCCAACTGATAAAACTTGTTGTACTTCACGTCCATCTATTAATAATATAGGATGAGTAAGTTAGTAGAGTGATCAAGTGTGTCAAATTTTATGTATTTTGAAAGAGTTTTTGAGGAACATGAATTTTCATGAAAGAAGCAAAGTGATAAGAATGGGAATAAGTTTTTGTAAATATTTGCTTCCTTTGGTTTTGAAACTAAGTTTTTGATTCACACGTCCAGTCTAACTAGGGTCTCCTATGGTCAGGATGGCTCTGATACCAACTTGTCAACACCCAGATTTTTAATCCCAGATGCCTGTTATGCCATACATCGCAATCCCAGGATTACCATTTTTGCGAGACATAACAGAATTGGATACCACAGTACATCATCCATTACAAACCATACATAAGGTCTTACACAAATAAGGATCTCATGATCCAGTTCTTAATACAAATCAAGCAGCGGAAATACGTAATAATAAAGGTAGCGTAGGTGAAGCTCTATCTTCGGGATCACAGGCAATGCTGACGATGGGAGATGATCCTAGTTGTCGTAACCTTCCTGGGGTCCATCATCCTGGTACTCCTCTTCATAGTCTGGCCACGGGAATAGCCAGTGACAAAGACATGAGTACTCTTTAAGTACCCACAAACTAATACTAACAAGTGAAGGTTTTTTTTGTAATAGGACACTAAGCTCTAGGGTTGTTTTGCAAAAGCCAAATTTACCTCTACTAAGTTCAGAAGCAAGAGAAAGCTAGTCACACTTTTATAACACCTAAGTGGGAACTTGAATTTCATGTCACAACTCTGTTGTGGTCAAGTCAAAATCTCAATTCATTTTGAAATCATCTGACGGGGGAACAGTATGGCCACTCCAACTATCCATAACCGCGGACGCGGCTATTCGAATAGTTTGACACTCTACATAGATTGTACACTTTCACCACAACCTTCGATACATCCGTCAGGAACAAATCCTGAATTCACCATACTCAGTATGTGGATAATCAATCCTAACCTTTCAATTACACGCCCTAGTATAGACACCTCTCCTGTGAGTTTGGCCTCCCAACCATGACCAACTGTCATCTTGGGTACTGCACAGGTGGACAATCTTCACAAGGTAGCCTCAGCTTAGACCTTGGCCGTGAGAGAACCAATACTAAGGTATATAAGTTTCCAGTCAAGCCCTACCCAATCTTCGGGTATTGTGGTTGTACGGTAAAATTGGAATGGTATCGCATCCAGACAACCATCAGTTTTGAAAAGGGTTAAGGCTCATGCCTCAACATTTTCATCACCAAAATCATCTGGTGTTCGGAAACACATGTCAAAACATCTCAGTAGAATGACTCATCATTCTAAGGTTTTCATAACCATTTTCACCAAGTATTCCCATCTAAAGTTGATCAAGTTTTATGCTTAGCACTAGCATCTACAAGTGGGGGTGAGTACTAATGAAGGGTGGTAAACTAGTGGGGTTCTAACTAAGTTCAATATCATGCCTTAGGATGACATCAAGATTATCTAGCTTAGGCCAAATTTTATGCTCTTTATGCAACCTTCAGTTATCTTTCTAGAAGTCACTTAAGTACATTCTAAGGAAGTAGCTTTAATACAGGAATAACGTATAAAGCTTGCAAGTAAAACTAGGATTAGGTTATCAAGTGGGTATGATCACATATACTTAAGGCATATGGTTGGCATAGTAAGGCTTGCTAAAGTGGAACATCTTGCAAGTGTTAGCTTGCTCAATCAACTAGTAGTATTAGGCTTGCCTTGTGCAGAGCAGTGGTTGAAGTTCTCCTCGGCTTCTTCTTCGTAGTATCCTTCTTCCTCCTCGTATCCTTGGTCGGTACTAGTGTCTATAAATAAATACGAGGTACACAATCACCAAACAATACTTAACTACTTTCAATCGTCACACAAAGGGGTTCTATAGATGATCTAGCATCATCACTAACATTACAAGACTAAAGCATTTGACTTAATGATTTTATTTTTAGAAAAGTAATTTCTACTCATTGAAAAACTACTTAAGATTTAATATTCTCCAAACCAAACATGGGATCATGTTGACACATGTCATCACCACATATTTTAGTACATGGGAATGTGATTTAAAGTGGTGTCACAATTTAATAAGGTTTAACCCTTTTATTTTAAATAAATAAAGTGACTAGAAATGCCTAGGTGGTATTCTTTTATTACTTGAACATTATTTCTATAAGTAAACCCATATATTTTTATATATTCTGGAAGGTATGGTCAAATGTGCTTTTTGAGAGTTGGAATCAACTCAAAAGCTATTATGGTTTAAATTTGAAAAATGTTTAAATGCAGAAAAGCTTCTGCCTTGTTATTTTTACCAAGGCTGATCTATAGATCCAAATGATTTGAATCCAACGGGATTGGATTAATCATTTCAAGGCCTTTCTAACAAAATTGGTTTCATTCAATTTGGTTCACTGAATCGAGCTGGGTTGATTTTTGAAACTAGGTATCGAACTGTGTTTGAATGAAAATAGAAAAATCTAAATTCAAACGAGTGGGCTGCGCGGGAAGGGGAAATGGGCCGGCCCAGTGTCACTCACGTGGCGTGGGCATCGACAGGCGGGTCATCGTCACGACTCGTTAAACGCGAAACAGTACGGGGCGATGTGGTGCGTTGGATTAGAAGTAAGATCAACGGCTGAGGGTCGTCGTCGATGATGAACTAGTCACCGGCAAGCTCGAACACTAGCGGCTTAGTGGGGGTCATGGGAGGCTCACCGGGCTCAGGCGAAGGTCGGCGATGCGGGCGAACGACAAAGTCGATAACGACGAACTCAGGGGTGGTCGCGGCAGCTCCTGGGATGGACGAAATCGACAGCGCCCTTCTTCTCCAGAGGCGGCTTGCCCCGGTGCAATTCCGGCGATGCGCTGCTTGCCTTGCTCCGAGACTGAGGTGGGGTGGTTCTGGGTGAGAGAGGAGTGGAATGGTGTGAAGAATTTGAGCGGGGGAGGCCTCCTTTTATAGGCTCGACAGCGAGACCGAACGGGATGGGCAGGCGACGGTGGCGAGACGGCTACGGGCTGCTAAAGGCATGGCCAAGGGTGGCGATCGAGCGGTGGTCTCCTGGCGATGCTCTAAGGCTTTAATGCGCGAGTAGGGGCGGTGGCAAACGGTCGGGAACGCTCGCTGCTCTACGCGGCAGAGGCGGCGTCTTCGACGGCGAGCGGTGGCTACGGGGTATGGGCGGTGAAATGGGCATGTCTGGCGGTCTCCTGGGACGGTGGGGAGCATGCTGGCGGGCGGTGAGGGATCGAGGTGGTCGGGTTGCGTGGGAACGGTGCGTGCTCTACGGTGCGCGTCGGCATGGTCGACAGCAGCGCGGGCGCCGCATTCCTGGCGGTTCAGTTCTTTGTCCTTGAGGGCTGGTCGAGAGGGGGCGGTGAGGCATGGGCTACCTCCCAGACAAGGTTGGCACGGCTAGTTCTTCTCCTATCCTGCTGTCCACTCTGGGGTGACATGGTGCTCTCGGCCTGTTCACCATTGATGATATTGGCAAGCTTACAATGGTGCTAGGGATTAGTTAGGGTTGTTAGATGATCTACTAAGGCTAGTGGTGTCCATAGAGGGAACAAGTTAGGCCCAAAACACTGCACACTATAGTGTTTTGATTTTGTTTGATTTGAATCTGCAAGGTGTTTGATGAAATGGCCGCATGAATTCAAGTTTTGAATTTTGAAAAGATTTTTGGTGGGTGTGCTAGGCATGTGCTGGTGAGTCTGTGGATGCTTGGGTTTTGAAAGTTGAGCTTGTTTGAGTGGTTTTTGAAAAAGTGGGATCTTCCCATATGATATAGATTCAATTTTAAACTATCCTTTAAACTATGCATTTGAAAGATTTTGGATGATCACAAAGTGGGCCTTGGTACTGTGTTATGAGTACTATCAAGGGGTGCAAAGATCCAAAAAAGTTTCTGTTATGTTTTGAAAGTTAGAGATAGCCAAAGTAGGCATGGGAGTTAAATTGGCCAAAGTGACCATTCACTTATTTTGTTTGTTTTGATTTATTTGTCTTTGGGAAAAGTGTGGGGATTGTTTACATGATGTTTATATCACCTAAGAATCCTCTTACAAGCAAAGAAACACACAAGCATGGCAATTCAAAAGAATCCAAATTGAAATGCTTTTCTTATGCATGCTTTCATATTTTTAATTTGAAAAGTTTTTGTTAACCCTAATTTTGATGATTAGAGTTTGATGATCCAAGTTTAATATTTTTGGGATGTTACATTTGCTAACCACATTAGCTATGATAGAATGTTCCCTTACCTTAGCAGGAAAAGGGATTTTCTCAACATAAGGTTTAGGCAAAATAGGACCAACAGTACAAACTTCAATGCTAGCAGGAACATGGGTAACAATGTCTTTATAAGGAGCATGGTACTTGTCCCAATCCTTTTTGGGAATTTCAATATAAGAGGAAAAAGCCTTAAAACATTTTGCAAGAACTTGAGAGTCAAGACCATACTCATTACTAATATCACGGAAGCCATCAGTTCCCATAAAGGATTTAATGCACTCATAATTATAGTTTATACCTGACTTTCTTACTTTGTCATTATCCCAGGCTTCAGTGTTCTCTTGAATACGGTCTAGGAGATCCCATTTAGCTTCTTCCTTCATACGTTTGAATGATCCAACACAAGAAGCATCTAGTAAATCTTTATATTGTTAGGGAGTTGATGAATAGGACATTTAATCATTAGTAACTTCAATCTCCCCCAAGCTTGAGTTGTACTCTCTCCATCACGAGGCCAAATTTATATATCAAATTCCTATCCTTATGGATCTCACTGGGGGATAAAATTTAGAATAAAAGAGAGGTACTATTTCCTCCCATTCCATGGATTGTCCATTCTTCAGTAGCTTATACCATTCTTCAGCTCTCCCTTTCAAGTATAGAGAGAGTAACTTCTTCTTCACATGTTCAGTTGTCATACTTGACACTTAAATAATCCGCATAATTTATGGATAAAAAGCAAATGATCACCAGGATGTACAGTTCCATCCCCTAAATAATAATTATCCATAACACGATCAACAATGCTTGTAGGTATCTTAAAAGGATCTATCTCAACATGTGGTGGTTCATCTACTACCCTAACAGTGGTAGTAGTTTTCCCAAATAGAAAACCAAGTGGGTTATCCATATTGGAAACAAAGTAACAAACAGAAATAAAAAACAATAATCATAGTAGAAGTTTCCTCTACCAGTTCCACTCTTCAATAGCGCTTCACTCCCCGGCAACGGCGCCTGAAAATAGTCTTGATGACCCACAAGTATAGGGGGTATATCGTAGTACTTTCGATAAATAAGAGTGTCGATCCCAACGAGGAGCAGAAGGTGTTGACTAGTGGTATGGAGCAGGAAATCTCTTTAATACTTAGCAAACGGATTTTTAGGGGTTTTCTGATAAACAAAGAAATAGAGTGCAAGTAATAAAGACAAAAACAATTGCAGCAAGTGGCCCAATCCTTTCTTAGCAAAGGACAAGCTGGTGGAAATACTTATAAGGACCAAACGTTCTCTAGGACACATGGGAATTCTGTCAAGTGCTTTCGCTTCAATAGCTGAGTACCCTTCTTTGGTGTTGTAAGTGTTGTGTGGGTGAACCTGTGCTAATGTACCGACCTTACTTGTACTAATACATACTTGTGATTAAACCCCCTGCAAGCATCCGCAACTACAGGAAAGCAATTAAGGTATAAACCTAACCACAACCTTAAACTCTGAGATCCTACACTCCCTTGTGCAATGGTGTCCTAACGCTTGTTCAGGTTACTGTCACTTCGGCAACCCCACAATTAGTATCCAAATACATAATGCATTCCCCTAGGCCCATAAATGGTGAAGTATCATGTATTCGATGTTCACATGACACCACTAGAAGAATAGCACGACAACTTAAATACTAAACCATTGAATAATATCTCAACACAAATCCACTACTAACAACATGACTTCTCCCATGTCCTCAAGAACTAAACAAACTACTCAAGAGACATCATATGGATCAAGATCAAAGATGATATGGTGATGGATAACAATCTGAACATAAACAATAATCCAATGGTTCCACTCACAAGCATCAACTACAATAGTAATCAACACCAGGAAAGTTTTCCCTAAGAACTATGCAAGTATTCAACACAATTGTTATAGCGGGATGGAGTGGTGATGATGGTGCTGGTGGAGATGATGGTGTGGATGATGATGATCCCGATGAAGTCTAGCTTGATGATGGTGTTGATGGCGACGATCTCCCCTCTCTGGGAAGGAATTTCCTTGGCAGAAATCTATTTTCCGGAGAGCTCTTTCTCTCTCGGTGTTTTCCGCCCCGCGGAGGCGGCGAAATCTTTCTATGGTCGCTCCCCTTGTTTTAGGGTTTCAGGGAGAAGATATAGGCGATAGGGCGGAGCCAGAGGCGGGCCACACCCCCTGTAGGCACGACCTAGGGGTGGCCCCACGCCTGGGGGTGTAGGCCCCCTGTGGCCCATCTCCGCCTCCCCTTCTGGCTTTCTTCGTCTTCTGGGAAACTATGATTTTCCGTAGTTTTTTGGTATTTTTCTGATCTTCGCGAAATTGCATCAAAATACCTCTTTTTCTATCAGAAACTAACTCCAGCAGTTCATCCTCCAAGAATCATCCAACATGCAAAAACAGATGAAAATACATAAGTAACACCTCTTAATAAGAAATATATCAATGAATAGAGGCAAATTATGATATAGAATGGTGATGCAAATTGGACGTATCAACTATCTCATTCTAGGGTTAGGGTTTAGCCTGATGACTGTATTGTTTCATTTAGTTCAAATATCTCATCTCGTAGCCCCAAAGTCGCAAGATGTGAGGGATTTCACGACTAGTATAGCATGGCGACACTGTGTTAGTTAATATTATTTCATCTCGTAGCCCCAAATTTGAAAGAGGACAAATATTTTCGATATTCATATAGCATAGGCATGATATGTCCAGTGGTAAGCTAAGAAAAGGATTCTCGGTCCACGACAATGACTCCTTTCGACACACCAAACTCAAAATGAGTTGTTGTCGTGGAGACTGAATCCTTTCTTTGCCCTACCACTGGACATATCATGCCCATGCTATATGAACCGTGGAAGTATTTATCTTCTTTTGTCTTTGGTGATACGAAGATATTAGATAGCGTGAATTAAATGAAATAGTGAACTATGTAGTTTCAAATATCTCATTGTAGCCCCAAAGTCGAAAGGAAAGACATTACTTTATTATTCGTATAGCATTGGCGACATTGTTATATGAATCATGGAATGGTTTCTTTCCTTTCGTCTTTGGCGATACAATTAAATGATAAACTATGTAGCCCCAAAGTCGAGAGGGGACAAATAAGTTTGTGATTCGTATAGCATGGCTGTAGAGAAACACAAGGAAAGGAGATCAGGGTCGGCAACCGAAAGGAGTTGTTGCTATCGAGACTCTGTCTCCTTTCCTTGTGTTTTAATGTTGCCATATAGGAAAGTATTTCTCTCCTTTCGACTTTGACGAGACAAGGTTACGAATTATATGGGGTAATGAGCAAAAATAGGAATTTGTTCTCATATAGGAATTTGATCTTATAGGAATTTGTTTTCGTGCTCATAGGGATGCGCCATGCCCGGGACTAGGATCTGTCGGGCTGGCACTTGGAGGTGCTACCTTCATCCGGAGCACGCAGGTTGGTGAGGAATTCAGGCCCCACCGTCGATCCGGAGCTTCTTTGGTGGCCGTCGCGTGGGCCACGAGTGGTGCAGAGAGAGCCGTCCACCGAGGAGGTGGTACGTCACCATCTCAGGGAAGAGGACGAGCAATACCTAGAAGATTTTTCAGGGATCCCACGTGAGTCATGATCCCATGATGGTTCCTACTCTTTGGGTGTTGACCACCCGCGACTAAGTAACCGGGAGTGTCTGTGTTTAGAACTCGAGACATGGATCTATATATAGTGCGTGTATTTAGAACTTGAGTAATATTATATTGTTATGAATCTTGTGTGCTTGTCGATGATGAATGTGACATTTGGGTACTTCTTGTATATTTTGTGTCACTGATGTGTACATTTTTTCTATCATTTTGGTATTTCTGTGTATACTGTGTATATTCTGGTGTATATAGTGCATTTCGAGCAGTTGTTTTACTCCTATTAATAAGACCACCGACGAACATACTGACTACCCCCGACGAATATTTGTTCGCATGCGGTAGTGCGTACTACCCCCAGCGAATTGGTCCATGCGCCGACAATAATAAACATTACCCCCGGCAGAAAAGGAATGCATCGGCGATGTGGCATTACCGCCGGCGAGGCCGAACTCGCCGGCGGTAGGCAGATTTGGTGCACCGACGGTGAGGTTTTCCCTACTAGTGGTCGTTGCTCACTACTAGGGAAAACCCTATAGGAGATAGGCTTATAGGAGACGCACTCTTCAGAGATGCGCCTCCACTAAATATACAAGGCACACGGGTTAATGGTGTTCCTTGTATATTTGAATACTGGAGGCGCATCTGTGAGGGGTGTGTCTTTTATATTTCATGTACGGACCAGATCTGGGTGTCTCCCCTTATTCGAGGCGCATTTACCGTATATGCGCCTTTAGTACTTCAACTAGACGCCTTGAGTAGTTCAACTACTAGAGGCGCATATAGAGCTAGTGCACCTCGAATAAGGCAGGTGGGCCCTGGTGGTGGTCGGTGCCCAAATATTGGAGGCGCATATGCAAATATGCGCCTTGTGTTTAATTAGATATTGGAGGCGCATGACCCATATATGTGCCTCAAGTAACTGAGGTGGGCCTAAAGCCTACCCAGGCCCACCTCCATGAGCCAAAAAGTATAAAATATGGTATCAGAATACTCGAGGCGCATCCTATACAAGATGCGCCTTGTGTTCTTTAATTATACAAGGCGCATCTTGTATGAGATGCGCCTCGAGTATTTTGGCACCACCTTTTTCACTTTTTGGCACACGGAACCACCTAGCACCACTCACTTCACTCTACACTTTGCTTCTCCTCCACAAAGAGAGATCTGGTCGCCCCTCCTCCTCCCCACCTTATTTGCCCTATTGTTTCAACATAGAAGCTTGCTAAACCTCCATTGGTGGACACACATATGTATGTGAAAGATATTTCACTTGTAGATCTACAAGATCTCACTTCACTTCTCCTTCGGCTCTCCTACTCCTAATCGTCTTTGGAGGAAGCGTGAAGGCGGTGTTGCATGTATGCGTGTTGTTGGCGACACCGACTAGATTGTGTTGCGTGCTTCATTTATTTTGTGTAGGGATTTCACTTTGGGTTGCCAATGTTTCGTCGGAATGTCGATTCATTTCTGTTCCGGTGAATTTCTGGCACCCGACGAATGTCCTCTCTTTAGGGGAGGTCATGTCGATTTTTTCGGTGATCGACGCTTGTGCTCTAATTATTCTCTTGCTCTTTGTATATCGTGCAGGAGACCTTGGTCCAACCACTGAGCACACCCCTCATGGATAGGTGGATGAGTTGTGTCAGGGACGTTCCTCTCAATCTACCGCACGTGAAATACCACGTCTGCATAAATGATTGCATCATCTACCGGGGCGAGGACATGGAGAAGACCACGTGGCCGGTGTGCTAGACCTCTCGATACAAGAGAGGGTACAAGAAAGCTCCTAGAAAAGTGGTGTGGTACTTTCCTCTAACTCCTCGTCTGGAGAGGTATTTCATGGACCCTAAGGAAGCACAAATCATGCGCTGGCACGCGGAAAGAAAGAGGCCAAAAGACGAATATCCATAAAAGTAGGAAATGCTAAGGCACCCTTCAGATGCTAGCCAGTGGAAGGCGTTGGACCTCGAATATTACCAATGGTTCGGCAAAGAGTTAAGGAACCTCAGGCTAGACGTTAGCACCGACGAACTCAATCTGTTCGAAAGCCAGAGCAACACACATAGCACATGTCCCGTGTTTGTATGGATCTACAACCTCCCCTGGCTGTGCATAAAGAAGAAGTATGTAACCACGAGTATGTTGGTTGAAGGGCCAAAACAAACTGGTATAAACATCAAGCTGTATCTCATGCTGCTAAAAGAGGAGCTGCCACGTTATTGGAAGATGGAGCCTGTACGTGGGACGTCGTCGCACAATACTATTTCGATATGAGAACGACGGTGATCACGACGGTCTAATACTATCCTGGATACTAATACTTCTCGGGGCAGGTGGTCCAAGGATTCCGTGGGTGATTAGGTACAAGGATAATACAACGTATCGCCAGCTACAGAAAGATCCCGGGTCCGGAAAAACCGTGTTTCAGGGGTCTCGAAAATGTATTCCCAAGAATCACGTCTAGAGAAATCTAGGACATCTGTTTGATGGGACAATCGAGCTCCAAGGAATCCCAGACAAGAGGAGCAGCGCAGAAATCGATGAGTTGTTGAAAAACTAGAAAGAGTGGCCTATGCTGGAAAAGAACCAAAAGAAGCCAGAGTCGATGTTGAAGGTATGGAAGACGAGGTATGTTTTCTGGGACTTGCCATACTGGAATCTCCTTCGTGCGCCTCATAGCCTTGATCTCATGCACATCACGAATAACGTGGGCGAGAGTGTGGTTGGCACCATCCTTAATACCGACAAGACCAAAGATGGGATGAAGGCAAGGAATGACTTGAAGCATATGGGCATCAGGAAGGACCTTCAACTAACTAGTGACGATGAAGCTGATGATCAGTCGAAGGAGGAGGAGACGAAAACACAAAATAGTCGTCGCAAGGGAAAAAGGGTCAAGAAGGCCAAAGTTAAGCTCAAGGCCGCGTGCTTCACTCTAAGTAAGGAAGAGGCCACATAGTTTATGAAGTGCCTTCTCGGAGTTAAATTTCCAAACTACTACGCGGGGAAGATAAGCAAATGGCTAGACGAGGCGAAGCAGCGCTTTAGCGGGATGAAGTCTCACGATGTCGCCATGCTGATGACGCAGGTACTTCCGGTTGCGATCCGAGGGATAATGGACGAGCACGTCTGTGCAACGTTCTTTCGCCTCTGCAACTTTTTTGATGTCATCTATCGGAAGTCGATATGCATTAAGAAGCTCACGATGCTACAAGAGGAGATCGTGATGATAATATGCAAGATCGATATCTACTTTCCTCCCACATTCTTCGACATCATGCTTCATCTGCTGCTCCATGTTGTGGAGGATATCGTCCAACTCGGGCCATCGTTTTTGCGAAGCATGATGCCGTTTGGAAGGCTGAATGGACGCATCAAAGGATACATTCGTAACAAGTCCTGTCCAGATGGAAGCATAGAAAACGGCTTCCTAGCCGAAGAATGCATATCTTTCTGCTTGAACTTTCAATGAACCGAGACCCCTGTTCGTCTGCCATTCAACAGGCACCTTGGGAGGCTCGCTGGATGGTGTCACCACGAGGGTCAGCACGCAAAGCATGTCAACTTCGAGGACCAAACCAGGGACTTTTAAAGAGCAAACCTGTGCGCGCTATAATACCTGCAGGTGGTCGATCCATATATACATGAGCACAAAGAGTTTATCAAGAAGAAGTACACTGACTGAGGCCAGGTGAGGACGGAGGAAGATGTAATCAAAGAGCACAACTCCGGTTTCACACGGTGGTTTAGGGAGAAGGTTCTTGCTAATCCACCGTAAGACGAGCCTTCAGAGGATGCGAAACTCATATCCTCCTTGTCACAGGACGCCTCACACAACTCGATGACCTATCAGGCATAGGACATCAACAGATACACGTTATACACTAAGGAAAAGGACAATAATTGAGATTACCAGAACTCAGGGGTAACGGGGATATTCTACACCGACAACATCCCGGAAAGATACTACTGAAGGATCGAGGAGATATGGGAGGCCGAATACGTTACAGAGAAGGTACCGATGTTCCGTGTCAGGTGGGCCAAGAGCGTCAAAAAAGAAGACCGATATTTCACCACCATGGTGATACCACAAAGTCAAATACCACCGGCGCGAATGTACCCGCGAGAAATGAGCCATGGGTTTTGGCTAGCAAAGTCGACCAATCCTTCTATATTACCAACCTGTCAAAGCAAGACTTTTACCAGTACGGTGACCCGAAGATGGAAGATGGATACGGCGACCAAGAACGATACACCACAAGCCTACCTAAAAAAGGACCCCCATTCAAGAGAAGAAGTGAAAACGTCCCGGAGCTAACCTATTCAACCGCGACAAAGAAGGGCAAGAAGACCATTGTCAAGAAACGCTAACTAACTCCGACGAAGCACGATGTGTCGCGCTTGTGTGTGTGTGGCATTATTATGTATCGACAAATTCTTAATTATCACTTTTGTATGCTAATTGGATGGAATATTATGTATCGAAACATTCTTAATTATCACTTTTATTGTTTTGACAATATTTAGATATTTAAAATATTTACTATTTTTTATAGTACATATTAATTTTAGACTATTTTTTATAGTTCATATTTGTTTTTTTTAAGTTCTAAAAAGGTGGCTTCTAGAAATCGAACTTGAGAGGCCAGGGATAAAAAGGTTGAGTGTCTAACCACTGGTCTACGAAGTGTTTTGCGAATAAACAGGCGCTACTTTCGTTTTGAATAAAGGTCCACGATTATACGAGGCGCATCCTGGCAATATGCGACTGGCATAAGTTATACAAGGCGCATATTGCCAGGATGCGTCTCGCGTAATCTGCTAGCCGGCTAAAGTGTTGATCGAGAGCTTCCTCTCGCTCTCTCGATTCAGTTCAGTCTACAATGCGTCGATCATCTCCTGCCGCCGTCCGTCGTCGAGCTACTGTCGAGTCCGCCATCGTCGAGGAGGAGAAGATCCTGCACTGCGACGGTGTGCCACCCTCCCCTCCCCCTTCCCCTTTCCACTTTCCTCCTCCCCCCTGCGCTGCTCCTCTGTAGTTGACCTCCTACCGCCACCTGTCGCCGCCAGAAAGAGGAGGAGAAGAGCCTGTGCCGCGACGGTGACCCCCCTTCCCCTTCCCTGTCACCCTCGGGATTGTCGGTATCGACCATGTTTCCTCTCCGACCGCACCTCCTTATCCCCCGATTTCGGCACCGCTGAGCCGTCTCCGACCTCACCGTCGTGTTTTATAGCGCCTCGGTGAGCTCCTCTACCTCCAGAACCTCGCCATGGTCTCTTTTTACCTCTATTCACGGTTCACCCTCTCTGACCTAAATCACCGCCACAAGAGGCCTCTTCTCCGGCGATCCCCGACGCCCACCGTCCTCGCGCCACTGGGAATTGTTCCAACACAGCCCCAAATTTCTCCCACAACCCCTTCCCCTCGCCAGCCATGCGCGGATGGGTTTCCTGGACAGTCCCCACCAGCGTGCCCCGTTTCTTGCAGCTATTCAGAGGCAGCGAGAACACCTCGACAGATTCAGTGTCGACGGTATCTTCAGTTAGGACAGAGAGTTCAGTAGCTCTCCGAATATGCGAAGCTCCGGTCGGGTTAACCCTGTACTCTTTTCCTACGCTTTTTCCACCTCTCATCCAAGCAATGATTACCGCCTTTTTCGTGTTTTAGGATTCTCTGTTTTGCAAAGAAACATTATTAGATTATTACTTTGTTCTTGTTTATTCACGAAAGGAGCCCTGAGTTTAGTCATTCCCGCGAGGAAATTCAAACTGAGGGTCCGTTTGACTCCTAGGATAAAAAATAACGTAGGAATATGAAAAATATAGGATTGCAATGGCATACCCATTCCAATCCTACATGAACTCATATGAACGGAAGTTTTTTTATTCCAACAATAGGAAAAACAAAGGATTCTTAAAAAGAGGTAAGAGTGGATGTTTGATTTCCTATGAAATTAGTGCAAAGGAATCCTTAGTAAAAAATTCTATGGGAATCAATCCTACAAATCAATCAAAGAACATATATATTACTCCCTCCGACCCGAATTACTGTTCGCGTTGGTCATTTTGCAAATAAGTCCTCGCGAAATCCCCGACAAACCCTAAAGTCCATTTGCTCGTCTTCCTCACTCGTTGATTGCTCCGCTCCGGTCAGCGGCTCGCCCGCCGACGTTGCCACCCGCCCCCCGCCGCTCCATCCTCCCAGCCCCACGCTGCTGCACCCCCGAGCTTCTCTTTCTCCAACTCCCATCCAGATCTACCAGCGTCGCGGCCCCTCCCCTCCTCCACACGTTCTTCCTGGACATCAGCCACGAGGGGAGGCGCGAGAGGATCCCCTCCTCCTCCTCGTGCTCGTGGTGGTGGAAGGCCTAGGCACAGAGACGATCTGAGGGAAGGGACGAGCCGAGGGCAGGGAAAGCGGCGGTGCTGCTGTCTCAACCCCTAGCGTCAGCACGAACTGCTGCCACCGGCGGGCGAGAAAAAGGCGGCGCCTTCCTCGAGCAGAAGCTTTCGGCCACCACTCCAGAGGCATGTGCAAGTCCGGCACCTCTCCTTGGTTGGTCAGCACCACCTTCCCCTCTCACGTTTACATGTACTAGATCCCCAACAACAGCTGCTTCAATTTCATGCATTTATCAGTCAAAAGTGAATAAGAACAGTCCAAGAATCAAAATTTATGAGTGTAAGGTGGGAGAATTACCATGTTTAATCTTTGATGAAATCTAATGTAAGGTGGGAGACTTACCATGTTTAGATCATTGTCTTTTGCCTCTAGATGTTTAAATGTTTTTTCATTGTTAGCTGCTAATTAAGCTGTTTTATATTGAAATGGATCGGTGAGCTTGCTAATTTTCCTCCTGTTAAATAATCTATCGGATAGATAGCCTAGTCACAATCATAGTTGTCAAAAATCTGGATCGCCCAGGTCGAGGAACGGGGTCGAGGGTCGCTACCTCAACGAACAAGGATCGATATGGAGTATACATCTCCAGGACGACGATTCGGGGCGTGGGTCACGATCCACTAAATCCTTGAGAAAATTCTCCAGAGCGCAGTTCCTCAGTCCTTGAGTTGGATGAATCATGTTTCAGGTTCTCAATGTTCCAACATTCTTGCGAGTATACAATTGAATGTTGATAGCGTAAAAGTTTTGGACGAGTTTTCTTATTTATGACTTATGAGCACACTGGGGATATTAAATCTAGGTCAAAAGTGATCATTCATTTCCATATGGCATCATAAGGTTTCTGAAAATAGTCTTATCTTTTTGTAGTCCTGTTGAAACTTTAAAGGGCATTTTGCGTATTATCAATAATAATAATAGCTGCATGTGGAAGTTCTGAGCGATTTATGAATGTAGTTGTAACTCACCTACTTCAAAATAAATTAGATGTCCATTTCTAATTCAGTATTAACACTGATCTATGTAAAATGTAAGTAGAATAACTATACTGCTTATAGTGTTACATTCATGGAAGTGCTAGTTTAGTATGTTGTATAGAGCATGAAAAATTGCTAGTTTGATATGACATGGTTACTTTTCATGGCAATTTGATGTGTTTCATTTTTGTAGTGAATTTTCCCAACCTGTATATTTTCCTATGTCGTGCAGGCCAGAGAGACCGTGCCCGCCATCACCGCCGAGTATGAGACCACCATCACAGATGTCATGAACGTCAATGCCATGGGGAGTCCCGTCGCCACGCCAGGAGACATCCTCGCGTTCCCATTACCCGGTATGATTATGATCCCATTGATTATGTCAGTGTTAATAAAAAAGTGTCAATAATCTTAGTTTACTAGATCGTCATGCTGCATTGATCTGCCTAGTCTACCGTTGTGTAAATGCAATTGTCTATCCTTAGTGTTTGAACAGAATGTAGTATGAGATGAGCTCAGTTTCTTCTGAATAAAAGAGCCATGTGCACACGGTAATTCTGTAATGATGTCATTGTTGGATACATTCAACAGAGCAAGGTTCTTAGTTGGTACTTTCAGTTCCTATCAGTGGTTCGGAAAGACATGCATTCAGGTTTGGAGTTAGTACTTTGATATACGATATACTGAACCATCGCATAAGTTGTTGGTATGCTCTTATCGGTCAATTGGAGGTCACATTGTAACTTTTGCTGCATTATGCCTTGCTGTTTTTAAATTTAGCCTCTTACCATTTGGTTTACATGTGAAGATTCACTTCAGTAAGCCAACATAAGTAACCAGCACATTGTTCAGTCTGATGAACTGTCCAGCTATTTCTTTCCATTAATGTTTGAGGTTCAAAGTGTATCTATGAAGATACAGTAAGCAAATTATTATGCAGAGTACTCAATTTTTCAAGGTGGATTGCTGTTTTTTCTGCTTGTGCATCCTCATTTCCAAAGTGTGCTTCTATGATGATGGTTGCTATTATGATGATGGTTGCTATTTATTTCTATGTTCAGCATGTGCATCCTCATTTCCAAAGTCTGCTTCAGACCATGGATTTCTTGTGGCAAATGGAACCTACGTGTGCAGTGCAGTTGTAGGCCAGGAAATCTCAATTAAAAGTCAACTTATACCTTCTCTCTTCACAAAGCAGCATTACTGCTGAAATATATTGTGGCTCCTCGTAATCCCTGCCTTTTGTTAAATGCCAGACATTGTTAAATATTAAATACCATTGTTATTTTGAAACTTCAATTCTTTTGGAACGGAGGGAGCAATGTCTAAACAGCTGTTGAGTTGTTTAGATACATTTTACTTAAAAGCTTAGCAGAACTCACTTCAATTTTCTTTCCAATACTCCTGATTCCTGATTGATGATGCATCGCTTATGTCTTTTGTGACTATATTAATTGAGGGGTTTATTACTTCATTACGAGTGCAGGCCTGATGACCTCTGCAGACTATTTAGAAAATTTGGCCGTGTTAAGGACATATTTGTGTACATCAGCATCCAAGAAAAGGCCGTGGAAAAGCAACAGTGTGTCTGCGGGATTTCTGTTGTTTTGTTTCAAGAAGCATTTCTTCAAATAATGTCTGCTGAGACGAGGACTAGGGAAAGAACCAGGTGCTAATTTTAGTGCATTGCTCTCGTGCACGTATTACCTGTTGTTTCAGTCTAAAATGCTGAAGCTCTACAATTTGTCTCTCTTCTGCAGCAGTAGAGGCATGTCAGTTCATGGTCAGTTTGAGCTACACATCAAATGGTCAGTTCATCGCTTATGTCAGTTTGCACATTAATTACCTTCAATTTTGCCACCTCATTCTGCGCAGCAGGAGGTGGGCGGAGGGACCGAGGGAGCCGTGATATCAGGCTGGAATGGCCACAGGAGCAGGCCGGCAGTGGAGTGAGGAGCTGAGGTGGGGAGGACGATGGGGGCTCGGGGAGCGGCGGAGGAAGCTCCAGGGACGGTGCCGGGGAGGGGCCTCCACCTCCCCCGAGGACGGCGCTAGGATCGAGTCGATCACGAATTCCCAGGCGGCACGGGATCAGCGCCGCCGGGATTGCGTCTTGAGGGACGGACGACAGGGATTGGCCTTCGCCTCCTCCGGCACTCGATCATGCCTGGTCCGCCTCAGCCTCGCGCACAGCGACGACGTGATCTCACGCGTACGACGACGGGAATCGTGCACAGGGACAATGACGAGGTCGCGCGAGGACGACGGGAATCTTGGGGACGACGACGATAGCGAGGCGGACGACGGGAATCGCGGGATCGCTGGCTGACGACGGACGACAAATTTGGATTTTGAATCTAGCCAAATTTATAATGATTTGAATAATTTTGCGTTTATTTGCAAGTTTGGATTTGAACTGACCCTGCGGCCAGTAATTCGGGCCGGAGTGAGTAGGAAAAATTTCTATAGGATTTAGTTTTACAAAAAAATTATGCAAAAATCCTTTGAATCTCCCGAGTGTGGCAAACGTGATGGATGGGGTACACCGGAGATGTTGCAATAATCCAGGAAGCCGAAGAAAAGAAAGAAAAAACAGGAAAACGCTATCCTAATACTACCCCGTCGCTCGCGCTGTCTTGACGACCCAGCATGGCGGCGGCGGCGAGGCGCGCCGCCACCGGCCTCTTCCCCATGCTCCGCTCCTCGCCGTTCCTAGCCCGTCCGCGACGCAGCGATTCCCTAACTCTGCCCGCCTTCCTTCGCCCCCGTCGCCTCCCTCCCCACCCCGTCAGGCCCTTCTTCTGCTCCGCGGCCCTTTCCTCCTCCCCGGCCGCCTCGAACGGCGGTGCCCCGGAGAGGGCCCCGGACCTGCACCTGTACAACACCAAGTCCAGGAAGAGGGAGCTGTTCCGTCCGCGGGCGCCCGGCGGGGAGGTCGGCATGTACGTCTGCGGCGTCACGCCCTACGACGACAGCCACATCGGCCACGCCCGCGCCTATGTCGCCTTCGATGTCCTCTTCAGGTTCGTCCAGTAGCGCTCCAGGTCCGGCATTGCTGGATTTCATACCGATTTTGATCTACTCAATCGTGCTGTGTCAGTGTGTTTGGGTAAAAGTAAAACGATGGAAACAGGAAGACACTTTCGCAAGTTCAGATGCAACATTGAAACCTAGATATTCAGCTTCGAGACGCTGTTTGGTTGTTACTAATACACACACATTTGTCATTTGTCATTTGTGACATAATTTAGGAAGTTATGAATACTGCAGTAGACTGCGCTATAATGGTTCGGTTATTTGACTAAACATGAATATGCTGGTAAAATTTGTCCATGGGTTTACGCGGCACGATAATCTGGTATTCTAAAACACCATGTCTGTAATGCCACCACAGAACATACGGTCCTGTCTTGTTTTCCCTCAGTATGTTTTTTCCTGATAGGAGATAGAAAGAACTGAACTCTGCTTGTCTATGGTCTCATGACATGTACTTATGGAACTTATGTGCATGTTAGGTACTTGCGTTATTTGGACTACGAAGTACGCTATGTCCGGAACTTTACTGACATCGATGACAAGGTGATTTTTTTTTGTCATACAAGTGATGCCGGTTTCTTAGTTTTGTAAACTATTTTAACATGGAACAGTAGAAAGAAATTTTAAACACAAATTGCATCTGCACAGGAAACCTGAGTTGCACTTCTGGAATTCTGTAGATAATTGCAAGAGCTAACCAATTGGGGGAAGATCCTTTTAGCTTGAGCAAAAGATACTCTGAGGATTTTCTGTCTGACATGGCTAATCTTCAATGTCTCCCACCATCCGTGGAGCCCCGTGTTTCAGATCACATCGAACAAATTGTAAAGATGATTAAACAGGTAAGTTGTACTTGTAGTATGCCTCACCGGTCTTGTGTGCACTGTGCAGTACTTTATATATTTATGCAGTTATTTTTTTTTGATATTTTCATTTGTTTTCCTACCGCTTTCTGTAGTAGCCTCATTAGGTGTATTTGGTCTCACATTTGGGTGAAATGTCCTTGTTTTGACATACTCTTATCCAGAGCATTCAGTTGTTAAAACTAAAACATGCTGCTTTCATGGATGGGTCAATGCATTTGGGATCAATTTTTAAGTGGATTTCCATGTTTGCTGTGTAAAAAAAACAGTCATGTGCAAAGGACATCCACTGTGAAAGTAGGTTGTTATCATGGCAACTTAATTTTCCATTCCATTTAGTATACTCCACAGATTGCTGGATGTGATGTATCCTACATATATATGACAATGTTGAATGTGCTGTATCCTACATATGCAGCTGTGGACATGTTACGGCTGATATGAGTTCTGGTGCTCATATAATATGCTTAAACAAGTCCAAAATAAGTGGAACACTTCAAGTTCTCATATTTTCAGAGTGCCAATGTTATCATAATAGAGTTCTTTTCTTTTGGTTTGACTTATGCTACTGTTCTTGAACAGATCATCGATAATGGTTGCGCATATGTAGTAAGTGGGGATGTTTATTTCTCTGTTGACAACTTCCCTGAATATGGGAAGTTATCTGGTCGAAAATTAGATGATAATAGAGCTGGTGAAAGGGTTGCAGTTGACGAGAGAAAGAAAAACCCAGCTGATTTTGCTCTATGGAAGGTAATACATGTCCCCATTTCCATTGTGTAGATTTTTTTGTGTCTGTCTCTGAAGAGATGATTTAGAGATTTGGTTTAGCACCAAGTTAGTTGATTCTATGTGAACTGTAGGCTGCAAAAGATGGGGAGCCATGGTGGGATAGCCCGTGGGGGCCGGGTAGGCCAGGATGGCACATCGAGTGCAGTGCCATGAGTGCACAGTATTTGGGTGATTCTTTTGACATACATGGTGGAGGGGAGGACCTGATATTTCCACACCATGAGAATGAAATTGCTCAAAGCCGTGCAGCATGTTGTGACAGCAGCATAAACTACTGGGTACACAATGGTTTTGTCAATGTAAATGGCCAGAAAATGTCTAAATCGCTTGGTAACTTTATCACTATACGCAAGGTAATGACTTGACTACCTTATCACTTCCTTTTCTGTATAAGTATGCCTTGCTTTCTCAAAGATTGCCAACCTTTTCAGGTTATAGAGCTGTACCACCCACTTGCGCTGAGGATGTTTTTACTTGGTACTCACTACAGGGCCCCGATCAACTACACAGTAGAGCAGCTTAATGTTGCTTCAGATAGATTGTACTACACTTATCAGGTATATTCTATCGTAATGGCTTCATGCTATTGCGAACTGCTTACATGCCTAATAACAGTTTGTGCGAATACTATGGCTGGTGGGTCTCTGTGCACGTTGGGGTGCTGGGTACAAAAATGTAGAATAACGTCATCCAGTATAAACAAGGTTAAGACAATCTGGACTATTTTCTTGTAAATCATAAGTGCCTGTTGGATATGTGGACCACTTTCTTGGCTGCAGGAGGCCTGGGATCTTTCAGGCCTTCATATTTTGGCTTTTCTTATAAAAAAGCATGTGTACATATTCCAACAGTGATCATCCTACTGAGAAAAGTAATGCCAGTGAACCTTAAAATGGCATGCATAACCGTTATTCTTAAGCCAACGTACTTATGTATCTAAAGGCAAATTTAGTCCATTCTTTCACGAATTAATTAGACACACTATGTTGTTGTCTCACATTCTTGAACAGGGTGGTATCATGATTTTGGTACTAATTCTTCTGTACACTCATCAATAACTGAATACTCATTGCTCTACCCGGACTTAGCCTATGAGATTGCCGCTGGGTCTTGTTATCCCAGTCATAACTTTTGATCTGAACTTCTTGTGGCCTAGTCTGCCGTAATCTGAAGAAGCACTGTGTTTCCTAAACTGGTATCTTTTGATATATTTTTGACCTACCTTCTTCTATCCTGTCTGTTTAAAGTGCCGACATATCAGCCCAAAATTTGTAGTTGATATTCCAGCCATGTTCTTGTTTCTCCTGCACTATGTCACTTGACAATGTTCGTTTAACTTCCATAGATTACAGCAGTAGTCATTGTGTGTCTCTGACTGAAGTTAGTTAATTTCTGTATTCATGCCTGAGGCTAGGAAATTGCCGCTTCTGACTGACTAATCTGAATTTTTGACTGGTGGTGGCACTGAAAGTTACATTTCACCATTCATGTTATTTCATATGGGATACTTTAATGCCATTACTTCTAACTAATGGGCTTATACTAGAGTATTTCCTATTTACAGACATTACGGGATTGTGAAGTGAGTACCCAGCAGGACCAGAGCAGTAGTGGAGATTCATTGCCTGCTACTACCACACTTTGCGTTGAAAAGCTTCACAAAGAATTCGAGACTTCAATGTCTGATGATCTACATACTACAGTGGCGCTAGCTGCTATTTCTGAGCCATTGAAAGTTATGAATGATTTGCTGCATACTCGTAAGGTAAAATCAATGATAGATTTCTGGAGGTACATGTATTTTAGATTCGCTACTCAGGTAGTGTCTGCGTGTTTCTTACGCAAAGGTAGAACTAGTACCTACTCGTATCGACTTTCCTCTTGTGTTTGAGCAGGGAAAGAAGCAAGAGAAACGATTGGAATCACTTTCTGCCCTGGAAGAGAAGATAAGGACGGTCCTCTCTGTTCTTGGGTTGATGCCTTCAAGTTATCATGAGGTGAGTGCCATGTTCTGTTAACCGAAAACACTTTGTTGGTTGACATACTGCTTGTTTCGCCTGAGGAACAATTTTGTTCTCCTTTGGAGGATTACTGTCGCAATATATGCCAGTCAATATGTTCTTAGTTCCATTTTGTGCATTGTGGTATTCATGCTGGTCATGCAGATCCAACTGGTAAACTGCTAGTATCAGGTAAGCTGAGCTGGTACAAGTAATATGCAGTAACATCGTCTTAGGGCCCACACCTTTGAGCCTTGCCTTATTGATGATTGAGGACGCAGTAACATCGTCTTAGGCCCCACCTTTGAGCCTCCCTTATTCATGATTGAGGATGCAAAGGGCTCCTCTGTTTGAATAGCTCAGGAAAAAGCAATTCACTCGAGTATATATATTCTGCTGATAAATAAAAGTGAAATAAAGTACAGTTAGTGATCACCGTTTCAAGTTTTGAAGTCACTTTATATCTAACAATACAATTCATGAATGATAATGCAAGTGTAGCTTTCTCACTAGTCAGTAAGCTGTACTTAGTTTGAAAGTGTAGCTGCATTTTGCTGCACCATTAAATTCGATCCTAGTCGGTCATGAACCGAAACTACTTCCCAGTTTTCTCAGCAGGTTCCGCGGTTGTATAATTTAGTTGGGATAAAACAATGAGAATGATCTTCTTCTTTTACTACACTAACGAGGACCTTGTCTTGTCAGGCCCTGCAGCAGCTGCGGGAGAAGGCGCTGCGGCGAGCGTCCATCACCGAGGAGCAAGTGCTGCAGAAGATCGAGGAGCGGACCTCGGCGAGGAAGGCGAAGCAGTACGCGAGGTCGGACGAGATCAGGGACGAGCTGGCCACCCTTGGGATCGCCCTCATGGACGGGCCCGACGGCACCGCCTGGAGGCCGTCCGTGCCGTCCTCCGAGCAGGCGGTGGTTGCCAGCAGCACATGACCAGCGCCGGCATGGGATTAAGGGGCGTTCGACAGTTTTGATTGCGACATTAATTAATCCCAGTAAGATTGGTCCAAATACTGCACCGGTCATATTTCCTTTTTCAGTTTATATGTTTTTTTTTGAAGTAATGTTTATATGTTGTTTCATGTATGTACTTCAAAACTTGTTGAGAATATATATAGGAGATCGGCTAGCAAACGGAGGGAAGCTACATGGCCTAATTTTTTTTTCGAGTGGTCCACCAAAAAATTTCATTTCATCAAACACATGGGCTAATTAAGTAGGATTCGATAAGGAAGTGACAGAAAGTAGCAGCTTCCTTCTCCGAGGAGGAGACCATCTTCCTTCCTCGCGTACATATTCTCCCGCCCCCACCACCCTCCAACATTCCCACCGCCGCCTTTACCTCCTCAAGTCATCATCATCTCTACGACCGACCATCTTTCTCAGTCCTCCACCGGAATCATAGCACACACATGCGGCGCCCGCGCTTCTTCTCCGTGCAGGCGCTCCTGTGCCTCGCCACGGCGTGGGCGCTGGAGGGCGCGTCGGCGACGTGGTGCATCGCGCGCACGGGGGCGCCGACGAAGTCACTGGTGGCGGGACTGAACTACGCGTGCAGCCCGGCGGGGGGCGCCGACTGCGCGCCCATCCAGGCCGGCTCCGGCCTCTGCTTCCTCCCCAACACCCTCGCCGCGCACGCCTCCTACGCCTACAACTCCGTCTTCCAGCGCTCCGGCGCCGCGCCGGGCGGCTGCGACTTCGCCGGCACCGCCACCATCACCCTCACCGACCCCAGTCAGTGCTCTACTCCCTCGCTGAGTTCCTTGCTTCTCTGTCAAGCATGCAATGCAATGCTGTCTCTTTCGCTTTTGGTACTTTCTTTGCTTGACTAGCTAGCTAGTGCCGCTTTTGCTTTCTTCGCTTCTCGATGCTAGCAGAGCAGTGGCGCGAATGCTTTTCTTTCTTTTTCCGACCCTCCCCGGAGTGCGCGGGAATCTCAGGTTTCTTTCCGAGTTCTCTGGACCAAAAATTAGCCAGCAATAATCGGCATTTCCCATAGTTACGCGCCATACTTATACTATTTCAGAATAATTTCGGGGCTACATCAGAATTTATTTATTCTTCTAGTCGTAGTTATCCGGAGCGTTTAGGAACTTGTACTGATTCACTCTACCCTCTTACATTTTCAGGTTACGGATCATGCACATACCCTGCATCTCCAAGGTACATGCCTCACACCTTGCCTACTACCATTTGCACAACTTCCAGATGAATGAATACGCTAGCATGCTAATTCGTCAATTCATTTAGAACATATATATGTGTTCCACAATTCATTTAGTGCATCTAGAAGCAACCATTTTCATAGGGCAGCTCTTGGTCTCTAGATACTCTGTTTTTCCTAGCCTTCCTTCTTCCTACACATGCAGTGCTCCTGCATGGTTCGAAAAGAAAGAACATGGAGGTGGTGCATGATTTTGTTTCTGCTTCCGCATAGCTAGCCAGGGATCTTCAGGTCGCAGCATGTGGTTAAACCTTGATGTATTTTTTTAATTATCTTACTTTTAGTAAATCAGCAAAGTTAAAATACTTCCCACGAAAAACCAAAGTTTAAATACGATCGAATAAGATCAATTTAAGCGAAGGACAACAAAAATCGAGGCTAAAATCATATGCAATATATTTGTATATTTAGAAATATTCGAATATAAGTTTTTTTTTTGCTGTGTAGCTACAAATTCTGTTAGTTTCTTGATTACCATTCTATTATGCTTCATGTACACTAGAAGTTTCCACCTTAAATTTACAAGATGTGCATTTTAGCCAATAAAGTTATAACATAATTATGTGCCCATAAAGTAACCATGGCGACTTCCAATATGCAGCGCCGCCAGATCGCCAGGTTCACCCACAACTCGATCACCGCCGGGAACCAACAACGACGATGACAACAGCCCACCTGACCTCAGCCCAGACGATTCCGATGCCGAGGCTCACGTCGCTGCCAGCGGTGCCACATCCTTCCTGTCTCTTGCCCTGTCCTGTTTTGTGTATTTGCACCTGCGGTGATGGTGGCACACTATGGGCTAGTGCATAGTTAGAGCATTGCATCATGATGTATGAAACCACCGCAGTTTTGTGTTCTGGGGGTAAATTCGTAGTGATCACCGATAGCTTTTGTAACCTGCACGTTCAAGCAAAAGGGCTGAAATGGCAGATATTTGAATTATGTTGATTCATTTGGAGGACGTTCTTTATTCTCTTGTGACACGTTTGGATCTGGATGTTCTTTCAGGTTCTATGTCTGCGGTTTCATTTTGTTATCAATTGCTTTTTGAAGGATGCGTTGCAAAACTTGCTGGTGAGCTATGAAAAATCTCTTTCCGCGTTAATGTTAAAAATGAAATGTTACTCCTTGTTGTAAACAAAATTAGTATCATTTTGTTGTGTGTATGGGAAAAATCGAGTTCTCCAATGGCACATTGTGAATTATAGGAATGGCTTTCGAAAATTTTCCTGTAGTAACTCTTTACTTCCTATACTTTGTGGAGCATTCCAAACATTTGCTCATGTTTTCACTTCCTTTGAGAAGTCAAGTTCCTTGTGTGTTTTCACTTTATTTCGTGTACACTAGAAGTTTCCACCTTAAACATGAGCAAATGTTTGAAGCACGATTTATTTCTGTGGCGGACGGGTACCACATCACCACACGGGGAACTTATTAGAAAATCGAACCAAAGCGAAATTCCGAGATTACATGATTTATCCTAGGCTAGCAGGGAACGACGCATCGGACACCTTCTATCGAACACAGTGGAATAACACACGGGTAATGAGGAGCGTCCGAAATGGGAAACCACAACCTGTACCACTTCAACAACGGCCAATAGTATATGTCTATTGTTGGTGTAGCTAGGCCACGCTAGCCACACGGATGACTTCGAGATCTCCACCCGCGAGCTAAACCCCCGTGGCAGCAAACATTGAAAGTGAATCGTGTGCAACGTGTCGACGGATTTAAGTAGAGGAGAGCTAGTGTGAGGGTGTGTGAATGAAGGAAAGGCGCGTGTCGGTGACATCTTATTACTACGAAGTTACTCCTTCTTGCCCAAAATATACTATTGCATATAGTAATTCATAGTTAAAGTCAAACTTTTTAAACTTTGACCGAAGATGTAGACAAAACATAAATCTCTACAATACCACATGCATATAACATGGAAACATATTTCATGACGGTTTCTTGCACGTTATTTTCATGATGATTTTAATAACACCAATTTTGTATTATAGAGATACTGATATTTGTATCAGTACGTATAGTAGGTCAAAACTTTGTGTAAAGTTTGATTGTAAACAAAAATATTGATTATATATGCCAACATATTTTTCGGAAGGAGGGAGTAGACACTTTTCTTGAGCTTCCGAGAAGTTTGAAACCGAGGCAGACAGAATATACTTCTAGGCATCTTGTCATGATATTCCCCTGGCTGCCAGAAAGAAAAGCGGCAGCCAAGGAGGGAACGATTTCCACGTGGCCGCGGCTGGCATGCGGGCCCTGTTCCCACACGTCGGCTGCTCAGGGGCCACGGCAGCCACACGCTCCTCGCCGTCCCATCTCGGCCTCGCAGCTTCACAGGCGAATTCAGACTCTCTTGAGAGCGCGGCAGTCGCACACACTTGCTCCTCTGCTCATGGCCGCTCGTTTCCTCGCCGCGCCGCGTGTCCTCCTCCCCTCCTCTCCAACTCCCCAAGACCCCACCGAGAAATTCCCAACTCCCAACTCCGCAAGCACGGCAGCCCGTCTCGCTCTCCCTACCAGTACCCGCCTCGCTCGCTTCCAAGCTGAGCGATGGCGTCCTCCTCCGCGCTCCAGCACGAGCGCTGCTGCCTCCTCGACCTCGCCGCGCCCCGACGCCGACGCCAGGCGCACCACCTCCTCCGCATGCTCCCGCCGCGCGCGCCGCCTCTGAGCTTCCTCTCGCGCCGGCGCTTCCGCCGCGGGGCCGCGAGGTTCTCCTCCGGGGACGGCGGCGGCGGGGCCGGGTCTGCGGGCGCCGTGGAGAAGCGCTCGGTTCCGGTTCCAGTTCCGGTTCCGGAGGTGAAGCGGGGAGGGGATGGGGGTGAGGATGAGGAAGAGGAGGAGAAAGGAACGCTCGAGCTGAGGTGGCCGCCGTGGGAGGGGCTGCCCGAGCGGTACAGGCTCATGGGCGCCACCTCCCTCGCATTCGTCATCTGCAACATGGACAAGGTGACACTCAGTCTCTATCTACCAGTACTAGTGTACTGTACTACGGTGCTCCATTAGGGGAGATTGACTGTGCACTGGGTTTCTGAAGAGCTGTGCGGTGGGTTTACAGTTTGGCCGGTCGCCCACGCACTGTTGCAGCCAAGTTCAGCTTGCCGTTACTGCTTGACACAATATAGTATAGAAAGGCATGCATGTCATCTGGTGAATGCTGTACCGACAGTAAAGCAAGCGAGTACTCTCACCGCTGCGAATCTGTGTTGCTAAATGAGTTTAGTGCTGCTCATTGGAATCGCCCTCTCTTGATACTCAGAGACCAAGAGCATATATAATTGTGAGAAACTTCAGTTCAGGGCTACTTGTTGGAATCGTCCTCTTATGACTTCACTTTATGATAAAATGCCATATCAAACATAACATTACATTTAGCGAGCACCTGTTCTGGCGTCCGTTTGCATCAGTGTACCAAGTTATATATGTTTTCTGTCGAAGGTCTCGCCCGCTAGAGAGCTTGAAGTCTTTAATGCAGTGTTGATGATATACACAACTTCACATAGTGCAGCTATTTACTTCTAGACTAGATGGCAGCTTATGTGGATTTTATGACATCTCATCAGGAATTTCTGCTAAATGCAAATACTGTGGTTTTTTCAGGTTAACTTGAGTGTTGCGATTATCCCAATGTCACATCAGTACGGTTGGAACTCATCGACCGCTGGATTAGTTCAGTCGTCATTCTTCTGGGGCTATGCTTTGAGTCAACTACCCGGGGGCTGGCTGGCGAAATTGATTGGTGGAAGGTTTGTTTGGGGTAACCAAAACTCCTTTACTTATTTTGATACAGCTAAAAAAGTTACGTTTAGTTTCGCATAAATAAATACTTTTTTTATCAAAATTATAGATATGCCTATTCTCGGCGGCTGCTGGCATGCTTAAATGATAGTTATCTCTTCCTCTCCTGTGCATATTGTTGGCATGTCTAACTTAAAGTATCTGTTCTTATCATGGAAAATTGGACAGAATCCTATCACGTGAGTATTGTAGGTAGGAAAAGAAAAGCAAAAGAGCATTATGAACTGTGTTGTGCTAAATGTTAGATTGTGATTTGTGACCTGTACGCACATCTTTTTCACCTCTTTGGGGGATGCGGATTGCTTACTTTATCACTGTAATTAAAATATTCAGTTAATTTACTGGCCACAAAAATCAAAGGAAACACCCAATAGTAGATTGATTCAAAGATGATTTCAAACTCTTGGACCTTCGGCGTCTCTTCCATATTTGGCAGGAGTATCTTATTTTACTAGTACTATGCATATTCTTCATTTATCCATTAATATATTGCATTGCTAAATGTTGTTATCTCATTTTTAATTGTAGGACAGTGCTTAAGGTTGGTGTTCTCGTGTGGTCTTTGTCCACCGCTCTTATTCCTGCTGTAGCAGGATTTATGCCAGGACTTGTGCTATCAAGGATTCTGGTAATGCGTCTACTCACTAATTAGTCTCGATACTTGTTCAGAGATTATGTAGCACATTATTCTGATTTCATGTTTGTCTTAAGAACACATATCCTTATAAAAGAATGCCTCGATCCAGGAGTGTTGGTTGTCATTTGCGTTAAGATTTCTATGCATTTTGAGCAGCACTGCAATTAGCATAGATTGTGTTCTGTATGGAAACATTTTGTTAACTTTACTTTTTGCGAATAATTTTTTAATAACATTTTGTTAACATTAGGATTTCTATATTATTTAGATATGCACATTTCCAGGTGGCAGATGTACCATATTGAAAATGTTGCTTTGGTGTAAATATAAATGCCCCTTTACCTCAGCAAATAAAGCACTATATGTCAACCTAGGTTTTGGAGCATTCTTGTGTGATGAAAATATCTTGTTTATTATCACATATTTGTGTCGGTGCAATAGAAGAATTCCTTGTGATGCTTTACTCTATTTATTTCTTTTTAACTGTGTTGCTATGGTAGGTAGGTATTGGAGAAGGTGTCTCACCATCAGCCGCTACAGATTTAATTGCAAGGTAAGACCAAATATACCTTTTCTTTAGAAGCAGTTGTACTATTTTTCATCTACTTAATGCTAATTTGGTTCTCATGTGGATATATCTGTTAGAATTTTATAATACCCTGTATCATTTTATCTTTTTCTAGATAATAATGGTGAATGTTGTGGTTATGCACTCTACCAAAATGTTTCTTGGGATTTTTTTTGTGACAACTATTTTAGTGTTTAGATGGATTCTTCTGTAGCTACATGTGCAGAATTAGGGATTGGTGGCTATATTCTCCACATTATTTTATTAAATGCATAAAAAAGATTGATTTACATTTCTTATGTAATTGTTATGACGTGTCATTCTTCACAACTCTTTCAATGGTTCCGTTTCCATTGGCATGGATATAATTTAACTTCTCTGTTGAAATGTTTATGAAATATAAACAGAACCAGTGACGGAGCCAGCGGGGGGCACGCTGGGGCTACCCTATGGCGCAAAATTTTGTGAAATATCCTTTGTTAATATGTGGATTTGACCCCCAAAGTTACCTAAATTTACCTATATGGCCCCCTCCAATTTATTTTATGTGCAGTTGGCCCCCCTTGTGTCCCGTTCCTGGCTCTGTCCCTGAACAGAACTGCCTATTACTTAATATGCATGAAAGAAAACCCAATGGAAAACCACATTATCTCCCTGCCGTGGTTATATTCCTATTGAACATGACATAGCAAGTAGAACCATGACTGGTCCCTAGCAGAATATAGATAAAAGAAATTTGAGTAGCTTGATTCTCATACTATTACTGGATATTTAACTGCTATAGCTGCACTTGCAGGACCATCCCAATTCAAGAAAGATCAAGAGCGGTTGCTGTTGTTTTTGGTGGTTTAAGCTTTGGAAGTGTCTTGGGGTATGTGTTTTCAGATATTTTTGTTTGTTAATATGTATATAATTGTGCAACTTCGCATCCTTTCTGCTGAGGGTCTGATAACTATATGCTGCTGCATGTAAATGTTGAACTCAAGATTTTGGATTCCCACATATAGAACTTGCATCTTTTCGGAAATCCTGGTAGCTATTGGACCTTCGTAGCCTGATGTGACTTTTTTCTTGTTTCTCAAACAACATTGCGTTGCACTCTGTCTGTATGACATTTATTATGACTACACAACTTAATTCCTGGTCTACTGATAATATTACAGTTATCTGTTCGCTCCTCCCATTATTCAGAACCTTGGATGGGAGTCCGTCTTTTACATATTTGGTCTTCTTGGAGTTATTTGGTAAGCAAACATTTCTACGAAGCTCATAACAGATTATTTTTTCTAGCTTAGCTTTATTTTCTGTTATGTCTGCAGGTGTATAGGGTTTGAATCTATAAAAGAACTGCAATCAAGTGACAATGAAGACACATTAAGTATGTACATCTATCTTTATTTTCACGAAACACATCTATCTTTATGTGTCTCGGCCACCATTATAGATATTCTCTGTGCAAATTCACATTTAATGTTATTGTCTGTTTATGAAATAATAATAACAGTAGCTTGCAGTATTAGCTGAAGGAATCATATTTTTGCCTTAATTCTATAATATGTGATATCATGTGTGGATACTTGGTTTCTTTCGTAAGGAAACATTACATATCTAGTGCAAATCATAGCTTAGTTCAATTATGCAAAGTAACTT
Organism: Avena insularis; assembly: GCA_023614405.1. Taxonomy (NCBI): domain Eukaryota; kingdom Viridiplantae; phylum Streptophyta; class Magnoliopsida; order Poales; family Poaceae; genus Avena; species Avena insularis. The sequence goes on along the minus strand of JAJUPC010000015.1, from coordinate 2,034,026 downwards.
GAAAAATTCTCAAAAAAGAGAGTGGAGCAAAAAGTTACCCATGTACTACTATCAATTTTATCTTTAAATTTCCATTTGGATGAGTGGGTTTGTGTGTTGGATGTGCTCTCCTTTTGCATTACTGTCCTTTTTTATCTAACACAAACCTATTTTGAAGTTTGAATTTCAATTATTTAGTAGACACTAGATTTATCCCTTTATTACATTATTACAAGTGCTATTGAGTATTTTTTGAGCTTACGTGTATCTACTGGCTAAATATTTGAAAGTTATGACTTATGACCTTACGGTACGGTATCTGCGCGAATTGGCACAAAATTTCAGACAACTGAAACACCCAAAAAATCATCTCCTTGCAGATCTTGAACAGACTTCTACTGGATCCAATGGCATTATCTCATCACCCGGGTCTTTGAAATCATCGGACACTTCATTGGAAGAGATGAAAGACTCAATAAAGGTTGGCATGTCGCTTAATGCCTTGTTAGTACATTGGAGGTGTGTTCAGGGATCAAGTTAAACTGTTTCCAAGCTGTGACATTGATGAAAAGCTTTCGCAGTAAAGACAGAACAACTAATATGATCTTTTTTTTTGTTGAGATAGACCAATCAGACTAGCAAGTATCTCTAATGACCTGGGAAACTTTTCAGTCCATTAGCAAGAAAAGTGTTGGTTGCTAGAGTGTTTCAAGTTAGGAAGTTCTTATGTGAACTGTTTGGTACTGTAAAACTGTCAAGAGCCTTCTCAATTGGTTAGATTCTGTGCGATACAATCTGAACTAATGCTGGTGTACATTTTGCGCCAGCCTCTGGTAGTCAATTTGTTGGAATGAAATTTACTATTAATCACTTGGTTTACCTAGAATTCTGATTACTCCCTCTGCTCCATTTGTAGTTCATATTTGAACTAAAACCACGACAAGAATTATGGAATGGAGGGAGTAGTTTATGACATGTCCAGGCTATCCAGTAGTGTTCTGCTAGACTGCTAGTTACGCTGTGCAGTGACTGTCATCTATCATCTGGGACTGCATAGTATATGCTAATGTAGACTTCAGTAGGGTTGCAGATGTATGCCAGTGTACTTGTATGATATCATTTTGTAGAAGCGATAGCCTGATAACCGATTTTCAACAACTGTTTCTTTCAGATAAGGATTTTCTTTACCTGTATCACATGGTCAGCTTAGTGTAACTGTAGCAAACAACTGTGCATGTGTTAACTTATTTGATGGTATAAGTAAAGTGCTGGGTCTCTCTTTACTGTCAGAGTCGTATACAGTACATGCTGGCCTTTCCCTCACCGGGCAGCAGTTCAACACCAATGCTTTGACCTAATTGAACTAGCTGTGGATTTAGTTTGTAACTCACAGTAAGGATCATGTGACCATGTTGAGGGATTAACACATTATTATGTGTAAAAATCTTGGTGGTTGGTTTATTTTCACATGTTACTGATATAGCAAGTTCACCCTTTATGTTGTAGGATGTGCCTTGGAGGGAATTTTTCAAAAGCAAGGCAGTGTGGGCTATGATATATGCTCACTTCTGTGGAAGCTGGGGGCACTATACTTGCTTGTCTTGGCTCCCAACATTCTTTAGGTTTGGCACCTTGTCATTTTTACTCAAATGGATCACTTTTAGATTAACTGTCACTATTTTGTTCTAATGAGTAGTTCAAATGAGTTGGACACACCTATTTCTTGAGCTATTCAACTTTTGGTGCTATGAAGTGCTTTATTTTTATTATTGTTGGAAGCGCTTTGGTCTTCATTGACAATCTTCTTCACATTTTGTATGAAAGACTTTCTTACATGTGCACACTTACTGCTAGTTCATTTCAGTTTTTTGCAAGTAGATTGACTTCAATCAAGATAGGAGGACCAACCAAAATTGGGTTTTGATTTTTTTTACATTTGAAATTCCAAAACTTGCTCAAGTTGACATTTTTTTGGGAGGGTACTCATATTTTTTCAGTCTAGTAAATGTTTGTAGGAATCTGATTTTTCTATTTCACATTTTGTCAAATATCTACTCCCTCCGACCCATATTAGTTGACTCAAATTTGTCTAGATTTGGATGAATCTAGACACTATTTAGTATATAGGTTCATCCAAATTTTGACAAATTCAAGTCAAGTAATATGGGTCGGAGGGAGTACAATAATTGCATTCCATATTTATGATATATTCCTGTTCAATCTTACACAGTGAGGAGCTAGACTTGAACTTGACAGAAGCTGCTTGGGTACGTACATGCTTACATTTCTTAGAATTATAGGAATACACTCCTCACTACCTCGTCCACTGTCCTTGGTTTTTCATTTACAATCTCTGCTCCGGTCTCATATGTAGCTTATAAATTTCCATATTTGGTGTAGGTTTCAATTCTTCCTCCGTTAGGCTCAATGGTCATTACATCTATTGCAGCACCTTTTGCAGACAACTTGATATCAACTGGAGTTGACACCACAAAGGTAAAATTACCTTGAAGATGGAAAAACAATTTGCTTAATTTAGTGATTCCGTACTGGAAGAATTGATTCTGTACCGGAGGTTCCTATATGGACCATCATAGAGTAATATAGTTTGTTTCTAACGGTTGGAACATTTAGAAGTCGTTACTGCCTTGTAATGAGTGCACACAGATCTCTTTCACAATATCAACTTTCAGGTTGCGTTTGTTGCAGGAAAATGAAGTCTAAGTTGTTTAATTTATTTTGTAGGTACGAAAGATATGTCAAACAATTGCATTTCTGTCACCTGCAGCTTTTATGATGCTTTCCTCTGTGGATCTTGGACTGCCTCCCTGGGTAATCGTTGCTTTCCTTACAAGTGGCTTGGCGCTCTCCAGCTTCGCATTAGCAGGTCAGGTTCTTAAGCTTGCACTGATTTTCCATTTTTACTGTGTTTCAAAGGTCCAAATCTAAATATTTTTTGTCCAACAAACAGGCCTTTATTGTACCCATCAAGATATATCTCGGGAATATGCAAGCATTCTCCTGGTAAGGCATGAAACTTATATCTGTCCTCTTGATTTTTTTTTTTCATTTATCTTCTATGGAAGGAACGGAAGAAAGAAAAGGAAGTGTATGCTGGCTAATTCATCTGTGGAAGTTCCTATGCTTGAGTGCTTAAATGATGTTGGATACTACATCGGACTTGTTTGGATAGGGATACAGATGTGTACCCTTAGGATTTATTTGAAACAAAATCCAAAAACTTTGATGGAAATACCCCTCATCCAACGCAACCTAGTGCTTTTATTTTGATAGTCTCTATGCTTTCTCTATCGAGTTCGTCGAATTCATCAAAAAGTGGTTGCTGCCTTTCTGTTTCAGGGAATCACAAACACTGTAGGGGCTGTGCCTGGAATTGTTGGTGTTGCACTAACAGGCTATCTCGTTGACACAACCCATTCTTGGAGTGTATGCTGGCTAATCCATCTATGTAGTCAACATTTTTCTATCATGAATTATTGTAACTCACATTAATATTCCTTCTATGTGCAGATATCGCTCTTTGCGCCTTCGATCTTCTTCTACTTAACTGGTACTGTGGTTTGGTTAACATTTGCCAGCAGCGAGCCCCAGGATTTTAACAAGTCAGCATCGGAGTCGTTAACAGAAAGTAATCAGTAGTTAAGAAAGGATCATTCAGAGGGAGAGTTTGCCATCAGAGTTTAGTTCGCGCTGCCCAGCCAGCAAATTTATGGAGCTTCTGGGCACTGAATTATTAGGGTTATCAGTTGCTTGATGAAGAGACTACTAGGAACATGTAGACTGTAAATGTACATGCCGTGTGGATATTCTCCGCCATATATTGTAGAGATCTCTGTATAGGCCTGTCTCTGCTTTCACTCACTGGGAGTTGTATTGTCCAATTCTGATGTAAGTGTCTCTTTGACAGTAAAGCCTGAAATGTAAGTTGTAGACTCTGACAAGGATAATGGAGTTTCTAGGCTGTACTTATTGTCCAATTCCTGGCAGTTTTGATATTTTCTGGGATGTACTTATACCTCTGTCCCGAAGTTTTGATGTTTTAAAGGCTGTACTTATGTTGTGCTTATACGCCGAGAGGTGGTAAGAAGACAATAATGGTAAGAGTATCAAAATGTCTAGTACCTCATTCAAATGCATCAGTTCTCATTCAAATGTTTACAGTTCAAGCTTCTTCCTACAGCCAATTCCTAAAGCAGACAGCCTGACTGCAAATAATAAATAATCACTTCAGCCATATACACGATCAGGATTATATCTAAAATGTAAAATTCAAAAGCAAATGGTGCCTGACAGCACATAAGTGACACTTGCGACCACACCATAGTAACAAGAATTAGATTGAATGCATGACCGACAGGGTATCAGAACTCCAATAACAGAACACAGCAAAGTTAAAGACTACATGCACAAAGGGGGCAAACACAAGATAACATCAGAGTTTCAACGTTCTCCTACCCTATGAGACCCAACAACCGAAGCCACAAGCTACACAGGTCGGTACCAGACCTGCCCAATCATCATCTAAACAGCAGACAGCTAACAGACAGGAAGGAATCAAGCAGGACAGATCATTTCTTCTTCTTGGATGGTGGCTGGTCCTCGTCTTCCTCCTCGTCTTCATCCTCATCTTCGTCCTCCTCATCATCATCGTCATCTTCGCCGTCTTCACCATCCTCATCGTCATCGTCATCGCTTCCCCCTTCACCATTCGCCTCAGGGTCAGCTTCCTCCTCGTCATCATCATCATCCTCGCCCCCTTCTTCACCTGAGAAATCCTCACCAGCATCATCATCATCAGCGTCAGCATCACCAGTTTCATCATCCTCATCTTCATCATCATCATCGTCGTCGTCTGACCCAGCGTCCTTGTTCTCAGGGACAGTTTCAGGATTGGTTCTGCCAAATTGCCTTCAGATATTGCGGCGCACAACCAGTCAGCAGCAGAAAACAGTAAATTACAGTCAAAGTCATGCAGAATAAGGTGATTAATTTACTTGATAATTTCTTCCTGGTCTCCACTGAAGATATCTGCTCCACTGTTTACAGCTTCCATCTAAGAACGATTCAAGTCACATCAGCAAAGGAAGATGGGTAGATTAGTAACAAATAGACATACCATTATTTCCATACAACAAGCAGTAAAGCGTCAACAACCCGATAATATAAAAACAATAATTAATGCAAGACCAGCAAGTAATTCATTAGTATATGGTACAACTAAATCGCCACAATTTATTATTGCCAAAGAGAAGTGGTAATTTAATTCTATGGCTGCAGTACAGGGATTTTCTTTAAATTGGTTCAGGGGCTTACGTAAGCCTGTCAAAAATTCCCACAGACTTTTCATTAAATTAGTTCAAGGGCATCCACAGTTTCCACCTAGACTTTCATTAAATTAGCTCGAGGGCTTCCGTAAAGGCTACTTCCTGATGGGATTACCTTTGAAACAACAGAATTAGAAACATATTTGGAACTTCATACAACACTAGTAAAAACCTAACTCCAACCCTAACCTGTTTCCATATAATATGGCATATGGTCAGTTATGATTTTTAGGAAACTAACACTTACGGTAACCATTATTCCTTCACCCACCAACTTCATAACCTATTTACATCATTTATTACTCTAACAAAAGAGTGCACAATAACAGACCATCGCCTCGTGTCCGAAAGCCATTCGGAAACTCAATTGTGCCATACACGGGTGGTCAGAGTCCTGGCAACAGAGTTCTACAACTGGCAAAACAGAGCAAATATTTTACCTCTTCTAATAAGATTTATTCTCGGCACGGTGCATTTGTCTGTGTTTGCACTTCCAGACAAACCTTCCCCGCTGAAACTACCCAGATCTGCTAGATCTACTCGCCACTACCAACCAAGTAAACATAGCAAACAGTGTTTCCCAGGAGACAAAACCTAAAATTGCCTAAACACCAGATTTAGTGACCATACATATCTCCAGATCTACAGGCTAAACTACCCAGATTTCTACGGTCAAACCCTGCAGAAGTACATAATACACCATGTGCAACAGGAAATTCAGCGGTACACAGCACACAGTAATCCTAGTCAACGAGCATCCCTATCCCATCTAGCAACCGAAAGTCGTACGAATACGGCAGGCATATGAACGGACAGCAGCATGAAAGAGAGGGGCTCACCGCGAGTGCGAGAAAAGCGAGCAGCTTCTGCGCGGCAGCGGTAACGGCCACCGCCGCAGGCGCCCCCACGACCCTGTCGGTCCCGCGCGCCGCCGTCGCCGTCGCCGCCATCTGTAACACGCAAAAATCGAATGAACAGCCCGGTGGGAGGGCAGGAAACGGCCAAATCTGGGTCTGACCCCGGCCCGGAACCCTAGGGAAGGAGGAAGATGGCAGGCCGTACCTCTGTTGCTGCGCCGAGGAGGAGGGAGGAAGGAGGAGGAGCGGACAGAGAGATGCGGGCGGGCGAGCGTGCGCCGGATTTCTTGGGGCGGAGGCTTTAATAGGTGGGCGGCGTGGACGGGGTTAGGGTTTTGGGCTCGGCGGTGGGCTGCCTAGGCCGCGCTCTAGGGTTTTGGTTGCGACCGCGAGGCGCGCCTCGCTGACGGGTGGGGCCTGGGTGGAGGTGACGGCGGCGATGGCATCGAGACGGATTCTCGCGATTCGTGCGGCTGAGAGTGACCACACTGGCTTTTTTGGCGTCGACTGTTGGTTTTGTTGCCGTTGGACTTTGGAGTCTAGCTGGGCTGTCACGAGGGCCCATCTGCCAGGATCTGTTTGAGTTTTATTCTTCTTTTTAATGATGATGATGATGGTGATGAGATGGTGGAACTGTTTGAGTTTAAACAAATCCTTGTTCGTGTTCATGATTTACTCCAGTCCCTTCCGTGGAGAAGAATATATGAGTGGGCGGAGCCAGAAACAACCCATGCCTGGTGTTAATACTAGCTTAGTGGCGCTAATTAATTAAATTGTTCAAATGTATAGCCTTGAAATGTAACACATACTCGTCAGAGTCAACCGTCGGACCGGTGCTACAACACTGTTAGCACCACACCCGGCTCCGCCCCTAAGTGCTCCAGCCCAGCAACTTTTTTTTTCCAAGAGCACGTCAACTTGCTTGTGTTTGATTGGGCTCCAGCAATATACTCCTAGGTTAGCTAGGTTTATGCAATTGACAGCGTGACAATATATAAGCTCACGTTCCGAGAAGCGAACATGGTATAAACATTAATGAATGGAGGTTCAACACTGACATCGTATTACCGTCGTGGGTGATGTCATAGAGTGGAATTGAACCTCGCGGTTTTAATGTTGAACGCTAAATGAGTAATAATCATATTCTCCTACCATATGTAGTGAAATAGTCTATGTCGTAGCCGTGGAGTGTATGGTAGGTATTTATGTGGTAGGCGATACTCTTGTCTGTTGTGGTATGATATAGTGCGCCATTACTCTGTATTTTTTATGTACTTAATACTTACCATTTTTACTTGCTATAAATACTATATTTGGTAAATACTTCAACTACATATGTTGTCGTACTATCCCGATAAACACTATACTTTTTTTAGCTTCGGATGCATCACTTTGTTGCAAGTGATTCTTGGTACTTACTAAAAGTATGGTTTATAAATTTTGATTGAAAATATGACCTCGCTGGTTTCCAGGATCTGATCAAAGTAGCAAGTATTAAAAGTTATAATTGGCAATGACGTTATATAATGTTTATGTCGAATATAAATATTGATTGCTTCCATCCATGGTATACTTAGAATGGGCTTTCTTATGTACAAGGTGGGGAGGGCATTGTCAATGCCAATGAAACTTGTGGCCAATTATAAAGACACAATGTAGGTCGACCGCAATTGCAAATATATGACAAAGATGACAGATGTGCCCCGAGGAGCTCGGATGGCTCAAGACGTGTTAGAGAAACAACAAACCATACACATGCAAATCATGCCAGCTAACACAACTAAAACATACGAAACCACATTTATCTCCGTATGTGTAAAAAAAATTAAAAAAAATTTGTGCATGTTTATCATAAATGTTAGTCCACATTAAACCAAAAATACTACAAACATAAGAAGTTTATCGTCATAAAAAAATCATGTAAAATTACAATATTTTGTCCAACTATTATGGGTAAATGCATAAATAGACTTATACATCAAAGAAATAAATTCTATAAGCCCCAAATAAATTCTAGTGTTTGTGTAGGTTGATTTTTTTTGTTTTGCATGCATCCCTCCAGCTAGGGCTCTTATAGCCGGTGGAGGTCGACGACGCGCATCTTGGTGCTTTGGACAACGAGCAGACAACATCGAGTTTCTTTCCTAGAGGGAGGAAGATGATGACTCACAAGAGGTGGGTTGGGCCTAGGTGGGCCTTGGCTGGGCCTAGGTGGGCCTTGGCTGGGCCGAGCGAGAGAGAGGGAGAGTAGGTGGGCTTGGTTTGACCCAACTGATTAAGAAAAACTTTTTTCTATTTGTTTCTCTGCTCGTGTTTTTCAAACAAAGACTTATGTTCTTAATTATTTGAAATCCAAACAGAGTTAAGTTAACTTGTATATACACATTGCTCTTCTCCATATACATTAGAAGATCCATGATTTTTTGTTTGCAAAAGTTTAAGACTATTTTGAATGGAATTGACATAGGGGGAGAAAAGGCATTTTGAGGTTTCCTCTTAATTATTTTTTATGCAAATTTTGTCAAGTTCCCCAAAAATGTTGGCAATGCTCAACTTAAACTATTTATTTATGTCCACAAACTTGGGATGTTCAATGATGTACAAGAGGCCTTAGCACCAGCTCCGAGGCGGGTCCAAACCACTCGTGGCTAACTAGGCCTGCTACTTTGTAACATCCCAGCATTTATGACCTAACGAAGGGTAGATTTAGGAATATGTATTGTTGCATGCATTCATTTATGAAAATGTGGGTAAAATTTTCGCCAAATAAAACCTTGAGTGATCAATGTTTCTTTCTTACTTTGAGATTAGGTTTAGTCTTAAAAGAGGATTGCTATAAACTTTGATATGATCTTAAAGGAATTATGTGTGTTTTTAAATGAGTTTGAATTTTAAAAAAACTTAAGTGTTTGAATAATAATTTAAGTGATTTAGATATAAATTTTGAACCTAAATTAATTAAGAAATAAGTATTATCACTTAAATCTTATCCAATAACAATATTGAATATGAAATTCATTTCATATGATTAGCACATAAACAAGTTACAAAGAATGTGACTACTGAGGTCATTCCAAACTTCACAATTTACAAAAGAAATAAAGAATAAGAATATTCTTTATTAACAATAATATAATCTTTATTACAATTAAATAAAATAAAGATTACAAGGATAATAAAAGAAAAATTACAAAAGAATAAGAAAATTACATTTGAAAATCTATTAACTATCCTATATCTAAATCTACACTAAATCTTCATCTTTATCTTTGTACCTGCAAAACAAAGACTAAATAGAAACAAAATAAGATTAGTGTTAGTATATTTCTCTCAGATATGTCAGTGAAGTGCACTTGACAAACTCATCATTGAGAAATGTTATAAAAGGGGCAAGTTTCACCAATATGAAAGATTTTATCTTTCATAAATTCAAAGCCAGAATGCAAATGACAGCCAAGAGGGATAAATTCACCAGCCAGGTGAAATTAAGCTGGTAATAGTAAGTTCAAAATTTCTGAACCTATCCACATGTGCATAGCAGGCACACAAGCTGGACACACACCAACATGCAAATGATGTGTTGTCGACCTCACAAGCACAACCAAATCACACAAAACCACAACACAGCCGTGGGGGAGCACTAGTGCATCACTCCACTACACAGCACACCAGCACAGCCAGGGTAAACATCAGCTAAACCAAGAACAGCAGCCAAACCAAACCACCCATATCAACCCAAACATCACCAGGATGGTGACATAAGGAGGGGATGAATCTGGTGGACAGCAAGGTCAAGCCCAGAAGCTAGGAGGAGCAGGCAAGCTCAGGAGCCCAGCAAAAGCAGATCAAGATCAAGATCATCATGAATCTACTACACCAACATCAAATTTTATGGTGAGCCTCATAAAACCATCACATGATTTCATCATATTATCTAAACAAAGGCATGTGTTGCTTTATGAAATGATCTCTCAATAATCACCCAAGAGAGGTGAATCTATCCTAGAGATTCCAAGTATACAATAAGAAATCAAGCTCAGCCAAAAGCACTAAACCCTCAGACCAGCATCACCGAGTTTAGTGTTAATTTTTGCAACTTAGATCATTCTTCATTTGATCTTATCAGATCAGGGCACATCTCCCAGAGAGAGTAGCACCTCTAATCTTACAAGTTTCAAATAAACTATTTTCTCAACTAACTAGGAACTAAATCTTAGAGCCTCAGACCAACATCATAGGCAGGAAAGTTAAGAAAAGCTTTCATTTCATCTTGCTAGTATTAATCATAAGCATTATAAAGCTAAGCCCAAAAATAAAACTCAATCACTTGTGTGCCAGATTATAATGGTATCACAAGGAAAGGTTCTAAATGAACTAAAACCAATCTTTGCTTAGTTTCCACAGGTAAAAGGGACAAACCAATAAATATCATTTTCCTGAAGCCAAGTGCCAGGAATCAATATCATATTCATCCATACATCCAAAGCAAATCATTACATCTAATGATTTGATTTAGTGTGAATAATCTCATGCAAGCCTACCATTATAATTACAGTAAGCAACCACTAGAAGAAACCACTGTCAGTACAAGAATTCTGACAGTAGAGTAAATTCTCAGATCAACAACATAATCCAATCAGGGATTCCATAGAAACACTAGCATAGGATCCTAGTGAATCATCACTAGAATAATATGACAGGCAACTAGCATCATCAAAGCCACTACAAATCATTAACCACAGAAAACAATCATTCTTTATGCTCAAGTATGATCACCACTAAATCTAAAGCATCAAGGATATGATCAACATAGGGTTATGAACCCTAATCAGAGCAAGAACCCTAATTCAGAGATGAACCCAATCAGCACATAGTCACTAGGCATGAGAAGCCACTAGATACGCACAGAGAGATTCATGGCAGTAGCATGAACAAGAACCACAGAAACAACTTACCCGAGGTCCTCGCTGACGAATCAAAGAGGAAGCAGATTGGCCGACGAACCGACGCATGACAACAGAAGCACCCTAGAGGCAACCTACCAGCGGCCATGGCGGCAGCCTGTGACACAAACCCGGCACACCACCATGACGGGACATGGCGGCGGCGACAACACCTTTCCCCAACCCTAGGGTTTGGGAACGGGGTGAACCTGACCACAGGGAAGCTCCGAAGCCAAATCGAGTTGGACTAGACGAACTATCGGCATCGCAAACCTTGCCCTGCACCACGGCAGCGGCCAGAGAAAGCCACAGCCGCCGCCCGCCAGGATGGCGCCAGCTTCAAGTGAGAGAAGGAAGAGGAGAGGATGAGAACGAGGAGAAGACAGTGAGACTGGGTTGGGTGGGCCAAAACCCTTCGGGGTGGAAGTTTGACCTTGCCCTATTAGGCCACACTGGCCCAATAAGCCCAAAAGGCCAGCCCAAGTTGTTTTAAAAACTGTTTTAATCAAGTGGAAAAGACTAAAATGCCCCTGAGCTCAATAAAATTTTAGAAAATAAAATAAAAGTCCAAAAATTATAAATAAAACATTTTTGGATTAACAATAATCCACTCTATCCAAATAAAATAAAGTATAAAATTTTAGACATTTAAATTTTTATAAGAATTTTGTAATTTATATATTCCTTATGGAATTTTACAAAATTATTGAAAGGTGATAAAAATAAATAAAAATCACTTTCATTGTACATTAATATTATATTATATTTGAAAAATACTAAATAAATATTTAATAATAAATTTTAATGTATAATTAATAATTCCTAAAAGAATTTTTAAATCAATAAAAGTCAAATAAAAAAGGAAATAAAATAAAATAATTCAATATATGCAATAAATATAAAAAAATATTAATATTTATAAATTCTTTATTAAAAGGCACCTTATATAGGAAAAATGCATATAGAATTAAATAATGCATTACATTACTTGCATAATCATTTTGCTTCTTTAAATATTGTCCTTACCGGACAATAACGATGTTTTTGTAGAACTAGAAGCTCAAAGTCCAGTGCAAGGATCAGACTTCACTACCTTGCCATCACAAGGCAAGTTCATCACTTGCTCATGTCCTTTGAAGAGTCTTTATCAAAGTATTTGCAAATTGTGTGTTATCATATATGCTATAAAAGAAAGAAAATAATATTTTCATAAATAAAGAAATCATAGATATCATCCTAAGTGGTGATATAATGGAGCAATAGAACTTAGAGTTCTAATTGCAATAATGATGATCAAGTAGGGACTTAATAACCCCTGACATCAGTGATTCTAGCGATGTATATTACGCGTTAGCTATGAGATTTGGAATGGGACAGAGAAGTCAGCTGTATCTTCTTCCTCTCGCATGAAGCCGGATGTGCAGGTCGTGGCTGTTATCCTCATAGTGTGCATATTAATTGGTAATTCGTAGAGGATATGCAGCATATGGGTGGGAACCCTCATCGTCCCACGATAGTTCTGGCATCTAACGGTTTGTACAGAACATTGCCGTAATTCATTATGTGGGCATGGTGTACACCAAGGAGGCATGCGGGGTCGCGAAGGGGGCAGTGATTGGCTTGGACCAACTACTGGGCCCCACATCATGGAATTGTGGACGGGAAAGTACGCCTAGTTGTGCAACAAGGAGTTGATCTCTCATGGGTAAAGTAACGCACCTCTGCAGAGTGTAAGAACTATAACTTGTTACTCCCTGTTTCGGGAAGGAGCTACGAACTCGGCAGGAAAGGAACTCCATGAAAGTTCTGGTCAACCTGTGAAGGCTGATTGTCATAGTTTTTTGGAATAAAATCAATCTTTGAAGAAAGATTTATAAAAACTGCATAGTGCCAAGGATTTATAATCCGAGGTGGTAGTTAGAGCATCAAACTTCCACCTCGCATATAATGAACTTGTTGGGTAACGCTGTTACTCATTGTTTCCTTTGAGCCCTTGCTTAGACTCTGAGGATCCCGAAGACGTGCCAATGTATGCAGCTGGATGCCAAGAAGATGTGTTCTATGAGGAACCTGATCTGTTCGGATGAGTTGAAGGAGTGGATTACGAGATCCTCTACGGTGTTGATGAGAACGAGTCCACTTAAGTGTCTAGTTAGTAGTAACTAACGGAGCCGAGCAGCATGAAGTTTATAGAATAAGCTGTTGAGCCCCACTCCTAGTCAGAGTTGTTACTTTTAAATTGCCGTTGAACACTTTATATTTTGGTTTGTAAGTTGGATCTTTTGGAAGTCATAAACTTCCGGTATTGTAATAATAATAATATGTGTACTTATGTAACATGGACCCGCAATGTTTTTGTTGTACCACTCTGAGGGTTGTGATATTTACGGAACGGTGTTCTGTGGATGTCATGTCAACAACTATAGTATACTACACATGCAGTGATATGTTGGGTCACCGCATACTTTTCGTAGTATGTTGCAAACTGCTTCTCGGAGCAAGGACAATGTAGCCGTCTGCCGGCTATATGCAATGCCACATCACCTGTATAAAATAAAATGCCTGCTAATAGGCTAAGTATTTAATAATTTAATATTGATATATGCATGACATCCTTTCTTGCATGCAAGACTCAGCCGGGTGGAGAGAGAGCTCATCGCTGGCTACATGCAGGCTGTACTGCCTCGTTTTTTGCGTATAGCCAGGCGGTAGCAGAAGGCTCAAACCATAGAGTAGGTGGGCTTGGTTTGGCCCAACTGATTAAGAAAAACTTTTTTTCTATTTGTTTCTCTGCTCGTGTTTTTCAAACAAAGACTTATGTTCTTAATTATTTGAAATCCAAACAGAGTTAAGTTAACTTGTATATACACATTGCTCTTCTCCATATACATTAGAAGATCCATAATTTTTTGTTTGCAAAAGTTTAAGACTATTTTGAATGGAATTGACATAGAGGGAGAAAAGGCATTTTGAGGTTTCCTCTTAATTATTTTTGATGCAAATTTTTTCAAGTTCCCCAAAAATGCTGGCAATGCTCAAGTTTAACTATTTATTTATGTCCACAAACTTGGGATGTTCAATGATGTACAAGAGGCCTTGGCACCAGCTCCGAGGCGGGTCCAACCCACTCGTCGCTAACTAGGCCTGCTACTTTCCGTAGTATGTTGCAAACTTCTTCTCAGAGCAAGGCCAATAATGTAGCCGGCTGCCGGCTTTATGCAATGCCACGTCACCTATATAAAATAAAATGCCTGCTAATAGGCTAAGTATTTAATAATTTAATATTGATACATACATGCCATCCTTTCTTGCATGCAAGACTCAGCCGGGTGGAGAGAGAGCTCATCGCTGGCTACATGCAGGCTGTACTGCCTCGTTTTTTGCGTATAGCCAGGCGGTAGCAGAAGAGTCCGCTGATTTCTCTCTCTCTCTTCTCTCTCCTCCAGCTAAGATTTTACCAATACAGAATGGGTATAGCCTGCTGACTAGGCGCTATTGTACTTGCTCTTAGGTCTTCACTTGTAGTTGGCCGACCAGTTGGGTAGTAGCTTCATGTGTGGGTTTCGTTCGTGCCGACTGGTGGACAAACCAAAGAGCAGCGCCATGGCACCGTGTACGACGGACATATAGCCCACGCCTTCCGAGCATGCCATTACTGGTAGTGGAGGTGCCTTGTTGTGCGCTTACTGTCCACAAAAATTCCACGGATGGATGACTATCCTAATGCCTCCCATCCCAAAGCTCAAAGTGACAATCGAGTAAAAACTCACTCATGTTCAAGATGTATGAAACTAAAGCATCATCACTATTTTTTGATTGTGAAAAATGTAGTGTCTTGTTCCTTGAATGAAGAAAGTCCGAAGTGAAGTTATATAGAAGCTGGAAGTGAGGGCTCTTTGAGATGTCATGTGGCTGGGTTGCCAACCACTCCAGCATATCATGTTTATTTAACTAGCAAAGCATTCGAACGTTACTACAGAGCAATACACTGGTATGGTACATTTTAAAAAAGGTACGCATGAGAGTGATGTAGTCAAACCATAGGGAGTGATACCATGTACTAGTTCTTCTCCTGCTCCGATCTATGCCAAGCAGGACACTAAACACAAGAGAAATACTGATTAATTAGTAGTATAAGATTGACCATCGTTCTACTTGTGATGCTTCAGTACGTTGTTTTGAAAGAGCATGGTTGATTCAGTTGTGAAGTTGTTAGAATGGTCGTCATGTACTAGCTCGCTTGCGATTATCCACGGGGCTCCCGTTATGGCTAGATGAATTTACCCTTTTAATTTTTTATTGTTGGACCGACAAGAATTTCTACATTTCCCTAGTCGAGACTGAACTTGTTCGCGCTCCTCACAGCAGTCCACTGAAGCCTTGCTCAAAAGTTCTGTAAGGAGCGTGAATTTACCCTTTTCGATGAATCTATGCTGATGTTGTCGGGTTTTAAGTCAACTAATATAGGTTAGAGAGAGTAGATAAATGTCGTTCGAGTAAGCACATGCACTACTTCGTTTGCGCTCCTCACGGTTGCATCATACAGTCCACTCAAGCCTGCTTGCTCAAAAGTTCTGTATTTGTTTTTCTAGAATCAACTCCTAAATAGGCTTCCTAGGTTTATCGAAAAGGGTTATTACCAGGTATGTCTTTCCTAATATCTTAGCCCTGGATCCAGCAAACACTACGAGGAGTATTAAGCAATCACATTCCCCGTTTTAGAGCTAATTACACGTTTAGTCCCACAAGTTTCTCCGGGGATGCAAAATAGTTCCGTGTCTTACAAAGTTGATAAAAGTAGTCCCACAACTTGCACCCGGGGTCAAACGAGTTCTAGCAAATTTGATCGTTTTTGACGAATTCGACCAAAGCGAGTTGCGATTTTGCGATTACAGGACGGCGGTAACGAGGCCCTCCCACGTCGCGGCTCGTGTTGACCAAACCGAACTGGAACGAAAGATTTCCCCACCTCCCCACCTGTCACCTGTCACCTGGCGGCGGCAACTGCAGGAACTACCCGGCGGTGTCTGCAGGAACTACACCGCGGCGGGGACTGCAGGAACTACCCGGCGGCGGGGGTGGGATGGCGGAGCAGGAGGGCTCGATGGAGAGCCCAGGACGATCCCCTGCACCTGCTTCATCTCGCCGAGCGGTGCCGTGGAGGGTCTGGCCCTTGCCCCGTGCTTCAGTTCGCGATGGAGGAACCAGCGGCCGCCTGCATTTGCCGTCTGTCCCAAATCCTTGTTTGCCATGGCCGGTCAAATAGATAACCCCTTCTACAATATCATCCCTACCTCTGTCAAGATTTATTTTAGGGGCACCCTACCTGATCGGCAATTCCGCTTGATCAAGTGGGAGTTAGGAAACTCCTCCTACGTCATCTAATTATTAATGGAGTCTTTTACCATCGTTGTTTGCTCCAGAGGATGCCGTTGCTTCTTCCCTATTATTTGGTGTTTCTCTCTCTTGCCCCTACCGTCTAGCCTCTTTTCCTGATTTTCCAGATGGAGGATCAGATGATATATATACTACTGAGCGCAATGGAAGGTTGCTTATGCTGCCCCTTTTTTGGTCTGAATGTGTTATGTCTATGGATGAGTATCAGTTTTGTACTGAAATTTGGCATTGTATTTATCAATTTCAGAGAAGGAAAAGGAAGAGGAGTAATCAGGAGTTCAGGAAGAAACAGGCAGCTTAGAAGAATGGAAAAGAATAAGAAGGCAGAGAAGAACTGGAGCATGTAGAAGAAGTAGAGAAAATATTGAAGAAGTGATCCTGCTTGTGTACTGATATTAGGATTGAAGATATTTGAAATTTTCAGGGTAGATTTGGTTGTGTACTGCAGTTGAAGATTTGGTTGTGTACTGCAGTTGACTCAAAATCTGTATGTCGCGTCGACACGGTTAACTCAAAATCTGTACGTGTACAAGTTCATGTATCTCTGAATTTTGTTAAAACTCCCAACTGATCGCGCACCCACAACCCTACGACTGCCTATTCCGACAATTTTTTTGCCTCTGAAACCCACAAACACACGCAATTTGTATCTGCACAGGTTAACTGAATTTTTCGCCACTGACCGATCAGCCTGAAAACTGACCGTGGAGAACAGACTAGCACTCTGTATGTGAAACCGACCAGAGCCTGTATGTGAAATTTCGCATGAACTCGTTTCTTGCATGAATTCCCACGATTGCTCGACGACCGGACAAGCTTGGTGACCAATGGTGCTCAAGGACAAGAAGATAGACACGGCAAGAAGACAAAAAAGAGGGTACCATAGTGTGGCGGGTCTTCCCCATGATTTCGCCAAGATCGCAGAACCGCCGCCACACTGTTGCCATCGCCGCGCAACTCACTCGCTGTAACTGACGGGACCTTCCGGTCCCTCAAGAAACGATAAGAAACCAGGCGAGGGTGTCTTTTTGAAATTGTCCAATGAGACATCGCGTGGAAGGGCATCTCGTACGCACGCCTGTCTTTTCTGGACCGTTTTGCAATAAAGCCTCGGTCAGAACATCTCGCTTCGGTCGAATTCGTCCAAAAACAATCAAATTTACTTGAATACGTTTGAATTGGACTAGTTTGCATCCGGCCTGGGAGCAAGTTGTGGGACTAATTTTATCTACTTCGTAAGATATGGGATTATTTTGCACCTCGGAAGCAAATTGTGGAACTAAAAGTGTAATTAGCTCCCCGTTTTAGTACCTCAGGTCGCCGTAGTTCTCAGATCTGGCTCCCACATGCCTTTATCTCCTCTGTCTCGGCTGGTTCAGCCCACTCCTCGCTAAATAGGTCTACTACCTTCCGTATTGTGTTGCAAATTGCTTCGACTTAGCTTGTGGTTAGACCACGTCTTAGGCAGCTCGGTCTCTTGCCTAAAAAATAAGGAAACTCAGGTACTATGGGTATGTTTGGTAGCCCAGGTCAACACATAATGCATATCTTTTCTCATACATGTTGACCCTGGCTAAGTTGAGTTGAGATGCATATCGTGTGTTTGGCTGTATCTATTTTAGCTATGCTGAGTTGAGATGCTGATTGGTAGCATCCATGTGAGTTTGATGTAGATACCTCTTCTCTGAGATGGTAAGGATACCACCACAATTGATAAATAATGAATATTATGACTTGAGCTCCAAATCGATCTTTGAACACAATTAAGACTATATCTGAGTATAATTGCATACGTCAGCAACAAAGACATCATGTATTCAAACATTTACATGGCAGTTCTATAATTAGATCCATCTTTTTTGCAAAAAGGACCCGGAATAGAGAAGAAGAAAAGCGGGTCCTCCGCTTGTCCTGGGCTCATAATCGACCATCTAGTGGCTGGTGTTCACGGAGGAGCAAGTTGGCGGTGCGTTGCGGACCTTGGCGACGGCGTGCATCGAGAAGTAGCCCATGTGGCATGCGTCGAGTGGGTGGCGAAAGACCTGGGCGGCGGCTAGTGGAGGAGCGATGTGGTGTGCGTCGACCTGGGTGGCGGCCAGCGAAGGAGCATCGCGGCATGCCGTGCTGTCAGTGGCTGTGCGGATCAACGAAGTGCCCAGTGGAGGAGTGTGCCATGCGGGCCCTCTAGGTGGTGTTCATGGAGAAGCTTGTTCGACACACAGACTGCTGCTAGGGAGGGGTGGCTGCCTATGTGGAGCTCGACGCGTCTAGAGGAGGGCGGCGCGTAGGGTGAGGGGGGCTCGGGCCTAAGATGGAGGGAGGCGACAGATTCTAGGGGTGAGAAAAGGAAGGAATGAGAGCGAGAGGGTGGGGGGCTCGGGTATGGGGATGAGGGGCTCGGGTCGGGTGGGACACACGGGGCGACTTTGTGGGATGAGCTCACCCAGGCCGAGTTGAGAAGCTCCATTTGAGCTTCGCAAATGTGCAGGTCCAAGAGACATTTTCGGTAATGAGGCGGGCATAGCCCAGGTGAGTAAACCAGGGTAACGAACGCTCGAGTCTCGGTTGAGATGGGAATTTATGAATTGACTCGGGCTATCAAACACGCCCTATTAGTTACCTGGGCTAGATCACTATCCTAGTGATTTGAGCGTCAAAATATATCCACACTTTATGGAAGGGAACGAATCTATAGTTCCTCCCCATTATACTCCGGTGCTAGCAAAATCTATGATGAAGCAGAGTTGCAGCAGTCTGCTGAAACAGTTCAGTCAATCAGTAAGTTGCTATTTCTAGTTGACTTGTGTTGTAATTTCCTTTTATATAACCTCTTACCTAGCTAGGAGTTATGCTAACATAAGTTGCCAAGACAGGTGGTAAAATTATGGACTATTTCATATTTAAAACATTCAGCCGAAAAAATAGACATGTAATTTAGGTATATATACGCGTCATCATAATAAGATCAATTAGATGTGAATACATGAATCCCGTTGCGCCCCAAATTCTGATCACACGCCATATATATGGTGAAGTTATTCGCACGGCTGAACAAGATAATAGCAAGGATACATCTACGGGCAAGACTATTTCAGAACCATACAACAGGTAAATCCTCTCGAATTAAATGCAAATTGATTTTGATGATAAAGCAAATGGAGTAGATGTAAGTGCCACGTTTGAGCCAACGAAAGAGCGAAATAGCATGTTTGTGGTGAACTGAATGTCTTCGTTCGTTCTGACGGGTGGAAAAACAGATGTGCGACTCCATGTACGATGATCATAAAGCTAATTAAGCATCATCACTATTAATTTGGATGGTGAAAACAATGTACATGTGTGTTGTCCGTTGAATTTAAAAAAGTATGAAGTGCAGCTATATAGATATGCTAGCTAGAAGTGAGGGCTCGTAAAGATACCATGTGAGCTATAGTACCAACCAACTCAACACATCTACTCGAGTAAATTGCATAAAGCTACGACAATTGAGGCTAGGGCTTCAAAAAACTACGATTTTTCGGGTTTGCTTCAAAAAACTACGACTTTTCAGGCTAATGACTACAAAGGACTACAACTTTTATGTAATCGCTCATTTAGCTGGTTTGATAGCGATTCTGACAGCGCGGGCCCACCGAGGGTCATGACGTGGCAACACAGGACGGACGCCCCTGGAGCCCCGTTAATGGCCGTTAACGGGGGAAGCTGGGACCCACCTGTCGGTCGGTGCGGGTGGAACTAAAAGCACCGGCCCGTTGACCTGGGCACCTCGCGCTCGACTCCGACTCCCTTACAAGACGCCGCTTTGAAATCGCCCGCCCGCTTTGCGAGCTCCGCCGCTAAGCCCATTGCTGCCCGCCTTCGCCGGGATGCCTAGCTGGAATGACGGCTCGAGTTCCAGCCAGTCACTTCTCGGGGTGAGTTCCCCTGTTTCTAGGGTTAGGGTTCATACGGGAATTGGGGAAATTTGGTTGATTTATCTCGAAATTGGTGGATTGAGCATATGTTTCTCTTTGATTAGGACTACAACTCGATAGACTATGCTCCAGATCGCTGCGATGACCCGACATTCAATGGGATAGCCGCGGATTGTGCCGAACGCCGTCGATGGCACAATTTGGAGCCACAGAAGTGTGTTGCCTTCGAAGGCACGAACACGGGTCGAAGATTTTACATGTGCCCGCTCCAAAATGTAAGTACCACCTCTTGTACTAATTTCGATTTTGGTCTGTCCATTCTATATTGTGTTCTATATTGTGTTCATGCTGAATTCTAATGATTTGAAAACATTAGGATAGCCAATATGCTAGCAGAGAGTAGGTGCAGTAATTTTCTAATTGGAATTAGCTTTTGAATTGTAGTGATATTAGTGCTTGCATATACTACTAGGGTTGCATATGCTTGGATACTAGAGATTGCTTCAATTTATTTTCAGTACATACTTGAGATTAGTGCTTGTATATACTAGAGATTGCTTGAATATATTTTTAGTACATATTAGATACTAATGCTTGTATATACTAGAGATTGGTTCCATTTATTTTTCAATACATATTAGAGATTAGTGCTTGTATATACTAAAGATTACATGGATATATTTTGGACAAGTAAATGTTTTGGGGCTGGTACCTATGATCATACCATGTGCCATTTTTATTTGCAGGAAATTGTGAACTGTGGATTTGTCTCTTGGGTAGATGACCAAGAGTGGCCAGAGACACTGCAGAATGCATTGTCAAGGCTCTGGTGCATGTACAATGAGAGCAACAGTAGCAGAATTGATGAGAGGGTGGAGCATGGTAAGCTGCTAGCTCTCGTAGCCGAGGATAAGATCAAGGCTGAGAAGAAGTATGCAAGCCTCATGGATGATGTTGGAAAGTTTGTAGATGATTCTCACAAGAAGGTGATGGAACAAAACTTGGCCCTGCTGAATGGTAAAACTGAGTTTGAAATAGTGGAGATGGAGAAGGACAGGGATGCTCTGAAGACTGCAGTTGAGATGCTGAAGCAAGTGCAGAAAACACAAGCAGATATGATGAAGGCAAAGGAGAAGAAATGGGAGGAAGAAATGGCTGCTTTGAAGGAGGAAAAGAAAAAATATGAATACATGGTGTATGATCTATTGAAAGCTGGTGATGACAACAAGGAGAAGGTGAAAAAGATCAAGGCCATAGTTGATGAGTAATACTTGGACAAGAAATGATCTATTGAAATTTCAGTTTGTATGCATTAATGTTGGACAAGAAATGTTGTAGTACTTGGTCATGTGATTTTATTGTCATTGTGATACTATTGGACAAGCATTTGGTGTTTTAGTATTAATGGTGTACTTGTTGTTTCTCAGATTGTTATGATTAATGCATGGTTTTATTGTCATTGTGGTGAAAATGCAATATAATTGAGCTGTGATTGTTGATGTCATTGTGGTAAAAATGCAATATAATTGAGCTGTGATTGTTGATGTCATTGTGGTGAAAATGCAATATAATTAAGCTGTGAAAATGCAATATAATTGTATTGGTAGCAAACATTGTCTTTTGAAAATGCAATATAATAGTACCATCACATAGTAGTAGCACATACATATTTCCCAAATAGTACCATCACATAGTAGTAGCACATAGATATCTGTCTTACAATAATTGGTAGCAAACATATAATTGTCTTACACAACTAATACCAAGCACACATGGTTCCAATACATAATTTAGCTACTTCTTGTAGCTGTTATGCTTCCCAGCATTGAAATACCCCAACATCCTAACTGTTTGTTTCTTTGGCCTTTGCCCTCTCCTTGGCGCAAAACTGCTTGTAGCATCATCAATATGGGCAGACCTAGGTGCATGAATGTTGGAATTATGCCCTAGAGGCAATAATAAAGATGTTATTATTATAATTCTTGTTCATGATAAAGTTTATATTCCATGCTAGAATTGTATTAAGCGGAAACATTAATACTTGTGTGGTTTGTGAACAACACCGTGTCCCTAGTACGCCTCTATGGACTAGCTCATTGATCAATGATGGTTAAGGTTTCCTAACCATAGACATGAGTTGTCAATTGATAATGAGATCATATCGTTGGAGAATGATATGGTTGATAGACCCAAACTAAGCGAAGCAATTAGATCGTGTCATCGTGTTCGTCTTTGCGAAGCTTTTCTTATGTCAAATATTGTATTCCTTAGACCATGAGATAATGCAACTCCCTGGTATCGGAAGAAAGCTTTGAGGTCATCAAACGTCATCCTATGAGAGGGTGATCATAAAGGTGTCTCTCAGGTGATCGGAAAGTATCTGTTGGGTTGTATGTATCGAGATGGGATTTGTCCCTCCTGTGTCGGAGAGATATACTTGGGCCCACTCGTGTCGATATCAACACCGCTTGCAAGCATATGGTTAAGGAGTTAATCACAAAGTGATATCGGATTACTGAACAGTAAATTACTTGCTATGAACGAGTTTGAACTAGGTATGACTATACCGACGATCGAATCTCGGGCAAGTAAAATATCGCGAGACGAAGGGAATATATATATGGGATTGATTGAATCCTGGCATCGTGGTTCATCCGATATGATCATCGATGAATGTGTGGAGTCAATATGGGTGCCCAGACCCGCTGTTGATTATTGATAGAAGATCATATGCGCATATTCTCGAACCCAGGTCACACACTTAACGTGTCTTGGCTAGGATAGATTGGATACTTGGTTTATGAATTTTTGTTGAGTCTCGGATGGGATCCGGGACATCACGAGAGGTTCGGAATGGTCCGAGAATAAGATTCGTATAAGGCGGTGCAGTTTTTGGAGTTGAATTGTTCCGGATTAATCGGTATTATAGGAAGCTTCTAGAACCTTCGGAAGGGGCCAACGTGGTCCCACCTTCCGGGAGGGGCATGGGCCTATGAGGGAGTGTCCTGGCGCATTGGGCCAGGGCACAAGGCCCCATAGGGCCCAAGATCCTAGAAAGTTTAAATCGTTTAAACTAGAGATAAG
Source organism: Avena insularis (assembly GCA_023614405.1). NCBI lineage: Eukaryota > Viridiplantae > Streptophyta > Magnoliopsida > Poales > Poaceae > Avena > Avena insularis. Next base: position 2,010,507 of record JAJUPC010000015.1, on the reverse strand, counting down.
ATAAGATAGGATTTCTAGATAAGGGAGAGTTTAAATTGTTTAAACTAGAGATAGGCTTGGAGGAGAGGCTAGGGCTGGCCGCACCCCCCCTCTATATATAGGGGCTGGTGCCCCCCTCCCATACCTTCCTCCAAAACCTAGCCGCCTGCTGCCCTTTCTCTCCTCCCGATTGTTTGCAGTGAAGCCTGCAGAAATTCTCCACCATATACACCACGCCGTCGTGTTGTAGATCCAATCCATCTCTCCACCATACTTGCTGGTCCGAGGAAGGAGGCGTCGAGGTGCCGCCGTGTGCATCTCACGGAGGCACCGCCACTTGTGGTGCTAGATCGGATCGGATCGCGAGGAGGAGAAGCGAGTACGACTACATCACCCACGTTCGACGAGCGTTCCGTATGCGAATCTTCAAGGGTATGAAGATCTAATCCAATCTCTCTCGTTGTTTGCATCTCCTAGATTAGATCTTGGCTTTCCCTCTGTTCGCTTCCGTAGAAAATTTTGATTTACTATGCTGCGAAAGGAGCATTTGGCCCTGATGCTGATGTTGGAGCCCGAGGTGGTGGTGATGGTGGTGTTGTAGGTGCTCGAGGTGGTGCTGGTGGCGATGTAGGTGTTGGTGGCGCTGTAGGTGCCCGAGGTGGTGTTGGTGGCGCTGTAGGTGGAGGTGGCGCTGTAGGTGCCCGAGGTGGTGCTGGTGGCGCTGTTGTTGATGTGTTGCTTCCCTCCTCATTGCTTATGTTTCCCTGCACCCAAACATGTTATACTCCAAGTTATAGTTTAACTATGGTCAAACATGAAAATACAAGTAAGAATAAACCTTGTGTTGATTTTCCTCATCTGCAACTGTGGGTTCAAAGTTTGTGTGCAACTTGTGTATCTATGGCCTAGTTGCTTGCAGTTGCTACATGTTATTGTTGCCATCCTAGAAGTATCTTTAGGCTCTGGGACTTCAAATTTTCCCTTCCTCCTCTTACTCTGATGCCTACCCTTTTCAATTCTGAACACTGGTGGGTCAATGTCAACTGTGTCAGTCTTTGTCCATTGATCTTGGCTAGGTACTAGGTATATGACAGGATTATATGCATCTAAATACATGGGTTTCTTGAAAAAACCATGAACAAAATCCTCATTTCTTTGCTTGGACTTGTAAATGGCAGATATGGCATGACTACATGGAATTCCTGTCATGTCCCACCTCCTGCACCCACAAGTTCTTGCATCCAAGTCAACGGCATAGCTACTCTCCACCCCTCTGGTCACTTGCCATAAATTACCCACAGATTTCTGAGATTTGTAAATCCTTGAGTACTTTTTGTTCACTTCCAACATTTCACAATATGTTGGAGTGATCTCCCACCTAGCTAATGCAGCACCTGTCCTCTTTCCTTCATGCCTGACCATGATCTTTGATCTAAGGCCTTCAAACATTGTTACTACTGGTTTGCCTCTAACATCAAGAATCATTTTGTTGAAAACCTCACTCAAGTTGTTCACAACAAGGTTAGTTTTACAATTAGTGTCCATTGCATACCTTGCCCAACACTCCACTGGAATATTGCTTAGCCATGCCCAAGCTTCCTCTGACTCATCTTTCATGTTCAGCATGTGTACATCAAATAAATGCCTTGTGTGAGAGTAGCTAGCACCATACATGTATTTCTTTAGTTCTTCTCCTCTAAAGCCAGCTAACTGAAAGTTGGCATAAATATGCCGTAGGCAAAATCTTTGGGGACAATCTGGGAATACTTGGTTGATGGCTTTGAGCAAACCCTATTCAATACAAATAAGTGTGAGTACATGCATGAGAAGAAGAGGGTAGTAACTAGAAAATGCAACAAGTCAAACATGGGAGCACATTAGTTACCTTCTGCCTATCAGATATAATTGTGTATTTCCCAAACTTGCCATCAGATCCACCAAGAGCAAACTTCAGTTGAGTAAGAAACCAACACCAACTAGCAGTATCCTCCTTGTCAACAAGTCCAAATGCAAATGGATATATATTATTGTTTCCATCTCTTCCAGTAGCTGCAAGTATTTGTTGTCCAGTTGTCAGCTTCACAAAGCAACCATCCAACCCTGGACACATAAATAAGTTACAATATATTAGAAAAAAAGCTAGAACATGTACAACAAAAAAACAAAAGAAGAGCTAAAACTTACCAATGAATGGTCTACAACCATTCAGAAATCCCTCCTTTGTTCCATTTAGACAATAAAACATGCCATGGAATCTTGGGTTTGGGCTAGGGTGCTCTACCAACTGCTTGGTAGTAACAATGCACCTACTACCAGGGTTGGTGTCAATCACTGTCTGCAAGTAGTCTCTCAACCTAATGTACTGCTTGATCTGGTCACTTAGAACCACCTGCAATGCTCTCTTCCTGGCTCTGTAAGCCATTACCTTTCCAACCTCAACACCATGTTTTTCCTTGGCAGTCTCTATCACAGTTTCAATACTTGTCCTTGTATCCATCCTCATGATCTTCTCACAAACCTGGGCAACCCACTTTCCTGTAACCTTGCAGGCTTCACCTGCAGGTGCACATGTGTGCTGTAAATCCAACTTCCTAAGACAAAAGGTTTTCTCTCTACCAATTGTTGAACCATTCATGTGAAATAAACAACCTTGAGTCTTCCTTTCTGAGCACTGGTAAATGACTGCATTTGGCCCATTCCTGTGGTACACAAAGTTCCTCAACTGGGCTATGTGAAAATTCTGAAGTGCTCTCCTGAATTGGTAAACATCAATAAAGCACATCTTGAAGCACAACTGATCTTTTGGCTGCTCCCTGTCCTCATCATACCAAACTCTAGGTGCCCCCTTCTTTGCCCTGCTCTTCCTACCACTAGGCAATGCCCATCCCAATACAGCTCCATCATCATCTTCTACCCTTATGTCTCCATCTGAACCAGAATCAGGAGATGGAACATAACATGCAGACTTAGAGTATTTTTTACTGCCATGTGCCCTCTCTGTTGGCCCTTTCCTAACTGGTAGCTTCCTCTTCTCCTGCAAAGGCTCATCCATAGGGTCATCCTCTGGTAGCACCATCTGAATGGGAATACTCTCATCCAAACCATATGAATGGCAGAAAAGGTCTTCAACATCTGTATCTCCTTCTATATGCTCATCAGGATGTTCCTGTTGGAGATATGCCCAAGAGGCAATAATAAAGTAGGTTATTATCATATCTTCATACTTATGATAAATGTTTACATTCATGCTATAATAGTATTAACAAGGAAACCATTAATACTTGTGTGATTTGTAAACTTAATTTGAAGTCCCTAGTATAGCCTCTATACTTCACTAGCTTGTTGGTTGATTGATGATTGTGGTTTCCATATCATGAACATTGAGATGTTATCAACAACAAGATCATATCGTTAGGAGAATGATGTGATGGACATACTCCTATAGATAAGCGTAGCATAAAGATCAAGTCATTTCAATAGTTCAATTGCTATATGCTTTCTGATACATAGTAACCTAATTCCTTCGACCATGAGATCATGCATATCACCTTTACCGGATGGATGCTTTGATGTCATCAAACACCACCGTATGTGGTGTCTATAATGGTGGCATTGAGTGTTCGGAAAGTATTGGTTGAGACACATGGATCAAGAGTGGGATTTGTCCATCCATATGACGGATAGATATACTCTGGGCCCTCTCGGTGAAATGTCATCCAATTAGCTTGCAAGCATGTGACTGGCTCACAAGGGATCACATATCACGGGAGCGAGAAAAGAGTACTTATCGATGTGAGGTTGAACTAGGTATGCAGAGATACCGACGATCATAACCTCGGATAAGTAACATATCGTGAGATAAAAGGAAATTGGTATCGTATGTAAGTGGTTCATTCGATCGTAAAATGTCGTAGAAATATGTAGAACCATATGAATTTCCAGATTCCTCTATTGGTTATTGTTAGGAGAAGTGTCTCGATCATGTCGCATAATTCACGAACCGTAGGAGACACACTTAAGGATTGACGTTGTTTTGAGTAGTTATGGTATTATGAGAAAGAGACCGAATGTTGTTGAGTCTCGGATGGGATCCGGGATATCACGAGGAGATCCGGAATGGTCCGGAGAATAAGATTCATATAAGGAAAGTCCGTTTGAGTTGGGGAATGGTTAGGTGTTTTCATCGGGAACATTCTAGAAGGTCGGAATGTCCGGCACTCGGAGGGAAGGGTACATGAATGTGTCATTGTAAGTTGGAATGATTGCATCATGTACTAGGTGTCTTCGCTGTCCAAAATAAAGGATTTATTTAAATCCTAAATTGAAAAATCAAGCAGCTAGTTTGAAAGTCAAGCGGCAATTTTGGGAAGTGGGAAGAGAGGAGGATTGGTGGAGGCGAATTGGAGGAGGGTTCCTCCCTTGGCGGCGCCCACCAAGCCGACTTGGGAGGACTCTCCTCCCTTGGCCGGCCCTCCCACCTATATAAGGAGGGCAGGGCTCCCTCCTAGCACACACAAGTTTCCACCTCTAATCTCCGGTTTAGAGCCGTTTTGGTTTAGAGCTTCTAATTGCTTTAGTAGCGGTTTAGAGCCTTCTAATTGGTTTAGAGCCTTCTAATTGGTGTGTCTAATCACTAGACCACTAAATAGCCTCTCTCATAAGCTCCACCATACTGCACTTGCTTAAGCGAAGCCTGCGGGATCTCCCTCTACTTCGGTACCACGCCGTTGTCTTTGGAATCGAGGAGAGTGCTACAACCTCCGCTGCCTGCTGGAACAAGGAGAGGAAGGTCTTCGTCAGTACCGAGCGTGTGACCGGCTGCAGAGTGCTGCCGGGCGTGGCTGGAAGGATCGTCTCTGCGATCTTGAGATCGGAAAGAGTGCGACTACATCACCCACGAGAATCGCTCTCGTTAACGCTTTGGAATCTTGAGGTAAGTTCCTCCATCGACTCGTTGCTACAATCTAGTAGATAGATCTTGGCTTGTTTGTTTGTATGCGATAGAAAATTTTTGTTTTCCATGCTACGAACCCCTCTGATGGTATCGAGCCGTGTCTATATGTAGATCTGTTGCCTGAGTAGAACACAATGGTCATTGTGGGCATTGATGCTTTTATTGTAGATTGCTTTTGTGTGCTTTGCATCTTGCGGTATGTTGGGATGAAGCGGCCAGGCTAACCTTACATGACATCGTTCATGAGACTTGCTCCACGCTTGACATGCAACTTGTATTGCATAAGTGGCTTTATGGTGCTGTTTCTCCTAGCATAGTAAAGATCCAATTTACAACGGGTGATCAACAATGCTAGTATCAATGTTGTGGTTCTTGTTCGTAAGTTAGAGCGACACTTATTGAAAGCCCCAAACCACGTAAAATATGCAAAAGAAAGTAGAGGCGTCTAACTTTGTTTTGCAGGGTGTCTGATGATGTGATATGGCCATGATTGTGATTATATTTGATGTATGCAATGTTCCTTATTGTAAGTTGGCAACCGGCGAGAACCATATGGTTGTCTTTAATTTTGTTAAGACCTGCGTGTCTATTCAAGGTAGTTGTAATAGTTGAAGCTGGTGGGCGACAACCATGAAGAAGCGTCATTGACCTTGATGCTATGCGGTGATGATGGAGATCATGTTCGTGCTTGAAGATGGAGATCGGAAGCACAAAGAAGAAAGGCCATATCATATCACATATTATGAATTGCATGTGATGTTAATCCTTTATGCATCTTGTATTGCTTAGTAGGCAGACGGTAGCATTATAAGATGATCCCTCATGCACATAAATTTCAAGTTCTAAAGTGTTCACCCTTAGTATGCACCGTTGCCAAAGCTTGCCTTGAAGCACCACGTGATGATCGGGTGTCTTTGATTCCGGGTGAATACAACGTAAGCAAGCCAGATTTGCTTATGCGGTAGCTAAGGTTTGATCTTGAGCCTAGCATGTACGGACATGGCCTCGGGAACACGGATTACCGAAAGGTAGAGCATGAGTCATATAGTAGATATGATGAACATGTTGATTGTTCGCCATTGAAGCTATATCAACTCTCGTGATGATCGGTTTTGATGTGGTGGATTTGGTTCGTGTGATCACTAAAACAATGTGAGGATATTGTTTTGAGTGGGAGTTCACCTAGATTAATTTAATTATTAATTAGAACTCAATTTATCATAAACTAAATCAAAGTGAATTTGCATAGTTGTTGTAGTCATTGGCATCCGTTTACCACCTTGCTTAATTAAAATTGAGATGATAGAACTATAGAATTCTGGTTAGTTACTTTCTGAACTGGTATCGTATTGTATTGAAGTGTTAATCTAAAGTTTAAAAGTCCTATTGCAAACTTTCAGTAAGTTCAGTCACTCCATGAAGTTTAATAATTAGTATTAAATCAAGAGTAACAATTCCAAATGTTAGTATATAAGTATCATGTTTATCTCCATGATTCTTGATATTCAAAGGATTGTCTTAATATCAAGGTAATCTAGGATCTGAAAGAGTTGTTTGAAACCATGATGTGTGGAAGATATTGTGATATCTAAAGCGAAGTTTTAGTTACAACATGATAGAGTATAATATGGCAAAGTTCATGTTCTCATATTTTGATGAGAATTTGCAAAAGGTTGGAGACACTTGTTGTCCTAATCCTCCAAAAGGTTTTGGAAAGCAACATTATACTCATAATTCATCGTTATAAGCTAAAGTAGCTTGATCATGGGCGATTCCATGATAAGGTGAATATTTGATGAAGGTAAAATGTTTACTACACCAAGAGATTACTAAAGAAAGGAATTTGGAAGAACACCAAACATTTGATGATGGTGATCTACTTCAAAGTGCAAGTCCAAAGACATTTGTATTTAATTATACGCTTTGGATTATGTGTCATATGTATGACTCCACTATTGATGTTGATAGATTCTTTCAAGCAGAAAAGGAAATCTTGAAAGAATCTCATAAGTATATGGCAGAAAAGAAAAGACTAGAATTGTTCAGTTTAAGTATATAGATGATATACATGTTATGGCTATATTCTTTGCTTATTAAGCGATGTGGTTCTTAAGTATTTTGATACTGAATTTGTTGGTATGAATCGTCATACGAAACAACACAATTCATGAACTACAATGGCCTAAGTAACTAGCAAAGAATATGTGATGATGTTCATCGAGAACAAAATAAAGGGTTATTGTTTGCTCGTTAAACATCAAAAGCTTGCCTTCAAGATTTGTTTTATCAGGTATTATGAGAACAAAAGGGTTGTTCAAATAATTGCCGTAATCCATAAAAGATGGATGATTCGCAAATCTCGTTGGAGACATCACATCCATAAAACTAGTGCTAAAAAATGTCGAAAGACAAATTGATTGAAAGATCACTTAGGAAGTGACATCGCCGTTTAAATTATATTGGAAAGAAAACATGAAGAAAATCCATATGGATGGAATTTTGGAGTCTATTTGATTTTGATCAAATAGCGTTTGTGAAACTTTCCTAGAGATAATTAAAACTTCGTTCATAGGCCAAAAGGAACGATGGACTAGCTTATTGGAACTTGTACATATTGTTGTACGAAATCCATTATGTGTAGTCAAGAGCGATGGATTTCAACTTCATATGCTTTCTCCGAAAATTTGAGTGAATATATGAATATTTACTTAATAAGGATGAAGTGTGAAATATTTGAAAAGTTCAAAGAGTTTTAAGATGAAGTGCAAAATCATTGTAACAAGAATATAAATAGTTTATGATAAGATCATAAAGGAAGATATTTAAGTTACAAGTTTAGCATAATACCTAAGATTTAAGGAATGGTCCGTGGATTTGCATTTCGAAACACCATAAGAGTATGGGCGTTCGAGATATGTAATTGAACCTTGTTTGACATGGTAAGATCGAAGGTATAATTCATAAAACTGCTATTATATTTTAAAGATTAAAAGCTTTAGAGACTACCGTTTTCCACTAAAAGAGCTCCATCATAATCCGCTGAAATGACACCATATAAGGTTATGGTTTGGGATAAAACCCAAGTAGTCCTTTCTTAAACATTGGTATGCTATGCATAAGAAAGATGTTTGCAACCAAAGTCGGATAAACTGTCTTTGTATTCTTGTTAAGTATTCCTCCATAAACACCGGAGACAAAAGTGTTTGTCGCTTAGAGCGTCAAGTTTCTTTAAGAAGGAATTTTCGTGAAAAGTTAAGTGGGAGGACAATAGAACTTTGATAAGATTAAAGGAACCTTAGCTATATGTGCAAAGTTGCGCAGACCGAAAAGTGTTAGGAGGCGGCAACAATGCTCATGGCTCACGTGCCTCAAAGGTTGTGGTCACGGAGGTCTAAGTTTCTATTGAAACAAGTAGGTCGGATGAACAATCAAATACCAAGATTTGAGGTTGAATCATTATTTGAGAATAATGAACCTACTACATGCAAGGAAGCGATGATGGGCCCCGACTCAGTCAAATGGCTTGAAGCCATATAATCCGTGATAGTTCCATACACGAGAAATCAAGTTTTGAACTTGAAGGACCCTCGAAAAGGTGTAAGACCTTGCGTTGTGTTTGGATCTATAAAGAAGTAGACATGGATGTTTCACATCTATGAAATAGTCGACATGTTGGGAAAGAGTTCACAACAATGTTCAAAGGTTGTATATGACAAGATTTGATCTTTCATAGCGATTTTTAGTCTAGACGGATTAATGTAGCAACCACTACATATAATTTGTTATGTGGTAGTAGAATAAACAAAACAAGTTCTTCTAATAGAATGGTTACCTAGGGCGTGTGCATGACACGGTCCAAAGGGTTTTGTTAATTCAAAGGATGCTAAAAGCATATGCAAACTTCAATGGTTGAAGTAAGCATAAGCGGAGTTGGAATCTTCACTATGATGAAGCTGTTAAAGAGTTTAATTTCATCGGAGACAATGAAGATGCTTGCATTTGCAAGAAATTAAGTGGGAGCGCTAAGACATGTTTCTAATACATTATGTGGAAGACATATTGTTGATTGGAAATAATGTATCTTTTATTAACACATATTAAGAATTTCATCCCGATGAAAGACTTAGGCAAAACCCAAATATTTGTCATCAATAGACGCTAATATGGTTGTGCGGAAGTACATAGACGAGATATTGAATGAATTCAATATAGAAACTACAAGAAAGGTTCTTGTTGCACAGAAAGGATTGAAAGAGTTCAATGTTGATGATATATTCAAGTGTATTGGCACTTGGTAAGTGAAACAAAGATTCAAGTATAGATTGATACTTGATGTATGAAATCACAAAGAGTATTTATATCAATCATACTGTGATATGTACAAATCCAGATATGTCCTATGCTATAAATATTATGAGCATATACCAGAATGATTCATAAGATGATCATTGGACGATAGTAAGGATATTCTTATGATCTTTTGGAAGAACTAAGAGTATATTATTTGTAGAAGTGACAAATAGATGGTTAAGTTCATTGTAAAAGTACTACATTGATACTAGTTTTGTCACAAAGTACAAATTAAGTTTATCTCAATCTAAATTAAGGGTGGCACAATATAATGGAAAGTGAGTTCCATAATGGATTTGGATGAGTTCCAAAGTTAAGACATTGTGACAGATACTTCAACAAAAGGCTAAGTATATGATTGCTATTATAGCAGCAAAAGAGGGCATTTGTGTCAAGTAGTTTGTTATCAAACTAGGTGTAGTTCACAGCGGGATAATACTATGAAGATATATTGTGCGACAATATTATCAACATGTTTTTAACCCCAAAGAACTAAAGGTCACACCGAAAGACCAAATCATACAAAGCCATCTCATTAGAGAATGAGTGATGCGTAGAGACGCGAAGACATGCAATTACACACGGACCTGGAAGTGTCAGATCCGGAGATCAGTTGACCACTAGCAATCGTGTACATACAACACCGGAAAGCCATAGGTGTTGAATACACAAAGGTTTGAAACTAGATTATTGACTCTAGTGCAAGTGGGAGACTGTTGGAGATATGCCCAAGAGGCAATAATAAAGTAGGTTATTATCATATCTTCATACTTATGATAAATGTTTACATTCATGCTATAATAGTATTAACAAGGAAACCATTAATACTTGTGTGATTTGTAAACTTAATTTGAAGTCCCTAGTATAGCCTCTATACTTCACTAGCTTGTTGGTTGATTGATGATTGTGGTTTCCATATCATGAACATTGAGATGTTATCAACAACAAGATCATATCGTTAGGAGAATGATGTGATGGACATACTCCTATAGATAAGCGTAGCATAAAGATCAAGTCATTTCAATAGTTCAATTGCTATATGCTTTCTGATACATAGTAACCTAATTCCTTCGACCATGAGATCATGCATATCACCTTTACCGGATGGATGCTTTGATGTCATCAAACACCACACCGTAACAGGGTGGCTATAAAGGTGGCATTGAGTGTTCGGAAAGTATTGGTTGAGACACATGGATCAAGAGTGGGATTTGTCCATCCATATGACGGATAGATATACTCTGGGCCCTCTCGGTGGAATGTCATCCAATTAGCTTGCAAGCATGTGACTGGCTCACAAGGGATCACATATCACGGGAACGAGAAAAGAGTACTTATCGGTAACGAGGTTGAACTAGGTATGCAGAGATACCGACGATCATAACCTCGGATAAGTAACATATCGTGAGATAAAAGGAAATTGGTATCGTATGTAAGTGGTTCATTCGATCGCAAAGTAATCGTAGAAATATGTGGGAGCCATATGAATTTCCAGATTCCTCTATTGGTTATTGTTCGGAGAAGTGTCTCGATCATGTCCGCATAATTCACGAACCGTAGGGAGACACACTTAAGGATTCGACGTTGTTTTGAGTAGTTATGGTATTATGAGAAAGAGCCGAATGTTGTTCGAGTCTCGGATGGGATCCGGATATCACGAGGAGATCCGAATGGTCCGGAGAATAAGATTCATATAAGGAAAGTCCGTTTGGAGTTGGGGAATGGTTCGGTGTTTTCATCGGGAACATTCTAGAAGGTCCGGAATGTCCAAGCACTCGGAGGGGGAAGGGTTCATTAATGTGTCATTGTAAGTTGGAATGATTGCATCATGTACTAGGTGTCTTCGCTGTCCAAAATAAAGAATTTATTTAAATCCTAAATTGAAAAGTCAAGCGGCTAGTTTGAAAGTCAAACGGCAATTTTGGGAAGTGGGAAGAGAGGAGGATTGGTGGAGGCCGAATTGGAGGAGGGTTCCTCCTTGGCGGCGCCCACCAAGCCGACTTGGGAGGGACTCTCCTCCCTTGGCCGCCCTCCCACCTATATAAGGAGGCAGGGCCTCCCAGCACACACAAGTTTCCACCTCTAATCTCCGGTTTAGAGCCGTTTTGGTTTAGAGCTTCTAATTGCTTTAGCCAGCGGTTTAGAGCCTTCTAATTGGTTTAGAGCCTTCTAATTGGTGTGTCTAATCACTAGACCACTAAATAGCCTCTCTCATAAGCTCCACCATACTCGCACCGTCTTAAGGCGAAGCCCTGCGGGATCTCCCCTCTACTTCCGGTACCACGCCGTTGTCTTAGGAATCGCGAGGAGAGTGCTACAACCTCCATTTTCTTTGGAACAAGGAGAGGAAGGTCTTCACGAGTACCGAACGTGTGACCGATCATGGAGTGCTGCCGAACGCATACTGGAAGGATCGTCTACGCGATCTTGAGATCGGAAAGAGTACGACTACATCACCCACGAGAATCTGCTCTCGTTAACCGCTTTGGAATCTTCGAGGGTAAGTTCCTCCATCGACTCGTTGCTACAATCTAGTAGATAGATCTTGGCTTGTTTGTTTGTATGCGATAGAAAATTTTTGTTTTCCATGCTACGAACCCCTACAGTTCCCTCCTCCTTTTCAACTCTATTAACCTCTGGCTCAACTCAATCTTCTCTTCCTGCAGCTGTGTATCAATATCTTCAGCCAACAAATTCCCTGCCTCAAACTCAGACTGATCACCAGAATCCACATCCAATTCTAAGAAACTATCAGCCTTGTTCTCATCAACACAGATATTTTTTCCCTTCTTCATATTGTTGCTTTGCTGAGTCAACAAAAAATCTGCAGGAATTATCTATGCACTGCCAAGGTACATTAACTCATCATCAACATCAAGTGCGGAAGAATTTGTAGCAGCACAAGCACGCATCATGCTAGGAGAAGGTTTATTTTGCCCTTGCATAACAAAAAGTGAAACGGCCTGCTTGTGTTCACATTTTTTAAGCATTTGCAAAACCTTGCCCATTCCATCTATAAGTTCATAGCCAGGCACACCATCTGCCAAATAGTACATGGAGTCTCTATAACAATATCCATTGCTTTCAATTAGAGATAGCAAATTCAAAAAAGTGATATCAGATTTCCCTATCTTCCTCTCCATGTGCTCACCGGTCTCAAATTGGACTTGTACTAACCAAATTTCATCATCAAAGCTACTATAGTTGAAAAAAATTAGGGTTACTTGAATGAATACATTGTTCTGCCCAAAATACAAAAAAATAAAGAAAAGGGGATGGCAGAAGCTTACCTGCCGATGCCTGCATAAGATGGCCACCGGGAGCTCTGCGAGCCATGGGCGGCCTCAGGTGACCTCAACGGTGTGACGGCCGTCGCCGGCGGGAGCTCGGACAAGCAGCGTATGGGGTTGGAGCTCCCGCTGATCTCCTCCGTCTCGCGCAACTGGGTGCGGGAGAACCCACCACCGGTGGTGCCACCGGAGGCGTCTCCTCCGCCGGAGCCGCCACCTTCTTCTCCGGCGAACGAGCCTCCCTTTCTAGCACCGGAGCCGCCGCCATTCCCCGCCGCCATGACCTACCTGAGGAGCAGAGTACTCTGAGGAGCACCTGTGCGAGCTCGATAGGGAGTAACGGCCGGGAGTAACTGCCGTTAACGGGGCTCCAGGGGCGTCCGTCCTGTGTTGCCACGTCATGACCCTCGGTGGGCCCGTGCTGTCAGAATCGCTATCAAACCAGCTAAATGAGCGATTACATAAAAATTGTAGCCCTTTGTAGTCATTAGCCCGAAAAGTCGTAGTTTTTTGAAGCAAACCCGAAAAGTCGTAGTTTTTTGAAGCCCTATCCCCAATTGTCGTAGCTTTATGCAATTTACTCCATCTACTCCGGTATTTAACTAGCAAAGTATCATATGTGTTGTTGTGGAGCTTGAAAAGGTATGCATGACAGCATGAGACCGATATAGTAGTCAAACCAAAGGGAGTGATCTCGTAGTTTATCTCCTCCCGCTTATCCTCACTCGTCGCACTCCATGTACAACCTTTTTTTTTTATCAAATTATGGCAACTTTCATAGATGACGTTGCCCTGATGGCAACCCACTCGCATCTATTAGTTGTGTGACCATGGGAATAGTTCCATGCAATTTAGTAACATAGACTTATTAATCAAGGTGGAGATGAATGTATTCCATTAGGAGAAGTGTCACATTGAAAAATAAACATCGAAACATCCTTTTTTTAGCTTATAGGATATCCATACAAGAAACTTGAAAGCCTGCCATGGTCCAGTGTTAGACGAGTTGACAAAACATACGAAAAGAAATAATCAAAAGGGCTTCCTATATAGTAGTTGTTGAGTTACATGAGATTTTTAGCTTTTAAAAAAAAAATACCACCGTGCACTAAGAGTAAATAATTATCCCTCTACATGCATTCTAACCTCATGCAATGCATGTCCCCGGCCTGATTTTTTAGTGTCCCCTATGTTTTGCCTCAGCGGTCACCATTATCCAGATTTTGTTTCGTGACGGGACCTCCCATTATCCAGATGGAAAGGATGCCGATGTTGCCATGTTGCGTGTAAAGTGACGCGTGTAAAGTGACGCTAGTCTTCCAGCATCTCCAGCAGCAGCGGCTGTAAACGACGCATGCGCTATAATAACTACCGATTTAGCGTGCCGACGCAAAAATTGTACGCTCCAGCAGACGCTGAATAGTTACCCGCGCTGTAAAATATTTTTCGCATGCTGTGTTTTGTGCTATCCGCCACGGGATTTTGAGCATGGACCGACGCGCGCTGCATCGCTATCTCTCGCACGTGAAAGACCAACCGCCAGCTGTGGAAATTCACCTGCACCCCGTCCTGCCTCCCCCGCCGCCCTGATTTGGCCGCCGCCGCGCCGCACCGTGCTTCTACGTCGCCCCGCCGTGCTTCTGCATCGCCGCGCCGTGTTTCTGCATCGCCGCGCCAGGCCGGTTTACCCTCGGCAGCCGCGCCGGGCCAGTTTACCCTCAGTCGCCATGCCAGGCTTCCGCATCATCGCGTTGTGCTTCCGCGTCATTGCCCCGACCACGACGGTGACGATGTCCTCTTCTAGCCGAGAGGCAACTTGGCGCACTATACGTGTTCGCCGAAATGGCCGCAAGGTATGTGCCCATGTTTTCTATATTTTAGTTGTAGAGCTGATTAGCTCATTTGCTTGTAGATGAGCTCGTCGTACAATTCGTCCGACGACGAATTTGACATCGAGGAAGAAGAGAACATCTCCATGATATTGGCTTTGCGCGCCAATAAAAAGCCGAAGATTGGTGGCTCAGTTTTTGGTAGACAAAAGTTGTGGAGGGAGCGAATCGAAGGCCACAACAAGTTGATGATCCTGAGAGCTACTTCCATCGGTGTTTTCGGATGAGCATCAACTTATAAAAGCACATCGCAAAGAAGGTGATGAAGCATGATCGATACTTTGAGCAACGGAGGAATGTCGCGGGAGAGCTTTGTCATAGCATGTATTAAAAGGTGACCGCCACTCTGCGTATGTTGGCATACGACATACCGGCGGATCGGAGTAGAAACACAGCTCAGGGGTTTGTTGGTATGATTGTCTCAATTGATTGTATGCATTGGAGTTGGAAAAATTGTCTCGTGGCATGGCATGGACAATTTAAAGGGCACAAAAAGGATTCCACTATCATTCTTAAAGCGGTGGCCGATCAAGAGACTTAGATTTGGCATGCATTCTTTGGAATGCCCGGCTCGTATAATGACATCAATGTTCTTCAACGATCACCCCTTATGACGAGGCTTGCATTGCGTGAAGGTCCACAAGTGGAGTTCGAAGCAAATGGGCGCAGGTACAACTATAGCTACTTTCTATGTCAACGACATCTACCTAAGGTGGCAAACATTTGTGAAGCCGGTTTTCAAACCAAAAGTAAGAAACAAACTCAATTTCATAATGCACAAGCGGTGGATAGGAAAGATATGAAAAGGGCATTTGAGATTTTGCAAGCCTAATTTGCTATTGTTAGAGGACCGACGAGGCTTTGGGACCAAGAGTGTCTTTGATATATCATGAACACATGTGTGATCATGCATAACATGATCATAGCGGCCGATCGTGGCAAAGATGTAGACCACACCGAGTATGAATTGATGGGGGGGATGTCCGTGCAAGTGAGAAGGACTCCACAAAGGGTGGCTCGTTTCATTGCTTCGTATCAAGCGATTCGGTCCAATGATACGCGCGATGAGCTCCAACAAGATCTCATGAGCTACTTTATTTGTTGTATTTATTGGTCAAACATTTGTTCTATTTGTTTTATTGCCCTTGTACTATTTGCTTGTGTTGTAAAACAATAAACTCAACAATTATTGTTGATTTAATTTTGTTTGTTTGATCTTGTTGAGTGGATACAAAAGTGTGAATGTTGTTTGTGTCGGCGCCGCTCATTGTAATTTGCAGCTCCTGGTGGGGGGGCCTTGTTTCGACAACTACTTGCGCGCGGTAAAATACAACGTCCGATGGAGCTGTCGCCGGCGTCTCGCGCTTTATCCGGATGCAGCGCACGCCAACGCGATTTTACAGAGCCAATTTATCGCGCGGATCCAACACGAATTTACAACACCAATTTTTCACGCGGCTAGTGGAGATGCTCTTATACACCAAGGATGACTTTGTGTCTCTACAGTCTTCACCACACTGGTCCATAAGACTATCAAGCCTAAATGACACTTTTCCACGACCGGGTCCTTCTAACAGGGCGTGCTCACACACACATCGGTTTCGTTGCCACCCTTCCTTGAAGGGCCTGCTACGTGTAGCCCATAGGGACACCACATGTCATCCCTAGTACCATCCCTCTAGCATGGCGTGCCCATGGCCGGTCCATAGCATGGGGCAGAGGGACATCCGCCCTGGGCCCTCAGCAACAAGGGCCTCAAACCATGTACTACATTGATAGGATGGTAGGCTAGTGTATATCTTGCTCCATTAAGTAAATTTCTAATTATTCGTATTTAATTTATCAACTTAGCGTGCCTTCGTTTGGGTTGACATCTGTTTTTTACTTCTTAATACTGTTTAAATAGCACACATGCAACCTATTAAATAAGTTCACTATTCCCTTATTTATTCATGATATGAAAGTATTTTCCTAAATTTTGACTATGTAAGTGGATATCGGAAGGTTCAATGCACAAATAAGCGAGAGAGTTTATACAAAAATCTAAAAATCAAACCAAAGTCGTAACTATTTAGCCTTTTGTATGGTAACTTATTTTGAGATTTTTACACAGATCATTGATAGCCATATCTTTTAAGAATATTCCTCAACACTAAGTTTCCACTCAATATCTAGACACATGATATATTTACTTATTATTTAGAAGTACGTTCATATGTACTCATATGTTATTATTCTTTTTTCTTAATGTTTAATTTTGGGAAAATTTCTCTATTTGTTTAGAAATCATTTTATAATGGTGCTGTAATTTTTAAATTCACTCTCCGATACTTGAGATTTTTTAAAATTTTGAAACCTTTAGGTTTGTGAGAATTTTATAAAATTTTATATAAACTTAAGCATGGTTTAAACTTTTGGCAAGAGAATTGTAAGATATATATATTCAAATATTACACTAGAACCACCCCTAGTTAGGATATTTAAAGATCTCTATCTTTATATTTAATGATATCAAAATATATATACTGATAGACAGACAAATACAAAGACTTATGCATCTACTGCATGATTTAATACACCATGCATAATTAACTAAAATAGAATTTTTATTACAACATAAAATTTAAATTAGCTCAAGAAAACTATTGAGTGATACACTACAACTTAATAACAAACAATAGTACAACTATTTTCACAAACATTGTTATATGGTTAATTATGCCATCTAACTAAATAAAATTGTAGTTATCAATGCTAAAGTAGGAAACATAAGTACATATTTAAATAAATATAAATATTTAGTATAAAATATATTTATTTGCTCTGGGCCCAATTTTTGTTTGGACCGACCCTGGGCGTGCCTACGTACCTCCCAACCATATCTTAAGCTTATGAGCTAGTGAACTTTATATTAACACTTATCCTTGGGGTGTAGTGTTTCTAACTATATATATATATAATGATATATATGTGCTTAGGGAAAGCAATGGTATGTACCAAAAATATGTGCCGACGGCAGCGCCATGCACGACGAGGGATGAGGTAGAACGAAGAGAGCAATCGCCTATTCCACCTTGTTTATCAAATGATCAAGGAATTTTGAAGAGAGAATAAATAAGTGAGGCTTGGGCCGGCAGCTCGTAAAATAATACATAAAGTGAAAAAATGTTAAGTTCTGCATGCAATAGCTACCTAAAAGGAATAAGGTTTATTTGGGTTAGGGTTACAACACGAAATAAGGTTTGACTCAAAAAGGAATAGCTATCTAAAAGGAATAAGGCTTGTTTGGGTTAGTGTTACAAAACGAAAAAAAGGGTTATTTGGGTTAGGGTTTTGCTTTTGTCGTACATTAGGGTTTGACTCAAAAAGGCATGAAATCAGATAAGCTTAGTTTGCTCGGTTTTCGTGCAAGTTATGAAGTAACGGCGTTACTTAGCATCAAATGAGAATCTAACGTTTTGGGTCAGGAAACATGTGCTCCCTATATAAAAAGGGGAGAGAGTCAATAATGGATAGGCTATGCGCAGCTATGCCTGTGTTTAGCTGGATATTTCGCATATATATATATATATTGTGTGTGGACTCTTGTTGCTCAATCTAATAAAAATTGAAGTATTGGCTCATCCATGGTGTGGGGTTTCTATTTGGATATACCTTTTGTGGACTCTTATTGATAGATACATAAAGTAGCTACCTAGCAGTGAAAGCACGGTTGAGTAAGGGGTGAAGTCTGAACCACTCACAACATTTATCTTCCACATCCTTTGTGAAGTCCCAACCACTACGCAACATTTATCCTCCATGTCCTAAAAATAGCCACCAGAAGAAAATATTCACTTTTAGTTGAGATATTCACTCTTTAGATCTCGTTAGTCCAATGTCAGTTTACCAATAGTGTAGATTCAGATATGATAGTTCAACTGTGAAACTTACTTTCTTTTCTCGACCGTAGGTTTGTCCATCTTTTGTTGGAATTATGCCCTAGAGGCAATAATAAAGCTGTTATTATTATAATTCTTGTTCATGATAATGTTTATATTCCATGCTAGAATTGTATTAAGAGGAAACTTTAATACTTGTGTGGTTTGTGAACAACACCGTGTCCCTAGTACGCCTCTATGGACTAGCTCATTGATCAATGATGGTTAAGGTTTCCTAACCATAGACATGAGTTGTCAATTGATAATGAGATCATATCATTGGGAGAATGATATGGTGGACAGACCCAAACTAAGCGAAGCAATTAGATCGTGTCATCGTGTTCGTCTTTGCGAAGCTTTTCTTATGTCAAATATTGTATTCCTTAGACTATGAGATAATACAACTCCCTGGTATCGGAAGAAAGCTTTGAGGTCATCAAACGTCATCCTATGAGAGGGTGATCATAAAGGTGTCTCTCAGGTGATCGGAAAGTATCTGTTGAGTTGTATGTATCGAGATGGGATTTGTCCCTCCCAAGTCGGAGAGATATACTTCGGGCCCACTCGGTAATCGATATCAACACCGCTTGCAAGCATGTGGTTAAGGAGTTAATCACAAAGTGATATCGGATTACGGAACGAGTAAAGTACTTGCTGTGAACGAGATTGAACTAGGTATGATGCACGACGATCAAATCTCGGCAAGTAAAATATCGCGAGACGAAGGGAATATATATATGGTATTGATTGAATCCTGGCATCGTGGTTCATCCGATATGATCATCGATGAATGTGTGGGAGTCAATATGGGTTTCAGCACTTCAGCTGTTGATTATTGATAGAAGATCATGTCTGCATATTCTCGAACCCGCAGGGTCACACACTTAACGTGTCTCGACGCTAGGATAGATTGGATAATTGGTTTATGAGTTTTTGTTCGGAGTCTCGGATGGGATCCGGGACATCACGAGAGGTTCCGGAATGGTCCGGAGAATAAGATCCATATAAGAAGTGCAGTTTTTGGAGTTCGGAATTGTTCCGGGTTAATCGGTATTGTACCGGAAGCTTCTAGAACCTTCCGGAAGGGGACCAACATGGACCCACCTTCTGGGAGGGGGAATGGGCCTATGAGGGAGTGCCACGTCATTGGGCACAAGGCCCCATAGGGCCCAGCCGGCCAAGAGAGGTTTAAACTCGAGATAGACCTTCTAGAAGGGGGGGGGTTCCTTGCCCCCCTACTCCTTATCCTTTGGGGCCGCCGGTTTGGGCTTGGGGGAGGGGATAGGGCTGCGCCCTTCCCTCTATATAAAGAGGGGTGGGGGCGCACCAACCCCTTACACCTTTCCCTCCAACCCTAGCCGCCTTGCTGCCCTCCTCTCTCCCTCCCGACTGCTTGTAGGCGAAGCCCTGCTGCAGAAATTCTCCACCAATTGCACCGCGCCGTCGCGTTATAGATCCAATCCGTCTCTCCACCATACTTGCTGGACCAAGGAAGGAGGAGACGTCGAGGTGCCGCACGTGTGCATCTCACGGAGGCATCGCCACTTGTGGTGCTAGATCGGATCGGATCGCGAGGAGGAGAAGCGAGTACGACTACATCACCCACGTTCCGACGAACGTTCCGCTGTGCGAATCTTCAAGGGTATGAAGATCTAATCCAATCTCTCTCATTGTTTGCATCTCCTAGATTAGATCTTGGCTTTCCCTCTATTCGCATCCGTAGAAAATTTTGATTTACTATGCCGCGAAACCCTTTAGTGGTATCAGAGCTAAATCTATGCGTAGATGTGATTCACGAGTAGAACGGTTGTTGCGGGCGTTGATGTTTTCTGTTGCAAGCCTCTTGTTTGTGTTCTTCTTATGACGCGGGATAGTGAGATTGAAGCGGTCCAGGCCAACCTTACGCATATTCTCGAACCCGCAGGGTCACACACTTAACGTGTCTCGACGCTAGGATAGATTGGATACTTGGTTTATGAATTTTTGTTCGGAGTCTCGGATGGGATCCGGGACATCACGAGAGGTTCCGGAATGGTCCGGAGAATAAGATTCGTATAAGGCAGTGCAATTTTTGGAGTTCGGAATTGTTCCGGATTAATCGGTATTGTACCGGAAGCTTCTAGAACCTTCTGGAAGGGGTCCAACGTGGTCCCACCTTCCGGGAGGGGGCATGGGCCTATGAGGGAGTGTCCTGGCCGCATTGGGCCAGGGGCACAAGGCCCCATAGGGCCCAGCCGATCCTAGAGAGTTTAAATCGTTTAAACTAGAGATAAGATAAGATAGGATTTCTAGATAAGGGAGAGTTTAAATTGTTTAAACTAGAGATAGGCTTGGAGGAGAGGCTAGGGCTGGCCGCACCCCCCCTCTATATATAGAGGGCTGGTGCGCCCCCTCCCATACCCCCCTTACACCTTCCTCCAAAACCTAGCCGCCATGCTGCCCTTTCTCTCTCCCTCCCGACTGTTTGCAGGCGAAGCCCTGCTGCAGAAATTCTCCACCATATACACCACGCCGTCGTGTTGTAGATCCAATCCATCTCTCCACCATACTTGCTGGTCCGAGGAAGGAGGAGACGTCGAGGTGCCGCACGTGTGCATCTCACGGAGGCACCGCCACTTGTGGTGCTAGATCGGATCGGATCGCGAGGAGGAGAAGCGAGTACGACTACATCACCCACGTTCCGATTTAACGCTCACTGCGCGAATCTTCAAGGGTATGAAGATCTAATCCAATCTCTCGTTGTTTGCATCTCCTAGATTAGATCTTGGCTTTCCTCCGCTCGCTCAGAGAAAATTTTGATTTACTATGCCGCTAAACCCTTCATGGTCTCGAGCTAGATCTATGCGTAGATGTGTTTCACGTAGAACGCAACATGGTTGTTGCGGGCGTTGATGTTTTCTGTTGCAAGCCTCTTGTTTGTGTTCTTCTTATGACGCGATAGTGAGATTGAAGCGTCCAGCCAACCTTACGCGACGTCATGCGAGACCGGCTCCGCACTTGACGTGTGGCTTGTTCCACACATGCGGTGGTGGATGTCGCTTTCTCACTATAGTTGTCATGGGATTAACACCGAGTTTGGCAACCATAATATCACCGCTGTGGCTTTCCGTAGGTAAGAATCGTTTAGCATCTACTCCCATAAGCCACGTAAACATGCAACAACAAAGTAGAGGCGTCTAACTTGTTTTTGCAGGAGTGTTTTCCGTGATATGGTATGGCCCAAGATGTGATGTGTATATTGTATGGCGATGATCATGTTTTGTAATGTTTCACGACTTGCATGTCGATGAGTACACAACCGCAGGAGCCATATGGTTGTCTTTATAATTGTGTATGACCTGCGAGTCAACTTCTTATACGCCATGTAATAGCTTTACTTTATCGCTAAGTAGTTAGCAATAGTTGTAGTTGCTATTCGTGGTGGAGGCAATCATGGTGGAGTGATGGAGATCATGTCGAACGCACAATATGGAGATCATTGCGAAGATTGGCTATACCATGTCACATAAAGTTATATGCATGTGATGTTTATCCTTTTATGTATCTTATTATGCTTAGATCGCGACGGTAGCATTATAAGATGATTCCTCACTTAAAGATCAAGATAAAACTGTGTTCTCCCCAAGTATGCACCGCTATAAAGTTCGTCGTGTCCAAGCATCACGTGATGATCGGGTGCTATAGACTCTACGCCACATACAACGGATGCAAGCCAGTTTTGCACACGCGAAATACTTGGTCTAACTTGACGAGCCTAGCATGTACGCATATGGCCGGAACACAAGAACCGAAAGGTTAAGCATGAGTCATATGAATGATATGATCGACACTTCGTTGTCCACCATTGAAACCACATCTCTTCTCGTGATGATCGGATTTGGTGTGGTGAATTTGGATCGTGTTCACTAAACAACTTGAGGGATGTTGAATTTAGTGGGAGTTCATCTAGTAATTTGATTAAGTTGAACTATTTATCATGAACATAGTCTAAATTGTACTTGCAAATACTGTAGATCACATGGCCAAGTCCAACTTCAACTTCAACGCTTTTTGCTGAGATAGAAAAGCTTAGAAACAATGGGTCTAACTTCACCAAATGGTTCCGCATTCGAGAATCATTCTCATCAAGGACAAAAGGACTATGCCCTTGAGAAAGCGCTAGGTGACGCCCCTGCTATAGATGCGCCGGCTGATGAGAAAGCTGTTTATCAGTCGCGCAAGGATGATTATGATTTGATTAAGATCGCCATGTTGTTTGCTATGGAATCGGATCTTCAAAATCGTTTTGAGGAGTTCGCCGGGCCCTTTGAGAATCTCGAGGAGCTGAAAAACATGTTTCAGACTCAAGCCCGCTCGAGAGATATGAGATCTCTAAGAAATTCTTTAACTACAAGATGGAGGAAGGAGTTCCGTTAGTGAGCACGCCATTGAGATGACGGCTACACTCAACGCCATGAGCAACAGGACTGCAAGATTCCAGAGGAGATCAAGATTGACACTCCTAACTACAAAATTATTGTAGTTGAACACAAAAAGATTGGTTCCACTGATATGATCACTGAGCTCTTTGCTAAGATGAAAGTAGCGGAGGTGAACATCAAAAATAATAATCATGTGTTGATGGTCAACAAGCCCCCCACCTTCAAGAAAGGTAAGGGTGCAAGGAAGCCCTTCAAGAAAGGCGTAAGGCTGCTGTTTCTCGCCGAGAAGAAGCTCAAGTCTGGTCCTAAACCGGACACCGAGTGCTTCTATTGCAAGGACAAGGGTCACTGGAAGCGCAAATGTCCAAAGTACTTAGCGGACAAGAAGGCTGGCACCATCAAAGGTATATTTGATATACATGTTGTTGATGTTTTCCTTACTAGCCCTCGTTGTAGTGCCTGGGTATTTGATACCGGTTCGGTTGCTAATATTTGTAACTCGAAACAGGAGTTACGGAATAGACGGCGGCTTGCGAGGGATGAGGTGACGATGCGCGTTGGCAACGGATCAAGAGTTGATGTGATGGCCGTCGGCACGCTCTCCTTAGTTTTACCTTCGGATTAGTTTTAAACCTTAATAAGTGTTATTATGTGCCTGCGTTGAGCATGAACATTATTTCTGGATCTTGTTTATTGCAAGACGGTTATTCATTTAAATCGGAGAATAATGGTTGTTCTATTTATATGAGTAACATCTTTTATGGTCATGCACCTATTGTGAATGGTTTATTTCTTCTAAATCTTGAAAGGGATGAAACACACATCCATAACATTGAGGCTAAGAGATGCAAAGTAGATAGTGATAATACAACTTATTTGTGGCACTGTCGTCTAGGTCATATTGGTGTAAAGCGCATGAAGAAACTCCATTCTGATGGACTTTTGGAGTCTCTTGATTTTGAATCATTTGACACATGCGAACCATGCCTCATGGGCAAGATGATCAAAACCCCGTTCTCCGGTATGATGGAGCGAGCAACGGACTTGTTGGAAATCATACATACCGATGTATGCGGACCGATGAGTGTTTCGACGCGCGGTGGATATCGCTATTTTCTCACTTTTACCGATGACTTAAGTAGATATGGGTATATCTATTTAATGAAACATAAATCTGAAACATTTGAAAAGTTCAAGGAATTTCAGAATAAAGTGGAGAACCATCGTAACAAAAAGATTAAGTTTCTACGATCCGATCATGGGGGCGAGTATTTGAGTTATGATTTTCTCACGCATATTAAAGAAAGCGGAATTGTTTCGCAACTCATGCCACCCGGAACACCACAGCGTAATGGTGTGTCTAAACGCCGGAATCGAACCCTATTAGATATGGTCCGATCAATGATGTCTCTTACTGATTTGCCGTTATCATTTTGGGGTTATGCATTAGAAACCGCTGCATTCACTTTAAATAGGGCTCCATCTAAACTGCTGAGACGACACCGTATGAACTGTGGTTTGGTGCTAAACCTAAGTTGTCATTTCTTAAAGTTTGGGGATGCGAAGCTTACGTCAAGAAGTTGATGCCGGACAAGCTCGAACCCAAAGCGGAGAAATGTGTCTTCATAGGATACCCTAAGGAAACTATTGGGTATACCTTCTATCACAGAACCGAAGGCAAAGTGTTTGTCGCAAAGAACGGTTCCTTTCTTGAGAAGGAGTTTCTCTTGAAAGAAGTGAGTGGGAGGAAAGTAGAGCTAGACGAGGTTATTGAACCTTCTCTTGAATTGGAGAGTAGCGCAGCACCTGAAATTGTTCCAGTGCCGCCTGCACCAACGATAGAGGAAGCTAATGACAAGGATCATGAAGCTTCAGACGATGCTACTACTGAACGTCGCAGGTCGACAAGGTCACGTGCCCCTCCTGAGTGGTACGGTAACCCTGTCATGACTGTCTTGCTAGTAGAAGGCAGTGAACCTACGAACTATGAGGAAGCGATGATGAGCTCAGACTCTGAGAAATGGCTAGAAGCCATAAAATCCGAATTGGGATCCATGAGCGAAAACCAAGTATGGACTTTGGTGGACCCTCCTAGCGACCGAAAGGCCGTTGAGTGCAAATGGATCTTCAAGAAGAAAACGGACGCGGATGGTAATGTTACCGTCTATAAAGCACGGCTTGTCGCGAAAGGTTTTCGACAAGTTCAAGGTGTTGACTATGATGAGACTTTCTCTCCCGTAGCGATGTTTAAGTCCATTCGGATTTTATTAGCAGTTGCTGCGTTTCATGATTATGAAATATGGCAGATGGATGTCAAGACTGCATTCCTCAATGGCAACATTGATGAAGAGTTGTATATGATGCAACCCGAAGGTTTTGTCGATCCTAAGGATGCTGATAAAGTGTGCAAACTTCAGCGTTCCATTTATGGACTGAAGCAAGCATCTCGGAGTTGGAACCTTCGTTTTGATCAAGTGATCAAGAGCTTTGGATTTGTTCCAAATAGCCACGAAGCTTGTATCTACAAGAAAGTGAGTGGGAGCTCAGTGACATTTCTGGTACTATATGTGGATGACATATTGATTATTGGAAATGACATTAACATGCTTAACGATGTGAAGAGTTATTTGAACAAGTGTTTTCAATGAAAGACCTAGGTGAAGTCGCTTATATATTGGGCATCAAAATCTATAGAGATAGACAAAGACGCTCGATAGCTTTAAGGAGTACATACCTAGACAAAGTTCAAAAGGTTCAGAATGGATAAGGCAAAGAAAGGTTCAAAGGCCTATGTTGTTAGGTAAGATATTGAGCAAGGCTCAAAGGTCCAGCTGGTAAATGATAGGGAAGCTATGAGCAAAGTGCCTTATGCCTCGCCATAGGTTCTATCATGTATGCCATCTTGGTACTAGACCGGATGTGTCCAATGCTCTTAGTTTGACGAAGGTATCAAAGTGATCCAGAGGAACATCGACAGCCGTGAAGAACATCCTAAAGTACCTAAATAGGACTAAAGAAATGTTCTTAGTCTATGGGGTGATGAACAACTCGTCGTAAAAGGTTACGCCGATGCTAGTTTTGACAACGACAAGGATGATTCTAAATCTCGCAGTGATATGTGTATATTTTGAATGGAGGAGTCAGAGTCGGAGAAGCTGCAAGCAAAGCGTGATCGCGGGATCTACAAGAGAAGCGGAATACATGGCTGCTGCAGAGCGCCAAGTGAAGGAGTTTGGATCAGGAACTTCATCACTGAGCTTGGCGTGGTTCCAAGTGCATTGGACCCACTGGAGATATTGTGTGACAACACTGGCGCCATAGCACTCGCTAAGGAACCAAGATATCATCCAAAGGGCAAGCATATCAACCGCAAGTTTCATATAATCCGAGATTATATAGCAGATGGAGATCTGAAGATTAGCAAAGTACATACAGATCTGAATGTCGCAGATCCATTGACTAAACCTCTTCCACGTGTAAAACATGATCAGCACCTTAGTGCCATGTGTGTGAGATTGTTGCCAGATGTAAACTAGATTATTGACTCTAGTGCAAGTGGGAGACTGTTGGAATTATGCCCTAGAGGCAATAATAAAGCTGTTATTATTATAATTCTTGTTCATGATAATGTTTATATTCCATGCTAGAATTGTATTAAGCGGAAACTTTAATACTTGTGTGGTTTGTGAACAACACCGTGTCCCTAGTACGCCTCTATGGACTAGCTCATTGATCAATGATGGTTAAGGTTTCCTAACCATAGACATGAGTTGTCAATTGATAATGAGATCATATCATTGGGAGAATGATATGGTGGACAGACCCAAACTAAGCGAAGCAATTAGATCGTGTCATCGTGTTCGTCTTTGCGAAGCTTTTCTTATGTCGAATATTGTATTCCTTAGACCATGAGATAATACAACTCCCTGGTATCGGAAGAAAGCTTTGAGGTCATCAAACGTCATCCTATGAGAGGGTGATCATAAAGGTGTCTCTCAGGTGATCGGAAAGTATCTGTTGGGTTGTATGTATCGAGATGGGATTTGTCCCTCCCAAGTCGGAGAGATATACTGGCCCACTCGTAATCGATATCAACACCGCTTGCAAGCATGTGGTTAAGGAGTTAATCACAAAGTGATATCGGATTACGGAACGAGTAAAGTACTTGCCGTGAACGAGATTGAACTAGGTATGACTCGCATCGACGATCAAATCTCGGGCAAGTAAAATATCGCGAGACGAAGGGAATATATATATGGGATTGATTGAATCCTGGCATCGTGGTTCATCTGATATGATCATCGATGAATGTGTGGGAGTCAATATGGGTTTCCAGACCCCGCTGTTGATTATTGATAGAAGATCATGTCTGCATATTCTCGAACCCGCAGGGTCACACACTTAACGTGTCTCGACGCTAGGATAGATTGGATAATTGGTTTATGAGTTTTTGTTCGGAGTCTCGGATGGGATCCGGGACATCACGAGAGGTTCCGTAATGGTCCGGAGAATAAGATTCATATAAGGCAGTGCAGTTTTTGGAGTTCGGAATTGTTCCGGGTTAATCGGTATTGTACCGGAAGCTTCTAGAACCTTCCAGAAGGGGACCAACGTGGCCCCACCTTCCGGGAGGGGGCATGGGCCTATGAGGGAGTGCCCTGGCCGCATTGGGCCAGGGGCACAAGGCCCCATAGGGCCCAGCCGGCCAAGAGAGGTTTAAACTCGAGATAGACCTTCTAGAAGGGGGGGTTTCCTTGCCCCCCACTCCTTATCCTTTGGGGCCGCCGGTTTGGGCTTGGGGGAGGGGCTAGGGCTGCACCCCCTCTATATAAAGAGGGGTGGGGGCGCACCAACCCCTTACACCTTCCCCTCCAACCCTAGCCGCCCTGCTGCCCTCCTCTCTCCCTCCCGACTGCTTGTAGGCGAAGCCCTGCTGCAGAAATTATCCACCAATTGCACCGCACCGTCGCGTTATAGATCCAATCCGTCTCTCCACCATACTTGCTGGACCAAGAAAGGAGGAGACGTCGAGGTGCCGCACGTGTGCATCTCACGGAGGCATCGCCACTTGTGGTGCTAGATCGGATCGGATCGCGAGGAGGAGAAGCGAGTACGACTACATCACCCACGTTCCGATTTAATGTTCCATTGCGAATCTTCAAGGGTATGAAGATCTAATCCAATCTCTCTCGTTGTTTGCATCTCCTAGATTAGATCTTGGCTTTCCCTCTGTTCGCATCCATAGAAAATTTTGATTTACTATGCCGCGAAACCCTTCATCTTTGTCCTCAGCTACGTAAAATTTAACATATTTTTTCTATCAACATAAATGGTCCAATCACAAATACAAGCCCATTTGAGTTTACATAACATACATGTAGAGAGGACCACAAAAATTGAAAATAAATGGAAAATATCGCTAATCCATCCCCGCGCATGGATTCCTAGCTCACATACATACCCAATCCAATAAAAAATGTAATAAAAATAAACAAATGTACTATTGTAAAGACATCAAGACAGAATTAACATGTCAAAATTATAAAAGGGCCCCATCCCTCTGCAATTAATAGCTTTACAACTGGGAAGCAACTATTGTATCTGTAAAAAATTGTGTATCATATCCATGGAAAATTTGACATTAAGGTAAATTAAGCCACCATATTTATTATCACGGTGATTATGAAAATGGAAGAATCTTATGAAGAGAAATGGTGTGTAAAATTATTCTAATAATTAAACAAAAAAATTATTCAAACAAAGCTTAGTCTATGGTAAGTTAACTATTGAAGTTGTGATCCAACTTCATAAAAGAGTCTAACTTCTAAAAAGCGGCGCGAGGCCTCTCGTTGAAGGCTAATATGATGAGAAAGCCAATTTGCGGTGACCCAGCATACCACTGCATGATGTAGTACACTATATTCGTTGACATAACACCAATGAAACACTGTTCACTAGTATTACATCCCTCAGAGTGGTACAACAGAAACACAGCAGGTCCAAGACATAACTATAGGTTACAACTCGACTCTATACAAAAGATCCAGAAAACACTCTAAATTTAAGAGAGAGAAATAAACTTCTTACAAAGAAGTATCAGAAATATTCAACTCAAATCTACCATACTTATAAAACTAGTATCTTAACTAATGGTCTGGCATTGCTGTTATCGCAATACCCTACAGAAATAGGTTTTATGGCTAGAGATTATATTCCTATCTAATCAGTAACTTTGTCTTCACTTGAGTTGATGTATATGTTGACCTTCTTGACTTTATTGAAGAGATTTAGCTTTTGATGATGATTCTTGGAGCATAACTTGATGTAGACGTCGTCTTAATGGCTTCAAAATCTAGCAAGGGTTAAGAAGATATGTTGAGTACGAGCGTACTCAGCAAGTTCACTAAAAAAGAGTGTTTGATGCACTATATCTATAGCCACAGACCATAGGTCGTAGGGAATGCAAGTTTTCGTAAACATTTCTTCAAAGGTTGCTTTTATTCTGAAAATCTATGTCTGTCAGCCTTCACGGGTTTACCAGAACTTTCATGGAGTTCCTTTCCCGCCGCATTCGTAGCTCCTTCCCAGAACAGGGAGTAACAGGTTACAGTTCTTACACTCTACAGAGGTGCGTTACTTTACCCATGAGAGATCAAATCCTTGTTGCACAATTGGGCGAATCTTTCCCGTCCACACTTCCTATGGTCTGGGGCACAGTAGATGATCCAAGCCAATCACTGTCCTTCTCCGTGACCCCGCATACAGCGCAATTGTTGTATGTCCACACTCAAGGTAGACTTTCCCCCTATAAAACGGATATACCTTAGTTGGATACACACAACAACCATTAACACTAAAAATCTGTCTTTTGTAAGCCCAGATCCATGGTAGACTTTTTCCCGTATAAAACGGCTATACCCACGATCTGCAACTTACAAATGCCCAGAACAGTGTCTGATGCATGCGAGAGGGAGCCGATCCAGCCGAGTTCCCTAGAGCCATATAGATCTCATGGTTAACGTGTAATATACGGCGCAAGAATCACTGGCGACATTGGTTGTTAAGTCCTAGATATGTTCCTTTACCACCAGAACTTTCATAGTAGGTTATTACCTCAGGATAAATAATCCCATAATCATATTATTATGAAAATAGTGTTTTCTGACTTTTTAAAATGCAGGTGATGACAACACTGAATTTTTAAAATACTTTACAGAAAATAATCAAAGGACATGAGAAAGTGTGAACTTGCCTTTTATGATTGCAAGATTATGCATAGCTCGGCTCGCGAGCTGAAAGGCAAGCTCGAGTTCGACTTGTCAAAGGCTTGCCGAGCTCACAAAGCTCGTTAGTTTTATTTTTAATTTCGAATTAAATTATGTGTTTGATCTTCGGCCTAAAGCGGCACACTGATATTCAAAGGTTCTGCACAGTCTCAATATATAGCTGGAACGCCACCCTTACCCTCTATCGCTGAGCGTGGTGGGACTAAAAATACTGCCGTGTATGCTACAGCCTACAATGTGCATGACGCCTGAATTAACTCTGGGTTGTACGAGGCTGCCAAAGCCCAAAATGTTCTCTTGTCCCAAGAGGCGAGGCCTGTTATCATTTTCCAGCGTAATCATGACCTACTAGATGGAAGTGGAACAATCAACGATGGATTCCTTCTTTCCATGGACTTGAAATTCACTGGACTGACATAAACAAGGATGACAGGCCTAGGATAGTTCTTAAATATTTATTACAAGTGGACTAGCGTAGCTTTTTACCGAGCCTGAGCGAACGTTCGAGCTCGAGCTCATGAAGCTCGCGAGCCTGATAACACGTTTGAGTTTGGTTTGTTTAGACTTCAAGCCGAACTCGAGTCGAGCAAATAACAAATCGAGTTCGAACGATTTGTCGAGCTCGAACTTTTTTGACAGTCCTAATTATGCACTCACGGTCTTCGAGACGATATAAGATCCAATATCTGAAATCAGCATCATTGGTCCGGTAAGGACTAATGCTTAAAGAAGCAAGATGCAGTTATGCATAAGTAATGATATGCATTTTGTAAAACTCCCAAAGTGAATCCCCAATGCTCTGAGTACGGTGAATTTAGGTGATTCTTTTAAGAGTTGGTTTATCTTTAAATTTATCTTTATAAGTAAGGACCTTTATAAGGAACTCAAGGGTTAGCAATCCAACATATACAAGTAAGGTATAAAATAATGTGATTATATTTAATGGTCATTTGGTGACTATTGATAAACATCCTTGGGATTGAGTTGTTAAGAATTGAAGAATTTATTATAAGATTATTGTTTGAAGTGGCAAAAAGAATAACATTTGAAGAAAAGATTTCATTTCTAAGGTTAAACAATCTTTATTGTTAATAGAACATGATCAATGTCTTTTGGTGTTTGATTGATTAGGTTGGACTTGAGATGCTTTATGTCTTAATTGAAATAGACCAAAGTTAACTATAAAAACATAAGCAGTTTATTAGACATGATGTTTATAAGCTTTGAGACTAAAGTTAATTTTAAAAAAAAAGGTAAGTAAACTTAAGGTGTAATATGTTTTTAATTATTCCCAAGTTTTAAATTTATGATAGGTATAACTAAGGTGTGGAATTATTCACTTTATATTTAAGTGAAAGATTAGATTAAATTTGTTTTGATATTATGGAAATAATATACAATTATTAAATGAAAGTATAATTTGGATGATATTATTAATGTGTTAGATTTAAAGTCATGTTAACTATTATTTAGATTTTGGGATTATTCCCCCTTAATATCAGTGAATGATGTATAAAGTTATTTTGAAGGTTGTGGTTTTGAATATTTTATTTAAGGTTTCAAAATATATTATAAAGTTAATATTTAACATTTAAGTTTTTATTATAAACCTTAGTTATGGTTTAGAACTTTAGTAATTTGATTTTAAGGTTTTAATATTTCTAAATAAATATAATAATAGTTTTTTTATTTAAGAATTTTTTTTAAGAATTTTCAAAATAGGTAATAGACAAGGATTTATTATTTTAAAATATTAAAAACTTTTCTGATGGTATTTTTAATATTTTTCTAGTGTAATATATTTATTCAAGATAAAAAATGATTTTTATTTATTTTTAAGTATTATTTTTATGTTTATAAAATTCCATAAAGGATTAAATGTATTTAAATATTTACTTCAAATTTTATTTATAAAAGAGTTAAGATGGTATTTTTTATAAAATAGTAGATTTATGTTTACACACAAAAATGATTTTTATTAATTTTTAGGATTTTTTTCTTATTTTATGAAATTTCACTTAGGATTTAGTAATTATTTGCATTTTATTTAACTTAAATAATTAAGATTATATTTTTATTAGGTAGAGATTATTTTTGTGAATACTTTGATGTATCATAAGTATTTTTAAGATTTTATATGATTGTTTTGTTATTCTTTTGTTTTGTTTGGAAGTATTTTATAGGTTTAATAAATGGAAAGTCTAATTTGTGGAAACAACAAATTGGGTTGTGGCCCAATTGGTCTAGTTGGATCAACCCAATGGACGACCCTCTAGGCCCAACTCAGTCGGATCAAATCGACCCAACCCCCTCTCCACTCTATGCCTAGACTCACGCACGCAGACATGCCTTATCCCTCTCGCGTTCCTCTTCCACGCACGATGCGCCGCCAGCGCCGCAGCTTATCGCCCCAGCCGCCGCCAGCATCTCCCGGCGTTGCTTTGCCTCTCCATTTTCTCTCGATTCCTCTCTTCCGCGGCCTTGCCCGGATCTAACACACGCGCCCGTGAAACCCTAGCCACTACGGCTTGTGCCACAACGCAGCTCCCAAGCCCGCTACTGCCTCTGTCTCCGGTTCGAGGTCTTCTTCCTACGACTCTTGTGACGACTTCACCTTCTCCCGGAGCTCCTTCTCGCCTATGACTTTGTTGTGTGCCCCTGGTGCGTCTCTTCTGGCCATCTTTGGCTGGTGCTAGGCTACTGATGGTCCTCTGCTTCCCACGGCTAGGGCTTGCTATGGACTAATTTTATTTCTGATGCCGGAGGAACGACAGTGAATGCAACCCCGGTGGTGAATTCCATATCTATTTCGGTTACTATGTTATTCCTGCATTTTCTCCTACTTTGATCCAGGTAATTCTTGTGTGACCGACCCTCGAGTCGATAATTTATCCTATTTGGATGTTATGTGGTTAATTTTAGTATTCTCATTAAGCCTGGAGATGACTTAGGTTGATTGACATTTGTAGCAATTACTTGATCTATTTGGTCTTATTGGTCCCGTAGCTGATGTAGTGCTGGTTATTGATGTTCCAATTAGGCCTAGATTTGATTAAGTGGTTGATAGGGGTTTTGGTATGGATGCTATGCATCAATAACTTGCAATGGATGATTCTGAAATGGTGTACTTACTACAGTTTACTCTGGTTAGTCTATTTGTGATGTTGTATGATTTGGCCATTAGTGGTGTTGCAGTGATTTCCAGTGCACCACACTTTGGTGAGTAATATTATTTGTTGCTTTCATTTGGTGGTAAAATAGATATGGTTAGCTGCCACACACTATAGGAAATTGTAATCTATTCTGAGCAGTTTGGTTTAGCAACATAGTTTGATAATATGTGAATCTACATATAGATTATTCCTGGTTAATGATATCTAGGAATATGGTCAATTACATTTGGAATAGTTGGACAAATTGGTTATCTTTGGATTTGTGTTCTGATATCATGTCCAGATTCTTGTAGTTGATACCATGCTTTTCCTACTCTTAATCTCTTGCTACACTTGTCCATTTATGACTGTGATCATTCCTTATGGAAGTACTGCAATGATGCTTACCTCTGCATATGTTCTAAGGAAAATCTTAATAGCTATGGTACTACTAATTAATCAGCTCCTAGATGTGTTAGTACTAGCAGTTTATTAGAGCTGATATTATGATGTTTCCTAGGGTTAACTGAGTTCTTATCCTCAGGAATCAACTTGATGGAATTTTATCTGCCTAGGATGACAGAAGTAAAAGCTTAAATGATCTCTAGTTAATTTCATCTGGAGAAATGATTTAAGAAAGCTTCTAATGGTTTGAAAACCTAAGTTGCTTATGCGAGTATACTTTGATGGCTTTTATTGTTGTGAGCCTATTATTGTGATGCCTCTTTGGAGTGTACACATTAGTAGAACAATGATACTGATGTGCAATATTATCTTAAGTGGAGAATCATGTAGATAACTGAAGTAATGGTTGTGCTTTGCTTTAGAACCCTATTGTGGTGTCTCCAAAGAGTGCACAATAGCAGTTCATAGTGACTTGATCTACTGCTGCAGTATATGACTTAAAAAAATGGACAGTTGGTGTATCTTATGTGATCTACCTTGCTAGCTTTGTTTCTAGCTAAGAACTGATAAGAACATATCTTTGCTTGCTCAAATTATGCTAGTGATGTGAAGTCCCTGCTGGACAAATTGTTCCTTTTGACTTGATAGTATGGTGGTTTATATTATTTGGGATATGCTACTGTGGTGCCTCACTAGAGTGTGCACAGTAGATATCCCATGATGGTATGATCTATTACTAGATTAGCTAACTATGGATTAGGATTTGGCTACCAATGATGCACAGCCTGAGGTTTCTTGATTCATTTAATGATAAGAACTTGTACTATACTTGATTTCTTAGCTTGGCCTATGATGCAAAGGCTGAGGCATACTTGGATAATGACAAACATTTATGTTGGCTTTACACCTCTGTGATGAACCTTGCATAGCAGCTCTATGCAAGTCTAAGAGGAAATATTACCTCTCATCCTCCTAGACCAGATCTAGTTGAAGGGTAATTGTAATCATTTATATTGGATGTTGTTCCCCTTATCTACCCCTGATTCTAATGGTGCAAACTTTTATTTACCTTGCTGCCTGATGTAGATAAGTTGATAGTAGATCTTGAGCAAATAATATGTGAGCTTGGCTTGCCCTTGATCAGCTATTATTATAGTTGTAGCTTGCTCCTCTATTAGATCCTAGCCTACTCCTTCTTGATCTACTACAACAGCTAAACTCTGGCCTCCTCCTGGAGTCATTGCCAGTGTTGAACCTTTCCCTTGTTGTTGGCTTGATCTGAATCTCCTCCTTGTCCTAGCTATTGGATGGCTTCTTGAAGCAACCATTGATTGGATGAGGTTTTGGTGGGATGATCTATGTATGCTTGGGTTGATATTAAGAGGATAAGATGGTAAAATGGGGAATGTACTCTGAAGTGTGGAGGTGGAATGGTAGCTAGTTGCTACGGCTGTGCACTCTTATCTGATTCCCTTGTTGATGTGGTGTTGACAACATACTATGTTGCATGTGTGTGTAAGCAGCTTGTGAGTTGCCTGTGTGCATGCCTCACCCGAATGGATTAGATCAAGTGAAAATGTGTTTTTTACCTCTTTGCCTCTTACTTGCCCTTGGTGAAACTTGCCCCTGCATCAGCCTGTGATGCACTAGTCTAAGGCGATATTCCCAGAATAAGAACAGATACTACTCTTTGGCCCCCTTTTTTTACAAATACTCAATGATGTGTTTAGCAATGCATCACATTGCCAGACTTAGAGTTCAACTAACTAACCCATTCTTTTATTTGTTTTCTTTTTATCTCATTATTATGCAGGAACAAAAGTGAACAGGAAGAAAATCTTCAAGACAAGAAGATATAGTTTAAAACTTCCTTTTTTTCTTTTAGAACTTTATTTGATTCTTAAATATTGTAAATAATATTGTATTCTTTTATTAATGTAATAAAGTTCATTTTTATTTTTGTTAGTTGAAACTTGTAAGGGTTTGTATCTTATTTAATAAATTTAAGTTTTATTTCTTTTTATAATTTCTATTACTCTTGTAATATATCTTATTAATTGAGATTTGTAAAACAATAAGACTTTTGTTTGTAATAGTAATATTTATTATCCTTAATTATATTCTCTTATTTATTGAATTGTTTGTGTTTTGAATTTTCAGTTTAAATACTCTTGAATTATATCAATTGTTTACTAAAGTCAAATTTGTTTCCCTCAAATCAAAAAAATCAGCAAAAGTCATGTCAAAATTCTCCGTACTCACCCTGATGTGTTAAACTAAACCATCAGAACGAGAGGAACTCCGATCCCTTCATGTTTCCTTAGTTTTGCACGAAAATTTTCCGGATTTTCTTATGCATGAATGCAATGCACACATCTGAGTTCAGCTTATTTCTAAGCTCTAATGCTGGGATGTTACACAGTTCCTATGGACCATCAATGACCTAGGTTTTCAAAGCTATATATACCTCTTGTAAGACACCGGTTGGGATAAGTTGCATCTCAGAACATGTCTAGCTTTATATAAACACTCCCCATATAGTGAAGTTTCACTGGCTTGTGCCCGTGGTTTTTTCTCTCTTTGTTGGAGAGGTTTTTTCACGTTAAAATCTTATGTCCCCCTGTGTGTGTTCTTGTCTCGTTCTTCATTTTCTTGTCGCATTTATAACATTAACCCCCTCATCACAAACTATGGAGTCAGAGTTTTTACATAGACCATGGCATCATAGTCGAGTAAGAGGTGTTATCTCATGGAGGTTACACATATAGTGACAATAACATGCAAATGGTGATCTAGTTGCAAGGGGTTGGATAGCACATGTATAATACCTTTCCTATGTGTCCTGCAAAACACGTCTTCGACATAGAATTTTTCTTTTTGCTGGAGTGGCTTGGATTATGTGGGCTTCTTGGGAATGTGATGGCGATTTCTTCTTAAATGGACATCCTTGATGAAACTGGGTTTACAAGATTAGGAGCAATAGGTGAATTGTCTTCCTCCTCTTACTAATACTACAGAATGTTCCTGTAAATTATGGCCAATACCAGGTATATAAGAAGTGATTTCAAATCCAAAGGTTGATCATACTCTAGCAACTTTACATAAGGCAGGGTTGATTTTTGGGGGTTCATAGTGGAAACTATAAATCTACTATCCATTTTTCTCTTTAGTTTTGTCCTCAACCTATCTCCATTGGATGGACTTAAGAAAGAATAATATCGTCTCTCCCCATCACGGTTAGGATCCCATGAGCCAGGAGCGCCAACACATGTTCCTCTATCTTCCTACTAGAGGCATGATCATTGCTTTCATTTATTCATTTTAGTTTTTGTTTTGTTGTGGAATGGAACCACTAGCAGAAACTAGATTTCGAGTACAACTTATTTTTTCAGAGAAGAAACAATGACGCTATTTGAGGAATAAGTATTGACTAACTTTATGCAAGCAGTTGCAGTAAGACAGATGATGCAGGCGTTATCCGAAATGATTGGGTGTAAAGCGTCTATAGGTGGGTTCATTCTGACTCTTAGTTCAAAAGCTTTTCCTTCTGCTTGGGAATGATCTTATCCCGAGTTCTCTATGATGTGAAGGATGTGATGCCAATTCTACTGGGTCCGGTACCCACTTAACAATGGAATCCATTTCTCTTGATCGATGATGTTCTCCCACTGACTTGCTAAGAACATCTCTAGTAGAGCCCGTAAAAACGCGAACTGAAAACCTGGAGTTCAGTTCACCGAACTCGTGTTTACGGGTCGAAAAATCACAGAATATTCTGTTTTACAGTTTTGGTTTACGGGCTCTATTCTGCGTCAGCCATTTTTTGACCCGTAAAGGCAGGGTTTTTCATAGAATTCATATGCAAGACATACAACAATCGATCATAATTAATCAAATAATCATCCAAATTATTACAACACATAAACAATAGTCTGAACCAAATTATTACAACAGTTTTGGGAAAATTGAACAAATGAAAAATGTCTCAACCAAATTACAACAATTCTTGGAAAATTGGACAAATGAACAAGTGTCTCAACAATGATACATGTCACACATAAATGAATGGAATGGTAGGATGATACGTTGGAAACGTATCTATAATTTTTGATGCTCCATGCTTGTTTAGTATCTACTTTGCTTTGCTTCTCCTTTGAGGTGCTTTTTCCATGTTTTCTGGTACTAACCTATTAACAAGTTGCAACAGTATCAGATGCCTATTTTCTGTTGTTTTCGGTTTTATAAAAGTTAGTAAAGAAATATTCTCGGAATTGGACGGGACAAAGGACAAAGTCAATTACTTTCCATGGGGAACAAGAAGTCCAGAGGAGATTCGGAGGGGCCAGACCCACCCCAGGCGCGGGTAAGCCCAACCCCACGCCTGGCTAGGGTTTGGTGGCCCTGGACGCCTCCTCGGTCTCCCCCTTCGCCTATAAGAAGCCCCCGATGCAGAAACCCTGAGTACCTGATCATAAATCCACGAAACCGTCTATAGCCGTCTCCACCATCGTCCCTAGATCGGGGGATCTGAAGCTCTTCCTGGCACCCTGCCGGAGGGGAGATCATCCCGGAGGCCTTCTCTCCGGTATGATGCATGAGTAGTTCCACCTTGGACTATGGGTCCATGTAGTAGCTAGATGGTTGTATCTCCTCCTTTGTGCTTTCATGTATAGATCTTGTGAGTCTGCTCATGATCAAGATCTAATCTATTTGTAATCATGCATGTTGTGTTTGCAGGGATCCGATGGATATTGAGATTATTATGTTGGTTTGATTAATGGTTTTGTCTTTATGATTCTATCATGTCTGTGTTGTTTGTGATCTTGCATGGTCTCCGTTGTTAGTAGCTATCTTGGCCAAGTAGTTGCTAGTGACTCCAAGAGAGAGTATTTATGCTCGATAGTGGGTTCATGCCTCTAGTTTCCAAGGGAAGTGACAATAATCTCTTCGGTTGTAGATGTGTTGTTGCTACTAGGTAGAAAACAACGGTCTCTTGTTCATGGAACATGTGGACTGTTTACCTTACACACTTTGCTTAAAGCAGTTGCCTGTTGCTTGCAACTTAATACTGGAGGGGGTTCGGATGATAACCTGAAAAGGTGGACTTCTAGTCATAGATGCAGTTGGATGGCGTTCTATGTATCTTGTTGTATTGCCCAATCAACCTCATAGGATCTTTCTGACTAGTAATTGCATTGTTATGCCTTGCTCAGTTCCTGTCAATTGCCCCGCTGTAATTTGTTTACCCTTCATGCCATGTTGTTTATCTAAGGAGAGCACCTCTAGTGAACTATGGACCCCGATCCAATCTTTACCATTGATACATCTTCCACCGTTACTTGTTTACTTGTTGCAAACCATTACATTCCACACCATATGTTTAATCCTTTGTTACAGCAAACCGGTGAGCTTGACAACCTCACTGTTCGTTGGGGCAAAATCTTGAGTTTGTGTTGTGCAGGTCTCCGCGTTGCTTGCAACACCTGTGTGACGTTTCCTTCCTCCTTTTGGTTCGATAACCTCGGTCTAAACCAAGGGAAAACTTGCTGCTTGCTGCTTCGCACCTTGCTCTTGGGGTTCCCAACAGGTTGTGCATAGACAGTCGTCAAGCTTTTCTGACGCCGTTGCCGGGGAGGCCAAGGACGTCTTCACTAGGGGAGTCCTTCACTTCCTTTCAATTTACTTTGTTTTTAGTTCACTTTGTTTATTTTGCTTGGTTTTGTTTGCCTCTTTTTTAAAAACACAAAAAAAAATAGTTCCCGCTCTAGCTACTGCTGCTATTTTTGGCTTGCCCACCTTTGCCAAAATGAACTCTGCTGAAAACACCATTGTGTGACTTCACTAGAACCAACAATGATTTCCTAAGCACTCCTATTGCTCCACCTTCTCCTGATGCTACCTTTTATGAAATTAAGCCTGTTTTGTTGAATCTTGTGATGAGAGAGCAATTTTCTGGTGCTGGTTCTGATGATCCTGCTGCCCATCTTAATAGCTTTGTTGAACTATGTGAGATGCAAAAGTATAAGGATGTAGATGGAGATATTATTAAGCTCAAGCTTTTTCCTTTATCCTTGAGGGGAAACGCTAAAGAATGGTTGCTTTCTTTGCCTAAAAATAGTATTGATTCTT
This sequence comes from Avena insularis, assembly GCA_023614405.1. Classification (NCBI taxonomy): domain Eukaryota; kingdom Viridiplantae; phylum Streptophyta; class Magnoliopsida; order Poales; family Poaceae; genus Avena; species Avena insularis. The sequence goes on along the minus strand of JAJUPC010000015.1, from coordinate 1,970,732 downwards.
GGACTAAGTGCAAAGATGCTTTTATTGGAAAGTACTATCCTCCTGCTAAGATTATATCTATGAGAAGTGACATTATGAAATTTAAACAGCTTGATAGTGAACATGTTGCTCCAGCTTGGGAAAGAATGAAATCTTTGGTTAAGAATTTCCCTACTCATGGACTCACTGCTTGGATGATTATCCTGACTTTTTATGCAGGTTTGAACTTCTCCTCAAGAAATCTATTGGATTCAGCTGCTGGAGGTACCTTTATGGGCCTCACTTTGGGTGCTGAAACAAGGCTCCTTGATAATATGATGGTTAACTACTCTGAATGGCATGTTGAGAGAGCTCCACATGGTAAGAAGGTAAATTATGTTGAGGAAACTTCCTCCTTGAGTGAAAAGATTGATGTTATTATGGCTATGCTTGTTAATGGGAAAGCTCCTTTATATCATAATAGTGTTCCCTTAGCCTATTTGGTTGCTCAAGAAGAGCAAGTTGATGTGAACTTCATTAGAAACAACAATTTCAACAACAATGCCTATAGGAACAATTTTGGTAGCAACAACAATTATAGGCCTTATCCTCCTAATAATGGCAATTCCTATGGAAACTCTTACAATAATGCTAGAAGTGCCCCCTCTGAACTTGAAGTCATGCTCAAGGACTTTATTAGTAAACATACCACTTTCAATAAGACTATAGAGGAAAAGCTTTTAACTGTTGAGAAAAATATATCCTCTTTGTCTGAAGCTCAGTCCTCTTTGATTAATAAAATGGCTGCTAAACCTAAAACTATGGAAAACACCTTTGCTACTGCTCATACTATACAATTTACTATTGATGAAAATGTTAGGCTATTAGTTCAACTTCATGCTAAGTGGGAAAGGGAAGCTGCAATTGATAGAAATAATAGTGTGTGCACTATCACCACTAAACCACAAGTAGTCCCTATTCCTACTCCTACTATGCCTAAGCCTATTGAGCCTACTACTAGTGATGCCAAGTTTGGCTTTGATATTGATGGTTGCAATGTTTCTGAAGTAATTATGTTCTTGCAAAAGCTTGCTAGAAGTCCCGATGCTAGTGATATGCATGTTGCCTTTACCAAACACATTACAAATGCTCTTGTTAAAATTAAGGAAGAGAAGCTAAAACACAAAGATTCTATTCCTAGGAAAGTAGAAGATAGTTGGGAACACATTATTAATATACAAGTGAATGACTTTGACCTCAAAGTTTCATGTGATCTTGGTTCTAGTGTCTCTATTATGCTTAGGAAGATTTATGAAATGCTTGATTTGCCACCTTTAGAAGATTGTTATTTGGATGTCCCACTCAATGATAATGCTAAGAAGAAACTCATGGGGAGTATTAATGATGTTCTCATCATGGTTAATAATGCTTATGTCCCTGTTGATTTCTATGTTTTGGACGTTGAATACAATGCTTCTTGTCCTATTACTTTGGGAAGACCTTTTCTTAGAACAGTTGGTGCCATCATTAATATGAAAGAAGGCACCATTAAATATCATTTTTATTCAAGAAAGGTATTGAACACTTCCCTATGAGGAGAGAGAAGTTGCTTTTTGCTCCTCCTTTGAAAGCAAGATTTGATGTTAATGCTTCTTCATTCGAAAATACTTGATTCTTCTTGCTTCTTGTGCCTAACTTAAAGGCGTTAAAGAAAAGTACTTGTTGGGAGATAACCCAAGAGTTTTCTCGAGTCTTGGAATGACCTCTCCTTATCCTTTTTGTTTGCTTTTTGTGCCAAGAATGACCTCTAATGAGAGGGAAGTAAGATTTGGGGAGTTGTTGTCCCAAAACAGATTTATGTCCTCCACCAAAAACATTCGTGAGGAGGTTCTGTAACTCAGATTGAGCTCAAAATTTACGAATAAATCCCCCAGTATGTTAGCTAACTTTCGTTAGTTCAACACTTTTTGATCTGAGCAACAGAAAATGTTCGATAAATCGGTTTCTACCTTCTGGTCTGTTTTGACAGATTTCTGCCATTATTTGCATTTGCTTCTTATTGATTTATTTTTGAGTTCTCTTCAGGTAAATTGAGATTTTTGAAGGAGTTACTACAATAGCTTGTGTTTTTAGTGAAAATCCTTGCTGTTCCAAAGCTTTGCAAGAGGTCTAATATCTTTTGAATACACTAATGTTGCTAATAAAGATTGTGTGAAGTTTTGTATGAAGGAAAAATTTCAGGTGTAGAGAGAGAATGATGCAATGAGATAAAGAATGGACAAAATCTCAAGCTTGGGGATGCCATCATGGTGTAACCCCAATAAATATCCAAGAGGTACAAACATCAAAGCTTGGGGATGCCCAAGGCATCCCCTTCTTCATCAATAAAAAGCCCAAGTCTGTCTAGACACTTCGTTTTTATTGTTTCATGCACAGTTGTGTTGTTCTTGGAGCGTCTTAGTTTTCGTTTGCTTTGCTTAGTTTGATTAAGTAGTTTGGACCCCCTTTCTCGCTGTGCTGTTTTGCAAGTAAGTTTGCTTGGTGTTTGGAAAGGAGTAGTAAGTTCTTACTTGAAGTGCAAGAGGAGATTGTATTGACTATGACTTAGACTTTAGCATGACATGCTAGGTGTTGTTATAACATTATGCTTAGTGATTATTGCTGTAGCATGTCTTGTTCCAAACAATTGGGATTGCTTAGTGTGCCTTGAAGAAATTATGCGTTGTTTTAGCATGCAAAAGCATAGTATTATGGTATTCTCCTTTGATGTTTTGCTTGGGTTGACTTGGCACATGCTCACACCATGTTATGACTATACAAGTCACCATTAGCCTCTATGATCATTTAGTCCTTGACTTGTAGTACCACTCTTTGCTTTGATTAGTATGCTGTGTTGTACTGCATTATTATGGCCATTATTGCTCTCTTAGTTGGTTGCTCCCAGTCTTTTGCTAGCCTCCACTTGTATGAGTAAGTTCTACTCATGCCTCCAACTCCCAAGAAACCAAGTTATTCCAAAGTGTCCACTATAAACTCCTATGCATAGTGTGTTACACCATTCCAAGTATATTCTTGTTTTCAACTATCTTCCAATTAAAAACTATTTTGTTATGTGAACACTTAGTGATTAAAGCCCTCACAAACTTGATGGAACACTTCATTCTTTGCCCCTAATAAACTTGAACCATTGTGACAACTTTGTTGTATATGCTTGCACTTATAAGTTGGAGTTAGCAGAACCGTGTTGTCACGGGGAACGTTTTCAACATTGCACTTGTACCTTGTTGTACTCAGTTGATATCATGTTCTTTTGTCTATGGATGTCACCAGTGTGAAATAAAGAGGGAACTTGTAAGTCCATGGAGTTTGTATCATGTGTTAGAGAAACGCCTGGGCCGCTAGCCTAAACATGCCTAATCATGGTGGAAACTTACAGCATCACCATAGTGACATCTATGAAGCATTCTTCTTATAAAAAAAGAGACACATTGAGAAAAGAGGAAAGAGAGAAAAAAGCACCATATTCCCATGTTACATAAGAAGAATTTTTGAGATGCTCATTGTCTGCCTGCCTTGTCATTTTGGTTATGGGAAAGCTCCTGTACCATGTGCAAGGGGTACCCCGTTGGCGGTTCTCAATGATATGCAAATACTTATAGTGACAAGAACTTACCTGGACCCAAAGTTGAGTATGCATGAGGTGTGGCCCTCGTATTCAAGGGACTTGAGATTGCCAACTTATACTTCGTCAAGCATATACTTCATCTTTGCCACTTTAACCTTAACCACTTCAAGATGCTTATGATAGGGGCAATGAGGGTTGAAAGCTAACAAGTACCATAATTTTTGGAAGCTCTTTTTGAAACTTGTAATCCCTGCTTCCTTTACAAAAAGGCCTTTCTTCCACCATATTTGAGTCTCCACCTTCTACCTTTAGGCACCATTAAGAGAGCATAGTTTTCATTCTATGTGCAGTATTCTAAAGCTTATTAATTGATGCATATTGTGTTATTACTTGTTCATGTGCTACTTGTTTCTAGTCACCCTTGTGAACTTTGCAGGTGTCCTATGCATTTAATTGCTAATCTATGAGGGACAAGCTGATTGCCACTATGCTATGTTTTCTGCATGTGAAACAAACAAACCGATAATTAAGATCTTCCTATTGTTAGAACTCCATCTTTCATGCACATCTTTAGAGTTCTTTGATCCCAGCTTTCAATGCTTGCAAATGGTTGGATATTTATTGTGAGGGTGCATGTCACCTCAAAAATTATTCTGTTTATCACTTACCTACTCGAGGACGAGCAGGAGTTAACCTTGGGGATGTTGATATGTTGGAAACGTATCTATAATTTTTGATGCTCCATTCTTGTTTAGTATCTACTTTGCTTTGCGTGTCCACACTTTGAGGTATTTTTTACATGTTTTCTGGTAGTAACCTATTAACAAGTTGCAACAGTGCCAGATGCCTATTTTCTGTTGTTTTTGGTTTCAGAAAAGTTAGTAAAGAAATATTCTCGGAATTGGACGGCACAAAGGACAAAGTCAGTTACTTTCCGTGGGGAACAAGAAGTTCAGAGGAGAGCGGAGGGGCCAGCCAGGAGGGCCAGACCCACCCCAGGCGCGGGTGGGCCCAGCCCCGCGCCTGGCTAGGGTTTGGTGGACCTGGCCGCCTTCTCAGTCTCCCCCTTCGCCTATAAGAAGCCCCCGATGCAGAAACCCTGAGTACCCGATTAGAAATCCATGAAACCGTCTGTAGCCGCCGCCACCTTCGTCCCTAGATTGGGGGGATCTAAAACTCTTCCCGGCACTCTGCCGGAGGGGAGATCATCCCGGAGGCCTTCTCTCCGGTATGATGCGTGAGTAGTTCCACCTTGGACTATGCGTCCATGTAGTAGCTAGATGGTTGTATCTCCTCCTTTGTGCTTTCATGTATAGATCTTGTGAGCTCCGTTTATGATCAAGATCTAATCTATTTGTAATCATGCATGTTGTGTTTGCGGGGATCCGATGGATATTGAGATTAAGATCTAATCTATTTGTAATCATGCATGTTGTGTTTGCGGGGATCCGATGGATATTGAGATTATTATGTTGGTTTGATTAATGGTTTTGTCTTTATGATTCTATCATGTCTGTGTTGTTTGTGATCTTGCATGCTCTCCATTGGTAGTAGCTATCTTGGCCAAGTAGTTGCTAGTGACTCCAAGAGGGAGTATTTATGCTCGATAGTGGGTTCATATTAACTTTTAGTGAAATCTTCACTATTCGCAACTCCCGTTATAGAATATGAAGTTTCCCCCGACCTCAACCTAAAATGCATAGTAAAAATGCACACAATCTTTCAAAGGTAGGAAGATCTTAATTATCAGTGAATATTAATGCTGTTTAGGTGCATATAATATGCAATCCCTTGAAACGATCACATTTGTAGCACAAAAATTCCTAGAGCACTCCATTCAGTTTTGGGCATGTTGTGTCCATTTTCATCACTTTTTACCTTTGTGTTGTCCTTTCACCCTGCTGCTTATTGTACCATTGGAAAGATACAGTGGTGTTAGGTTGCAACCAAAATAAACCATAGTAAAAAAACAGCTTATTTCTAGTATAAGGATCAAACTCAAATGGGGCACTCCCTGCTTCAAAAAACTTCAGTTTTGATAGACCTCGATCAGCATCATCATCATAATTAGTTTTGTTTACAATAACTTCAACATGTGTTATTTTTGTATTATTAACTTTGAAAGAGGCATATCGCGGTAGACCGAAAAATAACAGAGAATAGTTGTTGGTAGCCTGGGATGGATGAGTTAAAATGGGAAGCCAGAGAGCAAACAACCAACGAAATTGCAGACTATTTGTCGCCGGCGCACGTTGGCCCATGGGGCTTGCAGGTACATAATAATCAGTGGATTGATACTTTGGAATTTGTGTACGAGACATAGAAGAACTGAGCACAAAAATGATTGTTCGACCTAGGACTGCATGAAGGAGTCGAAGAGGAGATCTCAGCTTCTCAACCGCACGTGTTTTGCATCTGAGGTGTTTGAGCTGAACAGGCCAACAACTCCCTCCAATATTCGAGTTGGCGCTCACAGACGTAACACTTGTGATAATGTGCCAATATGCTAATTGTTGTTGATTACTTGTTGCTGCGAGGATTGTGCTATAAATCTGGTTGCATTGGTGTAGCTCAGCCCCTGGCCCAAAACCTGAACTCGATCCAACCGTAAGACAAAAATAGCACGTGCTAACGCCTTCCCTAATGCGTCCCAAACCCAAGTTGAAATAAGTTATCCGAGAAAATAATCACTGTCCTACTTTTCAAGGTGTGGGGATGTAAAGTTAAGCATTAAAAGGAAAAAATAGATGTGCATCTTGTGCTTTGACTGAAACAAGTTGGAAGAAGCATTATATAGAAGCTACTAGTGAAGTTGCAATAAAGATATATTATGTGTTCTCAACCACTCAAAAGTATCTATAATCACTAGTACAACATTGAGCCAATCCATATATTGAAAAGAGTATCACAACTCCCAAGAAACTACACAACCATCTCAATCTAATTGAGCATTCTCCCCGTACACTAACTCGGTTGCAAGAAATCATTTTCTTCTCCCCCCACGACGAGAAAGCCAGACATCCTATTTCTTTCTTTTTTCACTCTTATCATACTTCAGTGCAAAAAAAACTAAATATTGTAATTACAACACAAGCCAAATTGAGTGCACAACACATGCAAGTAGATAAAAAAGCACAAGCACCATTTTTATATTGGTTAATCATCCACTTATCGCTACCGGTCAAGCGATTTTTGTGAGGGAGAACTCTGACTCGCCGTTGACTCCGATGGGTTCTTAGCCTGTGTGATGAACAAATAATATTCTAGGCTGATGCCAAAATGATCATAGATTATGCTCGTTTTGGTGATGTTATAACGTTTGGCACTACTTTTGGAATAAGCAAGGAGTACATGACATTTGGTATGTTTGTAAGATTCAATCATATCAGAAAACAGTTTCATGCTTCTCTCCTTTATGATGAGACATTTGAGTCTTTCAAATGGCTTTTTCAAGCTATCTTATCAATACACAATCAGAAGCAACCTCGCACCATATTTACCGATCAAGATAACGCAATGGGAAAGACAGTTGAGTGTGTATTTTCATAATCAAGACATGGATTGTGCGGTTCTGCATTATGCAAAATGCTATCAAGCATGTACCTAGCAAAAATAAGGATGGAGAAACCAAGGACACGCCGGAAGAAAGGGCCGATGAGCAGTGGCGGCACGTCAGCCAAAAGTAAGACATGGCCCGTAGTTTACATGAGTCTCAAACCAAGCAGGAATTGATGGCCTATAACAGAAACGTGGCCGAGCCAAGGCCCTGTATGGTCCCTCTTACGGTCCGCTAGTACCGATGAGCAAAATGGATCATCACTTCTCAAAGATTTTAGTGATTGTTTGTATGAATATGATGATCCAAAGACATTTGAAGAAGCTTTTAAAGTGATGAGAAGTAAAGTGAAAACGCAAATATGGATGGATAGTATTTATAAGCTAAAACAGAAATGGGTGTAATACCGTTGATGAGCACGCCGGAGTATGAATACTGCCCCTCCACCGATGAATTTGAAGGGGACCGATGGTCTTCAGCGATTTCGTCAACAACGAAGAGGCAGAGTGCCTTGCGTTGGAAACACAACTGCGTCGGTCCCAGCCCTACACCGCCGCGGCGCGAAAGCATGAGGAGAAGGAGGCCCCGTCGGCCATCATCGCCGTGGCGGGGTACGAGGAGTGGCAGGGCATGTGCCGCGTGAAGCCGGAGCCGGAGGTCATCCACCTAGAAGACGACTGAGCACGCGGTCACCCCTGTGCCTCGATGGCATCGGGCCCAGGAGCTCCGCCGCCCCTACGCTCGATTAATTTCAGTTTGTGGCTTTTGGTTTGATGCAATATGTATGATCGTGGTATGATCGAACATTGTTCTTCACCAGCGCAAAGTTTCAAAATATGCAGTTTAGTTTACCCTTTTTTAACTTGTGCGAGCGAATTCTGAACTGCAAATTACGAGTTTAGTGTTCTGTACTGCGAGTTTTCACTTTTCAGTTTGTGAGCGATCTGCTAGAGTTGCTGTTGGTACAGCGGTAATAATACCGTTCAAGATTCTCCTACAGTTCAAGAGATTTTGGCGAGGGATAACTCTGACTCGCCCTTGACTTTGATGGGTCCTGAGGCGGTCGCGGCGGCGACAAGTCCGAGGACGACGAGCCGACGGGGACAAGTCCGAGGGCGACCACGACGACGCAGCCTTCTCTCCAGTAACTGCCCTCCTTCTTCTCCCCCCGCCTCCCTCTCCTCCTGCTCTGCCACCCGTGCTCCCACGCCCGCGGCTCCATCCGTCTCCCCCCTTCTAGAGTCTCCCCCCGTCTCCCTCTACCTGTTGTTTCGGCCCCTTCCTGATCATGTTTCTTCATGATTTGTGCCGATTCTGTCATCAAGAGAGATGTGCTGCAGGGTCCGATTTGTTCTTGCCACAAAAGAATGCTGTTTAGCCGTGTGATTTCGAGGTAAGTTGATGGCGCGCGTGCGGACCAAGGGAACGTCAGATGCCTGGTATTCCCCACCCTTGACTGATTTCTAAGGTGCTTAACAGAGACTAGTTTTACATAGTGTTATCAGTAGATTGATCTTAGAACTGAACCTGGACTGTGACCGGCGAGAATTGCAGTGTTTGCTAGGAGAAAATGGCAAATAATTGCAAGGGGTAGCAATGGGAGTCACAATCTTTGAAGATCTTGTCGTGCACTGAGTGCTATGATGCGCTGCTTGAGGTCGTTGTTCTTCAGCGTCAACATACATGCTCTGCTCATATCTGATTGTACATGCATCCCAGCTAGCTTAATTAATTTAATTATATGTCTCGATTTAATGGTACATATGCAAGCCCTGCCACTGTCGGCTTTGATGGTCGTTGGAACATACGGCCGTCATCTAGAATTAGTTTTCTCAACCGCGGATGGGCAATGTGTTTCAATGCAGTGCAAATGCAAATATTCAGATTGTCCTGAACACTAGCATTACTTGTGCTCCGGTCTGATTCTTCTGTTCAGTTGACCAAGAAAGGACCATGCACGATAGAGTTAACTACTTACTAGCAGTATTTCTCAGAAGGAATTTAACAATAGCTAATTAAATAGGTAGAATGGCATGAGTAATCCCAGAGTAGCCTAGTGGGGTGGATATGATGCTCCTCCTGTGGAGTCATCAGTGTTGTGCAGCCGCTAATCCGTGCTGGCAAACAACTCTGGCAAATGTTCTGTTCTCCTGTCTTAATATATTGACACACAGAGATCCTGCTGTTACCCTTGCTACTGTTGTGCTGCGGCAATGTAGCTTCTTATTTCCTGTAGCTATGCAAAATTGAATTTCTTGTAGTTGTCAAGTTTGACCACTAAGGCATGGCATAATTTATTATTTGGTTGGTTCTATCAAGAAGGTCTGTTTTCTGTTAGTTAAGGTCTGTTTGTAATCTTTATGTGCTATACAGAAATGATTTGTCTATCATTGTTCCTCAATCTTCTTTCATTTTTCAGATCGACAAATGATTCATGGTTTCTGAAGAGGAGTACATAATTTCGATACCAAAGGTTAGTGTCATATATTTTGTCGGCATCAAGCAATGTGTGTTCTGGCTGTGTTGTTTAAGTGCTTATTCGACCATATTCACATTCATGGTGTCAATGTGAAGTCAAAATGCACAATTCTCACTTATTCATGTCACTACTTTTCCTGCATTGTCTGGCAAGAAAGTTGATGCCTAAGATAAGTTACTTTGTTGGCTTAAGTTAACTGATCAGATGTTGAGTTCTTGCACAAAGTACTTGCTCTATGGCAAGCTTTCTGCAGCCATTGCTGAATAATTAACTACTCCTATCGTACTGATTCAACATAATTTTCCTGTAGGAGCTTTAGCCACAACATCTTTTGGTTTTATGGGCATTGCACTAGGCATCAACATTGTTTTAATGAACTCAAACTGGCTTGGATAACAACAGTGCTCTCATTACCTGTGCACACACACAACCTCGAATCTGGAGGTTATGTCTAGGTATCAAATATCCAATATGTCTTCACAAGGGCTAGTACTCTTCCTTTTTGTGTACATTCTATAGATAGGCAACTCTGTGCACTCTTTAGTCATTGCTTATTATATCTTCCTTAATATTGTTAATGATTTCCAACATGTCCTCTTGGTTAGTTATTATATTGAGAAAATATGATATGCTACATTACAAATAGAAGTATTTTATTGCATGTCTTGTGCCTGTATTACATATTTGTAAAACTTCATTACTAATTTATTGTGTTGTTTCGCCTGCCTAATATGAACTTACATTGCCTATCTAGTATCTTTGATGTTACAGGGATAAAATTTCATATGTGTACATACATATATATACAACTCTTAATTGCATTGCTACATGAGTGGTATACTGGTATTGCATTGTTGACGTGTGTTATCTGAAAGCGTAAATGGTCTTCATTTTTTTGCTTTCTAATTTTTGTGGGTGTGTACAATTGACACCAACTCTATCTTTTTTGTTGTCTCATACTGTAGGTAGATTTTTGTTAGTTGCAATCCTCAGCTTTTTATATACAATTTCAGTGTTAGATATATACTTAAGTTGTATTCTGGTGCATATTGTATTACGAATATACCCCATATATATGTACATGATGGCCTAGAACCCTATGAGTTTCTCATTACACACAAGTAGCTGCATCCTGACAGAACCATATCTGTGAGATTTTTGCCCCCCAAAGCGGGGTGTTATTCTGTAAGCTTTGATTCTGATATTTATGAATCTACATCTCAATTTGTATTGACATCTTATGAGTGCCCCTCCATACTATATTGATGTAATATACACAGCGCTTTAGCTATGAATCACCATGCGTACAACTGATGCTGCAGACCGTGCTTCCTATCCCTTTTGTAGCTTGCCTACTGTCGCTACAACCAAACAGCTTGATGGACACCACGTTGCTCCTAGAATGTTGTACAATTATAATCAAAAAGAGAAGAAATGTTGTACACTATCTTGGTTTAACTGGTTGTCTGCCAATTGGCGGGTCCACGCGCCTCCTATCTAGCTGTGAATGTAAGCAGCATCCAAGAAGGCTGGTTATGCAAAAAAGAACCTTTTGCTTGGTTCGAGATCACATCTCAATGGGATTATATTAAGCTGCCGTTCCAAAATTTTGTTGCCCGTTCCAAGGTCACATCTGAAGCCGGCCTTGGGGGAAGACTTTTAGTACCCACTGCATGTCCAATCGTTGCATCTTCCAAGTTCTCAAGTCAGTATAGAATATCAATTATAGTATTTTTTGATGTTATCTTGTCAAATCAAACCCCATTTGGCAGCTTGCTTTACTTTATAGCTAGATTCGTTGAATCGAGCTGGCCCAATCAATTATTGGTGTATGAAAGTATAAAATTCATAGTTAGTTCTATACAAGTTGGACGGACTTGGGTACTCTGTCAGCTAATTGATATCTTTTAATGACCTCCTCCAGGTCTTCTCCTGAATCTGGTCCAGCAATGTCTAAAGTCTTCTCGTCAATCAACCCCTCCATAATCTCATCCCCTGCTGGCTAGTCGATGCACAACTCGGGATATTTGCCATCACCAGTTTGCTAACCACGAGCCTGCACCGCAAACACAGCCACAACCAGAAAACGAGAGTGAGACCGAGGGAGCAACAATGGCGGAGTTCGCCCTTGGGCTGACCAAGACGGCGGTGGAGGGGACCGTAAGCAGGGTCAAGTTGGCGATTGAGGAGGAGGCGAAGCTCAACGAGAAGGTACAGAACGACTTGGTGTTCATCATGGGCGAATTTGAGATGATGCAGGCCTTTCTGAAGGTTGCCAACAGTGAGCGTGCCAAAAACGAGGTGGTGCGGACCTGGGTGAGGCAGCTCCGCACCCTGGCCTTCGATGTTGAGGACTGCGTCGAGTTCATTGTCCATCTTGACAAGAAGTCAACCTGGGGGTGGTTGCGGCGGCTGTGGCACATGGTGTACTGCCGTGCACCACCTCTAGCCCTGGACATGGCGATCACTGAGATCAAGCTGCTAAAGACCAGGGTTGAAGATGTAAGCAAGAGGAACACGCGCTACAATATCATCTTTGACTCCAGCTCCACCAGCAACCCAGCCTCATCGATGGAGATGCCGACCCAGGCAACCACCGGTGCATCGGCAGTGTGCGTCCTAAGAGGGGTGTGGGAGGCCATGGGGAAGTGGCGCAGCATGGTCGACCTCCAGAAGTTGGTCAGTGGTCAAGGCAATGACCTTCAAGTGATTTCAGTCTGGGACAGCACCGGAGGTGATCTTGGGACAAGATCCATATTCAGCAAGATGTATAATGACCAAGCAATCTGCCAAGAGTTCGAAAGCCGCGCTTGGATAAAACTGAATAATCCCTTTAACCCCGATGAGTGTCTTGAGAGCATGCTTACTCAATTCTCCGCGAGCTCTCACAGAAGAAACATAGATGTGGTCTTCCGGACAAGAATGAAAGCGGCAGTGGCTATGAAAGATGATCTCATGAAGGCCCAACTCATGCGAGATGTCATGAAAGGGCATAAGTATATTGTAATCTTTGAGGATATACCCTCTGTCGTCGAGTGGGATGTCATCAAAATGTACCTACCAGATAATCAGAATGGCAGTCGGATCATTTTGTCAACAAAGCAGTTAGGGGCTGCACTTCTCTGCACAGGGAATCCATACCAAGTATCAGAGCTTGCCCGGTTCTCTCATGATCAATCTCTCTGTGCCTTCTCCAAGAAGGTAATTACAGAAAATACATAAAGTAATTATGTGAAACTAGTTAGGTGCACTATTTTGTTTTTCTTACTTGGATATTAGAGTTTGCCATATTTAACCCTAGTAGAATCAATATTTTCTCCCTTTTGATCCAAATTACTTGTCGCGGATTCATTGAACCTAGTCAGATTTTAGGCAACATTTTGCTAAACTGCGACAACTAATTTGGATCAGTGGGAGTACATTTTTTTTATAAAGAAATATTTTATTTAAACTCGGATGATTACATAACGGTGACACAACCATAATCGGCTCACTCCTGGCCTCTGCACAATTAATTCACACAGCCTAGCTCGTATACGCTCACTAAAATCAACACAAGTGGAAAGCAAATGAAAATGCTAAGGCCTGTGAATCAGCAAACTAGATCGCCAACCATGACTACCTTGTCCAAATGACGCAATATCATAGAAGGATAGCCGAGGTATGGAGCCAGCTGCAGTGGAGAACTAAGAATATACCCTTCAAAGGATAAGATATTTTGCATTTATAAAAAACCATGTCATTGTCGCAGAGCCATAGATACCAACAAGTAGCGGCCTAGACACCTAGTACACGTGAATTAAATTTTCTTAGCATAATGTACATGTTGTCAATTGACTTCCGTAGGCTCATCAAGGTGAGGATATCTGTATCGTCTAGTACATTGTTTCAAATACCCAAGAGTTATCCTTAAAAAAATCCTGTAGTTTGGTAGGCTTGGGATGAGCTATATGCTTGTTGCATTCACATTAATTGGCAAGGGGCTCTTACGTCTCAATGAATTAGCATAATCAGATTCAAGCTTTTAACCTTGGTCTTTATCAACTCCAATAGACTGTGCTGCACCCAAAATATATCAGGCTATATTTGTTTAACTATTATGAAGCTAAGTATAGTAATCATGTTGATGTCTTATGTAAGTAGGTCATATACTATATATACGATGACCTTTTTATCATCTGACGACGTTGCTAAAAAAAGCATGCATGTGCACGTTTCCAAACAACTGTTCCAATATGATGGGCATTCTGTGCATCCACAGAAATTTTCAAACTCAGATTTTATGTAATATGCATGTTAGCAGAAGAAGATAAAATCCTTTTGCAAGTAAAAGTAACTTTTGAAAGGATAGTCATAGTCAAACCTAAGGTGCAAAAAACATAGTGAAGAATGACTGTGTGGTATGGTGTCTCATTCCACTATTTTCATGGGCTAACTTAATACTATGTTAAAAGGGGATTACCAGGCTTTAACCGGATATCTTCTAAGAACAGGGAGCAGTGCAGATTTTTGTTAAGAGGTAGTACTAAATCTAACCCTCGCCCTTGTGTTTAACATAATTTTTTCTTGCAGCGTGGGCGCCCCAGTGGTATAGGTGAACTTATATGGCAACTAAGATGCCGTGGTGTGATTTCTGTGTCTGGTAGTGCTGATAGAAAATCAACCCTCGTCAATAAAGTGTACACTAGAATAGTTCATAAGTCGAAACAATTCGAAGGAGTGGAATTTGAACGGCACAGTTGGGTCGATGTACCCATCCCTTTCAATTTGGATGTCTTCTCTCGGCGCTTACTTCTTAGTTTGCGTTCAGAAGATCTTGTCGCTGAAGAAATTGATGCAGTTGGTATGATGAGAGAACCATGCCTCATTCAAGAATGTTCTAACCTTCTGCGTGAAGATGATTGCCTCGTCATTATCAGTGGTTTGCAGTCTACACGTGACTGGGACTTGATAAAAGCTTCTCTTTTATCCAAGCCTACGAAAGGATGCATCCTTGTCCTTACAAATGAAGCAAGTGTTGCAACACATTGTGTAGAAGAGAAAGAAGGAGTTCTTAATATGGAAGATATGGAGGCTGACCCTATGCTCCGTCCCATGCTAAAGGTATGTATTCATTGTCACTAGTCACCTCAAACTCAATTCCAGTTCTATCTGTCATCTCGTTGATGCGTAAAAACACATATTAGTTGATGGACTAATGGAGGAGGATAGTGTTGACAGCCGCGGTGGGAACTCTTTTGCTTAATGAATAAACAATTTTGTAACTTTACTTGTAGGGTTTTGAAAACTATGGAAGTGGAGGCATTGAGGCTTCTGACAGAGGTCGCCATTTCTCCGTCAGAAAGGAACGGGCACGTGAATGGTTGAGGAAATTTGGAATTTTGTATTGGGATGAAATGAGTGAGTTGGGAAGACTCTTAGAAAAGCCTGGTGTGGTCTCGTTGTGGGGAATAGCTGATGCTGGAAAATCAACTCTCGTCAGAAGGGCGTACTATGCAAAAATGGTTAGATGTGAAGGTTCTAGGGAAAGGGGATATGAAGAGGAGCAGATTCGTGTAGAGGACCGAACTGCCAAGTTCAGCTGGGTCGATGTGTCTCATCCGTTCAACTTGAGAGACTTCTCTTACAGTTTATTTTTGGATTTTCATTCAGATGATATTCGATCTAAGAAAACTGCAGCAGTTAGTATCATGGAAGGCCAAGACCCAATTCAGGGGTGCTGTAAGTTTCTGTGTGAAAACCAGTGCTTCGTTGTTATTGATGGTCTGAGATCCACGCGTGAGTGGGACTTGCTAAAAGATGCCTTCTTATCCAATCCTATTAAAGGTTCTATTGTTGTCATTACACAAGAGGCAATTGTTGCATCATATTGTGTAAATCACGAGGAAGACCGAGTAATGAAGGTCACATATATAGAATTTGACCGGGCTCTTCTTACCCCAGTCAAGGTGCATTACTCTAATCCGCATATCTTATACCATCCGTGTAATCTAGACACTAGTTTCTGGAACTAGACTTTCCTAATGCCATTTTAATCACTATGCTTGTTTAGAACAGCAGGCTTAGTGTGATTCCTAACATTGGAATAGAATTATAGTCTCAAATTTTAAAGATCATGATTTGCAGTATTGGAACAAACAAAGGCCCATTTTTGCATGGACCAAATAGAAATTACAATTCAATTTAGAATTCCATAATTTGAATTTGAACAATATTTCTCAATTTTTCCTCTATCAATTTTATGATCTAAAAAGGGTTGGGCTTAGAAACTTCAAATCTACAATTAAGTGATTTAAATTAAGTCGGTGAACCTTCATTATGGACAGAAAGCCAATGGTGGTCTTAGTTATTTTCATCCCGCTTTCATATGACATGAAAATGATTTTGATATACCATCATTTTTGCTGTTAATGATGTATGCCCTACCCACTTCTAGAATAATGTAAACTTTGTCATATGAGTGATACGCTATAATATGAAATAGTTAGTTTCACATAGAACTAGCTAAAACGTAGTAATTTGAAAATATACGACCTTTGCAATTACTATAAATATGTATCTTGTTGTATATTATATTGGGAAAAACCGGGAGTGGAGACTGAACCCAACCTTGTGATTAACACACTCTTAAACATGACCTGTAAATGCATAGCGGAACCAATGTAAACTTCAGCACCACTTGTATCAAGGATTGTTGCTCTTCAGGGAGGGAAACATATGCATCAGCATATATGGAGAAATAATACTTGACCAGACCCTAGAGCCAATGTCTGAAATAGGGCTTAGGATTTCAGTGAAATAGTGCTTAGGATTTCAGAACCGAGAACTGCATTAGCAAATCAATGCATAGGGACACAAATCCTTTTTACATGGAAAACCTTTCAACTTGAGAGGAAAAATCATGGGCCGAAGCCACCCAAATATTCGTTCACTATTATCAAATGGGGATACAACTTGTTCTTCTCTAGAGAGCACTAGAGGATCTCATACATCAAGATACACATAGATCTTGGATACAAACAACAAGATTTGAGGCACAAGAGCTAGGGATTGGAACAATCTCACCAATGATGATGGAACCACTGTTTGAATGAGGCAAGGTAGTGGATCTGGACGTCACGACTGCCTAGTGCTTGATTCAACTTCTTCCTCTTCCCTTCTCTCTTGGTTTTCTTCTCTAATGGAAGCTATCCTGGATTTTCATTACATCACCTAGTGGTGTCTGGATAGGAGGCTTATCATCCATCTTCCCTTATATGCAATGTCTAAAATGACCCTTGGTCATAACCCTAAAGGTTGGTGGGCTCTTGCACCTGTTTGGACTGCCTGAAAGGCTTCATAAGGCGATCTCCTCATAGCCCACATGAGGAGGATACCAAACATGTTAAAACACAAGGGATCACAATTTATTCAACATGTAAAGAGCGTTGCAAGCTAACAAAAGTATAGATCCTTTCCCAATTTATTTGATCAGGGAAAATTCGAACTCTATAGATATGTCAGATGCAGTTGTATTCCAGCATTGCTAGTTTGCTACTTATAAAATATGAGAGCCGGCGGGCGTAACCCCACGTCCGCGGGGATAACTAATCGTGTTGATCTAATGAGTCTATATCTGACTTGCAGGGTTGCCCTTCTCACTTATTCTCAAATAGAAGGGAAGAGGCACGCGACTGGACAAACAAATTTAGACTTCTTGGGCGTCAGAATGAATCGGCTCTTCACTTTACTAGAAGCTTAAGTTCCTCAGGTCCTAGTGTGACCTCGGTTTGGGGCATCGCAGGTATAGGGAAATCTTCTGTCGTCAGAAGTGTGTACTCTCACATGATGCTTGGCTTGGAGCAATGGTTGAAGTCTCAGGACGAAACCTACAGATTGGTTTGGAGAGGCCCGGATTTCACTAAGTACTTCTGGGCCGAGGTGCCCAAACCATTCAATTTGATAGACTTGTCTTGGGGGTTACTTCGGGATTTTTATTCTGATGATCTTCATGCTAAAAGCACAGCAGCAATCAGTATCATGGAAGGTCAAGACCCAATTCAGGAGTGTTGTAGGTTTCTCCGAGAACACAGATGCCTCGTTGTTATTGATGGCCTACAGTCAAAAGATGATTGGGATTTGATAAAAGCGGTCTTTCAACCTGATTCTACAAAAGCGTGTATCGTTGTGATTACAAATGAAGCAAGCGTGGCCAGGTATTGTGTTCATAATAGGGAACGCCAAGTGGTCAACGTCAAAGGTCTTGAAGCTGACACGTCCCTTAATCTCTTTCAAGAGGTATGTGTCCTCTTGACCATTGGCTTGCTATGTAATTGGATTACAATTCCACATCACTTTTATGATCTTGTTTAGTTACTAAAATTTATGTCTCTCTTGACCCTTCCATTGGAAAATTTGCCACTCCAATTTGATGTTACTCCCTCCATTCACAATTATATTGCATTCTGGGTTTAGTCAAAGTTAAACTTTTTGAAGTTTGACCAAATATTTAGCAAAAAAAAAGTATCTACGATATAAAACTTATATTATTGGAATCTTCATAAGTTATATTTTCATAATATATGCATTTGGGAAAATGAATGTTAATAATTTTCCTATATTCTTGGTCAAAGTTTACCCTAAAAATCATAGAACGTGAAGTAATAAAAAATGGAGGAGTGATATTTTGATACTTTTGTCAACACGGTAAAGATAAAGGATTGCAAAATACACAATTTGAAACACTCCTACAGATAGTAATAATTGCAATAGAAAAAGCCCGCAATTTTTTTTTCAATAGAAGTGAATACACGCAAAACCAAGATTAATTTATAGGCCTCTCTAATCCCCTATCAACTGAGATTTTATTATCTCAGTCGATTGTGTTGTAGGGTTCATTCGTAACAGCCCCTAAAGTAGCGCTTTCTGCCTGTAGTTATTTCTTTGTGCTGTGTTTGCTATTGGGTCTCGGATGCTAGTGGCCATATAAACTAGTGCACGGAGTAGCATTGTCTCTTTGTTTGTTTTTTTACGGGGTCCTCACTTTGTTTTAGGGCAGCAGTGGATTTCTATGAGAAAAAAGAGCATTGGATTGATTAAAATAGTTCAGGTAGATCCAGATTATAAACTTTGTACTCTCCGGAGCTAAGAAAGTAAGAAAAAAATAGAAAACAAAGAAACTTTTGAGCTAAGTGAAAAAAAGAGATGCGAACCAGAAATCAGGCGTTGAAATCTTCCCACTGGGACGGAGACATGCTGAGGAAAGCTGAGGCGAACGCGGCCGCGGCGGCCGCCTCGTGCGCCGGTAGCCGCCAAGGCCACGACGCTCGTGAGGAGGAGGGGGACACCCCGTCCCTCTCGCTGACGCCGGTGCTCCACACCACCTTGTCCCCCTCGCTGACACCGGCGATCCAATCCACCCCAACCATGCCGGCGTGAGCATCCCCGTCGCTCAGAGCTAAGTTCTTTCCTCCCCTCCCCGACCATCCTCTTTCCTCTCATTCATGCATAGTAGGAGTAGTTCCCGGCTCGCCCCGTAGGGCGCGAGCCGGATGCCATAGGTTTGATACCTCATCTCGTTCTGCTAGGCCCCCTGAGCTTAGTCCTGGTCAGCGCTTCGAAGATGAGATGTGGAGAAAATACTTCTGTGGCACTACTGAAGCTGTTAATCCGAGCTTGCACACCCCAACAGCAGTCAGAGCTGAGCTTCTCTCCAACGAGCTTAGCCTCTCGCCATTGTTTGCCTCCGAGCTGCTACAGTGGTGGTTCGGAGGTGCCGCTCCCCATTTTCGTGTCCGCAAGCTACAGGAGGGAATTTTCGAATTTCAAACGGCCAGTGCTGACGTGGCTTCTGAGATCGCGCTGAGAGAGATTTGGGCCGTTGGCCCAGTCCGCATGAGGTTCTCGCTGGTCGCTTGCTCGAGGCCGGGCGGCCTTTCTGTGCATGCGCTCCACGCACGCCGCGACGTGGATGCGCTGGATCGCCCCATGGTGACAGCAGTGAACCACACCGCTAAGGATCACCGTTCCACTTGCTTGGACTGCACTCGAGTGCATGACGGATTAGACATTTCACCTTGGTCTGCCGACCGCCCTATACGGCGCCCAAAAAACGTAAATACGGTGGTTTCAAGCGGTCACATCGATCTGTCGATGCTGGGTACTGAATACTCTTACTGCTGCTGAAATCAGAGAGGACCCCATTTTTACTCCAGCAGACAATTTGATTGCAATGCAAGTAGGGATCCAAAGTCATGCTCCGGCGATACAAAGTCATTCATCGGCGTCACACCCCATGCATGAACCCTGCCTGGTGACCGACAAGGCCCTGGTGTCTGAGCCAAGTCCCAAGATACCATGGCGGGGCCGCCACACCCAGTTCATGCGCACTTTGCAAACCCCTGGCTCAGATCCTGCTCGCTCCTGGGAAGCTGCTCCCCAGCTTTCTGTTTCCCACCTTTCTACCACGTACTCAAACCAGACCCCTATCCCATCCTATAAAGAGGTGCTCCTCCGTCCTCAGACAAACCCACTCCCGCCTACGCCTCGTGCTAACCTCCACCCCTCCAAACCTAGAAACCTCCATCTCCGCTGCCTTAGCTACAACCACAAGGCCGTTGGCTGCCGCGATCCGGTGGTATGTGTTAGATATATCAATGCAGCTTACACTTTAGGTTTCAGTTTTTCAGTCTGAATAAATTCAGTGGACGTGTGCCTGTACATGATCTGCTAACAGTAGCTAGTTTCGGTTAGTTTCCTACTGTTGCCTAGGTTGATTCAGTCGCTGCATAGGATGCTCATGGGGATGGACGTGATGCAGATAGTGCAGCAAGATTTTAGGGGAGTTAGTGGACACGAGTGGTGGTGGGATGGCACTGTCCAGTAGAGCTCGGTCACTGATCCTATTTTATAGCAAGTTAGTTCTAAACTGAGAATAAATAGAGAAGGGAAAAACAGAAAAGCTGCAGTTTTTTGAGCGCAGCACATAAAAACTCTCGTGTCTCACTTGTTCATCCACCAAAATTCTTCTGCTCCATTGATCCTTGCAGGCGTCAATTGGTATCAGAGCCTTAGGGCAGAACAATGGTGAACACTCCACCTGCTGCCCAGCGCACCGGCAACACTTCACCACCCGCGCGCGGTTCAGTTACCCCTCCTCTAGCTGCACAGCGATGACGCTCGCAGAGCCGGGGACGGAGCAGGTCACGACGTGGAGGAGAGATCGTGGTGCAGCGGGAGGTGGTACGCGAGATGAGCAGTGACGGCGGCGGCGCAGGCCTCGTGTTCCCCATGCTGAAGCAGGGGGAGTACACCAACTGGGCGATGGTGATGGAGGTGAATATGCAGGCCGCGTCACTCTGGGACGCGATCGAGGACGACGGCGTCTCCCGGCGTGAGGACAAGCAAGCGCTCGCAGCGCTGCTCCGCTCCACGCCGCCAGAGATGCACCCGATGCTAATCGGGAAGGGCAGCGCCAAGGCAGCGTGGGAGGCGATCAGGCTGCAGCACCAGGGCAACGACCGCGTGCGCGACACGCGCGTGCGGCATCTCAGGACGGAGTTCGAGACGATCGTCTTCAAGGACGGGAGCGCATCGACGAGTTTGGCCTGAGGATAACCACCCTCGCGGCCACGCTCCGCTCCCTCGGCGACAACTGCGACGACGAGAAGGTCGTTCGTAAGTTCCTCTCTGTTGTTCCTGGTCGATTTGTGCAGATTGGGTTCTCCATGGAGACCATGATGAACCCGGCCGAGCTCACCGTGGAGGAGGTCGTAGGCCACCTCCGAGCAGTGGAAGAGCGCCTGAACGCCGATCAGGGCTCCTCTGGCTTAGGTGGGCAACTGCTGCTGACAGAGAAGCAGTGGGAGGAGAGGAGGCAGACGCGCGGCGGCGGCAGTGGCAGCCGTGCTGGCGCACAGGCCAAACCCAAGGCCACGCCTCCAAACACAGCTGACGGCGAGGTCGATCGCGACCGGTGCCGTTAATGTAAGAAAAAGGGCCACTGGGCCCGCGAGTGTCGCAAGAAGCAGCGTGACGAAGCCGCTGCGGCGGCGCACCTGACGCATGCTGAAGAGCGCGGCGACGGCCCTTCCCTGCACATGGCCACGGTCGTCGAGCTCTCGATCAACGCCTCGTCTGCCGCCACAACCGACGCGACGCCCACAGCGGCGCTGCTCACGGGGGAGAAAGTGTTCCTCAACGAGGAGCGCGCCCGCGTCGTGCTCAGGCGTTCACCGCGTGACACCGACGAGGCCTGGTACCTCGACACTGGGGCCACGAACCACATGACCGGTGACGACACGGTCTTCGCGGAGTTGGACAAGAGCGTCTCCGGCAAGGTGCGCTTCGGCGATGGCTCGGTCATCGATATTTGCGGACGCGGAGTTGTCCTGTTCGCCATCGACGGTGAGCGGCATCGCGAACTGTCTGGTGTCTACTGGATCCCGAAGCTCAAGTCAAACATCGTGAGCATCGGGCAGCTGGACGAGCTTGGCTTCCCCACCCACGTCGAGCACGGCTTCATGAGCGTCCACGACCAAGACGAGGTGCTCATCGCCAAGGTGCCGCGCACGCGAAACCGGCTGTACGTCGCACATCTTCAGATTGTGCAGCCGGTGTGCCTGTCAGTGCACGATAACGACGAGGCATAGCGCTGGCATCAGCGCTTCGCATACCAGGGCTTCGACGGGCTATAGAAGCTGTCCAGGTAGGGCCTGGTGCGTGGCCTGCCACCCATCGACCATGTCGAGCAGCTCCGCGAGGCCTGCATCGCCGGGAAGCACCGCCGGGCACCATTCCCTGCGATAGCAAGTTCCGTGCTTCAAAGCCGCTTGAGTTGGTGCACGGCGATCTCTGCGGTCCAATCTCACCGGCGACGCCCGGCGGCAAGAGCAACTTCCTGCTGCTAGTCGATGACTACAACAGGTTCATGTGGTTGGTGCTGCTCAGGACCAAGGACGAGGCAGCGGCGGCAATTTGTCGTTTCAAGGCTCAAGCAAAGGCAGAATCACAGCAGCCCCTGCGTGTTCTCCGCACGGATCGTGGCAGAGAGTTTACTGCAACAGATTTTGCAGAGTGGTGTGCAGATCATGGTGTCAAGTGCCACCTCACCACCCCCTATTCTCCGCAGCAGAACGGGGTGGTCGAGAGGCGAAACCAAACCATCATCGGCGCCACCAGGAGCATGCTCAAGGGCATGAACGTACCTGCTGAATTCTGGGGCGAGGCGGCATCAGCGGCAGTTTTCACCCTGAACCGATCCCTGACAAGGAGCTTGGAGGGGAAGACGCCGTACGGAGGATGGCATGGCATCAAGCCCAATGTCCACTTCCTTCGAGTCTTCGGCTGCAGGGCGTACGCCAAGGAAACGCGCCCAGGCCTTAAGAAACTTGACCGTAGAAAGCCCATGGTGATGATTGGGTACGAGGAGGGGAGCAAGGCCTACCACCGATATACGATCCAGCAAAGAAGCGGCTCGTTGTCTCCAGGGACGTCATCTTCGACGAAGGGGCAAGCTGGAACTGGGGGGAGCTCGACGGCGGCGCCACTCTCACTATCGAGAGTTGGACCATATCACAGCCTACACCAGCAGCAGCGGAGAAGGAGTCAGCGCCAGAGATGGGCTCTTTGGACCAAGCCACGTCTCCTCTAGCACAGGCCGATTCTGCACCAAGTGGGCCGCCATTAGCGGGCCAGCCCACGACCCTGTCTCCAGACCAGCCTGTCCGCTTCGTCTCGCCTCCACCAGAAGCTGAGGAAGATAGCCTCGACGCGGGCGTTGACCCGCTCGATCCCCTCCTCCGCTACCGCCCAGTACTGGATCTGATCGATCCTGAAGCGGAGAATCCAGGCAGAGCTGGGCGCCTCCTCCTCACGCCCACTAGTGAGCCCTCAACGCTCGCTGAAGCAGAAGGAGATGAGGCATGGCGGAAGGCGATGCTCGACGAGCTGGCCTCCATCGAGGAGAACAAGACCTGGTCGCTGACGGAGCTCCCACCTGGACACAAGCCCATCGGCCTCAAGTGGGTGTACAAGCTCAAGCACGACACCGACGGCAACATCCTAAAGTACAAGGCCAGGCTTGTCGCGAAGGGGTATGTGCAGCGGCCGGGGATTGACTTTGATGAGGTCTTTTCTCCTGTCGCGCGGCTGGACTCCATCCGCCTTCTGCTCGCCGTCACCGCTCAGTTCAAGTGGCAAGTCCATCACATGGACGTGAAGACGACGTTCCTCAACGGCGAGCTGGGCGAGGAGGTGCACGTCTGCCAGCCACCAGGCTTCATCGACGGCAGCAACTCTAGCAAGGTCATGCGTCTGCACAAGGCGCTCTACGGCCTTCGTCAGGCTCCACGGGCATGGAACACCAAGCTCGATGCTGTTCTGGTGTCGCTTGGCTTCACCCGGAGCGCATCACAGCACGCCGTGTACACCCGCGGCAACGGCGACTCGCGGTTGTTCCTTGGGGTCTATGTGGATGACCTCATCGTCACTGGAGCTTGTGCCATGGCAATCTTGGAGTTCAAGCAGCAGATGTGCAATCGCTTCAAGATGACTGACCTGGGCTTGCTCACCCTCTACCTCAGCATCGAGGTGAGCCAAGCTCCAGGCTGCATCACGCTGAAGCAGACATCGTTTGCCACCAAGCTGCTGGAGAAAGCTGGGATGGTGGAGTGCAACAGAGCTCATGTTCCGATGGAGCCACGACTCAAGCTGTCAAAGGAGAGCTCAAATCCTGCTGACGACGTCATGTTCTACCGCAGCATCGTCGGTAGCCTCCGCTACCTGGTGCACACGAGGCCTGACATCAGTTTCGCCGCCGGTTCATGGAAGTGCCCACCACAGAGCACATGAGCGCAGTAAAACATCTGTTGCGCTATGTCGCAGGCACACTGGACGTGGGCTGCCGCTATGTTTCCAGCCCTGGCGGCTCCCAGCTGGTGGGTTACAGTGACGCCGACATGGCTGGAGATCCTGACGACAGGAAGAGCACCTCCGGAACCTTGTTCTTGTTTGGAGAGTACATGGTAGCAACTACTGCAGCATGTCAAGGAGTATGGCTTGGGAGATTGCTCGGTGACTTGCTTGGAACACCTCCTCTCGTCGCCAATCTACTGGTAGACAACATGTCTGCAATCCAGCTCTGGAAGAACCCAGTCTTTCACGATAGGAGCAAGCACATTGAGGTGCGGTACCACTTCATCAGGGGCTACGTCGAAGATGGAACTGTGACTGTCGAGTTCGTTGGCACTAAAGATCAACTTGCTGATGTCTTCACCAAGGCTCTTGGTCGAGTCAGGCTTCAAAAGATTCGTGAGAAGATCAAGGCCATCGAGATCAAGTAAGCTGCATCTCTTAGGGGGAGATTGTTAGATATATCAATGTAGCTTACACTTTAGGTTTCAGTTTTTCAGTCTGAATAAATTCAGTGGACGTGTGCTTGTACATGATGCTCATGGGGATGGACGTGATGCAGATAGTGCAGCAAGATTTTAGGGGAGTTGGTGGACACGAGTGGTGGTAGGATGGCACTGTCCAGTAGAGCTCGGTCACTGATCCTATTTTGTAGCAAGTCAGTTGTAAACTGAGAATAAATAGAGAAGGGGAAAACAAAAAAGCTGCAGTTTGTTGAGCGCAGCACAAAAAAACTCTCGTGTCTCACTTGTTCATCCACCAAAATTGTTCTGATCCATTGATCCTTGCAAGCGTCAGTATGTTGGTTTTGCCGAGCGAGCGGACACCGCCGGCCCTCCTTCCGCGTGCTAGCAAGGCTACGCGCTCCCTCGGTGACCACGGAACCGGTGGTGCATGGTAGGCCAACGAGCATCGACGTGCACTGCCCGTCGGTGAGGGACCCGCATGCGCTGGCTTGCCTAATCATGGTTGAGCCACCATGCCACAATCCGGTACTCTGGCTACGACGTGTTCTACACCAGCGGCTCCGTAACCCGGCGGTGTGCTTCGCATCAAGCTCGACAGGTGACTGCTTCGTCGTCTTCCTCAGACGGCAAGACCAGGTGGCGGCCATGCGTGCCAGCCCCCTGCGGGTTCGCGAGGAGGATGGGTCGGAGTTCCTATTCCACATCTACACGCACAACAGCGGTGATGACTCCTTCACTTTCTCCTACCGCTTTGTGATTTGCCTCACTTTCGAGAAGCTGCCTCTTGAGTTCTGGGACAGGAACGGCCTGAACATCGCTACGTCTTGCTTCGCACGGCTGCTCAGCGTCGAGCATGCAGCTGCGCGCGGGCACGACTACTCCGCCATGTTCGCCATGGTGAAGGCTGAGTCCCCCGCCCACGTCCCACACCACCTAGTTTTCCACAAAGCCAACAACACCGGCAACATTGCTGATGTATACATCAATGAAATCGGATGCCTTCTCTGTTCCATCACCTGTCCGCCACTCTACCTCACCTCCACCATCCCCGCCCAACCACTACAACCCACCACCACCACCACCATACAACCGCCGCTACCATGGCCAGCACCGCTACCGCTCTACCAGGCCACATTCCTACACTTGGGTGCGCTCCGGCGCTGATGCACCACCCACATTGCAGGCCAGGTGTCAGCTGGAGACTGGGCAGGGCTCGGGGTCGTCTGTCCTGCCGCATGCGGCTCTGGCGGCTGCGGCGACTATAGCCGCTGCAAGGCACACGGTGGCCCGTGCCTCCAAGGCGCACTCGGTGCCTAGTTCCGCCACTGTTTAGGATTTGAGAGCGCTGCTGCAGTCCTCCAACAAGGTGCGAAGGCCGGTGGTGTCGAGGCGTCCTCCGTTGTCGGCGATCAGCTTCGACATCCAGGACAGGGCCACGAACGACGTCACCATCAGGCTTGGTGCCCAGCGCGGTTTCCGAGTCCATATCCCTGTCGGATCCCCTGTGCATTCTGGATTCCGTGATGGGGAAATCACCTTTTGTGTCTACAACATCAACTTCCAGCAGAGCATCCCCATCTCTTTGTACCAACCTAAAAAGCAACTTCTCTAGAGAGAGTGTCCACACACTCATGTTCAAACTGTTATTGAGCCTTCTAGTGGAGTCATGCCCCTTACTTTGCTCCCAGCCATAGACTACATGTATAGCCAAAAAACACTCGCCCTCGAGCACTTGATGGGCCCACCTGTTACACCCCTCTCTCTGAGCCAGGGCCCCGCCCTACGCCAGTCTACCACCGCCACACAAGTCTTCCCAGCCAGGATCTTTCATCTGTCGTCCCCACCAACCTGCACACACCCACCTTGTCTCCAGTCCATACATGCAATTATTGCCCCTCTCTACAACGTTCCCTTCGACCCGATGGTCACGGCTCGGAGACAACTGCCTTGTGCCATGCAACCTATAGTTGAGCTGACCTAGGGACTGACAGGAGCTGACCTAGGGACCGATGGTCGGCGAGCCTGGGGAGATAGCGCCACAGCAGACAATCCTTGCCATGCCAAAGCATCTGGTGCAGGTGCAGCAACTGTTCCAGACGGCGACAGAGGGTGCAGAAAGAGGCGAGCCGCACGGGAACCCGATGGAGGAGGGGGAAATTGTTATTCCCCTAGGAGGGGGCCCTTTCCGCTTCATTCCTGGGCTTGACGCATAGGAGGTGCACGGTCAGGAGGCCCACGGGTAGCACGGCGAGCCGGCCCAGAGGCAGGCGCAGGGTGAGGTCTTCCCGCGCAGGGACCTTACCTTCGACCTCTCTAACCTACTGCCGACGCTCAACGAACGAGAAGACATTGTGGCAGTTCAGAGGGATGACACGCAGGGCGTGGCGGAGCTGGTTGTTGGACCACCACAAAAGAAGGTTGCAGTGACGCTGACCTACCAGCGCCGGAGTGAGAGGGTCAGAAGGATGCAAGATGGAGCTCGTGTTGGCTCGGTGGAGCGGGTGTCCAGGAGGAAAGCGTCTTCGGTGGGCGAGTCTGATTCTTCGGTTGGCTCTACATCATCATGCCGTCGGAAGACCACGCGCCTGCCAGATATAAACAAGGTAGCTCCCCTGCCAGTCACTGCCTGCCCACCGGTGCCAGACGAAGACACCCTGCGCGAGCTGCTGCGGCATCCTCACGATGGACGTGGTCGAGGAGGCGCTGAGGAGGATCTACAAGGACCAAGACGTTCCAGGGCCTAGCGCACGAGATGAGTGATCACCCTAGAGTAGATAGGGCATGGTGTTGCACTGTCAGGTTGTTAGTTTACTTTAGTTTGCTGCAATCTCCACTATCTTCAAAGTTGGTGTGCCATGCTTGGCACAGAGACCAACATCGCCTTGTTTTTCAGTTTTCGTTTATAGGACCACAACCTGTAACACCATCTGCCATCAGCATATTTACTTTCTCGCATATCTTTTACATCCATGTGTTATCTGTTCCCTCCCTCACTCGGATCTCACGAACTGCAAACTAGGAATTCAGAGACAATGACAAGGGGAATTTTGTGCTGTGTACTGCGGCTGCAGCTTTTCTGCCTTTCTCCTTTTATTCACAAAGGGAACGATCGTGCCTAACTACACGATGCCCACATCTAGACGTGCCATCCCACGTCCCAGGCTATCGGGAGTACAACGCAAGGATCGGGTCAGCTAACTGAAAACAGAATCCTATCTACCTTGACCCTAGAAAATAGCTGAAACTACTAACTGAAGAAACCCACGCTAACTCGGAACCTAATGACTCTCTGACAGTAGTAAAACAGACTAAAACGACTAGATTACTCAACAAACTCCTAATATAGTTGTCCTTCACCTTGATGATGCTGATGCGGCGGCGCAGCTCCTGGAACTGCACGCGGCCGAGTGCCTTCGTCATGATGTCGGAGAGTTGTTCTTCAGTGCGCGCGAATTGGATGATGATGTCTCTATTGTCCACGCACTGACGAATGTAGTGGTAGTGTGTCTGAATGTGTTTGCTCCGGTCGTGAAAGACCGGATTCTTCATCAGCGCAACCGCTGATTTGTTGTCGACGCGCAACTCAGTTCTGCCGCCGTCGTGGCCAAGAAGCTCGCCGTGAAGCCGCTTCAGCCACACTCCCTGGCATGCCGCGCCCGTGGCGGCCATGTACTCCGCCTCGCAAGAGGAGAGCACGACGATCTTCTGCTTCGTCGAATGCCAGGAGATGGGACACTGCCCATAGAAGAACAGTACTCCACTGGTGCTCTTGCGGTCATCAATGTCGCCAGCCATGTCGGAGTCGCTGTACCTGATGAGCTCGGCCTTGGCGTCTTGGCGAGTGTAGCAACATCCAAGCATGCGCGTACCTGAGATGTACCGCAACATATGCTTCATCGCACTCCAGTGCTCACTCGACGGCGCCTCCATGAATCTGCTCAAGTAGCCAACCGTGAAGCAGATGTCGGGGCGTGTGTGGACGAGGTAGCGGAGGCCCCCAACAACGCTGCGGTAGAGCTTGGCGTCCACAGCGTCACCGCGCCCCTGCTTGCTCAGCTTTAGGCGCGGCTCCATAGGCACAGATGCGGCATTGCAGGAGCCCATGCCCATCTTGTCGAGCAGCTTGTCTGCATACGCAGACTGGCAGAGGCGGATTTGGCCCGGCTCCTGGACCACCTCGATTCCGAGGTAGTAGGATAGCAATCCGAGATCACTCATCCTGAAGCAGGCCATCATCTCCTTCTTAAACTCACCAATTGCAGGTGTGGACGCGCCGATGAAGATTAGGTCGTCGACGTAGACGCCCAGAAGGAGGCGAGTCCCGTCCTTGCAGCGTGTGTACACTGTAGGCTCGGACGGGCACTTGATGAAGCCTAGCGCAGCGAGGCTGCCGTCGAGCTTCACGTTCCATGCGCGCAGTGCTTGGCGTAGGCCGTACAACACCTTGTGGAGGCGGAGCACCTTCCCCTCAGATCCGTGCTTGACGAATCCTGGGGGCTGAGCGACGTACACCTCCTCCTGGAGGTCGCCGTTGAGGAAGGCCGACTTGACGTCGAGGTGGTGCACCTCCCACCCCTCCTAAGCAGCGACGGCGAGCAGCAGACGCACCGAATCAAGGCGAGCGACAGGGGAGAATACTTCCTCGAAGCCAACTCCTTCTCGCTGTACGTAGCCCTTGGCGACGAGACGGGCTTTGTGCTTGACGATGGCACCCTTCTCGTCCCGTTTCACCTTGTACACCCACTTCAGCCCAATGGGTTTGTGGCCTGGTGGGAGGTCAACGAGAGCCCACGTACCATTCTCCTCGATAGAGGCCATCTCCTCCTCCATCGCCTTGCTCCAGCTTGCGTCGCGCTGGGCCTCCGCCACGCTGGCTGGCTCCTCTGCCGTGGGCAAGGCCTTCGGTGTGAGCCCGGCCGTGTCATCTCATCCATTCTCGATCCGCGGGCGGTAGCGGTGCGGCTCTCCTTCATCATCGACGTCAAGGAGATCGGCATCAGGGGCTGCAGGTGGTGTGGCGAACTCGATGTGTGGTGATGCAGCAGGTGTTGGTGGGGATGGGCCACGCGGCGTCACCGCCTCGCCGGCCGGAGATGCAGACCCTCCTCCTTGAGCAGGAGCAGCTGCACGTGTGATACCCGACAAGGTGGGCAGATGCAGACCCTCCGCCTCGCGTGGCTGCCACCGTGTACTCCACCACGAACTCCTCCAGGTCCCGTGGGGTGATCGCGTCGTCCTCCTCCCATTGCCAGCTCGCCGCCTCGTCGAAGATGGCGTCGCGCGTCACGTGCACGCGCCGGGTGGCAGGGTTGTACACCCTATAGGCCTTGGAGCCTGGCTCGTACCCGATGAACACCATTGGGGTGCTCCGGTCGTCCAGCTTGCTGAGGAAGGGGCGTGCTCTCTTCACATGGACCACGCAGCCGAAGATGCGCAGGTGCTCGACGCTGGGCTTCTTGCCGCTCCACGCCTCGTATGGTGTCTTGCCATCGACGCTGCTGGTGAAGGAGCGGTTCAGCACGTACACGGCTGTCGTCACTGCCTCGCCCCAGAAGAAGTTTGGCATCTTCTTGTCCTTGAGAATGCTCCTCGCCATGCCGACCATCGTCTGGTTGCGGCGCTTGAGCACGCCATTCTGCTGCGGCGAATACGGCGCAGTCAAGTGTCTCCTGACGCCGGTGTCGATGAAGTGTGATGCGAGCTCGCTGGAGGTGAACTCTCCACCTCTGTCCGTGCGCAGAGTGCGCAACTTGCGCCGCGCCTCTGTTGGAGATATGCCCTAGAGGCAATAATAAATGTAGTTATTATTATATCTTTGTGTTTATGATAAATGTTTACATTCATGCTATAATAGTATTAACAAGGAAACCATTAATACTTGTGTGA
This sequence comes from Avena insularis, assembly GCA_023614405.1. Lineage (NCBI taxonomy): Eukaryota > Viridiplantae > Streptophyta > Magnoliopsida > Poales > Poaceae > Avena > Avena insularis. Next base: position 1,939,872 of record JAJUPC010000015.1, on the reverse strand, counting down.
TTTGTAAACTTAATTTGAAGTCCCTAGTATAGCCTCTATACTTCACTAGCTTGTTGGTTGATTGATGATTGTGGTTTCCCTATCATGAACATTGAGATGTTATCAAACAACAAGATCATATCGTTAGGAGAATGATATGGTGGACATACTCCTATAGATAAGCGTAGCATAAAGATCAAGTCATTTCAATAGTTCAATTGCTATATGCTTTCTGATACATAGTAACCTAATTCCTTCGACCATGAGATCATGCATATCACCTTTACTGGATGGATGCTTTGATGTCATCAAACACCACACCGTAACAGGGTGGCTATAAAGGTGGTATTGAGTGTTCGGAAAGTATTGGTTGAAACACATGGATCAAGAGTGGATTTGTCCATCCATATGACGGATAGATATTCTTGGGCCCTCTCGGTGAAATGTCATCCAATTAGCTTGCAAGCATGTGACTGGGTCACAAGGGATCACATATCACGGAACGAGAAAAGAGTACTTATCAGTAACGAGGTTGAACTAGGTATGCAGAGATACCGACGATCATAACCTCGGATAAGTAACATATCGTGAGACAAAGGGAAATTGGTATCGTATGTAAGTGGTTCATTCGATCGCAAAGTAATCGTAGAAATATGTGGGAGCCATATGAATTTCCAGATTCCTCTATTGGTTATTGTTCCGAGAAGTGTCTCAATCATGTCCGCATAATTCACGAACCGTAGGGAGACACACTTAAGGATTGACGTTGTTTGAGTAGTTATGGTATTATGAGAAAGAGACCGAATGTTGTTCGAGTCTCGATGGGATCCGGATATCACGAGGTGATCCGGAATGGTCCGGAGAATAAGATTCATATAAGGAAAGTCCGTTTGAGTTGGGGAATGGTTCCGTGTTTTCATCGGGAACATTCTAGAATGTCCCGAATGTCCGCAAGACCGGAGGGGAAGGGTACATGAATGTGTCATTGTAAGTTGGAATGATTGCATCATGTACTAGGTGTCTTCGCTGTCCAAAATAAAGGATTTATTTAAATCCTAAATTGAAAAGTCAAACGGCTAGTTTGAAAGTCAAACGGCAATTTTGGGAAGTGGGAAGAGAGGAGGATTGGTGGAGGCCGAATTGGAGGAGGGTTCCTCCTTGGCAGGGCCCACCAAGCCGACTTGGGGAGGGACTCTCCTCCCCTTGGCCGGCCCTCCCACCTATATAAGGAGGGGCAGGGCTCCCCTCCTAGCACACACAAGTTTCCACCTCTAATCTCCGGTTTAGAGCCGTTTTGGTTTAGAGCTTCTAATTGCTTTAGCCAGCGGTTTAGAGCCTTCTAATTGGTTTAGAGCCTTCTAATTGGTGTGTCTAATCACTAGACCACTAAATAGCCTCTCTCATAAGCTCCACCATACTCGCACCGGCTTAAGGCGAAGCCCTGCGGGATCTCCCCTCTACTTCCGGTACCACGCTGCCAGGCCGGAATCGCGAGGAGAGTGCTACAACCTCCGCTGCCTGCTGGAACAAGGAGAGGAAGGTCTTCGCGTAAATCAACGTGTGACCGATCAAGGAGTGCTTTGGGAACGTGGCGCTGGAAGGATCGTCTACGCGATCTTGAGATCGGAAAGAGTACGACTACATCACCCACGAGAATCTGCTCTCGTTAACCGCTTTGGAATCTTCGAGGGTAAGTTCCTCCATCGACTCGTTGCTACAATCTAGTAGATAGATCTTGGCTTGTTTGTTTGTATGCGATAGAAAATTTTTGTTTTCCATGCTACGAACCCCTACAGTGGTATCAGAGCCGTGTCTATATGTAGATCTGTTGCACGAGTAGAACACAATGGTCATTGTGGGCATTGATGCTTTTATTGTAGATTGCCTTTTGTGTGCTTTGCATCTTGCGGTATGTTGGGATGAAGCGGCCCAGGCTAACCTTACATGACATCGTTCATGAGACTTGCTCCACGCTTGACATGCAACTTGTATTGCATAAGTGGCTTTGCGGGTGCCTGTTTCTCCTAGCATAGTAAAGATCCAATTTACAACGGGTGATCAACAATGCTAGTATCAATGTTGTGGTTCTTGTTCGTAAGTTAGAACGACACTTATTGAAAGCCCCAAACCACGTAAAATATGCAAAGAAAGTAGAGGCGTCTAACTTTGTTTTGCAGGGTGTGATGATGTGATATGGCCATGATTGTGATTATATTTGATGTATGCAATGTTCCTTATTGTAAGTTGGCAACCGGCAGGAGCCATATGGTTGTCTTTAATTTTGTTAAGACCTGCGTGTCTATTCAAGGTAGTTGTAATAGTTGAAGCTGGTGGACGACAACCATGAAGAAGCGTCATTGACCTTGATGCTATGCCGGTGATGATGGAGATCATGTTCGTGCTTGAAGATGGAGATCGGAAGCACAAAGAAGAAAGGCCATATCATATCACATATTATGAATTGCATGTGATGTTAATCCTTTATGCATCTAGTATTGCTTAGTAGACGACGGTAGCATTATAAGATGATCCCTCATGAACATAAATTTCAAGTTCTAAAGTGTTCACCCATAGTATGCACCGTTGCCAAAGCTTGTCGCTCAAGCACCACGTGATGATCGGGTGTCTTTGATTCCGCGGGTGAATACAACGTAAGCAAGCCAGATTTGCTTATGCGGTAGCTAAGGTTTGATCTTGACGAGCCTAGCATGAGACATGGCCTCAGGAACACGGATCGCCGAAAGGTAAAGCATGAATCATATAGTAGATATGATGAACATGATGATTGTTCATTATTGAAACTATATCAACTCTCGTGATGATCGGTGTTGATATAGTGGATTTGGTTCGTGTGATCACTAAAACAATGTGAGGGATGTTGTTTTGAGTGGGAGTTCACCTAGTTTAATTTCATTAATTAATTTGAACTCAATTTGTCATAAACTTAGTCTAAACTATTGCAAATATGTTGTAGATCAATGGCAGCCCCTACCATCAATTTTAATGCGTTCCTAGAGAAAGAAAAGTTGAAAAACAATGGAAGCAACTTCGCGGATTGGTTCCGCAATTTGAGGATTGTCCTCACAATTTGGTAATTTGACCTATGTCTGGATGCACCGCTAGGTGACCCACCAAGTGATGCTACCGATGAAGTAAAGAATGTTTACCTCGCTCGGAAGAATCAGTACTCCATAGTTCAGTGTGCTATCTTGTATGGTTTAGAATCGAGCTTCGAAAAGGTTTGAAGAGTCGATCCATATGATATTGTCGAGGATCTCAAATTAATCTTTGAGACTCATGCGGCAATTGAAAGTTATGAAGCTTCAAAAGTTCTTTAACGCAAGATGGAAGAGGGTAGCTCGTCGGTGAGCATGTGCTTAAGATGTCCGGGCACGCAAATAAACTTCAAAGTTTGGGTATAGTGATTCCTAATACTTTGGGGTTTACCGCATCCTCCAATCACTACCACCAAGTTACAAGAACTTTGTGATGAACTACAACATGCGTAACATGAACAAAGAGTTGCGAACTATTTGCTATGTTAAAATCTGCAGAAGTGGAGATCAAGAAAGAGCACCAAGTGTTGATGGTCAATAAGACCACCAAATTCAAGAAAGGCAAGTCTAAGCAGAAGGGACACTTCAAGAAGGGTGGTAAGAAAGTTACCATACCGACGAAGAAGACCAAGGCTGGACCCAAGCACGATCTTGAGTGCTTTTACCGCAAGGGAGAAGGTCCTCGAAGCGAATTGCCCAAAGTACTTGGCGGATTTGAAGAACGGCAACATCAAGAAGAAAGGTATATCCGATATACATGTTATTGATGTGTATCTCACTAGTATTAGTAGTGCACGGGTATTTGATCTTGGTTCGGTTGCTCATATTTGTAACTCAAAGCAGAGCTGCAGAATAAGCGGAAGCTAGTGAAGAACGAGGTGACGATGCGCGTAGGAAGCGGATCAAAGGTTGATGTGATCGCGTCGGCACGCTACCTCTTCATCTACCATCGGGATTAGTTTTATACTTAAATAATTGTTATTTGGTGCCTGCGTTAAGCATGAACATTATATCAGGATCTTGTTTATTGCGAGACGGTTACTTGTTTAAATCCGAGAATAATGGTTGTTCGATTTATATAAGTAATATGTTTTATGCACATGCACCTTTGATAGATGGTCTATTCATATTGAATCTCGATAGTGGAAATACACATATCAACAACATTGAGGCTAAACGTTTGAAATCAAGCGATAATTCGACCTATATGTGGCAATCGCTGCTTGGTCACATTGGAGTGAAGCGTATGAAGAAACTCCATTCCGATGGACTTCTTGAATCACTTGATTTTGAATCACTTGAAAGATGCGAAGCATGTCCGATGGGTAAAATGACTAAGACTCCATTTTACGGTATGATGGAGCGAGCTATGACTTATTGGAAATCATACATACCGATGTGTGTGGTCCAATGAGTGTAGCATCATGTGGTTATCAAGTTATGTTCTTACCTTCACGGATGATTTGAGTAGATATGGGTATATCTATTTCATGAAACATAAGTCCGAAACTTTCGATAAGTTTAAGGAGTTTCAAAGTGAGGTAGAGAATCAACGTAACAAGAAGATTAAATTTCTACGTTCTGATCGTGGAGGTGAATATCTAAGTTACGAGTTTGGCGAGCATTTGAAGAAATGTGGAATACTTTCAGATTGACACCACCGGAACACCACAACAGTAATGGTGTGTCACGAACGTCAGAATCGAACTCTCTTAGATATGGTTCGTTCTATGATGTCACTTACAGATTTACCGCTATCATTTTGGGGTTATGCATTAGAAACACCGCATTCACTTTAAATAGGGCACCGTCTAAACTGCTGAAACGACACCGTATGAATTATGGTTTGGGAAGAAACCTAAATTGTCGTTCCTTAAAGTTTGGGGATCTGAAGCCTATGTAAAGAAGTTACCGGACAAGCTTGAACCCAAAGCGGAAAATGCGTCTTCATAGGATACCGAAGGAAACTATTGGGTATACCTTCTATCATAGATCCGAAGGCAAAATCTTCGCTTAAGAATGGATCCTTTCTAGAGAAGGAATTTCTCTCAAAGAAGTGACTGGAAGGAAAGTAGAACTCGACGAGGTTGTCGAACCTTCTCTCGAATTGAGTAGCGCAGACCGAAGAAGTTCCTGTGGTGCTGCACCAATAAGAGAGGAAGCTAATGATGGTGATCATGAAACTTCGGTTGAAGTTGCTACAGAGCCTCGGAGGTCAACGAAATCGTACCACTCCAGATTGGTATGATTCCGTTATGAATGTCATGTTGGTGGACAACACCGATGACCCCGAGACATATGAGGAAGCAATGATGAGCCCAGATTCAATAAATGGCAAGAAGCCATGAAATCCGAGATTGGATCCATGTACGAAAACCAAGTATGGACTTTGGTGGACTTGGATGGCGGAAGGCTATCGAGAACAAATGGATTTTCAAGAAGAAAACAGATGCTGATGGTAATGTTACCATATATAAAGCTCGACTTGTCGCAAAAGGGTTTCGACAAATTCAAGGAGTTGACTACGATGAGACTTTCTCACCGGTAGCGAAGCTAAAGTCTGTGAGGATTATATTAGCAATCGCTGCATATTATGATTATGAGATATGGCAGATGGATGTCAAAACAGCATTCCTCAATGGAGACATTGATGAAGAGTTGTATATGATGCAACCCAAAGGTTTTGTCGATCCTAAAGATGCTAACAAGGTATGCAAGCTTCAACGGTCCATCTATGGATTGAAGCAAGCATCCCGAAGTTGGAATCAACGTTTTGATAAGGTAATCAATAGTTTTGGTTTTATACAAACTTATGGAGAAGCTTGTATTTACAAGAAAGTGAGTGGGAGCTCAGCATTCTTAATACTATATGTGGATGACATATTGTTGATTGGGAATGATGTAGACCTTCTTAATAGTGTCAAAGAGTATTTGAATAATAGTTTTTCAATGAAGGATCTTGGCGAAGCAGCTTACATATTAGGCATAAAGATTTATAGAGATAGATCGACACGCCAAATATCATTGTCACAAAGTACATATTTGGACAAAGTTCTAAAGAGGTTTGGAATGGAAGATAGCAAGAAAGGGTTCTTGCCCATGTTGCCCAATACGACCTTGAGTAAAACTCAAAGTCGGACATCGGCAGAAGATAGAGAAAGGATGAGTAAGACTCCTATGCCTCAGCCATAGGATCTCTAATGTATGCCATGCTATGTACTAGACCCGACATCGCATATCGTTAGTCTAACTAGCAGATATCAAAGTGATCCAGAGTGGATCATTGACAATGATCAAAAACATCCTTAAGTACTTGAGAAGAACTAAGGATATGGTTCTTTCTTATGGAGGTGATGAACAGCTCGTTGTTAATGGTTACACCGATGCTAGTTGGAACACCGATCCGATGATTCTAAATCACAACTGGATACGTATTTATTTTGAATGGTGCAGCTTAGCTGGAGGAGTGCAAAGCAAAGCGTTGTGGCGAGATCTTCAACTGAATCGGAATACATGGTCGCTTGGAGGCTTCACAAGAAGCGATATGGATGAAAGAGTTCATTCAGAGCTGGGTGTGGTTCCAAGTGCTGGACCCAATGTCTATCATCGTGATAACATGGGCGCCATAGCCAATGCGCAAGAACCAAGGTCACACAAGAAGTGAAGCATATCAAGCTGCGTTTCCACGCTATTCGAGAACATATCCGGATGGGGATATAAAGATTTGCAAAGTACACACAGATCTGAATGTGGCGGATCCGTTGACTAAACCTCTCCCGAGGGCAAAACATGACCAACACCAAACTGCCATGGGTGTTCGGTATATTACCATGTAATCTAGATTAGATGACTCTAGTGCAAGTGGAGACTGTTGGAGATATGCCCTAGAGGCAATAATAAACGTAGTTATTATTATATCTTTGTGTTTATGATAATTGTATACATTCATGCTATAATAGTATTAACAAGGAAACCATTAATACTTGTGTGATTTGTAAACTTAATTTGAAGTCACTAGTATAGCCTCGATACTTCACTAGCTTGTTGGTTGATTGATGATTGTGGTTTCCATCTCATGAACATTGAGATGTTATCAAACAACAAGATCATATCGTTAGGAGAATGATATGGTGGACATACTCCTATAGATAAGCGTAGCATAAAGATCAAGTCATTTCAATAGTTCAATTGCTATATGCTTTCTGATACATAGTAACCTAATTCCTTCGACCATGAGATCATGCATATCACCTTTACTGGATGGATGCTTTGATGTCATCAAACACCACACCGTAACAGGGTGGCTATAAATGTGGTATTGAGTGTTCGGAAAGTATTGGTTGAAACACATGGATCAAGAGTGGGATTTGTCCATCCATATGACGGATAGATATTCTCTGGGCCCTCTCGGTGAAATGTCATCCAATTAGCTTGCAAGCATGTGACTGGGTCACAAGGGATCACATATCACGGAACGAGAAAAGAGTACTTATCAAGAACGAGGTTGAACTAGGTATGCGAGATACCGACGATCATAACCTCGGATAAGTAACATATCGTGAGACAAAGGGAAATTGGTATCGTATGTAAGTGGTTCATTCGATCGCAAAGTAATCGTAGAAATATGTGGGAGCCATATGAATTTCCAGATTCCTCTATTGGTTATTGTTCGGAGAAGTGTCTCAATCATGTCCGCATAATTCACGAACCGTAGGGAGACACACTTAAGGATTCGACGTTGTTTGAGTAGTTATGGTATTATGAGAAAGAGACCGAATGTTGTTCGGAGTCTCGGATGGGATCCGGATATCACGAGGTGATCCGGAATGGTCCGGAGAATAAGATTCATATAAGGAAAGTCCCGTTTGGAGTTGGGGAATGGTTCCGTGTTTTCATCGGGTACATTCTAGAATGTCCCGGAATGTCCGGACTCGAGGGGGAAGGTACATGAATGTGTCATTGTAAGTTGGAATGATTGCATCATGTACTAGGTGTTCTTGCTGTCCAAAATAAAGGGTTTATTTAAATCCTAAATTGAAAAGTCAAACAGCTAGTTTGAAAGTCAAACGACAATTTTGGGAAGTGGGAAAAGAGGAGGAGGTGGAGGCCGACTTGGGAGGAGTCCCTTGGCGGGCGCCTCCCAAGGCCGACTTGGGAGGACTCCTCCCTTGGCACGCCCTCCCACCTATAAAGGGAGGCAGGGCCTCCTCCTAGCACACACACAAGTTCCTATCTTCTACCTCCGGTTTAGAGCCGTTTTGTTTAGAGCTTCTAATTGCTTTAGCCAGGTTTAGAGCCTTCTAATTGATTTAGAGCCTTCTAATTGGTGTGTCTAATTACTAGACCACTAATAGCCTCTCTCATAAGCTCCACCATACTGCACGGCTTAAGGCTGAAGCCACATGGGATTTCCTCTACTTAGGTACCACGCCAGTGTCTGCCGGAATCGCGAGGAGAGTGCTACAACCTCCGCTGCTTTGGAACAAGGGAGGAAGGTCTTCGCCGAGCGTGTGACCGATGCGGAGCGCTTGGAACGTGGCGCTGGAAGGATCGTCTACGCGATCTTGAGATCGGAAAGTACGACTACATCACCCACGAGAATCTGCTCTCGTTAACCGCTTTGGAATCTTGAGGTGAGTTCCTCTATCGACTTGCTGCAATCTAGTAGATAGATCTTGGCTTGTTTGTTTGTGCGATAGAAATTTTTGTTTTTCCATGCTACGAACCCTCTACCTCATTCGCACCGCTGAAGTCGCTTGAGGCATTCTTGGCGTCTCTCTTGGCGGAGAGGAGGACGAGCCACATGAAGCGGCTATGGTCGTCAACCAGCAGCAAGAAGTAGCGATTCCCTCCTGGCGTCACCTGGGTGATCGCGCCGCACAGATCGGCATGGACCAGCTCGAGTGGCTCCTCTGCCCTGTATTTGGCTTGCTGTGGGAACGAGGCTCGCCGCTACTTCCCCGCCAGAGGCTCGATGCCGTCCAGCCCACGAACCAGTCCGCCACGCGCCATCTTCTGCAGCGCGTCGAAGTGGAGGTGGCCGAACCGGGCATGCCAGCGCCAGGCGCTGGTGTCGTGGCGCACGGCAAGGCACACTGGTTGCACTGGCTGCAGCTCAAGCTTGTACAGCCGGTTCGGCGCACGCTTGACCTTGAGCAGCAGCTGTCCGCGGCGATCATGGATTGTCAGCGTTCCACACCGGTTGTGGATGTCGCACGCGCGCTCGTCAAGTTGGCCGAGGCTCAGGACGCTGCTCTTCAGCCTGGGGATGAAGTACACGTTCGTGAGCGCTCGCTGATGCCCACCGTCGATGTTGAACGCGATGTCGCCGCGTCCCTTGATCTGCACCATCGACCCGTCGCCGAAGCACACGTTGCCGGAGACAGACTCGTCCAGCGTGGCGAACACCGAGCGGTCGCCGGTCATGTGGTTGGACGCACCAGTGTCCAGGTACCAGGTGCGATCCATAGGCTCCTCGGTGCGCCCTGGCACCACCTTGGCCTTCGCCTCGTTCAGGAACACAAGCGCGCTCTCTGGCGCACCCAGTGCCGCTGCAGCCATGACCGCGACAGGTGCGGCAGGGGCGGTGGAGTCGAGCGGCGCGTCGAGCTGGATCTCTGCGAGCAGCATCGCGGGATCCGCGTCATCCTCTCCCTGGACAAGGTGAGCATGAGCCTCCTCGTCCCTTTTCTTCTTGCGGCATTCTCGGTCCCAATGGCCCTTCTTGCCGCAGTAGCGGCACGCATCATCCTTCTTGTTGCTGGAGCGCGTGCCCTCGTCGGCGGGTCGCCGGTCATCGCGGCCCTTGCCGCGGTTCCTGCCCTGGCGGTTTTCACCACCAGAGCTGCCGCTTCCGCCGTCCTAGCGCTTCTCGCGTGCACGCCACTCCTCCGCCGTGAGGAGCAGCTGCGCAGAGGAATCTGCACCGTCGATAGCCTCGTTCTCCTCAACGACGAGCAGCCGCCCGCTGAGCTCTTCGATTGACATGGAGTTGAGGTCAAGTAAAGACTCAATTGAGGATGCCATCTGGCGGTACTTACGCGGGAGCACGCGGAGGAACTTCCTGACAGCCTTGCGCTCGTCCTTCGGATCGCCCAGCAACTCCAGATCGCTGATGATGGTGGAGAGGCGCAGGGCGAACTCCTCCACGTTCTCGCCGTCCTTGAACGCGAGACGGTCGTAGTCCCGCCGGCGGGTCTGTGCCTTCGCCTCGCGCACACGCTCCGCTCCGACGCGCAGCGTCCTGAGCGTGTCCCACGCGGCCTTGGCGTTGTCCTTGGCGGCGAGGGTACGCACCAGCTCCGGCGGCACTGCCTGAAGCAGGGCCGACAGCGCCGCGTGATCGTCCTGCTCGTCGGCGTCCTCCTCGGTCACCGCCTCCCAGAGTCCATGGACCTGGAGCTGGACTCGCATAATGACTGACCAGTCCGCGTAATTTGTACGCATGAGGACTGGCCACTTGGAGCTGCCGCCCCCGTCCCTCACCACCCTCTCCCGCACCACCAGCTCGCTCCCATGGGCTCTGCCAGGAGAGCACCCACGGCGAGACGGTGATCGTGAGGTCTGGCGGCGAGGCAAGACGGAGCGCGGCTTGGATGGAGAACGCGCCGACGGTTTCGATGCGCCCGACGCTGCCTTCCCCGCATCCTTCGCAGCATCCTTTGAACCGGCCATCGATCAAATCGCGGTCGGGCTCTGATACCACTTGTTCCCTCCCTCACTCGATCTCACGAACTACAAACTAGGAATTCAGAGACAATGACAAGGGGAATTTTGTGCTGCGTACTGCGGCTGCAGCTTTTCTGCCTTTCTCCTTTTATTCACAAAGGGAACGATCGTGCCTGACTACACGAATGCCCACATCTGGACGTGCCATCCCACGTCCCAGGCTATCGGGAGTACAACGCAAGGATCGGGTCAGCTAACTGAAAACAGAATCCTATCTACCTTGACCCTAGAAAATAGCTGAAACTACTAACTGAAGAAACCCACGCTAACTCTGAACCTAATGACTCTCTAACAGTAGTAAAACAGACTAAAACGACTAGATTATTCAACATTAGCTGTTCTTCCTCCTGGGCTGGCACAAAAGTCAAATAAGGATACTAGATTGGAACACAAGAGGTCTGGGGGATGACGAGAAAAACATCTCCATTTACAAAGCTATTGATGAAGCCAACGCCAACATCATTTGCTTACAAGAGACAAAACTAGAGAACATCTCAGTATTCAAAGCTCGACAGTTCCTGCCATCCAGATATTCTGAGTTTGTTTTCCAACCATCTGAGGGTACTTCGGCCGGCCTAATGATTGCCTGGAATCCAAAGGATTACGCAGTAAGTATCACATAGAAAAAGAAACATGCCCTCACTGTGAAAGTGGAGGCAAATTCAGATAACACCCACTTTTTTCAGTGAGGTAATTGCACCATGTGATCAGACTGAACGGACAGCTTTTTTCAGTGAGGTAATTGCACTACAACCTTGCATTACTGGACCATGGGCACTAGCTGGGGATTTTAACATATACAGGTATGCCACGGAGAAGAACAACAATAACATAAATTGGGCGGCCATGAATGAATTCAATGAATGGATCAATGAGATGGAACTAATGGATGTAGACATTACCAACTCAAAGTACACATGGTCCAACAAAAGAAGAGACCCGACACTGGTCAAGCTTGACAGAGTACTAATTAACAATGAATGGAGCCAAAAGTTTATACACTGAATGTCGGACACTGCCTAGACCAACATCAGATCACAAGCCGTTGTTGTTGGACACCGCAGACACAACAGGACATACACAAATTTTCAGATGAGAAGACTACTGGCTCAATCAGCCAGAGCTTGCTGCCATCACTAAACAAATGCTCACAAGAAATACCAGACCGATGAGTATAGCGACGAAACTGAACCACAGGCTACGCTCTGCGTGAGCAGCAACCAGAGCCTGGCTGAAGGATAGAGGGGGCGAGCAGACAATAAAATCCAACTTCAGCCATATGATTCAGTATCTAGAGCAGGTGGAAGAATGGAGGAGACTGTCAGATCACGAGTTCGCCTTAAGAATAGTGGTCAGAGATAAATTACAAGCGTTGTGCTCTGCTGAGACAAACCATTGGCGCATAAGAGCAAAAATCAAATGGTGCAGACTGGGAGACGAGAACACTTAAGTTTTTTCACACAATGGCTACCTATTGATTCAGGAAAAATAAAATGGAAGTGCTATGCCACAATCAAGTTGAATCATTTGATGATGCCACAAAGTTGGCTATTGCTACTGCTTTCTTCAGAGAACTATTCAAAGGACAAGAGGATTGGACAAACAACATTAACCTAGAGCAGCTATACACAAGGGAGCAGAGTGACCTATAGGACCTAGAGGCACCGTTTAACTGGACTGAAATTGAACGAGCAATTAGGAAAGCGCCAGCTAACCATAGCCCTGGCCTAGACGGGTTTACAAACGAGTTCTACAGAGCCTATGTGCAAGATATGAAGCCTGAGTTACAGCAACTATTTCAGAAACTCTACGATAAAGAAATTCAGCTGAATGGGATAAACTTGGCAAATATCATACTTTTGCCTAAGGGTGACAATCCTCTAACAATCCGAGATTACCGACCTGTCTCACTCCAACACTCAATTCCCAAGTTAATTGCGAAGGTCCTGGCGAATCGACTACAACCAAAAATTAAAGGGCTGGTAGACGAGATGCAGTCTAGGTTCATCAAGGACCAATCCATTGTTGAAAACTTTGCATCAGCCATTGAAATGATCCAGTGCGGCGCGGCAACAAAAATAGAAAGCCCATCATTGCCCTGAAACTAGACTTTCAGAAAGCGTTTGACACTGTCAGTTGGGGGGCAGTCCGAGCCATGTTGGGAGGCAAGAGGCTTCCCTGAGAGATGGATTTGGTGGATTCAGCATCTGTTGGACACATCAATGGCTTAGATCCCGATTAATGGAAAACTTGGTAACAGATTCAGGGTTGGGAGAAGGGTTAAACAGGGGGATCCCCTGTCCCCCTTCCTCTATATTCTGGTGGCTGATGTCCTGCAACAGATGATACGAAGGGCTTATGATCACGACTTCCTGCAACACCCAATTGAGGATGGTGCACCGCTACCTGCACTCCAGTATGCTGATGACACCTTGCTAATCCTGCATGGCTCCAGTCAACAAGCGAGATTTGCAAAGGCTCTCCTGGATGCATTCGCCCAGTTTAGTGGTCTAAAAAACAACTTTCAGAAGAGCACACTGGTACCACTGCACATGACAGATGAGGAATCAAATGATGTGTCCGATATCCTAGGCTTCCCAATCTCCAGCCTCCGATGCACTTACTTGGGCCTGCCCCTATCCATCACTAGGATCTCTAGGCCTCTACTGCAGCCAGTAATTCAGAGAATTGATCGCAGGCTGCCTGGGTGGATGCCAAGGATGCTTGCATCAGGTGGACGAGTGCAACTAATCAACTCGGTTCTATCTGCCATTCCCAACTTTTTTATGGCCTACATCCTCTCGGACAGAGCAAGCATTGAAGCTATGGATAAATTGAGGAGAGCATTTTTATGGAAGAACAAAAAAGAGATACATGGGGGGCAGTGCCTCGTGGTGTGGGAGACGGTGACCATGCCAAAGGAACAGGGAGGTCTAGGGATCTAAAACCTACAACAACATAATATGGCTCTAATGGCAAACCTAACAGCAAAGCTGCTCTCAGGTGGGTCAGGCCCCTTTTTTGGTTGGCTTGTAAGATGGTATCTGCAACAGCAGATCCCACGCGTACCAATGGCACATGACACACCCTTCTGGAGATCACTGATTGAATTAGTACCCCTGTTTCAGAGCACAACAAAATGTATAGCATCCTCTGGCAGCACCATAGCCTTCTGGGAAGACGACTGGACAGAGTTTGGGAGACTGAGCGCTGCCTTCCCCATCCTCTACACATACGCCATCGACCCCACATGTACAATTCAATCGCAGCAAACGGGAACGGAATGGCTGCTACGGTTACACACACCTCTATCCTCCACTGCCGAGACACAGCTAGAAGAACTGCAGGACATCCTCACAACAAGCTACCCGCAGCTAGAGAACGGAAGAGATGAACGGGCGATGATAATCACTGGTAAAAAACCCCCACAACATCAGACTACTACAAGCTGATAAGCGACAGGGGAACTCGATGGTCACCACATCGGTGGGTCTGGTTAAGAACGATACCACACAGGCACAAATTTTTCTTGTGGCTAGCTTTCCGGGGCATATTAAATACCAAGGAGAATATGACACATAAACAATGGAGGAATGACGCAGGCTGTGACATTTTCCCAGCTATAGAGACCATAGCACACATTGCGTTACACTGCAGACACTCACACTGGATATGGGATAAATGGACACTCACTTCGGTTGCAACCTCATCCAACTCTATCACAGGGTTTGTTGACACAGTACAGTCAGAAGTACATGGAAAACGCTCTGAAGCCTGGCCGGTGTGCTTTGCGGCTGGTATGTGGAACCTATGGAAGAGAAGGAACGATCGAGTCTTCAATAATAAACAGAGCAGTCGATGGATCTTTCTACAACAGGTAGCACAGGATATAGAGCTTTGGTCTGTCAGAACACCGAGATTACAACAGGAGCTTCGGCGTTGGGCGACCAAGCTTTCTGACTGACAGTGAGGTCCTGTTCTGGCTTTCTACCGTTTGTATAGTTTTTTGTCATAGTTTCTCTATTCTTCGTCTGTTCTTTCTTTGTTGTTGTTCTCTTCATCGCTGTTTTTTTCTTTTTACATCCGCTTGGCTGAGTCTGTAACTACAAGGTAGAGCCATCCTCTACCTTTTATTATTTTTTCAAAAAAAAAAAGATGCCACTGAAACTGGTATATCTAGAACATGGTGCTAATTTTTTGGTGCTCCATAAAAGGGTATGTCCTTTCACAGTAAATGACACTGAAAAAATAGATAAAACCCTATTGTGCTTAAAGAAGACATACTAGTTGTGCCATACATCCAACGGCTACGGAGTCGAATGATATTTGACAAAATCTCAGTTGACCGAGAAATCGAGAAATAGCACGTAATTTATACCTAGCAAAAGAATACTAACATAAAGCAAATACTAATAACAAATACAACAAAAGATTACGTCCAGCTGTGGACCCGGGTCTCTGACTTGGGGCTTTTGGAGGAGCCAGACAACCTCCTTTGGAGATGGACGGCCGACACTCAATACTCTGCCAAGTCTTGCTATGAATTCCTCTTCCAGGGATCGATCTTTTCGAGATCATTGCAATTGAACTGGAAAGTATGGGTCCCACCCCGAGTCAAGTTCTTCATTTGGCTTGCTTGTCAGGACCGTTGTTGGACGGCTGAGTGGCTAGCGAGACATGGTCTGGCTCACCCTCCGCGCTGCCCCCTGCGCGACCAGACGGACGGACGAGACCATGACCCACCTCTTGGTGGATTGTCCTTTCTCCAAGGCAATCTGGCACGAGGTGCTATCCTGGATTCGATCCATGGCCACACCACCGGATGGAGAAGATGACTTCGTGGACTGGTGCTGCAGACTTCGTGCTCTACCCTCCGGCTACGTGCAAGGGGACGTCCTCGCTGATCATGCTGACGACGTGGTGGATCTGAAAGCAGCGTAACGCAGTCGTTTTTGACAATGCGTCACCTAACATGGGTAGCCTTCTCAACACAATTCGAACCAAGAATCGTTCTTGGGAAGTTGCCGGTGCGACTGGCCTTCGGGCCTTTCTCCCCGCGACCCCATAGTCCTAGTGGGTTGAGTTGTGTGGGTGTTAGCTCTTCTGAGCTTGTGTATATGTTTATACAAAACTCTCTTTTTCCTATCAATAAATCAAAACGCAAGGCTTTTACGTTTTCGCAACAAAATACAACAAAAGATAAATAAACATCAAATTTTCAAATATACTCCATCCCAAAACAGAAGGCACCCTTGGTTTTTGTGGTCACGGCTTACAGCTGTTACTATGATTTGTACTTACAATATGTCCACAAAATTAGTATAAAATATATGAAATGAAAAAATTATGCAAGACGAATCCAACGATACCATTTATACATTTTCAATCCATATAGTTTAGTATATAGTAGTGGTCAAAGTCGTGTATCAAAAACTAGCAAAAAAGATAGCATGCCTTATATTTTGAGACAGAGGGAGTATTTTGCATTGCGAAGTTAAACTTGCTATATGTTTTTTTAATGAGATTGCATTAAATCCTTAAATTGAATTTAGTGATTATGTTCTACTTATTTTGTAACTTAATTATGTTATGTATTTCAGATAGCTAGGAGCGACGAGGGTTATAATGCCGATGATATGAAGCTTTTAAAACTTATCATGTCCAAGTGCGGTGGAATTCCTAGAATTATATCAACAATTGCAGAAAAAATAGTAGAAAATGGCCGAGAATTGTTCACTTCAGGAGCCACAGATTTGTTGAAGGATATAAATGATGACTTTATGGGAAAGGTGGAGACCGATACAAATTTCCATAGTTTAAGGGATTTATTTTCGTGGATGCAGTCCTACTTTGATGCTTGCTCGGATTCACTCAAACCATGTATCTTCTATCTGTCAGTCTTTCCTCCTGGCCACGACATTAAGAGAAGGCATTTGCTGAGACGGTGGATCGCGGAATGTTACTCTAGAGACACATCTAGTAGTACAGCGGAGGAGAACGGGGAGGAGTTGATCTCTGAACTCGTCAACTTGAGCATAATCCAGCACAAAGCAGGCAAGGTCCACTGCCAGGTCAACGGTTTTTTCCATGAATACATCATCTCACGGCCAATGGAAGATAACCTTGTCTTTGCATTGGATGGGAATTGCAGCCTGAACTCACAACGTGCAGGGCAACATCTCACCATAAGGAGTGGCTGGGACAGGGACACCGCAGTGTTTACAAGCATGGACTTGTCACGTTTACGGTCCTTGACAGTCTTTGGAAAGTGGATGTCATTCTTCATTTCTACAGATATGGGACTGCTTCGGGTGCTAGATCTGGCAGACACATCCCATGTAACAAATGATGACCTTGAGCAGATTGGGAAGGTTTTGCCTCGCCTCAAGTTCCTCTCGGTACGAGGATGCAAAGAGATTAGGCACCTGCCAGAATCTTTGTGTGGACTGAGACAGCTGCAGACTCTAGATGTCAGACACACCTCCATAGCCATGCTGCCACCGGTTATTATCAAGTTAAAGAAGTTGCAATACGTCCGTGCCGGAACCAGTATATCATCATATGAATATAATGACACTTGCATGACTTGTGTTCCCCTAACAGACATAGACCCAACATCAACGCCACTGGAGGACAGGGATGGCACGGAATCAGACATGGCATCAGATGTAGAACAAACGACAACATTGCCCACGCAAACAGTTGATGTTGAAACACCAGCACCGTCGGCGATATGCATTCCACGTAGCTCGGTATCCAGCTGGTTGTCCAAATTATGCTGCACACTCCGACATGATAATGGCGGTGTCAAGGTTCCTTCAGGGATTGGGAATCTGATGTCCCTGCATACTCTTGGTGTTGTTGATGTTAATGTGGCAGGTGGTAAGGCTATCCTCAAAGAGCTCAGGAAGCTGAAACAACTGCGCAAACTTGGGGTGTCGGGCATCAATCGTGGAAACTCTCATGAGTTGTGTTCAGCAATCTCAGGTCATGCCCATTTGGAGTCCTTGTCAGTGGGGTTGGACAAGGATAAGGAAGGTATCTTTTTTCGCCTGGATGACATCAATCATCCACCAAACACCCTGAAGAGCCTTAAGCTGTATGGGGATGCCCAAATATTGCCAAGCTGGCTGATGCACCATGAGAATCTCAAAAAGGGTAACCTTGAGATGAATGTATCAACACAAGAGGACATAGACGTCATTGAGACTTTACGGTGTGGAGATATCTTCCATCGTCTTTGTGTCAAGCCGATTCAAGATGCCGTGCTTCGTGTTGGTAAGCTGGAAGATGGTTCCACACGTCCTGGCTGGTCTGGGAAAGAATTCAGGGTCAAGGTCCTCGAGATCGATTGCACCTCCAAGTTAGAGATAAATTTTGGACGTTGGGTGCACCTGTATGTTGAGCGGCTGATGGTTCGCTGCTCTAGTGGCTCATCTTTCCGGGTTTCTGGGCTAGTGTGTCTAAATGGTCTCAAGGAAGTGTGGCTTAAGGGTTCTTATGGTGACGAACTCAAGCAAGACCTGCAGCGCCAGATTGACATGTTTAAAGTGAAGCCTGTGTTGAAGCTGCAGGAACCTCGCTCGTCCTGATCAATTTGGGCACTGATGGGTTCTTCTAAGCAGTTGGTCTCGCAAATCAAAAGGCTTGTTTACTATTATACAACACCGAAATACATGTCACATATGCATCTAGCTTTTATTTACTTTTTATCAGGAATAATACGCACATGTTTTATGCCCCTGCGTATCTTTGTTTGTTGTACCACCAGGGGGAAAAGGTCGAACCTGTAGCTACAATTTACCCTCCTAGAAACAGGCTTTCTCGTGTAGCACATTGCTGCTGTTTCGATAAATATTATTGCAATGTTCAAAGTTCGGTCGAGGAACAATCCGTAAGGAGCATGGTATATTGTGAGGAGTATTGGCAGATAGGAGAGGACATGTTGTTACATGTAAAATTTGGTTGCAGGTTCTGCTGAAATCATCATGTACCCTCTCGTGGGGTAGTCCTTGAATTGGCAGCGCCCCCGCAAAGCTGCAACGACCCTGTACAATCTCCGATGAGTTGATTGGTGATGAGAATATGGCTGGCCTTTGAGGATCTCTGGTTGTTAGGATAGATGGCGGCTCCTGACGGCAGACATAACACAGGCGACAGCAAAGGTGTTGGTAAAGAAACAAAGAACTGAACTCCACATTTACTGGGTCGGATGAACTGAATGTTTCAAGGTTTTATTTATCTAGCACATCCGAAAATGTGGACTCTTTATTTTGTTTTGAGAAATTCACCTAGGGAGCGAAGCTCCACCTGTGTGAATATATTGCACAAAAAAATTTATAGTTTACATGTGTCATCGATCTCGCCAAGAAACAGGGGCCGCCTTTAGGCTGGATTACTGAGCCAGTGAGCCCCTAGTGTGAAGTCTACTTAAATACATCTAATGATTACAGTTGGAGATAAAAAAAAAAGCCCATTCCTAAAAACTTTGATGTTACTTGTGTCCCAGAACTTCCACAGGATTATGATCAGGACCGCTGGCAATAGCATTGCCTTTTTGCTTCTTCTGAGATTGGACTGAATGAGAACTCCACAATCAGAACAGCAGATCACTGCATCCCAGCCTGTCTTAACGACAGAGCTCACGATAGCAAAGATACAACACATGTGCAGGGTGAAGATCATGATTCCGGTGGTCGTTTCATTCTACCTACTTTTTAGAAGGAAAAAGCAAGATTCAAGCAAACACAAAGGCTGTCATGATTAAAAATTTGGTGTACATTCTTCAACAGTAAATATAGCTTTGAGTCGAGGTGTTCATTTCACACTCAATAATTAAGCGCATCTAGCACCACAAAAAGGGTATACTACAATAACTTGGCATCTCGAGATAGAGCACCACGGCACCGGGCGCAAGGCTCCACAACTGTCAGCTCGACCGTTGAAGGGATTTTCCCCAAAATGTACTTCTGTATCGTTGAGACCGCTCTTCGGGCTTCCATAACCATACGCCTACTGATGGGACGGCATGGCGTGCTTTCGTCGCTACAACCCCTGACCTCGCTAGCACTGGGATCCAACACAAGGCTCTCCAGCGACGTCGCGTTCTCTAGTATATGGCTTGTCAGCTCAACCATGCTCTTCGCCGAGCAGAAACCCGAGATGCTTACATCCTTGAGGTTATCATGGTGGTGCCCTGCCATCTGCCTTAAGGGATCTCCTGAAACTAGGGCATGGTCCATGCTATCCTGTGACACCTGCCAAGGATCAATCAATGTCAATAGTAAAACCGAGAGAATACAAGATGCTATAAACTTCGCAAGATGGACATGACTTACAGACAGCTCGAAAGTCTCCAAGGCAGGACACGCATCAAGAAACGAAACCAGAGAAAGGTAATCATAGTCCGGGCAAAACCCACTACTCCATGAAACAAAAGAAATAGCCAAGTGGTTGAGGTAAAGGAACTCGCCAGGTACGACCAGTGTATCCCTCTACATAAAAGAACAAAATGCGTCAGGTAAAATTATGTTCCGGAAAAAAAAAGCCAATTGATGTTGTTGATACGCACAGTCCTACTACCTGCTCTAATTCATCACTAAAGTTTAAGAGTATACCTCAAAAGATGAACAAATGTCAAGGTATTCTAGTTTTGGCACCATGTGTGGAAGCCTTTCACGTGCATAACCAACAATCTCATCCCAACCTGAACCCATAATCTTCAGGTTTTCCAACGAATCTCCAAGTGAAAATTGTGCTTCTTCACCACTATAAACAAAACTGCACAGATTAGGAGCTTTGCTCTGTATCACATCTAGATTTTCACACTCAGATACCACCAGGTGGCTGAGTTGATGTAGCAGGCAAGGTATTTCTAGGCAAATTATCTCTGAACAATCCATGAGATGCAGTTCCTCCAAAGCAGGGCAACTGGAGAGAACGCACCCTAAATCCTCCCCACTAATACACACATCATACAATTCCAGAATAGAAATATTTGTTAAGCAACCAAGTCCAGTCACCGGGCGCAAAGCACAACAGCTGAAATGAAGAGACCGTATCGAGTTTCCACGTCCCTTAGAAAAAAATTGCCATGGGAAGTTGTACACTTCTGTAAAATCAGAATGCAGCCAAAGGGAAAGTTCTTCTACTTGTGATTTAAAAGCAAAAAAGAGCCAACTATGGAGATCGTAGTTGTCTATATCAGGGCAATCAAGTAATTCAAGCTTGAGTGCCTTCAAAATGCCTTTGTGTTTCCGCACAATGCGCTCAATTCTCGTGACAAGTTGTGTGGACATGTCAGCTGATATTTCGTCGCCCTCGTTGTACTGATTTTTGAAATTGAGTGTTTCTGGACTGAAAGTGAGGTTAGGACGGTATATCCAACATCGTAGAAATGCTTGAGACACGCAGGCAGCACAGGCAGCATCTTGTAGTGGCAGTAGAGAATGTATATGATGCCAAATGTCCTGCATACAAGCATATGAGAAAACTTCACCATCGGAATTGTATATGTGAACGGTTACTTCATTCTGGAAAAAAAAAGACAATAGGTAGAGCTACACTATGGTCTAGCAGATTGCAGCGATTAGAGACTTCACTTTGTAGTCAAAAGGAGTAATCAGCGGTGTTTGTTACTATGCATTTCAATCATACAAGATGACTTGAACGTTTGGTTGGCCAACTCCATGAAGTCAACTTTGTAACAATAACATGAAGTCAACTTCTGGAGAGTGACCACGTAAGAATGGAACGCTTATTGATCTTAAGAAGTGTCGATGATACTGCACGCGCTCTTGCATTATAAAACTTGATTATCAGCAAGGATGACAGATTCTAGATCTAATTGAGGAATACTACCAAGGAGTAAGGACTTGTTACGCATAGAAGGTATTGATTAGCATAAACAGCAGATCACTGCAATTTAAGCTAGCTTCAATTGCAATATATAGGTTGCTGACTGTGAAGCTAGAGCAGTCATAGCTATACAACTTCAGTGGCAAATATATCTCTACTACTTAAAAAAGATCTCGTGTTCCGTTTCCTGCCAACATATGCACTCCGTCGGTCTTTTTTCGTCCACCGGTTTTTTCTCGTCGAATCCCTCACCCCCACTGGTTTCTTTGGTCCAATTCTCCCCCCACCCCCCGTCTCCTCTCTCTCGGCATCACAGAATCACCGCCACCTCCCACTCCCAGTACTCAATTCACCAAGTACCGGCCGCCACCACCGCCGATTGGCGCTGCCGGCCTCCGCCTACTCTTCGTCTCCTCTCTCGCTCGCCAACACAGCCGCCCAGAACCATCGCGCGCCGCTAACCCTAGCCATCTAGACTCGCCCAAATCCCCAGACCGCCGCCGCAATTCTCTCACCCCGTGCACACGAGTCTTGCTCCACCTTCGATTTGCCCTTCTGCTTGCCCTAAATCTGGCAGTCTACCGTCCGCCATCACGGGATTACGGCCCCTGCAACCCATGGCCGCTCTTCACCCAGATCACGCCCGAACACACTCAATTATCCAACCGTGTCGTTGTTGTCCTCTCATTCACATGAATCACCGCTTCCTTCTCGGCCTCAATCTGCTATCGCAGTCGCCCCCACACAAGCTTCGCGAGCGTCAGTTCGAACCACGTCCGCTGGAGTCAGCGCTCATTGCGTCGAGGAAGGGTCATTGTATCTCACGGCCAATGCATGTAGGAAGGGGACGAGCATCCATGAGCATGTGAAAACGATGCGAGCAATTCCTGAGTCGTGTACAGGTGATAAACAGCTGAAACAGAGAGAATATGATTACTCATATGAATCCGCCAAATGTTTCTATCTATTACTCTTACAATTGCCGTTTTTTATTCTGAATTAGTTCCCTCGGTTTCAAGATTTTCTCTTTTGTTTCAGGATGAGTAATGCTACATTTTAAATCCATGAATTTTGATGATGGGTGAATGCCAATACCACATATATCTTGAGGGATCACAAATTCACAATCATATGCTGGTACTCACAGTTTGCTTCCCCTTTTATTTTCAGTCTTTATATCCAGTATTATTTCCTATAAATAAGTGATACATGCAGGAAGGGATCCCGGTAGTGATTGATGCTACTCTCTATTATTTTTCCTTATTCTTTTATTGAACTATTATTAAGTTTTTATCAAGTATAACCGATTCAAAAGTTACCAAGCGAGTTCTGGATGGCAGGTTTGATCATAAAATAAGATGACATTTTTGTCGCTGGAAGTAACGTTTTGGTCACTTTATTTCCAAGGTCATATGCTCATAAAATCAAGTTGCTTTTGTATTTCTCTTCACTCATTGGGAGGTTACATGTGCTTCTCTAAATCTCTTAAGAAATTATTCTCTCTTGTCACTCCCAGTTCCTTGAACAAGAATACAAGATTCAGTACTATGTATACTACCTTGAGGACTTGAGGTTGCCGGCATTGCTCATGATCACCACTGGAAGGGAGCTACATAGAGAAGTTGGGAAATTGGAATCACGTGCTAACTTTGCGGCACTTGGAAACTATTACTCATGTGAAATTCTCAAATTTCATAGTATAATTTTAGCTGATTACTTTGTTGGTACCCTTTCCTCATTTCATTTTCATGATATTTATTGTGTCTTCATTCCGTTGATTATGTGGATGCCAAAAGGATCATGAAGGAGCGTGTTACTGAAACATTGTGCACTAACTTTCAGCATAAAGGCTGCAGTGCTAGAGGCAAGAAGTTGGGAGCTATCGACTCAAGATGGCAGCAGGAAAGAATATGGGGAGGACGCTGAGTCACGGGCACCTGGCTTTGTACGCGTTCACAGTTTCGACGATTTATTATTGAGGCGATGCCCTTGTATATATATGAGGTAAAGTATTGTCTTGGGCTTGTTACCATTTTTTAGTGGCAGAGAGCAAGATAGTATTTATTTTTTTACTGGCAAACAAGATGTGCTCTGTTCTTTTTAATGAAGCTTATTATTTGTGGTGACATCGAAACCGTCATATCCTGCAAGTTAGAGCTATCCTGTTTGGCCAATGTTTATCCTATTTTTCTGTCTAGATAGAATGGCATGCCTTCTAGGTTTAATGTTCCACTTTTTAATTCGTTTTTGGTGATGAATCTTTCATCTTCAGTTGTGATTGCGACACATGGGCACTTAATTGATAAATGTTTGAAGATAGCAGAAATTGAAGATGGTTGCATGCCAGATATTCCAGTTGTGTTCGTAGAATAACCTTCATCGAATGCAATTGAAAATACCTAGGAGGGACGTAATTGACTCTGCTATTGAGATGAAGATGCAAGTGTTTTACTATGCTTATTAAGCTGTGTCCCGTATGCTTTGTCTTTATGTCGGCGTCCTGGTGGGCACCGTCGTCCATGCCGCCGACCAGACGCCCTGGCCTACCTTGGCCCCGGTGCACCCCTGAATTAAAGGAAGCGCTGTTGCAGAAGGTCGACGGGGAGGGTGTCACAGCTGCCATCATTGGGCCAGTCTACATCACCCCCCGCATATCGGCGTCTCCAGGTTGCCGGTGACCACACAGCCAACACGCTGAATTTCTGGAGTGTGTCGATACCTGGGAAGTCCATGTTGCCTGATGGCCTTATTTTACTGATGAATTATGCGAGTGGCTGAATTAGGATTATATTTCAGCATTCCACTCAGCCTCATGACATATCAAATGGTCTTTACTCATTTTTTGTCTAAAAAAGGGATCAAGGTTGTTGTTACCTTCTCATTTGTATATTCATATTAGACTTGGCATAACATTTCTCATTGATGATGATTTTAGTAGTAGTACATGATATGGAGCAGTAAATGATGTATATTCATATTCATATTATACTACTGTTTAGCTTAGAATAGGAAGAAAATAAGCAAGTCATGTATGTATCTGGCCTTAAATCTGTACATGATATGGAGCAATAAATAAGATGTTCGTTTATTCATATCCCTAATTACTGCAATAAATTTCAAAACTTTGCTGAATCTGCAGA
Organism: Avena insularis; assembly: GCA_023614405.1. Lineage (NCBI taxonomy): Eukaryota > Viridiplantae > Streptophyta > Magnoliopsida > Poales > Poaceae > Avena > Avena insularis. The sequence continues at coordinate 1,915,112 of JAJUPC010000015.1, read as the reverse complement.
AGGTTGACAAAGAGGGTCGATCCGGTCCGCATCAATGCGTAGCCTGTCGTCTCCAGGTCGCTGGCAACTCCTCGCGCCCAAGCCAGCTAACACACCGTAGCTTTGGGGAGAGTGAGAGTGCATGCTGCCTGATGTGCTAACGATGATGCCTGGGTCCTGAAGGAGGACTAGCTGCTTCCTAAGCTACAGGTACCGATTTCTGTCTTATTTCCATGCAGAAAATCAAAGAAGATTTATTTCTATGTTTTGAAGACTTGTTGAGCTGGGTTTTGTACTGACAAGAAAAGTACAGAGGAGGCATATAATGGCTCCTACAATCATAGGTGGTACCTTAACTTAGATTACAGAACCTCGGTCCTCAAAAGCTACAAGCCTTAACAAAATAGAGCACACTATCGCCTCCAAGGATTTCAGCCTTTCGTTGGTAATCTTTGGATGGGAGGAACTTGATCTGTTTTAACATTTTTATCTACAAATACCCTGATGTAGAAACATTCTGCTATTTCAATTCTTTAGTCCACTTGGCCCTTTTTTGCTATAGGTTGCATATTTATCCATTGAATATCAGGTTAAAAACACATGTGGGGTTACTAGCGCAAATTTATCTTTGAAATCCTTATTTTCTTTTGTGAGTCACTCTAAATTATTTAGATATATAATCAGTGTGACAAGAACCTTAAGGTGTGTGAAACCAATCAATACGTGAGTTAGATCCATTGCAGTGCCATACAACAATCTTGGCAGAGAAGAGCATCAACAATTGTTGCACTATTGCTGTTATTTAAGACATGGTTTTGACTGATAATTATGCCCACTGAAGAGTGTATATGTATTTTTGTTGTTGCAGCTATAGAGGGACCAATACATCAAAATTTTAGCTGAGATGACATGCTTGAAATAAGGCGAGAATGGAAGCAATGTATCCCTTGCTCTGTCATTTATTTTTCTTGCTCAAATATCAGTGAGTTTCCATAGCTTTATTACTCCCTCTGATCCATATTACGTGTCATTGAAATGAATGTATCTAGCACTAAAACATGTCTAGATACATCCATTTCAGTGACAAGTAATATGGATCGGAGGGAGTATGTGTATTGTTTGTGTCAGCTGCAAACTTTGCATCAAGAAATATGGTCTCTTACGTAAATTATCTTTATCTATTCTTCTTATTCTTTCATATTTTTGTTTCAGCTTGCATGAACTTAACTCTCGGTTGGTTTACCTTTTGATAAGTAACTCTGCAAAGTATGTGAGCAGAAAGATCACAACCGAAGATTTACTGAAGCTTTCTGGTTGTCTTCGGCTGATAATCGTTATAAGGCCTAAAATAACTGAATGATTAGTCTTAATGCTACAATTATAAAAATGGTGAGATGGTGTATGATAAATGCAACGGTTTTGTCTGAAATAGTGGTGATGATGCTGAATAGAAACACAACATCCAGGTATTTAACCATATGGAAGGAGACGCATGGGGAAATGGCACGACACTAGGAAGAAAGGTGGCTGCCTCGGTGAGTCAACACCGCACATGCTTCAGAGGCGAAGGAGATCTCCAACATGAAAAGGGGAGGTAAATATGACATTAAGTATACATAATGAAATACTTTAAAAGTATACATAATGAAATACTTTAAAATGATCTTGATAAGATATTTTACTAGCTTGGTGATATATGACATTAAGGAAATCTTCATTATGTAGGTTTTATGGCAGGTAAGTATATAGTAATGTTTTTTTCGCATTCCTCGGTTCAAGTTGGTGATCCGGAGCATCTAGGTGATTATCCTGGGGCAGCACCCTCAGTGTAAAAACATTAATGCCTTCATGCTTACTTCAATTCGTGGTTCAACCCTTCCAGGTATATCTCATGGATTGATGGACCCATTACGTCTGGCATTTTTTCAGCACCAACTCATTACCCTCTTCATTCTCTCTAGAAGCATGAACATGTCACCACAACTTAGTATATTTTGTTCACCGTGTTCAAATAATTGGAAATTTCTTGTTCAATTGCTCTCTTATCAACTATCTATTGTATAATGGTATTTTTCATGAGACATATTTATTTTGTTGTCGTGTTACCCCATAGTATCTTTTGAAGCCAGAGGTTGCAAATGAGCCTTTTCTGGAATAGCTGGAGCGAATTACAGTCAATATTCTTGCACCACTACAAGTGACACTGTGGGTCAACTTCTTGCGCTTATTCGTGTGAATCTTGATGCTATTCCATAATTAGACATGTGCTTCAAGATAGGGATTGTGTCTACCATTGCTTCATAGTTTGCTACTTGTAATTGTCCTCCTCTCTTCTCCTTAGATAGGGTGCATCTTTAGTTATTTAACTCTACCTCTTTATGCGAATGTCCAACATGAGTATGTTCTTAATAGGCAGGAACACAATCTCATTGATACCGTTAAGCAGTATCTACGCAACATACAAAGCTTCGATGGACCTTTGAGTTCTGCAGGACCTACAAAGTAAGTTCTCACCTTTTCCATGTTTTTTCTTAGATAAACATGCTGTAAGATTATTCCGTTCAGCTTACAGTAACTCCAGGATGGATCTCACATCTCACTATCTCTGTTTTGTCATTTATAGGAGATGCAAGGTGCTTGACAGTAATGGATGATGGGCGATAAGTTGTGCCCTGTGTGACACCATTTGGATGAGCATGGAGAACACTTGCTACTCAAGTGCAAAGCAGCAAAGAAACTATGGCATGCTCTAAATTTGGACGGCTGCAAGATGAAGGGGGCTGAACTTATGGATCCAAGGCTATTAATAGAGGAGATTCTGCAGCAAGATCATAATACAAAGCATCTATGCATTTTGTTGTGTTGGAGCTGGTGGAACACATGGAATAAATCAACTCTGAAGGGAAATCTTTGATGCATGATCAGGTCCTTGCTCAAATCAGGAGATCGGCTTTAGAGCTTCAATATATCTTCAGCAAACCAATTATGTCAAAAACCTTATCAGAGACAAATTGGAGAGATCCTAATCCTGATGTCATAGAACTGAACATCGACGGCAGTTTTCTAGCCAGTAATGTGTATCTCTTCTTAGAAATGATCATTTGATACAACTTCGACTGAAATTAGGGCCTTATGGTATGCCTTGTCTTATGTATCTTGAATTGAGTGATAGATTGTTACTCATCCCTGATACTTTTGACAAAAATAAGTGGGTAAAAAATCTAATTAGAGAGATACACAATTTGTCTGACAATATTACTGTGGTAAAATTTCAATCATATATAGGATTGTAATAATATTCACTCTGAGGTTTTAATGTGGGAGAAGCCTTATGAGTAAACGCGTGCTTCTTTGGAGAGTAAGAGTGTCCTTTGTCTTATGTTGTGTATACCAATGGGGAGAAAAGGGAAATAATCCAGCCTTTGGTAATTTACTTGTGTCATTTAATTGCATTCTAGCACCATCCTAGGAGTAACAACAGTCAAGTTAGTTCCTAACTTCTAGAGTTATTGCAATTATGCAGTGTTCATTATGTTAGTGTATTATTTCAATATATTATTATGCATCCCCTTCTACTTTATATTGGCAAATCACATTTTTGCGGTAACATTCCCTTGCCTCTGCTTGAACTACGAGTAAGTTGATGGAAATTGAAAGAAGCCAGCTCAGTTTATTCAACCAAAGAAGAGCTCGCTTGCATATTGTAGACTCCCATAACCTTCATCTCATGGTTGGAACCATTGGCATTTGCAGAGAAGATGGTGTAGTCTTGGACTTTACCCTCCCAATTTTTTGTCAGTTGACAACTTTGATTTTGGAGCTGTTGCACGCTACATCAAAGTTGATGGCAATGAAATCTGTCTTTTGTGATTTATACTAACAATTCACATGAAATTTCTAAAGTAGAGCCATACTATTTACTCAGAAGACACTAATCGTGTGTCATATGTAGCACTTCTTGGCAGTCATGTGGAGGTGACATGGGACAACACTCTAGATAAAGGCGAGTTCCAGAAGAGAAGCTATAACCTGTTCACCTGCAGCTACCACTCCTTTGTCGTGAACAATCTCAACCAGCTCTTCTTCTCCGACAAGTGGAGCGTGTTCATCCTAGCTTCCACGATGTTCATAGGAGGCCACTGGGTGAGTGGTATGTGGTGAAGACCTTATTGCCGTTTCCCATGGTGCTCATCGTTGGGGCTCTCCTCGGCGACATGATGAACCAGCTCGCTTTCACCGCCACCATTACCGGATGGTTCCTTGTTAGCGCCTATGGCATCAAGGGCCTTGTAAAATTTTAGCCTAAGTTTGATTCAGGACTTAGGTCTCCTTGCGATCAATGAATGTGTGATTTTCCTTGCATGGATGTGGAGGCTATCCTAGGTGGGGACATACCTGATGAATTTGTTGATCCAATTCAGGTACGGCTTTACTTGCCAAAAAATACTTAATTTTTTCCTACTAAATAAAATGTTATTGTAAAGGTGAAATGGATTGATGGGTGCTGAATGCGTGTTATGGTGTTAGAGGCTCCGAATACATTTAGCATGTGAAAATATGTGTTCAATACTGTTTCATGTTGATATCTTTGGAGAGAGCACAACAGGGATTTTTTTCTTCAAAGCAAACATTAACCGCAAACAAATCTCCATACTTTTGCACTAGGTGCGAAATAACCTTTAAAAAATTATCATGGCTATTGATTTTCAGTTCTTACTATGAAAAAAAAAGAATGTTTTTGCTAAAAGTGAAGCTGCTCCAACAATGCCTTTATTTGATGTTATTATTCTCTTATGGAGGGGGGGGGGGTCGATGGTGGATTGACCTGGTCGCCAAGCATAAAAGCTCGTGCCACCGTTCACTACGACACTGAGTGACGAAGCGACATGAAGTCGCTATGGAGAGTTAGAGATGACGAAAATGAAGAGTCAACTATCATAACATAGTTCAAACTTAATACATGCAATGGCAATGCTTAGCAAGCTTTGCTTTCATATCAAAATTAGAGATTTTAATCCATTCCTCTTTTTTCGTCTATAACGCCCCCTTTAAGCTCCTTTGTGCTTTTGACCTTCGTATTATACCATGGTAATTAGAAGCTTACTAAAATTTTACCGACATGAATGTACAAATGATGACGCATAGTCACACCCGTTGCATCGCACGGGCATTTTACTAGTACTACTATAAATAAAACTTGTTAATCGTGAGGACTTAATGACGAACCTCTGGAAGGGATGGCTCTACACAAGCCATTTTCTTATCAGCCCGAGAAGGTTCATCGTCTTGTAGGCAGGGCTCGTGGTTTATTTTCCCTGCAGAATATGATGAATACAGAGGCACTAATAAGTAAGAGAAGAACAGGTTTAAAAAGTGCAAGGATAATTGGCAGCACACTGGCACCGACAAATAAAAAAACTGGAAAACACAGGTTGTTTTAGTACAATCAGCAATAGAAACTGAATTGTGAAAAGGCTCCTGGCCCTAATTCTCCTCTCTCCCAACAAAACGAGCTGCTAAAAGTTAAGAACATAGACTTGCTTTGCTACCACATGGTGCCATCAGGAATTCAGTATTCAGGACCCATGGAAGTCGGGTTCGTTGTATTGTTTGAGTTGATTGATTCCGTTTGATCCTCTCCAAAATAGTACTACTCCGTAGCATTATCCAATCACTGAATAAAATCCCGTCTTCTCCACCCCACTCCAAAATCAATCTTTCTTCCGGGAACAAATGCAGATCGGGGCTGAAGGACGAAGGGGGGAAGGGGGGCGCTCACCGCGGCGTGGTCGGTGACGGCGATCCCGCTGCTGCGACTGCGAGGATATGAGCCGCTGGAGGTGCAGCAGACCCATGGTGCCGATGTGGCGGTGGCAGCGGAGAGGATTTTCTTCGGGAAAGGTCGGGGACCGAGCAGGCGGCGGACGCTATAAAAGGAGGAACGTCGGACGGAACTCTTTCGGCCTATACGGCCCATCAAGCCCAATATGAATCTTCAAACGAGGCCGAGCAAAATAAGAACTTTTTTTTTCTCTTATATGCTGTGTTTGGAATTAGGAATTTAGATTTGGAGTGTTTTGATCAAGTCTGTCTTGCAAGCAATCCCTACGTTTGCTATGCCTTGCTTTAAGCTGCCAAGAGATTTATATGAACATATCAACTCCATAATCAGAGGTTATTGGTGGGGCTCAAAGGAAGAGAAGAAGAAACCCCATTGGGTGTCGTGGGAAGCTATGACACAACCAAAATGCGACGGTGGACTAGGATTTCGGGACATGAAGATTTTTAACTTGAGCCTGTTGGCACATCAGGCCTGGTGTCTCCTCACACGCCCATGCACGCTGAGTGCAAGAGTTTTGAAAGCCGTTTACTATCCAACATCTGATGTTTTGAATGTTGAGCTGGGAACTAGACCGTCTCAGATCTGGAGGGCCATTTATGAAGGTGTGGAAGTACTCAAGCTGGGGCTAATTAGAAGGATTGGTAATGGCCGTGATACGAAGATCTGGAGTGAAAATTGGTTGCCCAGGAACGCGAGGCTATGACCTTATGTCGCAAGACACGAATCTCCCCTGTCCTTGACTTTGAACTGATTGATCATACATCAAAATCCTAGAAAATTCTGCTGCTTGAGCATCATTTCTTGCCTATGGATGTGGAGGTGATCAAGTCGATACCCCTTGGCATGATTGACCATGATAATGTCTGAGCATTGTAATATGGCGAGTAGCACATGGGCTCTGATGGATGAGGAGCTAATAGAACATTTAAAGGCAAATAACTGTGTCGATGCGAAGGAATGGCTGCTCTTTATGATGGAAACTTTGTCTCATGCTGATTTCATTCGTGCAACAGTCATTCTATGGGCGATCTGGACAACGAGAGATAAAGCAATTCACGAGCATATCTACCAAAGCCCACTGTCTATCATGGGATTTGTACACAACTTCCTAGAGAGTTGAAACTTGCTCATGATACTGCTCCTATCGTCGCTCCTCAATCTTGCAATGCTGCTGGGATTCTTCGGTAGCCTCGGTGGTGCCCTCCTCCGACTTCCATGTGCAAGGTAAATATGGACGCGGCTGTCTCGAAGACAACAGTTTCTGGGGCTATTGGTGCTATCTGCAGGGATGAGGCTGGGGTTCTTTTAGGTGTCTCTACAAGGGTGATCGAAGGCATTGTTGATCCACCAACTCGTGAGGCGATCGCTTGCTCTGAAGGACTGGCACTAGCAGAAGATCTGAACATAAAGAAACTGATGTTGGCCACGGATTACCTAGGGGTCGCAAGAGAAATTAACGAGGGAAGCTTGTCAGCGTATGTTACTGTAATCAAGGAGATACAGGCAAGGCGTCATCACTTTGAATCCTCGGTAGTAGTTCATGAGAAGAGATCATCCAATATGGAAGCACATGATTTAGCGAGAACCTCTTTAAGTCTAGGCTCAGGACGTCATATTTGGTTAGGCATGACACCAGATCCCATCCTTGTACCAAATATTATTAATCAATAAAGAAATGATCTAATTCTCAAAAAAAAAGGAATTTAGATTTGGAACTAAACCGGAGAGAAAATGGCTTTAATTATTGTGCAGTTATCTGAGTGTGTTTGATATTCTCTAGGCTTGCTTGTGTGATGTGATTTGGAAGCATGGCTATGCGCTATTCAAGTGTTGACTAAGTAGTCTGGCTAAATTTGATGAATAATATAGATCTAGACGTTAGGCGAAAGAAAAAAGGAAAGAGAGTTGAGATGTGCTTTTTGCATAGTTGTCGTTTTCTTAAGTTCTCAAAGAAACGGGGGCACAATTTTTCCTTGAGATCTGAAAAAGAGTCAAATTGCTGTGGAATTCTAGAGCGCAAAAGATTTTTCTTTTTGAGGGATAGAGCGCAAAAGAAATGTTGCCAAACGAAAGTCACATATTGGGCTGAACTGACAAATGGGCTAAGCCCATGTTTGATAAATTAGGTCCAACTGTAGACGTCTGAGTCGCTTTTCTGTGGGACCCAGTAGCCAGCGCCTCACAGTCAGAATCCATTCTCAATGCCTTTCTTCCTCAGACCACCATGGCTCATCAGTACCCCGATCTAAAAAAAAAAACCAATCCCGTGCTCCAGGCGGCAGAGCGAGTCTCCCATGGCGTTCTTCTTCGGCGGGAGTTGCCGGAGGGATATTGGTATGGAAGGGTTCCTTGCTCCACTGCGAGTACCTACACGCGAGCGCTTGGCTGACGCGCCGCGTAGGATGGCCGATTCGCCGGAAGATGCTCCGACGACAGTGCAACCGCCGGAAGCTATGAGGTCGCCGCCGACCACGCCACGCCCGCCGTGGTGCTCCGGCAGGTCTTCAGTTTTTTCGGTATTTCAATCTGAACTGGTTTTATCTTCTGAGATTTCCCAAAATTTACTAATCTGAACCTCGAAATGCAGTTGGAATCTAATCTGTAATTGTACATTTCTTAATTTGTCGACTACGAGTGCCCTCAATCGAACCTCGGGGGCCTGCGGCCGACCCCACCATACCCGTCGCCCTGCTCCGCGAGTTCCAAAGTTTTCGTATGGGTGTCTGAAATTCTTAACTTCATTGATTTCTGAAATTTTGTTGAACAGAAATGGGTAGAAGGTTTGCATGATGCAAATGCAACCGTAATATAATCCACAGCCTTTTATATAATGTATCCTGCAACTTGCAGCCACTCTTGTGGCACCCTTATCTAGCAGCATCGTTTTGCATTTCTTTCGAAATATCAATGACCCACTAGGCTAGGTGGTTTGTAGTGTCATGCCATCCACCTCCTGGCACTGGCCTCACATGGTACACATAACATGGCTCAAGTTAGCCATGCCAGATGCCACAACTATGGCACATGGCTAAGCTTTGTTATGGCTAGTTGAGGCACTCATCCAAATAGGCCGCAGGTATCAACTGCATTCTTCACTTTCAGTTTCCCTGCCAGCCATGTAGGACACTTTGGACTGGCCAGCAAAAACTTCCTGCATAATTTTACACAGATCCGGGTAAATTGGAAGACGACTGTTAGTGTTTGTCAACCAAAGAAGGCATATGGGAGTCTGATCTGCAGTGTGGGCGAATGAGACTGTAATCGGATCTGCAAGTATAGTGAAGCTTGGAAAATTGTTTTCCTGGCACCCATATCTACAACAGTCCACGGACATTTCTTTCATGCTTTTTTTGAAATAAAAAATACCCACAAAGATCTGCTGGTTGGTTTGTACTGCTCTAGAGTTTTGTACAGCGTTGATTCATTGGATGGATCACCATGAAAAATTACGCACCTATAGGATTGTTAGTTGGTGCTTGATTGTGTTTGCATGGTCTCAAGATAAAAACAAAACGCTAATTAGAATAGTGGGGTGTCCACTGCCAGACTTGATTCGTTGTTTGCTCACATATAGATATAGTATTGTTGGTTGGTGGTCTCAACAATAAAAAACACTAATGAGATTTCTGACATGACTGTACAGCGTTCCTGACATCCTTTTTTGTTACTTTCATGTTTTATTTGTTAGCCACCTTATTATGGAGACTTGCTATTGCTACTGACGAGTTTTTATTAGTGGTAGCAGCAGCAGCTGCTGGGAGTGAAGTATTGAGAGAGACAGTACTCTCTACTTCCAGTTTCTGCCGCCGACTGGCTACCACATTCTCATCTTGTGCACTTGCTTTTGGACCTACACCTGCTACTAGCTGCAAGGCTACTACTGCTCGGTATGAATACACAATTGCTTCTGAATTTTTCACAGAGCTGATTGACTACTTTAGCCATATTAACGAGTTACATACATATATTTGATGAAGCAGGGGTGTGAAAATTCATCTCAGGAAGTGCGTATGGGAGGAGCCATGGCTGCAAGTGCCATGGACCTGTGGAATCATTGGTCGATCCGGATTCTGGTGCTCTTCAGCCTCACGTGTCAGGTCGCTCTCTTCCTCCTGGCCTCAACCCGTCGGCGTGAAGGCCGCTGATTTTTCAGGGTGCCGCTCTGGCTGTGGTACCAACTGGCCGACTCAACTGCCACATACGCCCTTGGCCACCTTGCTCTCAGTGGCACACCTCGTGAGTACCAGCTCGTTGCATTTTGGTCACCGTTCCTCCTGCTGCACCTCGGCGGCCCGGACAACATCAGCGCCTATTCCCTCGAGGACAGCAAACTCTGGCTGCGGCACTTGCTTAGTCTCATTGTGCAGGTCCTGGGTGCTGCTTATGTCATCTACAAACATTTAATGGGCAGTGGAAACTTTCTCCTACTTGCCACGGTCTTGATGTTCTTCGTGGGTGTTGTCAAGTACGGGGAGAGGACATGGGCGCTCAAGTGCAGCAATCTGGACAGCATCAGGGGCTCTGTCAAGAAGGAGCCACGTGGAAAATGTCTTTTTTACCTTGAGAAGCAGCCTCCGCAATGGGGATTCAAGGGGAAGGCTGATGAAGAAGAATTTCTCATGCGACATGCTCACTCGCTCTTCCATATCTGCAAGTGTGCCCTAGTTGAATCTCCGGTCAGTATGGAACCAGATAGCCCTGAAATCAAAGTACTTGAGTACCTTACCTATGAACAAAAATATGCGATCATGGAGATGGAGCTGTCGCTCATGTATGACATCCTGTACACCAAGGCAGCGGTGATTCACACCTTAGTTGGCTACTGCATCAGATTCATCACAATTGTCGCCACTGCTGCTGTCTTCTTACTTTTCCAGTTTAGTGGCGGGGATGGTTACAGCAGAGTTGATGTTGTTATCACCTACATCTTGCTGGGCGGTGCATTCCTCCTGGAGCTAAGATCACTGTTGGCCGCAGTGCTCTCAAGTTGGACACTTGCATTCCTGTGTGGCACACGATGGAGATGGCTTCAGCATGCGGTTTTGTGTTCAGGGAGATGGAATCGACTACGTCATGTGGCTGCATCTCTTCACCGGTTCATCGGTATCGTCAGACTCGGTAGCTACTCGAGGTCAGCAAGGAGGTGGTCAGGCACCATGGGGCAGTATAACATGTTGCACTTGTGCACTCGTCCCAGCAAACAGAAGAGGAGCAATAGTGCCAGTGGAAGCTTGTCAGCATGGGACAGTCCTCTACTCGGTAGATTATCCAAAATGCTGGGGCGCGAGGAGTGGTGGGACAGAAAGCATCACTCAAGGACAATTAAAATTTCAGAGGACCTGAAGAAGAAGTTGTTGAGGTACATCGAACGACTGCCCGGAGAGGGAAAAATGAGCACGCAAGGCGTGTTCAGGAAGAAATGGGGCAAGGAGCCACTGGAGTCCTGTAATTTGAAAGACCGTCTTAAAAACTACCTAGGCATTGAGTTCCAAGAGGGAATCATCATCTGGCACATGGCCACCGAGGTTTTCCTCGCCCAACATACTCAAGTCAAGGCCAAGCTCACAGAAGACGAAGCACTAATTGTGGAGGCCGTTAGGGCGCTATCCAACTACATGATGTTCCTCCTTGTGGAACGCCCATACATGCTGCCAGGCCTTTCTCAGAGCAGATTGTACCGACGAACCTGCGAGAATCTGATGGAGATATGGTGCCGAGAAGCTCCCAGCAGTAATCCTTCCGCATCTGATGTGCTCAAGAACTTGTTCCGCCTGCGTGATGACCCCAACTCAGGCTCTAGTCTCCGGGAGATAGAGAAACTTGCCGCCGTCCTATACGAAAAGCGAGACGAACTTAAATCCACCCCTGAAGTTCCTCGACTCGTCTATGCCACTGACGTTGCCACAATACTGCTGAAAAATGACGAGGATGTCAAGCGTGTGACGGACTCGCTGCTAGTGCTCTTGTTCATGTGGAGGGATTTCTTGGTGTACGCGGCCAACCGGTGCAGCAGGGAGTCCCATGCCAAGAAGCTCAGCAGCGGAGGTGAGCTCACAACCATCCTTTGGCTTTTCGGGGAGCACTCCCAGCAGTCCGACCTCTTCTCTCGGGCACGAGCAGAGGCAACAAAAGATGGCTCTCAGCAGGCATAAATCATGCTGCTCTTCTATGCTAAGCATCCCCACTAATACATGTTATGAAGCTCTACATCTGCTTTTATCATAATAGTAGATCCTTTTTGCATCTGAAACTTTTTTATCTAACCTTATCACCGTTTCAAATCTGCCTTTGGACTAGCGTTGTACTGATGAGTTGGTCGCTTGACAGGGTAAACAAGTATGCATGTTATATTGAGATGTCTCACCATCATTGTTCTTTATCGATCTCATCTTGGTGTTGGTACCATTTTTCTTCTTAATCTCATACTATTTCGTTGGAGGTCCGCCAGTGCATCATTATAGCAGAAGCAGAGCGCATGTACAAGAGGATACAAGTTGCACAACAACCACACTTGCAAGGAATCAGGTGGCCTTGCTCTTTAGCTAGCTGATCCTCGTGTCAAATGCCAAATGTTAGCAAGTCTGAAAAGCTACACTTCATGCTTCACAATCTCCAGCCGCTGAGCTTCATATGTTCTTGCTCTTTCTCTTTCCAGAAGTTGTGTAAGAGCGAGAGAAAAACACGAAGGAACTTGAGGACAGCAAAAGAAGAAGCCTCGAGTCGACGGTTGTCCATCTTTGCATTCCTCGAAATCGAGCTCTAAGCCAAGAGAATGATGCTCATGAGGGATTACTTCACAAGGTTTGCACATACCCGCATCATCTCTTTTGTAGGAATTTTCGGATTTGGCGAGAGCTTTTTGTGCGCATCGTGGAAGCTTGCAAGGCAAATTGCCATTTTTTTTTGCAAAACCCAGTACAACGCGGACGCTCACAAATATGAGCATACAGTTACCCTTATAAACGCACACACGCACACCATACCCCTATGAGTACCTCCGATATACTAAGTCTGAAGATTGATCCTCCAGGTCTTGAGATTGACGAAGTCACCACAAACGCCTCGCTATCGACGGAAACATCGCCTCCCACTAAAAAATATTTCTCCTTTTACGAGACACCAAAGCGTTAAACCTGGGGTTTGATCTCTGATGAGTTGGGGGTACCACTTTTCTACTGACCATCTAACCACATGTTGGTTCTCAAACCCCATTTTTTACTCGCCGGAGAAATTGTGCCGATCACATTGGTTTTAGTTCATATCAAGAAGATATCATCCGCAATGAGAGTGAGATTGCATACGGCATTCTGGCTGATCGATGAGTATCTTTGCATTGCAGAAGATACTATGCTCTAGTTTGTGTGTCTGTTTGCCAGCATGATGATCCGTGTCTTGGGTAAGGAATATCTTCGATCTCTCAATGAGGACACACAAAGATTGATGGCGATGATGAAGCAAGATGATGGCCAGGCATGCTTGGTAGCGGCACCGATCATCATCATGATCTAACCATTGTTCTTGAAGAAATGACACCCCAAGACTTCTGGATTTGGGATTGCTTCTTTGGTTCACTGGGATCTCTCTCAGTGACATCCATGTGCTGCAAATAAATCATATTTTTATCTCAGCTTTCTAACGGAGAAGGTCCGGCTTGCAACTACAAATTCAATGGGCATGAATACAAAATGGGCTACTATCTTGCTGACATCATATATCCTTTATGGTCAACATTTGTGAAGATCATCCTAGAGTCAAAAGTAAGGAAGGAAGTTTTTTTCCAAGCTAAAAAGGCATGCCGAAAGGATATTGAAAGAGATTTAGGTGTGTTGCAAGCTCGGTTTGCTACTATTTGAGGTCGTGCAGAGTTTTGGGATAAGAAATCCCTCTTAGATACCATGGAGACATGTGTGATCATGCACAACATGATCATCGAGGATGAGAGGGTTATAAACATGAAATTTTTCCTTCAATAATGTTAGCAGCCGTGTCAAACCTCAAAGGAATCCCGACCGGATCAAAGATTTTCTTCAGACCTACAGGGAGATTGAGTACAGATACCACACTCCAGCAAGATATCATCGAGCATCAGTGGCAACAATTTAGTGGGAAATACTCCCCCAATTTATACTCATTTGTTTTCATTCATATTCATGTGGGGACTCCGACCCCGGCAATTAAATCCTGATGTCTCAGCGACGTGTATCTGAGATCGCGTGGGGGAGGGGGGATGTCACCTGGATGTGCAGGCGCGTAATATCCGCCTTAGCTTAGCCATGGCAACCGCCCTGACCAGCCAGAGAGACCTCGACACCACCGTCAAGTCAAACACACACGATCTTTCCCGGCAGTGGCTATTGACTATCGCGAGCAGAAAGCATGGACGAAGAAATAAGCCTGGTGGAACTTCGTGAGTCACCCTGCCTAGGGTGGCTAGGGAGTAATTAGCATATCATCGACATGAATTCTATCTGAACAATGGTTGGAGCAATTAACATGCATGGATAGGACAGTATTATATAGTGCAGAGCAGCGAGCTATCTTAGAATGAAGTTGTGCTTCGCTACAGGCTACACGTCAAGATGTGGTACACAATACACAAATACATTGCTCCTGACTATATATTATATATTATAATAATAATAAAATAATAATTGGGAGATGAAGGCATTAAAATCATACAGAGGTTTGATTTATTCTTCAACAAGTTCACAACATGCCAACAAATGTGGAAACCGTAATTATTTTTTGAGAACGCCGGAAGGGGCAGCCCCTACCTCAAATTTTATTAAAAAGAGAGCTAAGGCAGCTTAGGGGGGTTTTACAAGTAAGATAAGATTACAACGGGGGAAACCAGCGGAGAAACAAAGGGAAAGCACAATCAGGAGTGCCAATCTGAAGTCCAGATCAACGCAGCCTCCTTTTCTTTCTTGTTTGCTCTGTGCAACCAAAGCTTCACCATATCAACACATTGTTTAGCGACCACTTCAGAGGGTGTTTCGATGTCATCAAAAACCTTCTTATTCCTTGAAAGCCAGATGGTCCAATAGATTGCAGTAATAACCAAAGGCCAGGCCTGTCTTTTGTTTTCTGAAAGTCTTTTATTTGCTTCGATATAAATATCTTCTGGTTCAAAGTACCCGTTCATTTGGATCCCTAGCTTGTCCAGGATGAGCTTGGAGTGCCGGCAATGAAACACAAAGTGCTGAACAGTCTCCTTATCTTGACATCCAAAGGGGCGTAGGTCATTGTTAACAATATTTTGCTTAAGAAGAACAACCCTCACTTTTATCCTTCCTTTGATCATGAGCCAAGCAAAAATCTTTCCTTTTTTTGGTGCAGCGCTATTCCATATGGATCTGGCACCCTCATTTTCAGCTCCTCCCCAGTTACAAATCATGTATAATTTTTTCACTGAAAAGTTGACCGAGGGGTTAAATCTCCGGCCCCTCTTGTCTTGAGTCAGAGGATCCAAAGTACAGTGATTCAAGAAGGAGATCAAAGTAAATCGCTCACGCTCAGCCTGGTCAGAAGTAATGTGTTTCAAGTGAAGAGACCATTCCCCATTCTCCTAGCTCTCAGCAACTGAAATATTTGGCCTGTTGGTGTGGGAAACAAAGCTGCGAATTGTGTACAGAAGGGTCCATTACTAGTCCATTTGTCCTTCCACAGAGAGGTAGTCACTCCATCCCCCAGTTGCACACAAGTAACACTTCTGTATAAATCAAAGAATTCACTAACCTGTTTCCATGCTCTAGTTTGAAAAGCAGAAAGGTCCCCAAGATCTTTGTCTTGGAAGTGTGCTGCCAAGATCCATCTAGCCCAAGGGGAATTGGGCTCAGTATGCAACCTGTGGATGAATTTAGTTAGAAGACAAGAGTTCTGAATCTTCTCTAATTGCCAAACCTCCTTCCTCAAAACTCCTAGTGACATGATCCCAAGCTACTAAACAATCACTCCCAGTAGCAGAACTTTTTCCTTTCCAAAAAAAGGCCCTCATCAACCGCTCAATCTCATCAATAACCCATTGTGGCAGTTTGATGCATGACATAAGGTGGGTAGGCAGAGCAGACAAAACAGATTTCGTGAGAGTGAGCCTCCCACCACGTGTGGTGAAGTTAATTGAAGAGATGATTCTTCTATCAATCGCAGCAATGTAAGGTAAGAAAACTTCTCTTGGGAGTTTTTTATACGATAAAGGTAAGCCCAAGTAAGTTTGAGGAAAGGAGGCCACCCCGGAATGTAAGATTGCAGCAATATCTTCACTTTCAGCCAAAGCAAGATTTATTGGCACGAAGGTAGACTTGGAGAAGTTGATTTTGAGCCCAGTGGTGCAAGCAAAGTTATCCAGAAATTGTTTGAGAATTCTAGCCTGCTCCACATCTCCCTTTAAAACAATTAAAGTGTCATCGGCATATTGCAATACCGGGCAAGGTTCATCCTCAAGAATTGGGTGCTGCAACAGGCCTTCGGAAGCAGCAAGTTTTATGGCTTTTTGCAACACATCCACCACCACATTAAACAAAAGAGGGGATAGAGGATCACATTGCCGCAAACCCCTTTTAACATTAATCCATCTGCCCGGTATTCCATTAAGAAGAATAGCTGTTTTGGCCGAGTGGAGCAGTTCTTGAATCCACATAATCTATCTATCATTAAAGCCTCTCACTCGTAGGATGGAGAAGAGAGCATCCCATGAAACAGTGTCAAAAGCTTTGCTAAAATCCAGCTTAAGAATCATCGCCTTTTTTTTCTCACTCTACAAGTTTGAACCAAATCCATAGCATAGAGAAAGTTGTCAGCAATGCATCTAGTTTTGATAAAACCAGATTGGTCCTCATCAACTAGGAGCTTGATTACTGATTGGAGTCGAGCTGCAAGGACCTTAGTAATCCATTTGACAGTACAGTTTAGAAGAGAAATAGGTCTGAAGTTGTTAGGCGAGCTGTCATTTTTCTTTTTGCGCAGCAGAATCATGTACGACCTGTTAATAGCTTCCAACTTTAGATCCCCCTGATAAAACTGTTCAAAGAAAAGCAGGAAATTCTTCTTGAAAAAACTCCAAAACTCTTGATAAAAACCAGATCCAAAACCATCTGGCCCAGGACTTTTGTCTCTGGGAATATCTTTTAGCGCTTGGAAGATTTCATGATCACAGAAAGGTTGAGTGAGTTGCTCTAGACAGACCATGTTCGGGTATAGTTGATGCAGATTAAACATGATAGTAGAGTTTGAGGTTGTACCTAGAATACTCTTGTAGTATTCTGAAAATTTTTCTTCTTTTGCTGTCTGAGTGTAATGAGGCAAACCATTATGTTGAACCACTTTGATCTGATTTGCACGAAGCCTGTTTGAAGCTCTAGCATGGTAAAAACGAGTATCTTCGTCGCCTAGAATGCACCAATTCACCTTTCCTCTCTGCCTTGCAGCCATAGCAATTGTATGAACCAAGTTCTGAATTTTCTGCTTTACCATATCTCTAAAGAAAGCTTCGAGATTGGTTAACGGCCTACCTTCCTCGAGCCAATCCAAGAAAGCCAACGTGAATTTGTTTGTATCCAGCAGTCTTCGATCTGGTTTTAAATTCTTTTCCATTTACCAAACAAAAACCTGAGCTGTTTTAGGTTGCGACAGATTCCCCAAGCAGCGTTGATGTTGGGCGGTAGATGATTCCAAGCTTCTGTAACAAGCTCCCTGAAACCAGAACGAAATTTCCAATTATTTTCATATCTAAAAACATTGGATTTGGGCATCGTAGTGGTGGCTTCCACTTTGAGCGGGTGGTGATCAGAAGTAACCCTCGGCATAGAGTTCAGAGTTGAATTAGGCAGGCAAAGATCCCAAGCAGTCAAATCTTCATGATCCTCCGATTCTAACTAGAATCGTGGAAACCGTAATTAACAACAATAATCCATGCATATATAAAACCATCCCGAGACTGGCAATTTTTTGAAAGCATTTCAAGTTCACACTCCTCATCGATCATGATATCTCTACAATTACTAGTAGTAGCTCTCCTACTTGGCCACTCCCACTCCAAAGATGAGATCGGTCAGTATCTGATTCCTTCCTACTCCGACTACAACTGGTGTCAGTCGATCCGATTCGTTTCCAATAGCAAAAGAACACCTCGCTCCTTGGATAAATACTGCTCCGTACTAGTAGTAGAAGATAACCCGCCGGTTCTCGATCATGTCCGTTCGATTCCCGTCGCTGTCTAGCTACTACGACGAGTCGCTGCGTCCGCCGCCAGATAGCGCCGACGCGGAAGAAGATGAGAGGGTTTCATGGGACTGGGGGGAGGCTCTCATCGACTGCGCCGCCTACATGATCGACGAGAGCAACCACACATCTGCCTCCTGTCCCTTCACCACCATTGCGGGCAGCAAGGAGCAGCTACGGGTCACCTTCTGCCTCAACCCGCCGCCTCATGTCTCCTACTTCTGCGTAGCCTACACCAGCGGCGAGAACACCAGGTTCATCAGTGAGCCTTTGCTACTGGCCACGGAGGGTAATCTCGCCCTCATCTCCGTGAAGCACGGCACCAACTGGCTAGCCAAATCCACCGACTACAACTTCTTCGTGTACAATGCCGGCCCCATCATCCTCCGTAGCCATGAAGAACTCCCCAGCTGCAGGCTGGATCGCCTCCCCCATCCGGCGGATCCCGACTTGTTTCCATGGAACAAATACTGCTACTTCACTCAGGGCGAGGTAGGCATCCTGCGCTACAAAGCCCCCTTCACCAACAAGGATGAATTCGATAGTTATAAAATCGCCACACTTTATACTCGCATTGAGGAATCAGGAATCACGCACTATGACCTCTTCATCTACGATTCCAAGACCAGAGCCTGGACCCGTGAGCCTACTGTTTTTCAACTGGAGGAGCCACCGCAAAATTTCCAGTCTGACAGGGTTATCACCATCGCCGGCACCGGCACCATGGTCTGGGTCGACCTATCGCAGGGCATGATCCTCTGTGACCTGCTGCCTGATGAGCAGGAAATTAGCACCGGGGGCGGCCCGAGCCCGAGGCAGCTTCGCTACATCCAGCTGCCCAAGCCACCGCAGCCTCGCCACAACTTCCCTGCTATCTGTGTCGGCAACTCCTCCTTCTCCCGTGATATCGCCGTCGTCGTTGATGGCCGCATCAGGTTCGTCGACCTTGAGATCCACGACGACAGCAGCCGGCCGGGCCTGAATTGTTGGACAGCTGTTACATGGAGTATGTCGGTTGGCGAACAAGAGTTTCACAAGGACGGGGAGGTGAAATCTGCTGATATTATTGTCTCCTCGACCTCGGATGCTGCTGCATTGGATCTTCGGTCTCTCTTTGTTGCCCACCCAACTCTGAGCTTCCACCATGGTGACATTCTATACCTGATGGCCAAGCCTAGGCTAGCTCTGCATCAGAGGGAGGCAATTGTGATTGCTCTTGACATGAAGAACAAGAAGATAATGGAAAGAGTAGCCAAGTACACCACACAAAGAGGAGGGGGCATGGACTTTGCCTACAGGCTCACTACCATCTCCAACTATCTTGCTCCTCCACGAGATTCTTCAAAGGTAAACATCAGAAAACGAGGGCCGGACTCCCTGGGACTGGGAGGATCCTCGCGCAGGAAGGCGCCTGCATTCACTTTGAAGTCTGGCCTAGTCCAAATGGAACAAGAGGAAGAAGATCACAGCAAGAAGCCGCCTTCCACGGATGACCACAGTGATAATATGGACTTGGAATAGGGTGGGAGACTGGTGGGGTACAGGTAACTGTACTATATCGTCGCAATGGACTAGTAATAGGTTGTGGTTATTATTCGCTCTCAAGGATGTTAAGGCAGATAATTATTATTGAAAAACTTCCTAAAAAAAAAACTAGTACTCCTACTTGAGTTTGAAACTTGACAAATTATTTATGCTATCAAAGTTCATTAGTTTTTATTTTACTATGTACTTACTAAAGGCAATCATAGTTTATTATTGTCTTGATATATTGATATTGCGTATTGCGTGATTACACTGTAAATCCTTGGAATGTTTATATAGTACTAGACGACTTGGGGACTAAGAATCCTAGTAGAGGCACTATCCGATGTCAACGTAGCCGAGAGTGTGGGCGTTGTCGCGGTTGATGGTGTTGTTGGAGTATTGGTAATGTAGTCACCATTGACGAAGTCGTCGAGGTTAATGTAGTTGTGGTCGATGTCATCGTTGAGCCCGGGGAAAGTCGCCAGAGTAATCAAATAGTAAGAGGTGGTTGCAACGGTAGTCAACTCAAGATAGACGTGGCTAGAGTTTGTGGTAGTAGAGGTAGGCAACACGGCATACCGAGCTTGCCAAACTCAGGAGCGCGCTAGGGACAAAGGCACGCGTCGGTGTTGTCAATACCGGATGTGTGATGACTTGGACCATCACAAACCATGAGAGCCAGAGTCAGAGGAAGCAGCGGAGAAGACCTCCATGTACGGTTGGTTGCACACGATATGCGCTGGAGTTATGAAGTGGTTGCAAGAATAAAACTTAGCACAAGCGGTGCAAATAAAAATTAGACTGCAACTCTGGCGGCAAGTCGTGGTGGACGAAGACGACGAGGTGGTTGTCGATGACGATTAAACTATAGAGGTAGTAGATGTTGGAGATCGAACCTGTTTTATTCATCCACATGCAGCAGCTCTTTGCCGTTTGTTGAACGAGAAGTTATAGATGTCGGGGATCAGACCCCTTTTATTCATCTACATGCAGGAGCGCGGCGAAGCAGAACACGTTAGCATTGACAAAGACTTTGATTGGTGGTGGTGGCGACAATGCGGTACTTGCGACGGAGTTTTTGGTGTAGATTGTTTGTCAGCGATGATGACCAACGACGATACAGATGTGACCCTTGTTGATGGTGAGGCGCATACTCAGGCACGATCGTCCCAGTTCATGTCGACGAAGACGAGCCGGCGAGGTGGCGACGTGCGGATGGAGAAGCCAGCGACGGCTCGTGAAGGAGTCCCTTGGGGCGCCACGCATAGCGTCCTTGGCATGGTTGTTGGCGGGGATTTGCCGGAGATGAGTCGATGTCGAGGTTGGAGTAGAGGCGAGTGATAACGACATGCGGCGGTGGGCGATGCAATCCGATCTATGATCGGGGAAAGAAGAACTCTCGATCGAGATACAAAATCTATTGGATCTAATATACGAGTTGCGTGGGCTCCAGCGGAGATCGGTCTCCCCAGGGGCGGCGCCGGAGGAAGTTGTGGGCTAAACCCTAGGTCGAGGAACGAGAGACTCTGATACTATGAAGGCAATAATAGTTGGTTGTGTTGATAGATTGATATTGTGTATTACTTACATTGTGAGTCCTTGTACTGTTTATCTAGTAATAGATGCTTTGGGACTAAGACTCCTAGTAAAGTTAGAATTCTAACCTACCAAATATAGCAATATTTGATCTACTCTAATACCTAAGCGTGGTGTACTCTAACAATTACATTGCTTATTCATCTTATATCCAACTAATACTAGTTCTGATTTGCAAATTGTGATAAGTAAAAAAACTTAACTCCCACCTCGACTTGTGTGGCCTGCCCAGAAACGACAAGAATATAAAATTGTGCACAGGTCAGGCTCCTTTTTTCTCTCTACACTAAACAGGTTATTATTATTATAGCCTTCGTGACGGAACAATTCAAGTAGAATCACGAGACAAATATATTTGCTTGGTATCTTCATAAGGGTGTAATTATAATAAAAAATAATCTTGCAAAGAGGAATTGGCATGAAAGTACACAATGCGTTTTTTGTCATCACGATGAGACGATTCGTTATTTATTCTTCCATTATAAATTTGCTCACTCTATATGGTCATTCATCCAAATAGCTTCTGGTTTATCTCCTCCATGTTCAGTAACCAATGTTTTTTGTAATTGGTTGCATGAAATTGTTGATAAGTATAAAACTTTTTTTAGGGTGAGAGCGCTTGCCATTATATGGTCGCTATGACTTTGTAGAAATAACAAGATTTTTAATAACATTGTGTCTTCTCCTCTGCAGGTTATTTATCGAGCCACGGCTATCCTCCGATCATGGTATTCTCAAACGCATAAAGTTTCACGACTTATTTGTGGAGGGATATATATGATTGGAGGACATGGCAAGAGTTTCTCCCGACATGAATGGACGCGTGATTTGAGAATTGATCTACCTTAGATTGAAGACAATTATTTCGATAGTGCTTTTTTATGATGCTTGTCTACCTTTTTATTCCCTAGTTCTGTCGTTCGTGTGGCTATGTGTATCTTAGTTATGCAGAGGTCGGATGTAAACATTAAACATTTTATGTTAATAAATACGTCTATTTCAAAAAAAAGTAGCATCACGAGACTTCACAGGATGGCAAAGGCGACCGGAGACACGACACCATGATCCAGAGTTATAGCCTACGAATGGCATGCGTCATTTTCCTTCGGTGTGACCGCAGTTTTTTTTGCGAGAACGAGATGATGATATTATAGCAAGATTCTTACAGAAAATCCCAGCACAAAGATGAAATTACAACCAGGTACACCTGGAGTTCGACCAGCGTTGACGAAGAACAGGAGGCTCCACCGGCGTGGCGCCGCTGCTCCTCCACACAAGCCCTGGATCGAGAGGAGTCCCTCCGCGGACGGGGTGTCGACGGTCCTCGGTTCAGGAGAACCTCCACCCTGCTTCGTCGCCACCGCCGTCTTGCTCACCACCATCACCCCCTTCAGGATCTTCAAACTTCCGGCGCCGCCGTCTCTCGGCCACCGGCGAGGGAGGGACGCACTCCACACGGGGAAGGTGGCAGATCCACGGCGGAGCCCACGGGGCACCACAAACGGGGAAGGAGATCGCCGCCACCAAAAGCCACTCCGGCCACGCCGCTGCCTCCTCAGCGCCACCGGCTAGCAACCTACAGGAACCTACGCTATGTACAGTGACGCCGCAGTTGAATTGTGGTACCGGCAGACCATGTGCTAGCAGAAGTGATTTAAACGCTTGATACCGAACTATGGCTGTCGTAGTGCCTAATTCTCGTGACATGAGTTTTTTTTTCTGTTCATGATGCATGTTTTTTTCTTTGATTTGAGTATTGAATCGATGGACCAGCTAGTTCATCCAAAATTATCTAAACTGTTGAAGGAAGCTGGTACTATATATTTCGACACGTTAAGGCTAGACAGACTGGGAAGACCGTAGAAATAGAATGATCCTAGACGTGGGATCAGTGCAAGGTCGTAACTATTTTAAATTAATTGTGCGTTGGCCCAGGTCTTGAACTTGGAACTTATTGGCACTCATATCATATTGAATTGAACCAAAAAAAATCGAACGCGTGAGAAATAATAGATGAATATATATTTCAACACAATGTGTATGTGTGTGTCGGAGTCGTTGTTTTCAGCAGCGGTGTAGACTGGAGTTTGTTGCAATTGTGGCATGCTAGATTTGGTCATGGAACTGTTGCGACGTATGGGGTTTTGGGATGAATGGTCAGTGACACCGACACTAAGTAAAAGATTATTGGTGGATGTGGTTGTTTTAGGTCCTTAGACGGCCGGCTAGCATTTATTTTGAGAGATCACAGCTCTCTTTATTAGTCAATTATATTGGATACAATATTGGTATCGGGTGAGTTTAGGAGCCACAAGCGGCGTCTCTGATGCAAATCGAGAGAGCTACGAGCTAGATCATGGGCATGCACATTAGATGCCTTATTTTCCTGGATGAAACTACCACCCACAAAATCAACACCAGTCTAGCTATATGTGGTGAAAGGGATGGACATGTAGGCAGCTTTCGATTTCTCAGGGGCTGTTTGGTTATGTCACGAACCAATCGTGTAATGGGCTATACTACCACTCTAGGTTTGCCGACCACCGACACAACTATGAGTTGGTGAGCGAAGAGTAAAAACGTAAGATAGGGGCATCAATCAGGGGCAGAAATCGGGGACGCGGGTTCACGTAGACTTGATACAAGGGACCAATAGGAGGTGGGCATGTGTGGGATGGGCTTAGAAAAAAACTTGTCCGTACATGTCACTTAGTCATCCCTAGTCATCCGTACACTTAACTTACTTCCTGCACGGCTGCACCCCACATGGGTGGGACCTGTCAGCCCATGCACGTCTCCTCATTGGTTGTCGTATCAGGTTCCGCTCAACCCGGTCCCATTTGCTTTTTCGGCATCACAGAAGGTTCGTCGATGATGAGATCTCTAAATTCATATCCTTATCTCTGAAACCTCTCCTCCCTGTAAACCTTCCTCCCTTCCCAAATACTCGTGCTACTCTGAAATCCCTCCTATATGTCTATGAATTCTCTTGTATCTCTACTCTGAATCGGAGATCTAGAGAGTGAGCCTAGTTGGGGCATAACATGTTAGGCTTATTTTTGGCTTATAAGCCGCAAAAGCATTTAAATAGGTGCTTTTACCTTTTGGATTTTGGCTTTTAACATGATATTGTTAGATAATGGTATAATCCAAAAGTCAATAGCAAAAGCACTTATTTTGGTGCTTTTATGGTTTATAAATTAAAGTCAAAAAATCAGAATAAGCCCAACTGACGAGGTTTGATCTCATCAATGCCCATTGTTATGGACTTGGGTTTTGGAGAAGATGGGGATGCTGGAGATCGTGGAACGGTTAACAGACAAGCAACCAGGGGACACGAGATTTACCCAGGTTCAGGCCCCCGGAGGAAAAACCCTACTCCTGCTTGTCCGCTCTTGATTACGGCGGAACCGAATGTTACAGGAGTACGCAGATTCGATCTGGCGTGGTGGTGCGTATGCAAAAGTATGAGTCGAGAGATCTAGGCCGTGCCCTCCTAGCCTTTATATAGACTTAGGCAGGTCCCGGGCATAGTCCTAGTCGGTTACAAGTTTTAGGGTTTTACCCCTTTGAATTTCCTATCTACGCTAGTCTTGCTCTCCGAGGATCCGAAGGCGTCATGGGCCTTGGCCACCCGAAAATCTTCATGGGCCAGCGTACATCTGCTGTGGTCCTTTCTTGGGCTGGACCAGGTATGCTGAGACCACGTACCCATAAGGTATAACCATGTCAGTAGCCCCCGAGTGATCAGTCGAATCGCAAATTCGGCTGAGGACTCTTCAATCTTTTGGGTGTGACTATATGTTTCAACAGTATGTGTGTAGGGATTGTTGATGCGTGTGCCTGACTCACCCGACGGATCAGGGTCAGTTAACTGTCTTAGGACGAAACAACATGATCTTCCTCAGATTCGAGTCCCTCAACTCGAAACTGGAACATATGCTGGCGTAATTCGACTCAGGCCGTGGAGGACTTACATAAGTGGAATTTCAGTGAATTTAATTGATGTACCCAACGCGTCCGTCGGGATTTTTCATCGCACCTGTTAGCATGGGTTTTTACTTAGCAGAGTGTAGTCGTGTGCGTTGCCAGGCCATCAGATGATATCTGTAGGTCTTATCTTTGTATCGTAGACACAGCATCCGAATGTTTGTCACCTCGGAGGTGTTTCGGGTGGCCAAGGAGACCGTTGCTCACTAGGCGTTTTGTTGGGGCAGAGTTGCCGAAAAAGTTTTTGCATGCTGATCCGAAAGATCGCAGTCGAAGATTTCATAGGATGCGCGACCAGCGCTCCCTATGGGAGTAGCCCCCGAGTGTCTGTTCGAGTCGTAGACTCGAGCAGAGACTTTAGCTCAAAACATTGTACAGTTGTTAAGTCCGTAGGACACAAAAAAATTTGGATGCTTAAATCCATCCTCCCTATGGGAGTAGCCCCCGAGTCCGTAGTGGAGTCGCAGATTCGACGTAGGACTCGAAGAATTATTTTGTCTTTATTCGTCTTTCGGGTGCACGGCCAGCGCTCCTGATAGGAGTAGCCCCCGAGTATTTAGTCGAATCGAAGATTCGAGTGAGTACAGCTGTGGAGCCGAAGAATTGTAGTTGGTGCTAGTATAGCTTTTGATGACATCAGTGCTGACGATCAATGACCTCAAGCATCTGCTACGCCAGAGATGACTTGACTGGACGAACGTGGGTCACACTTGCTGACCTTGAATTGACCGGTCACGCGCGGCGTGGAGATAATTACGGCGTCTCCTTGATTTCCGTGCGTAGTGGACGGCGTGGTAACGACGGTTCGTTGTGATGCTGACACGTGTATGGTCAGATCTGCCGTTGGCGTTAGGTCTTCTGGATGGACGGCTGCCGTGCGTCGTCTTCGTCGTTATAATCATTGGGGAAAATCGCAGTTTGTTTTCACCGCATCAGTTCTTATTTTCACTGCCTCCTTGTGCTCTAGCGATTCTTGCTGTGCGCTGGGATTTCCTTCCACATTTCCATCTTCCTTTCTGCGCTTTCACCGCCGGTGTCGCCGTAGCGCAATGGGGAAGCCGAAGAAATCGTCATCTGCCGTTGGTACCAGCGCCGCCGGAGGAAAGAAAGGCGCCACCGCTACCCGTGTCACCGACGGCGGCTGGCGGCGATCAGAGACGTGGGAGAGCGATCTCCGCAAGCTTCACGAGCGAGGTCTGATCCCACAAGATAGGGAGGCCGTCAGACTCCCCGGCAACGAGGTAATCTCCCGTCCCCCAGCTGGGTATCGGGTTATGTTTCTTGCCTTCGTTATGCGTGGATTTTCCTTTCTAGTCCACAACTTTCTCCGTGGGCTGCTCTTTCTCTATGGCATCCAACTTCATCATCTTTCGCCCAACTCTCTTCTCCACATTGCTTGCTTCATCACTTTTTGCGAGTGCTGGCTCGCCATTGAGTCAAGACTTTGGCCTCTTGGAAACTTTATTCCGTGAAGAGAGGCCTGGTTCGGATGGTGTTTATCCCATTGGGGGTTGCATCATCTCTCTTAGTCCCAATCTTCTTTTCTTTTCTTTTTCCATGTCCGAATCCGTCCAGTACTGGCGGAGGCGATGGTTTTACATCCGCGACTCCGTAGTGCCTGGGCAAGATTTTGGTCTTGTTCCTTTTGACCCTTCCCAAATGATTGAGCCGAAAAGGTCTTGGAAAAACAAAATCTTGGATGGCGAGGTGGCGGAAATAGAGGCCCTTTACCGTCGGGTGGACGATCTCCAGCTAATTCCGGAGAAGGAAGTGAACGGCGTGGACATCATCCGGACGTTTCTTGAGCGTCGGGTGCAACCTCTCCAAGCGAGGGCGCACCCGATGTTTCTTTATTCTGGGCGCCGTGATCCGACGAGGGTTTCGGTTGAGAAAATCTCCGAGGAGGATCTTGACAAGACCCTTCGCGCGCTGCTGAAGTTCAAGGCCGGAGAGAAAATCCCGGGGAAGTTGCTGACTCCGCCGTTTTCTTCGGCGTTGGCTGTTCCACAGGTGTAGATTTGTGTGCGTAGCGCTTTTTTGTCGACTGCGTATTTATTTCCTTTGTTTGCTAACAAAGTTCCTTCTATTGTGGCAGAGCTTCAAGGTACCGTACATGGTATCGCCATTGCCTGAAAAGTATCCGAATGCCCCGGATAATGAAGTGGTGGAGTCCGTGTACAAACTTCCTTCAGCGCGATCTCCGGCCGAAGATGCCGACGAGTCGAGTGAGGACCATACACGCAAATTATCACGGAGCTCCAGCGAGTCTTTGGATGCATCGACTCCTCCGACTCCCAAAAATCCTCTGGGCCTTGAGCGTCATAGCGATGGTCATGGAGATTCTTCCTCTCCCATTCCCGCCATTCCTGTGCGGACTGTGGCACCGCACCCGCCAGCGAAGCGGAAGAAGGAAGAAAAGAAGGAAGAGAAGAAAGAGGAGAAGAAGGAAGAGAAGAGAGCCCGAAGGACTCCTCCTGTCTTCGACCTAAGCTCGCTGGGCTCGTAAGTTTCTTGTTATACTACTGCCCTTTTTCCTTTTTGATTTTGCACTTGTGCTGATTGCTTCGTATGCAGGCATTCCTCCCGCGACTCCTCCAGTGATGGTGCGCGGGAGATGATGGGGGAGTCGAAAATTGCGTCTCCTCCTCCTCAGACGGTGGCGACTTCGGGGGGCGCCGCTCCGGATCCTCCTGTGCAGGAGGTGCAGGTGGTTGCGCCTCAGAATTTCGCCAGCGGGTCTTCGGAGTCGCTATCCGAGCATGTGAGTACCTTTGCTTCGTGCCACGGGGGGAGCCCCCGAGTGTCTTCGTGTGCGAATTTTGTTTTTATTCCTTTGTGTTGGGCGTAGCCCCCAAGTCCTTTTTCTTACTGCTGTTTCTTTTTCTGCAGCCTTTTGTGCAGGAAGCCAAGCCGTGCATGAGGAAATAGCTGCTGACAGAGCGCTCAGTGAGGCGAACCTTGCAGCTTCAAGGTACTGTTCTTTGTTGGTGCTTCTTTCATTTATTCTGGTCCTTCTCTCTGACGTTTTCTTGTTTTGAATGCAGTGGAGCATAATACTTCTCTCCGTGAAGTCGACGCTCTCAAGAAGAGCCTTGGTCAGTCGGAGAAGAAGGCCGAGGCCGCCGTTGGTGCGAAGGAACGCCTCGAGCTAGAGCTGACTAAGGCAGCCGAAGCGAAGGAGCGTCTGCTAGGAGGCAGCGGACCGTGAGCAATCGCCACCGCTATGCTGCTCGTGAGAAAGAGGTGGCGGGCAAGCTCATGGCTGCTGCCAAGGCTGTTTCGGGTAAGTGTTGTATTTGTGCTTATTTCTTCGTGTTTCCTGTCTTCTTCTGCGTTGCTTTTCGTCATGTCCCTTTCTTTTTGTCTCAGATGCCGCAGGCATCGAGTTTGACCAGGGCGCTCTGGAGCACGGGAGTGCTCTAGATGATGCTACTGCAGCGGTCGAAGATCGTTGCAGCACCGTCGTCGGTTCCCTTGCAAGGCGAAGGAGGTCCTTGACCGCTTTTACAAGGAGCTTGTCCCTAAGGACGCGACCCTGGATGATGTGGATGCTCTGGCGGAGGCTTTGTCAGCCGAAGCGCCTGCGGCGTACAAGCGCAAGCAGAAGGGCATCGGCGCGTCCGTTGGGCTGGCGATGGCTTTGGCGGCTAGAGCGGAGCTCGACCTGCCTCAGATCACCTCCCGGATGCCGACGACCGCAGATGGATCCGAGGTAGCTTTTGCTGCCTACTCTGCTCGCTGCAAGCGATATAGGCCAAAGCTCATTGATTTGCTGTTTGAGTATGCGCTACGGCAGCAGGGCGGGGCCAAAGCTAGGCAGTCCGGCTCCGAGGCGACTCAGGGTGCCGCGTCTTAGGTGTTGTAGACGTAGGATAATTTGTAGTCTTCTTTTGCTGTAAATATTTTGATGAACACAATTCTTGTGCCACGTAGTGGCCTTTTATGTGTTGAATGAATTCGCCTGAGTTGTGCTCTACCATTGTCTGAATGTTTGTGTCCCTTTCTTTATCTGCTGCTCTAGGTTCCTTGGTGCGACCAGTTGACACCTCGTCCTTGATCGCTGCGACCATCTTTGGATGATTCCTCGCAACTCGCTTTTCTTCGGGATCGTGTGCGTAGTCTGGAGAGGGAGTTGCTCGGGTTGCGAGGTCATGCCGATGTTTGGAAGTCTAAGGCGGATCGTGGTGCAGCCAGGGAGGAGTACTTGATGGCGGAACTTGTTCGGCTGTCCGAGCAGCTTCAATGTAAGTTGTTCTTTGTTTCGAGCTGTAGCTCAGTTTTTCGGGTGAGCTTCTTGGCCTTGCTCTTACTTTGTGCAATTGTCGCGAGTGCGAACCTTGCTCCGAGGAAGAGAAGGGCGTGTCGCTGTTCGGTCAATTGCTTGACTCAACAGGACATGGAAGTTGGTGGCTTCTTACGGATGGATCGTGGCATGCCATGGTTCTGGCGACGGTGCAGGATCGTGTGCACCAGGTTTCGCGAGTGCTTCGCCAAGTGCAGACGTCGCTTGTCTCGGTGTTGCACGTCATGTTTCCTTTGGATGCCGTATCGACGAGCCTTGCGGGTCTTCTGTCGAAGTTTCGGAACGTGAGCAATGTCAAGGAGTTGGTGCGGCAACAGCTCGTCGCAGGAGTGAAGGCTGGTTTGTCTCTTGTGAGGCTGCACCGGCCTGATGTGGATTTGGCTGCTGTGGCAGCTGGGCCACCTCCTCGGCCGGACGGTGATGAGTGGGACATGCGTCCACATTACGCAGCTATAAGGCAGTATGCCGAACATGTCGTAGATTTATTTGAGCAGCGTGCTCAGGTTATTCTTCAGAATAGGTAGTACCTGTAAAATAGATAGATGTAAAATTTGTATATTTCGACTGGGCGTGTTGTGCCCTTTGTTGTAAAGGTTTTTTTTTGCTGTAAGCACGCAGTGCTTTGTTTAAGTACGTGTCCTTTTCGTTTGTCTGACGTTGTCAGCTACTCAGGTGTACACGCGTGATCCTCAGTCGACGAAATCGTGAGGTGGGGGAGCCTCCGAGTGCGTTTGCAGCGTAAAGTAGAGTTGCAAATAATGAACTGGAGTTTGGGGCGAGACACTTAGCTTTATTTATATCGTAATGGAGCGAGTACATTGTTCGGATGAATAGCCTTGGCTGAAAGCCTTATTGAAAGTAAAGGGGGTAGGTAGCTAGGGGTAGAATAAATGCATGAAGTGCGAGATGTTCCATGGGTTGGAGTATGCGACTCCGGACTCCGTGCTTGAGGTGGCGCCACAGGATGACCGGTGATGACGTAGGGTCCTTCCCATGGTGACTCAATTTTCGGTTGCTCTTGCTTGAGTCGCAAGACGAGGTCTCCTTGACGAAGAACCTTGCGCAAGGCGGTAGTTGGTAGTTGCGGGACTTCTGGTACACGGCTGATCGAGCTGCTGCTATGTCTCTTGCTTCGTCGAGTGTGTCGACGGCATCTTCGAGTGCAGCCGTGGATTCGGCTTCGCTGTAAGCGACGACCCGGGAGGCCTGGTGGCGATTGCCGGTGGTAGCGGATTCAGCTCCGTGCACCATGAAGAACGGTGTGTAGCCTGTGGAGCTGTTTGGCGTGGTCCGTAAGCTCCATAGGACGGATGGTAGCTCTTTCGTCCAGGCTCCTTCTTTCCGTTCGAGTGGACTCATGAGGCGCTTCTTGATGCCAGCGCCGATTAGGCCGTTGGCCTTTTCCACTTGCCCGTTCGTTTGGGGGTGTGCCACTGAGGCGTACGTGATGTTGATTCCAAGGCCTTCGCAGAAGTCCTGGGATTCCTTGGAGATAAAGTTCGATCCGTTGTCGGTGATGATGCTATGCGGTACGCCGAACCTGTAGACAATGGACTCGAAGAACTTGACGGCAGTTTTGCCCTTTTGGTTGGTGACGGGCATGGCCTCGATCCACTTGGTGAATTTGTCGACTGCGACCAGGAGGTAAACGTGTCCCCCTTTCGAGGACTTTGGCAATTTGCCGATCATGTCGAGGCCCCATTGAGCAAAAGGCCAAGCTATAGGTATGGGTCTGAGCTCTGACCCGGGTGCGTGCGGTTTGTCGGCGAACCGTTGGCATCCATTGCATTTTTCGACGATGTCCTTTGCGTCGCTCATGGCCGTTGGCCAGTAGAATCCGGCCCGTAGAGCTTTGGAGACTAGGGAGCGGTTGCCTGCATGATGGCCGCAGATGCCCTCATGGATGTCTTGGAGGATGGCTTTCCCGTCACCGATGGTGACACACCTTTCTAGTACACCCGTAATACTGCGCTTGTACAGCTCGCCATTGATGGTGGTGAAGGCTTTTGACCGACGAGATATGCGCCGGGCATCTGTCGGGCTGTCAGGCAGTTCTCCATTTAACAATAACTTGAGGTATGGTCGCGTCCAAGTTTCTTCGACTGCCATGACCTGTAATAGGTTTACCATGGCGACTTCTGTGTCCAGTTTCTCGGGTCCTTCATGTCCTTCGGGCAGCGTAGCCCCCGAATGTTCTGCTTCTTCGGGTGATCCCTTCGGGAATTTTCGCTTGATGGATGGCACACGGATCTGTTCGAGGAACACACCTGGTGGTACCTTTGCGCAGGTGGAGCCGATGTTGGCGAGTCTGTCGGCTTCCTCGTTGCTTTCTCTTCCAACGTGCCGAAGCTCGCAGCCGTCGAATTCTCCTTCGAGTGCGTTGTAGAGCGCGCGGTACGCGATCATGTTTTCGGCGTGTGCGTCGCACTCATTCATCGTCTGCTGGACGACGAGGTTGGAGTCACCGTAGATGACCAGGCGCGTTGCGCCGCATATCTTTGCCATCCTCATGCCGTGGATGAGGGCTTCGTATTCGGCCTCATTATTAGAAGCTCGGAATTTCATCCGAAGGACGTACTTCATCGTGTCGCCTTGCGGGGAGGTCAGTATGACCCCCGCTCCTGCTCCAGCTTCTCGCTTGGAGCCGTCGAAGTGCATCGTCCATGACTGTGACATATCTGGGGTGTCTGGCAGCTGCAGCTCCATCCAATGTACCAGGAAGTCCGGAAGGACTTGAGATTTGATTGCGAGTCGTTTCTCGTAGACGATGTCCAAGGGTGACAGCTCGATGCCCCACAGGGCCACGCGTCCTGTGGCCTCTGGATTATTCAGGATGCTGTTCAGGGGTGCTTCGTTGACGACCATCACTTGGTGCTCCTGGAAGTAATGGCTCAGCCGTCGAGCCATCATGAACACGCCGTAGGCGAGCTTCTGGTAGTGAGGGTACCTCTGCTTTGTTGGTGTCAGTACCTCGCTGAGGTAGTAGATTGGGCGCTGGACCCCGTGGGTCTTGCCTTCTTCAAGTCGTTCGACCACGAGCACGGTGCTGACCACTTGGTGTGTGGCTGCTATGTACAGCAGCAGAGGCTCGCGCTCCTTTGGCGTGACCAAGACGGGCGAGGTGGAGAGGAGCCGCTTGAGGCTTTCGAATGCATCGTTGGCTTCTGGCGTCCACTCAAACTTGTCTGCCTTGCGTAGTAGCTGGTAGAATGGCAGGGCCTTCTCGCCCATGCGGCTGATGAATCTGCTTAGCGCCGCTATTAAATCCGAGCTTTTGGGACGCCTTTGAGGTTTTTCGGCTTCTCCATCGCCATGATGGCTCTGATTTTTCTTCGGGTTCGCCTCGATCCCTCGCTGAGAGATGAAGTACTCGAGCAGCTGACCCGATGGGACGCCGAAGGCGCATTTTTCGGGGTTGAGCTTGATCCTGTAGCGATCAAGGTTGTCGAACGTCTCGCGGAGATCGTCGATAAGTGTCCTTGCCTCCCTGGTTTTTATGACTATGTCGTCAACGTAGACTTGGACATTGCGACCGATCTGGTCCTTGAGGCAGGCCTGCATGCATCGCTGGTACGTGGCACCTGCGTTCTTTAGCCCGAAAGGCATTGTGTTGTAGCAGAATACTCCGAACGGTGTGATAAACGCCGTTTTCTCCTGATCTTCGACCTTGAGTCGAATCTGGTTATAGCCTGAGTAGGCATCGAGGAAGGAGAGTTTCTCACATCCTGCAGTCGAATCGATGATCTGATCGATCCGAGGAAGAGGGAAATGGTCCTTTGGGAAATGCTTGTTTAGTGACGTGAAGTCCACGCACATCCGCAGGATGTCCGTGTCCTTCTTTGGGACCATCACTGTATTCGCAAGCCACTCGCTTTCCTTGATTTCCCTAATGAAGTCTGCAGCGAGTAGTCTATTGATTTCCTTGCCGATGGCTTCGGCTCACGGCTCGGACAGTCTCCGGATGGACTGCTTGACTGGCTTGGTGTCTGGAAAGACATTGAGTGCGTGCTCGACGAATTCCCTGGGAACTCCTGGCATGTCCGCAGGACACCAGGCAAAGATTTCCCAGCGCTCACGGAGGAATTCGACGAGCGCGCCTTCCTATGCGGGGATGAGGTCGTTGGAGATCAGCGCCGTCTTGGAGGCATCCATCGGATGGACCTGCACCTTCTTTGTGTTGACGGTGGAGTCGAAAGACATGTCGGGTGCGTTTTGCCTTGTGACTGGGGGTGCCCCATTGTCCGTCACCTCACGGAGCCTTACGAGCTCGTCTTGCATGCCGAAAGACTGGGAGATTTTGTTGAAATCCCTGTCGCACTGGTCCGATCGGGTGAAGCTCCCGTGGACTGTGATGACGCCTTCGCCTGGCATCTTGAGTAGCGGTATGCGTAGTGTGGGACAGCCAGAACCTTGCGAATGCTACCGCCCAAGTATGGCGTGGTATTGTGACGGCCAGTCCACCACTTCAAATTCGAGTCGCTCCTGCCGGAAGTTGTCCGGCTTCCCGAAGATGACGTCGAGCCCTATTTTTCCCAGGGGGAATATGCCCTTCCCTGGAATGATGCCGTGGAACGTTGTGTCTGACTGTTCCAGGCTGCATTGCAGGATCCGCATTGCCGCTAGAGTGCTTGCGAACATTAGGTTGATGTCGCTGCCGCTGTTCATGAAGACGCGACTCATCTCGAAACCTCCGATCTGTGCCTCCAGCACCAGGGCAGCATGACCTGGGCGAGGGATCTGGCAAGGGTGATCCGCACGAGTGAATGTGATGCAGGACTCCGATCCGCTGAGGTACTCAGGGATGGCAGGTGGGGTTGCCACGGCTAGGTTGATTTGTCGGGTGATTTTCTTCTGCACCCTATTCGTGGGGCGTCCCTTCTGGATCATCATCAGTGCTCCTTTCGGTGGGGGGTACCCGTTCCCAGCGTTGTTCTGTGCGGGTGCGACTGGTTGGTTCGGGCCTCCGATAGGTGGCAGTGGAGGGGCTCCATGTGCTATTTCACCTTGTGCAGGTGCGTTTCCGAATGCAGGGATTGGGGCTTGTTGCCTCATTTGCACCATGCTTTCGCTGAGCTTTTGGAACTCGCGGCAGTCCTTGAGCATGTGGCTCGCCTTCTTTTTGCCATCTTGCTTGTCGATGTAGAAGTGGATGGTGCATGGTCCCGAAAGCTTTTCGTACGCTGAGGGTCCGTTATCGCGGTCGCGGCGTTGCCACGACTGCGTTGGGCGTCCTCCATCGCGGAAGTTTCCTCTGCGGTATCCTCCGCTGTTGCGACTGTTGTCGTTGCTACGGTCGGCATAGCCAGCCGCGACCATGTCGGGTCCGTCACGGTCCTCGTAGACGCGCGATCTCCTCTTGCTACGGCGTTCCCGTCTTCGGCCGTAGTCGTCCTCTTCATCTGATTGTGCTCGGTGAATGCAATCTTCGCCGTCGGCCCACCTGTTGGCGATGTCCATGAGGTGGTCGAGTGTTTGGGCTTGACGCGCCCGAGTTCCTCCTTGAAGTTTGGGCGTTTGACGCCGTCCCTGAAGGCGTCGATGGCCCTCTCTTCGGAGATGTGTGCTGCGGAGTTCTTGGTGTTAGACCAGCGTAGTATGTACGAGCGAATAGTTTCGCCCGTTTTCTCAGTGCATGCTCACAACTCTTCGATTGAGGCGGGCCTCTTGCTGGTGCCCTTGAAATTTCGGATGAAGCTGTAAGCTAGCTCCTCCCAGCTTCGGATGGATCCTGATGATAGGCTGCAGGCGGACCAGCGCCGCTTTGAAGGCATTGCATGGCGGTTTCTTTGCTACCGCCGTGCAGCTTGACGGATGACAGATGGTCGCTGAGCCAGGCTTTTGGATCTTGCGTGCCGTTGAACTTCGGAGTATCCAAAGGAAGCTTGAAATTGCGTGGCATCTGTGTTCGCCGAACAAATCTGCTGAAGCATCGAGCTCCGCAGAGTTCTCCTTCGTCTTCGTCCATCTCGGATTCAAACGAGCATGCACGTTTGGCTCGTGCTTTGTCGATTTTGCGCTGTGTGAGCGCGTCTCTAGCGTCGTAGTCGCGTTTATGGAGACGCGAGCTCTTCTTCCTTCGAGGAAGGTCGTGTTCCTCTTCCTCTTCGGATGAAGGGGTGGGGCTCCGGTCGCGCCTGGCCGGAGCTTTCTTCTTCGGCTCCGTAGGAGCGTCTTCGTGGAGCGCAGCTCTGACAAGTCCGAGTCCGGTGAGTGCGAACTTATGCATGGATCTTTTCGGGTCCCCTTCCGGAGGTTGGTGGGCCGCGAGATACGCAGTGGCTGCCATGATCGCAGCTTGCGGTGTCTTCGGGATGATGTTGTCGTCGGCATCCATCTCCATGAACGATGTGTGGAGAGTTCGGGTCATATCACGGCGCTCCTTGGGATCCATATTCTCCACCCACGAGCGGTGCTTGTTTCCCTGGTTTCCGTTCGTGCTAGAGTCGGGGGCCATGGCGGAGAGCACGGCTCGTCGCGCGCTGGACTCAGAGGCTGCTTGCTTGCGTTTGTCAAGTGTTTCCTGCATCTTGACTTGCTTCTTATGCTCCTCGATGAGGAGGTAGTGGTATGCCATCAGCAGTTCACGTGGGAGTCTGAGCAGGACTATGTCGCCGCTTTCACGGCTGGCGTGCTGGACCCATCCTTCTTTGCTAAGTTGGATGTGGCGTTGTTTTCCCCTTGGTGGGGACGGCTTCTTCCATTTCGCTGTTTCCATGCTGCGGGTTGGGGTTCGTGTTGGGCGGCGGGTTAGGCGTTTGCTGCTCCTGGATGACTGCGGCGCATTGGTAGCGCTTGTAGATCGGTCTGCTGCTGCCGCAGCTCTCAGATCCGGAACCGTAGGTCCCTGCATCCGATGGCGGATCGCACAGATCGGAGTTGCAGCTGCTGCTGTCGTAGGAATCATCTGCTGATGATGTTGTGCGTAGCACGGGGTGTGGGGCCCATGAAGCGGGCCTGATTGATGGTAGGGGCACCCGCTCAGGGAGACGGAGGGTGCCAGTTCGCCCCACCTGGAA
This sequence comes from Avena insularis, assembly GCA_023614405.1. Classification (NCBI taxonomy): domain Eukaryota; kingdom Viridiplantae; phylum Streptophyta; class Magnoliopsida; order Poales; family Poaceae; genus Avena; species Avena insularis. The sequence continues at coordinate 1,878,640 of JAJUPC010000015.1, read as the reverse complement.
GCAGAAGCTCCCGAACAGGATTTCGAGTCCGTCGCCTACGGGCTCGAAGTCCTTCATGGTGGCCGGCGAGTGGGCGGTGAAGTCGAAAGCACCAAAGAGGAGGTGACTCTCCGTCGCCGCAGAGTTGTAGATCGATCGGGTCGGGACCGTCACGATCGCACAATCAGCAGCCCCGATTCCCACAGACGGCGCCAATTGACGAGGTTTGATCTCATCAATGCCCATTGTTATGGACTTGGGTTTTGGAGAAGATGGGGATGCTGGAGATCGTGGAACGGTTAACAGACAAGCAACCAGGGGACACGAGATTTACGAGTTCGAGCCTCCGGAGGAAAACCCTACTCTGCTTGCGCTCTTGATTACGGCGGAACCGAAGGTTCTGAGGTGCAGATTCGATCTGGCGTGGTGGTGCGTATGCGAAAGTATGAGTCGAGAGATCTAGGTCATGCCCGCCTGGCCTTTATATAGACTTAGGCAGGTCCCGGGCATAGTCCTAGGCGGTTACAAGTTCTAGGGTTTTACCCCTTTGAATTTCCTATCTACGCTAGTCTTGCTCTCCAAGGATCCGAAGGCGTCATGGGCCTTGGCCACCCGAAAATTTTCATGGGCCAGCGTACATCTGCTGTGGGCCTTCCTTGGGCTGGACCAGGTATGTTGAGGCCACGTACCCGTAAGGTATAACCATGTCACCAACCAAACAGCCCTAATTGTCTCGAAATTTTTGAATGCATTTGAGGCAAGGGCTCTATAACAACATCATATCATCGTGTGAAAATCTTTTCTCTTTACTTGAAGATTAGATAAGCGTTTCTGCACGGTACTGTTCTCTGGGCTTCTTGCATCGTATGGTCCTAGTGCAGGCTATTGTGCTTTCCATGTAAACCGGGAACATAAGTCTTTCCTAATGTTTCAGCCCTATGCTCGAAGCAATAGATCGTCAAACTCTAAGGACTATTGCTTTTCCTAATGCATCCCACTCCTAGCTAAGAGCTAAGCTCAAACAAGTAATATAGTAAAAGTATCACTCTTTGCTAAAAGAGAGTAAATTTTCACTCATTTTCCAATATACAGGGATGTAGGGATGTCACGTTCCAGGATACAGGGAAAGCTAAGTGTCTTCCTCACTATGTGTTTAGAAAACATCCATGGTCTCTTGTTCTTTACATGAAACAAAGTTGAGGTAGAGCTATATAGAAGCTTGTAGTGCATACTCGGTACAGGTACCATGTGCGTTCTCAACCACTCAAAAATGTTATATATAATCACCACATTTGCTAGCCAATCAATAGATGGTATCCAGTAAAAAAACTATCACAAGTCACAACAAACAAGAGGTGTGCTTCGGTCCCCCCCCTAAACTTAAGTTTTATGGGCCGTTTTATTTCTTTGACCCGTCGAAACCTATATCGAGGCCATGTATATCTCCGTATATGTGTACTCGGTCGAACTGAGTATAATCCATGTCCCGGACGGCTAATCCCACCTCTTATTATTGCGATCTACGTCTTTGCATGTCATATTTAATTTTTGTTATTGTTGCTGTTATATAACTTACGATTTGCGCTTCTGCAGGCACATGAGTATTCGTGTACGGGGAGTATACGTCTAAGAGGACCATATGGACTTCGGGTGGGTTCGTACGGTCCTGAAAACAATTGGTATGAGTTTTTGTTTGTCAAAGTTTGAAAAGAAGGAGGGAGGAGGGGGGACGAAGCAAAAGTGAACAAAAAATCTTTTGTTGCAATGAAAAATACACTCTCCGCAACTCCCTCAACCTAGTATCAAGTTCCCTAGTATACAGTCCCTCAACCCAAAATGTATCTTCAGTCGAGTAGCAATTCACATCTTCCTAGGGAAAATCATAGTTACCAATGAATATTAACAGTGTTTAGACACAAATAATACACAACCTCTTAAAGTGTCAATGCAACCTCTGTAACAGAACCCTCGGCCACTCCATTCACTATGGGATCCATGTCCATCAATGTTTTGCTTTGTCATGTCCTTCCACCAGCTCCCATGTCTCGGTGAAGCTTTCACATTGCTTATTGTACTGTTGGAACAATATAATAGAGGGATTTTAAAGGGTGAAATTTATGAGAGAATTTCCCATGTAGCCCTTTGGAACAAATGGGGGATTTATCAAAATCCTATGCGATAACTTGGTCCACTGAAATTTTGGCACCTCGTGGATGTCCAGATTCTGAATAACTGTTTTGGCGAAATCCATGTTTATTTTGTATGTAAGAATCAACAAGCCATGGCATTGTAAATGTCATTTTACAATATATTTTAGAATTGTGCCCTAGAAATGTTCTGCTCTTCACTTCTCTCTCGTGCATACCAATTAGTATCAACCTAAGGATTGGATCTCTGACCAAGTAACGTAAATGACTAGACTGACTAGTGGTGTGCTTTGTTTGAGCCCCTAGCCCAACCAAAAATTTAGCCTGACCAAATTGAGGGCACACTGCCAACTATGTCGTAACTTGTTGGTGTCTGGATTATAACCATTGTACTCAAAATTTTGACAAAACTGCTAGGCGTTCGTTAGATTTGCATCGAACCGATAGAAAACACATTTGGCAACTCAGGACTGGCTAGGGATTAGTCCGGTTCGGTTCAATTTTCATTTTTTTTTTGAAACAAAGAGTTGTATTACTTAAAACGATAAACTGTTTTTACAATCTTGCAAGACAAGTTCGGCCACACATGCCAGAACCTGACCTTGCATTACACCTCCACACAACTCTCTATGCCCCAACTGGGCAAGGTTATGAGCAACCCCATTAACCTTTCTACTAACATGCACTAAACTGATCAATCCGTCCTCTGGTTTTAGCAAATGGAATTCCTTTGCTATGATACTCGTCGACGATCTATCCGTTGCACCAGGATAGAAAACCTTTAACAGAGAATTACAATCTGTTTCAAACAGTAAATTCCCATGAGTGAAAGTAACAGTAACTTTGAGGCTTTGCAGACATGCAATGGCTTTAGCCATTTTTACAGATGGCAATGGGTACCCGCAACCCGCTTACCCTGCGGGTTTTTATCCATTAGGGTAAAGGTATGGTAATAAAGTTATATCCACGGGTAAGTAATTGAACAAAAATCTCTACCCATTGGGTATTGCGGGTGCGGGTATGTAATGAAAAATCTGCACCCGCATACCCACCCACCCGACATCTTAGTAGATGACATGTGGGGCATTAGTATTATAGCATTTTTCTTAAAAATGTGAAATTCTGGAGTTGACGAGTGTTGTTATGTGACTGATTCTGATATGGCGTGTGACTGATTAGTAGATGACACGTGGTAAGCCGCCGGTGCCATCCGTAACCATTTTTGTTGTCTCACATTGAGAAATGTTGCTCCATGTGGAGAACACAACAAATCCATCATGTGCTCTTGCAACGGCACCCTAGGCCCCTGTTGAGTTTTCTTCCAAGAATGAGGCAACAAAATTAATTTTCGTCCTTCCTTGTTCTGGTCTGTTCCAGGATTGAACGGCTAGTGATTCATCACTGTTTTCATTGCTTGCTTTCATCACATATCCAGCTTTTTTTTCGCATTTTCTCTCAGCATTCAGGGTCCCGCTTTTAATTGCCTGCATAGAGTCAAAATAGTTATTGAGGAATCTAACTGAAAGAGTAACGCTTGCCTTTCCTGTGTCGAAACACACTATATAGCATTGACCAACACTTAATCACTTGATACCCAATAAATTAAAATTATACGGCAATTTACTCCTTTGATGGCTTACTTTCTTGGTAAATACTCTGCATCGCAGTCCGATGGGAGTCGATTCATCGGACCGATCGGTGGTTGTTGATCTGTAGACCATCGCACGGCCCTCACCTAGTCACCTGCAGGTTGCTTCCCATGTTCAAATAAAGAAACAGTCCCGTTAATCGCGACCATGCATGCCCATCGTGGACCCGAAATTAGTGATAGCTCCAAGCCGTGTTGCTTCTCTCCAAGATATCTTGACGGAAAACATTTGTTCAAAGCGCGTGTAAATTCCAGTGCCAACGAATTATATTGATCTTGACGGAAAACATTTCCTATTTGGATGGAAGCAATCTTGTAGTCGATCGAAGTCATATTGTGATAATTTTTTAAACAATATCCCTTACATAAGATACACACTTATGTTATGCTGAAGCAAAGCTTCATTGACCTGGAAGCAAGTTCTCAGAAACAAAATGTGCTTCATAAGGAAACAAAGTATACGAATATTTCTGCTAAATAAATACTTCCGTAATTCCTTCATATGTAAGCAAATTCTCATATATATGGAAAAAAAAATTGTATGTGTTTGAAACAAATTTTGATTGGATAGGAAGCAAGCTGACTGACATTGATAATAAAATGTGCTTGATCCAGAAGCAAAATATATGAGCATTTGTGTTAAACTGGATCAGCGAAACAAATTTTGTATTGTTTGAAGCAAACTTAGATTAACCTTGGAAACAATGCATGCTTCATAAGGTAACCGAGCAAAACTGATTAATTACTTTCGTTAAAATCTAGAATTGCTTTCCTTTTTTTAAATTGATAGAATTAGTTTCCAGAATGATAGCAATTAGTTTGCTAAAAATCAGAGAGATTGGAGGAAAAAGTCAAACCCACATAAGTAAACTGATTTTTATTTTGGAAACGGCCGGATGGGAGGGGCAGCATGTCCTTTCCTCAACCATCAATCACGCGGGCTTGCATCTGTGACGTCCAACATGCTTCTAATCGAACGGTGAGTTGTTAGTCCGATGGGAAGTTATAATCGGGTTCCGATTCCTAGCTGTGTCCTACTTTCTTTCTCGATTCCTGGCGTTCCGAACTCCCTCCAATGCATACTTTCTTGAGGAGAAGCGAGGGATGAGGCGGAGTTCCTGGGAATCTTGGCCTCGCTCGGGAAGGCTCGAACGATGAGACAATGAAGGAGCGACGCGGTGTATATATGAGGTAAAATAGCAAGATTGAGATCACCGTGATTAAGCTAGCGATTCGAGCTCCTTCGCATGCATCACTGTTGGCAGTACACACGCCGACGCATAATTTCTGTCCATCAAATTAACCGCGGGTATATGTAGTGGCAGCCTTTTTGCCCGCATCCGGGGAGGTGCTACGCGAGAAGAGGAAGGAGGTGTCATGACAGGAGAGAAGCTTCAACAGCCTGCCTCTTCCCCTTCTCTATTGATCGAGTCGAAAAAAAGAAATAGAGTTTTTTGGGGGTATTCATAAAAAATGCAGCCGGCCATGTCAGCAAATTAACCATAGCTCTCAGCCTGTCATGGAGTGACCACGGTTCATGATTTGCAAGTTTCATGAGAAATGCTTTAAATCGTGACAAAGTCATAGACCGTATTGGTGTTTTTTTACTCTTTAAGCATTTTCATAAGAGGTTCATCTGCTCAGTTTTGCAGTCTTGCATTGATTTGAGGCGAGAGGCTAAGAGCCTGCATAATGTACTCTGTAGGAAGTTAACTTAGAACTGATTTTGTTTTTAGCTTCTCGTGTAGCTTGAGGATCGGTAGTACAAAGTTAGATTTAACACGCTACTAGAGTCAACTGAACGGCTCGCACAACGTGATTATCAGGCTGGTAGCGACCCTTCACACTGTCCATGGTCTAAGTCGTCGAGGGAACGGCAAATTGGGAGACACCGGGAAAGAGCGGCTGAATAGAGTAGTTCAGGCCAACTCCTGAAATACAATACTCCCTCCGGTTCATATTACTTGTCATTAAAATGAATAAATCTAGACATGTTTTAGTACTAGATACATCCATTTTAACAATAAGTAATATGCATTAGAGGGAGTAGTACTGTCCCTCCAGTTAGTCAAGCAACAGAAGAGCGTTGGGATTTCCAGCAGGCTAAAAATAAGCTGAACTATTTGCTCTTGTCCCGTAACTACCACCTACAGCGTGTTTGGTTTAGGGAGATTAGAACTAGGGAATGGGATTAAAGAGGCACGAGACTTAACATCCTTTGTTTGGTTAGCAGACATGGGAGTTGAGGAAGGAAGGGGAAGGGGAGTTGAGGGAGGCAACTCCCGCTAATTGAGGCTGGGACTGGGAATTGAGCGAAAAAAAAGGGGGGGAGAGGATCGACAAGTTAATGCACAAGTTCACCGGTCAATACAAATCTATTACTACTCTTTTTTCTATTTTTATTTATTTATTTACATGTTCATTGATCGAGGCATAATATATGTGACTTTTCTCTACTGCAGATCATGAGCAAGAAACGTATGAAATCATGTAATCTTTGGCTTCCACTGCTACCGGCCGGCCGGATACATTAAAACTGCATCTCTGATCGTGTTTAATCAGTAGAACCGTTAACACCTATTCTTATGCTAAACTCACGTCACAAACAACAGCAATTAACTCCTGAAAAATCCCACTAGCGATTCTCATCCACACCAAACAAGGGAGTGGGACTAAAAAATTCAATTTCCCATATCTAATCCTTGTTCAAACTTCCACCATAAACTCTCATTCCTCTTCCCTGAGTTTGCCAAACACGCTGCTAGTGTCTTTCCCTATACCTCCCATCCCTAAACTTTGAACCTACGAGCCACTAAAATTTTCAAACATTATCCATTTGTGTGGTGCTTCTGTGATCTCGATATCAGGACATATGTGTACTCTTGTTGTTCAATTCAATCAGACCCGGAGTAGGGTTATTACACAAGGAGTGAGCTAGTAGTACTAAGGAAGTTATACGTAGTAGTTGCAAAGTCTGAACCACTCCACATCATTTATCTTCCTCGGCCTGGAAGGATGGTCACAACAAAATATAAACTCACCACAACTATCTCTGTCAGGCCTCAACCCAATGCCAACTTCAGAGGAACCTTGTCTTCTCTTCTTTTTTTCCGCTGAGATCTTGTCTTCTCCCTTAGAGAAAATGACGCAGAACTACCACATTTGAGACGATCTTGTTAAAAATCTATCACCTTTGGGTTTTTTGACACATAAAAACCACTTTTGGGGTATGTATGTGACAGAAAGCTCTAACTGGCCGTGTTTAGGCATCTAACAGCATTTCTGGCAGGTGGGGCCCGTTGTCAGTGTTGGCGTGGCACGCACATGACGGAGGGAGGCAACGGCCGTGAAGCGCGCGTCAAAGGGGGTCGTTAGGGCAGCCCGCTCCCTGTCGATTTCAACAGCTACCTCCAGTTCTGTTTCCCCACTCTTCCCTAGCCCGTCGTCGCTGTGTCGCCGCACCGCCGCCGCGTCTTCTCCCCTTCACCAACCGTTGTCGCCATAGTTTTGTGGAGCGATGGAGAAGAGTCGACGCACTACCCGACCTCGTCTGACGATGTGAATACTCTACACCTGTAGATCTCCTGCACCTGCCTTTTTTGATTTATAGTTGAATTAGATTTGGATTCAGGTGGTTCCTTGTCTAATTTCTGCCATGTTTCAACATGTTAGAGTATGAACAACACCTACGATTCAGATTTTTGCGGTTTAGCCGACGATGGGGAGGAGCATGTGCTCTGCAAGTGTGGATTTGTGGCTGCCAAGTTTGTAGCTTGGGGGGGGGGCTGTAACACTAGAAGGAGGTACCTAGCTTGTGAAGGGGCAGCAGGTATGTGAGCATTTCCTAATTAGTATAGATAGTCGGTGTTGGTAATCTCAGTATGTGTTAATTTATAGTCTTCCTTAAAAGATGTAGGAAGGAGAGAAGTGTTCATATGTGCATTGGGTTGATCCAGTGTGGCCAGATTCTGTGATGAAAGCAATGGGCAAGCTATGGGAGATGTTTGAAGAAGCTAAACAAGGCAGGGTGAATGATGCACTGGACAATATTGAGAAGAAGTTTGATTTTGAAGACCAAATTAAGAAGTTGAACCAAGATTTGAAGAAAGCTCAGGATAAAGTTGAAAAAGAAGTGAAAGAGAAGCAGGTGACTTTAGCCCTCAAGGCTAAAGCTGAACAAGCTCTCATGGCTGCAAGGGCTGAAATTCAGGAGAAAATGACCACTGAAGCAACAACTGTCAACATGCACAAATATTTGTTGGTGAAGGCAGAGAAAGAAAGGGACAAGTACATGGAGGAGAAGAGGAAGCTGCAGTCCATTGTATCAGATTTGTTGAAGGAGAAAGAGGGCTACAGGGTCAAGTTCAAGAAGATAAAGGAGATTGTTGAGATGTAGTTTTATTATGATGTGAGCAATGGTTTAATTATGCTTTGAACAATGGTTTTATTATGATGTGAGCAATGGTTTAATTATGCTTTGAACAATGATTTTATAATGATGTGAGCTGTAATATGTAGTGAACAATGGAAATTATCTGAATTATGAGCTTGTTGTGAACAATCTTTGTTGTGGAAATTATCTGAATTATGAGCTTGTTGTGAACTTTTCTTTGTTGTTGAAATTATCTGTGAACAATGGTATCTTTGTTGTTAAAATTATCTGTGAACAATGGAAATTATCTTTGTTATTGAAATTATATGTGAACAATGAAAATTGTGTAGGTAGTATCATTCATTTAGAAGGGCAGATAAAATTACTGGCAGCAAAACAACACTCACTTGCTCATTTTCTCCAAAATACCAGTACATAGTCTCATTCACTTAAACAAAGAGGAATATTCAACATACATCTAGAGGTCCAACAGTTTGCACAACAAACACTTAAAATTAGAGGTTCACCAGGTAGCAGAATGACAACAGATGCATTTGCCATAGCAATCACACATTTCCCCCATCTAGAGGTCCAACATGTGTATCTCTCCTAGCAGATGCATTTGCCCCAGCATTTAAATAGGACATGAAGCCTCTTTCTTTCCTAGGTGCAACAAAAGATGATCTTGCTGTAGGAGTTGATGATCTTGGTGGCCTTGGAGCTGGTTGAGCTTGGGTAGGTGCAACACTGCATGATCTTGGTGGCCTTGGAGCTGGTTGAGCTTGGGGAGGTGCAACACTGGAAGTTCTTGGTGGCCTTGGAGCTGGTTGATCTTGGGGAGGTGTAGCACCTGAAAAAGATGCTCCATCTGGCTTTGTCCTGTTTGCCTGTTAGGAAGCATAGTTTAATCAGCAGAAAAGTTTCTACAGGTGTTATGAAGCATAGTTTAATCACTGGTAGTTTCTTTACCTTGTGATTGTTTTTCCTTAATGCAAGATCTGGTCTGAGAGGCTGTGAGCAGCTTGTATATTTGTGTCCTTGCAGTTTGCAGTTACTGCAGGTGATAGTGGCCATCCTGGAAGATTCTTTTGGCTTTGGCACCTCAAATTTGTCGTTTCTTTTTTTTGCCTTCTTCCCTTCTGGTGATCTTTAAAACCAGGTGACATGATGTCTTCAGTGTCAGTTTTGGTCCATCCATGTTGCTGTCGCATGGGATAGAATACAGGCTTGTAGCATTTGAAGAAAAAAGGTTTCTTGTAGAATTCAGACACATAATCTTCTGGATATTCACCAGCTTTGTATATGGCACTAACAACATGATTGCATGGCAATCCAGATAGATCCCACTTCCTACAAGAACAACTTCTTTTTATCAGATTCAACTCATAAGTGTGATCTCCACTTTGCACCTGCCACATTCCATCATCTGCCCTTTTTGACACACAATTCCTAGCAAATTTCTTGTTCAATTCTAGTTTTTCTGCATAAAAGGGTGTGATCTCCCATGATGCTTTCTGTCCTCCTTCCCTCTTTTCATCAAACCTAACCATCTGTTTGTCATAAATCCCTACAAGCATTGTCACAATGGGTTTGTTTCTCTCATCTAGAATATATCTGTTGAATACTTCACTCAAATTGTTGTTGACCAGATCTGTCTTGCAGTTTGTATCAAAGGCCCACCTTGCCCATGTGTTCACAGTAATTTTGGACAACCACTGCCAAGCAAGCTCACATTGCTTCTTCATTTCTTCCATTGCACTATCAAAACCATGTTTGGTGTAAGAATAAGCAGCATTTTCCATGCATTTCTTCAAATCGTCTCCTCTGAAGCCTGCTGTCTGAAAGTTGGCATAAATATGCCTAAGACAGAATCTGTGGGGAGAGTTTAGGAACACATTTGAGACAGCTTTGATTAGCCCCTTCTGTCTGTTAGACATTATTGTGTAGTGGCCAAACTGTCCTTCTTCTCCACCTAGGGCTTCCTTCAATTGTTCCTCTTTGGTTGCTTCTTTGCTCTGCTTTTTCTCCCATTTGGCAGCACAAATGGTAGAGGCTCAAATCCATCATCCTCTTCTTCTCCTCCCAGGAAACCTAACCGCTCATCATCTTCTGGATCGGAAGGAGCCCAGTCTTCCTTTCCTGGTAATTCATCTTCACAATGTGACCTTGTAGTAGGGCCCCTCCTCCTCACTCTTTTCTTCACTTGTTGCTCTATAAAAATATCCTCTGGCTCTGTCTCATCCTCATACAGTTGCTCATCAGCCTTCCTCTTCATCTTAGCTGCTATTCTTTTCTTACTCTCCTCTATTTCCTTCCTCCTCATCTCCTCTAACTGAACTAGGTCAACCTGGCATGGATACATCCAACTGTCACTGCCATTAGATGCTTCTCCCTCATCTTCTTCTTCATCTCCCTCATCTTCATCTTCTGACATCCAATTGTCAGCATTATGTGTGCACAAAGGCTGAAGTACACACTGTTTTGGGTCTCAATGAGGTTATGACCATGCTCTTCCTCCTCTAAATCACATGACATGTGACTTGGATAAGATTTTGCATATAATTTTTCTGCCTCCTTGGACTTCACAGGAGACACAATAATTGCTTGTTTACTCTTGTCTCTCATCACAGTTAAAACCAGTTTTTAGACCTTTCATACTTCCTGACCATCTCTTCCACCTTATAGTTGCTATCCACAATTTCTAGTCCATTCAGTCCCTCCCCTTCTGATTTTACATAGTACATTGAATCAGAAAGACCATAACCTTCCTTCTCCATCAGTGACAACAAATTCAAAAACCTAATATCTGATCTTAGAATTTTTGTTTGCACAAATTTAGCACCATCAAATTGAATGTAAAGATCCCAAATCTATGAATGTGGCCTAAAACAAAGATAAGAGAATGTGCAACCATCAAATTATTTTCTACTGCTAAATCACACTAAATCACACACAAATCATAACTGTTCAATCCCCAAATTCAGAAAAGAGAAAAATGAACCTTACCCGCCGTCGGAGACATAGTGGCTGAGCGGGTCCTCGCTTAGCTGGCTCGCCGTAGCCAGCTGCAGCTGCGCTGAAGAAGATTCCGGCTGAGCTGAAGAAGCTTCCTGCTCCGGCGGCGGCGCGGCGTCCTAGTCCGGCCCCGGCGCGAGATCCATCGACTCGCGGTCTTCATCAGAGTCCAAATCGATGGACCCCATATTGAATCCAGGCTCGAAGAGCACCTGCCGCACGAAACGACCGCCGCCGCCTCCACTTGGACCCCCTCCGTCGCCGTCCTCTGTCCCGTCGCCACTCGCCATTGCTGTTCGAGGAGATGTTCGAGCGGCAAACTAACTGAAACAGCTGACCGCGAGGAGACAGTGGTTACCCTAACGACCCCCTTTGACGCGCGCTTCACGGCCGTTGCCTCCCTCCGTCATGTGCATGCCACGCTAGCACTAACAATGGGCCCCACCTGCAAAAAATGTTGTTAGATGCCTAAACACGGCCAGTTAGAGCTTTCTGTCACACACATACCCCAAAAGTGGTTTTTATGTGTCAAAAACCCAAAGGTGGTAGATATTTAACAAGATCGTCTCAAATGTGGTAGTTTTGCGTCATTTTCTCTCTCCCTTGGCAATCCAGAACTTAGGTAATTTTTATTATCTCTCTGATATTGACAATAACAAAATATAAATATTGCAATCATATTCACAATGTAAGGCCAAATTGAGTCAGAATGAGACATTGTGCATATGACTGCAAATGGCACAAATCCATCCTCTAATAGTGGATTAGTACATCACATACAAATACAGCTCTAACCTAGTAAATGATCACAGCCTGTGTGTGACCAAAAGTAATAAAGCAAACAAGAAGTACTTCATGCAAACCGCAGAAGGGCTCCACCTCTTCGCAATAAACATATTCACAACCGGGAAGTAGACTCACTGGTTCATAAAAGATGCAACCTCCCATAGCGAACGTCAACGGTTGAAATCTTAGCACGTTTTGAGTTGAAAGAATGTTACTATGGTCCTTAGCACGTTTTGAGTTGAAAGAATGTTACTATGGTCATCTCAGTGGCACTGGCACCACCAGAGGCATGGTGGATATCAACTGAAGTTTGCCCAGCTGCAGAGATGGAGCGTGCGAAGCAGGATGTATAATATTTTCAATTCGTACATACACAGCTACTCAGCTCAAATTTCAACTAATTAGGAGATATGGTCGGTGTATAAAAGAGACAAGCAGAGAGATTGTATTATTGATTGATACTAGATGTAGCCGATGTGCTGACGGTCACTTAGAATATCTTCAGTCCGGATGGCTAACAGCATACTAGCCGAATACAGAATGTTTAGGTTTACTATATTTTATATTTTTTGCTGGTTGATTCATGTGTCAACCTTGAGTGATCCTTGAATTTGTAATAACTTGGGTGGATGATGAAGTATTAACGAAAGGATGTGCATCGACTGATGTGAAGGCTGGGGTCTTACTCCCCTTTTCCAAAAAAAAAGACAGATTGTATTATTTAAAATCATACACTTTTTGTGTATAAGTATTTTGGTGGCACCATGTTCTATAGAAAGAGTAGATGATTTCGTCTGTTTTTTTGTTTGACCAGCTCGAGATATACATTTCTTACCACTAGATTCTCAAGGAAGTGCAAGTGGTACCAATAGAGTTTAAAAAGTCAATTCAGCACTTCAGCTTAGGGAGCTTTGTTTTTCAATTCAAACAGTTCATTTTCAAATCTAAAAATTTATGAAAAATTGCACAAGTACATATACACATGTCTAGTATGTGCATGCTAATATTCATCGACATATCTTTCAGGTACGATCTACACAAAAAAGATAAATGCAGGGAGAAAAATCAAGTACTTTTGTACCATTTTAAAGCCAAAATTATGTCACTTTTGTGTACCCAAAAATTGCATGTGTTATTTAACAAAAAACAAAGTATAGATCTGTTGAACAGATGTCTACATGCCTGTGAAAAAACTAAAGAGTTTTTTTAAAATTACCAGGCACACCGAAGCCAGAGAGCCAAAACTCTGCAATCCAATCAAGTTGGTATGTTTGTGTTGTTCTTTGTCCCCTTTGATATTTTGGTAAGCTTTGCCACTATTGGCTTATTGGTCTCATGGACAATCCTTAAAACTTTTTTGCTGTGAGGTATTTTCCGAAGTTTATTTGCACCTACTTTTTCTACATACACATGAATCATAATTCATATTTTTCAACAAATATCCTTAAAATACCCGTAAGTCTATTGGCATGCTTATCTATATAAGGAACAGAACTTGAGAATCACATAGCAATGTTCCTTACAATGATAACATTGTAATTGTAACAACCATTTTTAGATCATACAAGCAAATGGACCGGCAAAGTTTGCTACATATGTGTTGACGAAAAATGTCCCTCCAGATGGTGTGAACAACAAGGAGCCTTTAGATTTTCTAGAAGTGGGAATTTCACCGGACTATATGCTTTCTCCCTCACATTGCAAGCCAACATCTTTTAGGACATCTCTCAACCCTAACCTTGAATCGATGAGCGGCGAAGTAGACTCACTGGTTCATATGCAACCTCCCATAGCGAACCTCAATAGTTGAAATCTTAGCACGTTTTGAGTAGAAGGAATGTTACTATGGTCAGCTCAGTGGCACTGGCACCACGTCGGAAGGCGACGATCAGAGGCATGGTGGTTATCAACTGAAGTTTTCCCAGCCGCAAGATGGAGCGTACGAAATACACCGGGAAAGAGAGGCTACATAGAGTAGTTCAGGCCAACTCCTGAAATACAATACTATTGTCCCTCTAGTTAGTCAAGCAACAGAAGAGCTATGGGACTTCGAGCAGGTTGAAAATAAACTGAACTATTTGCTCTTGTCCCGGAACTACCACCTAGTGTCTTTCCTTATACCTCCCAGCCCTAAACTTTGGACCGACGACGGGCCACTAATATTTTCACACAACTCCCCATTTGTGTGGTGCTTCCGTGATCTCGATATCAGAACATATGTGTACTCAATCAGACCCGGAGTAGGGTTATTACACAAGGAGTGAGCTAGTAGTAGGTAAGGAAGTTATACGTAGTAGTTGCAAAGTCTCAACCACTCCACATCATTTATCTTCCTCAGCCTGAAAGGACGGTCACAACAAAATATAAACTCCCCACAGCTGCCTCTGTCAGGCCTCAACCCAATGCCAACTTCAGAGCAACCTTGTCTTCTCTTCTTATTTTTACGCTGAGATCTTGTCTTGTCCCTCGGCAATCCAGAACTTACGTAATTTTTTATTATCTTCATGATATTGATAATAGCAAAATATAAATGTTGCAATCATACTCACAATGTAAGGCCAATTGAGTCAGAATGAGACATTGTGCATATGACTGCAAAACAAATAATGGCACAAATTCATCCTCCAACAGTGGATTACTACATCACATACAAATACAGCTCTAACCTAGTAAATGATCACAGCCTGTGTGTGACCAAAAGTAATAAAGCAAACAAGAAGTACTTCATGCAAGCCGCAGAAGGAAAGTAGACTCAATGGTTCATAAAAAAGGCAACCTCCCATAGCAAACCTCAACAGTTGAAATCTTAGCACGTTTTCAGTGGAAGGAATGTTACTATGGTCAGCTCAGTGGAACTGGCACCACGTCGGAAGGCAACGATCAGAGGCATGGTGGTTATCAACTGAAGTTTGCCCAGCTGCCAGATCAAAGGTACGAAGCAGGATGTTTAATATTTTTAAACTTTAATTAATCCATACATACCCATCTACTCAACTCGAATTTCAACTAATTTGGAGATATAATCCGTGCATAATAGGAGAAAAGCAGATTGTATTATTTAAAATCATACACTTTTTCTACATAAGTATTTTGGTGGTACCATGTTCTACAGAAAGAGCAGGTGATTTAGTCTGATTTTTTGTTCGACTGGCTCGAGATATATATTTCTTGCCACTAGATTCTCAAGGAAGTGCAAGTGGTACCAATAGAGTTTAAAAAGTTATTTCAGCACTTCAGCTCAGGGAGCTTTGTTTTTCAATTCAAACAGTTCATTTTCAAATCTAAAAATTTATGAAAAATTGCACAAGTACATATACACATGTCTAGTATGTGCATGCTAATATTCATCTACATATCTTTCAGGTACTATCTACACACAAAAAAAGACAAATGCAGGGAGCAAAATCAAGTACTTTTGTACCTTTTTAAAGCCAAAATTATGTCACTTTTGTGTACCCCAAAATTGCATGTGTTATTTAACAAAAAACAAAGTATAGACCTGTTAAATAGATATGTACATGCCTGTGAAAAAACTAAAGAGTTTTTTTAAAATTACCAGGCACACCGAAGACAGAGAGCCAAAACTCTGCAATCCAATCAAGTTGGTATGTTTGTGTTGTTCTTTGTCCCCTTTGATATTTTGGTAAGCTTTGCCACTATTGGCTTATTGGTCTCATGTACAATCCATAAAACTTTTTTGCTATGAGATATTTTCTGAAGTTTGTTTGCTCCTACTTTTTCTACATACACATGAATCATAATTCACATTTTTTCAACAAATATCCTTAATACTCGTGAGTCTATTGGCATGGTTATCTATATAACGAACAGAACTTGAGCATCACATAGAAATGTTCCTTACAATGATAAACAACCATTTTTAGATCGTACAAGAAAATGGACCGGGAAAGTTTGCTACATATGTGTTGACGAAAAATGTCCCTCGAGATGGTGTGAACAACAAGGTGCCTTTAGATTTTCTAGAAGTGGAAATTTCACTGTACTATATGCTTTCTCCCTCACATTCCAAGCCAACATCTTTTCGGACATCTCTCGACCCTAACCTTGAATCGATGAGCGGCGAAACTATTACACTCACATATCATGTTTGTGGTGCTTCCATCTGGATATGAAGACATCAGTGGACTCCCTTTAATCGAATTGAACAATATTGAAGTGGAGCAATGCATATATAATAGCTAGAAAGTAGTGGAAGTGTAGTTAAGCTATATGTGAAGTCCCAAGCACTCGACAACATTTATATTCGAACGGCCGAAATACCGCAAGAAATTATTCACTTTTAGTCTAATATTTATTTTCAAGAGACCGTTTAATGGCTTGTCTAAGGGTAATGGCTTGTCTGAGGGTTCTGGCGCGCAGTATCACCCACCCTCATCAATTCGGACAGCCGTGATGTGGTGATTATATATAACGTTTTGAGTGGTTGAGAACGCACACAGTACACTGTGCCTAGCATTCACTACTATCTTCTATATAGCTCTGCTTCGACTTTGTTTCATGTAAAGAACAAGAGGCCATGGATGTTTTCTAAACGCGGTGAGCAAGACACTTAGCTTTTCCTACATCTTAGAAAGTGACATCCCTATATATTGGAAAATGAGTGAAAAAAGTTACATTCTTTTAGCAGAGAGTGCCTTTTACTAAATTATTTGTTGAGCTTAGGTCTCAGCTAGGACTGGGAGGCATTAGGAAAGGCAGCAGTCCTTACAGTTTGACCCATTGTTGCTTCAAGTTCAAGCATAGGGCTAAATTAAACTATATGCCTACATGAGTTGTGTACTACTTGATAGTGGACATAATTTGGGACAGATGTGCTTCTTTGTTTTGATAAGGTCATTCCCACCGATCATTTCTTCTCCTTACAAGGTCTGGTTATGTTTTTTTGTGTCCGTTTTATTTTTCGTATCCATTACACAAAACGGGAACTTGTTCGTAGAACTTATATATTGTGCTCCGAGAAAACAAAAAAATTGTAACTGCTTCTTAATTATGTGCTATTGTTATCAAGACTCCAAAGATTATGTTGCCTATAGTTTGTTGAGTTTGTTGCCAAATTTTTTGATACTGATCTTTGTGCATGCTTTTGTTGAAAAGGAAGACACGTTGGGCAATGTATGAATGATGACAGTTGACCTGTTGATCCTGAATGTTGCAAAACGTTTAGCCTCTTAAGGAATTAGCAGTGTACGTAATATTGATTTATATGTTAATGCATCAGTTCAAAAAAAATATTACGACATTTTAGCATTTTGTCACTCATCTAAGACAATGTACTCCCTCCATTTAGAAATATAAGATGTTTTAGGTTTGTAAATGAGATATATCTAGACACCTTTTAGTGTATAGGTTCAGAACATATACACTAAAAGGTGTCTAGATACATCTCATTCACAAACCCTAACATATACACTAAAAGGTGTTTAGATACATCTTATTCACAAATCTAAAACATCTTATATTTCCAAACGGAGGGAGTAGTTCCAAATCTCATCAAAATTCAATGTTTTATAACTCAGTTTTTTCATATTGTTTTACATGTGAGCAAAGCGTACCATGCCTATCTAGTGTGGTCTAATCTATCATATTTACTTGAGCCGTTTGATTGTCTTAATGAGGAGCATGGAAAATATTCGGGGAACATAATCATATTAGCATCTTCAGTGTCATGTATCTGTGCATAGCAGTACGTGTTCAGTGTCTTCCACAACAGGAATCATTCTGAATGTTAGGTTAAGGCATGACAGTTCTGGTACAATATGGAACACTATAAACTGTATCTACGAGTGTGGCAGAGCAAAGGATCTGTTTTATCTTGTTATATGGTGCATAAACATAATCCAGAGTCAGGTCAATTTCATACAGAAAGGACGTTCATGTATGTGGCAATTGAACAAAAGAGTTAAGACATTGTGAAAACTCTTGGTGATAAAAAAGCAATCACCATGAAGTGCATAGCCTGGATCAAAAGCAATCTGGAAAAGGAACTGTCTATTTCTTTCTTTCTTTTTTTCATCCGGTGCAAGAAATTCTATGAAATGCTGTAATCACAATACAAGCCCAACTGAGGTTTACAAAACAGGCATGTATACAAGGTAGCACAACAGCGCGAACAAATAGAGGGTGGCACCAATCCATCCTCAAAGCAGCAGACTACTAGCTCACGCACAAATGAAGCTCTAGACCAGTAACAAAGCACAGCTTCCTGTGCCTGAAGTGCATTACAGAAAGAAAAAAAGCAAGAACTAATGTATGCAGATCGCGGACGGGCTCCACCCCTCCACAATGAATAGCTTCGCCACCGGGAAGCAGACTCTTCGACGTATAAAAATGCAACGAACAAATCCATGTATTGTATCACAATCAGCAATTGACCTGCGAAGGTAAATCAACACACCAAATTCAGTACCACCATGATTACCAAAAGAACAATTTGGATGAGGAAATTTAATATAATAACTGGATCCACATGGGATTAGTCACTGCTTCATAAGGGTCTGACTAAGATGGCTCAGAAAACTGAAGCACTACTCTTCCGGGTTATGATTGATGTAGATAGAAACACCGCTATAAATCATTACATGTGGATACATTAACTGTATGACAGTGCTCCAACCTGACTAGGATGAAGCACAAGACATAATAGTATCAAATCATTTCACTTGCATAGTAGTACCAGAGAATCACATAAGAGCTTCAACTAGAAGTAGGCAATCCAAGGGACTACCAGCCTTTTCCTTGAGGAAAATGAAGATTATGCTAGAAACTTGAAATGGATTTTATCTTGCTTTGAAAACCAATTATAGTAAAAGAGATCTGTTGACTATAAATGTGGAAGATTCTCAAATCAGAAAGTTTGCACAGATTTTTTGTTGCAAACTTGGGGAATTTCCCTTTAAATATTTGGGAGTACCTTTACACTTTGCTGAACTGAGGAAGGAAGACCTCCAACCCATTATTGATAGCATTATTAAAAGTGGATGGGTGGAAAGGGTCCTATGCAGCAAGACTAGAGCTTTTGAAAGCATGCCTTGCTAGCATACCCATGTATCTAATGCCGATCATAAAATTTCCTAAATGGGCAATTAATACAACAAATTCTCAAATGAGTCATTTTCTCTGGGCTAATTTGGATAATAAACACAAGTATCATCTAACCACATGGGATTTGGTTTGTCACAAAAAAGAGTATGGGGGCCTTGGTGTCCATGATCTTAGAGATTTCAATCTGTGCTTGCTTGCTAGCTGGGTCAAACGGTATAATATGGCGGATCATAAGATCTGGAAGCAAATAGTAGATTACAAATATGATACTACTAGTCCCAATGGACTACTGCCAAGAATGCTGCTCCTTTCTGGAAGAGCATTGTTTGGGCAGTGAATGCAGCTAGAATTGGCTACAGGTGGAATGTGAGTAATGGGAGAAGAGTGAAGGACACTTGGTTCTGCCATTGTAGCTTGGCTACGCTTTTCTGGGACTTATATTTTATTGCAAATGAGAAAAGTTGTACCATGGCTGGTGTTTTGTGTGCTAGAATGACAGAAATTGCACTGTGATGAAATTCGCTTGTTAGGATCTTTCCTGGGACAGTTTGCTGCCTAGTGTTGCCTTTCTTTTGTTTCAGATTTCAGACTTATCCTGTCACTCTGTTGATTTCATGAAAATGGAATTGTGGGGGACCGCTATTTTTCTAAAAAAAAATCCAAGGGACTAAGTTTGTATGCCTAGACTTCAATTAACATATATCCAGATGAGACCTGAAATTTCTCGATACAAATGGCGCCTAAACTTATTTTTGAAATGATATCAGGGAGATTTTATTTTAAAGACCTTCAGCCTACGGTAAATTACCCCGTAAGCAGAGACCATCAGAAACTAAAGGATGTATAGCCCTGTATAGGCTCCAGAATATACTAACCCTGTAAAGCAGAAACCACATTTTTTTCATGTTCGGATCTAATAACTTGATGATATGGCACAACATCCCCATTAAATTCTACACAAGTTACAGTGATCCCATAGCTTAATTTTATAGTCAAGCATCTCACCTACCATGCTCTCTGGAATTGTATATATATTCAATATTTTCAGCATTTAATTTACAGAATCATCCAGACCAATCAGTGCAAGAAATTGGACTGCAATAAATAGTCAACAGAGTCCAATTCATACGTTGTGAAGGTGTATTTCTCTAAACAGGTATTTAAACTCTACTTTTGAGAGAGATACAATATATTTTCTACCTATAAAACAACGGAACTAATGAAAAATCATTCAACTGTATATCCGTGTTGAAAGAACTACATGGGTCCAGAAAAAACTTGCGTACTGCAAAACTCGAAAGAAAACGCTAACTCTGTGGCAGCATATATTGATCCAGAAAGAAAAACACGGATTCAGAACTGCATGTTCATCTTTGATACAATTATATCAAAGCAGCCTGCAATAATCAGGACAGAAAGTAAACACATCTAACACCCTAAAGCCAATTCAAACTTCTCATGCACATATGAAAAGAAGTTCTTATGAATATCAATATAACCAGTACAAAGAAGAGAAGCACATGGCAACTGCACTCACCTAAAAGAGAAAATTGATGTCGGTAGGATGGTAACGATGCCCCAGAATTTAATGTGTTGGGGCAACTTCATGCATCCTATATATGCTCCAGTGCGGTATGGAATTGTGGAACTCTCCTCCTAAATAATGGCTCGAGACGAAAAGATGGAACACCACGCAGCCACCGTTTAATGTCATACATCTCATTCCAGGCTTGCACAATTTCGTCAATGTTGAAGCCCAAACCTATGAGGCAAACAAGATCATCTTAGAAACGAGTGCTCCAATGTATTTGAGCATTCAGTGGTATTTTGGAAACATAAGAGATTCAGCAAAATAAACACTTTTTTCAGAAAAAGCAAAAAACACAGTAAATTACACAATTAAAGAGCATATTTTCACAAAATTAATGACATTAGAGACATTGTGAACTCAGCATTTCACACAAAAATGACTAGTACGACCAGCTTTCTGTACACAAGTTTCTTCAGAGATTATTCAAAAATAATAACAGTTGCAATGATACTAGGTGAACTTCCCTAATAATAAAGTTTCAGCGATTAGTTGTAGATTGATCAAGGGGATAGTCAACATCACAATTTTTATATTTCATGCAATTTTAATTTTCTCCAATAAAATAAACAGTATATTGCCCTCAGGCTCGGGAGTCAGTAGATAAGAACACAGTGAACTAGTAGAGAATAAACAAGTAGAGTAATATTTTTCTTACCGTCTTGGGCAGTTTCATTTGCACAGTGGTTTTTCACCAACACAGCAATGTTTGTAGCTGAAGATCCACCAAGTTTAAACTTTTCGATTGCTGCCATCAGACAATCCTCCCACATTGGAAGTCCTAATTTGAACTCCACAACTGAGCGCTCATAAAGTAGCATACCCCACAAAATATTAATCTGAGACCTCATATTGGAAGCCCGTTCAGCAGCGTCATCCATGGATACATCTTTGATATACTCCTCCATGCCCATCTTCTCTAGCACAGCATTTTCTTGGCTAGGTTTGGATCGGTTCTTGAGGCGCTGTTCTTCTATTTCCTCCCACATTTCTGTACCCTTCTCCATGTTATCCTCAGCTCTGTTGAAGAGCTCCAAGACTTCAGAGGAAGGCCATGTGTCCAGGTCTGCGTTGGTACCGACTGCATAATACCATGAGAGCTTTGCCTGCTCAAACTGCTGGTGTGCAAGTGCAAGGAAACCTTCAAAAAAGTCTGGCTTGGCCCTTACAGCTTCTTCGTATGTCTTCCCAGCCTTATTGTACTCTTCCTTTGCCCACTCGTACGCTTCCTTCACTTGCTCAAGCACCAATTCCTTTGGAGAGTCTTCCGGTAAGAGCAGCCTCTTCCTAGCCCGAGACATATGAACATTACCCCACTGGAAAAACGCAAGCGCTGCCATCTCCTGGAAGTTCCCCTCGGCAAGATGAAACACCTCCTGGGCTTCGTCGCTAGTAATCGTGTCCTCAATGGCCTCAGTGTACAGCTTCATACTGACCTCGTGGAGGTCCAGGTACTCATCGGAGCTGACCCCTACATGGTTCTTGAAAAGGCGAGCAAACTGCACGATCCAGTCATCGACACAAGCCACCGTGCTCCTGTCCTCGTCCTGCCTGTTGTTGCTTCTGATGCTTCCGTTATCCGAAGTGTTGTTCACGAGCGAGCCGCTGTTGGCGTCCTCAAGGTAAGGCTCATGCTCCGGGTTAGCCTCGGTGACATACAGCCGGAGCGAGCTCCCCTTCTCGACCAAATCCTCGGCCCATTTGAGCTCATCCTGGTTGGTGATGGTGACAAGGTCGCCCTCCCTGTCCTTGTACTTGACGAGAACCGCCTTGAGGCCAGGGAACTTGCCGCGGACAGCCTCCCGCAGCTGCGCCATGCCGCAGCTGGCGGGCACCTGCGCCCACCGGATGTCCTCGCCGAACACGAGCTTCACCTGCCTGGGCGGCTCCTCGGCCTCCTTCACGGGCTCGGCCGCCTTCTCCTCCTCGTCCACCTCCACGGCATCCGCGGCAGCCTTGGCGGCGGCCTTGCGCCCCTTCTTCTTCCTGGGCTTCTGCTTGGGCGCCGCGGCGACCACCTCCTCAGGCGTGGGCATCACGGCCTTCTCATCCACCACAAACCCCTTCTCCACCATGGTCTTCCGCACCCTCTCCGCCACATCAATCGCCGTCAGGTTCCCAGGCTCCGCCGCCAGCACCTTATCCACATCCCTGGCGGCCAGGTCCAGCCTCCCCAGCGCCTCGAAGCAGCGCGCCCGCTTGAGCAGCGCCTTGCTGTACCTGGGCGCGGCGTCGAGGGCCAGGTTGCACTCGTTGATGGCGCGGTAGTGGTCGGGCGGGGACATCTGCATGTAGCAGGCGGCCAGGTTGCTGTGGAGGTACGCGGCGTCGGTGGCGGCGGCGGGGTGGGTGGCCGTGGAGGAGGGGAGCAGCTTGATGGCCTTCTCGTAGTTGAGGAGGGCCCGCTCGTAGTCCCGGCGCTGGAAGAGCTTGTTCCCCTCCTCCCGCAGCTCCTGCGCCATCTCCGCGAAGACCGTCTCGTCGCCGTCGAGGACTTTGGAGCCCGAGCGGTCCAGGGAGGACGGCTTGTGGTCGGCCCCGGAGGCGGCGGCCCTCTTCTTCTTCAGCGACGGCTTTCCCATCGGGGAATTGATGTCGCCTTAAATCCGCCGCCGGGAAAATAAATTCCCTCTTTTCGGTTGAATCGAAACCGCCGCCGCAATTAAGCCCGCCTCGGATCCTCCGACGGAGCAGGGACCTGGAGGTCGCGTGTGGCAAGTAGTACCCCCAGGGGCGAAAGGAATCCGGGGAGGCAGGGGAGGAGGAGGAGACGAAGAGGGAAAGGAAACTCGGCAAGTCAAAGCAGCTTGTGACGACGGCAACGGGTAGGAGGACGGCAGGTAACGGAATTTTCTCCGGGAGGCGTGTGTGTGTGTGTGTGTGTGTGGTGAGGATGGCGTGGAGCCAAATAAACGAACAAAACCTCTCGCTCGCTCGCTTGCCGCCGCCGCCGCGGAGTCTTGCCCCTTTCTCTAAGCAATCGGTCGGTGGTCGGAGGAGAAGAATATATTCTTCTTCTTCTTCCGGGTGCCGAAGAAAGACCAGATTTTTGCCCGTGTTGTGGGGATTAGGAAAGTGTTTAGCGCGTGGAGCTGGTGGAAATGACCGCGTCTACACGGCACCAGCGGCTCCGCGACCGTGCGAGTGGTGACAGCGAATGGAAATGGTTGGTGGGGCGTAATTACATGCCGAAACTGGTCTTCCCGCTTTGGGATTACCGCTAACGCGCCGCCACGGCCACGGCCACAGCGGGTGGGATTAGGTTAGGGTTTGGTTAGAACCCCGTCGTCGCTTTCGCTGTGGCCGGCCGGGGGAGAGACGTGGGCCGGCCGGGCGGGGCAGCCTGCCGGGACCGACCACGAGGTCCCGGACAACGCCGCCATGGGCCGTATGTGCCGGGTCCTTGTCTCGTTTCTTCGCTCTCGTCTAGTCCTCGTGGCTTCCCGCCACACGTTTCTCTTTCTTTGGTGATGAAACTTGTACCGTCAACGCGCGACCGTTAACCGTTGGGGGTGATCGACCGGTGCCGAGCCGATGTTGCGCCTGCCGAGAAAGAAAGAAAGAACACACAAACAGGTCGGCAGCGGCTACGTACTGCCTACTGGTCTGCTACTCAACCTGTCAATTTGTGCGCTAATAAGCAAGCTACCGTAGAGAGGACAATACTATATGTCTGCGCATAAACTTTAATTAACAACGCAGGCTTCCTAGTAAACACTACCTTCGAGTGATTTGTAATCCTGACCAATTTAAACAGTAAATCCCCGAATCACACAATGAAAATCGAAATAACCTGCTAGTATCATTATATGGGTGCACAATATTCTCACGGATTTTTTTTGGAGACCAGTTGCCACGCGAGACCGAAAAACCAAACCGTTTGATTCACACGAGTTCAACGGCAATGGCAATGGGAAGAAGGTCCGATGATTTGTCTCTTCTCAGACCCCGATATATAGCGTTTGCCTTTTTTTTTTCTAGAGAATCTTTTTGAACAACACAATCATGGGTTTCTGTGGCACGCAAAATTAACTGTTGTCGAGTTATACACAAGGCTACTATAATTAAATACCTATAAAAGATAAAAACAACTTCAAACCACGATATATGCTTGATTTGCTTCTTGGGAAAACAAAATGAACTTCCTTGTTTTTCCCCATACGGTTTTTTGTTAGGACTTTTCCTTCTTTTCTTCTTCTTCTTCATTTTATAAGTCAAATCTAAATTCCAAAAATTCTACTAGCATTATTACAGGTTCGTTCTGACTAAATTGCATGATCCCTTTTGAGGATTTTTAAGATCGCTTCAACCTTAGGTTAGTGCCACACGATGGCATCCAAATGCACGTTTGGCTGCGTGTAGGAGTCACACGGAATACAATACTATTACTCAATTCTTGTAAAAAAAACATTATTACTCAATTGATTTACCAATGCTTGGTTGCGTGCAGGAGCTCATGGGAATGGACAGGTAGACCGGTGCAAAGAACCGTTCACCTATACCGTGCAGATATGCAAACTCTGCAAAGCTAGGCTTGCAACATACACTCTTACATGTGAACTAAACTACATCAATTCTCTACTTACTATTCCTCACAGGGGCACACAAACAAAACAAAAACCATCTCTCAAGTCCTAGCTCACCCATTGTAGGCAACAGACGCCTAGACCTAGCAGAGGTTGCATCTAGCCACCTTATCCCCACAAAGCTAGACTTTGCATGTATGGTCAGAAGGTGAACTCACGCGGCCAACCGAAAGAGATTCCACTGTGTATGTTCAACTGGATGCCTCACATGCCAAAACACCCATGAGGGGATCCTGAACCTACCTTGTGTTCTCATCATTGGATAGGTTCTACAATGTATTATGTCATGCCACCCATGCTCTCACCCACGAATAGTAAGACTAGAATTGAGACATCGATCTCATGCTCGCTCCCACACACTATAAATATGAAGCACAGCAACACTAACAAACATATTAGTTCACCCTATACCTCATATGACCAGGTGGTCCCTGTCAAAGGACAGATATAAACTAATCATCAACCACTGAGCTAGCAAACAACCTACTCAAACGTGACCCAACTATGTACCCCTCAGCCCGTCACATCCCTGCCAATGAGAATATTATTTATCATTTAAATTATTTTAATTGTGGAATGGAGGTGAAGGCTACTTTTGTATAGTAGAAAAAATGTGTTCTTAGAGTCTGGGTTTTCATCACATGTCTACCAATTTATTTGCCATTAAGTTTCATACTTGGTTATTAAAAAAATTCACAGATAGACCATTGACTCCTTGGCATGAGGGGCAAAAAAAATATTGTCTGGCTAATCAGAATATAGTCTGTTTACAAAAAAGGGGCTAGAAATTTCTGACATGAGAGATCTTGATTTTGGAGAAGATTATTGATTTCAAATACAACACCCATAGCCATAACATTTTTCATATAAAGTAACTCTATTTCTCCTTGTGAGCATGTAAAGTAAGACTTTGTGGGATATCAATAGTTAGAACGTGATGGTAAGAGTAGTCCTTTTTCGGAAGATCACCGGCTCAGGAACTCTACATGGCTAAAGTTTGGGATGGGAAACAACTCCTCGATCTGGTTAGGGTTTCGTGGCGAAATCAATATAGACGAGCAATATGAAGAGATAACATCAAGGAATGGAAAGGGGCTGGATTTACTTGTAGATGTCGGATTTCAATGTTGTTTTGTGTCGGTTTATGTAACGTACAGGTTATTTGACCAAATATGCTAAATCCAAATTTCCAATTCTTGTAAGCTCATTTTAAAATTTCATATTCGCTTGTGGAAGGCTAACCTCACCTATGGACTGTGGTCCTAATCATGGGGCTAACATGCCCGAATGGCCCGTACAACTGAGGTCTAGTTTCCCTGGGCCGGATAACAGGCCGGCCTACTTGCATCCGGTGTTGTTACGACAGCTCGGCGCCTTTAATTCCTGTGACGTGCTGCGGCCAATCAGCGCGTGCCACGTCATGGTCACTACCATCGCCGACGTGTGGGTCCGGTACATCACCGCGAGGACATACATCCTTTCTCCAAAAAAAATCAGAACAAAGAAGTAGACCAAGGAAAAAAAATAAGAACACTGAACGGAAAGTCACCGGCGCCGCCGCGGAGCAGCAGCACAAGCAGGAGCGAGCCCCGGCGATCTCGGCGGCGCGAGGATGCACTCGTTCGGGCACCGCGCGAACGCGGTGGCGACGTTCGCGCTGACGATACTGGCCGCGATGTGCTTCGCCGCCTCCTTCTCCGACAGCTTCAACTCCCCCATCCCCACCGCATCCGTCAAGGTACCTTCTCCGTCCTCTCTGCCCTCCCCTGCGCTCGATCTCTGCCCGCCGAACCTAGGACCGCCTGCTGGTCGGTCTTTCTGTCGAGTAGTTCGCCCGGTATCCCCAGATTAGTCTGCTCTGCTCACTCGATCCGTCTGTTTGCCCTGTGCAGATCTTGAACATCAACTGGTTCCAGAAAGAGGCCAACGCCAACGACGAGGTGATCTCCTTACCAATTTTGGTTTGTGAAACCAACATGAGATTCCCCTTCAGTGGTGTGTGGCAAATTCTGACGGTACTTTGTTCCATGATCCCTTTTTTAGGTCAGCATGACGCTGAACATCTCGGCCGACCTTTCGTCTCTCTTCACGTGGAACACAAAACAGGTAATGTGCATTTCTGGGACACTGTCCCCTTTTCCGTAAATGTTCGCTGGTTTACCTCGTTGCAAAATCAAATTGAAGTGATGCCTATTCTAGAAAGTTTGTTTTACTAGCTTAAGGTTATAAGGTTCCTTAAAAAAAAGCTTGAGGTTATAAGGTAAAAGGTAGTACTATATCTTTTCCCAACAAGGAAACACGGTAAGATAGTGATAGAAGATTGAAGAGTTGAAGTTAGTTAATGACCACAGTGAAAATAGGCTGTACTGATAAGATGAAAACCAAAGGGGAGTCTGCAACAGCATTAGAAGTAGTATCTCTTAAGTGGGTGAAGTGCAATGAAAATTTGCATGTCTGTATTTATAGGTATGTCACATGTTGTAGATGATTTTGTGTCAGTGACAAGTAAAAGTATATTTCTTGCCCTGTAAAATTGGACTTATTGTTCTGAATCTACCATGCAACTGAAGTTCGAATTTCCCTGATATTTTTTATTTTGGGCTAAGTTTGAGAATTTTCTCATGCTTCTGATATGCTAAATCATTTAATGTTGCTTCTGTTGGATCGTTGTAGGTGTTTGTTTTTGTGGCTGCTGAATATGAGACTCCGCAAAATGCGTTGAATCAAGTAAGTTTATTGATTATTCTTGAATTGTAACGTTCGATTACAAATATGACACATGGTTTTATTCCCCCTGTATAAAAAAAATGAAATGTCGATAACTATTTTGAACATCACTCCTGTATTGGAAAGAGATTGTATACCATCGTACATTTGCATTGCAAATACGCCACATGATTTGACTCCTTCTGTATGAAAGATGAAATGTAGATCAACATTTTAAACATCACTCTGTATGGGATAGAGATCGTACAGTGACGTTCATTTCTATTTTATAATGAGATGCAACTAATTGATAGTGCCTTTAGGTAAGTCCTGCTGAAGAAAACCTACCCACCTATAATGAAGCCAGGATAATTCATTTCAGTGCTCACCTACCATGTTGTGTTGTCACCAGTAATGTCATATGATTGTGTGGGCCAGCACGTGTGCTTACATGAATGCAAATCTGCAGTGATGTGTAGTTAAGGCAAAAAGCTTCTGCTGGTCACAGTACTGTAACTCCATACAGCTGTCACATGTGGTTTGCAGCGTTGCAACTTAACTAGTTAACTTCCTTGTCTTCTGTTCAACATATAGTGCCAGCATAGGTAGAGGCTTTATATAATTTGATGGTTTTGGAAACTGAATTTAGCTAGCTGTATGGTTGCACTAAATCTTGTGGACTTGTTTATACAGTAGGTACGCTTCAAACTAATTAGTCCTTTTTTTTTTCGAGCAACCAACAGGAGCTCCTCCAAACTAGTAGTCTTCTTATGTTCATTTTCGAGCTTAGTTACCGCTAACCAGCCATTCATTGTACTACTAGCTGCCACCAATCCACAGAAATAAAAAATCAGTCAGATTCGGGCAAATTTAGCTCATTTACTATGCATGTTCGTCATTAATTCTGAGGCTTCATTTTGTAGCACTACTATATAGTATCATGATGGGCTAAATTGTCTGAACTCAGCCTCAGACCACTTGAACTCTCCTTAATGAAGACAATTATAGTGCTTTCAAGAAAGTTCTAAGTCCTGCTGAAGGAAACCTCTCCATTTATAATGAAACCAAGATAATTTTTTTCCAGTTCCTAGTGCCCACAAGTGCCATGTTGTGTTGTTGGGCATGGTTTTTAAGGCGCCCGCTTTAGGACGCCTAGGCGACACCTAGGCGTCAAGGCGCCCACCCTCCGCTTTGCAAAAACGACCGCTTTAGGCGCCCCCAGGTTGCCTTAAGACGCCTTAACGCCTTAAAAACAAATGCACTAGGCGTGACCCAGCCAAAAAAATCAAAACCAGGTGAAATAAGCTTGGTCAAAATCTTGATAAAGATAGTCTTGTAGATAAATATGAATGAACCCAATGTATAGTTACTCACATGATCCTGTGAGCTAGTATCTTCACTCACATAGGTAATGAATACTTGCAAATTACGATAACTGGGTAGTCATGACACAAAGCTTCCGCTGGCAACTGACCCACAGTTCCAGTCAATTGACATGTACTTGTGGCTTGCAGTAGTAGCAAATAACATCCCTGTTCTCCTCTTCATCATCTAGTGGGAGCATAGGTAGATACGTATATATATATTGGATGGTTTTGGAAGCTGAATTTAACTTGCTGCATGGATAGGTGGCTGCACTAAACTTGCTTTGTGTAATTGCACTAAGAATTTTTCATTCTGAGCCTAGTAATGGTAATCAGTCGGTACTGGTACTGGTTACTGGTCCACAAAAATTCAACGTCGGCGCTAGCCAAAATTGAGAACTGGTCGAATTCCATCGAAGTTTAGCTTAATGCTCATTTGTGATAATTATTTTTAAAAATCCAATATAAACTGTGTTGATATGCTGAACTTTCTATACTCAGCCTGAAACAACTTTTTTTTTTTGATGTGTAGCCTGAAATAACTTGATAACTCCCTGAATGAAGAATTATCATCGGTTTTATGTATGCTGCTGGTTGGCTTTTGGGTGCACCACTGATTTGACATTTGCTTCTGGGATTCTGAATTAGATTAACTAAAGTGCAAATAAACAACCGTGTTGGTATGAACTGTGAAGAAGATATTGTCCAAATTAGTTGAAATGTGTTTCATCCAAGCCAGGTGAAGTAAGCTGGTCAAAATCAACATCAATTATTGATAAAAATATACATTCATAGTTTGGCATCAACAAAACCAACATATTTGTGCGAGCATGTATGGCCTGCTGCTGTTGTTCTTTTCGCTTGATCAGAACTTTTGGTGTCTTAGTCTATTCTGTATATTCTGTAGTTATTGTGATAATATATCATTATCTGCTTGAAAAAAAGGCCTTTTATTTTACCTACTTCAAGCAATATGATATTCTTTTTCTATTCATTATGGACTAGTTTTCCTTTTCTACATCTGTTATATTTTGATTATTCTGCAATTTAAGTTACCTTCTTCAAATTATGGTGGTAATGATTTCATTGTGTTTATATCACAGGTTTCCCTTTGGGATGGAATTATACCTTCAAAGGAGCACGCCAAGTTTTTGATCCATACCACAAACAAGTACAGATTTATTGACCAGGCAAGCACTTTACCTTGGTTGCATGTTAATTTGACGCAAATCACTTGATATGATTATATGACTTAATTGTTGAGGAAAAAAAAATAAGGATCCTTATGTTGGGTCCATGTACCGTCCCCCCCCATTCCCACCCCCACCGTGTACATGATAAAATGCTTGACTGGTGCACACACGAATCATCTACTGAAATACCTATTTTTGCTATTGCTCATGTGTTTTTATATTGCTACTGTACTGTACGTCTAATCCATAGTTGATTACAAGTCTGTCCTCAATTTTTGGATACCTAAGCCAAGTTCCGGAACCACGCCTGTTTGGTTGATTGAAATTCATGTCATGTATATGCAGGGAAGCAACCTGAAAGGCAAGGACTTCAACCTGACGATGCACTGGCACATCATGCCGAAGACGGGCAAGATGTTTGCAGACAAGATCGTGATGACGGGCTACCGGCTCCCCGAGCAGTACAGATAGACGACCGACTGTCCCCGAACAACAACAGTTAGCCGTCTAGCCCCTATGTATGGACGCGGTGTTATGCAGACAAGGGAAGGTTGGGTGGCAGTGAAGTAGTTGGCGCTGGGCCTGTTTGCTGTCCTAATCTTAGCGGTAAAAACTTGTAAACTTAACATGAGCTTGTATTTTATACTGGGATCGTGCGGAATGAAGTTGCATTAACCGTTGAGTGCCAACCTGTTGGAAGTTACCCGCTGGAAGTTACTGTCCCTGTGCTGCAATGATCATTTGAATATTTCATGTCCCTTTTCATTGACAGAAAGGGACATATAGACCAGTGCAACAACTAGCAAGAATCGCCAGTCTTCCAGACTAAAGAAATATTTACAAGTCTAGATTTGGAAGAGCCCCTCTTTGCTTGTGGATCGGACCAGGATGCATTGTGTCATCCAGACAAACCAAATGTCGTCTCTCGAGTGACTTCCACAATTGGTGTAGACACATGAAGCTTTCTTGTATGAAACTAGCGGAGGTTGAATCCATGTTTTGAAGATCCACTTGGCGTGGCTTATGTTAACCCGGTGTGAAGACGTGTGGTGCATGCAACCAAACACGCTTCAAGTGTTTATTCAGCTGAATGCATCCCATGCCCAAACACCCCAAGAGTGGAGTTGTACAGTTCTACACATGTTCTGCCATGATTGAAACTAGAGTGAGAGATTTATCTGAATGGCTCTCACAGGCTATTTGTAAATAAGTAACCCTGTCTCTCCTGTCCCTCACACCTCACACCAACATATGAACTAATTCCCTATCTACCATCCAGCCATCCTCACGAGGACAAATCGGTATGGATTGTATAGGGAATGCGATACGACCTTTGGTCTTGGGTCCATGTGTATTGATATGGCTCAGTAAGTTCACCTAACCACCGAGAAGATTTACATCAATGATTACAATAGATCCAAACTTTATCCTGAAGAAGAAAACTAGACTAGAAAAGTTACAATTAGAAATGTGCGAGATGAAGTTTTATTAACCGACGAGCAGTGCTTGGCGTACAACAAATCAGTTACGATTTTCTTACGACGCAGACTCCCAGCCATTGATCACATGCATATGATTGCTAGGTTACCATAGATTAAACAATCGTATGCAAATCGTACGTTATTTATCGTACGTCAAGTATTTCCGTTAACCGACGAATGCCAACCAGAAAACTTGGCTGCGTGCTGCTGTGAAGCTCGTACAGTTTTTTCATGCTTGTCGTACCGTCCAATCCAGAAATTTCCAAACTTACAACGTGTTTTGCTGTCACACACAAAAAAGAAAGAGCGCTGCTATGCGTACGATAAAGTTCGTACGATTTTTGTACGAAGTCGGTAGCAACAGCGTGTGCAGCGTTGAGGTGGGGACTAGCACAGGCTAGGGACCCACAAGACATGAGAAAACTAATTTTATACTATGACTCTTTCCTATCTTCGCGATCCATCTTCTATTTTCTAGCCTATCACCATTATCCTCTTTCTCAAAGCACGACTCACTATGACTGATGAACAAGGAAGGACTCACCATGACTAAGAGCTAGATGATGGACAAGAAATTGATGCAGTGGGGGAGGATCACAGCTGGACGAGGGATAAGATAGAGCATCACTGCTGCCAATGGGGACATAGTGCGCTCGCTCAACGGCGTCTATGGCAGCGGCTGCTCGGCCCACTGGTCGGATTGCCGGCGTTACGCATTGACGCAAAGGCCTTGATCGGGAAGGCACGGAAGTAGAAGGCGGGGGTGGGCGCACTCGGGAGAAGGCGAGTAGCGAAGGGCTGCAAGCAATCGTCGTACAGTTATCGAATGGAGAATGTCGTATGTGTAGCAATTTCGAAAAAGAAATCTTGACTAAATTATCCAGTAGTACCACGTGGGTTGAATGAGACGAATTTCATGCCGTCGCTTTCATATTTTGTAACAGCTTTTTATCGTACGTGGTTGTTTCTCGAAATTGTTCTATACTCCCTCCGTTTATAAATATAAGACATTTTAGCTTTATAAAATGAGTATCTAGACATTTTTTTAGTGTATAGGTTTAAAAGACGTCGTGAATATATATACTAAAAAACGTTTAGATACATTAGATTTACAAAACTAAAACGTCTTATATTTTTAATTACATATTATTTAAAAAATGAAAAATGTACAGTCGGTGAACTTGGGAGTAGTTGTACACCTCAGAGCAGTGAGGCGCCGGCGTCGACATAAATGACAAGGTCAATCCGTCTGTGCCGGAGCTGGCGGTATACGCCGTGGCACTACAAAGGGAAGCAGCGGCGGCGGTCGTCTCCCGCCATATTGGACAAGATCATGGTTGCTCCTGTATAGGGATGAAAACAGAACAATAATGGATGGACTGAGTGGTGCTATATTTGTTTTAATACAGAAACTCCGGAAACAAAAGCAGAAGCAGAATACGGTGCAGAATACGGTGCAGATGCGGAACAATGTAGATTTTACCCGGAACCAAGACAACTCTAAAATCATGCAACAAATCTTAAGCGTTTAAGAAAATCGACAAAGTTGTTTCATGATTATAGCACGGTGCTCGGTTTACAAGGAAATAATAAAAATATTAAATCATGAAAGCCTGCTCGAATGCATGAAGGGATTACATGGTCGTTGGTTTTAGGATCAACAGCTTTGTATATTTGGTTTGACAAGGTCATGTAATGGGTCTATTAGTTTTGTCCACGCACATCAATCCTAAAACAGAAATTTCATATTAGATGAAAATGGAAATTCCGTTTCCACATCTGTTCAGCCAAAAAAACGCTATTCCATTTTTATTTCTGTTTTCCAAACAAATTTCATTTTCATTTTTGTTTTGCAAAATCTGTTTCCGTTTTTTCGTGAAAAAATCGAAAACTTTTCACTCCACTTTCATCCCTACTCATGTGTCGGTCTGTCGTTGAAATAAACACAAGGGAGGGGCGTGGACGGATTCACGGACGTGATGTATGTCCTCCACATCGGAAGGAAACTTGTCAGCAAGGATTTGAAATTGTCCTAACACGTGCCGTTGGCCCCATATTAATACACCATTGTCTACCGCGTTATGATATTTCCATCAGGATCAGACGAAACACATCATCAGAGACTTGACAGAAACTTAATCTTGTAACGTGGCTTGTCTGCATCTCAAGGCCTGGCCGCGTTCCGGGCCGAGCTTGAACAAGTCCAAGGGGCTGGAATGAAGCCCGGGCCCAGCCTGACACATAAGCCCACGGAGTAGGAATGAGGCGTGAGAAGATGACCGCTTATGGACCGTGGTTGATCGCGCCCGCGTTATAGTGGGCACGGTCCAACGAGGCACCGCAAACGAACCGCGGTCCAACGGACAACGTCCACGTCTGAGTGTCATGTTCCCTAGTCTGCCTTGGGCCCTTCTGTCTGCTGCACAACCGCATTCCGCCACGCACCCGCACCCCAACTCCACCCTCTTCTTCTCTGTAGCGAAGCCGCTGACTGTGTCGTTGCTGGCTATTGCCTCACCCATTCCTAGCCATTTTTTGGTTTAGACATTGATATATTGATATATGTGTGAACATTGTTCCTAAACTTTGTTGCATAGATCACGTCAGATAGCATGAACGAGTTTTTCTACAGCCATTTCATCTATACATCATCCGACGATGATGCTAATGTTTTGATCGCCACAGCTGCTCTCATACATGGCCTTGATGGGAATCAGATTCCAAAGTTCATGGTCTCAGTGAAGGGACGTGCGCCCATGTTTTATCACAACAGAGAGGCCGGTCATGTCCAATTGTACAAAGACTACTTCCACCAAACCAATCCCCTATACCATGCGAATCTATTTCGTTGCCGATTCCACATGTCAAGAGAAGTGCTCACGACTCTTCTACAAGGAGTGTTGGCGTATGATGATAACTTCCTATGGAAGGGAGATGCCATCAGTAAGCTTGGCTTCTCTTACCGAAAATGTACTAGCATTGTTACGATGCATGCATATGGAGTTACGGGTGATCTCGTTGATGAGTACATGCACATGAGTAAGTCCACATAGCATGCGTGCTCTCCCTGTCATAGCATGCGTGATAGAGTATACACTTGTATTTCATCATAGCATGCGTG
Source organism: Avena insularis (assembly GCA_023614405.1). Taxonomy (NCBI): domain Eukaryota; kingdom Viridiplantae; phylum Streptophyta; class Magnoliopsida; order Poales; family Poaceae; genus Avena; species Avena insularis. Next base: position 1,843,592 of record JAJUPC010000015.1, on the reverse strand, counting down.
CTCTCCCTGTCATGATTGATACTATAGTCCTGAGAGCGAGACATTTATCTAAGTGTGGCTCTCATACACTACTAATAGGCTTCCACGGGGTCTCCTATCCCTCACATGCCACACCAACATATGAATTACTTCACCATCTACCTCCTCTGATCCAGCGGTCCTCGTGAGGACAAATCGATACGAAATGTATCCTTCAAAAAAAAAAAGATATGAATTGTATAGGGAAGGCGAGACACCCTTTGGTCTTGGGTCACCGTGTTTACAATCAATCACAACTTGTCTATTAAATGCCCATTTCTTCTTACAACAGTCTAGTGGTGAACGGGTTATCCGTTGAAGTGTCAAATATCTACTTCTGCTATCCCTTAACTGCATGAACCTTGCTTCCTGCTGTAATGTACATATCTATCCATAGTTGATTACAAATCTCCCATTTTTAGTCTCTGTATACCTTAGACAAGTTCTGTTATACCTGCACCATGGGTCACAACACTTTATCCATTTGTTCTTCTTAATTAATCTGCACCTACATGGTTGTTTGATCCATGTCATCATCATTTTAAAGGAAAGAAACCTGAATGGCAAGGATTTCAACCTGACGATGAAGTGGCACACCATGCCGAAAATAGGCAAGATGTTTGCGGACAAGATCGTCATGATAGGCTTCTTTAAACTGTTGTGCGAAAATGAAGAACGAACCCATGTATAACTTGTGACATATAATTAACCCATGTATTTTAGTCAAATCAGTTGTCAAACTACTACCTCGAAAAACATGTGCCCCAACTAAATGATATCTTTTACGGTACCTTTTTGATTCAACGGTTGATCAGTTAGGGTATACTATTAGACTATTCATATGATTCATTGATGGGATGTGCTACTGTATAAGGCATTAGTTGATTATTTGATGGAAAATTATTAGCTCGATTCATGTTGAGTAGCTGATAATGTTACATTGATCCATGTATGATTTTTTCATGTTTTTTTAAAGAAGCATGTGCGGCAATAATTTTAATAAACCCATCTTCTCGGTTCATATAATTTTTTCTTTTGAAACGGAAAATGATCTCAGCCTAGGTAAAAAAGGGCTTCAATCTTTCATCTGATTTGTTGTTTGGCTCCAGCCTTCAAAGTTGGCTTACAAAATATTGTGTGGCTGATGTTAACACTCACTTTATATATACTAGAGACAAGGTGTCTTACCTTCTTGGAAATTGCTATTTTGGTGAGAGCAAAATACTAGAGGCCATCAAATCAATAGGGACTATCCTGTAAGCATATACAATTACAATTGTTCCTTCCACATTTTACAGATTATTGGTAGTTTGTGTCTAGATTTTTGCATTCTGAAACCTAGCTACAAAAAACATGTCCTGTGTGTGTACCGTGCACTCACATTGTTGGAAACGGTGGTGTTGGTAACTTGGTATCATATTAATGAAGTAACATCTCCCTTTGTACCAACTACCAAAGGTGTGGTTTGCCGTCCAAGCAATTTTTTCGTGTATTTCTAGCGCTGGACCTCAGATTTTCGTTTGCAAAGTACATTCTATTCATCATATATCTGTTTGGCTGTGCTTGTGGACTCAAATCAATCGATCCATGTTCTGGAATAGCCACTCCTGATTTGGTTCTTCTTTCCTGAAGCAGTTTTACTATGGTGACCAGGTGTTCGATGACCTGGGAGCAACGTGAAGAGCCCGAGTTCAGCACCAAGCGGTGCAACGAAATATTAAAAGGTTCAGAGTGTGGCCTGATTCTAACGCGAGGAAATGGTCTGCAAACATAATACTAGAAAACTGATACCATGATAGAGACCGAACTCACGGTCGTATATTGATCTCAACAGATTACAAATACATATCTAGAGAAGAGGAAGTTGAGATGCTATCTAAGTGCATAGGAACGTGCAACGTTCGTGCATGGATAAGGATAAAAGAGAAAAACTGGTTCTACTAGTTTACATAGTCTAACACATAATACTAGGAATACAAAACTTAATACTACCTGCCACGGCTCCTCTGGGACTGGCTTATGGGGGCGTGCTTGCCAGATGGGTGCATCGATGCAACCAAACAAGTATCAAATGCTTGCTCAACCCGATACCTCCTATACCCAACACACCCAAATGGGGAATGTTTTTATCGTAGAATAAGTTCTGCACATGTATTTCATGATCGTGCGTGTGTGTTCTCACAGTTGTGGCGATTAAGACTTGCTAGGATTCTATACCAGCGGTATCGGTCGCGCGCACACACACTATAAATAAGGTAGCGGCCCGAACTCCTCAACATCATGTCTCACACCAATGCACGAATTAATTTACTCTATGCGTACCTCCTCTGATCTGGCTGTCCTTCTCAAGAAGGATGGAACTAATCCAGACGACCTAATTTAGATTTCGTATTTCTTTAGCATCCCGCCTGATACCTAGATATTGAATAATTAACACAAGGGTAGAAATCTTTATTTAAAAATCCACTGTAGAATATTGGTTATCTTTTTATATTTTGAGTGAAAAGAGAGATGTTATGTGATTGGATTAGACGGAAGCAGAGTAGTATTCCCTCCGTCCGAAAACAAGTGATTTGGATTTGTGTAGATTCACATGTATCTATATATTAAAACATAGGAATATAGTCAAATCGAAGTTACTTATTTTTTGACAAAGAGAGTAACTTATCTCCATCTCCACTCCACTACTTATAAAAGCACCAATTTATGTGGGAAAAGGAAAATAAGATCTTAGCTGTCTATTTAGGAAGATCGAACAATCCAGATTTGTTTCTTCTCCCCACCCCTACCCCAAATTTCGGCGCACGTGCCATCTCTCCACCCATGATTTTCCCGCATTATCTCCCCATGCCCATCATTTAGTCTAATCTAATCTGACAAAAAATACAAACAACACCAACAATCCAACATCATCTCTTCCATGCCCCACGGGCCGGGAAACAAGCGACTCCCACCACAGTCCATAACCATGTGGTCCTTCCATCGATCTAAGTCTATCCCACAGTGGAATGGAGTGGATTTGCAGGGATTTTGACTCATGTGGGATTTAATTCCCCTCAAACCATGTCAATCCTCTCCAATCCATAGCAAACCAAACAAGGCCTAATGCAGACTAAAATGCCAACCAATCTTCCTTGTGGCGGTATGCTGCATACCAAACGTTGTCCAGCCCTCCGGCTAGTTGTTTAAGAAAAAGGTACAAATAACCTCCAACACGGCAAAATACCTCCGCTAGTCATCCATGCATGATGGCAGAGCGCGCCCTTGCGCTAATCATTCTCGTTATATGAGTGTGTACGTGCTATCTGTACTTCTCTCTCTTTTCTCTTTTGTGTGTACTCTCTCTATCTCATTTGGTTGTTACTATTTTGCTAGTCCATAGTTTTGTGATTAGGCCTAAGCGAAAAAGATGCACATCGTTGATATGTTTCAATTCCCGACAATTGATTTCGAGTTTTGATAACTGCAACTCTTTAAATTCATGTTCATGTTTCGACCATTTTAGCAAGTATGTCAAATTCATGTTATGAGAGCATCTCTAGCTGTCCCCGTATCTCGCCGGTCTTTATACCACGGATACAGGTCGCCAAAATCGCGATTTACAGTCTTAGATTTCATCGCGTAGAACAGAAACCCGTAGAATGAGCTGTAAATTTTAAAAACTATGAGATCACGGCAAAATCCAGAGAACGAATGCTTGTTCATCATCGATTCCATAGCAAACTTCTGAGATTTGATTACAAAATGCATCCAATTCATCGATCTAAACTATATACTACGCGTCGCCACCATAACCCTAACCCTATATATCCAAAATTCGGCTCACTCTGCAGGCTCTACTCCCCCTGAGCTGCCCTGCGGTGACATCGAGCCGTGGCAGTGCCAGATATGCTACTGGTGGCGGCTGATTTGGTGGCCGGTGATGGATTGTGGTGGCGGGTCACGACGGAGGAGTGAAGGAGAGTGGGGAGAAGGGGAAGGGTCGAGGCCCACATCGACCCCCTATGAATGGTACAAATAGCGGTCGAAGGGGCCACTTTTGGTTAGCGCATAAATGTTTTAAAGGACCACCTCTATTCTGGAAAAAAAAGTAGGGCAAGAAAGTTTGCTCCCTTTTAAAGGGACAACTAGAGATGCAATAAAGTCTATTGTTGAAATTAACTTCGAGTACTAGGTTCATCTCTGGTGTTCTTCATAAGTCTCATGTTGTAAGCTAATAATTTTGAGGCTCGTATTTTTTTTCGAAATGGGAAAGTACCCCGTCGTTCTCTCTATATCAAAGAGATACAAATGGCCTTTATTTCATTTATTCAACAAAGACTGGCAAATTACTTACGACGAATACATAGACTGAACCCGCCAAACAAGTTGATAAAGCACTCTTTGCCCATGCAATCCTAGAGAAGTTAACTTTAATTAAGATTATACTTAGATGACACCGTCTTACATTACATGTAGACCGTGCATGCTGCATCTGCTCTGTTGTCATCGGTCTGGATGGAGCTCAGCGACCTATCAGATGTTGTATTTAGCTGACATAGCTCCACTGAGCCTAGCATACGCGGCCATGGTTGTTGGATGAAACCATGAAGCATCCAGCGAAACAAGCTTCGTGAGTTTCTTCAACTGGATACCTCCCACACGCCCAAACATCCAAGAGGGGAATTCTATATTTCTATTTTCCTTTTTCGATAGGTTCCACGTACACATGTACTCCTATGTAGTCATAGCACGCATGCTATCTCTCTCTAGTGATCTAGACTAGTCACGGAAGCTTGAGACATTATCTCAGTCGTTCTCATAAACTATAAAAATAAGCTGCACTGGATCTCCTCTCCATCAAATGCCACATCACCTCTTGAGTAAATTCACTCTCTATAACTCCTTCGACCTATTGGTCCTTCTCAGGACACAACCAAACCACTCATCATCAATTAGCCGACCAGCCGATCAAGAGAGCGAATGTTTTGTGGCGGTGCCATGCCATGCATATATAGCTGGCTGGTGTTGAGCCTTTCCTTTTGTTTTTGCATATGTCAGCCAAACTTGTAGATGAGCTTGCATTAGTTCTTGCTGAATCTTTGGGAAGTAACAGTACGTGTCTGTCCAAGTCCAACCTGCTGGAAGCAACTTGCAACATGCTCAAATTTCCCTTCTCGTAGTGTGTCTAATCAAGGGAGCTGCTTTAAAAATACAAGGGTTTGTTCCGACTGTTATATTAATCTTGACCAATAATCAATATTTTTCTCATTACCACATGGGTTATGTGGCATGCAATACACGCCATTGCTTTCACATTATCAAACCACTCTATCGTAAACGACTATCTTTTACGATAGAGTACCTATGGAGGAAAATAAGTATAGAGTACTACATTTGCGCACGAAAAGTTATGCACAAACCTGCCATTTGAGAGGTAATACAACTAAAAAATAATCTAAAATGCCCATTGGTAAAATAAAATTGGAAATATAACCTTCAATCGACGGTTATAATATTCAATGAAAATTAAAGGAGAGTGTAAACATCTTCCCCTAATCACAGCCGACCATCTAACCAAAGATAGAAATGCAGTTTTTAATAGGAGATAAGAATGCAGTTCAGTTTTGTACATTCCATATTTGTTACTCAATATTAATTAGATCAACTGCTTGGATGATCTATACCAAACTACGACAATGTCGTGTACCATTTTATTTTGTATCCACGTGTTCATGAGTTTGCCACATGATGAACTGACGATGCGTAATAGTATATACTAGTGCATTACTCGTGTCAATGTAGATCGGATGGCAAAAACAAATCTAAAGTTCCACATGCGTATACAAATCTAAAGTTCCACATTCACGGTGCATCAACATGGATAATTTGACATGGGAGTAAAAATCCATGCTTTGAAGTTTTAACGTGCATGCATTTGAGAATGTGCCTTCACTAGTATTGTGTACACTATGGTCATAAGTTCACAATATACGAATTTGATATGTACACGAATAGTTGTACTGCTTCACATCATGAGCAAACAACTGCCTCTGTGAACTTGGACAACCGTACCGACCAGCGGCTACAAAACAGACGACCTTCACATTGCACATATATGTTTTCCTATTAGTGTAGTTTGCCTAAGTCTATTACTTGATGTCCAAATCCCTGTCAAGAACCTGAACTTTTCGCCAATTAGTGCAGTATCAAGACGATACCATTAAAACTTTAGTGCTTGGTTCTAAAAAGAGTAACATCTGTCTAAAAAACGTGCCAGAAATAATGAAGCATCTATGAGTTGTGATATATGTTGTGACCAACAAGTCTAGACCGACGATTGAAATGCGTCATCAATTCATCATCAGTCTAGACTACACACATACTGGACCGAGCCAGCTGACGCACGGTCGCAACGTGTCTAGCTGCGTGTAACTTAATTAACCTGCCCTTCCTCACTTTAATTTCCACAGAACCCCGAGTACGGGGAAGACCACTGTTCAACCCAATCCTCGTGACTCGCCGTAGCATTTTTCGGCACAGATCATTGATACAAAGTACTAGCTAGGTGCATGGTTCAGTCCCCACTCCCAAGTCCTCCTCATTGATACAAAGCTTGACTTCAAAACCTATGGGAAAGCAAGCGCATCAGTTTCTAGGAAGATCATTAATTGACAACATAGGTTGACATCGTGGATTAAAAACATGTCAACATAGATCATTAATTGTAATATTTGACCAACAAAGAAACGAGTAATATTACTTGGGTATCCATAACAAAACATGTTTTAACGTAATGCTATGTGGGTATCAATAACAAAACATGTTTTAACGGATACCAGGTATGCTTACACAGAGGCACACAACTAGCTGTGCACGGTTCTAATGTGTGCAGCCAGATGCAATGTCCTGCGATATTTTAGTGTTTTATTGTGAACAAAAAAACCATTTATAATAGCTTCGTCCTTTTTTTCATAATGAATTTTAACCAAACTTTATGATCTTTTTCAAGCTTTCAATGATTGTTTACATCCTCAAGCATTGGATGCGTGTCTGGCCGTGAAACCAAAACATGTCCATCAGAAAAAATATGTTCTTTACTTAACTATTGAGGGTTCCCCTCACCCATGGAAATTTAGAAATGTGAAATTGTACTCGGTTAGATTGTTAGTATACATTACGTGTTCAACTTGAAATTAGATTAGGATTCAAGCCTCCTTATACTCCAAGTCTCTCCGCCTTGTCATCAACAACAACACTTTCCTGTGCCTTCTCTTGAAGCACTTATTAGTTACATTTAGACCAATTGGCATCAACCTATCATCCCATATTTCCTCATGATCATGCAGATCTAATTGTATGTTTCTAGTTCACTAATATTAGGCGTTTAATATATAGATCTTCGAAGTTTCCATCTAGACGTGGTGAAGCATGTCTTAAGTGATCAATACTTTGAGATAATTTCAGTCATGCAACTAAACACACTTCAAGTATTTTTTTAACTGGCTGCTTCCCATGTCGAACCACTCAAGTAGTGGATTGTACATTTCTCTTTCTTTGTCATCGGATTTGTTCTACACTTGTATTTCGTGAAAGCAGGCATGCTCTCAGTCCCATGCATGATTAGAAGGCTAGAAAGGAGCGAACCACGATCTCAAACTCGCTCCCACATTTTATTAAGCTGAGATGTATCTTCTCTTTGGCATCAAATCTAGACCAACACATGATTTACGTCACTCTCTACCTCCTCTTATTGCACGGTCCTTGTTGGGACAAATGGTAGCTACTCCCATGTGTTAGATCCTTAGAGGATCATCTAGCTTAAGATTTGAGCCACACAAGATGAGATCAGAGGTTTGTACCTTGATCTGGAGGTCTAGCCATGGCCTCCTCTTGCTTTGCTTCACCTTGATCCTTGTTGATGTAGATGTGAGGGTTGTTCCTAGTGCTTTAGGTGCTTGCTTGATCAGTGAGCTGGGGAGAGTGAGAGAGAGAGAGAAATAGCTGAATGAGTAGCCACTCTCAGCCCTAACCCTAGGTCCCCTATTTATAGCACTTGCACTAGGGGAACCAACACCTTAGGATGGATGGTCAGGATGCGCCTGATCAGGACATCCAACGGATGTTATTAAACATCCCCTTAATCATCATTAATTTGACTTAGATTGATCACGACAACCTTTAGATCACTGCAGATCCCTTATATCCAACATTCTCCCCCTTGATCATAAGGATAAACTTATAAACTCATTTCTCAACAAAACTGCATATGAGACAACAAAATTATAACAGTCATAGAGTACCGCATAACCCAGTTACTACAATATACCGCTTTATTTGAAAACAAAGCTTCTTTAACTTAGGAGCTCCATAAACTTACAAACTTATGAGCTCAGCTCTTTGTTGAAACTTATACAGAGACAATAAATTACAATGGTCAGTTAAGTACCATTGAACTAATTGACTATAGTACATCATTCCATCAAAGAGAAGAACCCTTCTTATCTTATGGGATATGGTGTCATAATAGTCCCAATTCCAGGATCAAAAGCTTTCTGCCAATCCCATGCTAGCAACATGCTCTTTAAACACACTGGGTGGTAGCCTTTCATAAGTGGATCCGCTAACATTGCGTTAGTCCTTATATGCTTAATACTTATTGTTTGATCCCGGATTCTATCTTTCACAACAAGATACTTAATGTTAATGTGTTTGGCAGCACCACTTGACTTGTTGTTACTTGAATAGATCACTGCGGGTTGATTATCGCAGAAAAGAGTGAGTGTCTCAGATATACTTTCAGTCACCCTTAAACCCGGAATGAAATTCTTCAGCCATACTGCCTGCCCGGTTGCCTCATAACATGCCACAAACTCTGCCTGCATTATTGACGATGCAGTAACACTTTGCTTGGTGCATTTCCAAGAAATAGCTCCTTCTGCTAGGGTGAATATATAACCCGATGCGGATTTCTTAGTGTCAACACACCCCGCAAAATCAGCATCTGAATAACCCACCACCTCGATGTTATTAGTTCTCTTATATGTGAGCATGAGGCCTTTAGTGCCTTGCAAATAACTTAAAGCTTTCTTAGCAGCCTTCCAGTGATCCAACCCTGGATTAGATTGATATCTTCCAAGCATCCCGATTATGAATGCTAAGTCAGGGCGAGTGCACACTTGTGCATACATCATACTTCCAATCATTGAAGCATAAGGAACTGACTTTATCTGCGCAGATTCATAATCATTACTTGGGCACTAGAAAGTCCCAAACTTATCGCCCTTTGATGCGCTCAGATCACTGTAGAGCTTCGTTGGGAGACCCCAACAGGAAGGTATGATGACCAAAAAGTCGTCGTTTTTGAGTTTTATGGCCGTTTTCATGAGCTATTGCCCATAGTTTTGGGGTTCTATGGCGATTTACATGTTTTAGAGTTATGACAAAAAACTCGTCTTTCTTGCATTTTATGGGCATTTTCATGAGTTATTGCCCATAGTTTTGGGGTTCTAGGGCGATTTATAACGACCGTAAGGACCGATACATTTTTTAGGGCATGACCAGGAACTCGTCTTTTTTGTGTTTTATGGCCATTTTCATGAGCTATTGCCCATATTTTAGGTTTCCTTGGCGATTTCGAACGACTATAAGGCCCGATACATTTTTTAGGGCATGACAAAGAACTCGTCGTTTTCGCATTTTATGGTCGTTTTCATCAGCTATTGCCTATATTTTTGGGGTTCCAGGACAATTTACATGTTTGAGAGGTATGACCAAAAATTCATCGTTTTTTTGTTTTATGTACGTTTTCATGAGCTATTGCCCATAGTTATATATGGGGTTCCCGGGCAATTTACATGTTTCAGAGTTATGACCAAAAACTCGTCTTGTTTATGTTTTATGGGCATTTTCATGAGTTATTGCCCATAGTTTTGGAGTTCTAGGGCTATTTACAACGACCGTAAAGCTCGATACATTTTCGAGGGCATGACCAAGAACTCGTCGTTTTCGTGTTTATGGCTATTTTCATGAGCTATTGCCCATAGTTTTGAGGTTCCAGGGCGATTGACATGTTTCAGAGTTATGACCAAAAAATCGTCTTCTTTGTGTTTTATGGCCATTTTCATGAGTTATTGCAAAAGGTTTTGGGGTTCCAGGGCGATTTAGAACGATAGTAAGGCTCGATAGATGTTTGAGGGCATGACCAAGAACTTGTCGTTTTCATGTTTATGGCCGTTTTTACGAGCTATTGCCCATAGTTTTGGGGTTCCAAGGTGATTTACAATGACCGTAAAGCACGATATATTTTTGAGGCCATGACCAAGAACTCGTCGTCTGCATGTTTTATGGCTGTTTTCATGAGCCATTGCCATAGTTTGGGTTTCTAGGGGGATTTGCATGGCCCGTAAGATCCGGTACATGATTGATGACCCAAAACTCGTCGTTTTCACGTTTTATGGAAGTTTTCATGAGCAATTGCCCACAGTTTTGGGGTTCTAGGGCAATTTACATGTTTGAGAGGTATGCCCAAAAATTATTCTTTTTTTCATTTTATGGCCGTTTTCATGAGCTATTGCCCACAGTTTTGGGGTTCAGGGAAATTTACATGTATTAGAGTTATGGCCAAAAACTCGTCTTTTTGCGTTCTATGGTCATTTTCATGAGTTATTGCCCAGTCTTTGGGATTCAAGGGAAATTTACATGTTTGAGAGTTATGACAAAAATTTCGTCATTTTTGTGTTTTATGGCCGTTTTCATGAGTTATTGCCATAATTTTGGGGTTCTAGGGAGATTTACATGTTTTAGAGTTATGACCAAAAACTCGTCTTTCTTGCATTTTATGGGCATTTTCATGAGTTATTGCCCACAGTTTAGGGTTCTAGGGCGATTTATAACGACCGTAAGGCCTGATACATTTTTAGGACATGACTAGGAACTCGTCTTTTTTGAGTTTTATGGCCGTTTTCATGAGCTATTGCCCATATTTTTGGGGTTCTAGGGCAATTTACATGTTTTAGAGTTTTACCAAAAACTCGTTTTTCTTGCAGTTTATGGGCATTTTCATGAGTTATTGCCCACAGTTTTGGCATTCCAGGGCGATTTATAATGACCGTAAGGCCCGATACATTTTGGAGGGCATGACCAGGAACTCGTCATTTTTGCATTGTATTGCCATTTTCATAAGCTATTGCCCATATTTTGGGTTTCGTTGGCGATTTCCAACAACCGTAAGGCCCGATACATTTTTCTGGGCATGACAAAGAACTCGTCGTTTTCGTATTTTATGGTCGTTTCATGAGCTATTGCCTATAGTTTTGGGGTTCCAGGGCAAATACATGTTTGAGAGGTATGACAAAAAATTCGTCGTTTTTGTGTTTTATTATGTACGTTTTCTTGAGCTATTGCCCATAGTTATATATGGGGTTCCCGAGAGGTTTACATGTTTCAGAGTTATGACCAAAAACTCATCTTGCTTGCGTTTTATGGGCATTTTTCATGAGTTACTGCCCACAGTTTTGGAGTTCCTGGGCTATTTACAACGACTGTAAAGCCCGATACATTTTCGATGGCATGACCAAGAACTTGTCGTTTTCGCGTTTATGGCTGTTTTCATGAGCTATTGCCCATAGTTTTGAGGTTCCATGGCGATTTACATGTTTGAGAGTTATGACAAAAAATCGTCTTCTTTGTGTTTTATGGCCATTTTCATGAGTTATTGCAAACGTTTTTGGTGTTCCAGGGCGATTTAGAACGATAGTAAGGCCCGAAATATGTTTGAGGGCATGACCAAGAAGTTGTCGTTTTCGTGTTTTATGGTCGTTTTTTATGAGCTATTGCCCATAGTTTTGGGGTTTCAAGGTGATTTATAATGACCGTAAGGCACGATATATTTTAGAGGCCATTACCAAGAACTTGTCGTTTTCCTGTTTTATGGCCGTTTTTACGAGCAATTGCCCAAAGTTTTGGGGTTCCAAGGTGATTTATAATGACCGTAAGTCACGATATATTTTAGAGGCCATTACAAAAAACTAGAGGCCATAGTTTTGGGGTTCTAGGGCAATTTACATGTTTTAGAGTTATGACCAAAAACTCATCTTTCTTGCATTTTATGGGCATTTTCATGAGTTATTGCCCATTATTTTGGGGTTCTAGGGCAATTTATAACGAACGTAAGGCCCGATACATTTTTTAGGGCATGACCAGGAACTCGTCTTTTTTGTGTTTTATGGCCATTTTCCTGAGTTATTGCCCATAGTTTTGTTGTTCTAGGGAAATTTACATTTTTGATAGTTATGACGAAAAAGTCGTCGTTTTTGAGTTTTATGGCCATTTTCATGAGCTATTTCCCATAGTTTTGGGGTTGTAGGGCAATTTAAATGTTTTAGAGTTATGACCAGAAACTCGTCTTTCTTGCATTTTATGGGCATTTTCATAAGTTATTGCCCATAGTTTTGGGGTTCCAGACCCAATACATTTTTGAGGGATAACCAGGAACTCGTTGTTTTTTCATTTTTTTGCCATTTTCATGAGCTATTGCCCATATTTTGGGTTTCCTTGGCGATTTTCAATGACCGTAAGACCCGATACATTTTCTGGGCATGACTGAGAACTCGTCGTTTTCGTGTTTTATGGTCAATTTCATGACCTATTGCCTATAGTTTTGGGGTTCCAGGGCAATTTACATGTTTGAGAGGTATGGCCAAAAATTCGGTTTTTTGTTCTATATGAGTTTTCATGAGCTATTGCCCATAGTTATATATGGGGTTCCCGGGCGATATACATGTTTTAGAGTTATGACCAAAAACTCGTCTTGTTTGCGTTTTATCGGCCTTTTCATAAGGTATTGCCCATAGTTTTGGAGTTCCAGGACTATTTACAACAACCGTAAAGCCCGATACATTTTCGAGGGCATGACCAAGAACTCATCGTTTTCGTGTTTATGGCCGTTTTCATGAGCTATTGCCCATAGTTTTGAGCTTCTAGGGCGATTTACATGTTACAGACGTATGACCAAAAAATTGTCTTTTTTGTGTTTTATGGCTATTTTTATGAGTTATTGCAAACAGTTTTGGGGTTCCAGGGCGATTTAGAACAATAGTAAGGCTTGATAGATGTTTCATGGCATGACCAAGAACTTCTCGTTTTCGTGTTTTATGGCCATTTTTACGAGCTATTGCCCATAGTTTTAGGGTTCCAAGGTGATTTACAATGACCATAAGGCTCGATATATTTTTGAGGCCATGACCAAGAACTCATCGTCTTCCTGTTTTATGGCTATTTTTTATGATCTATTGCCCATAGTTTGGGTTTCCAGGGGGATTTGCATGGCTTGCAAGACCCGATACATGTTTGATGACCAAAAACTTGTCATTTTCACGTCTGATGGCCGTTTTCATGAGCTATTGCCCACAACTTTCGGGTTCCAGGGTGATTTACATGTTTAAGAGGTATGCCCAAAAAGTTGTTGGTTTTTTATGGCCGTTTTCATGAGCTATTGCCCACAGTTTTGGGGTTTTAGGACAATTTGCATGTTGCAGAGTTATGACCAAAAACTCGTCTTTTTTGCGTTCTACGGCCATTTTCATGTGTAATTGCCCATAGTTTTGGGGTGCCAAAGCAATTTACATGTTTGAGAGTTATGACCAAAAATTCCTCATTTTTGTGTTTTATGGCCATTTTCATGAGCTATTGCCCATAGTATGAGGGTTCTAGGGCGATTTACATGTTTTAGAGTTATGACCAAAAACTCGTCTTTCTTGCATTTTATGGACATTTTCATGAGTTATTGCCCATCATTTTGGCGTTCTAGGGCGATTTATAACGAACGTAATTCCCTATACATTTTTTAGGGCATGACCAGGAACTCGTGTTTTTTTGTTTTATGGCCATTTTCCTGAGTTATTGCCCACAATTTTGTTGTTTTAAGGCGATTTACGTGTTTGAGAGGTATGACCAAAAAGTCGGTTTTGAGTTTTATGGCCGGTTTCATGTTCTGTTGCCCATAGTTTTGGGGTTCTAGGGCAATTTACATGTTTGAGAGTTATGACCAAAAACTCGCCTTTCTTGCATTTTATGGGCGTTTTCATGGGTTATTACGCACAATTTTGGGGTTCCAGGCCCAATACATTTCTGTGGGTTGACCAGGAACTCGTCGTTTTTGCATTTTATTGCCATTTTTATGAGCTATTGCCCATATTTTGGGTTTCCTTGGCGATTTCCAATGACCGTAGGGCCCGATACATTTTTCAGGGCATGACTAAGAACTCGTCGTTTTATGGTCGTTTTCATGACCTATTGCCTATAGTTTTAGGGTTTCAGGGCAATTTACATGTTTGAGAGGTATGACCAAATTTTTTTTTTCTGTTTTATGTACGTTTTCATGAGCTATTGCCCATAGTTATATATGGGGTTCCTATGCGGTTTACATGTTTCATAGTTATGACCAAAAACTCGTCTACTTTGCGTTTTATGGGCATTTTTCTGAGTTATTGCCCATAGTTTTGGAGTTTCAGGGCTATTTACAACGATTGTCAAGCACGATACATTTTTGAGGGCATGGCCAAGAACTCGTCGTTTTCGTGTTTATGGCCGTTTTCATGAGCTATTGCCCATAGTTTTGAGGTTCTACGGCGATTTACATGTTTCAGACTTATGACCAAAAAATTGTCTTTTTTGTGTTTTATGGCTATTTTCATGAGTTATTGCAAATGGTTTTGGGGTTCCAAGGCGATTTAGAATGATAGTAAGGCGCGATAGATGTTTTAGGGCATGACCAAGAACTTGTCGTTTTCGTGTTTTATGGTCGTTTTTACGAGCTATTGCCCATTGTTTTGGGGTTTCAAGGTGATTTACAATGATCATAAGGCACGATATATTTTAGAGGCTATGACCAAGAACTCGTCGTCTTCGTGTTTTATGGCTGTTTTTTCTTGAGTTATTTCCCATAGTTTGGGTTTTCTAGGGGAGTGGCATGGCTCGCAAGACCCGATACATGTTTGATGAACAAAAACATGTAGTTTTCATGTCTGATGGCTGTTTTCATTAGCTATTGCCCACAGCTTTCGGGTACCAGGGCGATTTACATGTTTGACAGGTATGCCCAAAAAGTTGTCGTTTTTTCGTGTTATGGCCATTTTCATGAGCTATTGCCCACAGTTTTGGGGTCCCAGGGCAATTTACATGTATCAGAGATGACCAAAAACTCGTCTTTTTTGCGTTCTACGGCCATTTTCATGAGTAATTGCCCATAGTTTTAGGGTTCTAGGGCAATTTACATGTTTGGGAGTTATGACCAACATTCATCATTTTTGCGTTTTATGGCCGTTTTCATGAGCTATTGCCCATAGTTTGGGGGTTCTAGGGCGATTTACATGTTTTAGAGTTATGACCAAACATTCATCATTTCCTGCATTTTATGGACATTTTCATGAGTTATTGCCCACAGTTTTGGCGTTCTAGGGCGATTTATAACGAACGTAAGGCCCGATACATTTTTTAGGACATGACCAGGAACTCGTGTTTTTTTGTTTTATGGCCATTTTCGTGAGTTATTGCCCACAATTTTGTTGTTCTAAGGCAATTTACGTGTTTGAGAGGTATGACCAAAAAGTTGTCGTTTTTGAGTTTTATGGCCGTTTTCATGTTCTGTTGCCCATAGTTTTGGGGTTCTAGGGCAATTTACATGTTTTAGAGTTATGACCAAAAACTCGCCTTTCTTTCATTTTATAGGCGTTTTCATGGGTTATTGCGCACAATTTTGGGGTTCCATGCCCAATACATTTTTGAGGGTTGACCAGTAACTCGTCGTTTTTGCATTTTATTGCCATTTTCATGAGCTATTGCCCATATTTTGGGTTTCCTTGGCGATTTCCAATGACCGTAAGGCGCAATATATTTTTCAGGGCATGACTAAGAACTCATCGTTTTATGGTCGTTTTGATGACCTATTGCCTATAGTTTTGGGGTTTCAGGGCAATCTACATGTTTGAGAGGTATGACCAAAAATTTGTTTTTCTGTTTTATGTACGTTTTCATGAGCTATTGCCCTTAGTTATATGTGGGGTTCCCGGGCGGTTTACATGTTTCAGAGTTATGACCTAAAACTCGTCTAGTTTGCGTTTTATGGGCATTTTCATGAGTTATTGCCCATAGTTTTGGAGTTCCAGGGCTATTTACAATGATTTTCAAGCCCGATACATTTTTGAGGGCATGGCCAAGAACTCGTCGTTTTCGTGTTTATCGCCGTTTTCATGAGCTATTACCCATAGTTTAAAGGTTATAGGCCGATTTACATGTTTCATAGTTATGACTAAAAAATCATCTTTTTTGTGTTTTATGGCCATTTTCATGAGTTATTGCAAACGGTTTTGGGGTTCTAGGGTGATTTAGAATGATAGTAAGGCCCGATATATGCTTGAGGGCATGACCAAGAACTTGTCGTTTTCGTGTTTTATGGCCGTTTTACAAGCTATTTTCCATAGTTTTGGGGTTCCAAGGTGATTTACAATGACCGTAAGGCACGATATATTTTAGAGGCCATGACCAAGAACTCGTCATCTTCGTGTTTTATGGCCATTTTTTCATGAGCTATTTGCCATAGTTTGGGTTTTCCAGGGGGAGTGGCATGGCTCGCAAGACCCGATACATATTTGATGACCAAAAACTCGTCGTTTTCGTGTCTGTTGGCCGTTTTCATTAGCTATTGCCCACAGCTTTCGGATCCCAGGGCGATTTACATGTTTGAGAGGAATGCCCAAAAAGTTGTCGTTTTTTCGTTTTATGGCCGTTTTCATGAGCTATTGCCCACAGTTTTGGGGTCCCAGGGCAATTTACATGTATCATAGTTATGACCAAAAACTAGTCATTTTTGCGTTCTATGGCCATTTTCATGAGTTATTGCCCATAGCTTTGAGGTTCTAGGGCAATTTACATGTTTGAGAGTTATGACCAAAAATTCATCATTTTTGCGTTTTATGGCCGTTTTCATGAGCTATTGCCCATAGTTTGCGGCTTCTACGGCGATTTACATGTTTTAGAGTTAGGACCAAAAACTTGTCTTTCTTGCATTTTATGGGCATTTTCCTGAGTTATTGCCCATAGTTTTGGGGTTCTAGGGCGATCTATAACGGACGTAAGGCCCGATACATTTTTAAGGGCATGACCAGGAACTCGTCTTTTTTGTGTTTTATGGCCATTTTCCTGAGTTATTGCCCACAGTTTTGTTGTTCTAAGGCAATTTACGTGTTTGAGAGTTATGGCCAAAAAGTCGTCGTTTTTCAGTTTTATGGCCGTTTTCATGAGCTATTTCCCATAGTTTTAGGGTTCTAGGGCAATTTACATGTTTTAGAGTTATGACCAAAAACTCGTCTTTCTTGCATTTTATGGGCGTTTTCATGGGTTATTGCCCACAGTTTTGGGGTTCTAGGCCCAATACATTTTTGAGGGCTAACCAGGAACTCGTCGTTTTTGCATTTTATTGCCATTTTCATGAGTTATTGCCCATATTTTGGGTTTCCATGGCGATGTCCAACGACCGTAAGGACCGATACATTTTTTAGGGCATGACCAAGAACTCGTCGTTTTATGGTCGTTTTCATGAGCTATTACATATAGTGTTGGGGTTCCAGGGAAATTTACATGTTTGAGAGGTATGACCAAATATTCGTTTTTGTGTTTTATGTACGTTTTCATCAGCCATTGCCCATAGTTATATATGGGGTTCCCGGGCGATTTACACGTTTCAGAGTTATGGCCAAAAACTCGTCTTGTTTGCGTTTTATGGGCATTTTCATGAGTTATTGACCATAGTTTTGGAGTTCCACGACTATTTACAACAACCGTAAAGACCGATACATTTTCGAGGGCATGACCAAGAACTCATTGTTTTCATGAGCTATTGCCTATAGTTTTGAGGTTCTAGGGCGATTTACATGTTTCAGAGTTATGACCAAAAAATCGTCTTTTTCGTGTTTTAGGGCCATTTTCATGAGTTATTGCAAACGGTTTGGGGGTTCCAGGGCGATTTAGAACGATAGAAAGGCTCGATATATGTTTGAGGGCATGACCAAGAACTTGTTGTTTTTGTGTTTTATGGCTGTTTTACGAGCTATTGCCCATAGTTTTGGGGTTCCAAGGTGATTTACAATGAGCATAAGACACGATATATTCTTGAGGCCATGACCAAGAACTCATCCTCTTCGTGTGTTATGGTTGTTTTTATGAGCTATTGCCCATAGTTTGGGTTTCCACGGGGATTTGCATGCCTCGCAAGACCCAACACATGTTTGATGACCAAAAACTCATCGTTTTCGCGTCTGATGGCCGTTTTCATGAGCTATTGCCCACAGCTTTCGGGTTCCAGGGCAATTTACATGTTTGAGAGGTATGCCCAAAAAGTTGTCGTTTTTTTGTTTTATGGCTGTTTTCATGAGCTATTGCCCATAGTTTTGGGGTCCCAGGGCAATTTACATGTATCAGAGTTATGACCAAAAAATCCTCATTTTTGCATTTTATGGCCGTTTTCATGAGCTATTCCCCATAATTTTGGGGTTCTAGGGCGATTTACATGTTTTAGAGTTATGACCAAAAACTCATCTTTCTTGCATTTTATGGGCATTTTCATGAGTTATTGCCCATAGTTTTGGGGGTTCTAGGGCGATTTATAACGACCGTAAGGCCCGATACATTTTTTAGGGCATGACCAGGAACTCGTCTTTTTTGTGTTTTATGGCCATTTTCCTGAGTTATTTCCCACAGTTTTGTTGTTCTAAGGCAATTTACGTGTTTGAGAGTTATGACCAAAAAGTAGTCTTTTTGAGTTTTATGGCCGTTTTCATGAGCTATTGCCCATAGTTTTGGGGTTCTAGGGCAATTTACATGTTTTAGAGTTATGACGAAAAACTCATCTTTCTTGCATTTTTTGGGTGTTTTCAAGAATTATTGCCCACAGTATTGGGGTTTCAGGCCCAATACATTTTTGAGGGCTGACCAGGAACTCGTCGTTTTTGCATTTTATTGCAATTTTCATGAGCTAGTGCCCATATTTTGGGTTTCCTTGGCGATTTTTAATGACTGTAATGCCCGATACATTTTTCAGGGCATGACTAAGAACTCGTCGTTTTCACGTTTTATGGTCATTTTCATGAGAGATTGCCTATAGTGTTGGGGTTCCATAGAAATTTACATGTTTGAGAGGTATGACCAAAAACTCGTCTTGTTTGCGTTTTATGGGAATTTTCATGAGTTATTGCCCACAGTTTTGAAGTTCTAGGGCTATTTACCACAACCGTAAAGACCGATATATTTTCGAGGGCATGACCAAGAACTCATCGTTTTCGTGTTTATGGCCGTTTTCATGAGCTACTGCCCATAGTTTTAAGATTCTAGGGCGGTTTACATGTTTCAGAGTTATGACAAAAAAAATCTTCTTTTTTGTGTTTTATGGCCATTTTCATGAGTTATTGCAAACGGTTTTGGGGTTCCAGGGAGATTTAGAACGATAGTAAGGCCCGATAGATGTTTGAGGGCATGACCAAGAACTTGTCATTTTCGTGTTTTATGGCAATTTTTACAAGCTATTGCCCAAATTTTTGGGGTTCCAAGGTGATTTATAATTACCGTAAGGCACGATATATTTTAGAGGCCATTACCAAGAACTTGTCGTCTTCGTGTTTTATGGCTATTTTTTCATGTGCTATTTCCCATAGTTTGGGTTTTCCAGGGGGAGTGGCATGGCTCGCAAGACCCGATACATGTTTGATGACCAAAAACTCGTCGTTTTCACGTCTCATGGCCATTTTCATTAGCTATTGCCCACAACTTTCGGGTACCAGGGCGATCTACATGTTTGAGAGGTATGCCCAAAAAGTTGTCGTTTTTTCATTTTATGGCTGTTTTCATGAGCTATTGCCCACAGTTTGGGGGTCCCATGGCAATTTACATGTTTCCGAGTTATGACCAAAAACTCGTCTTTTTGCGGTCTACGACCATTTTCATGAGTTACTCTCCATAGTTTTGGGGTTCCAGGGCAATTTACATGTTTGAGAGTTATGACAAAAATTCATCATTTTTATGCTTTATGGCCTTTTCATGAGCTATTGCCCATAGTTTGGGGTTCTAGGCGATCTACATGTTTTAGATTTATGACCAAAAACTCGTCTTTCTTGCAATTTATGAGCATTTTCATGAGTTATTGCAAATAGTTTTTGGGTTCTAGGGCGATTTATAACGAACGTAAGGCCCGATCCATTTTTTAGGGCATGACCAGGAACTCGTCTTTTTTGTGTTTTATGTCCATTTTCCTGAGTTATTGCCCACAATTTTGTTGTTTTAAGGCAATTTACGTGTTTGAGAGTTATGGCCAAAAAGTAAATGCTTTTTGGTTTTATGGTTGTTTTCATGAGCTATTGCCCATAGTTTTGGGGTTCTAGGGCAATTTACATGTTTTAGAGTTATGACCAAAACTTCGTCTTTCTTGCATTTTATGGGCGTTTTCATGGGTTGCCCATAGTTTTGGGTTCTAGGCCCAATACATTTTGAGAGCTAACCAGGAACTCGTCGTTTTTGGATTTTATTTCCATTTTCATGAGTTATTGGCCAGATTTTTGGTTTGCCTGGCGCTGTCCAACGGCGTAAGGACCGATACATTTTGAGGCATGACCAAGAACTCGTCGTTTTATGGTCGTTTTAATGAGCTATTACATATAGTGTTGGGGTTCCAGGGAAATTTACATGTTTGAGAGGTATGACCAAATATTCGTTTTTGTGTTTTATGTACGTTTTCATCAGCTATTGCCCATAGTTATATATGGGGTTCCCGGGCGATTTACATGTTTCAGAGTTACAGCCAAAAACTCGTCTTGTTTGGGTTTTATGGGCATTTTTATGAGTTATTGACCATAGTTTTGGAGTTCCACGACTATTTACAACAATCGTAGACCGATACATTTTCGAGGGCATCACCAAGAACTCATCATTTTCGTATTTATGGCCGTTTTCATGAGCAATTGCCCATAGTTTTGAGGTTCTAGGGCGATTTACATGTTTTAGACTTATGACCAAAAAATCGTCTTTTTTGTGTTTTAGGGCCATTTTCATGAGTTATTGCAAACATTTTTGGGGTTCCAGGGCGATTTAGAACGATAGTAAGGCCCGATAGATGTTTGAGGGCATGACCAAGAACTTGTCATTTTCGTGTTTTATGGCAATTTTTACAAGCTATTGCCCAAATTTTTGGGGTTCCAAGGTGATTTATAATTACCGTAAGGCACGATATATTTTAGAGGCCATTACCAAGAACTTGTCGTCTTCGTGTTTTATGGCTATTTTTTCATGTGCTATTTCCCATAGTTTGGGTTTTCCAGGGGGAGTGGCATGGCTCGCAAGACCCGATACATGTTTGATGACCAAAAACTCGTCGTTTTCACGTCTCATGGCCATTTTCATTAGCTATTGCCCACAACTTTCGGGTACCAGGGCGATCTACATGTTTGAGAGGTATGCCCAAAAAGTTGTCGTTTTTTCATTTTATGGCTGTTTTCATGAGCTATTGCCCACAGTTTGGGGGTCCCATGGCAATTTACATGTTTCCGAGTTATGACCAAAAACTCGTCTTTTTGCGGTCTACGACCATTTTCATGAGTTACTCTCCATAGTTTTGGGGTTCCAGGGCAATTTACATGTTTGAGAGTTATGACAAAAAATTCATCATTTTTGCGTTTTATGGCCGTTTTCATGAGCTATTGCCCATAGTTTGGGGGTTCTAGGGCGATCTACATGTTTTAGATTTATGACCAAAAACTCGTCTTTCTTGCAATTTATGAGCATTTTCATGAGTTATTGCAAATAGTTTTTGGGTTCTAGGGCGATTTATAACGAACGTAAGGCCCGATCCATTTTTTAGGGCATGACCAGGAACTCGTCTTTTTTGTGTTTTATGTCCATTTTCCTGAGTTATTGCCCACAATTTTGTTGTTTTAAGGCAATTTACGTGTTTGAGAGTTATGGCCAAAAAGTCGTCGTTTTTCAGTTTTATGGCTGTTTTCATGAGCTATTGCCCATAGTTTTGGGGTTCTAGGGCAATTTACATGTTTTAGAGTTATGACCAAAAACTCGTCTTTCTTGCATTTTATGGGCGTTTTCATGGGTTATTGCCCATAGTTTTGGGGTTCTAGGCCCAATACATTTTTGAGAGCTAACCAGGAACTCGTCGTTTTTGCATTTTATTGCCATTTTCATGAGTTATTGCCCATATTTTGGGTTTCCATGGCGATGTCCAACGACCGTAAGGACCGATACATTTTTCAGGGCATGACCAAGAACTCGTCGTTTTATGGTCGTTTTCATGAGCTATTACATATAGTGTTGGGGTTCCAGGGAAATTTACATGTTTGAGAGGTATGACCAAATATTCGTTTTTGTGTTTTATGTACGTTTTCATCAGCTATTGCCCATAGTTATATATGGGGTTCCCGGGCGATTTACATGTTTCAGAGTTACAGCCAAAAACTCGTCTTGTTTGGGTTTTATGGGCATTTTTATGAGTTATTGACCATAGTTTTGGAGTTCCACGACTATTTACAACAATCGTAGACCGATACATTTTCGAGGGCATCACCAAGAACTCATCATTTTCGTATTTATGGCCGTTTTCATGAGCAATTGCCCATAGTTTTGAGGTTCTAGGGCGATTTACATGTTTTAGACTTATGACCAAAAAATCGTCTTTTTTGTGTTTTAGGGCCATTTTCATGAGTTATTGCAAACATTTTTGGGGTTCCAGGGCGATTTAGAACGATAGTAAGGCCCGATAGATGTTTGAGGGCATGACCAAGAACTTGTCATTTTTGTGTTTTATGGCCGTTTTACGAGCTATTGCCCATAGTTTTGGGGTTCCAAGGTGATTAACAATGACCGTAACACACGATATATTCTTGAGGCCATGACCAAGAACTCATCCTTTTCGTGTGTTATGGCTGTTTTTTATGAGCTATTGCCCATAGTTTGGGTTTCCACGGGGATTTGCATGGCTTGCAAGACCCGATACATGTTTGATGACCAAAAACTCATCGTTTTCGCGTCTGATGGCCGTTTTCATGAGCTATTGGCCACAGCTTTCGGGTTCCAGGGCGATTTACATGTTTGAGAGGTATGCCCAAAAAGTTGTCGTTTTTTTGTTTTATGCTGTTTTCATGAGCTATTGCCCATAGTTTTGGGGTCCCAGGGCAATTTACATGTATCTGAATTATGACCAAAAACTCGTCTTTTTTGCGTTCTATGGCCATTTTCATGAGTTATTGACCATATCTTTGGGGTTCCAGGGCAATTTACATGTTTGAGAGTTATGACAAAAAATTCCTCATTTTTGCGTTTTATGACCTTTTTCATGAGCTATTCCCCATCATTTTTGGGGTTCTAGGGCGATTTACATGGTTTAGAGTGATGACCAAAAACAGGTCTTTCTTGCATTTTATGGGCATTTTCATGAGTTATTGCCCATTGTTTTGGGGTTCTAGGGTGATTTATAACGACCGTAAGGCTCGATACATTTTTTAGGGCATGACCAGGAACTCGTCTTTTTTGTGTTTTATGGCCATTTTCCTGAGTTATTGCCCACAGTTTTGTTGTTCTAAGGCAATTTACGTGTTTGAGAGTTATGACCAAAAAGTAGTCGTTTTTGAGTTTTATGGCCGTTTTCATGAGCTATTGCCCATAGATTTGGGGTTCTAGGGCAATTTACATGTTTTAGAGTTATGACGAAAAACTCGTCTTTCTTGCATTTTATGGGTGTTTTCAAGAGTTATTGCCCACAATGTTGGGGTTTCAGGCCCAATACATTTTTGAGGGCTGACCAGTAACTCGTCTTTTTGCATTTTATTGCAATTTTCATGAGCTATTGCCCATATTTTGGGTTTCCTTGTCAATTTTTAACGACTGTAATGCCCGATACATTTTTCAGGGCATGATTAAGAACTCGTCGTTTTCACGTTTTATGGTCATTTTCATGAGCTATTGCCTATAGTGTTTGGGTTCTAGGGCAATTTACATGTTTGAGAGGTATGACCAAAAATTTGTTTTTGTGTTTTATGTATGTTTTCATGAGCTATTGCCCATAGTTATATATGGGGTTCCCGTGCGATTTACATGTTTTAGAGTTATGACCAAAAACTCGTCTTGTTTGCGTTTTATGGGCATTTTCATGAGTTATTGCCCACAGTTTTGGAGTTCCAGGGCTATCTACAACAACCGTAAACACCGATATATTTTCAAGCGCATGACTAAGAACTCATCGTTTTCGTGTTTATGGCCGTTTTCATGAGATATTGCCCATAGTTTTGAGGTTCTAGGGCAGTTTACATGTTTCAGACTTATGACCAAAAAATATTCTTTTTTGTGTTTTATGGCCATTTTCATGAGTTATTGCAAACGGTTTTGGGGTTCCAGGGCAATTTAGAACGATAGTAAGGCGCGATAAATTTTTGAGGGCATGACCAAGAACTTGTCGTTTTCATGTTTTATGGCCGTTTTTACGAGCTATTGCCCATAGTTTTGGGGTTCCAACGTGATTTACAATGACCGTAAGGCATGATATATTTTTTAGGCCATGACCAAGTACTCGTCGTCTTCGTGTGTTTATGGCTATTTTTTAAGATCTATTGCCCACATTTTGGGTTTCCAGGGGGATTTGCATGGCTCGCAAGACCCGATACATGTTTGATGACCAAAAACTCGTCATTTTCACGTCTGATGGACGTTTTCATGATCTATTTCTCACAACTTTCGGGTTCCAGGGCGATTTACATGTTTTAGAGGTATGCCCAAAAAGTTGTCGTTTTTTAGGGCCGTTTTCTAGAGCTATTGCCCACAGTTTTAGGGTTCTAGGACAATTTGCATGTATCAGAGTTATGACCAAAAAACTCGTCTTTTTTTGCTTTCTATGGCCATTTTCATGAGTAATTGCCCATAGTTTTGGGGTTCCAGGGCAATTTACATGTTTGAGAGTTATGACAAAAAATTCTTCATTTTTGCGTTTTATGGCCGTTTTCATGAGCTATTGCCCATAGTTTGGGGGTTCTAGGGCAATTTAGATGTTTTAGAGTTATGAACAAAAACTCGTCTTTCTTGCATTTTATGGGCATTTTCATGAGTTATTGCCCACTATTTTGGCGTTCTAGGGCTATTTATAACGAACGTAAGGCACGATACATTTTTAGGGCATGACCAGGAACTCGTGTTTTTTGTGTTTTATGGCCATTTTCCTGAGTTATTACCCACAATTTTTTTGTTCTAAGGCAATTTACGTGTTTGAGAGTTATGACCAAAAAGTCGTCGTTTTTGAGTTTTATGGCCGTTTTCATGTTCTATTGCCCATATTTTGGGTTTCCTTGGATATTTCCAATGACCGTAAGGCCCGTTACATTTTTCAGGGCATGACTAAGAACTCGTCGTTTTATGGTCGTTTTCATGACCTATTGCATATAGTTTTGGGGTTCCAGGGCAATTTACATGTTTGAGAGGTATGACCAAAATTTTGTTTTTTGTTTTATATACGTTTTCATGAGCTATTGCCCATAGTTAGATATGGGGTTCCCGGGCGGTTTACTTGACTAAGAGTTATGACCAAAAACTCGTCTAGTTTGCGTTTTATGGGCATTTTCATGAGTTATTGCCCATAGTTTTGGAGTTCCAGGGCTATTTACAGCGATTGTCAAGCTCGATACATTTTTGAGGGCATGGCCAAGAACTCGTCGTTTTCGTGTTTATGGCAGTTTTCATGAGCTATTGCCCATAGTTTTAAGGTTCTAGGGCGATTTACATGTTTCAGACTTATGACACAAAAATCATCTATTTTGTGTTTTAGGGCCATTTTCATGAGTTATTGCAAACGGTTTTGGGGGTTCCAGGGCGATTTAGAACGATAGTAAGGCCCGATAGATGTTTGAGGGCATGACCAATAACTTGTCATTTTTGTGTTTTATGGCCGTTTTACGAGCTATTGCCCATAGTTTTAGGGTTCCAAGGTGATTTACAATGACCGTAAAACACGATATATTTTTGAGGCCATGACCAAGAACTCATCGTCTTCGTGTGTTATGGATGTTTTTTATGAGCTATTGCCCATAGTTTGGGTTTCCACGGGGATTTGCATAGCTCGCAAGACTCGAGAATGTTTGATGACCAAAAACTCATCGTTTTCGCGTCTGATGGCCGTTTTCATGAGCTACTGCCCACAGCTTTTGGGTTCTAGGGCGATTTACATGTTTGAGAGGTATGCCCAATAAGTTGTCGTTTTTTTGTTTTATGGCTGATTTCATGAGCTATTGCATGTATCAGAGTTATGACCAAAAACTCGTCTTTTTTGCGTTCTATGGCCATTTTCATGAGTTATTGCCCATACCTTTGGGGTTCCAGTGCAATTTACATGTTTGAGAGTTATGACCAAAAATTCCTCATTTTTGCGTTTTATGGCCTTTTTCATGAGCTATTCCCCATAATTTTGGGGTTCTAGGGCGATTTACATGTTTTAGAGTTATGACCAAAAACTTGTCTTTCTTGGATTTTATGGGCATTGTCATGAGTTATTGCCCATTGTTTTGGGTTCTAGGGCGATTTATAACGACCGTAAGGCCCGATACATTTTTTAGGGCATGACCAGGAACACGTCTTTTTTGTGTTTTATGGCCATTTTCCTGAGTTATTGCCCACAGTTTTGTTGTTCTAAGGCAATTTACGTGTTTGAGAGTTATGGCCAAAAAGTCATCGTTTTTCAGTTTTATGGCCATTTTCATGAGCTATTGCCCATAGTTTGGGGTTCTAGGGCAATTTACATGTTTTAGAGTTATTACCAAAAACTCGTCTTTCTTGCATATTATGTGAGTTTTCATGGGTTATTGCCCACAATTTTGGGATTCCAGGCCCAATACATTTTTGAGGGCTTACTAGGAACTCATCATTTTTGCATTTTATTGCCATATTCATGAGCTATTGCCCATATTTTGGGTTTCCTTGGCAATTTCCAATGACCGTAAGGCCCGAAACATTTTTCAGGCCATAACTAAGAACTCGTCGTTTCATGGTCATTTCCATGAGGTATTGCCTATAGTGTTGGGGTTCCAGGGCAATTTACATGTTTTAGAGGTATGACCAAATATTCGTTTTTGTGTTTTATGTACGTTTTCATGAGCTATTGCCCATAGTTATATATTGGGTTCCCAGGCGATTTACATGTTTCGAAATTATGGCCAAAAACTCGTCTTGTTTGCGTCTTGTGGGCATTTTCATGAGATATTGCCCATAGTTTTGGAGTTCCAGGGCTATTTACAACAAACTTAAAGACCGATACATTTTTGAGGGCATGACGAAGAACTCATCGGTTTTGTGTTTATGGCCGTTTTCATGAGCTATTGCCCATAGTTTTGAGGTTCTAGGGCGATTTACATGTTTTAGACTTATGACCAAAAAATCATCTTTTTTGTGTTTTAGGGCCATTTTCAAGAGTTATTGCAAACGGTTTTGGGGTTCCAGGGCAATTTAGAACGATAGTAAGCCCGATAGATGTTTGATGGCATGACCAAGAACTTGTCGTTTTCGTGTTTTATGGCCGTTTTTACGAGCTATTGCCCATACTTTTGGGATTCCAAAGTGATTTACAATGACCGTAAGGCACGATATATTTTTGAGTCCATACCAAGAACTCATCGTCTTCGTGTGTTATGCCTGTTTTTTATGAGCTATTGCCCATAGTTTGGGTTTCCATGGGGATTTGCATGGCTCAAAGGCCCGATACATGTTTGATGACCAAAAACTCATCGTTCTCGCATCTGATGGCCATTTCATGAGCTATTTCCCATAGCTTTCGGGTTCCAGGGCGATTTACATGTTTGAGAGGTATGCCCAAAAAGTTGTTGTTTTTTGTTTTATGGCTGTTTTCATGAGCTATTGCCCATAGTTTTAGGGTCCCAGGACAATTTACATGTATCAGAGTTATGACCAAAAACTCGTCTTTTTTACATTCTACGGCCATTATCATGAGTTATTGCCCATAGCTTTGGGGTTACAGGGCAATTTACATGTTTATGAGTTATGACAAAAAATTCCTCATTTTGCGTTTTATGGCCGTTTTCATGAGATATTCCCTATAATTTTGGTGTTCTAGGGCGATTTACATGTTTTAGATTTATGACCAAAAACTCGTCTTTCTTGCATTTTATGGGCATTTTCATGAGTTATTGCCCATTGTTTTGGGGTTCTAGGGCATGACCAGGAACTCGTCTTTTTGTGTCTTATGGCCATTTTCCTGAGTTATTGCCCACAGTTTTGTTGTTCTCAGGCAATTTACATGTCTTAGAGTTATGACCAAAAAGTAGTTGTTTTTGAGTTTTATGGCCGTTTTCATGAGCTATTGCCCATAGTTTTGGGGTTCTAGGGCAATTTACATGTTTTAGAGTTATGACAAAAAACTCGTCTTTCTTGCATTTGTTGGGTGTTTTCAAGAGTTATTGCCCACAGTTTTGGGGTTTCAGGCCCAATACATTTTTGAGGGCTGACCAGGAACTCGTCGTTTTTGCATTTTATTGCAATTGTCATGAGCTATTGCCCATATTTTGGGTTTCCTTGGCGATTTTTAATGACCGCAATGCCCGATACATTTTTCCGGGCATGACTAAGAACTCGTCGTTTTCACGTTCTATGATCATTTTCATGATATATTGCCTATAGTGTTGGGGTTCTAGGGCAATTTACATGTTTGAGAGGTATGACAAAAATTTCATTTTTGTGTTTTATGTATGTTTTCATGAGGTATTGCCCATAGTTATATTGGGCGATTTACATTTTTTAGAGTTATGACCAAAAACTCGTCTTGTTTGTGTTTTATGGGCATTTTCATGAGTTATTACCCACAGTTTTGGAGTTCCAGGGCTATTTACAACAACCGTAAAGACCAATATATTTTCGAGGGCATGACCAAGAACTCATCGTTTTCGTGTTTATGGCCGTTCTCATGAGCTACTGCCCATAATTTTAAGGTTCCAGGACGATTTACAAGATTTAGAGTTATGACCAAAAAATCTTCTTTTTTGTGTTTTATGGCCATTTTCATGAGTTATTGCAAATGGTTTTGGGGTTCCAGGGAGACTTAGAATGATAGTAAGGCCCGATATATGTTTGAGGGCATGACCAAGAACTTGTCGTTTTCGTATTTTATGGCCGTTTTCACGAGCTATTGCCCATAGTTTTGGGGTTCCGAGGTGATTTACAATGACCGTCAGGCACGATATATTTTAGAGACCATTACCAAGAAATCGTCGTCTTTGTGTTTTATGGCTGTTTTTTCATGAGCTATTTCTCATAGTTTGGGTTTTCCAGGGGGAGTGGCATGGCTCGCAAGACCCGATACTTGTTTGATGACCAAAAACTCGTCGTTTTCGCGTCTAATGGCCGTTTTCATTAGCTATTTCCCACATCTTTCGGGTACCAGGGCGATTTACATGTTTGAGAGGTATGCCCAAAACGTTGTCGTTTTTTCGTTTTATGGCCGTTTTCATGAGCTATTGCCCATAGTTTTGGGGTCCCAGCGCAATTTACATGTATCAGAGTTATGACCAAAAACTCGTCTTTTTGCGTTCTACGGACATTTTCATGAGTTATTGTCCATAGTTTTGGGGTTCCAGGGCAATTTACATGTTTGAGAGTTATGACAAAAAAATTCATCATTTTTGCGTTTTATGGCCCTGTTCATGAGCTATTGCCCATAGTTTGTGGGTTCTAGGGCGATTTACATGTTTTAGAGTTATGACCAAAAACTCGTCTTTCTTGCATTTTATGGGCATTTTCATGAGTTATGGCCCATAGTTTTGGGGTTCTAGGGCGATTTATAACAAACGTAAGGCCTGATACATTTTTTAGGGAATGACCAGGAACTCGTCTTTTTTGTGTTTCATGGCCATTTTCCTGAGTTATTGCCAACCGTTTTGTTGTTCTAAGGCAATTTACGTGTTTGAGAGTTATGACCAAAAAGTCGTCGTTTTTTAGTTTTATGGCTTTTTTCATGAGCTATTGCCCATAGTTTTGGGGTTCTAGGGCAATTTTCATGTTTTAGAGTAATGACCAAAAACTCGTCTTTTTACATTTTATGGGCGTTTTCATGGGTTATTGCCCACAGTTTTGGGGTTCCAAGCCCAATACATTTTTGAGGGCTGACCAGGAACTCGTCGTTTTTGCATTTTATTGCCATTTTCATGACAATTGCCCATATTTTGGATTTCCTTGGCGATTTCCAACGACCGTAAGGCCCGATACAATTTTCAGGCCATGACTAAGAACTCGTCGTTTTATGGTCGTTTTAATGAGCTAATGCCCATAGTTATATATGGGGTTCCCGAGCGATTTACATGTTTCAGAGTTATGACCAAAAACTCGTCTTTTTTGCGTTTTATGGGCATTTTCATGAGTAATTTCCCATAATTTTGGAGTTCCAGGGATATTTACATTGATTGTCAAGCCTGATACATCTTCGAGGGCATGACCAAGAACTTGTCGTTTTCGTGTTTATGAATGTTTTCATGAGCTATTGCCCATAGTTTTAAGGTTACAGGGGGTTTACATGTTTCAGAGTTATGACAAAAAATCGTCTTTTTTGTGTTTTATGGCCATTTTCATGAGTTATTGCAAACAGTTTTGCGGTTCCAGGCGATTTAGAACGATAGTATGCCCGATAGTTTTATGGCTGTTTTTACGAGCTATTGCCCATAGTTTTGGGGTTCCAAGTTGATTTACAATAACCATAAGGCACGATATATTTTAGAGGCCATGACCAAGAACTCGTCATCTTCATGTTTTATTGCTGTTTTTTCATGAGCTATTTCCCATAGTTTGGTTTTTCACGGGGGAGTGTTAAGGCTCGCAAGACCTGATAGATGTTCGATGACCAAAAAATCGTCGTTTTCGCGTCTGATGGCCATTTTCATTAGCTATTGCCCATACCTTTTGGGTACCAGGGAGATTTACATGTTTGAGAGGTATGCCCAAAAATTTGTCATTTTCATGAGCTATTGCCCACAGTTTTGGGGTCCGAGGGCAATTTACATGTATTAGAGTTATGACCAAAACCTCATCTTTTTTGCGTTCTACGGCCATTTTCATGAGTTATTGTCCATAGTTTTGGGGATCCTGGGCAATTTACATGTTTGAGAGTTGTGACAAAAAATTCATCATTTTTTGCGTTTTATGGCCGTTTTCATGAGCTATTGCCCATAGTTTGGGGGGGTTCTAGGGCGATTTACATGTTTTAGAGGTAGTACCAAAAACTCGTGTTTCTTGCATTTTTGCGTTTTATGGCCGTTTTCATGAGTTATTGCCCATAGTTTTGGGGTTCTAGGGCGATTTATAACGAACGTAAGGCCCGATACATTTTTTAGATAATGGCCAGGAACTCGTCTTTTTTGTGTTTTATGGCCATTTTCCTGAGTTATTGCCCACAGTTTCGTTGTTCTAAGGCAATTTACGTGTTTAAGAGTTATGACCTAAAAGCCGTTGTTTTTCTGTTTTATTGTCGTTTTCAAGAGCTATTGCCCATAGTTTTGGGGTTCTAGGGCAATTTACATGTTTTAGAGTTATGACCAAAAACTCGTCTTTCTTGCATTTTATGGGCGTTGTCATGGGTTATTCCCCATAGTTTTTGGCTTCCAGGCCCAATACATTTTTGAGGGCTGACCAGGAACTCGTCGTTTTTCCATTTTATTGCGATTTTCATGAGCTATTGCCCATATTTTGGGTTTCCTTGGAGATTTCCAACGACCGTAAGGCCCGATACATTTTTCAGGGCATGACTAAGAACTTGTCGTTTTCATGATTTATGGTCGTTTTCATGAGCTATTATCTATAGTGTTGGGGTTCCAGGGCTATTTACATGTTTGAGAGGTATGACCAAAAATTTGTTTTTGTGTTTTTTGTACGTTTTCATGAGATATTGCCCATAGTTATATATGGTGTTCCCGGGCGGTTTACATGTTTCAGAGTTATGACCAAAAACTCGTCTAGTTTACGTTTTATGGGCATTTTCATGAGTTATTACCCACAGTTTTGGAGTTCCAGGGCTATTTACAACAACCGTAAAGACCGATATATTTTCGAGGGAATGACCAAGAACTCATCGTTTTCGTGTATATGGCTGTTTTCATGAGCTATTGCCCATAGTTTTAAGGTTCCAGGGCTGTTTACATGTTTCAGAGTTATAACCAACAAATCATCTTTTTTGTGTTTTATGGCCATTTTCATGAGTTATTGCAAACGGTTTTGGGGTTCCAGCGCGATTTAGAACGATAATAAGGCCCGATAGATGTTTGAGGGCATGACCAAGAACTTGTTGTTTTCGTGTTTTATGGCTGTTTTCACGAGCTATTGCCCATAGTTTTGGGTTCCAAGGTGATTTATAGTGACTAGAAACTCGTCTTGTTTGCGTTTTATGGGCATTTTCAGGAGTTATTGCCCATTGTTTTGGAGTTCCAGGGCTATTTACAAAGACCGTAAAGCCCGATAAATTTTTGAGGGCATGACCAAGAACTCGTCGTTTTTGTGTTTTATGGCCATTTTCATGGGCTATTACCATAGTTTTGGGGTTCTAGGGCGATTTACATGTTTCAGAGTTATGACCAAAAAATCATATTTTTTGTTTTTATGGCCATTTTCATGAGTTATTGCAAAGGGTTTTGGGGTTTTAGGGTGATTTAGAACAATAGTAAGGCCAGATAGATGTTTGAGGGCATGACCAAGAATTTGTTTTTTCGTGTTTTATGGCCGTTTTTACGAGCTATTGCCCACATTTTTGGGATTCCAAGGAGATTTACAATGACCATAAGGCACGATATATTTTCTAGGACATGACCAAGAACTCGTCGTCGTCGTGTTTCATGGCTGTTTTCATGAGCTATTGCCCATAGTTTGGGTTTTTAGGAGGATTTGCATGGCCCGCAAGACCTGATACATGTTTTATGACCGAAAACTCGTCATTTTCGTGTTTTATGGCCTTTTTCATGAGCTATTGCCCACAGCTTTGGGGTTCTAGGGCGATTTACATGTTTGAGAGGTATGCCCAAAAAGTGGTCGTTTTTTTGTTTTATGGCAGTTTTCATGAGCCAAATCCCACAGTTTTGGGGTTCCAGGGCAATTTACATATATCCGAGTTATCACCAAAAGCTATTCTTTTTTGTGTTCTATGGACATTTTCATGAGTTATTGCCAATAGTTTTGGGGTCCCAGGTCAATTTACATGTTTGAGAGTTATGACCAAAAATTCATCATTTTTGCGTTTTATGGCCGTTTTCATGAGCTATTGCCCATAGTTTTGGGGTTCTAGGGCGATTTACATCTTTTAGAGTAATGACCAAAAACTCGTGTTTCTTGCATTTTATGGGCATTTACCCACAGTTTTGGGGTTCTAAGGCGATTTATAACGACCGAAAGGCCTGATACATATTTTAGGGCATGACCAGGAACTCGTCTTTTTCGTTTTATGGCCGTTTTCATGAGCTATTACCCACGGTTTTGGGGTCCCAGTGCAATTTACATGTATCAGAGTTATGACCAAAAACTCGTCTTTTTTGCGTTCTACGGACATTTTCATGAGTTATTGTCCATAGTTTTGGGGTTCCAGGGCAATTTACATGTTTGAGAGTTATGACAAAAAAATTCATCATTTTTGCGTTTTATGGTCATGTTCATGAGCTATTGCCCATAGTTTGTGGGTTCTAGGGCGATTTACATGTTTTAGAGTTATGACCAAAAACTCGCCTTTCTTGCATTTTATGGGCATTTTCATGAGTTATGGCCCACAGTTTTGGGGTTCTAGGGCGATTTATAACGAACGTAAGGCCTGATACATTTTTTAGGGAATGACCAGGAACTCGTCTTTTTTGTGTTTCATGGCCATTTTCCTGAGTTATTGCCAACAGTTTTGTTGTTCTAAGGCAATTTACATGTTTGAGAGTTATGACCAAAAAGTCGTCGTTTTTTAGTTTTATGGCCGTTTTTATGAGCTATTGCCCATAGTTTTGGGGTTCTAGGGCAATTTTCATGTTTTAGAGTAATGACCAAAAACTCGTCTTTTTACATTTTATGGGCGTTTTCATGGGTTATTGCCCACAGTTTTGGGGTTCCAAGCCCAATACATTTTTGAGGGCGGACCAGGAACTCGTCGTTTTTGCATTTTATTGCCATTTTCATGAGCAATTGCCCATATTTTGGATTTCCTTGGCGATTTCCAACGACCGTAAGGCCCGATACAATTTTCAGGCCATGACTAAGAACTCTTCGTTTTATGGTCGTTTTAATGAGCTAATGCCCATAGTTATATATGGGGTTCCCGAGCGATTTACATGTTTCAGAGTTATGACCAAAAACTCGTCTTTTTTGTGTTTTATGGGCATTTTCATGAGTAATTTCCCATAATTTTGGAGTTCCAGGGATATTTACATTGATTGTCAAGCCTGATACATCTTCGAGGGCATGACCAAGAACTCGTCGTTTTTGTGTTTATGAATGTTTTCATGAGCTATTGCCCATAGTTTTAAGATTACAGGGGTTTTACATGTTTCAGAGTTATGACAAAAAATCGTCTTTTTTGTGTTTTATGGCCATTTTCATGAGTTATTGCAAACAGTTTTGGGGTTCCAGGCGATTTAGAACGATAGTATGCCCGATAGTTTTATGGATGTTTTTACGAGCTATTGCCCATAGTTTTGGGGTTCCAAGTTGATTTACAATAACCATAAGGCACGATATATTTTAGAGGCCATGACCAAGAACTCGTCATCTTCATGTTTTATTGCTGTTTTTTCATGAGCTATTTCCCATAGTTTGGTTTTTCACGGGGGAGTGTTAAGGCTCGCAAGACCTGATAGATGTTCGATGACCAAAAAATCGTCGTTTTCGCGTCTGATGGCCATTTTCATTAGCTATTGCCCATACCTTTTGGGTACCAGGGCGATTTACATGTTTGAGAGGTATGCCCAAAAATTTGTCATTTTCATGAGCTATTGCCCACAGTTTTGGGGTCCGAGGGCAATTTACATGTATTAGAGTTATGACCAAAACCTCATCTTTTTTGCGTTCTACGGCCATTTTCATGAGTTATTGTCCATAGTTTTGGGGATCCTAGGCAATTTACATGTTTGAGAGTTGTGACAAAAAATTCATCATTTTTGCGTTTTATGGCCGTTTTCATGAGCTATTGCCCATAGTTTGGGGGTTCTAGGGCGATTTACATGTTTTAGAGGTAGTACCAAAAACTCGTGTTTCTTGCATTTTTGCGTTTTATGGCCGTTTTCATGAGTTATTGCCCACAGTTTTGGGGTTCTAGGGAGATTTATAACGAACGTAAGGCCCGATACATTTTTCAGATAATGACCAGGAACTCGTCTTTTTTGTGTTTTATGGCCATTTTCCTGAATTATTGCCCACAGTTTCGTTTTTCTAAGGCAATTTACGTGTTTAAGAGTTATGACCTAAAAGCCGTTGTTTTTCTGTTTTATGGTCGTTTTCAAGACCTATTGCCCATAGTTTTGGGGTTCTAGGGCAATTTACATGTTTTAGAGTTGTGACCAAAAACTCGTCTTTCTTGCATTTTATGGGTGTTGTCATGGGTTATTGCCCACAGCTTTGGGGTTCTAGGGCGATTTACATGTTTGAGAGGTATGCCCAAAAAGTGGTCGTTTTTTTGTTTTATGGCAGTTTTCATGAGCCAAATCCCACAGTTTTGGGGTTCCAGGGCAATTTACATATATCCGAGTTATCACCAAAAGCTATTCTTTTTTGCGTTCTATGGACATTTTCATGAGTTATTGCCAATAGTTTTGGGGTCCCAGGTCAATTTACATGTTTGAGAGTTATGACCAAAAATTCATCATTTTTGCGTTTTATGGCCGTTTTCATGAGCTATTGCCCATAGTTTTGGGGTTCTAGGGCGATTTACATCTTTTAGAGTAATGACCAAAAACTCGTCTTTCTTGCATTTTATGGGCATTTACCCACAGTTTTGGGGTTCTAAGGCGATTTATAACGACCGTAAGGCCTGATACATATTTTAGGGCATGACCAGGAACTCGTCTTTTCCGTTTTATGGCCGTTTTCATGAGCTATTGCCCACGGTTTTGGGGTCCCAGCGCAATTTACATGTATCAGAGTTATGACCAAAAACTCGTCTTTTTGCGTTCTACGGATATTTTCATGAGTTATTGTCCATAATTTTGGGGTTCCAGGGCAATTTACATGTTTGAGAGTTATGACAAAAAAATTCATCATTTTTGCGTTTTATGGCCCTGTTCATGAGCTATTGCCCATAGTTTGTGGGTTCTAGGGAGATTTACATGTTTTAGAGTTATGACCAAAAACTCGTCTTTCTTGCATTTTATGGACATTTTCATGAGTTATGGCCCACAGTTTTGGGGTTCTAGGGCGATTTATAACGAACGTAAGGCCTGATACATTTTTTAGGGAATGACCAGGAACTCGTCTTTTTTGTGTTTCATGGCCATTTTCCTGAGTTATTGCCAACAGTTTTGTTGTTCTAAGGCAATTTACGTGTTTGAGAGTTATGACCAAAAAATCGTCGTTTTTTAGTTTTATGGCCGTTTTCATGAGCTATTGCCCATAGTTTCGGGGTTCTAGGGTAATTTTCATGTTTTAGAGTAATGACCAAAAACTCGTCTTTTTTACATTTTATGGGCGTTTTCATGGGTTATTGCCCACAGTTTTGGGGTTCCAAGCCCAATACATTTTTGAGGGCTGACCAGGAACTCGTCGTTTTTGCATTTTATTGCCATTTTCATGAGCAATTGCCCATATTTTGGATTTCCTTGGAGATTTCCAACGACCGTAAGGCCCGATACAATTTTCAGGCCATGACTAAGAACTCGTCGTTTTATGGTCGTTTTAATGAGCTAATGCCCATAGTTATATATGGGGTTCCCGAGCGATTTACATGTTTCAGAGTTATGACCAAAAACTCGTCTTTTTGCGTTTTATGGGCATTTTCATGAGTAATTTCCCATAATTTTGGAGTTCCAGGGATATTTACATTGATTGTCAAGCCTGATACATCTTCGAGGGCATGACCAAGAACTCGTCGTTTTTGTGTTTATGAATGTTTTCATGAGCTATTGCCTATAGTTTTAAGGTTACAGGGGGTTTACATGTTTCAGAGTTATGACAAAAAATCGTTTTTTTGTGTTTTATGGCCATTTTCATGAGTTATTGCAAACAGTTTTGGGGTTCCAGGCGATTTAGAACGATAGTATGCCCGATAGTTTTATGGCTGTTTTTACGAGCTATTGCCCATAGTTTTGGGGTTCCAAGTTGATTTACAATAACCATAAGGCACGATATATTTTAGAGGCCATGACCAAGAACTCGTCATCTTCATGTTTTATTGCTGTTTTTTCATGAGCTATTTCCCATAGTTTGGTTTTTCAAGGGGGAGTGTTAAGGCTCGCAAGACCTGATAGATGTTCGATGACCAAAAAATCGTCGTTTTCGCGTCTGATTGCCATTTCCATTAGCTATTGCCCATACCTTTTGGGTACCAGGGCGATTTACATGTTTGAGAGGTATGCCCAAAAATTTGTCATTTTCATGAGCTATTGCCTACAGTTTTGGGGTCCGAGGGCAATTTACATGTATTAGAGTTATGACCAAAACCTCATCTTTTTTGCGTTCTACGGCCATTTTCATGAGTTATTGTCCATAGTTTTGGGGATCCTGGGCAATTTACATGTTTGAGAGTTGGGACAAAAAATTCATCATTTTTGCGTTTTATGGCCGTTTTCATGAGCTATTGCCCATAGTTTGGGGGTTCTAGGGCGATTTACATGTTTTAGAGGTAGTACCGAAAACTCGTGTTTCTTGCATTTTTTGCGTTTTATGGCCGTTTTCATGAGTTATTGCCCACAGTTTTGGGGTTCTAGGGCGATTTATAACGACCGTAAGGCCCGATACATTTTTTAGACAATGACGAGGAACTCGTCTTTTTTGTGTTTTATGGCCATTTTCCTGAGTTATTGCCCACAGTTTCGTTGTTCTAAGGCAATTTACGTGTTTAAGAGTTATGACCTAAAAGCCGTTGTTTTTCTGTTTTATGGTCGTTTTCAAGACCTATTGCCCATAGTTTTGGGGTTCTAGGGCAATTTACATGTTTTAGAGTTATGACAAAAAACTCGTCTTTCTTGCATTTTATGGGCGTTGTCATGGGTTATTGCCCATAGTTTTGGGGTTCCAAGCCCAATACATTTTTGAGGGCTGACCAGGAACTCGTCGTTTTTGCATTTTATTGCGATTTTCATGAGCTATTGCCCATATTTTGGGTTTCCTTGGCGATTTCCAACGACCGTAAGGCCCGATACATTTTTCAGGGCATGACTAAGAACTCGTCGTTTTCACGATTTATGGTCGTTTTCATGAGCTATTATCTATAGTGTTGGGGTTCCAGGGCTATTTACTTGTTTGAGAGGTATGACCAAAAATTTGTTTTTGTGTTTTTTGTACGTTTCCATGAGATATTTCCCATAGTTATATATGGTGTTCCCGGGCGGTTTACATGTTTCAGAGTTATGACCAAAAACTCGTCTAGTTTGCGTTTTATGGGCATTTTCATGAGTTATTACCCACAGTTTTGGAGTTCCAGGGCTATTTACAACAACCGTAAAGACCGATATATTTTTGAGGGCATGACCAAGAACTCATCGTTTTCGTGTATATGGCCGTTTTCATGAGCTATTGCCCATAGTTTTAAGGTTCCAGGGTTGTTTACATGTTTCAGAGTTATAACCAACAAATCATCTTTTTTGTGTTTTATGGCCATTTTCATGAGTTATTGCAAACGGTTTTGGGGTTCCAGCGCGATTTAGAACGATAATAAGGGCCGATAGATGTTTGAGGGCATGACCAAGAACTTGTCGTTTTCGTGTTTTATGGCTGTTTTCACGAGCTATTGCCCATAGTTTTGTGTTCCAAGGTGATTTATAGTGACTAGAAACTCATCTTGTTTGCGTTTTATGGGCATTTTCAGGAGTTGTTGCCCATTGTTTTGGAGTTCCAGGGCTATTTACAAAGACCGTAAAGCCCGATAAATTTTTGAGCGCATGACCAAGAACTCGTCGTTTTTGTGTTTTATGGCCATTTTCATGGGCTATTACCCATAGTTTTGGGGTTCTAGGGCGATTTACATGTTTCAGAGTTATGACCAAAAAATCATATTTTTTGTTTTTATGGCCATTTTCATGAGTTATTGCAAAGGGTTTTGGGGTTTTAGGGCGATTTAGAACAATAGTAAGGCCAGATAGATGTTTGAGGGCATGACCAAGAATTTGTTTTTTCGTGTTTTATGGCCGTTTTTACGAGCTATTGCCCACATTTTTGGGATTCCAAGGAGATTTACAATGACCATAAGGCACGATATATTTTCTAGGACATGACCAAGAACTCGTCGTCTTCGTGTTTCATGGCTGTTTTCATGAGCTATTGCCCATAGTTTGGGTTTTTAGGAGGATTTGCATGGCCCGCAAGATGACCGAAAACTCGTCATTTTCGTGTTTTATGGCCTTTTTCATGAGCTATTGCCCACAGCTTTGGGGTTCTAGGGCGATTTACATGTTTGAGAGGTATGCCCAAAAAGTGGTCGTTTTTTCGTTTTATGGCAGTTTTCATGAGCTATTGCCCACAGTTTTGGGGTTCCAAGGTGATTTACAATGACCATAAGGCACGATATATTTTCTAGGACATGATCAAGAACTCGTCGTCTTCGTGTTTCATGGCTTTTTTCATGAGCTATTGCCCATAGTTTGGGTTTCCAGGAGAATTTGCATGGCCGACAAGACCCCATACATGTTTTATGACCGAAAACTTGTCGTTTTCGTGTTTTATGGCCTTTTTCATGAGCTATTGCCCACAACTTTGGGGTTCCAGGGTGATTTACATGTTTCAGAGGTATGCCCAAAAAGTGGTCATTTTTTCGTTTTATGGCAGTTTTCATGAGCTATTTCCCACAGTTTTGGGGTTCCGGGGCAATTTACATATATCAGAGTTATCACCAAAAACTAATCTTTTTTGCGTTATATGGCCATATTCATGAGTTATTGTCCATAGTTTTGGGGATCCTGGGCAATTTACATGTTTGAGAGTTGTGACAAAAAATTCATCATTTTTGCGTTTAATGGCTGTTTTCATGAGCTATTTCCCATAGTTTGGGGGTTCTAGGGCGATTTACATGTTTTAGAGGTAGTAGCAAAAACTCGTGTTTCTTGCATTTTTGCGTTTTATGGCCGTTTTCATGAGTTATTGCAAAGAGTTTTGGGGTTTTAGGGCGATTTAGAACAATAGTAAGGCCTGATAGATGTTTGAGGGCATGGCCAAGAACTTGTCGTTTTCGTGTTTTATGGACGTTTTTACAAGCTATTGCCCACAATTTTGGGGTTCGAAGGTGATTTACAATGACCATAAGGCACGATATATTTTGTAGGACATGAACAAGAACTCATCGTCTTCGTGTTTCATGGCTGTTTTAATGAGCTATTGCCCATAGTTTGGGTTTCCAGGACGATTTGCATGCCCCGCAAGACCCGATACATGTTTTATGACCGAAAACTCGTCGTTTTCATGTTTTATGGTCTTTTTCATGAGCTATTGCCCACAGCTTTGAGGTATGCCCAAAAAGTGGTTGTTTTTTGTTTTATGGCAGTTTTCATGAGCTATTGCCCACGGTTTTGGGGTTCCGGGGCAATTTAAATATATCAGAGTTATCATCAAAATCTATTCTTTTTTGCGTTTTATGGCCTTTTTCATGAGCTATTACCCACAACTTTGGGATTCCAGGGCGATTTACATGTTTGAGAGGTATACCCAAAAAGTGGTCATTTTTTTGTTTTATGGCAGTTTTCATGAGCTATTTCCCACAGTTTTGGGGTTCCGGGGCAATTTACATATATCAGAGTTATCACCAAAAACTAATCTTTTTTGCGTTATATGGCCATATTCATGAGTTATTGCCCATAGTTTTGGGGTCCTAGGGCAATTTACATGTTTGAGAGTTATGACAAAAAATTCGTCATTTTTGTGTTTTATGGCCGTTTTCATGAGCTATTGCACATAGTTTTGGGGTTCTAGGGTGATTTACATCTTTTAGAGTAATGACCAAAAACTCGTCTTTCTTGCATTTTATGGGCATTTTCATGAGTTATTACCCACATTTTTGGGGTTCTAAGGCGATTTATAATGACCGTAAGGACCGATACATATTTTAGGGCATGACCAGGAACTCGTCTTTTTTGCGTTTTATGGCCATTTTGATGAGCTATTGCCCACGGTTTTGGGGTTCTAGGGCAATTTACATGTTTCAGAGTTATGACCAAAAATCATCTTTTTTTGTGTTTTATGTCCCTTTTCATGAGTTATTGCAAACTGTTTTAGGGTTTCAGGGCGATTTAGAATAATAGTAAGGCCTGATAGATGTTTGAGGGCATGACCAAGAACTTGTCGTTTTCGTGTTTTATGGCTGTTTTTACAAGCTATTGCCCATAGTTTGGGGTTCCAAGGTGATAAACAATGACCGTAAGGCATGATGTATTTTCTAGGTCATGACCAAGAACTCATCGTCTTCGTGTTTCATGGCTGTTTTCATGAGCTATTTCCCATAGTTTGGGTTTCCAGGAGGATTTGCATGGCTCGCTAGACCCAATACATGTTTTATGACCAAAAACTCGTCGTTTTCGTGTTTTATGGCCTTTTTCATGAGCTATTGCCCATAACTTTAGGGTTCCAGGGCGATTTACATGTTTGAGAGGTATGCCCAAAGAGTGGTCGCTTTTTTCCTTTTATGGCCGTTTTCATGAGCTATTGCCCACAGTTTTGGGGTTCTAGGGAAATTTACATATATTAGAGTTATGACTAGAAACTCGTCTTGTTTGCGTTTTATGGGCATTTTCATGAGTTATTGCCCATTGTTTTGGAGTTCCAGGGCTATTTACAAAGACCGTAAAGCCCGATAAATTTTTGAGGGCATGACCAAGAACTCGTCGTTTTTGTGTTTTATGGCCATTTTCATGGGCTATTACCCATAGTTTTGGGGTTCTAGGGCGATTTACATGTTTTAGAGTTTTGACCAAAAAATCATATTTTTTGTTTTTATGGCAACTTTCATGAGTTATTGCAAAGAGTTTTGGGGTTTTAGGGCGATTTAGAACAATAGTAAGGCCTGATAGATGTTTGAGGGCATGACCAAGAACTTGTCGTTTTCGTGTTTTATGGACGTTTTTACGAGCTATTGCCCACAGTTTTGGGGTTCCAAGGAGATTTACAATGACCATAAGGCACGATATACTCATCGTCTTCGTGTTTCATGGTTGTTTTCATGAGCTATTGCCCATAGTTTGGGTTTCCAGGACGATTTGCATGCCCCGCAAGACCCGATACATGTTTTATGACCGAAAACTCGTCGTTTTCGTATTTTATGGTCTTTTTCATGAGCTATTGCCCACAGCTTTGAGGTATGCCCAAAAAGTGGTTGTTTTTTGTTTTATGGCAGTTTTCATGAGCTATTGCCCACGGTTTTGGGGTTCCGGGGCAATTTAAATATATCAGAGTTATCATCAAAATCTATTCTTTTTTGCGTTTTATGGCCTTTTTCATGAGCTATTACCCACAACTTTGGGATTCCAGGGTGATTTACATGTTTGAGAGGTATGCCCAAAAAGTGGTAATTTTTTGTTTTATGGCAGTTTTCATGAGCTATTTCCCACAGTTTTGGGGTTCCGGGGCAATTTACATATATCAGAGTTATCACCAAAAACTAATCTTTTTTGCGTTATATGGCCATATTCATGAGTTATTGCCCATAGTTTTGGGGTCCCAGGGCAATTTACATGTTTGAGAGTTATGACCAAAAATTCGTCATTTTTGTCTTTTATGGCCGTTTTCATGAGCTATTGCACATAGTTTTGGGGTTCTAGGGCGATTTACATCTTTTAGAGTAATGACCAAAAACTCGTCTTTCTTGCATTTTATGGGCATTTTCATGAGTTATTACCCACATTTTTGGGGTTCTAAGGCGATTTATAACGACCGGACGGACCGATACATATTTTAGGGCATGACCAGGAACTCGTCTTTTTTGCGTTTTATGGCCATTTTGATGAGCTATTGGCCACGGTTTTGGGGTTCTAGGGCAATTTACATGTTTCAGAGTTATGACCAAAAATCGTCTTTTTTGTGTTTTATGTCCCTTTTCATGAGTTATTGCAAACAGTTTTAGGGTTTCAGGGCGATTTAGAACAATAGTAAGGCCCGATAGATGTTTGAGGGCATGACCAAGAACTTGTCATTTTCGTGTTTTATGGCTGTTTTTACAAGCTATTGCCCATAGTTTGGGGTTCCAAGGTGATTAACAATGACCGTAAGGCATGATGTATTTTCTAGGTCATGACCAAGAACTCGTCGTCTTCGTGTTTCATGGCTATTTTCATGAGCTATTGCCCATAGTTTGGGTTTCTAGGAGGATTTGCATGGCTCGCAAGACCCAATACATCTTTTATGACCAGAAACTCGTCGTTTTCGTGTTTTATGGCCTTTTTCATGAGCTATTGCCCACAACTTTAGGGTTCCAGGGCGATTTACATGTTTGAGAAGTATGCCCAAAGAGTGGTCGTTTTTTTCGTCTTATGGCTGTTTCCATGAGCTATTGCCCACAATTTTGGGGTACCAGGGAAATTTACATATATTAGAGTTATGACTAGAAACTCGTCTTGTTTGCGTTTTATGGGCATTTTAATGAGTTATTGCCCATTGTTTTGGAGTTCCAGGGCTATTTACAAAGACCGTAAAGCCCGATAAATTTTTGAGGGCATGACCAAGAACTCGTCGTTTTTGTGTTTTATGGCCATTTTCATGGGCTATTACCCGTAGTTTTGGGGTTCTAGGGCGATTTACATGTTTTAGAGTTATGACCAAAAAATCATATTTTTTTGTTTTTATGGCCATTTTCATGAGTTATTGCAAAGTGTTTTGGGGTTTTAGGGCGATTTAGAACAATAGTAAGGCCCGATAGATGTTTGAGGGCATGACCAAGAACTTGTTTTTTCATTTTTTATGGCCGTTTTTACGAGCTATTGCCCACAATTTTGGGGTTCCAAGGATATTTACAATGACCATAAGGCACGATATATTTTCTAGGACATGACCAAGAACTCGTCGTCTTCGTGTTTCATGGCTGTTTTCATGAGCTATTGCCCATAGTTTGGGTTTCCAAGAGGATTTGCATGGCCCGCAAGACCTAATACATGTTTTATGACCGAAAACTCGTCATTTTCGGGTTTTATGGCCTTTTTCATGAGCTATTGCCCACATCTTTGGGGTTCCAGGGCGATTTACATGTTTGAGAGGTATGCCCAAAAAGTGGTCGTTTTGTCGTTTTATGGCAGTTTTCATTAGCCAAATCCCACAGTTTTGGGGTTCCAGGGCAATTTACATATATCCGAGTTATCACCAAAATCTATTATTTTTTGCGTTCTATGGACATTTTCATGAGTTATTGCCCATAGTTTTGGGGTCCCAGGGTAATTTACATGTTTGAGAGTTATGACCAGAAATTCATCATTTTTGCGTTTTATGGCCGTTTTCATGAGCTATTGCCCATAGTTTTGGGGTTCTAGGGCGATTTACATCTTTTAGAGTAATGACCAAAAACTCATCTTTCTTGCATTTTATGGGCATTTACCCACAGTTTTGGGGTTCTAAGGCGATTTATAACGATTGTAAGGCCTGATACATATTTTAGGGCATGACCAGGAACTCGTCTTTTTACGTTTTATGGCCATTTTCATGAGCTATTGCCCACGGTTTTGGGGTTCTAGGGAAATTTACATGTTTTAGAGTTATGACCAAAAATCGTCTTTTTTTGTGTTTTATGGACCTTTTCATGAG
This sequence comes from Avena insularis, assembly GCA_023614405.1. Taxonomy (NCBI): domain Eukaryota; kingdom Viridiplantae; phylum Streptophyta; class Magnoliopsida; order Poales; family Poaceae; genus Avena; species Avena insularis. The sequence goes on along the minus strand of JAJUPC010000015.1, from coordinate 1,798,637 downwards.
TTATTGCAAACAGTTTTTGGGTTTCAGGGCGATTTAGAACAATAGTAAGGCCCGATAGATGTTTGAGGGCATGACCAAGAACTTGTCGTTTTCGTGTTTTATGGCCGTTTTTACGAGCTATTGCCCACAGTTTTGGGGTTCGAAGGTGATTTACAATGACCATAATGTTGGAGATATGCCCTAGAGGCAATAATAAATGTAGTTATTATTACATCTTTGTGTTTATATTAAATGTTTACATTCATGCTATGATAGTATTAACAAGGAAACATTAATACTTGTGTGATTTGTAAACTTAATTTGAAGTCCCTAGTAAAGCCTCTATACATCACTAGCTTGTTGGTTAATAAATGATTGTGGTTTCCCTATCATGACCATTGAGATGTTATTAACAACAAGATCATATCGTTAGGAGAATGATATGGTGGACATACTCCTATAGATAAGCGTAGCATAAAGATCAAGTCATTTTAATAGTTCGATTGCTATATGCTTTCTGATACATAGTAACCTAATTCCTTCGACCATGAGATCATGCATATCACCTTTACCGGATGGATGCTTTGATGACATCAAACACCACACCGTAACTGGGTGGCTATAAAGGTGGCATTGAGTGTTCGGAAAGTATTGGTTGAAACACATGGATCAAGAGTGGGATTTGTCCATCCATATGACAGATAGATATACTCTGGGCCCTCTCGGTGAAATGTCATCCAATTAGCTTGCAAGCATGTGGTGGCTCTGAGGGATCACATATCAGGAGCGAGAAAAAGTACTTATCGATAACGAGGTTGAACTAGGTATGCGAGATACTGGCGATCATAACCTCGGATAAGTAAACTATCGTGAGACAAAGGAAATTGGTATCGTATGTAAGTGGTTCATTCGATCGCAAAGTAATCGTAGAAATATGTAGAACCATATGAATTTCCAGATTCCTCTATTGGTTATTGTTCGGAGAAGTGTCTCGATCATGTCCGCATAATTCACGAACCGTGGAGACACATAAGGATTGACGTTGTTTGAGTAGTTATGGAATGATGAGAAAGAGACCGAATGTTGTTCGGAGTCTCGGATGGGATCTGGGATATCACGAGGAGATCCGGAATGGTCCGGAGAATAAGATTCATATAAGGAAAGTCCCGTTTCGGAGTTGGAGAATGGTTCCGGTGTTTTTATCGGGAATGTTCTAGAAGGTTCCAGAATGTCCGGCACTCCGGGGGGGAAGGGTACATGAATGTGTTATATCAAGTTGGTATGATTGCATTATGTACTCGGTGTCATCTCTGAACAAAATAGAGGGTTTATTCAAATCCTAGTTTGAAAAGTCAAACGCCAAGTTTGAAAGTCAAACGGCTATTTTTGGGAAGTGGAGAGGGAGGTGGAAACCGACTTGGGGGAGGAGTTCCTCCTCCACATGGCCTCACCAAGCCGAGTTGGGAGGGACTCCTCCCTTGGCCGCCCCTCCACCTATATAAGGAGGCGGGCTCCCTCCTGAACACAAGTTCCTACACCTCTAAACCCTAGCCCCAAGCCGCCGCCGCCTCCATAGCCGCCGCCGGCCATAGGGCACTCGCCGCCGCCTAGTTGAAACCCTAGCCACCGGCCTAGCCCCCTCCTCGGTGTTTCTAAACCCTAGATTGTCGAGGGACTCTCTCATACTCCACCATACTCGCTCCGGCTTAAGGCGAAGCCCTGCGAGATCTCCCCTCTACTTCCGGTACCACACCGTTGTCTTTGCCGGAATCGAGGAGAGTGCTACAACCTTATTTTCTTTGGAACAAGGGAGAGGAAGGTCTTCGTCGAGTACCGAACGTGTGACCGACTACGGGTGTGCTGCCGGAACACAGTGCCGGAAGGATCGTCTACGCGATCTTGAGATCGGGAAGAGTACAACTACATCACCCACGAGAATCCGCTCTTGTTAAACACTTTGGAATCTTCGAGGGTGAGTTATTCCATCGACTCGTTGCTAAAATCTAGTAGATAGATCTTGGCTTGTTTGTTTGTATGCGGTAGAAAATTTTTGTTTTCCATGCTACGAATCCCTTCAGTGGTATCAGAGTCGTGTCTATATGTAGATCTGTTGCATGAGTAGAACACAATGGTCATTATGGGCATTGATGCTTTTATTGTCGATTGCTTCTTGTGTACTTTGCATCTTGCAGGATGTTGGGATGAAGCGGCCCGGGCTAACCTTACATGACATCGTTCATGAGACTTGCTCCACGCTTGACATGCAAATTGTATTGCATAAGTGGCTTTATGGTGCTGTTTCTCCTAGCATAGTTAAGATCCAATTTACAACGGGTGATTAACAATACTAGTATCAATGTTGTGGTTCATGTTCGTAAGTTAGAACGACACTTATTGAAAGCCCCAAACCACGTAAAACATGCAAAGAAAGTAGAGGCGTCTCACTTTGTTTTGCAGGGGTGTGCTGTGATGTGATATGGCCATGATTGTGATTATATTTGATGTATGCAATGTTCCTTATTGTAAGTTGGCAACCGGCAGGAGCCATATGGTTGTCTTTAATTTCTGATAAGACCCGCGTGTCTATTCAAAGTAGTTGTAATAGTTGAAGCCAGTGGACGACAACCATGAAGAAGCGTCATTGACCTTGATGCAATGCCAGAGATGATGGCGATCATGTTCGTGCTTGAAGATGGAGATCGGAAGCACAAAGAAGAAAAGGCCATATCATATCACATATTATGAATTGCATGTGATGTTAATCCTTTATGCATCTTGTATTGCTTAGTAGACGACGGTAGCATTATAAGATGATCCCTCATGCACATGAATTTCAAGTCATAAAGTGTTCACCCTTAGTTAGCACCGTCGCTAAAGCTTTTTGTTTCGAAGCACCACGTGATGATCGAGTGTGTTAGATTCCGCAAGTGTATACAACGTGAGCAAGCCAGATTTGCTCATGCGGAAACTAAGGTTTGATCTTGACGAGCCTAGCATGTACAGACATGGTCTCGGAATACGGATCACCGAAAGGTAAAGCATGAATCATATAGTAGATATGATGAACATGTCGATTGTTCGCCATTGAAACTATATAAACTCTCGTGATGATCGGTGTTGATGTGGTGGATTTGGTTCGTGTGATCATTAAAACAATGTGAGGGATATTGTTTTGAGTGGGAGTTCACCTAGATTAATTTTATTATTAATCTGAACTCAATTTGTCATAAACTTAGTCTAAACTATTGCAAATATGTTGTAGATCAATGGCAGCCCCTACCATCAATTTTAATGTGTTCCTAGATAAAGAAAAGTTGAAAAACAATGGAAGCAACTTCGCGGATTGGTTCCGCAATTTGAGGATTGTCCTCACAGCTGGTAATTTGACCTATGTCTTTGGATGCACATTTGGGTGACCCACCTACGGTGATCTTGCCGATGAAGTAAAGAATGTTTACCTCACTCGGAAGACTCGGTACTCCACGATTCAGTGTGCTATCTTGTATGGTTTAGAATCAGAGCTTGAGAAAAGGTTTGAGAATTCAGACCCATATGATATTGTCGAGGATCTCAAATTGATCTTTGAGACTCATGCGGCAATTGAAAGCTATGAGGCTTCGAAAAGTTCTTTAAGCGCAAGATGGAAGAGGGCAGCTCCGTCGGTGAGCATGTGCTTAAGATGTGCAGGCATGAACAAACTTCAAAGCTTGGGTATAGTGATTCCTAATGCTTTGGGGATTTACCGCGTCCTCAATCACTACCACCAAGTTACAAGAACTTTGTGATGAACTACAACATGCAAACCATGAACAAGGCGTTGCGAACTCTTTGCCATGTTGAAATCTGCGAAGTGGAGATCAAGAAAGAGCACCAAGTGTTGTTGGTCAATAAGACCACCAAATTCAAGAAAGGCAAGTCTAAGCGGAAGGACACTTCAAGAAGGGTGGTAAGAAAGTTACCACGCCGAAGAAGACCAAGGCTGGACCTAAGCACGATCTTGAGTGCTTTTACGCAAGGGAGAAGGTCCTTTGGGCGGAATTGCCCAAAGTACTTGGAGGATTTGAAGAACGGCAACATCAAGAAGAAAGGTATATCCGATATACATGTTATTGATGTGTATCTCAGTAGTACTCGTAGTAGTGCACAGGTATTTGATCTTGGTTCGGTTGCTCATATTTGTAACTTTCGAAGCAGTCTTTGCGAAATAAGCGGAAGCTAGTGAAGAGCGAGGTGACGATGCGTGGGAAGCGGATCAAAGGTTGATGTGATCGCGATTGGCACTCTACCTCTTCATCTTCCATCGGGATTAGTTTTATACTTAAATAATTGTTATTTGGTGCCTCGTTAAGCATGAACATTATATCGGGATCTTGTTTATTGCGAGGCGGTTACTTGTTTAAGTCCGAGAATAATGGTTGCTCGATTTATATGAGTAATATGTTTTATGCACATGCACCTTTGATAGATGGTCTATTCTTATTGAATCTCGATAGTGGAAATACACATATTAATAACATTGAGGATAAACGTTTGAAATCGAGCGATAACTCGACCTATATGTAGCCTTTGTCGTCTTGGTCACATTGGAGTGAAGCGCATGAAGAAACTCCATTCCGATGGACTTCTTGAATCAATTGATTTGAATCACTTGAAAGATCTGAAGCATGTCGATGGGTAAAATGACTAAGACTCCATTTTCTGGTATGATGGAGCGAGCTACGGACTTATTGGAAATCATACATACCGATGTGTGTGGTCCAATGAGTGTAGCATCACGCGGTGGTTATCGTTATGTTCTTACCTTCACGGATGACTTGAGTAGATATGGGTATATCTATTTCATGAAACATAAGTCCGAAACTTTCGAGAAGTTTAAGGAATTTCAAAGTGAGGTAGAGAATCAACGTAACAAGAAGATTAAATTTCTACGTTACGATCGTGGAGGTGAATATCTAAATTCTGAGTTTGGCGAGCATTTGAAGAAATGGAATACTTTCACAATTGACACCGCGGGAACACCACGGTAATGGTGTGTCCGACGTCGTGTCGAACTCTCTTAGATATGGTTCGTTCTATGATGTCACTTACAGATTTACCGCTATCATTTTGGGGTTATGCATTAGAAACAGCCGCATTCACTTTAAATAGGGCACCATCTAAATCCGTTGAAACGATACCATATGAATTATGGTTTGGGAAGAAACCTAGATTGTTGTTCCTTAAAGTTTGGGGTTGCTAAGCCTATGTAAAGAAGTTCTGAGGACAAGCTTGAACCCAAAGCGGAAAAATCGTCTTCATTGGATACCCAAAGGAAACTATTGGGTATACCTTCTATCATAGATCCGAAGGCAAAATCTTCGTTGCCAAGAATGGATCCTTTCTAGAGAAGAATTTCTCTCGAAAGAAGTGATTGGAAGGAAAGTAGAACTTCGAGGTTGTTGAACCTTCTCTCGAAATATGCGAGTAGCGCACGGAAGAAGTTCTGTGGTGCACCACTAGTTAGAGAGGAAGCTAATGATGATGATCATGAAACTTGGTTGAAGTTGCTCTGAGCCTCGCGAGAACTCATACCACTCCAGTTGGTATGATCCCGTTATGAGTGTCATGTTGGTGGACAACACCGATGACCTGAGACATATGAGGAAGCAATGATGAGCCAGATTCCAATAAATGGCAAGAAGCCATGAAATCGAGATTGGATCCATGTCGAAAACCAAGTATGGACTTTCGTGGACTTACGGATGGCGGAAAAGTCGAGAACAAATGGATTTTCAAGAAGAAAAGCAGATCTTGATGGTAATATTCACATCTATAAAGCTCAACTTATGCAAAGGGTTTCTACAAATTCAAGGAGTTGACTACGATGAGACTTTCTCACCGATGGCGAAGCTAAAATCTGTGAGGATTATGTTAGCAATCGCTGCATATTATGATTATGAGATATGGCAGATGGATGTCAAAACAGCATTCCTCAATGGAGACATTGATGAAGAGTTGTATATGATGCAACCCAAAGGTTTTGTTGACCCTAAAGATGCTAACAAGGTATGCAAACTTCAACGGTCCATTTATGGATTGAAGCAAGCATCCCGAAGTTGGAATCAACGTTTTGATAAGGTGATCAAAAGTTTTGGTTTTGTACAAACTTATGGAGAAGCTTGTATTTACAAGAAAGTGAGTGGGAGCTCTGTAGCATTCTTAATACTATATGTAGATGACATATTGTTGATTGGGAATGATGTAGACCTTCTTAATAGTGTCAACGAATATTTGAATAATAGTTTTTCAATGAAGGATCTTGGCGAAGCAGCTTACATATTAGGCATAAAGATTTATAGAGATTGATCAAAACGCCAAATATCATTGTCACAAAGTACATATTTGGACAAAGTTCTAAAGAGGTTTGGAATGGAAGATAGCAAGAAAGGGTTCATGCCCATGTTGCCCAATACGACCTTGAGTAAAACTCAAAGTCCGACATCGGCAGAATATAGAGAAAGGATGAGTAAGACTCCCTATGCCTCAGCCATAGGATCTCTAATGTATGCCATGCTATGTACTAGACCCGACATTGCATATGCTGTTAGTTTAACTAGCACATATGAAAGTGATCCAGGAGTGGATCATTGGACAGCGGTCAAAAACATCCTTAAGTACTTAAGAAGAACTAAGGATATGGTTCTTTCTTATGGAGGTGATGAACAACTCGTTGTAAATGGTTACACCGATGCTAGTTGGAACACCGATCCGGATGATTCTAAATCACAATCTGGATACGTATTTATTTTGAATGGTGCAGCAGTTAGCTGGAGGAGTGCAAAGCAAAGCGTTGTGGCGAGATCTTCAACTGAATCGGAATACATGGCTGCTTCGGAGGCTTCACAAGAAGCGATATGGATGAAAGAGTTCATTACAGAGCTGGGTGTGGTTCCTAGTACGCTAGACCCAATGTCTATCTACTGTGATAACATGGGCGCCATAGCCAATGCGCAAGAACCAAGGTCACACAAGAAGCTGAAGCACATCAAAGCTACGTTTTCACGCTATTCGAGAACATATCCAAGATGGGGATATAAGGATTTGCAAAGTACACACAGATCTGAATGTGGCGGATCCGTTGACTAAACCTCTCCTGAGGGCAAAACATGACCATCACCAAACTGCCATGGGTGTTCGGTATATTACCATGTAATCTAGATTAGATGACTCTAGTGCAAGTGGGAGACTGTTGGAGATATGCCCTAGAGGCAATAATAAATGTAGTTATTATTATATCTTTGTGTTTATGATAAATGTTTACATTCATGCTATGATAGTATTAACAAGGAAACATTAATACTTGTGTGATTTGTAAACTTAATTTGAAGTCCCTAGTAAAGCCTCTATACATCACTAGCTTGTTGGTTAATAAATGATTGTGGTTTCCCTATCATGAACATTGAGATGTTATTAACAACGAGATCATATCGTTAGGAGAATGATATGGTGGACATACTCCTATAGATAAGCGTAGCATAAAGATCAAGTCATTTTAATAGTTCAATTGCTATATGCTTTCTGATACATAGTAACCTAATTCCTTCGACCATGAGATCATGCATATCACCTTTACCGGATGGATGCTTTGATGACATCAAACACCACACCGTAACTGGGTGGCTATAAAGGTGGCATTGAGTGTTCAGAAAGTATTGGTTGAAACACATGGATCAAGAGTGGGATTTGTCCATCCATATGACAGATAGATATACTCTGGGCCCTCTCGGTGAAATGTCATCCAATTAGCTTGCAAGCATGTGACTGGCTCAGAAGGGATCACATATCATGGGAACGAGAAAAGAGTACTTATCGGTAACGAGGTTGAACTAGGTATGCAGAGATACCGACGATCATAACCTCGGATAAGTAAACTATCGTGAGACAAAGGGAAATTGGTATCGTATGTAAGTGGTTCATTCGATCGCAAAGTAATCGTAGAAATATGTGGGAGCCATATGAATTTCCAGATTCCTCTATTGGTTATTGTTCGGAGAAGTGTCTCGATCATGTCCGCATAATTCACGAACCGTAGGGAGACACACTTAAGGATTCGACGTTGTTTGAGTAGTTATGGAATGATGAGAAAGAGACCGAATGTTGTTCGGAGTCTCGGATGGGATCCGGGATATCACGAGGAGATGTCCGGAGAATAAGATTCATATAAGGAAAGTCCCGTTTCGGAGTTGGAGAATGGTTCTGGTGTTTTCATCAGGAATGTTCTAGAAGGTTCCGGAATGTCCGGCACTCCGGAGGGGAAGGGTACATGAATGTGTTATATCAAGTTGGTATGATTGCATTATGTACTCAGTGTCATCGCTGAACAAAATAGAGGGTTTATTCAAATCCTAGTTTGAAAAGTCAAACGCCAAGTTTGAAAGTCAAACGACTATTTTTGGGAAGTGGAGAGGGAGGTGGAAACCGACTTGGGGGAGGAGTTTCCTCCTCCCAGCAGCGCACCCAAGCCGAGTTGGGAGGGACTCCCTCCCTTGGCCGCCCCTCCACCTATATAAGGAGGGCAGGGCTCCCTCCTGACACAAGTTCCTACACCTCTAAACCCTAGCCCCAAGCCGCGCCGCCTCCATAGCCGCCGCCATAGGCACTCCCGCCCGCCTAGGTGAAACCCTATCCGACCTAGCCCCTCCTCGGCGTGTCTAAACCCTAGATCGCCGAGGACTCTCTCATACTCCACCATACTCGCTCCGGCTTAAGCCTGCTGAGATCTCCCTCTACTTAGGTACCACGCTGTTGTGGTGCGGAATCGCGAGAGTGCTACAACCTCCATTTTCTTTGGAACAAGGGAGAGTAAGGTCTTCGTCGAGTACCGAACATGTGACCGACTACGGGAGTGCTGCCGGAACGCAGTGCCGGAAGGATCGTCTACGCGATCTTGAGATCGGGAAGAGTACAACTACATCACCCACGAGAATCCGCTCTCGTTAAACACTTTGGAATCTTCGAGGGTGAGTTATTCCATCGACTCGTTGCTACAATCTAGTAGATAGATTTTGGCTTGTTTGTTTGTATGCGGTAGAAATTTTTTGTTTTCCATGCTACGAATCCCTTCACATAAGGCACGATATATTTTGTAGGACATAACCAAGAACTCATCATCTTCGTGTTTCATGGCTGTTTTCATGAGCTATTGCCCATAGCTTGGGTTTCCAGGAGGATTTGCATGGCCCGCAAGAACCGATACATGTTGTATGACCGAAAACTCGTCGTTTTCGTGTTTTATGGTCTTTTTCATGAGCTATTGCCCACAGCTTTGGGGTTCAATGGCGATTTACATGTTTGAGAGGTATGCCCAAAAGGTGGTCGTTTTTTTCGTTTGATGGCAGTTTTCATGAGCTATTGCCCACCGTTTTGGGGTTCTGGGGCAATTTACATATATCGGCGTTATCACCAAAAACTATTCTTTTTTGCGTTCTATGGCCATTTTCATGAGTTATTGCCCATAGTTTTGGGGTCCCAGGGCAATTTACATGTTTGAGAGTTATGACCAAAAATTCATCATTTTTGCGTTTTATTGCCGTTTTCATGAGTTATTTCAAACAGTTTTAGGGTTTTAGGGCGATTGAGAACAATAGTAAGGCCCGATAGATGTTTGAGGGCATGACCAAGAACTTGTCATTTTCGTGTTTTATGGCCGTTTTTACAAGCTATTGCCCATAGTTTTGGGGTTCCAAGGTGATTAACAATGACCGTAAGGCACGATATATTTTCTAGGTCATGACCAATAACTCATCGTCTTCGTGTTTCATGGCTGTTTTCATCAGCTATTGCCCATAGTTTGGGTTTCCAGGAGGATTTGGATGGCCCGCAAGACCCGATACATGTTTTATGACCAAAAACTCGTCGTTTTCGTGTTTTATGGCCTTTTTCATAAGCTATTGCCCACAGCTTTGCGGTTCTAGGGCGATTTACATGTTTGAGAGGTATGCCCGGGTAATTTACATGTTTGAGATTTATGACCAAAAATTCGTCATTTTTGCGTTTTATGGCCGTTTTCAGGAGCTATTGCCCATAGTTTTGGGGTTCTAGGACGATTTTCATCTTTTAGAGTAATGACCAAAAACTCGTCTTTCTTGCATTTTATGTGCATTTTCATGAATTATTACCCACAGTTTTGGGGTTCTTGGGCGATTTATAACAACCGTAAGTCCCAATACATATGTTAGGGCATGACCAAGAACTCATCTTTTTTGCGTTTTATGGCCATTTTCATGATTTATTGCCCATAGTTTTGTTGGTCTAAGGGAATTTACATGTTTGAGAGTTATGAACACAAATTCATCGTTTTTGTGTTTTATGGCCGTTTTCATGAGCTATTGCCCATAGTTTTGGGGTTTTAGGGAAATTTACATGTTTTAGAGTTATGACCAGAAACTCGTCTTTCTTGCATTTTATGTGCATTTTCATGAGTTATTGCCCACGGTTTTGGGGTTCCAGGGCGATTTATAACGACCATAATGCCCCATACATTTTTGCGGGGATGACCAGGAACTCATTGTTTTTGCGTTTTATTGCCATTTTCATGAGCTATTGCCCATATTTTGGGTTTCCTTGGCGATTTTGAATTACTGTAAGGCTCGATACATTTTTTAGGGCATGACTAAGAACTCGTCGTTTTCGCGTTTTATGGTCGTTTTTATGAGCTATTGCCTATAGTTTTGTGGTTACAGGGAAATTTACATGTTTGAGAGTTATGACCAAAAATTCGTCATTTTTGCGTTTTTTGGCCTTTTTCATTAGCTATTGCCCATAGTTTTCTGTTTCTAACGCGCTTTACATCTTTTAGAGTTATGACCAAAAACTCGTCTTCCTTGCATTTTATGGGTATTTTCATGAGTTATTACCCATAGTTTTGGGGTTCTATGGTGATTTATTCCAACCATAAGGCCCGATACATATTTTAGGGCATGACCAGGAACTTGTCTTTTTTGCGTTTTATAGCTATTTGCATGATTTATTACCCACAGTTTTGTTGGTCTAGAGCAATTTACATGTTTGAGATTTATGACCAAAATGTCGTCATTTTTGAGTTTTATGGTCGTTTTCATGAGCTATTGCCCGTAGTTTTGGGGTTCTAGGGAAATTTACATGTTTTAGAGTTATGACCAAAAACTCGTCTTTCTTGCATTTTATGGTCATATTCACGAGTTATTGCCGAGGGTTTTGGGGTTCTAGGGCGATTTATAACGACCCTAAGGCCCCATACATTTTTGAGGGGATGACAAGGAACTCGTCGTTTTCACGTTTTATTGCCATTTTCATGAGCTATTGCCCATATTGTGGGTTTCCTTGGCGATTTCCAATGACTCTAAGGCATGATACATTTTTTAGGGTAGGACTAAGAACACGTCGTTTTCGCGTTTTATGGTTGTTTTTATGAGCTATTGCCTATAGTTTCGTGGTTTCAGGGCAATTTACATGTTTGAGAGGTATGACCAAAAAGTCGTCGTTTTTGTGTCTTATGGACGTTTTCATGAGATATTGCCCATAGTTATATATGGTGTTCCCGAGCGATTTACATGTTTCAGAGTTATGACCAAAAACTCACCTTGTTTGCGTTTTATGGGAATTTTCATGAGTTATTGCCCACGGTTTTAGGGTTCCAGTGCGATTTATAACGACCATAAGGCCCGATACATTTTTGAGGACATTACCAATAACTCGTCGTTTTCATGAGCTATTGCCCATATCTTTGGCTTCCTTGGCGATTTCCAATGACCGTAAGGCCCAATACAATTTTCAGGGCATGATTAAGAACTCGTCGTTTTCGCCTTTTATGGTCGTTTTTATGAGCAATTGCCTATAGTTTTGTGGTTCCAGGGAAATTTACATGTTTGATAGCTATGACCAAAAAGCCGTCGTTTTTGTGTCTTATTGCCGTTTTCATGAGCTATTGCCCATAGTTATATATGGTGTTCCCGAGCAATTTACATGTTTCAGAGTTATGACGAAAAACTCGTCTTGTTTGCGTTTTATGGGCATTTTCATGAGTTATTGCTCATAGTTTTGGAGTTCCAGGGATATTTACAAAGACCGTAAAGCCGGGTAAAATTTCGAGCGCATGACCAAGAACTCCTCGTTTTCATGTTTTATGGCCATTTTATTGAGCTATTGCCCATAGTTTTGAGGTTCCAGGACGATTTACATGTTTTCGAATTATGACCAAAAAATCAGCTTTTTTGAGTTTTATAGCCATTTTCATGAGTTATTGCAAACGATTTTGGGGTTTCAGGGCGATTTAGAACAATAGTAAGGCCCGATAGATGTTTGACGGCATGAGTTATTGCAAACGGTTTTGGGGTTTCGTGTTTTATGGCTGTTTTTACGAGCTATTGCCCATAGTTTTGGGGTTCCAAGGTGATTTACAATGACTATAAGGCAAGATATATTTTTGAGGCCATGACCAATAACTCGTCGTCTTCGTGTTTTATGGACGTTTTCATGAGCTGTTGCCCATAGTTATATATGGTGTTCGTGAACGATTTACATGTTTCAGAGTTATGACCAAAAACTCGTCTTGTTTGCGTTTTATGGGCATTTTCATGAGTTATTGCCCACGGTTTTGGGGTTTCAGTGCGATTTATAACGACCGTAAGACCCGATACATTTTTGAGGGCATAAACAAGAACTCATCGTTTTCGCTATGGCCGTTTTCATGAGCTATTGCCCATAATTTGGTTTCCTTGGTGATTTCCAACGATCGTAAGGCCCGATACATTTTTCATGGCATGACTAAGAACTCGTCGTTTTCGCGTTTTATGGTCGTTTTTATGAGCTATTCCCTATAGTTTTGTGTTTCCAGAGCAATTTACATGTTTGAGAGGTATGACCAAAAAGTCGTCGTTTTTGTGTTTTATGTACATTTTCATGAGCTATTGCCCATAGTTATATATAGGGTTTCCGAGTGATTTACATGTTTCAGAGTTATGATGAAAAACTTGTCTTGTTTGCGTTTTATGGGCATTTTCATGAGTTATTTTCCATAGTTTTGGAGTTCCAGGGCTATTTACAAAGACCGTAAATCCCGATAAAATTTCGAGGGCATGACCAAGAACTCGTCGTTTTTGTGTTTTATGGCCATTTTCATGAGCTATTTCCCATAGTTTTGAGGTTCCAGGACGATTTACATGTCTAGAGTTATGACCAAAAAATCATCTTTTTGTGTTTTATAGCCATTTTCATGAGTTATTACAAACGTTTTGGGGTTTCAGGGCGATTTAGAACGATAGTAAGGCCCGATAGATATTTGAGGGCATGACCAAGAACTTTTCGTTTTCGTGTTTTATGGCCGTTTTTACGAGCTATTTCCCACAGTTTTGGGGTTCCAAGGTGATTTACAATGACCGTAAGGCACGATATATTTTTGAGGCCATACCAAGAACTCGTCGTCTTCGTGTTTTATGGTTGTTTTCATGAGCTATTGCCCATAGTTTGGGTTTCCAGGAGGATTTGCATGGCCCGCAAGACCCGATACATGTTTGATGACCAAAAACTCGTCGTTTTCGCGTTTTATGGCCATTTTCATGAGCTATTGCCCACAGCTTTGGGGTTCCAGGGCAATTTACATGTTTGAGTGGTATGCCCAAAAAGTCGTCCTTTTTTGTTTTATGTCCGTTTTTGTGAGCTATTGCCAATTGTTTTGTGGTCCCAGCGCGATTTACATGTTTGAGAGGAATGCCCAAAATGTCATAGTTTTTTCGTTTTATGTCCGTTTTCATGAGCTATTGCCCACGGTTTTGGGGTTCCAGGCAATTTACATATATCAGTGTTATAACAAAAACTCGTCTTTTTTGCGTTCTATGGCCATTTTCATGAGTTATTGCCCATAGTTTTGGGTTCCTAGGGCAATTTACATGTTTGAGAGTTATGACCAAAAATTCATTATTTTTGCGTTTTTGGCTGTTTTCATGAGCTATTGCCCATAATTTTGGGATTCTAGGGAGATTTACATTTTTGCAATTATGGCCAAAAACTCGTCTTTCTTGCACTTTATGGGCATTTTCATGAGTTATTACCCATAGTTTTGGGGTTCTAGGGCGATTTATAACAACCGTAAGGTCCGATACATATTTTAGGGCATGATCAGGAACTAGTCTTTTTTGCTTTTTATAGCCATTTGCATGATTTATTACCCACGGTTTTGTTGGTCTAGAGCAATTTACATGTATGAGAGTTATGACCAAAATGTTGTCGTTTTTGAGTTTTATGGCCGTTTTCATGAGCTAATGCCCGTAGTTTTGGTGTTCTGGGGAAATTTACATGTTTTAGAGTTATGACCAAAAACTCGTCTTTCTTGCATTTTATGGTCATTTTCATGAGTTATTGCCCACGGTTTTGGGGTTCTAGGGCGATTTATAACGACCAGAAGGCCCCATACATTTTTGAGGGGATGACCAGGAACTAGTCGTTTTCGCGGTTTATTGCCATTTTCATGAGCTATTGCCCATATTTTGGGTTTCCTTGGCGATTTCAAACGACCGTAAGGTTCGATACATTTTTTAGGGCATGACTAAGAACTCGTCGATTTCCCGTTTTATGGTCGTTTTTATGAGCTATTGCATATAGTTTCGTGGTTCCAGGGAAATTTATATGTTTGAGAGGTATGACCAAAAAGTCATATTTTTTGTGTCTTATGGACGTTTTCATGAGCTGTTGCCCATAGTTATATATGGTGTTCGCGAGCGATTTACATGTTTCAGAGTTATGACCAAAAACTCGTCTTGTTTGTGTTTTATGGGCATTTTCATGAGTTATTTCCCATGGTTTTGGGGTTCCAGTGCGATTTATAACGACCGTAAGGCCCGATACATTTTTGAGGGCATGACCAAGAACTCATCATTTTCGCTATTGCCGTTTCATGAGCTATTGCCCATATTTTTGGTTTCCTTGGTGATTTCCAACGACCGTAAGACCCGATACATTTTTCATGGCATGACTAAGAACTCGTCGTTTTCGCGTTTTATGGTCGTTTTGATGAGCTATTGCCTATAGTTTCGTGGTTCCAGGGCAATCTATATGTTTGAGAGGTATGACCAAAAAGTCGTCGTTTTTGTGTCTTATGGACGTTTTTATGAGTTGTTGCCCATAGTTATATATGGTGTTCACGAGCTATTTACATGTTTCAGAGTTATGACCAAAAACTTGTCTTGTTTGCGTTTTATGGGCATTTTCATGAGTTATTGCCCACGGTTTTGGGGTTATAGTGCGATTTATAACGACCGTAAGGCCCGATACATTTTTGAGGGCATGACCAAGAACTCATCGTTTTCGCTATTGCCGTTTCATGAGCTATTGCCCATATTTTTGGTTTCCTTGGTGATTTCCAATGACCGTAAGACCCGATATATTTTTCATGGCATGACTAAGAACTCGTCGTTTTCGCGTTTTATGGTCGTTTTTATGAGCTATTGCCTATAGTTTTGTGGTTCCAAGGCAATTTACATGTTTGAGAGGTATGACCAAAAAGTCGTCGTTTTTGTGTTTTATGTACGTTTTCATGAGCTATTGCCCATAGTTATATATGGGTTTCCGAGTGATTTACATGTTTTAGAGTTATGAAGAAAAACTCGTCTTGTTTGCGTTTTATGGGCATTTTCATGAGTTATTGTCCATAGTTTTTGAGTTCCAGGGCTATTTACAAAGACCATAAATCCCGATAAAATTTCGAGGGCATGACCAAGAACTCGTCGTTTTTGTGTGTTTATGGCCATTTTCATGAGCTATTGTCCATAGTTTTGAGGTTCCAAGACGATTTACATGTTTCAGAGTTATGACCAAAAAATCATCTTTTTGTGTTTTATAGCCATTTTCATGAGTTATTACAAACGGTTTTGGGGTTTCAGGGCGATTTAGAACAATAGTAATGCCCGATAGATGTTTGAGGGCATGACCAAGAACTTTTCGTTTTCGTGTTTTATGGTCGTTTCTACGAGCTATTTCCCACAGTTTTGGGGTTCCAAGGTGATTTACAATGACCGTAAGGCACGATATATTTTTGAGGCCATGACCAAGAACTCGTCGTCTTCGTGTTTTATGGTTATTTTCATGAGCTATTGCCCATAGTTTGGGTTTCCAGGAGGATTTGCAAGACCCGATACATGTTTGATGACCAAAAATTCGTCGTTTTCACGTTTTATGGCCATTTTCATGAGCTATTGCCCATAGCTTTGGGGTTCCAGGGCGATTTACATGTTTGAGAGGTATGCCCAAAAAGTCATCGTTTTTTCGTTTTATGTCCGTTTTCATGAGCTATTGCCCATTGTTTTGGGGTCCCAGGGCGATTTACATGTTTGAGAGGTATGCCCAAAATGTCGTATTTTTTAGTTTTATGTCCGTTTTCATGAGCTATTGCCCACGGTTTTAGGGTTCCGGGAAAATTTACATATAACAAAGTTATGGCCAAAAACTCGTCTTTTTTGCGTTCGATGGCCATTTTCATGAGTTATTTCCCATATTTTGGGGTCCCTGGGAAATTTACATGTTTGTGAGTTATGACCAAAAATTCTTTATTTTGCGTTTTTTGGCCGTTTTCATGAGCTATTGCCCATAGTTTTGGGGTTCTGGGGCGATTTATATTTTTAGAGTTATGGTCAAAAACTCGTCTTTCTTGCATTTTTTGGGCATTTTCATGAATTATTACCCATAGTTTTGGGGTTCAATGGCGATTTATAACGACCGTAAGGCCCGATACATATTTTAGGGCATGACCAGGAACTCGTCTTTTTTGCGTTTTATGGTCATTTTCATGATTTATTGCCCCTAGTTTTGTTGGTCTAGGGCAATTTACAAGTTTGAGAGTTATGACCAAAAAGTCGTCTTTTTAGAGTTTCATGGCCGTTTTGGGGTTTCAGGGCGATTTAGAATGATAGTAAGGCCCGATAGATGTTTAAGGTCATGACCAAGAACTTATCGTTTTCATGTTTTATGGTCGTTTTATGAGCTATTGCCCGATATAGTTTTGAGGGCATGACCAAGAAGTCGTCGTCTTTATGTTTTATGGTCGTTTTCATAAGCTATTGCCCATATTTTGGGTTTCTAGGGGGATTTGCATGGCCCGCAAGACCAGATACATGTTTGATGACCAAAAACTCATTGTTTTCGCGTTTTATGACCGTTTCATGAGCTATTGCCCACAGTTTTGGGGTTTCACGGCGATTTACATGTTTGAGACGTATGCCCAAAAAGTCATCGTTTATGCGTTTATTGGCCGTTTTTAAGAGCTATTGCCCATAGTTTTGGGGTCCAGGGTTTACATGTTTCAGAGTTATGACCAAAAAGTCGTCGTTTTTGCGTTTTATGGCCGTTTTCATTAGCTATTGGTTGTGACATGATAACATGTGTTTTGTAATGTCTCATGTGGTACGGGACCTCTAGACGTGGATCATATCGAACGGTCTACACAGTTACGTTACTAATAATAATCTTTTGTTAAATCTTAACTGTAAATTTTAGATCTAACTTTCAGATATAATTTGGAATGACGTGGATTAACATGGTGCCTCGAAACACCACCTTATATTAGTTTTGTTATATAATTGATTCTCATACTTTATTCAACAACAGCTCCTATGCTGCTAAACGTAAGGACGCTTTACCGCTTTACCAAAATAAATTCATTAGTACGAAATCAGATTCGGAACTTAATCAAATATACATATTAATAACTCAGGAATATATCAGAAAAAAGATCATGAATAGGAAAGTCATAAAAATCCTATAAACTTCGCTACAGATATATCTAGTCAGAAACTAATGATTTGTCCCCTCCATCTTCATTCATTTTAGCTCCCTATTTAGCTCTAGAATTAACATGAAAAACAAATCACTGCCAAAGTGAGAAGTCCTATGGAATAAACAAGTAGAGTGCATGATGAAAAGTTCAGTTGATTAAATTTGAAAATAGATACGAGACTAATCATGCATGACAAAGATCTTCTATTCCCGGCTACAACTTGCATCCTTTTGTCGACGTATGATCAAATGTCTAGAACCTGATACGTTCTGCGTCATTAACTTTAGGCAGTAAACGAATGTTGCCAAAATTGAGTCTATAAAGATCCAATTGGCCGATCTATAAAAACCTAAACAAATTCATTAGGTCCTCCTTGATGATATCCCAAAATTTTTTATAGAATTCCACGAGAATGCCACCAGACCTAGAGTTTTGTTATTTTTCATTTGAAAAACAGTTTTCCTGGCCTCGTCCTCTGTGCAAGGAGCGGTTAGAAACTTATTTTTCTCTTCTAAAACCTGGGAAATATTCGCAGTTTGGGATTCATCCATGAAAAATGAATTTTTCGGAGGTGCCACAAACAAGCATATGGAGCTATGATGACTTGGAGAGCAATCGGTCGGTTCATCCGTCTCCATTACATACCTCCACTCCATCGTGATTTACTACTCCTACTTCAATTCCGTTACGGACCAGGTAATGGTTCATCGATGAAAGATGTCCAATTGTACTAGCGGTCGTCGTACGTCGAGTATGGCATGCACGATCGGTTCAAGAAGCGTTGAAGGGAAACTCTTGTTGGAATCGAACCTTCCAAGCACGTGATGCGTAGCACGTTGTTAAATAGCATATTCATGCTCGTTGTCGCATTCAATCCAACTGTTAAAAACTATCATCATATTACTCTCTCTCTCTCTCTCTCTCTAAATGCGCTTGTGTGGTGGTGTAGACCGAGAATTCGTGCATTCTTTTGCGATGTAAGCACCAGGACAAGTGTGCGATAATGAGTGACCATATGCGGAACACATGGTCGCCCCCTGCTGCAGCCGGAGCTGGTGGTGGCAAATGAGTTAGTGAACATTAATCGTCACATGGACATGGGTAGTTTTACCATGTCTTCTCTGAATCCGGTCGGTGCCCCAGGAATCAGTGCGACGTTACAATCGTGAGATGCAAAGCTGATGATCAAGACGCATGATGTTGTCTTCAACTATGGTATATGCATGTTAGGACCATTCACCACCGTGTTAACAATTGTTACCTGGCTAAGGCACTGTTTTTTCTCCCCGCGATGTGCTCGTGTAAAATGCTCTGCTTCCATCTAATACAATCACATGACGACTATCTTTTCCCTCAATAAACATAAATGCAAGTTAAAAAGATTCTCATCTTGGGTAATTAAATACTTAGGCATGTTGCAGTATGCATGCTAAATAAATTCGAAATCTAAATTTGGTTGTTAGTATTAGTTAGTTTCGTCCTGTTTTGAGGACCACCGATCAGAGGAGGGAGTAAATTAATTCAAGACGAGGAGTTCGCCGCTTATTTATAGTGTGTCTAAGAGAGAGAGAGAGAGAGAGAGAGAGAGAGAGAGAGAGAGAGAGTACTCTTTGCTAGCCAATTGTTCCTTGAACACCTCGCACTATCTGCTTGGTGTTTAAGCTCAGAGTTCTAGAAAAGAGATCATGATTTGTGAGGCATCAGATTATTCCTTTGAAGAATTGTTACCTTACAAGCGCACCAATGCAATCCCTAGCTTTGTCATGTGTTTGTGATGCACACCATCTGTTTCATACCATCATAAAATTCATGAGGGAATGCAACATTTTTCTATGTTTAGCATTGGCGTGCGACATTTCAGAAGATAATCTGTGGACGCCCATCCTTCGGTCTGAAAAACATGTCTCTCATGCATTCAACAATTTGAGATTTCTTGTCGATTAGATTCGTCGTTATCCCTATCCTTCTAGACCCACACATATAAAACATGCATATTGCGTTGCCAGATCACAACAAGAGTTTTATGCCCTGATTTGTGGACTTTGTATCCGTTGGTCATGTATATCCCTTAATTTTGTCTTGGTAGCAACTCATATTCGAGTGTTTTGAGGAACTCCTTCGTTTTGGCACAATTTTATTAGGGCGTCGAAAGTTTTAATCATTTTCATTTCATTTTTTCCGCTTACTTTAGGATAAATATTTCATCCTTATAACTCGTGTTTACCAATATGTTATTTTTTCAAGAACTTTTATAACTTTAATAGTAAGAACACATTTCTAAGAATAAAGAAATTATTCACTGCTTGATCCAAACAGACAGCCTAAATCATTCATGTCCTAGATCGAACGGCTGAACACATGTTGCATGTTAGTCACCCAAGGGGACGCGGGTCGAAGGAAGGAAGCCCAGCATAAATTCGTACAAAAATAGAAGTATGGCCCAATTTCTGTACAAAGGACTGATCGGGAAATAATTCCGGTCAAATTGTGCTAGCTCTTGAGACCTACAACAACATTTTGGTTGAGCCTGAATTGTCCACGGTACACTACATCAACTAAGACAGCAAACCCGAAGCATATCCACAAACCACAGTCATCCACCGAGCCAACAACTCGATCGATCACAAAAAGCATCTAGAGCCTACGTTCGATTTTTGATCGGAAGAGAAGAAGAGATGGCGAGCAAGGGCATGGGAGAGTATAGTGTAACCATGAAACATTGGCTTTCACTCGTAGGATCGGGGCGCTCCCGTTCCCCGTCTCCTCCCCATAACAAGCGTCCACGTGCATCGTGTGAGAACGACCCTCCCCACTATCTCCTTTATCTCCTACCGTCTTTGTTGACCACTTGTTTTTGTTCTTTCCTTTTTTGTCTCTTTATCTCGGAGCCTCCCTTAAACCTCATCCAGCTTCTCTCTGCCACATCTGCCCCGACTCCTCTAGTCACTGAAACAAAGGTCCTGCTACCCTGTGTGGTGGCGCGGTGCTTCCATGGTGGAAGGGGTTGTTGCTAGCAGTGGCTGGCCTTGCTGCCAATGGCTGCTGACCATACTGCCAACGAGAACCAGCCATGCTGCCAATGGCGACCTACCTTGCTGCCAACAAGAACTGGCCTTGCTACACTTGGAGGTCGTCATTACTACAGGGGACGACTGGCCTTACCAGTTACCACCATGGTGGCAGGGAGTTGCTACGAACGGCGGCCTGCCTTGCTAGGAATGGGAATTGACCTTGCTACCATGGCACGATGGCGGTGCATGCTTCCAACACTGAGGCACGATGCTACCATTACTAAGGCGAGGTGCTGCCAGGCACAACGATGTTGCTGCAAGAAGGAGCGGTGGTGCTGCCCGCAGTGCTGCGTAGGTGGAAAAGGTGTTTTTATCGGTGAGGAGGCGGTGTTGCAAGGAGAAGTTACTGGTGCTACATGCGGATGGGTGGCGGTCCTTCCCAACAGAGTCAACCTACCGCCCGTAGTGCTATCGGCAATGCTATCGGTCGCCGGAGATTTTTTGAAGTGGATGTTCCTGCCGCACGGGGTAGTTAGAGGTGGGGAATTTTTTCTGGGAATAAGGGGACATGTGTTAACCATTGGAGGATGGGGGTCGCCGATTCCGACCCCCGTGCGCTTAGTGCTGTCCTATATAACCACGTCACAAGATGTTTTTAACTTGATAATAGACTTTTACGTTTTATCCGGTTATCTACTTGCCAAATCAATTGCCGCCATGTGTATGTAATCAATGTTTCCTTTTTACTTGCCATATGCAGAACATAAGATTTTTACATGCAGCTGAGATTGGAATGGATCATTCCCTTTAAACATATGTGGAAAGTGAAACATTACCCTTAAATTAAAGTACTCCCTCCGATCCATATTAATTGACTTGAATTTGTCAAAATTTGAATGAATCTAGACACTATTTAGTATATAGGTTCATCCAAAATTTGACAAATCCAAGTCAATTAATATGAGACGGAGGGAGTAAGAGTTTTCCTTTTGCCGATGCTTAAGAATAGCATCCTTGCAAATAGTCTCCTGAAAAGGGGTTGGGCTAGCAGCGAACAATGCCACTTTTGTGGTCACAAAGAACCACTTTTGTGGTAACAAAGATGTTGTTGCTCATCACTTGTTCCCTGTGTAAACTAATCTACAAGTGATTCTTTGTGTTTTGGCTTAGTTATAACAGCTCCAATAGCTTAATTATATTTTCAATAAGCAAGGTGGGTGGAGATAAAGGAGAGACAAGATATGAGTAAGTAGAAAATTTACTACTTTTTTAGCTTACCCAAAACTGCTTACTTAGAATCTGCATGTAGGATCCACATGTCACTGGGGTACCACTACCACCTTTCCCCTCTTTTTTCCCTCCCCCCTTCTTCCCCAGCTCACAATCTAGCGTTACCGATTCATTCGCATGGGCATGCATCCGTTGTCGGTGCCCCCACCTACACGATCCACCGACGCCATCAGTGTCCACCTACGCGCCACCGCCACCCCGAATGGTTGGACAAATAAACTTCAAGCGTCCACGCCACAATGAGGATTCCGCCGCGGTCAAGCTCTGGCGAGAAGGCCGAGGAGGACGATCTCTAACGCAAAAGAGGCGACGAGCTCTGCCATAGCCCTTCCCTCTAGAAGCCCCGGTGGTGGTGATTTACCCATGGCAACGAGGGGCGTCCGTAGGCGAAAGATTTTAGTCAAAACAACAGAGCTGGGTTGCGGCCAAAACAGAGGTGCCCAACCTAGGTGATGGGCATCAGTGGGCATGGAGTCGGCGGGCGACGGGAAGGACTTCGGAGGCGGCAGGGACAATGACGGGGATGGTGACCACACACGGGTGAAAATTTCTCGTGTAGCGGTTTTCCCTTCCCTCCTCCTTTTTGTTGTCATGGCAATGACCCAAAAAACATGGATGATTAGCTTTGATCACCCATATATGGGTAGGATATGTTAAAATTTAGGTGATCTCCCAAAAACATGTGTCTTGGAGCACTATGTTGGTCCTTCTTACCTATGGAAGTAGTTTTCTGCCCTCTTATCTTTATTTATTTTTAGGTGCAGCATGCCAAAGTGAACTTTGTTTTGTGTTGTTTCTTTATTACCTTTTTCTGCTTGTTGGTTGTTAAACCGACTATGTCTTACATATGAAATTAGCGAGGTGATCTCGTTTTATTAAAAAGAAATAGAAACATTTCATATGGAGTACACATACTATGTCAAATCCTCAATAAGTAACCTTAGTCAGTACGCAACAAGTTGCGTCTGTCGCTCACACACACTCACCTTTCCCCTCCCCCGCCTCTGTTTGAGAGTCTTCTCAGGGTGTCCGGGCCGATCCTGACATGTCTCTAGCGGCGCCGCCGGCTAGAGATGGGGAAGGAGAGGTGTCGGTTTAGTTTTTAGGGTTAGATCTAGGTGTCCTAGCCTAAGGCCAGTAGTTTGGAGCAGGGTTAGGGTTTTCTTCGGTCGGAATCCCAACAGCTCGAGGTGGAGTTCTGACAGTGAAGCTCTTGAGGTCAGGGAAAGCCTTGGAGCTGCAGATCTTGTGGATCTCCGCAATAAGACTGCTCTGCTTCTTCCTCTTCTATGGCGCGGTGGCGCTGTGGTTTCTTGTCCTGGTCGGCCATGGAGGCGAGGAGGATGAGAGGTGTGATGTGGTTGTGCCTGGATCTGGAGGCTGTTGTGGAGATTTGGCCGGTTTGCTGCTCGGACGCGGCAGAAGCTAGCCACCGTTGGTGTGCTTCTTTCTACTTCCATGGTGGAGGTGGATGGGTGCTTCGGCAGCGTCTTCCTCAAATAAGCATTGTTGGCTGCTCTTCGGTGCCTCTGGCGCCTTTTTCTTCTACCCGGCCGGCAAGGGTGGTGGGGATGAAGGAGGTCATGAGATTTGTTGGTGCGGCGTCCTGCAACCAGTTAGTCGAACTTCACGCACGGTGGCCATGAGAGGCACCGGCATCTGTTACCAAGATGGGCCTTTTCCACGCCAGGAGGGCGTATCTTCAACCTCCAAGATGGAGGCTTCTCAGGAGCTGTGTGTCAGCGTTCCTCATATGCACCTTGCCAAGTGGTTCATCCCGACGGGCTGGAGATGGCCGGCGGCAGAGGCTCGGCGGCGGTGGCGAGGTCAAAGGCTTGATTGCGCTTTTTCAGATTTTTTTTGGGTCCACCTTGCATATTCGCAAGTCTTTACTGAATTACCTGCATTGTAAAGGGCTTGTTTGTAACTTGTACCCACCGCTTCGGTATTAATGGCAGCATCAGGGTCTTTCTATACCCCTTTCCCGTTAAAAAAAAGTAAGTTGCGTCTGTCCGTTGTGCCTGCTATGTTGTGGCCAGGAGGCCACCAGGGTGTATGCATGGTCCGACGAAACGCATCATCAGCGATACACCATCGCTTGTCAGTTTAGACTTTAGGATGTATATATAGTACTATACCGTGACCGATCGCTCGTAACCGTGGCTAGCTAGTAGCGTGTAGCGGACTAGCGGCGTAACCTAACCTGTCCTAGGTAGTAGCTATCTCCCTTTAATTTTCACTGTACACCTAAGGCCTCATCGATCGATCGATCGGGTTTAGTGACACACTAGATGGACTTGGTGCGTTTTGCCGCGCGTGGACCTCTTCTCTCGGCGCTTAAATTCTTTGTCAAGGTTGCTTTTTTTTTGCCATGGCCTAAACTTGGTCACAATACACACGTGTAATGGATCACCAGGGCATGTGTCGTTGCATACATCACACCAACTACCAGAATAGCAAATGCAGCCCGCGAATAAAAGCACCGGCTAGAGCCAATAGCTAAGGCCAGGGGCGGATCCAGGCCCAGGGCAACCTGGGCCATGGCCCCGGGCGCAGATTTTTTTTAGCCTACCGTATGTTAGAAAATGTTTGGCCCAAGTAGCAGCCAAGTTTAGTCCAACTTGCTGCTGACCTCTCCTCGCTCGAGTCGTCGAACGTGACTGCCTGAGGGAGAGAAACCGCCTCCTCTCGCTCGCATCCCCTCGCTGGCAGCGGCCGACTGCATGCCCAACATTCTATTGTCGCCTCTCCTCCACCTAGCGCCTCCCGCCCTGCCTTGCCGCCCTCCCCCAGTCCTCCGTCGGGGACTCCCTGCCTGGCCATTCCCTAGCCTCCCTGCTCTCCAATCATTCTGCCTGCGGATCTGCCTCCTCTGCTCGGCTGCTACTTCAACTTCCAAAGTCACAAGGACTCAATTGAACCTGGATACGGCTACCCTCGGTTAGGTAATTGAGCTGATGCGTTGATTTTATGTTTTAGCAACATAGTATAAAGAGATAGTTTATTCTGATACACTGATCTGATGCGTTTATTTCATGATTTGGCAACATAGGATAAAGATAAAGAGATTTTATCCATTGGTCTCAAAACTAAACCAATCGACTAATACAAATCCTCCAATCAGCTCTAGTTTTTATTTATCACTTATGTACGCTCTCGGGACTGTTACCGATGACTTTGAAAATATATATCCATCTTCACAATTGTACCATATGTCTTGTGCTATTACAATAGGCATTAGTATTTTTTTTGGCGCTTTTTGTTTTTTGGCTCGGGGTTTGCACCAATCCTAGATCCGCCACTGGCTAACGCAGTCCACGAATCAAAGCACCGAACAGAGCCAACCACCACAACATAGTAAAACAAAAAAAATCAGAGAAGAGAAAAGAGGAAACGAACCTGAGCAAGGAACAAAAAAACCAGAGAACGCAAGCGGCCGCGACCAGAACATAGTAAAGACGACCTCGATGGTCAAAGCAACAGTGTATCGACCCTGCAGCTTGCATCTCCCTTCCATGTATAACACATATATGGCCACAAGCGACCCGTTGCAATGCCACTGATGCAGAAGCTACTCAGACGGGATCGCCTGCAAGGAGAACAATAAGACGCTATCAGGTAAGATGAACCTAACGCTGACAGGCGAATCAACCACGTGATGCCAGTTTTGTCAGCAGCGAAACAACAACACTTAAGCAGGTGGTCCCCTTTTAGCAATACACAGCCTAAGCAACATAGAGCCCCAGTTTTACCAGTAGCATACCAGGTAGTCCCCATCCAGAGACAGACCGAGCAATCATCGAATACCAATTCTATGAGTAGTAGCGAGCCGGTAACACACCCATATATGTCTCTATACAGCTGAAAACGTGTACTGTACGTGGTAGAAAAATACAATATATTTTACTTTAGAATTATAATTCAAAAAAATAATTAATTGAGCGAGTGGTGTTTAGCAAGTAAAGTAATATCATGAAAGCAAGAAGTTTAGCCAGAAAATATCTTATCAATACAAATCTTAATCCAATATAGAGTCGATATGCCCATCTTTAACAATTAAAATGGTTTTATGCATGGCAAGAATTTTTAACCGGAAAAAATTACGAGTGTCTAATTATTCACTTGTTGTGAGCTACGAAAATCGGATGTGCACATATTCAGACATTTAAGCCTATAAAATAGTATATTATAAAGTCAATTGATCAATCGAGCAGGAGTTCAATTGGTGCATGATTCGAAAGTGAGAGAAGCAGTCTAATTTCATTTTAAATCTAGAAACACGCACCTTGTATAAGAGCTAATAACACACCAGCAGGTAGGGCCCATGAAAACGACATCCCAATCAACCATATGTCCTTAGAACTAGGGAGCTTAGATCTCTTTAGACATTCACCAATACACCATCGTTTGTCGGTTTAGACTTTAGACTGTATGTAGACGTACTGTACCGGGACTGATCGATGGTAACGTGGCTAGCTAGCTGCGTGTTGCGGTGTAATTAAGCTACAGTAACCTGTCCTAGGTAGTAGCTGCCTCCCTCCCTTTAATTTTCACTGTACCTCTTTAATTTTCACTGTACCCTGAGGCAATATCGATGGACAGATCGATCGGGTTTAGAGGGACACAGTAACCTATCATTTCCCGTCGTCTGACGATATTGAGCACGAGGCGGTCGATCGGGGCATGCATGCAATGAGGCGTGAGAAAGAGGCTTTACTTAAGCTCCACGTGACGTGATGGATGTCGCTTGCTTGACTGGTCTGGCATGCAATTTCGTACAAGACCCACACAGACCCACACAAATGTACAAGAAGCAGACCAAATTAAGTGAAGCAGCCGCATGCATGCGGTCAATGCAGCTAGCCGAGCGGCCGCCGCCGGCCGGTGATTTCAACCGGCCGCCGGCTGCATTTTGTTCGTTTCACCACCGTCCATGCACCTTGAGTTGAAAGCTTTGATCCATCTTGAACAGTTGAAATCGTTGAAATTTTGTTGGAGAACGAGACAGTGTTCAACATAACACAAGTGGATTTATTGCATGGCCCGTCGCCGTGTCTTGTCTGCATGCACAATTGTAACTGTTTCCGCCGCTGATCCTTGCCTAGAATCAGTTCGCTTTCTCGTCAGTACAATTCCTTTTCAAATATCTCCATATGCATAGTATCCGCAAGTTGTACCACCGCGCCTTATAATTTGCCGTCGAGTACTACAGCCTGCGCCAAAGGAATAAATCAGATCAGGGATTTTGGTGAGTACTCCCTCCGTTTTAAAATATAAGATGTTTTAGATTTGTAAAAAAAAATATTTCTAGACTTGTTTTAGTGTGTGTAGATTCATTTTAAATCTGAGTGAACCTATGTACTAAAAGTAGTCTAGATACATTTTCTTCAGAAACCTAAAACATCTTATATTTTGAAACGGAGGGAGTATATCACGCAAGAGAGAACCAGGATTCTAGTGAGACAACTTTGCACTCGAATTAATCATAGTTTTTTATCCAAAGTAATTTTTGTGCAGTAACATTTTTTTGCCATATACCTTTTAGTTGTTTCCATTTTCCAATTCCATTTTTAAATCTTTTGGAGTACACACTATACTAGCTACGGGCCACCAGAACAAAAATGGGATACTTTTAAATTCTTGTGTCATCACCCAAAGCAAAGCAGTCTCAAAGCAAAGTAATCCATACATTACTTCGCTTTTGTGGTCGCCACTCGCAAATAACAGGGCATCATCATATATAGTTAGGTATTATTACTGCGAGTCTGCGACTAGAGTCAATTAGTCTAGACGTACTGACGCTTGTAATACGGCATACAAGTAGTGCTGCTCATCTGGCGATTTATGTTCACTCACTAATTCGATTGCTTGTCCGGCCGGACCAGCTCCGACAGCGGCAGGGGACGAGGACCATCATTTGACAGGCTCCACTCCAGGGCATCCGGCCGGCAGCGGTAGGCGCCGGTCGCCACTCTCCGTTAATTTGCATGGACCGGGAAATCCATGTGCATCTGCACGTTGAGTTGAACATTAAGAAAAGAAACTGAACCCGCAGAAAATAAACTACAGATCGAATGAGAGTTTTAAGCAGAAAACGGACGGAGTGTGTGTTGAACAGATCCAACAACTGGGCTGCATGGCCGGCTAGGCGGTCCTTGCCTTAATGCACTGCTATAGTTGCATGCGTTGGACGACCGTTGGTTGGTTGGTTGGCGCCGGTCCTAGCCAACAACGATGCGTGCTTCATGGCGCTGCCGTTGTACTTGTAGGCACGCCTGCTCGGATTGTCCTCTAGCTTGCTTATGTGTTAGACTCTGTTTCCTCCTCTGCTCTTTGAGGTGCTCCGAAAAATGGGGTTTCAACCCAGGTTCGGGGAACTCGTGGCGACAAGCATGCGGGTGATGCTCAATGGCGAGCTAGGCTCCCTGATTTGGCATCGGCGGGGTCTGAGGCACGGAGATCCCTTGTCGTCTATGTTGTTCGTGTTGTTTATTAACACGCTCAACAGGTTGTTGGCTAAGGCCAAGGAGCTGGTGGTGCCGAGGCCTATCGCACCCAGGGGGTTGGGTACGTCCCTTTCGATATACGCAGATGATGTGATCATCTTCTGCCACACAGATGAGACGGAGCTGCGCATTGTGCGTGCTATCCTGGGCTCTTTGGGGAAGCCTCTAGACTTCACACCAACTTCGCCAAATGTTCTGTGTCTCTGATCACATGTACGGAGATTGAGGCCCTACAGGCGACGACGACGATGGAGTGCCATCTAGAACCCTTCCCCGTCAAATACCTAGGGATCCCTCTCACGACTGAACGACTTCCAGCACCAACACTTCAACCCCTGGTAGACAGCATCGCAGACTGCCTGGAACTTGGAAAGCATCCATGATGACTAAGGTTGGATGCCTCGCACTTGCCAAAGTGGTAATCATGGCAATTCCTTTACATCAACTTATCATGATTGGACTCAACAAAAAGATCCTCAAGTAAGTAGACAAGATTGTGAGGGGCTTCCTGTGGGCTGGTAGACGTGATGCGAATGGTGGTAGTTGCCACGTTAATTGGGACAAAGTGTGTCGGCCTTTGAGCTATGGAGGGTTGGGCATTCCTGACCTCGCTCAGCTTGGTACGAGTCTTTGGACAAGATGGCTTTCGAGGAAGCGTATAGACCTGATGCATCCCTGGTGCGGTATGGATATGCACTTCTCGAGGATGGAGCTCCAGGTGTTCGACGTCTCCACTAAGATGAGTGTTGGGAACGGCAACACAGCTCTCTTCTGGACGGATAGATGGCTCAATGGTAGGACCATTGGAGAGGCTGCTCCCGAACTTTTCACTCTGATCCTGAAGTGTGCTCGGAAGCATTGCACGGTGAGAGAATCCCTGGTTGAGCGTCGTTGGATTAAAGATATTCAGGGCGCGCTAAGCTCGCTTGCCCTATGGCAATATGTGTAGTTATGGATTGAGGTGCGGGAGATCCAGCTTTCCACTAAGCCAGACACTATCATCTAGAAGTGGACAGCATATGCATAGTACTCCTCCAAGTCTTGCTATGAGTTCCTCTTTTTGGACTCCTTGGTATCAAGAACTTGGAAGATTAACTAACGCACTGCCCTCCCCCCCTAGGGTGAAGTTCTTTGTCTGGATGGCTTGCCAAGGCCGTGCTAGACAGGGGAGAGGCTAGTGAGGAGGGGGCTTCAACACCCTCCGCGCTGCCCCCTGTGTGACCAATCGAAAGAGACCATGCGGCACTTACTCATAGGGTGTCCGTTTTCTCAGACAATTTGGCACGAGGTGCTGTCGTGGATATGATCCATAGCTAGCCCCCCCCACCCACCAGTCGAGGAGGACGACTTCATTGATTGGTGGAAGATGACACTTCTATCTACCTCTCGCGCGTTGTGCAAGGGGACCTCGTCGCTCGTGATGGTGAAGACTTGGTGGATCTATAATCACCGCAACACGGTCATCTTCGACAACGCGAGCCCCAACCATGCTAGTATCTTCACCACGATTCAATACGAAGCTAGATCTTGGGCTCTCGCCAGTGCGATTGTCCTAAAGGCCTTGATCCCCTCCTTAGCTTAGAATTACTGGGTTGATTTGTTCACTGAATGTGGCTCTCCTCTTGAGCTTGTACAGATGTATTAAACTCTCCTTTCTATCAATGAATCGAAATGCAAAGCTTTTGCATTTTCACGAAAAAATTTGTTGCAGATATGCCCAAGAGGCAATAATAAAGTGGTTATTATCATATCTTTATGTTTAATGATAAATGTTTACATCCCATGCTATAATTGTATTAACCAGAAACATTAATACTTGTGTGATTTTTAAACATAAAAGATTTCCTACTAAAGCCTCTTGTTAAACTATCTTGTTGATTAATATATGATCATGGTTTCCTGATCATGAACATTGAGATGTTATTAACAACAAGATCATATCATTAGAAGAATGATGTGATGGACATACTCCTATAGTTAAGCGTAGCATAAGATCAAGTCATTCAAATAGTTCACTTGCTATAAGCTTTCAAATGCATAGTAACCTAAATCCTTCGCCCATGAGATCATGTTAATCACCATCACCGGATGAATGCTTTGATGATATCAAACACACGTCGTAACTGGGTGGTTATAAAGGTGGCATTGAGTGTTCGGAAAGTATGTGTTAAGGCACATGGATCAAGAGTGGGATTTGTCCATCCATATGACAGATAGATATACTCTGGGCCCTCTCAGTGGAATTTCATCCAATTGGCTTGCAAGCATGTGACTGGCTCACAAGGGATCACATATCACAGGAACGAGTAAAGAGTACTTATCGGTAACGAGGTTGAACTAGGTATACAGAGATGCCGATTATCAAACCTCGGATAAGTAAAGTATCGCGAGACAAAGGGAAATTGGTATTGTATGTAAATGGTTCATTCGAACATGAAGTAATCGTAGAAATATGTGGGGGCCATATGAATTTCCAGATTCCTCTATTGATTATTGATCGGAGAAGAGTCTCGAACATGTCTGCACAATTCATGAACCGTAGAGAGACACACTTAAGGATTTGATGTTGTTTAGTAGATATGGAATGTGAGTAAAGAGACTGAATGTTGTTTGGAGTCTCGGATGGGATCCGGGATATCACAAGGAGATATGGAATGGTCCAGAGAATAAGATTCATACAAGTAAAGTCCAATTCTGGAGTTCAGGAATGGTTTCGATGTTTTCACCAAAATGTTCTAGAAGGGTCTAGAAAGTCCATCACTCCGAAGTGGGAAGGGTACATGGATGTGTCATGACAAAGTGAAATGGTTGCATCATGTCCTAGGTCACTTGGTTGGGCAATAGGAAGAGAGAAATCAAACTCTAGTTTGAAAAGTCAAACGCCAATTTGAAAAGTCAAATCCCAACATTGCCTAGTGGAGGGAGGGAAGGAATTCTACATAAGGGAGGATTCCTCCCTCTCCATTGCCGTCGGCCCATGAGGTGCAGTTGGGGAAGGATTCCCCTTCACCAACCGCTTCTCTCCCATCTAAAAAAGAAGGGGGTAGGGCGCCTCAAGAAACCACCCCAAAAACCCTAGTTGTTGGCCCTTGCCCCCCGCCCCCAAGTCATCGCCTCTAGATCCTCCTCTAAAAAGCTATCGACTAGCTAAAAACCTAGTTGCTAGCCACCTGTAAACCTTGGCCTTCTAAAACCTACATCATCGGGGCTCCCTCTACTCCATCATACCCGCTCTAGCTTAGGCGAAGCCCTGCAGGATCTCCCCTCTACTTCCAACACCACGCTGTCGTGCTGCCGAAATCGCGAGGAGAGATCTACAACCTCCGCTGCTTGCTATAACAAGGGAGAGGAAGGTCTTCATCGAGTACCTAACATGTGACCTACTATAGGAGCGATGT
Organism: Avena insularis; assembly: GCA_023614405.1. Taxonomy (NCBI): domain Eukaryota; kingdom Viridiplantae; phylum Streptophyta; class Magnoliopsida; order Poales; family Poaceae; genus Avena; species Avena insularis. The sequence continues at coordinate 1,766,671 of JAJUPC010000015.1, read as the reverse complement.
CGGAACGCGGCGCCGTAAGGATCGTCTTCGATATCTTGAGACCGGCAAGTGAACGACTACATCAACCACGAGAATTCGATCTCGTTAATCGCTTTGGATCTTTGAGGGTTAGTACTCTATCGACTCGTTGCTACAATCTAGTAGATAGATCTTGGCTTGTGTGTGTTCATGCGATAGAAAATTCTTGTTTTCCATGCTACAAACCCCTACAGTGGTATTAGAGCCGTGTCTATAAGTATATCTGTTGCACGAGTAGAACACAATGGTCATTGTGGGCGATGGTGCTTTTATTATCAAGTGCTTCTTGTGTACTTTGCATCTTGCGGGATGGTGGGATGATGCGGGATGGTGGGATGAAGCGGCCCGGGCTAACCTTACATGCCATCGTTCATGAGACTTGCTCCACGCTCGACATGCAACATGTATTGCATAAGTGGCTTTGCGGGTGTCTGTCTCTTCCATCATAGTGAAGATTCAATTTACAATAGGGCACTTGATAGTTCTTGCATCAACGTTGTGGTTCTTGTTCATAAGTTAGAACAGTACTTATTGGAAAGCCCAAACCACGTAAAACATGCAAATAAAATTAGAGACGTCTAACTTTGTTTTGCAGGGGTGTGTTGTGATGTGATATGGCCATGATTATGATTATATATGATGTATACAATAATCCTTATTGTAAGTCGGCAACCGGCAAGAGCCTTATGGTTGTCTTTTAATTTCATTAAGACATGTGTGTCTATTATTCAAAGTAGTTGTAATAGTTGATGCTGGTGGACGACAATCATGAAGCGGTGCCATTGACCTTGACGTCGCGCTGGTGATGATGGAGATCATGTTCGTGCTTGAAGATGGAGATTGAAAGCACAAGAAGAAAGACCATATCATATCACATATTATGAATTGCATGTGATGTTAATCCTTTTATGCATCTTGTATTGCTTAGATCGCGACGGTAGCAGTATAAGATGATCCCTCTCACAAAATATTAAGTAATAAAGTGTTCATCCTTAGTTAGCACCGTTGCCAAGACTCGTTGTTTCGGAACACCATGTGATGATCGGGTGTATTAGATTCTACGTGTGCACACAATGGGAGCAAGCCAGATTGGCTCATGCGGAAACTAAGATTAATCTTGACGAGCCTAGCATGTACAGACATGGTCTCGAAACACAGAATACCGAAAGGTAAAACATGAGTCACATAGATTATATGATGAACATGATGATTGTTCGCCTTTGAAACTACATCATGTCACGTGATGATCAGACTTGGTGTAGTGGATTTGGTTTCTGTGATCACTAAAACAATGTGAGGGATACTGTTTTGAGTGGGAGTTCAACAGCAATATAATTAAAAATTAAACACAATTTATCAAAAATTAAATCAAAGTGAATTTGCATAGTTGTTTCATTGTCATCCGTTTACCATCTTACGCTTAGTTATAATTGAGATAATAGAACTATAGGTTCCGGTTAATTACTTTACGAACTGGTATCGTATTGTTTTGAAGTATTAATCTAAAGTTTAAAAGTCATACTACAAACTTTCATTAAGTTCCGGTTACTTCGTGAAGTTTAATAATTGGTATTAAATCAAGAGTAACAATTCAGTGTTAGTATATAAGTATCATGTTTTGTCTCCATGATTCTTGATATTTATATCAAGGTAATCTAGGAGTTGAAAGAGTTTTTCAGAAACCATCATGTGTGGAAGATATTGTGATATCTGAAACAAAGTTTTGGTTGCAATATGATGGAGTATAATATGGGAAGATTTATGTTCTCATATTTGATGAGAATTTACAAAAGGTTGGAGACACTAGTTGTCGTAATCTTCCAAAAGGTTTTGGAGAGCAATTTTATACTCGTGATTCACCGTTATAAGCTAAAGGAGCTTGATCATGAATAGTTCCATGATAAGGATGAATATTTGATCTATGTAAAATGTTTACTATACTAAAATATTACTGAAGAATGGAATTTGAAAGAACACCAAACATTTAATAATGGTGATCTACTTCAAAGTGCAAGTCAAGGACATTTGTATTTTACTATACACGCTTTGGAATATGTGTCATGTGTATGACTCCACTATTGATGTTGATAGATTCTTTTAAAAGAAAAAGGAAATGCTGAAAGAGAAATCTAAGAAATATTTGGCAGAAAGGAAAAGACTAGCATTGTTCAACTTAGGTCTATAGATGATATACATGTTATGGCTATATTCTTTGCTTGTTAAACAATGTGGTTTTTAAGTATTGGATACTGAATTTGTTGGTGTGATTCGTCATACGAAACAACACAATTCATGAACTACAATGGCCTAAGTAACTAGCAAGGGAATATGTGATGATGTTTAACGAGAACAAACAAAGTGTTGATGTGTTTCTCATCAACATCAAATCTTACCTTCAAGATTTGTTGTATAAGGTATTATGAGAACAGAAGGGTTGTTCAAATAATTACCGTAATCCATAAAAGATGGATGATTTATAAATCTTGTTGGAGAAATCACATCCACAAAACTAGTGCTAAAAATGTCGAAAGACAAATGATTAAAAGATCACTTAGAAAGTGACATCGCCGTTTAAATTATATTGGAAAGAAAACATGAAGAAACTCCATGTGGATGGAATTTTGGAGTCTTTTGATTTTTGATCAAATGACGCTTCTGAAACTTTCCTAGTTATAATTAAAACTCCGTTCATAGGCTAAAAGTGAACGAATGACTAGCTTATTGGAACTTGTACATATAGATGTATGAATCCCATTATGTGTAGTCGAGAGCGATGGATTTCAACTTCATATGCTTTGTCCAAAAATTTGAGTGAATATATGAATATTTACTTAATGAGGATGAAGTGTGAAACATTTGAAAAGTTCGAAGACTTTCAAGATGAAGTGCAAAATCAATGTAACAAGAAAATAAAGAATTTATGATAGGATCATAAAGAAAGATATTTGAGTTACAAGTTTAGCATAACACCTAAGATTTGAGGAATCATTCTATGGATTTGCGTTTTCCGAAACACCATATGAGTCTGGAGTGTTCAAGATATGTAATAAAACTTGTTTGACATGGTAATATCAAAAGTGTGTGAGTTATGAAACTACCATTTTATTTTAAAAGATTAGAGCTTTAGAGACTACCGCTTTTACACTAGAAAGAGCCTCATCATGATCCGTTGAAATGACACAATATAAAGTTATGATTTGGGATAAAGCCCAAGTTATCCTTTCTTAAACATTGGTATGCTATGCATAAGTAAGATATTTACAAACTAAAGTCGGATGAGCATGTCTTTGTAGGTTATTTTAGATAACCATTGACTATTCCTCCATAACACCGAAGACAAAAGTGTTTGTCACTTAGAATGTCAAAGTTTTTTTAGAAGAAATTTTTTCGTGAAAAGTTAAGTGGGAGGACAATAGAACTTTGATAAGGTTAAAATAAACTTAGCTATATGTGCTGAGTTGCACAACACCAGAAAGTGTTCCAGAGGAATCAACGATGCTCATGGCTCACGTGCCTCAAAGGTTGTGGTCACGGAGGTCTAAGTTCCTATTGAACCTAGTACCTCGAATAAACAATCAAATACTAAGATTTGAGAGTCAATCATTGTTTGACAATGATGAACCGACTACATGCAAAGAAGCGGTGATGGGCCCTGACTCCGTCAAATGGCTTGAAGCCATAGAATCCGTGATAGGTCCATACACGAGAAATCAAGCATTGAACTTGGAAGACTCTCTGGAAAGGTGTAAGACCTTGCAGTTGTATTTGGATCTATATAGAAATAGATATGGATGTTTCACATCTATGAAATAGTCGACATGTCGGGAAAGAGTTCACGACAATGTTCAAAGAGTTGACTATGGCAAGATTTGATCTTTCATAGCGATATTTAGTCTAGGCGGATTAATGTAGAAATCACTACATATAATTTTGTTATGTGGTAGTTGAATAAACAAAACAAATTTTTTTAATATAATGGTTACCTAGGAAGTGTACATAACATGATCCAAAGGATTTTGTTAATTCAAAGGATGATAAAAGCGTATGCATACTTCAATGGTTGAAATAAGCATCGCGGAGTTGGAATCTTCACCATGATGAAACTATTAAAAGAGTTTAAATTTATCGGAGACGATGAAGATGCTTGCATTTGCAAGAAATTAAGTGGGAGCGCTAAGACATATTTCTAATACATTATATGGAAGATATATTGTTGATTGGAAATGATGTATCTTTTATTGACACAGGTTAAAAATTTCATCTCGATGAAAGACTTAGCCAAAACCCGAATATTTGGCATCAATATCTATATGGATAGATTGAGACACTAATATGGTTGTGCCAGGAGTACATAGATGATATATTGAATGAGTTTAATATAGAAATGACAAGAAAGGTTCTTGCCACACAGAAAAGGAATAAATCAAAATTCAAGTGAATCGACACTTGGTAAGTGAAACAAAGATTCAAGTGTAGATTGATACTTGGTGAATGAAACCACAAAGAGTATTTTGATCAATCATATTGTGATATGTAAACATCCAAATATATATATTATACTCTAATTGTTATAAGCAAATACGAGAATGATTCATAAAGATGATCATTGGACGATAGTAAGGATATTCTTATGATCTCATGGAAGAACCAAGAACATGTTATTCTTGTAAAGGTGACAAATAGATAGATAGTTCATTGTAAAATATTACATTGATACTAGTTTTGTCACAAAGTAAAAATTAAGTTTATCTCAATTTAAACTATGGGTGGCACAATATAATGGAAAGAAAGTTCCATAATGGATTTGGATGAGTTCCAAATTTAAAGACACTGTGACAGATACTACAACAAAAGGCTAAGTATACGACTGTTATTGTAGCAGCAAAAGAGGGCATTTGAGTTAAGTAGTTTGTTATCAATCTATGTGTAGTTCACAGTGGGCTAGTACTATAAAGATATATTGTGCAACAATTATCAACATAGTTTAATCCCAAAGGAACTAAAGGTCTCACCAAAGGATCAAATTTATACAAAGCCATCTCATTAGAGAATGAGTGATGGATAGAGACGCAAATACATGCAATTACACACAGACCTGAAAGTGTCGGATCCAAAGATCAGTTGACCAAAAGAAATCGTGTAAATACAACACCAGAAATCCATAGGTGTTGAATGCACAAAGTTTTACAAACTAGATTATTGACTCTAGTGCAAGTGGGAGACTGTTGGAGATATGTCCAAGAGGCAATAATAAAGTGGTTATTGTCATATCTTTATGTTTATGATAAATGTTTACATCCCATGCTATAATTGTATTAACCGGAAACATTAATACTTGTGTGATTTGCAAACATTAAAGAGTCCCTTGTAAAGCCTCTTGTTAAACTAGCTTGTTGGTTAATATATGATCATGGTTTTCTGATCATGAACATTGATATGTTATTAACAACAAGATCATATCATTAGAAGAATGATGTGATGGACATACTCCTATAGTTAAGCGTAGCATAAGATCAAGTCATTCAAATAGTTCACTTGCTATAAGCTTTCAAATACATAGTAACCTAAATCCTTCGACCATGAGATCATGTTAATCACCATCACCGGATGGATGCTTTGATGACATCAAACACCAATTCATAACTGGGTGGTTATAAAGGTGGCATTAAGTGTTTGTAAAGTATGTGTTGAGGCACATGGATCAAGAGTGGGATTTTTCCATCCATATGACGAATAGATATACTCTAGGCCCTCTCAGTGGAATGTCATCCAATTGGCTTGCAAGCATGTGACTGTCTCACAAGGGATCACATATCACAGGAACAAGTAAAGAGTACTTATCGGTAACGAGGTTGAACTAGGTATGCAGAGATACCGACGATCAAACCTCGGATAAGAAAAGTATTGCGAGATAAAGGGAAATTATTATCGTATGTAAATGGTTCATTCGATCATGAACTAATCATAGAAATATGTGGGAGCCATATGTATTTCTATATTCCTCTATTGGTTATTGATCGTAGAAGAGTCTCGATCATGTCTGCATAATTCACGAACCGTAGGGAGACACAGTTAAGGATTCGATGTTGTTTAGTAGATATGGAATGTGATTAAAGAGTCCGAATGTTGTTCGGAGTCTCGGATGGGATCCGGGATATCATGAGGAGATTCAGAATGGTCCGGAGAATAAGATTCATATAAGGAAAGTCCAATTCCGGAGTTCGGGAATGGTTTCGGTGTTTTCACCGGAATGTTCTAGAAGGGTCTAGAAGGTCCATCACTCCGGAGTGGGAAGGGTACGTGGATGTGTCATGACAAAGTGGAATGGTTGCATCATGTCCTAGGTCACTTGGCGGGGCAATGGGAAGAGAGAAATCAAACTCTAGTTTGAAAAGTCAAACGCCAATTTGAAAACTCAAATCCCAACATTGCCTAGTGGAGAGAGGGAAGGAATCCTACCTAAGGGAGGATTCCTCCCTCTCCCTTGCCGCCGGCCCATGAGGTGGAGTTGGAGATGGATTCCCCTTCCCCAACCACCTCTCTCCCATCTATAAAAGTAGGGGGTGGGGCGCCCCAAGCCACCACCCCAAAAACCCTAGCCACCGGCCCTTGCCCCCCCCCCCCAAGTCGTCGCCTCTAGATCCTCCTTTAAACAGCTACCGACTAGATAAACCCTAGTTGCTAGCCACCTCTAAAACTCGGCCTTCTAAACCCTAGATCGCCAGGACTCCCTCTACTCCATCATACCCACTCCGGCTTAGGCGGTTACATGCAGATCTCCTCTACTTCGACAAAGACGCCGTTGCTCGCAAATCGCGAGGAGAGATCTACAACCTCCGCTGCCTGCTGGAACAAGGGAGAGGAAGGTATTCATCGAGTACCGAACATGTGACCGACTGCGGGAGTGCTGCCGGAACGCGGCGCAGAAGGATCGTCTTTGCGATCTTGAGATCGGCAAGTGAACGACTACATCAACCATGAGAATCCGATCTTGTTAACCGCTTTGGATCTTCGAGGGTTAGTACTCTATTGAATCGTTGCTACAATCTAGTAGATAGATCTTGGCTTGTGGGTGTTCATGCGATAGAATTTTTTGTTTTCCATGCTACGAACCCCTACAAAAATGTGCTAGTTATGAAAAAACGAATTAGATTTACAGAAATGAGTTTCTCAGAAACAAATATGGAGAAATGAGCGTGCATCGATCTGGTGTGAACAGTAATATTCCCGCTAGAAGTTTTTGCTATTTCTTTTGTTCTCTTATTCGCATTGTCGTGTTTCTCCAGCTGAAGGGGAAGTTCAGAAAAATGCCCGTAAAGCGTCGTCCATGTGCTCAACACACATGTGAAAGGTTCAAGTAGAAGTCCAATAAGTGACTTCTCTCTCCAAAAACCGTTTCACATGCACAATAAGATTCGTAAAGTACAATAATTAGGACTATAAATCGTTGATTAATGTGCTACCAAGATTTATTAGAAATTGTGAATATTTGTTTTGGAACAAAGAAGAAATTTTAAATTAAGGCTAGAGCTCCTATAGTGCAACTAACATAGAGTGATCAGCTCCATTCTACCATACTCCATGCAATAGTTAAATGGTAGACACATAATTTAAAATAATCATAATTCTAATTTGTTTTGTCCGAATAAATTTAATGTTGGTACAATTTTTTTGGTTTTCGATTGTCTACATATGATACACACATCCATTTCTGCTAAGACAACAAATGTTAGGCTGGGACTGAAGAAATGGATCAAATCTGTCTCCAAGCTCAATTTTCTCATCGAGAGTAATAATACACATATTTTTTTACTTAAGGTTGATGAGCTAGAGAAGGATACTTCTACACTAGACGTTTATACTTATTTTAGCATGTCGCAATCTTAATGAGTGTACTATTTTTTATTAATTATTTTACATAGCTAAGCACTTGACAAAGTTAACAAATAGTAGTCATATTTTTATTTCTTATATAGTTCCAATGTATATCGTATAGAAATATAGATATTATACTAAACTTAAACGGTAATTTGTGGCATTGTTTTCTTCATAAACGAATTTGTGGCAACTGCAGAGACATTTTATATAAGAATTCAGGAAGATATCATCACTAAAACATATCCTCTACAAATATCTTAATGGCAATTTCTAGTGTATGATTTGGTAATCTTATTTACAAAAAGGTCGAGAGTATAAATTAAATGGTAGTTTCTTAGACATGATGGATAATACTATAGTGTTGAATTAATGGTACACTTCAGTATTAGGGGCCTCCTCTTAGCAAAGCCTCAGTGGTTTGCCTGGTCTAAGTGACTGCCGTGTGTGCAGCTGCAGGACGCATGCGGCACATCATGGAGTTCACAATGGAGTCCCACCACGGCGCAGTAGGCTGGCAAGATAGCCGGATCGCAGACTAGGCAGAGGTCACTGCTGCCGTCGTGGTGGAACCTTCCCTAACGACATAGCATTTGTGCCATCTGCCCCGGACTTGTACATGGGAGGCTTGCGGGGGCGAAGGCCGTTCAGTGGAAGAAGGATATCTTTGGCTTGTCCTCATCAACAGAGCTTATTTCACCCACAGTATCATCTAAGACAGCAAAGATCCCCCCCCCCCCCCCCCCTCCCTCATCCTCCCCACACACGCACAGAGTGGTGAGGATAAAAAGCAGGTGTCTGTCCATGGAAGCGGCAGGAGGTGGTTCTACGGGGGGACCGAAATTTTGTCGAGAGGACACATAAGAGGGAAAATGCAATCTTGGTTTGGACGGCTTAGCCTGATTATCTCCAAGTGTAAACTACCCATTCTATAAGACTGTATAACTCATATATACAGTTGTTCGTGCAATGCAATAGTCTAGGGACAATGCTCTGCGTCCCCCGGACGATGCGATTTTCCAATCGTCCTGCTTCTCCTTGCGCCACGTGTCCATTTGCTGCAAAACATCCGCATTTGCTACGTAAGTCCCCGCTTTTGCTTCCGAAGCAAAAAAACGGTTCGTTTCAGAAATAGAACATCTCGCCGGAGACCTCGCCGGAGACCATGCAGCAAAAATATTGTGCTAATGCAGCAAAATCGACTTCGCCGAAAACATCGTCAGAAAAAACTCGCTGGTGACTCTCGCCGGAGATCTTGTAGCAAAAAGTTGATACTGTTGTAGCAAAAACACGAGACGGTTGTAGGAACAAAGTTCTTCTAATATAGCAAAAAACCTACTTCGCCGGATACATCATCGGAGAATTTAGCGGAAGACCTCATCGTAGAACTTGTAGCAAAAAAAATTATGGTATTGTAGCAAAACAAAAAAACAAAGATAGCAAAAAATATATATCAATGTAGCAAAATCAGAGGCTAGGTTCTGTAGGCGGCCTTAAGGACTTGCAAGAGCGGCGGCCATGGCGTCCAAGCTTGCAGCAGATGTGGCCGTCTCCTGTAGCAGTGTCGCCCTGCCTCTGTAGCAAAGGAAGTCATCCGTTTGTAGCAGCATCGGTGACGACGAGGGCTTGCAGCAGCGAGGATGCCATGTCGGAATCTTGTGGCAAGGGGACCGCGACGGCGGACCTCTACCTTGCCATGGCACCGCCTCGCCCCACCCTCGGGGCTAGCAGCTCTGCTCGGAAGCGCGCGGCGGCGTTGGATCCCCATGGCAGTACGGCGGTGGCGAAGTCCAGCCCGACGGCGCTGTTTTGGCGGAGGAACAAGACAGGCGGATTTCCGACGGAGGAGCAGTGGGGTGCGATGATGGTGAAGCCTAGATGTGCGGTGTGTGCTGGGAGGAGTAGTGCCGCTCGCCGGCGGGAGAAATCTGAGATCGCAGTGGAGAGGACGGGGTGAGAACGAGTGGTTAGAATTAATTGAAGATATGGTAGACAGTCCCACTTTAACCTGGCAACGAAGAGACAGCCAGACGCGCGCGTGAGTCAACCCGGATGATCAAAACGCCCCATCGTCCGGGGGAACAGGATCATTTTCCATAGTCTAGAGGGTGCAAGGGTTCTTTTTCTCTACTTAGCAAGCCTTAAACTATGAGCATAATTGTCAACAACTCAAATATTTTTTTTTTGAGGGAATACACCGTTTACGCTTTAGTTCAGTGGCGGAGCCAGGAAAAAATAGGAGCCGGGACGGGCCATAAGCCACGTAAAAAATTGAGAACCGCAACACAATATTTTATATATATATTGTAAACATAAGTACTAACTTGAAACACCATATATTCATGATAGTTTTGAATAGCCGTAATATGTGATTAAATATGATAACAGTAGCTCACTAGACAAAAGGAGTCATAAACATAGATTGATATATCCAAATGTGTGTCGAGACACCCAAAATAGAACCTACAAAATTAAAAAGAGAGTAAGAAGTACTAACTCATAGAGTTATAAAAACTTATTCACACTAGGAAACATACCACATACCATTAAAATACTAAGGACGCCATGGCAAAACTCCTTTACGACTCTTGAAGGCATGAAACCGTCGAGTAATAACAACATCATCAAGTGATTTAAATATCTCCCGCTCCGTGTAACATATCATCAAGTGATTGAACCAATCATCATTTATCTTGTTACGCAATTTAGACTTTATAATTTTCATTGCCGAGAAAGCTCTCTCAACAGATGCCGTTGACACCGGTAGTAACAAAGCCAACTCAATAAGCTTGTAAACCAATGGAAATACTAAGTGCTTCTCTGTTTCAACCATTTTTGCAGCCAAACTTTCAACATCTTTGCAAGAAGAAAAGGCAACATGATTTCTCAAATGAAGAACATAAGTCTCAAGTTGATCCCTCAATATTGCACGATCACCATTAGAGAAATCCGCACTATAAATTTTAGCAAGACGAGAAATCTTCTCTACATTGAACTTGGAGAAAGAATTATTGGGATCAAGACATGAGAAACAAGCAAGTACCTCCTCATTTGAGTCACCGAAGTGGTGATTCATCTCAACACATATTTTGTCAATAACAACATAGAAAATTTTAGCCCGATAATAATGAAGATTGGCGATGGTCCTTCCCTCTAGCCTTGAGCGACCTCGAACTGGTATTTCATCATCCATATTAGGCACCGGAATACCTTTAGAGCTGCAGAATTGTTGTACTTCTCCAAAAAGACTATCCCAACCACTATCTCTCATGGTGGCCAACCTGAATTTGACATCATGAACTAACTCCATAGCATGCACAATATTCATATCTTTTTTCTGCAGAAGTCGTGAGAGCTCATTCGTAATACCAAGCAACTTTAGCATAAGCTCCAAAACAAGAGCAAATGCAAAACACTGCATCTTTTCAACGCAACCCGCCGCATGACTCGGATTACGTCCATTTGCATCAACGGTGCTAAGAACTTTTATCACTCGGGTCCACATTTCATCCAAACGCGAAAGTTTTATGATGTGATCCCCATCTAGTATCTCCAGGTCTAGCAAGACTAGTTTGTTGATTCAAGCCTCTTCCTGTAGATAATTCACCTTTTTCAAGTCTATCCAATAATTCTTTGTGACTTTCTTCCACCAACACTTCCATCTTTTTGCAAGATGAAGTTGTTGTTGTCACAATCAAGGATACATACTCAAAAAAGTCATGAATATATGAGCAAGATGAAGTAGCAACAGCGACAACAACCAGTTGCAAACGATGGGCAAAACAATGAACATAGAAAGCATAAGGGTTCTCATCAAGAATTTTTCTTTGCAAGCCATTAAATTCACCTCTCATGTTTGAAGCTCCATCGTAACCTTGCCCTCGTAGCCTTGAAATAGATAATTTATGATTGTCAAGAATCTTAAAAAGAGCTAACTTTAGTGCCTCAGATGTGGTATCTTTTACGTGGTATAGACGAAGAAATCGTTCCACGACCTTCCCCTCATTGCTTACATACCTACAAAACAATATAGATAATGATTAAATAAAGCACGGCCCCGTTGAGAACAGAAAATAAGAAAATTAAACCAAAACACCAGCAAAGTACTACTAACCTCAACATCACTGCCATTTGTTCTTTAACGGATATATCTCGTGATTCGTCGATAAGCACGGAGAACTTTTTATCACCAAGCTCTCCCATAATTACTTCAGTTACTTCTTCCGCACAACACTTTGCAAGTTCCTTTTGTATTTCACCGGAAGTCATCTGGCAATTTCTCCCACCACGATCAAAAGCATTTCTCACTTCTTCGTTGCTATCCTTGTACCAATCTATCATCTCTAGAAAATTTCCCTTGTTCAATGAAGTAGAAGATTCATCATGGCCACGAAATGATAAACCTTGTGCTATGAGATATCTTGAACACTCTAGAGAAGAAGTCAAGCGAATTTTGTATAATTCTTTTGATTCCTCGGTTGCACGCGCCAAATTATTTGCCACACTCTGTCTTTGATTTTTGAAAGCATCACAATGCCTAACACAATTATTGTGGCTACTATCCAAACCACCAACATGCTCGGGTAAAGCTCTATATGCATGCTTCCAATCCCTAAAACCTGTCTTAGTGAAGACATCAAAGCCAAAGTGTTCGGCCCTTCCAGGTTGCTTAAATAGGAAACAGTAGAAACAATAAGCTGCATCCATGGACTCACTATATTCTATCCAGTTATACCTAGAGTACCATGATTGAGAAAATGCTCGTGAATCTGTACGCGGAAATTTCAATATTGGTTGGTTTGGACCTTTCAATATGTATGTCCTTCTAACTTGGTCTTGAATTTCCGGAGCATATTCAGCAACTTGTTTTCTAAGAGCGGGATCACACAAAATTTCAGCCGGATCAAACTCTTTACTGTTTGGAACATCAACTATGGGCTCTTGCTCTGGCTGCACAACATTAGTATCCTGGATACTTGCTCTTGGGACCAAAAACCTCCTCATATCTGAAATTGGGAAATAACTAAAAGTAAAATGCATTGATTTGAAACTTAGATAAATTAATGGTGTTCAGGTTAGAGGAGTCATCAGAGAAATAATACCTTCGGATGATTAGGATCAATTTTCTTTAACCAATGCGCTAGAAATCCCCAAATCTAATTTCCTATTTGTTTATGAACCTGTGATGCAAACCAATGTCAACAACCCTAAGAACTACTGAGCTGAGCAGTTAATTATCTAAGAAAAAAAAGCTTGACACGATTGAACGAACCAGCAGGAGGAAGTGATGCATGCTTGCGTCGGGAGGATCTGCGCATGACGCGCCCGTGACTCGCGAGTTGCCGCTAGGAGCCTCGGAACTGCGGCGCGATGGCCGACGAGATGAGAGTCTGTAGACGATAACGAACAGCACGAGCAGCCGCCTTGAGCGCGTATCAGACTCGCGTGGTTCACGTCTTCGGTTTGGGAGTTGGCTGCCTAGGAACCCACGATTCACCTAGGAACGGATCTAAGCTAGCTAGCTAGATTAATTAACTAGCTGGGCTCCTGGGCCAGGACGTACTAATAAAGGCCTAATTACTATTTGTCCGGGCAAATTACCATGAAACGAGTTGGAAACTCAGCTGACTCGTATGTATTTGTCAACGTCCGCGAGCGAACGAGCCCGGGCAGCTGCCCCGGGTCGCCGGGTGCTCTCTCCGTCCATGCTTTAGTTCGATGTTGTGGCCAGGGTGATCTATATTCACAAAACATATCAATGAGACATAGAAGTTGCGATCTGACATTGTTCGCTCAGTCGATCACTAGTTGGACTTGGACACACGTACGTGGGAAGGAGGAGCAACGCATTAAGGTCTCGACCTCCACCATCATACACAGGTCGTTGTTGGGTCGGTCAGCAGGTTCCTCCTCGTGGAACGGAAACAAACTCTCGCCAAAACCCTCCCGGGTCTACTCTTCCTAGCTTTGTTTCAGTTTAGCAGCGATCACAAGAAGAATATTATCAACCACAAGCATCGTGTGGTCGTTCGATCTCGAGGCCGATCGGTATAGTACAGAATGAGACTTTTTTTTTCAGTTCGTAGCAGAGAACGGATCAGATGTTGAACAGAACTAGTAGTAGCGTGGATCGCATCGTCTGCTAGCTTCGTTGGACCGTTGGCTGGTTTGATGGCGCCGGTCCTAGCCAATATAGCCACGCGGGCGTCATGGCGCTGCCGTCGTACGCTTATGCGTGTGTACTTCACGGGTTGTCCGCTCAGCTAGCTCGTGTGTACGCTTTAAAAAGTTTATTATCAGATCTGTAGAATCTTAATGACAACACTATCTGCAGGAAGGGAATATGTCTGACTATTTTGATATTTTACTCCCTCTAAGAACAGAAATATATTTAAGGTGTATTTGTTGCTTGTGAAGAAAATTCTAAAATATAGGGTGTATTTCGTTTCCATCTGTCGTCTGAAGAAATTTCTACTCCCTCCAACCCATATTAGTTGAGTTGGATTTGTCTAAATTCAAATGCATCTAGAACTAAAACATGTCTAGATACACCTGAATCTAGACAAATCCAAATCAACTAATATGGGCCGGAGGGAGTAAGAATTTTGATTATGCTCCCTTGTTTTATGTGAGCTCCCCCTTTTTCCCATGTCAACTGATGGCTGGGAATAATTCTGCTTAAAACTTACTATCTCTGTTTTAATGTTTAAGACTTTTTTCAGAAACGTCAAGCTACGAAAATTTTGGCCAAATTTTTAGAAAATCTATCAAAAACTATGATATTATATAGATACAATGTGAAAAAATATGTTTCATCATATTTATTAGATTTATTAAGCAAATTACTTTGGGAGGTTCTGTAGGGGTTAAAATCAATGATTTTGAGAGTGATTTTTTCTTGACTGGTAAAGGTCTGAGACAGGGGGATCCCATTGCCCCCCTGTTATTCAATCTTATGATTGATGTTTTTCTAGGATGTTAATTAAGGGGACTATCTGTGGAGCCATTAGAGGTCTCTGTCCTAATTTCATTCCAGAAGGGATTGTTTGTTTGCAATATGCAGATGACACACTTCTCTTCTTAGAACCTAATGATTCAATAGTTGTTAATCTAAAATGGATTCTCACCTGTTTTGAGCAGATTTCTGGGATGCGCATTAATTATCATAAGAGTGAGCTTATTCCCATTAACATGACTGAGACAGATACTAGACCTTTTTTAGACATTTTTGAATGCATCATGGGTAAATTCCCTGTTAAATACCTAGGGAT
Source organism: Avena insularis (assembly GCA_023614405.1). Lineage (NCBI taxonomy): Eukaryota > Viridiplantae > Streptophyta > Magnoliopsida > Poales > Poaceae > Avena > Avena insularis. Next base: position 1,751,507 of record JAJUPC010000015.1, on the reverse strand, counting down.
TCCACTTCACTTTGAAAAGCTGAAGAGAGAAGATTTGCAGCCTCTGATAGAAAACTTGTTGAATAGAATTACAGGTTGGAGGGGTAAACTTCTGTCTTATGCTACTAAGAAGGTGCTTATTCAAGCCTGCCTTTCTAGTATCCCTATCTATTTGCTATCTTTCTTTAAGTTCCCCAAATGGGCTTTGAAACTTCTAGATTCTCATTTAGCTAACTTCTTCTGGAATGATGAAGAGGGTAACCATAAGTTGCATCTAGCTAATTGGTCTTTAGTTTGCATGAAAAAAGATTTTGGAGGCTTGGGTATCCCAAACCTGCATGATTTGAATTTATGCCTTCTTGGCTCCTGGGTGAAAAGATATATTCAAGGAGAGGGGGCTTTATGGAAAAAAGTGATAGATGCTAAATATAAAACTAACTCACCTAATATCCTCTGCTGTCATGATGTTCACCCATCTACTTTTTGGAAAGGGATCATGTGGGCCTCTAGGGCGGTTGAGATTGGATATAAATGGCATGTAGGGAATGGTAAATCCATTAGATATTGGGAAGATATTTGGTTTGGCAATTCTACTTTAGCTACCCAATTCTGGGAAATTTATCTGATTTCTAACCAACAGACTAAGACGATAGCTGAGCTATGGGATGGTACACATCTTAGATGTGACTTTAGAAGAACTTTTACTAAGGATTTAATGCTGCAATGGCATGAGCTTTTAGGTATTGTCCAATCAATTAGATTCTCTGAGGAGGAGGATCAGTTAATTTGGCAGTATGAATCTAAGGGTAGATATTCTTAAAGCTCTATGTACTCTATGGTTAATTTTCGAGGTATCACCCAGGTTTATCTCCCTGCTGTGTGGAAACTACTTATTCCACCCAGGGTCCAGATTTTCCTCTGGTTATTTTCTCAAAATAAAATTCTGACTAGAGATAATCTTAGAGCCAGAGGGATCCCAAAACCCTTGGAGTGTAATCTCTGCAAAGAAATAGAATTTGTTCATCATTTATTTTTTGAATGCTTGGTTTCTAGTTTACTCTGGAAAGATGTTCAGGATGTTTTTGGTGTTAGTATTGTAGATTATGAATCTCTTGCTTCCAAATGGCTTGCTAATAAGAAACATCTTCATTTGAACATTGTTTCTTCTGCTGTTCTTTGGAGCATTTGGAATAATAGAAATAGCATTGTCCTTAATAAGACATCTTGGATTAATATGAAACAGGTCTGGCGTCTGGTCCTCTCCTTCCTAAAGATATGGCAGAAACCATTCAAGGACCTGGAGGGGGGAAGATCGCCCTCTTCATGGAGAAGATGATCGACAGACTGAAAAATCCTCTGACGCTCACGGCAAGATGATCTGTGCTGGCTTCAAGTGGATCTCCACATGGAATACTACTGCATCATCGAGCTATGGGGGGAGGGCATCGCTGGAATATCTCCAAGATCACCCTGATGAGGAGGAGAATGTTCATGTGGTATTTTAGTCTGTCTTTGGTCTGCTCCATGTTTCTTTAGACTGCGCTCCCTGGGAGTTGTAGGGCAGTGGTTTTGTGCTGAGCCGAGACTTCTCTAGTTTTAGTTTCTGAGCGCTAAGCTCTTACTGTCGTTTTTATCTTTCATGTTACTTTGGAACTGGTTGTTTCATTATCATCGTAATGGAACAGGGGACAGAGTCCCTTTCGATCTAAAAAAAATATGTTTCATGATATATCAAAGGTATGGATTTCGTATCGTAAATTTTAATATTTTTTCCTGAAAACTTGTTCCGGTACAACCCCCTCTCCCAAAAACTTAAGGACAATTTAGTATTTTGGCATTAGGTAAGTAATTATATGCAATTTAATTAGACTGGATCGTGAAAATGAAACCTATATACCTACGTATTGTATACGGGTATTGTATACGACGACTGTGTCCCCTTCCGAGTCTCGATCGCAGCCCCAACCACGCGAATTTTTCCAATGCCCTGTGTAGCAGTATAGGAGTACCGAGTATGCCACTTGTTACTTTCAACAGAAAGAACAGCTCGGCCGGGGAGCCCCAAGAAAGTCTATCTGCGATGATGTGGCCAGGATTTACATCGTCGATCGTCAGTTTAATTAATTAGACCGCGGACTTGACCGAGACTGATGCTCGTAGTTATGCTTTGGTCAAAGTGTGCGTACGTAAACCTTGGGTTAATTTCCAGCGTCGATCGGGTCTAGAGATACATATAGTAAACGGTCCGGTATGAGGATATATAGTCACTCACTCGTGGATTGCTTGTTCGTCGCCGGTTGCTACTCGCCGGTATATAGCATGGTTGAAGGTCACCCGGCTGGTCTCGTCAGCAGGTCCTCCACTCCAACTCGTTGAAAGAAAACTTTTGTTCGACGTCGGAAAAAGCTAGTAGCACATGTACTAGGTAATCCATCTTCCTGGAACCTCCTCTCCTTCATTCTGGCAGTGAGAATTAAAGACGTGGCGCAAGAGATCGGCCGGGCGGACGAGCTCATGCTAGCTGTCGCTTGCTTGCTTGATTGACCAGTCTGGCCGTGACGACTTGGACGCACGCTTGCGGGCTCAAGAATTTTACAACGGGTATTTATAGTAAAAAACTGAAGAAAAAAAATAAAAAATGGTGCAGGGGTAGTACTTGATCTTATGATCAATTGGCTTGTAAGCATGTGTCCTACCCAACTACTCCTATGCATACTTGTAATAGAATATCAATCAGTTTTCTCTACAAGCATACTAAAATATAAGACACACCATAAAAAAAATTGGCAAAACTTTTGGGTATTCAGCTGAATGCCCTTGATACAAGCTGGGCCCGCCCCTGTGCACACACACGAAGATGTAGTACACGAAGCGGAGATATTAATTAAGCAAAGTAGCAGCATTTTTTTAAAAAAAATATACTTCATCCGTTCCAAAAATAGATGTCTCAAATTAAATAAAATTTGAATGAATCTAGACACTATTTAATATATAGATTTATCCAAAATTTAAAAAACCTAAGACATCTATTCATAGACGGAGGGAGTATATATTAATATCAAGAGATACTAATTACACTCAGCTTCTGCAACAACACATGTTTTAATGGCCTTACGGATGCACATAGCTTAGAAAAAATTTAAAAAAAAAGAAAAGTTTCAATGCAGAGAATGATTCCTCAAACCAAAGACACTAACACCAACAAAACAACACCAGTAGTCCAACCACTCCAATACCGACGACTTCAAGAAGAAAACAGTCCACAAGCATCGTCGTCGCTCGATCAAACATCATAGTTTTTTACCCTAGAAAAAGTCCTCACTCATGAAACAATACCTTTAATAAGACCATTGTCATGCACAAACAATTAAGGCTCGGTTCTTTTGGGCTCCGGCTTGTGCATAAGCCACTCTGGCTTGAGGTGTCCACAGAAACAGTAGTAGAAATAAGCTCAAGAGAAACTACTGTCCAGTTCTTTGTGGCTTCCACTGTCCAGCTTATGGTCTGAGCAGTTTGATGAGAAGTCCATAATGCCACTGGAATGAATTTGTATATTTAATGTTTTATTGGAAATATGAGATCAAATTATTGTTTTACACGTATCTAGAACTACATACACGCATCCTATATTCACTAGTAAACCCAACATCTCAGCTTCAACACTGATGTGTGTCAATGTCATATGGACAGCTACAATCATTCAGAATAGAATCAATTACGCTTCTACTAGCTAGCTAGCCCCGTGGCAGATCTAGATTATAGCATCGGGGGAGTTGCCACAGGCTACCCATCCTCCATGGAATAGAACATAGGGTGAAAGGTGAGCGATTTGGCGTTGGGAAGGTGGTGGTTGGAGTTGCCAGGGGCGGGAGCGCGGGTAGAGGCGATGGAGGTGTTGGGGAGGAACAACCCTAGCTCTGTTTCTGTCGAGAGGAGAAAGGACATGCTCGCGCAGGTAGGGTGTGGTCTGAGCTAAAGAAAAATCGTTTTGCTGGCTGTGCACTGACATTTCCATGTAAATTACACAAAATGAGTGGGCATCCCTTGGTACTGCTTCATGCCCGTTCAGGAAGCTGAGGGAGCTTCTCCCCACTGTGAAGGAAGCGTGGAAGCGGGCTGTCCCCCCACCATGGCTTAAAATCTAGTTCTTTTTATCTTATAAGCTCTAAGCTATTCAAAAGCTCCAATAGAACTGGGCTTAAGGTCACACCTTGGATTTTTATCCTGCAATATAAGACTGGGAACTCCTCCTGTATTGTCTCCCCCTCCCCCAACACACACGCGCACACGCACGCACACACGCACACACGCACGCACGCGCGCACGCACACACACACACACACACACGGTCGTTGCTACGAGTCACAGATGTTCTATTTTTTTTGACATGCTCTGCATCTGACTTTCCCATAGATCGTTGAAGACACGACACATGATGGTAATAGATATCAAAGCTTCGGAACGCTCCAGCTACATGGTAGACCCGACCAAATTTAATCTGATCCAGCAATCTTTAGGCACAGTCGCCTATAAAAGTTCGCTGGGGAGCTTTCCGAAAGTCACCGCTCCAGACAAGATCATCAAGGACGGGTAGCCGGTAGATATTCGTCTTCACGCGAAAAAAATTCTAGGACTGCCGCCATTATTCAGGCCGATCCAGCAGCAACGGCGTGAACGCACGGAGCATAAATGGACATCCTACACGCATGTAGGCGACGGCCGGTAGCCACTGGCCGTCCGGTCGTCGTCGGGTCGGTCAGCAGGACCTCCTCGTCCAAGGAAAACGAACTCTTCCAAAAAACCCTCCTGGGTCTACTCTTCCTATATCTTTGTTTAAGTTTACCAGCTGCTGCCTGCCAAAGACCGGCCGTAAAAGCGAAACACACACTAAGCCAGTCGATGGTGAAGAATATATCAACCACTAGCATCGATCGTGCGGTCGTTCTCGACTCGAGGTCGATCGGTATTACAGAATGAGACTTTTTTTTTAGTACGTATGGCAGAGAACGGATCAGATGTTGAACAGAACTACGTAGTACTCCCTCTGTTTTAAAATATAAGATGTTTTAGATTTGTGAAGAAAATGTATCTAGACTTGTTTTAGTGTGTAGATTCATATTAAACCTGAGTGAACCTACGTACTAAAAATAGTTTAGATACATTTTGCTTCACAAAACTAAAAAATCTTATATTTTGAAACGGAGGGAGTACTAGTAGCGTGGATTGCATTGTCTGCTACAGCTGCGTTGGACCGTCGGTTCGTGTTGGCCGTGGTGGCGCTGCCGTCGTATGCTGCTGCGCGTGTACGTGTACACGCACCCTTCACACGGTCTGATCGCTAGCTAGCTTGTGTGTGTGCGCGTTAAAAAATCTATTGTCAGATCTCTGCAGAATCTTAATACTAACAAAACTATCTGCAGGAAGAAAGTATGTTTATCTGACAACAATTTTGCCCATATTTACGGCAGTTGTTAGCTAAATATACTGGGCGAGGAAAAAATATCGACTACCCTCTCGTTTAGGGTTTGAGTGCTCTGGCGGCGACCCTCGCCGCTGTGAGATTGTTTTCCTTCCGCACTGCTGCTTCGCTGGGTACCTCTACCCAGCCCCCGCGTTTGTTTAAGGGCGCTAGGCGCCTCGCCGCTACTGCGTTCTTCGTTCAACTCCGATCTCCCATCTAGGGTTTGGACATGGCAACTTCCGCAACATCGGGAACCTCGGGTACAGAGACAGGAAAAGATGAGATGATTGATGACATGTTTAGTCACCTGGAACTAAACTCCGATGAGCTTGATGGTGTTGTGATTGGATCAGAGAAGGCGATAGAATTTAAGAAGGAGGCTCGCTGGCTAGCTATTGCTAAAGTTGTTACCGCGCGATCCTTTAGCGCTGAGGCTCTCTTTGAGAAGATGAGGATTGTTTGGAATCTCTCACGAGATCCGATTTGTCGTGCTGTTGGGGAAAACTTGTTCATCTTCCAGATGCATTGCCTCGGTGACTGGAAGAAGGTTGTTCATCAAGGTCCATGGACGTTCCGTGGCTGGGGTGTCCTTATCAATGATTATGATGGTCTAGAGGACCCAGAAAAATTCATCTTCAGTGGCATGCATGTTTGGGCGCAAATTCATGGGATTCCCGAGCTCTATCGGAAATCAGAAGTTTTAGATGATCTATCAAGAAAGATTGGTAAGGTAAAGGAAATTCAGATGTCCCCCAAATTATTCTTCGAAGGGAACTACGTGAGAGTTCGGGTTATGGTGGACATTGCAAAGCCCCTTATGCGCTTCGTCTCGCTCACAGTTCCTGAAGGCAAGAAGAGATTGCAGGTGAAGTATGAGAAGATCCCGTTTTTCTGTAAACGGTGTGGCTTGATCGGTCATGACCATGAGGAATGTGGAGATGGGGTGTGGGAGGAGAAACAACTGCAGTTTAGAACTTGGATGCTTGCAGTCCGTCGATCTTCTCTACCAGACCCACCTCCCCGACGCTTTGATCAGCGTGAGTCCCCCCGTGGAGGCTGGTTAGGGAGAGGATCCAGACGCCCAAATCTCGGGCGGAAACGATCGTCTGAGGAGGCCGGTATGGAGAACGAGGATGACCTGAAGGATACTGCTGCTAGCCCGATCAAACCTGGACAGCGAACTGAGCCTATGGATGATGATTTTGACGAGACCAGGAGAAGGCTTCAGTTTGATGGAGCTTTAGTGGATGATAATTCAGGCTCTGCTGAGACTGCCCCGGGCACTGATCGAGTTCCCCCGCTGCCTCAACAGTATATTAAGGACAAGGACCGTTTAAAGTCAAGGAAAATAGACGCAAGAGTTGCAGAAAACACACTGGCATCATCGGCGGCCTCCCTCGAGGAGGACCGCCGGGCCCAATGAGTATCATAGGCTGGAACGGCCGAGGTCTGGGGCACCCCGCGACCGTTCAAGAGCTCGTCTGTCTTGTGCAGACTTACAAGCCCTGCCTAGTATTCATCTGTGAAACTAGGCAATCTGAAGAAAGAGTTAAGAATTTACGCTATCGGATTGGTATGAGGCACTGTTTTCATGTAAAAGGAAATGGTTCAGGTGGTGGGCTTGCGTTATATTATAATGAGGATATCTCTGTCGATCTTCTTTCGTTTAGCACGCGACATATCGATGCGCACATCAATGGTGGACCGTTTGAGACCATGTGGAGGGGAACTTTTGTGTATGGCGAGCCCAGGGCTTGTGACCGTCATCACATGTGGACAACTTTGAGACAACTTAAACCGCAATCCGCTGCACCATGGCTAATGATGGGTGATTTCAATAAGGCTATGTGGCAAGAAGAACATTTCTCAAGGACGAGGAGATCGGAAAGACTAATGCTTGATTTTAGGGAAGTTTTATCCCACTGTAATTTACACGACATTGGATTTACGGGCACTCCATGGACATATGATAATAAACAACAAGGTTATCGCAATGTCAAGGTTCGACTTGATAGAGCTGTTGCAAGCCCCTCCTGGTCTGCTCTCTTTCCTACCTTGCGGTTGAGACATCTGAGTTCATCTAGATCAGACCACTGCCCTCTACTCTTGGCTGCTGATACGAGGAGAATGAGCAAAGGCGGGTGCGACCAATTCAGCGTTATGAGGTTATGTGGGAGAGAGAACCCTCACTCTCATCAGCGGTTGAAGAAGCGTGGTCCCGTCGGGTCCCTGTCCATGATCTGGGGGGTGTGACCATGTCAATGCAGACGATGATGTCTAGTCTCTATGACTGGAAAAAGATGCACTTTAAATCTGTGGCCAAAGAGATGGAGAAAAAGAGGACAGAATTGGATGATCTATCGTTGCTCACTAACCCCGAGAGTGTAGCAAAAAAAGAATCTCTTTCGCGAGAGATGGATGAGTTACTCTATAGGGAAGAGATTATGTGGCTGCAGAGATCCCGGGTAGCTTGGTTACGTGAGGGGGATAGAAATACGAAATATTTCCATCGCCGAGCTAGTTGGAGAAGGAAAAAGAACCGTATCTGTAAACTTAAACGCTCTGATGGATCTTGGACCATGGACACAGGCGAGATGGAGGAGATGACCACTACTTTCTTCAAAAATCTCTACTCGCGTGATGAGAATATTGATCCAACAATCATCATTGACATGATACAACCTTGTGTTGACATTGATGCTAATGAGAGGTTATGTGCGTCTTTCACAGAAAAGGAAATCAACGATGCCCTCTTTCAGATTGGCCCCCTTAAAGCTCCGGGGCCCGATGGGTTTCCAGCGCGATTTCTTCAGCGGAATTGGGATCTTTTGAAAGAGGAGGTGGTGCGTGCAGTTCAGAGGTTTTTCACAGATGGTTTAATGCCAGAAGCTGTCAATGAAACTGCGATAGTCCTAATTCCAAAGAAGAGCAACCCGGAAGAGCTGAAAGATTTCCGGCCAATTAGTCTATGCAATGTTATCTTCAAAGTGGTTTCCAAATGTCTTGTTAACAGACTTCGTCCAATGTTACAGGATATTATTTCTCCGACCCAGAGCGCCTTTATCCCGGGGCGCCTTATTACGGATAATGTGTTCGTGGCTTTTGAGTGTATACATGCAATTCAGAATGGTGCAGCATCTAAGAGGGATTTCTGTGCGTACAAGCTGGATATGGCTAAAGCGTACGACCGCGTGGACTGGAGGTTCCTTGAAGGGGTTTTAGCGAAATTTGGCTTTCATAATCAATGGATTCGGTGGATAATGGCGTGTGTGACCACCGTTCGATACTCTATTCGCTTTAACGGTCATATGTTGGACTCCTTCACTCTGACACGAGGTCTTCGCCAAGGTGATCCACTTTCACCATACTTGTTCCTTTTTGTTGCTGATGGTTTATCTTGCTTACTTAAGAAAAAGATTGAGGGGGGAGCCCTCCAGGAATTGCACATTTGTCGACAAGCCCCTGGTGTCTCTCACCTGCTTTTCGCCGATGATAGTCTCTTGTTCTTTAAAGGTTCTGTTGATCAAGCAAATGTGGTTAAATCAGTATTGGATAACTATGAGAAGAGTACGGGACAGCTGGTGAGCCTGGGCAACTGCTCAATACTCTATGGATCTAAATGCTCACCCGACATTCAATTGGAAATAAAGAACATCCTTCTGACATGGTTATACCCTGCGGGTACGTGACTTCAGCATACCTGGTCCAGCCCAAGGAAGGCCCACGGCAGATGTACGCCGGCCCATGAAGATTTTCGGGTGGCCGAGGCCCATGACGCCTTCGAGTCCTTTGGAGAACAAGACTAGCGCAGATAGGAAATTCAAAGGGGTAAAACCCTAGAACTTGTAACCGACTAGGACTATGCCCGGGACCTGCCTAAGTCTATATAAAGGCCAGGAGGGTACGTCCTAGATCTCTCGACTCATACTTTCGCACACGCCTCCACGCTAGATCGAATCTGCGCACCCTGTAACTTTCGGTTCCGCCGTAATCAAGAGCAGACAAGCAGGAGTAGGGTTTTCCCTCCGGGGGCCTGAATCTGGGTAAATCTCGTGTCCCCTGGTTGCTTGTCTGTTAACCGTGCCACGATCTCCAGCATCCCCATCTTCTCCAAAACCCAAGTCCATAAAAATGGGCATTGACGAGATTAAACCTCGTCAATTGGCGCCGTCTGTGGGAAACGGGGCTGCTGATTGTGCGATCGTGACGGTTCCGACCCGATCGATCTACAACTCTGCAACGACGGAGAATCACCTCCTCTTCGGCGCTTTCGACTTCACCGCCCACTCGCCGGCCACCATGAAAGATTTCGAGCCCGTAGGCGACGGACTCGAGATCCTATTCGGGAGCTTCTGCTTCCAGGTGGGTCAAACTGGCACCCTCCGCCTCCCTGAGCGGGTGCCCGTGCCATCAATAAGGCCCGTCTCGTGGGCTCCACACCCTGTGCTACACACATCACCATCAACAGATGAGTTTTACGACAGCAGCAGCTGTAACTCCGATCTGTGTGATCCACCTTCGGATGAGGGGACCTACGGTTCCGGATCCAAAAGCTGCGGCAGCAGCCGACCAATCTGCGAGCGCTATCTATGCGCCTGATCATCCAAGCGACGAGGAACACCTAACCCGCCGCCCAACCGAAACGGCGAAAACAGAAGAAGCCAGTCCCCCCACCCAACAGGGAAAACAACGGCCACGTCATCCAACTTAGCAAAGAAGGATGGGTCCAAGCGCGCCGTGCCGTCGCAGGCGACATAGTCCTACCTGCGGACGCCTCACGTGAACTACTGATGGCATACCACTACCTCCTCATCGAGGAGCACAAGAAGCAAGTCAAGATGCAGGAGACGCTCGACAAATGCAAGCAAGCAGCCTCCAAGTCCAGCGCGCGACGAGCTGCGCTCTCCGCCATGGCACCCGGCTCTAGCACAAACGGAAACCAGGGAAACAAGCATCGCTCTCGGGTGGAGAACATGGATCCCAAGGAGCGGCGTGACGTGACCCGAACTCTCCACAAGCTGCGATCATGGCAGCCACTGCGTACCTCGCAGCCTACCCACCTCCGGAGGGGGACCCGAAAAGGGCCATGCATAAGTCCGCACTCACCGGACTAGGACTAGTCAGAAGCGCCCACGAGACTCCGGCATGAGCCAAAGAAGAAAGCTCCGGCCAGGCGCGACCGGAGTCCCACCCCTTCATCCGAAGAAGAGGAGGAACATGACCTTCCTCGGAGGAAGAAGAGCTCACGTCACCATAAACGCGACTACGACGCCAGAGACAAGCTTACACAGCGCAAGATCGACAAAGCACGAGCCAAACGTGCATGCTCGTCTGAATCCGAGATGGACGAAGACGAAGGAGAACTCTGCGGAGCTCGATGCTTCAGCAGATCCGTTCGACGAACGCAAATGCCACGCAATTTCAAACTTCCTTCGGATACTCCGAAGTTCAACGGCATGCAAGATCCAAAATCCTGGCTCAGTGACCATCTGTCATCCGTTAAGCTTCATGGAGGCAACAAAGAAACTGCCATGCAATGCCTTCAGTTGCAGCTGACAGGCGCGGTGCGGGTTTGGCTCAGCAGCCTATCATCAGGGTCCATCCGAAGCTGGGAGGAGCTCGCTTACAGCTTCATCCGAAATTTCAAGGGCACTAGCAAGAGGCCCGCCTCAATCGAAGAGTTGCGAGCCTGCACTCATAGAACGGGTGAATCTATTCCTCGTACATACTACGCTGGTCTACAACCAAGAACTCCGCAGCACACATCTCCGAAGAGAGGGAATCGACGCCTTCAGGGACGGCGTCAAACGCCAAGACTTCAAGGAGGAACTTGGGCGTGTCAAGCCCAAGACACTCGACCACCTCATGGAAATTGCCAACAGTTGGGCAGACGGCGAAGATTGCATCCAGCAAGCGCAATCGGATGAAGAGGACGACTACGGCCGAAGACGGGAACGCCGCAGCAAGAGGAGATCGCGCGTCTACGAAGACCGCGACAGACCCGACATGGTCGCGGCCGGCTACGCTGACCGCCGCAACGACAACAGCCGCAACAGCGGAGGATACCGCGGCGGAAACTTCCGCGACAACGGACGCTCCACACAGTCGTGGCAACGCCGTGACCGCGACAACGGACCCTCGGCATTCGACAAACTTTCGGGTCCATGCACCATCCACTTCTACATCAACAAACAAGATGGCAAAAAGAAAGCCAGCCACATGCTCAAGGACTGCCGTGAGTTCCAGAAACTCAGCGAAAGCATGACGCAGATGAGGCAACAAGCCCCAATCCCTGCGTTCGGAAGCGCACCTGCGCAAGGCGAAATAGCACATGGAGCTCCTCCACCGCCACCTATCGGAGGCCCAAACCAACCAGTCGCACCAGCGCAGAACAACGCCGGGGTCGGGTACCCCCCACCAAAGGGAGCACTAAACATGATCCAGAAGGGACGCCCCACAAACAGGGTGCAGAAGAAAATCACCCAACAAATCAACTTGGCCGTGGCAACTCCACCTGCAATCCCTGAGTACCTCAGCGGATCGGAGTCTTGCATCACATTCACTCGCGCGGATCACCCTTGCCAGATCCCTCGCCTAGGTCATGCTGCCCTGGTGCTGGAGGCGCAGATCGGAGGCTTCGAGATGAGTCGCGTCTTCATGGATGGCGGCAGTAGCATCAATCTAATGTTCGCAAGCACTCTAGCAGCAATGCGGATCCCACAATGCAGCCTGGAACAGTCAGACACAACGTTCCACGGCATCGTCCCAGGGAAGGGCATATTCCCCCTGGGCAAAATAGGGCTCGACGTCATCTTCGGAAAGCCGGACAACTTTCGGTAGGAACGACTCGAATTCGAAGTGGTGGATTGGCCGTCGCAATACCACGTCATCCTGGGGCGTGTAGCATTTGCAAGGTTCCTGGCCGTCCCACACTACGCATACCTACTACTCAAGATGCCAGGACCGAGAGGCGTCATCACGATCCACGGGAGCTTCACCCGATCGGACCAATGCGACAGGGATTTCAACAAAATCTCCCAGTCTTTCGGCATGCAGGACGAGCTTATAAGGCTCCGCGAGACGACGGACAATGGGGCACCCCCAGTCACAAGGCAGAACGCACCTGACATGTCCTTCGACTCCACCGTCAACACCAAGAAAGTGCAGGTCCATCCAACGGATGCCTCCAAGACGGCGCTGATCGCCAACGACCTCAGTCCCGCATAGGAAGGCGCGCTCGTCGAATTCCTCCGTGAGCGCTGGGAATTCCTCGCCCGGTGTCCTGCGGACATGCCAGGAGTTCCCAGGGAATTCGCCGAGCACGCACTCAATGTCTTTCCAGACACCAAGCCAGTCAAACAGTCCATCCGGAGACTGTCCGAACCACGAGTCGAAGCCATCGGCAAGGAAATCAACAGACTACTCGCAGCAGACTTCATCCGGGAAATCAAGGAAAGCGAGTGGCTGGCAAACACAGTCATGGTCCCAAAGAAGGACACGGACATCCTGCGGATGTGTGTGGATTTCACGTCACTAAACAAGCATTGCCCAAAGGACCACTTACCTCTTCCTCGGATCGATCAGATCATCGATTCGACTGCAGGTTGTGAGAAACTCTGCTTCCTCGACGCCTACTCAGGCTATAACCAGATTCGACTCAAGGTCGAAGATCAAGAGAAAATGGCGTTTATCACACCGTTTGGAGTATTCTGCTACAATACAATGCCCTTCGGGCTAAGGAACGCGGGTGCCACGTACCAGCGATGCATGCAGGCCTGCCTCAAGGACCAGATCGGTCGCAACGTCCAAGTCTATGTCGACGACATAGTAATAAAAACCAAGGAGGCAAGGACACTTATCGACGATCTCCGCGAGACGTTCGACAATCTCGATCGCTACAGGATCAAGCTCAACCCCGAAAAATGCGCCTTCGGCGTCCCATCAGGTCAGCTGCTCGGGTACTTCATCTCTCAACGAGGGATCAAGGCGAACCCGAAGAAAATCAGATCCATCATGATGACGGAGAAGCCGAAAAACCTCAAGGGCGTCCAGCAGCTCGCAGGACGAGTAGCGGCGCTAAGCAGGTTTATCAGCCGCATGGGCGAGAAGGCCCTACCGTTCTACCAGCTGCTGCGCAAAGCAGACAAATTCGAGTGGACACCAGAAGCCAACGACGCATTCGAAAGCCTCAAGCGGATCCTCTCCACCTCGCCCATTTTGGTCACGCCAAAGGAGCGCGAGCCCCTGCTGCTGTACATAGCAGCCACACATCAGGTGGTCAGCACCGTACTCGTGGTCGAACGACCCGAAGAAGGCAAGACCCACGGGGTCCAGCGCCCAATTTACTACCTCAGCGAGGTACTCACTCCAACAAAACAGAGGTACCCTCACTACCAGAAACTCGCCTACGGCGTGTTCATGACGGCTCGATGATTGAGCCACTACTTCCAAGAACATCAGGTGATGGTTGTCAATGAGGCACCCCTAAACAGCATCCTGAATAACCCAGAGGCCACAGGACGCGTGGCCCTGTGGGGCATCGAACTGTCACCTCTGGACATCGTCTATGAGAAGCGACTCGCAATCAAATCTCAAGTCCTTCCAGACTTCCTGGTACATTGGATGGAGCTACAGTTGCCAGACACCCCAGACATGTCGTAGTCATGGACAATGCACTTCGACGGCTCTAAGCGCGAAGCCGGAGCAGGGGCAGGGGTCATACTGACCTCCCCGCAAGGCGACAAGATGAAGTACGTTCTTCGGATGAAATTCAGAGCCTCCAACAACGAGGCCGAATACGAAGCCCTCATCCATGGCATGAGGATGGCAAAGATATGCGGCGCAACGCGCCTGGTCATCTACGGCGACTCCAACCTCGTCGTCCAGCAGACGATGAACGAGTGCGACGCACACGCCGAAAACATGATCGCGTACCGCGCGCTCTACAACGCACTCGAAGGAGAATTTGATGGTTGCGAGCTTCGACACGTCGGAAGAGAAAGCAACGAGGAAGCCGACAGACTCGCCAACATCGGCTCCACTTGCGCAAAGGTGCCACCAGGTGTGTTTCTCGAACAGATCTGCGTGCCGTCCATCAAGCGGAAATTCCCCAAGGGATCACCCGAAGAAGCAGAACACTCGGGGGCAACGCTACCCGAAGGTCATGAAGGACCCAAAAAATTGGATACCGAGGTTGCCATGGTCAACCTAATGCAGGTCATGGCAGTCGAAGAAACCTGGACGCGCCCATACCTCCAGTTCCTGTTAAATGGAGAATTGCCTGACAACCCGACAGATGCCAGGCGCATATCCCGTCGGTCAAAGGCCTTCACCATCATCAATGGCGAGCTGTACAAGCGCAGTATCACGGGTATACTACAACGGTGCGTCACCATTGACGACGGCAAAACCATCCTCCAAGACATCCACGAGGGCATCTGCGGCCACCATGCAGGCAGTCGCTCCCTTGTCGCCAAAGCTCTACGAGCAGGATTCTACTGGCCAACGGCCATGAGCAACGCAAAGGACATCGTCCGAAGATGCAACGGGTGCCAACGGTTCGCCGACAAACCGCACGCACCTGGGTCCGAGCTCAGACCCATATCCATAGCTTGGCCTTTTGCTCAATGGCGCCTCGACATGATCGGCAAACTGCCAAAATCCTCAAAAGGGGGACACGTCTTCCTCCTGGTTGTAGTCGACAAATTCACCAAGTGGATCGAAGCCATGCCAGTCACCAACCAGAAAGGCAAAACTGCCGTCAAGTTCTTCGAGTCCATTGTCTACAGGTTCGGCGTACCGCACAGCATCATCACCGACAACGGATCGAACTTCATCTCCGAGGAATTCCAGGACTTCTGCGAAGGCCTTGGGATCAACATCACGTACGCCTCAGTGGCACACCCGCAAACAAACAGGCAAGTGGAAAAGGCCAACGGCCTAATTGGCGCTGGCATCAAGAAGCTCCTCATGAGTTCACTCGAACAAAAAGCTGGAGCCTGGACGAAAGAGCTACCATCCGTCTTGTGGAGCTTACGGACTACGCCAAATAGCGCCACCGGCTACACACCGTTCTTCATGGTACACGGAGCCGAGGCCGTGCTGCCCGCCGAGGTACGCCACCAGGCCCCTCGGTTCGTCGCATACAGTGAAGCCGAATCCACGACTGCACTCGAAGATGCTGTCGACACACTCGACGAAGCAAGAGACATAGCAGCAGCTCGATCAGCGGTGTACCAGCAGAGTCTCCGCAACTACCACATTACGGCCCTAAGGTCCTTCGTCGAAGGAGACCTCGTCTTGCGACTCAAGCAAAAGCGACCGAATAAATTCGAGTCACCATGGGAAGGACCCTACGTCATCACCGAAGTCATCCCAGGTGACGCCTATCGCCTCAAGCATGTGGAGTCTGGAGTCGCATACTCCAACCCATGGAATATCTCGCACCTGCGACGATTCTATCCGTAGCAACCTACCCCTTTACTTTCAATAAGGCTTTCAGCCAAGGCTATTTAGCCGAACAATGTACCTCCTCCATTACGATAGAAATAAAGCTAAGTGCCTCGCCCCAAAACTTCGGTTCACTATTTTCTGCAACTTTACTATATGCTACAACGCACTCGGGGGCTCCCCCCACCTCACGATTTCATCGACTGAGGATCAAACGTGTACACCTGAGTAGCTGACAACGTCAGGCAAACGAAAAGGACACGTACTCAATCAAAGCACTGCGTGCTCACAAACCTTTACAACAAAGGGCACAACACGCCCAAATCGAAATATACAAAGTTTACATCTATCTCTTTTCAGGTACTACCTATTCGAAGAATAACCTGAGCACGCTGCTCAAACAAATCTCATTTACCTGTCGGCATATCGCCTTCTACTGCATAATGTGGACGCATGTCCCACTCACCACCATCAGGCCGAAGAGGTGGACCAGCGGCCACAGCAGCCAAATCTACGTCAGGCCGGGGCAACCTCACAAGGGACAAAGCAGCCTTCACTCCTGCGATAAGTTGATGCCACACCAACTCCTTGACATTGCTTACGTTCCGAAATTTCGACAGAAGACTCGCAAGGCTTGTCGGCACGGCATCTAAAGGGAACATGACGTGCAGCACAGAGGCAAGTGATGTCTGCACTTGGCGGAGCACCCGCGAAACTTGATGAACACGATCCTGCACCGTCGCTAGGGCTATGGCGCGATCACGATCCATCCAGAAGAAGTCGCCGGCCTCCATGTCCTATTGAGTCAAACAATTGACCCGAACAGCGACACGCTCCTTTTCTTCCCTCGGAGCAAGATTCGCACCTGCAACAATCGGACAAAATAAGAGTAAAGCCAGCAGGCTCATCCGAAGAACCGAGCTACAGCTCGAACCAAAGAACAACTTACATTGCAGCTGCTCGGACAGCCGAACCAGCTCCGCCATCAAGTACTCCTCTCTAGCTGCACCATGATCCGCCTTGGACCTCCAAACGTCGGCATGACCGCGTAACCCGAGAAACTCCCTCTCCAGACTACGCACGCAATCTCGAAAAAAAGCGAGCAGCGAGGAATCATCCAAAGATGGTCGCGGCGGCATTGCGGACGAGGTGTCAACAGGGTCAGCACCCGAAGGAACCTAGAACAGCAGAAAAAGAAAGGGACACACACATTCAGACAAGAGCAGAGCACAACTCAGAAGAATTCATTAACATATAAGGTCACTACGTGGCACAAGGATGGTGTTCTTCAAAATATTTACAGCAAAAGCAAACTACAAACTATCCTACGTCTACAAAGCCTAAGACGCGGCACCCTGAGTCGCCTCGGAGCCAGACTGCCTAGCTTTGGCCCCGCCCTGCTGCCGCAGTGCGTACTCAGACAGCAAATCAATGAGCTTGGGCCCATATCGTTTGCAGCGAGCGGAGTAGGCAGCGAAGGCTACCTCGGATCCATCTGCGATGTCGGCATCCGAGAGGTGATCTGGGCAGGTCCAGCCCGCTCCCGCCAAGGCCATCGCCACCGACGAGCGACGCAGATGCCCTTCGCTTGCGCTTGTACTCGCAGCGCCGCTGATAAAGCCTCGCCAGGAATCCACATCATCGAGGGCCACGCCTTAGGGAAAACTCCTCAGAGAAGCGGCAAGGACTTCTTCGCTTTGGCTAAGGAGTCGACGACGATCTTTGCCGGTCTTCGACTACCACAGTAGCATCATCTAGAGCACTTCCGTGCTCCATAGCACCGCGGTCAAACTCGATGCCTGCGGCATCTGAGAAAAAAAGAAGAAAAGCATGAAGGAAAGCAGCATAGCAGAAGACCCGAAGAAAAAGAAACAAGTACAAAACTAGCACTCACCCGAAATAGCCTTGGCAGCAGCCGGTACCCACACCTCTTTTTTCACGAGCATAGCAACGGTGGCCAGCTTCTCCTCACGATCCGCGGCCTCTGCTGCACGCCTTCGCTTCGGCTGCCTTAGTCAGCTCTAGCTCGAGGCGCTCTTTCGCGCCAACGGCGGCTTCGGTCTTCTGCTCCGATTGACCAAGGCTCTTTTTAAGAGCGTCGACCTCACGGAGGGAATCATTATGCTCCTCTGCATTTAAGACAAGCAAGTGTCAAGGAACAGGACCAGGATAAATAAGAGAGGTATTAAAAGGCAGATGGATACCTTGAAGCTGCCGAAGTTTCGCCTCCAGCGTCAGGCGCTCCTACACCAACCGCTTGGCCTCCTGCACAAAAGGCTGAAGAAAAAGAAATAGCAGTAAGAAAAGGGCTTGGGGGCTACGCCCAACACAAAGGAGTAAAAACCAAATCAGCATATGAAGACACTCGGGGGCTCCCCCCGTGACATGAAGCAGAAAACTTACATGCTCCGATGGCGACTCCGAAGACCGCTGCAAATTCGAGGCGCAACCACCTGCACCTCCTGCACAGGAGGATCCGGAGCGGCGCCACCCGAAGTCGCCACCGTCTGAGGAGGAGGAGACGCAATGTTCGACTCCCCCATCATCTCCCGTGCACCATCATTGGAGTCGTGGGAGGAATGCCTGCATACGAACCAATCAGCACAAGTGCAAAAATTATAAAGGAAAAAGGACAATAGCATCACAAGAAACTTATGAGCCGAGCGAGCTCAGGTCGAAGACAGGAGGAGCCTTCCGGGCTCTCTTCTCCTCCTTTTTATCTTCCTTCTTCTCCTCTTTCTTTTCTTCCTTCTTCCGCTTCGCTGGCGGGTACGGTGCTACAGCCCGCACAGGAATGGCAGGAATGGGAGAGGAAGAATCCCCATGACCATCACTATGACGCTCAAGGCCCAGAGGGTTCCTGGGAGTTGGAGGAGTCGAGGCATCTGAAGCCTCGCTGGAGCTCCGTGCTCGCTTGCGCGTATGATCCTCACTTGACTCGTCGGCATCCTCCGCTGGAGATCGCGCCGACGGCAGCTCGGACACGGACTCAACCACTTCATTATCCGGGGCAGCCAGAAATAATTCGGGCAATGGAGGTACCATGCCCGGCACTTTGAAGCTCTGCAAAATCAGAAGGAACTCTGTTAGCAAACAAAGGAAATAAATATGCAGTTGACAAAAAGCACTATGTGCACAAATCTACACCTGCGGTATGGCCAACGTCGAAGAAAATGGAGACGTTAGCGACTTCCCCGCGATTTCTTCTCCGGCCTTGAACTTCAACAGCGCGCGAAGGGCCTTGTCAAGATCCCCCTTGGAGATCTTCTCAACCGAAACTCTCGTCGGATCACGGCGCCCAGAATAAAGAAACATTGGGTGCGCCCTCGCTTGGAGAGGCTGCACCCGACGCTCAAGAAACGTCCGGATGATGTCTACGCCGTTCACCTCTTTCTCCGGAATCAGCTGGAGATCCTCCACTCGACGGTAAAGGGCCTCTATCTCCGTCTTCTCACCGTCCAAGATTTGGTTTTTCCACGACCTCTTCGGCTCAATCATTTGGGAGGGGTCAAAGGGAACAAGACCAAAATCTTGCCCGGGCACTACGGAGTCGCGGATATAAAACCATCGCCTCCGCCAGTACTGGACAGATTCGGACATGGAAAAAGAAAAGAAGAGAAGATTGGGTCTAAGAGAGATGATGCAACCCCCAATGAGATACACACCATCCGAACAAGATAACCTCTTCACAGAATAGAGCTTTCGGAAGAGGCCAAAATGCGGCTCAATGCCAAGCCAGCACTCGCAAAAAGTGATAAAACAAGCAATGTGGAGAAGAGAACTGGGAGACAGATGATGAAGCTGAATCCCATAGAAGAAGAGCAGTCCACGGAGGAAGTTGTGGACTGGGAAAGAAAACCCGCGCATAACGAAGGCGAGAAACATAACCCGATACCCAGATGGGGGACGGGGGATTACCTCATTGCCGGGGAGTTTGACGGCCTCCCTATCCTGCGGGATCAGGCCCCGCTCGCGAAGCTTGCGGAGATCACTCTCCCGCGTCTCTAATCGCCGCCAGCCACCATCGGTGACGCGAGTAGCGGTGGCGCCTTTCTGTCCTCCGGCGGCACTGGTCCCAACGGCGGACGAGGACTTCTTGGATTTCCCCATTGAACTACGATGGCACCGGCGGCGAAAACACAGAAGACGACGATGGAAATGTGAAGAAAATCCAAGCGCGCAGCAAGAATCGCTAGAGCACAAGGAAGCAGCGAAAGCAAGAACTAATGCGGTGAAAACAAACCGCAGGATTTCCCCAATGATTATAACAGCGAAGACGACGCACGGCAGCCGTCCATCTAGAAGACCTAACGCCAACGGCAGATCTGACCGTACACGTGTCAACATCACAACGAACCGTCGTTACCACGCCGTCCACTACGCACGGAAATCGAGGAGACGCCGTAATTATCTCCACACCGCGCGTGACCGGTCAATTCAAAGTCAGCAATTGGGACCCACGTTCGTCCAGTCAAGTCATCTCTGGCGCAGCAGACGCTTGAGGTCATCGATCGTCAGCACTGACGTCACCAAAGGCTATACTAGCACAACCGACAATTCTTCGGCTCCACAGCTAAGAGTACTCACTCTAATCTTCGATTCGACTAAATACTCGGAGGCTACTCCTATCAGGAGCGCTGGCCGCGCACCCGAAAGACGAATAAAGACAAGTTACTTCTCTGAGTCCTACGTCGAGTCTACGACTCCACTACGGACTCGGGGGCTACTCCCATAGGGAGGATGGATTTAAGCATCCGAAATTTTTCAAGTCCTGCGGACTAAACAACTGAACAATGCTTGAACTAAAGTCTCCGCTCGAGTCTACGACTCGAACAGACACTTGGGGGCTACTCCCATAGGGAGCGCTGGTCACGCACCCTATGAAATCTTCGACTGCGATCTTTCGGATCAGCACGCAAAAACTTTTTGGCAACTCTGCCCCAACAAAATGCTGTGTGAGCAACAAA
Organism: Avena insularis; assembly: GCA_023614405.1. NCBI lineage: Eukaryota > Viridiplantae > Streptophyta > Magnoliopsida > Poales > Poaceae > Avena > Avena insularis. The sequence continues at coordinate 1,730,651 of JAJUPC010000015.1, read as the reverse complement.
TCTCCTTGGCCACCCGAAACACCTCCGTGGTGACAGATGTTCGGATGCTGCGTCTGCAACGCAAAGATAAGACCTACAGATATCATCTGATGGCCTGGCAACGCACCTGACTGCGCTCTGCTAGTATAAATACATGCCAACAGGCGTGATGAAAAATCCCGACGGACGCGTTGGGTACATCAATTAAAATACTGGAATTCCACTCCTATAAGTCCTCCGCGGCCTGAGTCGAATTACGCCAGCATATGTTCCAGGTTCAAGTTAAGGGACTCGAACCTGATGAAGATCATGTTGTTTCGTCCTAAGACAGTTAACTGACCCTGATCCGTCGGGTGAGTCAGGCACATGTATCAACAATCCCTACACGCATATACTGTTACTACCCAGTTGTACCCGAAGGATTGAAGAGTCCTCAGCCGAATCTACGATTCAACTGATCACTCGGGGGCTACTGACATGGTTATACCCTGCGGGTACGTGACTTCAGCATACCTGGTCCAGCCCAAGGAAGGCCCACGGCAGATGTACGCCGGCCCATGAAGATTTTCGGGTGGCTGAGGCCCATGACGCCTTCGAGTCCTTGGAGAACAAGACTAGCGCAGATAGGAAATTCAAAGGGGTAAAACCCTAAAACCTGTAACCGACTAGGACTATGCCCGGGACCTGCCTAAGTCTATATAAAGGCCAGGAGGGTACGTCCTAGATCTCTCGACTCATACTTTCGCGCACGCCTCCACGCCAGATCGAACCTCCGCACCCTGTAACTTTCGGTTCCGTCGTAATCAAGAGCAGACAAGCAGGAGTAGGGTTTTCCCTCCGGGGGCCTGAACCTGGGTAAATCTCGTGTCCCCTGGTTGCTTGTATGTTAACCGTGCCACGATCTCCAGCATGCCCATCTTCTCCAAAACCCAAGTCCATAACAATGGGCATTGACGAGATTAAACCTCGTCACCTTCACTATGAGACTGAATGTTTTGAGGAAAAGTATTTGAGGCTTCCAGTGCCAGAGGGACAAATGAAGAAAGGAAGGCTTCAATCTATAAAGGAAAAATTTGCTAAACGTGCTGATGATTGGTGTGAAAAGTATATGTTCGGGGCTGCCAAGGAAATTTTAGTTAAATCGGTGATACAATCCCTACCCACCTATGCAATGGGTATATTCAAATTCCCTTTCGGACTTCTCGATGACTTGTCAAAAATTGTGAGAAACTTCTAGTGGGGCGATGAGCATGATCGGAGGCATATTGCACTGGATGTCTTGGGAGAAAATGACGCGTCCAAAATCACAGGGTGAAGTTGGCTTCCGTGATCTCCGCATTTTCAATCAGGCTCTTCTTGCCCGTCAAGCATGGAGGCTAATTCACTGCCCTGATACCCTGTGTGCGAGGCTGTTGAAAGCAAGGTATTACCCGGCTGCAAACCTCCTAGATACAGCGTTTATCCAGAATACGTCGGCGTCATGGCAAGGAGTAATGCATGGCTTAGAGTTGTTAAAAAAGGGTACAATCTGGCGCATCGGTTCTGGTTCTCAAGTAAAAATCTTTAGGGACAATTGGATTCCGTGTCCAGGGGCTCTGCGAGTGAATGCACGACGGGGTCTTTCGAGAAGGAGATGGGTTTGCGAGCTCATTGATCAATCAACGCAATCCTGGGATGAGGAGGCAGTCCGGTCATGTTGCTCAGAATTGGATGCTAATGCGATTCTGGCCATTAAATTACCGCATAGGCAATGTGAGGATTTTGTTGCCTGGTTCCTAGAGAAGAGTGGTTTGTTCTCGGTTCGATCGGCCTACAGGTTAGGCATGGAACCAGCATTGAGTTCTTTAAGCAATGGCCAATCTAGCTTTGAACCTTCTGGTGACCGGGGCATCTGGGACCTAGTCTGGAAAGCGCACGTCCCGAATAAAATTCGTGTTTTTGCTTGGAGAGTGGCTACTTCTACGCTGGCCGTCAAAGCCGAACTCCACCGACGAATCAATACTATTGAACCTGTATGTGCTATTTGTGGTCGTGAGGACGAAGATGCACACCACGCGCTAGTGCGTTGTATGATGGCGAGAGCTCTAAGAGGAGAGATGAGGAAAGTCTGGATACTACCATCTGAAGAGGCTCTTCAGGACTCCGGAACTGAATGGCTCTTGTTCTTGCTCAATGGCATGCACGGTGACATGTGTTCACGCACCCTAACCCTCCTGTGGCGCGTTTGGCACCATCGCAATAACATCATTCATGGGGATGGGAAGGCCTCAGTGGCTGCATCAGCGACTTTTATTGCTAATTATTTAAACTCTTTTGTGACGACCTTTCCAACCAATGTTGATCCTAAAGGGAAAGCAAACGTGTCATATGAATCCAGCGTTCATGAGGGAGCGTCGGACCTTTCAAATTGGAAAGCACCAGAGGAAGGACATGTTAAAGCAAATATCGATGCCGGCTGGGATCCGAGAACAAGAAGGGCAGGTATTGGCGTCATAATCAGGGACAGTCATGGCCGGCCCATCTTTACCGAGTGGAAATATGTTCCTAACTGCGCAAGTGCTGAAGAAGCTGAGGTGTTGGCGTGTTTACAGGGCCTTAAACATCTTACACAACACTTTACAGGACCAGCTATCCTAGAGACTGACTGCCTTCGTGTAGTTCAGGCAATCAACGACCTTGAGAATGATCGTTCAGACTATTGGTGCCTTTATTTACAAGCGAAGGAGCTCCTGAGTGTGTTTGAGGGTTTTAGTGTGGTCAAGGTGGGGCGGGCGAGTAATGGTGTTTCCCACTCCTTAGCACACTTAGGCAAGTTAGGAGCGAGTGGTTTTATGTGGAGGTCATCACCGAGCTGCGCCTTGGCTTTGATTGACCGAGATTGTATGAACATTGTGTAATCCTTAGAGCAGCAAGTTTCTTACGCACTCTTTTCCTTACCAGGATACCTAAGGGGACTGGAAGGTTTTTAACGAGGCGGCTTGCTGCTCATATTTAATGGAATGTTCTTACCTCAAAAAAAAATTGCCCATATTTTACTCCTTCTGTGAACAGAGATAAGGTATATTTGTTTTTGACAATATTTTTTGAAATATGTCGTATGAACAAATTTTCTTGCAAATTTTCTTGGGGCTTGATTATGTTTCTTTATATCACCTAAACTCCCTTTTTTCCCATGTCAATTAGCTAGGAGTAATTTTCTTGGGGCTTGGAGGTAATTTTGTTTTCTATTTTTAAAACTAAACTGCCATGTATGCCATGTGTCAATTGTAAAAGTTGATCCACACACATGAATCCGTGGACTAGGTCCCATAGAATTATTTTTCATCTTATATAGGCAGCGTCGGAGGATAAAATTTTGCAAGGAACTAAACAAACTTCATCCATTTGTACAACAATACCTCCCCACAGATGTCGATGCCATAGGAAGTTGAAGGTAAATTACATATTCTATGAGACTTTGTAACTTAGTTATACTGATGTTTGTGGAATGCAATAATATTCGTCAGTGCCGCCCCACAGATTGTAGTATACCATTTACGACGGCCAATTCAGCCGATAGGCATTGCAGAATGTGACTTCTTTTCAGTACGTAGCAGAGAACGGATCAGACGATGTTGTTGAATAGAGCTAGCGGTTAGCTGGGCCGGACCGTTGGTTGGCACCGGTCCTAGACAATAGCCACCCTGCCACGGGCTGTCCGCTGGCTAGCTTCCGACGTTACAAAGTTTATTATCTTCAGATCTACACTTACTACTTTAAATAAGAAAACTATCTGCAGAATAAAAATTGTTCAACTGTTTTGGTATTTTTACTCCCTCTTTGAACAGGGATATAAGGTGTAGTTGTTGTTTTTGAGCGAAGAAATTCCGAAATACAGGGTGTATTGCGTTTCCGTCAGCCGTCTGAAATTTTTTCTAGGGATTTCCCTGATCTCACGCAAACTGCTCTTTTTCACATGTCAATTAGCTAGGAGTAATTCTGTTTAAAACTTACACTCTGTTAGCCTCGCGAAAAAAGTAATATGCTAGGAGTATGTATTTTTTACCTTTACGAGGGTACTTTAATTTCCTACCCGCAAAAAAGAGAAAAAAGGAGAGGGTACTTTAATTTCCAAGCAGAAAACTATACAACCTACATCTAGGAATAGAGGGTACTATAGTTTGACATCAAAGGGTAGTGCTATTTTGGCAACAACAAACCAAAAATGTGTGGTATTTTGGCACTTTGGTTTTCATGTGTGGTATTTTGGCACTTTTGGTTTCCATGTGTGGTATTTTGGCTATTGTCTCCTATCTGATTGGTGTTTAGTGGAGGTTTAGAACCGTTTGTAATATATCTGCTCTTTAGAAATTCGGCTGTCACTACCACCGGATCAACTATCGAATACATTCAAAAGGCAAATCGGCCTAAATTTATTAATGTTTGTTAGTTGACTTTAGAAACAAGTGTTATAATCCACAAATAAACCTTTATCCATCGAAGTTATAAATGACACACTCTATTTTGCTTTCCATTCTGGATACATTAGAAACCTATCAAGTTTCACAAAAGTGGGATATACGTGGTGGACGGTCGGACAAATATTTTACTTAAGCTTTGTAAGATAAAGAAGGGACTTTTATACTGAACATTCATACTTATTTTAGCATGTCGCGGTCTTAATGAGTGAACTATTTTTCTATTAATTATTTCGCATAGCTAAACACATGACAAAGTTAATAAATATTTGTCATGTTTTATTTTTTATATAGTTCCAATGTACATTGTATAGAAATACTAGCATTATACTAAACTTAAATTGTATTTTGTTGCAACATTTTCTTGATAAAATAATTTTTGGCAATTGCAGAAACATTTTATATAGGAAATATGGAAGATATCATTAGTAAAACATACGGTTTACAAATATCTTAATGGTAACTTCTAGCGTATGATTTGGTAATCTTATTTACGAAAAGTTCGAGAGTATAAATTAAAAGTTAGTGTATTAGACATGATGGATAATACTAGTGTTGAATGGTACACTTCAGTATTAGGGGCCTCCTCTTAGCAAGCCCTCGGTGGTTTGTCTCGTCTATGTGACAGCTGTGTGTGCATCTACAAGACGCATGCGGCACAACATGGAGTTCACAATGGAGTCCACCATTGCGTAGTAGGCTGGTGAGGTGGCCAGATCGCGGACTAGGCAGTGGTCACTACTCTTGTTGTGGTGGAACCTGCCCTGCAGACATAGCATTTGTGTCATCAGCCCCACTCTTTACACTGGGAGGCTTGTGAGGGCAAAGACATGTTGTATAGTGGAACAAGGATATTTTCGGCTTTTCCTCATCAATAGAGCTTCCTCTGCCCATGGTACCATCTGAGACGACAGAGATACTTCTCCCCCTGAGGGAAGCGGCGTGAGGTGGTGCTACAACGGGAGACCAATTTTTTTTCAGAGAGGACACATGAGGGAAAAGCCAATCTTGGTGTAGGCGGCATAGGCGATTATCTCCAAGTGTTGGGATAGTCGTAGCACAACTCAATAAGTATTGAGATGTCTATCCCATCAGAAGGTAGACTATCTATTCTATAAGACTCTATAACTCAGTCATATTGTTGTTTCGTGCAGTGCAATAATCTACAGGGTGAAAGTGTTCTTTTTTCTCTCTACTTAGCAAGCCTTAAACTATGAGAATTTGTCAACATGGATAGTTGCAAAATCCAACAGAGCATTAACCGAGTATATTAATACTAGTTGGGTATGGCCTATGAAGTATTTTTGCACACACACGCACCTAACTACGCGTTTTATTCTTCATGTTTTTGCATTAAGCTTTGCTTTCATGCATGGTTCTAACATGTGCCGACGAATCGAGCAGAGCAATCACGCTTTAGTTCGTTGTTGTGGCCAGGGTGATCTATATTCATGAAACATATCACAGAGACATAGCAGTTGCGATCTGACATTGTTCACTCGGTAGCTGGTTGGTTACGGAATGAGAATTCTTTTTCTTCGGTACGTACGTATGGCAGAGAACGGATCAGATATGTTGAACAGAACGAATCTAGTAGTAGCGTGGATTGCACTGTCTGCTAGCTTCGTCGGACCGTCGGTTGGTTTGGATGGCGCCGGTCCTAGCCAATACTAGCCACGCGGGCGTCCTGGCACTGGCGTCGTACAGGTTCTGCGTGTGTACGCGACGACCTTGCACGGGTTGTCCGATCAGCTTGCTTGTGTGTGCGCTTTAAAAAAATTATTATCAGATCTGTAGAATCTTAATGACAACATTATCTGCAAGAAGGAAATATGTCTGACTATTTCCATATTTTACACCCTCTAAGAACAGAGATATATTTAAGGTGTATTTGTGGTTTCTGACGAAATTTCTGAAATATAGGGTGTATTCCGTTTCAATCAGTCGTCTGAAGAAATTTCTAAGGATTCTGGTTATGCTGCATTATCTTATGTGAGCTCCCCCTTTTTCCCATGTCAATTAGCTTGGAGTAGTTCTTCTTAAAAACGTACTACCTCCGTTTCAACGCTTTAGGCTTTTTTTTTTTAAATCAAGCTACAGAAAGTTTGACTAAACTTTTAGAAAAAACTATCAAGAAGTATGATATTATATAGGTAACATGTGACAATATGTTTTATGATGTATTAAGGGTATGGATTTTTTATTGTAAAAATATTAATATTTTTTCTAAAATCTTGTTTAAACTTTACGTACTTTGACTTTTGGAAAAACATATAAGCCTTAAGCTTTAAAACGGAGATAATATGTATTTCCCCATCCACGAGGTTGATTTAATTTTCCACGTAAAAACTATACGACCTGCATCTAGGAACGGAGGAACTATATCCAACTTGATAAAGTTGTGCCTCTCAAACTTTGTTTCAGATATCATAACCCTAGAGATTGTTCCAGTAACTCAAAACAATACACAATAGTCTACGAAAGCGGCCATAAAATGAGAAAACAACAAGATTTTCGCGTCGCCTCTCAAACTGTATTTTTGGTGTAACAACCCTGAGGATCATGCTCGAAACCCAAAATCGTACACAATAGTCCACCTAAAAACAATAAATTGAGATAACAATAATTTTTGGCATCGCCCCTCAAACTACGTTTCAGGTGTCATAGCCCTGAAAATCGTCTCAGAAAACCAAAATAGTACACAATAGTTCACGAAAACAACCATAAAACGATAAAACGAAAAAAATTACCATCGCGTCTCAATTCGTGTTCAGGTGTCATAGCCCTAAAATCGACCCCAAAACAACACAATAGTCCACGAACACAGACATAAAACGATAAAACGACGATATTTTCGCGTCGCCTCTCAAACAGTGTTTCAGGTGTCACAACACTAGAAATTATACCAGGAACAAAAATAGTACATATTAGTCCACCGAAACGGATGTAGAACAAGAAAACTACAGTATTCTGGTGCCGCCTCTCAAACCGTGTTTCATGTGTCAAAGCTCAGGAAATCGTACCAGTAACTCAAAATAGTGCAGAATAGGCCACTAAAGGAGCCATAAAACGAGAAAATGACAAAGTAGCGATCTCACAATCCCAATACAATAGACTGTTAGAGATATGCCCAAGAGGCAATAATAAAATGGTTATCATCATATCTTAATGCTTCTGATAAATGTTTACATACCATGCTATAATTGTATTAACCGAAAACATTAATACTTGTGTGATTTGTAAACATAAAAGAGTCCCTAGTAAAGCCTCTTGTTAAACTAGCTTGTTGGTTAATATATATCATGGTTTCCTGATTATGAACATAGAGATGTTATTAACAACAGGGTCATATCATTAGGAGAATGATGTGATGGACATACTCATATAGTTAAGCGTAACATAAAGATCAAGTCATTTCATAAAGTTCACTTGCTATAAGCTTTCTGATACATGGTAACCTAATTCCTTCGACCATGAGATCATGCTAATCACCGTCACCGAAAGGATGCTTTGATGACATCAAACACCACACCGTAACTGGGTGGCTATAAAGGTGGCATTGAGTGTTCGGAAAGTATGTGTTGAGGCACATGGATCAAGATTTGGGATTTGCCCATCCATATGACGGATAGATGTACTCTGGGCCCTCTCGGTGGGATGTCATACAATTAGCTTGCAAGCATGTGACTGGCTCACAAGGGATCACATATCATGGGAACGAGAAAAGAGTACTTATTGGTAACGAGGTTGAACTAGGTATGCAGAGATACCGACGATCAAACCTCGCATAAGTAAAGTATCGTGAGACAAAGGGAAATTGGTATCGTATGTAAATGGTTTATTCGATCACGAAGTAATCGTAGAAATATGTGGGAGCCATATGAATTTCCAGATTCCTCGATTGGTTATTGATCGGAGAAGAGTCTCGATCATGTCTGCATAATTCACGAACCGTAGGGAGACACACTTAAGGATTCGATGTTGTTTAGTAGATATGGAATGTGAGTAAAGAGACCGAATGTTATTTAGAGTCTCGGATGGGATCCGGGATATCACGAGGAGATCCTACATGGTCTGGAGAATAAGATTCATATAAGGAAAGTCCAATTTCGGAGTTCGGGAATGATTCCGGTGTTTTCACCGAAATGTTCTAGAAGGGTCTAGAAGGTTCACCGATCCGGAAGGGGAAGGGTACATGGATGTGTCATGACAAAGTGTAATGGTTGCATCATGTCCTAGGTCACTTGACTGGACACTTGGAAGAGAGAAATCAACCTCTAATTTGAAAGTCAAAAAGGCAGTTTGAAAAAGTCAAATCCCAACATGGTTTCCGAGTTAGGGAGGGTTTCTGAGTTAGGGAGGGTTTCCACCTAGGTTGGGAACACCTTTGGATGCCCCCCACCTATATAAGGAGGGGTAGGGGCGCACCCCAAGGTATCCCTCTTGCCCTATGCGCCCAAGAAACCCTAGGTTGGCCGTCGCCCCCTCTCTAGTTGCGACCAATCTAGATCTCCTCTAAACCGCTACAAACTAGCTAAACTCTAGTTGCTAGCTACCTCTAAACAACATACTCCACCATACTCGCTCTACTCTCCGGGGCTCCCTCTACTCCACCATACTCACTCCGGCTTAGGCAAAGCCCTGCGGGATCTCCCCTCTACTTCCGACACCACGCCGTCGTGCTGCCAGAATCGTGAGGAGAGAGCTACAACCTCCGCTGCCTGCTGGAACAGGGGAGAGGAAGGTCTTCAGCGAGTACCGTACGTGTGACCGACTACGGGAGCGCTGTCGGAACACGGCGCCGGAAGGATCGTCTACGTGATATTGAGATCGGCAAGTGAACGACTATATCACCCACGAGAATCTGCTCTCGTTAACCGCTTTGGATCTTCGAGGGTTAGTACTCTATCAACTTGTTGCACCGATCTAGTAGATAGATCTTGGCTTGATCATAGATTAGATCTTGATTGTGTGTTCATGTGGTAGAAATTTTTTGTTTTCCATGCTACGAACCCCTACAGTGGTATCAGAGCCGTGTCTATATGTAGATCTGTTGCACGAGTAGAACACAATGGTCATTGTGGGCGGTGGTGCTTTTATTATCAATTGCTTCTTGTGTACTTTGCATCTTGCGGTATGGTGGGATGAAGTGGCCCGGGCTAACCTTACATGACATCGGTCATGAGACTTGCTCCACCCTCGACATGCAACTTGTATTGCATAAGTGGCTTTGCGGGTGTCTGTCTCTCCCATCATAGTAAAGATTCAATTTACAACATGCACTTGATAGTTCAAGCATCAACGTTGTGGTTCTTGTTGGTAAGTTAGAATGACACTTATTGAAAGCCCCAAACCACGTAAAACATGCAAAGAAAATTAGAGGCGTCTAACTTTGTTTTGCAGGGGTGTGCTGTGATGTGATATGGCCATGATTGTGATTATATATGATGTATGTAATGTTCCTTATTGTAAGTCGGCAACCGGCATGAGCCATATGGTTGTCTTTTAATTTCGTCTAGACCTGTGTGTTTATTATTCAAAGTAGTTGTAATAGTTGATGCTGGTGGACGAAAACCATGGAGCGGCGCCATTGACCTTGATGCCATGCCGGTGATGATGGACATCATGTTCGTGCTTGAAGATGGAGATTGGAAGCACAAAAAGAAAGGCCATATCATATCACATATTTTGAATTACATGTGATGTTAATCCTTTTATGCATCATGTATTGCTTAGTTCGTGACAGTAGCATTATAAGATGATCCCTCTCAAAAAATATCAAGTTATAGAGTGTTCGTTCTTAGTAGGCACCGTTGCCAAAGCTCGTTGTTTCGAAGCACCACGTGATGATCGGGTGTGTTAGATTCTGCGAGTGTATACAATGGGAGCAAGCCAGATTTGCTCATGCGGAAGCTAAGGTTTGATCTTGATGAGCCTAGCATGTACAGACATGGTATCGGAACACGGAATACCGAAAGGTAAAGCATGAGTCATATAGATGATATGATGAACATGATGATTGTTTGCCTTTGAAACTATATCATGTCACGTGATGATCGGACTTGGTGTAGTGAATTTGGTTCGTGTGATCACTAAAACAATGTGAGGGATATTGTTTTGAGTGGGAGTTCAATAGCAATATGATTAAAAGTTGAACACTATTTATCATAAATTAAATCAAAGTAAATTTGCATAGTTGTTGTAATCATTGGCATCCGTTTACCACCTTGCGCTTAGTTATAATTGAGATAATAGAACTATAGAATTCTGGTTAGTTACTTTACGAACTGGTATCGTATTGTTTTGAAGTGTTAATCTAAAGTTCATAAGTCCTATTGCAAACTTTCAGTAAGTTCCGGTTACTCCGTGAAGTTTTATAATTGGTATTAAATCAAGAGTGACAATTCCAGTGTTAGTATATAAGTATCATGTTTGTCTCCATGATTCTTGATATTCAAAAGATTGTTTTAATATCAAGATTATCTAGGATCTGAAAGAGTTGTTTCAGAAACCATGATGTGTGGAAGATATTGCGATATCTGAAATGATGTTTTGGTTGCAACATGAGAGAGTATAATATGGCAAAGTTTATGTTCTCATATTTGATGAGAATTTGAAAAAGGTTGGAGACGCTTGTCGTCTTAATTCTCCAAAAGGTTTTGGAGAGCAACATATACTCGTGATTCACCGTTATAAGCTAAAAGTAGCTTGATCATGAATAGTTCCATGATAAGGGTGAATATTTGATAAAATGTTTACTACACTAAAAGATTACTAAAGAATGGAATTTGAAAGAACACCAAGTATTTGATGATGGTGATATACTTCAAAGTGCAAGTCCAAAGACATTGGTATTTAACTATACATGTTTTGGACTATGTGTCATATTTTTTGAGGGTAAAACAGTAGGGCAAAAAAACCCCACTGCAACTTTTATAGATTATATAGAGTTACAAAAGAATATTTACAACCATATTCCACCTCAAAAAAGAGGGATAACATGCTAATCAACTATCTCCTGTCTAAATTGGTTTCAATCCAAATCTTAAGGCCCTGATAATACTTCTTCTTAATTCTATAAAGGACCCATCTTAATTCACGGCTACAATAGCCTTCGGTCTCCATCGATGCATGCTGATTGTTGAAAATTTCATTATTTCGCAAATCCAGATGCTCCAAGTTCCAATAATCAGAATTTCCATTGCAAAAGGGACCTTGAGATCTTTTTAATCGTCTAAAACTGCAAAGATGCTTTGATCACCGAATTGACTGTGAAGTTTCAGCCCAATGAACTCTTGCAAAGGGCATTCCCAAAACAAATGTAAACTGGTTTCTTCACTATTGCAGCCTGGAAGACACAATCATAGGATGCCGAGAAAAACATTTCCTTTTCGGAAGATTTCTTGTGTTGAGTCTATCAAGCGAGAAGAGCGGAAGAAGAATTTGTGCTTTGTTGACAAGAAGATTTCCATATCCAAGAGAAATGTGGCTGCCGGTTGGTAACCGACTAAAGAGCGATAAGCCTTTTGACCGAAAATTACTGCCCCAAATGTAAGACCAACAATCGATTCCCCTTCCCAGATTTGAGAATTTGATCAAGACTTTGGTATTCTGATAAGCTTGTTGGGACAAAGGAAGATAAAGAGATCCTGAGTATTTGCAGTGTGAGAACTCAACGAAGAGATGTGAGGGTCTTTTGCATATGAAAGGAGGTGAGGAAGCTTATGTTGGAGGCAACTATCATTCCACATATCAGTCCAGAATAGTGAGGATTTCCCATTACCAACCAAGCACTTTGCAAGTCCTTTAAAAATGTCAATCAGTTTTAGATGAGCTTTCCACCAAAAGGATCCCTCAAGACTTCTTCCAGGTAGCTTATCATTGCAATAGTAAGTATTCCAAATCAAGTGAACCCAAGGAATATCCTTATGATTATAGAACTTATCCAAATTCTTCAAAAGAAGAGCAGAATTTTGGACATTAAGGTCCAGAACTCCCAATCCTCCCTGGCTTTTGGGTCTACAAACTTTCTTCCATGCAACAAGAGCAGTACCTCTAGCTTGAACATCAGAAGTTTTCTTTCTCCACAAGCATTGCCTCATATATTTAATCAACTGCTCCTTGATAGTGACAGGGAGATCAAAACAACTCATGTAATATATGGGAAGAGAAGATAGCACAGATTTAACTAACTGCAATTTCCCCCCATAATTCAGGAAGTCAACTATTCCACACAACCTTCTTTCAACTCTCTGAACAATAGGCAAGAAGTGTTCCACAGCAGGTTTATTCAAGCTCAGGGGCAAACCAAGGTAGGTAAAAGGCAAGGAACCAGTGAGGCAAGAAAGGGTATTGGCAAAATGCCCAAGCCTCTCTGAATCCATATTAATTGGCATCATGCTGGACTTAGAATAATTGACTTTGAGTCCAGTGGAAAGAGCAAAAGTATGAAGGATTGCCTTAAGACACAAGAGTTGCTGAGAATCGGCCTTAAGGATTACTAAAGTGTCATCTGCATACTGGACCACAGGGAAGTCAGGACAGAAAACATTCTCAGTGGGCAAAGAAAGAAGACCCAGGTTCATTGCCTTATTGAGGATACTTTGAAGGAGATCAGCAGCCAGAACAAACAATAAAGGAGACAAAGGATCTCCTTGCCTGACACCCCTTCTGCAGTAAAAAAATTTCCCAGGCACACCATTTAAAAGCACAGAGGAAGAAGCAGACCCAAAGATCATCTGAATCCAGGAAATCCATTTAGCTCCAAAACCTTTTGCTTTAAGGATCTTGATGATTGCAGAATGCTCAATTCTGTCAAAAGCCTTCTCAAAATCCAACTTAAGAATTAAAATTTCCTCCTTTGACTTGTGGCATTGATCAAGAAATTCAAATGCCCAACCTAAGCAGTCTTGGATAGATCTTTGTTTGAGGAAACCATATTGATTTTTGTGAACAAGTTTAAGGATGACTTTTTGCAGTCTATTAGCTAGAATCTTGGTGATAATCTTAAGGACACTATTTAGCAAAGAAATAGGCCTAAAATCAGCAGGAGTCAAAGGAGCAGCAATTTTTGGAATGAGAGTGATAAAAGAAGAATTAATGCTTTCCAAAGAGGCATTCCCTTCATAGAACTCAACAAGTAGATGCTTTACATCATCCTTGATAATAGGCCAAAGACTTCATGAATTCATTATTAAAACCATCCGGGCCAGGGGACTTATCATTAGGCAGATTTGTGATGACTTCATCAATCTCCTCATCAGAGAAAGGCTTTTCCAAAGCATCCCTTTCTTCCTGTGTTAAGCAGTCACCAGCCAAGTCATTAAGATTGAAATGCATATCAGGCTTATCAGAAGATCCCATGCTATTTCTAAAGGAGTTCCAAACAAGATTTGCTTTTCCATCATGATCATAGACCTCAAGATCAGAATCATCCTTGAGCATGGAAATGTAATTATGTCTAAAACTTATGGTAGCTCTGGAGTGAAAGAATTTGGTGTTCTCATCCCCCAGCTTAACCCATTTAATTTTTCCTCTTTGTTTCCAATAAGTATTCTGGTTTTGTAAAAGAGAAATAATAAGATCTTTCAGGATATCCCTAAGATTCCACTCATGAACAGTAAGAGTTCTCATTTCCTCCATGATATCAAGCAAGTCAATGGTGGCATTAACATTACAGATTTGTGCCTTTAGGCAAGGTAACTGTTTGGCCCAAAGCTTCAGCCCTCTTCTCACATTTTTGAATTTAGCATTTTTTTTTGCAGAATCCAGAAAACCCACAGGAATATTCCATGCATTTTGCACAATAGCTTTAAACTCCTTATGATGTAACCAATGATTTTCAAATCTGAACACCTGAGCTTTTGGAATCATTGTGCCAATGGTAATGACACAGGGAAGATGATCAGAAGTGGGCTTAGAAAGAGGAGCAGCAAAGGTTGAAGGAAAACTCTGAGTCCAGACAGCAGAAGTAAAAAACCAATCCAATCTTTCCAAGAGGGGATTCTTCTGCATGTTACTCCAAGTGAACTTTCTACCCTTAAGTGGTAATTCAATAAGACCCAAATTATTAATGGCTTCATTAAAGAGAAGCATACCATTCACATCTCCCCCCAATTTGTTTCTATCTGAAGGCTGTCTACAGAAGTTAAAATCTCCCACAATAAGCCAATCCACATCATCAGGCATATCAATGCTGCCAAACCAGTCCAAAAATTCAGACTTTTTTCAGGTAAACATGGCCCATAAATGTTGGAGAGGATCCAGGATTTATTGGACAAGAGAGATGTCAAGGTAATGGAGATAGAGAACTCATTGAGGAAAGAAAGTTGTCCAGAAAACAGGGAGCCATTCCAAATGGTGATCAAACCTCCAGATGCACCTCTGGAGGGAAGAAATTCAAAGTTGGTAAATTTAGAGGGGCCGAATTTTTTAATGTAGGAGCTATCAAAATCCTCACGCTTAGTTTCTTGGAGACAGATAATGTCACAGCCAGACTCCTCAATTTTCCTTCTGAGAGCAATCCATTTTTTTTCAGAATTGATTCCCCTGATATTCCAATTCAGGATCTTCCAAGTTCTTTTGTTATTCATTAAGAAACCAGGAGCAAGTATAGATGTGGGGTGATGTAAATAATGTAATCACCCAGAAGAGGAAACAGCAAATACAGAGACAAAAGCTCAACCAATTTAGAGTACCACAGAGATGATCCACAACAAGTACCCTCCATGTTGCAATATCACAAACACAGAACACATAACAGGGAGTCAACAAGACTCCAACAAAAGATTTAGTTTGATACATTAACACACTTAAGAAGAGGTCTTCTTCTTGGCTTGCTGTCCACAGGTACCAGCAGCCCCAGGCTTCTTCTTGCCACCAATGCCCAAGCTGGAAGAGGGTCCTACTTTAATGCTGCCTTTTGTAGGAGCCTTAATAGTCACATCATTGGCCTTCCCTTTCTTGAGTAACCTCTTCTCCAGGTCCCCATCTTTTACCTTGCAGAATGAAGCAGCAAGATTTTTAACCACTTTGGAATTCAGGCAAGGAGGGGCAGCATTACAAACCAGGCAATCTACAATTTGACAATTTAGGTGACTTTTAAAACCCCCATTTAGTTCAACAATTCTAGGACTCCTTCTCACCTCAGATTCCACCAGAGGTTCCTTGCCCTTTCTTTTTCTAGCAGTGGTGGAGGGGGAGCCAGAAGATTTATTGACTTCAATACCCAGGCAAGAAGGGGCCATCTGGGAAAAATTCTCATTAGGAATGATGAAAGATATTGAATTTTCTTCAGCAATAGGTTCCTTAATAATTTCCCATAAAGGAGAAGTAAGAAATCCTTTGACCCAATTAAACTTCTCAGGAGTAGCAAGCATGAGAGTAATGAAGTTAAACCAACTTACAGGAATATCACATTTAAGAGAACCCTTAGAAGAAGATTCCTTCTGAATATGTGGAGCAAAATAATTCTCCCAGAGCTCCAAGCCTTGTTGGGAAAATCCCTGCTTGGCAACATGCACATCAGGAATGGAAATAAATGTTCTCACCATCCCAACCTGAAGGTGAGCCTCATTTGGGGACAGAAGGTGCTGATCCTCCAGCATCCAATCATCATTCTCAGGGGCCACAGTACTTGAGTCCATAGGACTTCCTGTCTCCTCCTCAGCATCAGGATTAGCCTCCTCCTCATCAGCCAGATAGTTTTGGAAAATATTTTGCAGGCCATCCCCAATGCCAACCCCAAGAGGTGCAACTGCTACAGCAAGCTCCTCCACAGCCTCAGGCTCATTAACAGATTCATTATCATCAGACTCCCAGTCTTGAACAATGACACCTGTAACTCCACTATTCACATCCTGAGGTGGCAGATGCAGATTGTCAACAGGCATGTCTTCTCCAGGAGCAATGACAGGGCCTTGAACAGGAGCAGCAGCAGCCTCCCAGGGGCCCCAACCTTCAGCATTCCCACCCTCAGGAGCAGGGTCCTGCACAGGAGCCATCCACTGGCCCCAATCACCCCCAGGAGCAGGGGGAGGGGGGAGGTGGCACCTGAGGCCCAAGGACTGGACCATGTACAGGAACAGGGTGTGGGTCCACATTGTCATCTGGCAGTGGGTCCTCATCAGGTGGGCCCCCACCAAGCAAGTGACTCTGAAGAACTTCAACAGAAAAAGTCCATGACTCTGTCTCCACTAGGTCTCCTATGGTAAACCGCACACTCTTGGGGATGTCAACCAAATCAGTCACACGAATTTTGGCAATAATCCTACCCTTTTGATCAGGGTCCCTCTCCCACAGGAGAACTTTTCCAATGTCCGCAAAGATAGCATTCAGATCCTCCGTATGCCAGTGGTCAAGGGGAGGTCCTACCAGCATCACCCAGCACTCATTATTAAACTGAGTCCTACGCCAGTTATCACCCTCATTGTGCTTAACAAAAGAAACATGCACATCTTGAAACAGGATCGGACTTGCCGCAATGAGCCGGTCACGGTCACTGACATGGTGGAACTGCACATATGCAGACCCAAAGGGACAGTCCTGGATGTCTCTGAAGTGCACTCCAACCTCATTGTTGAAGAAATCAACTAAGACACCATGAATATTCAAGAACGGAACCGGACCAGGAGGGAGGGGAAAAATGTTAGCAATAGCATACTGTTCATGTGTTCGTGACCTCCGAGGCACCACCACCCTTTTAACATGATTCCGCCCAGCCACTTGCATAATCTGGAAGCCATTCGGCAGGAAAGGCGCAGGATCAATCGGAATGTTCGCCATTGCGACGCCCTTCGCCGGCGACGAGCAGGAGGGGAATGGGGTTTCAGCGGGCGGGGGAGTTGAGGAGACAGGGGGAGTGGTAGTTGTTTTTGCAACGAAGTGGTGTACTCGTGAAAACTGCCGTGAATGACGGGCCGGGAATGAGAAACCACCTGGGCCTTGAACCATCCCTCATACGACTTGTCGGGCCAATTACATTTAGGGAAAGAGGGAAATTTCAGAAAAGGAAGGAGCCCAGGAAAATTAAATGCCGCGCGATTAGCGCCCCCCCCCCCCCAGACCTGACCGGCGTTACCATCGACTTAAAACCCTCATCAGTGAGCACCTGAGCATAAGATCTGCCATGATGACCTGTTTTGAACTCCCCATTAATACGATGCTCAATCACAGGCGAAGGACCCTCAGGTGACGCAGGAAATTTGAGTCTTTGAAAAACCGAACCACCTTTACTGGGAGGCTTTAAAGAAGGAGATTTTTTTGCACTTTCTTTTTTGTACATGACAACTTTCCATTCCTTAGCAGATTCCTTGTAGAAATCCTTTTCTTCATGAATCCAGTTCGGGGCCCCATTACCCCAAAGGTTGACATGAATCACAAAAGAATGACATGAAAACTTGGAGATATTGTAAATCTCAAAACCCACTGCCCGGGAAGCAACCGAGAAGCGAAAAGTTCTATCTTGCAAAAGCTTCACCTGGAATTTAGAAGCGTTACCACCAAAACAGGCTTGAAGAGCAAGACTAACAGTATGAAAGTCCAACTTAAAATTTTCCCTCCCAAAAGAACAGACCAGATAAAATGGCCTTTTCCTGAATCCACCAAGGAAGTTTACTTGATGCCTAAATTTATCAAAAATCCTCTTTTCAAAATCCCGCCCTAAAGAAAAATCCAGGGCAGGTCGACACGAAGCAACATCATTAGCAATCACTTTGGAAGCACATCCTGAGGAGAGATTTTCCGAGAAATCCAGAGATCTAGGCACCAACTTCTCAGTATTGGTGGAATTTTTTTTTACCAAAGGGCTTGATAAAATTTGAGTACCAACCACAACCCTCTTCACCTGAAGATCAATAGAGATACCAGAAGCCACCACCTCACCATGAACCAAGTATCTAGCATCGATCACGACCTCGTTATGATTGAGAAGAACAAGCCTTTTAGAACTAGGAAAAAGTATGAGAAAACCTTTAGAAGGCTCAAGATCATCAGCTGGCAAAGAGGAGCAAAGGGCATGCCATTTCAGACCAGTGTCTTCATCCGAACCAGAGATGGTAGGAGATCTACCAAGAAAACCAGATGAAGGATCCAGAGAATCATTAACACGAGAGAGATGAGAGGGGAACCTCAAGACAGATCCAACAGAGATCTTCTCCCCATTTTCCAAACATCGTCCCTCAAGAGGAGAGCCTTTAGCATTGAGAAGAACCAGCCAAGAATCAGCCAAGACAACGAGAGAGCCTTCCAGAAACTTACCACCCGTGGTCACACCAGAGTAGGTGACCTTCCAGCAGCCTCCAGAGGAATCCATGCAGAGCCTACGCCGGCAAGACGCCGGCGAGAGCCGGAGGCCGACCAACGGTCACCTCAGAGGACCCTCATGCCTCGGAAAACGTGCGGGTGCGGGGCTCAGTTGGCTTAGTGGATCCGCCCCGTAAGTAAGCCCATATCTAGCTCTTCATATCAAGAGAGAACAAAGTTCAGTGTTGTATTAGCTCCCCACATAAATAATATAGGTTGTGCTGTTGGTATTTTGGTTCTCCGACTCCATCTCTGAAAAAATGAGGACTATGTGTCATATGTATGGCTCCACTATTGATGTTGATAGATTCTTTCGAACAAAAAAGGAAATACTGAAAGAGAATCTCAGAAATATATGGAAGAAAAGAAAAGACTATAATTGTTCAACTTAGGTATATAGAGGATATACATGTTATGGCTATATTCTTTGCTTGTTAAACAATGTGGTATTGGATACTGAATTTGTTGGTGTGAATCATCATACGAAACAATGCAATTCATGAACTACAATGGCCTAAGTAACTAGCAAAAGAATATGTGATGATGTTCATCGAGAACAAATAAATGGTTGTTGTGTTACTCGTTAACATCAAAGCTTGCCTTCAAGATTTGTTTTAGCAGGTATTATGAGAAAAAAAGGGTTGTTCAAATAATTGCCGTAATCCATAAAAGATGGATGATTTACAAATCTCGTTGGATAAATCACATCCATAAAAATATTGCTAAAAATATCGAAAGACAATTGATAAGAAAGATCACTTAGGAAGTGACATCACCGTTTAAATTATATTGGAAAGAAAACATGAAGAAACTCCATGTGGATGGAATTTTGGAGTCTTTTGATTTTTGATCAAATGACGCTTGTGAAATTTTCCTAGAGATAATTAAAACTCCGCTCATAGGACAAAGGGAACGGATGACTAGCTTATTGGAACTTGTACATATTGTTGTATGAAGTCCATTATGTGTAGTCAAGAGCGATAGATTTCAAATTCATATGCTTTCTCCAAAAATTTGAGTGAATATATGAATATTTACTTAATAAAGATGAAGTGTGATACATTTGAAAAGTTTAAAGACTTTCAAGATGAAGTGCAAAATCAATGTAACAAGAAAATAAAGAATTTATGATAAGATCATAAAGGAAGATATTTGAGTTATAAAGTTTAGCATAAGACCTAAGATTTGAGGAATCGTTCCATGGATTTGTGTTTCCCGAAACACCATATGAGTATGGAATAATCGAGATATGCAATGAAACATTGTTTGACATGGTAAGATCAAAGGTGTAATTGATAAAACTGCCATTATATTTTAAAGATTAAAGCTTTAGAGACAACCGTTTTTTCACTGAAAAGAGATCCATCATAATCCGTTGAAATGACACCATATAAAGTTATGGTTTGGGATAAAACCCAAGTTGTCCTTTCTTACAAATTGGTATGCTATCCATAAGAAAGATGTTTGCAACCAAAATTGGATGAACATATCTTATGTTATTTTGAATAATCGTTGAGTATTCCTCCATAACACCAAACACAAAAAATGTTTGTCGCTTAGAACATCAAGTTTCTTTGAGAAAGGAATTTTCCGTGAAAAGTTAAGTGGGAGGACAATAGAACTTTGATAAGGTTAAAAGAACCTTAGCTATATGTGCAAAGTTGCGCAGCGCTGAATAGTGTTCCGGAGGCAGCAAAAATGCTCATGGCCCGCGTGCCTCAAAGGTTGTGGTCACGGAGGCCTAAGTTCCTATTGAAACAATTAGGTCGGGTAACCAATCAAATACCAAGATTTGAGAGTTAAATCATTATTTGACAATAATGATCCGACTACATGGAAAGAAGCAATGATGGGCCCTGACTCCGTCAAATTGTTTGAAGCCATAAAATCCGTGATAGTTCCATATACGAGAGATCAAGCTTTGAACTTGAAAGACCCTCTGAAAAGGTGCAAGACCTTATAGTCGTATTTGGATCTATAAAGAAATAGACATGGATGTTTCACATCTATAAAATTATCGACATGTCGAGAAAGAGTTCACGACAATGTTCAAAGAGTTGACTATGGCAAGATCTGATCTTTCATTAAGCGATATTTAGTCTGGACGGATTAATGTAGCAACCACTACATATAATTTTGTTATGTGGTAGTTGAATAAACAAAACAAGTTCTTCTAATAGAATGGTTACCTAGGACGTGTGCATGACACGGTCCAAAGGGTTTTGTTAATTCAAAGGATGCTAAAAGCATATGCAAACTTCAATGGTTGAAGTAAGCATCGCGGAGTTGGAATCTTCACTATGATGAAACTGTTAAAAGAGTTTAATTTCATCGGAGACGATGAAGATGCTTGCATTTGCAAGAAATTAAGTGGGAGCGCTAAGCCATGTTTCTAATACATTATGTGGAAGACATATTGTTGATTGGAAATGATGTATCTTTTTATTGACACAGGTTAAGAATTTCATCTCGATGAAAGGCTTAGGCAGAACCCGAATATTTGGCATCAATGTCTATATGGATAAATTGAGACGCTAATATGGTTATGCCAGAAGTACATAGATAGATATTAAATGCGTTCAATATAGAAACTACAAGAAATGTTCTTGTTGCACAGGAAGGATTGAATAAAGATTCAAGTATCTTTGATACTTGATATATAAAATCACAAAGAGTACTTTATCAATCATGTTGTGATGTGTACAAATCCAGATATGTCCTATGCTCTAAATGTTATGAGTGTATATCAGAATGATTCATAAGATGATTATTGGATGATAGTAATGATATTCTTATGATCTTTTAGAAGAACTAAGAATATATTATTTTGTAGAAGTCACAAATAGATGGTTAGTTCATTGTAAAAGTATTACATTGATACGAGTTTTGTCACAAAGTACAAATTAAGTTTATCTCTATCTAAACTAAGGGTGGCACAATATGATAGAAAGTAAGTTCCATCATGGATTTGGATGAGTTCCAAAGTTAAGACATTGTGACAGATACTATAACAAAAGGCTAAATATATGACTGCTATAATAGCAGCAAAAGAGGGCATTTGTGTCAAGTAGTTTGTTATCAAACTAGGTGTGGTTCACAGCGGGATAGTACTATGAAGATATATTGTATGACAATATTATCAACATGTTTAACCCCAAGGAACTAAAGTTCTCACCAAAGGACCAAATTTATACAAAGCCATCTCATTAGAAAATGAGTGATGCGTAGAGACGCAAAGATATACAATTACACACGGACCTGAAAGTGTCGGATCTGGAGATCTGTTGACCACTAGCAATCGTGTAAATACAACACCGAAAAGCCATAGGTCTTGAATGCATAAAGGTTTGAAACTAGATTATTGACTCTAGTGCAAGTGGGAGACTGTTGGAGATATGCCCAAGAGGCAATAATAAAATGGTTATTATCATATCTTCATGCTTATGATAAATGTTTGCATACCATGCTATAATTGTATTAACCGGAAACATTAATACTTGTGTGATTTGTAAACATAAAAAAGTCCCTAATAAAGCCTCTTGTTAAACTAACTTGTTGGTTAATATATGATCATGGTTTCCTGATTATGAACATAGAGATGTTATTAACAACAAGGTCATATCATTAGGAGAATGATGTGATGGACATACTCCTATAGTTAAGCGTAGCATAAAGATCAAGTCATTTAATATAGTTCACTTGCTATAAGCTTTCTGATACATAGTAACCTATTTCCTTCGACCATGAGATCATGCTAATCATCATCACCGGAAGGATGCTTTGATGACATCAAACACCACACCGTAACTGGGTGGCTATAAAGGTGGCATTGAGTGTTCGGAAAGTATGTGTTGAGGCACATGGATCAAGATTTGGGATTTATCCATCCATATGACGGATAGATATACTCTGGGCCCTTTCGGTGGAATGTCATCCAATTAGCTTGCAAGCATGTGACTGGCTCACAAGAGATCACATATCATGGAAACGAGAAAAGAGTACTTATTGGTAACGAGGTTGAACTAGGTATGTAGAGATACCGACAATCAAACCTCGGATAAGTAAAGTATCGTGATACAAAGGAAAATTGGTATCGTATGTAAATGGTTCATTCGACCACGAAGTAATCGTAGAAATATGTGGGAGCCATATGAATTTCTAGATTCTTCTATTGGTTATTGATCGGAGAAGAGTCTCGATCATGTCTGCATAATTCACGAATCTGCTCTCGTTAGCCGCTTTGGATCTTCGAGGGTTAGTACTCTATCAACTTGTTGCACCGATCTAGTAGATAGATCTTGGCTTGACCATAGATTAGATCTTGATTGTGTGTTCATGCGGTAGAAAATTTTTGTTTTCCATGCTACAAACCCCTACATAGACAGTAATCCACGGAAATAGACATAAAAGATTTTTGCGCTGCGACTCAAACCGTGTTGCATGTCTCACAACCCTAGAAATCATCCTAGGAACCCAAAAAGTACAACTAGTCCACGAAAACTGATGTAAAACAAGAAAACGATGAGATTTTGGCATGACCTCTAAAATTGTGTTTCAGGTGTCACACCCCCGTAAATTATCATAGGAACCCAATAATATACAATAGTCCATGAAAACAGCAATAAAACATGAAAACAACGAGTTTTTGATGCCGCCTCTCAAACCCTTTTGAGTTGTCGTAGCCCTGGAAATCGTCCTAGGCACCCAAAACAATACCCAATAGTGCACGAAGTCGTAAATAAAACAAGAAAACGATGAGATTTTGGTGCCGCCTCTCAAACTATGTTTGAGGTGTCACAACATTGGAAATTGTCCCAAAAACCAAAACAGTATACAAGTCCATGAAAATAGCTATAAAATAAGAAAATGTCAAGATTTTAGCGCCGCCTCTCAAACCAATTTTCAAGAGTCACTGCCCTGGAAATCATTCTAGAAATGTAAAATAGTACACAATAGCCCATGACAATGGAACCTAAACGAGAAAACTACGAGTTTTTGGCGCTGCCTTGCAAACCGTGTTTCAGGTTTCACAACCCTGGAAATCCTTTGAGGGACCCAAAAAAAAGTACACAATAATAGTACATGACAACAATCATAAAATTAGAAAATGATGACATTTTGGTGCCACCTCTCAAACTTTGTTTCATGTGTCACAACTCTAGAGATTATCCCTACCCAAAAACAGTACACAATAGTCCACAAAAAAGGCTATAAAATAAGAAAACGCCGAGATCGTGGCGCCGCTCTGGAATCTCAAACCATGTCTCAGGTGTCACAACGCTGAAAATCGTCCTACAAACCCATAATAGTACACAATAGTCCATAAAAATGGACATAAATCGAGAAAATGTGTTGCCTCTCTAACTGTGTTTTAGGTGTCACAAACCTGAAAATTATCCACCACATTACTGTCTCGACCTCCACCACATACACACAGGTCGTTGTTGGGTCGGTCAGCAGGTCCTCCTCGTGAAACGGAAACAAACACGCCGCATACTCTTCCTAACTTTGTTTAAGTTTAGCAGCTGCTGTCGTCTGAGAAAGACCGGCCCGGCCGTGACGACCCGCGCCGGCCGGAAAAGCGAAACACACATTAAGCCGGCCGTTCACAAGAAGAATAGTATCAACCACAAGCATGCATGGTGCGGTCGTTCTCTCGAGGCCGATCGGAATTATTACAGAATGAGACTTCTTTTTCTTCGGTACGTACTCGTATGGCAGATATGTTGAACAGAACTACTCTGGTAGTATCGTGGATTGCATTGTCTGCTAGCTAGCTTCGTCGGACCGTCGGTTGGTTTGGATGGCGCCGGTCCTAGCCAATACTTTTTTTAAAAAAGTTTATTATGAGATCCGTAGAATCTTAATATAACAACACTATCTGCAGGAAGGAAATATGTCTGACTATTTCCCATGTCAATTAGCTGGGAGTAATTCAGCTTAAAACTTACTAACCCTGTTTCAATGTTCAAGGTTATTTTTTGTGAAAAGTCAAATTACGGAAGGTTTGATCAAACATTTAGAAAAAATTATCAAGAACTGTGATATTATATAGATATCATGTAAAAATATGTTCGATGATGTATCAAATGGTATGGATTTCGTATTATAAATGTTTATATATTTTTTAAATTTTTTCAAACTTTACATAGTTTGACTTTTGAAGAAAAAAAATAAGCCCTGCCCCTGCGCTTTGAAACGGAGGTATTTCTGACCCGAAAACTATACAACTTCTGTCTAGGAACGGAGGGACTATATCCCACGTGGTAAAGCAGTGCCTCTCAAACTTTCTTTCAGGTCTCACAAACCTAGAGATTGTCCCAGTGACTCAAAACAATACGCAAAAGTTCACGAAAGCAGCCATAAAACAATAAAGCAACGAGATTTTGGCTCCGCCTCTTAAACTATGTTTCATGTGTCACAACCCTAGAAATCATCCCAGGAAACCCAAAAAGTACAACTAGTCCACGAAAACTGACGTAAATCAAGAAAACGTCGAGATTACCGTCCAACCACAACAACTTCTTGTTGAACATTGGAAGATGACAATGT
Source organism: Avena insularis (assembly GCA_023614405.1). NCBI lineage: Eukaryota > Viridiplantae > Streptophyta > Magnoliopsida > Poales > Poaceae > Avena > Avena insularis. Next base: position 1,705,362 of record JAJUPC010000015.1, on the reverse strand, counting down.
TACTGGTAAAGCCTGCCTCCTTAAACCCCCCTCCCCCCAGCATTGTTCGGATTTTCCATTGTAGCATCATTGTTTTCATTAGCCGACGGCTCAGTCGCACATGGGTTTCGACCACCAAAGTTTCAGCCATTCGACCACTGTAACCCCCTCTATATCCACTCTAATATCGTTTGCCATAGGGATGGTTCTGATAGGGTTGTCTGAAATTTTCTGCATGATTGCCTTGGTTATACCCTTGACCACCCTCAATAAACACTTCATCAAATGAGCCAAAATCCCCATGAAAACTTTGGCATTCATACCTTGTTGCTCCTCTCTCCAACCATTTTTGTTCTGAGAGAAAACCTGACCTCCCTAACCAGATCTGGAACCAAAGTTAGAACCTCGAAACTTGGTCATGTAAACTCATACGGGCTTTATTAATTTAAAGTTGGACAAACATGCCTCTTATTAATTGATGGGTTAGCCAACTCACCCAAAAGTCTGAACAATTGTAAACGGATTGGACAAACGCGGAGACAATAGCCATGTAAAGACCTTAGATGAAGGCATCGCCATGCAACTAGTGTCGACCTCAATCGTGCTGCTCCGGGGGAAACCATAAGATCTTCGGGTGGGGCGATGGCGGTGTTGTGGTGTCGCGTTCTCTCTTGGGAGCATTGTTTGTGGGGCAGCGCTGGACGAAAGAGGCGGGAGGTAGAGCGGCATCTTCTTGCACAGAGTTTTTGGTGGAGATGTCATGCCTAGCTAACAGGTGCTACGTTCAGTCATGCCTGGTTCGGTAGGTGCTACACACGAGAGATTTTCCGGAGGTCTCTAGTTGCATCTGTTGATGGTACCCAGCGACATGGTGCTGAGAGGTCTCGGTGGCGATCACGCGTGCTTGGATGGGTGCGCGTAGGACGGTGGCACCTTCTAGCGTCATGGTGGCATCGATGGCAGGCATCACAAGGTCAGTGCATTGATCTCTCCAAAATTTGTGTATGCGGAAGAAGGCGGCGACTAGGACTCAGGGCCGTACCCGAGAAAACGGAGGCCCTGTGCAAAATCAAAAATTAGGCCCTCGACATCACCATTAATAATTAGGAGAACACTATGTTTGTAATATATTTATCATGTTGGTGGTACAATTTTAAAAGAATTACATCTTATTAAAAATGATTATCTAGAATTCAAAAGTACTACTGCAAAAGTCTTTCAATTAATTTTTCATAAGAAACTTCTCGCAAAGTTTTTTTTTGAAACAAGGCTACCTTTTGCAAAGTGTCATGTATCAAAAACACGACATAGAAGCAATGTGGGATTTAACAACCTTTGATTGATTTTGAAAGCAGACTTTAAGAATACGGAGCGTGTGCCTCTTGTAGCCCAGTTCATCCTCTTGTAGCGTGTGCCTCTTGTAGCCCAATTTCCTCCTCTTAGACAGAAAACACTCACGACCAGGCTTCCAGCTCCAATGGATGCGCCCGGATCACATGGCGGCAGCAGGTAGCAAGGGGATCAGAACCAGAGCACAGAGTTGAGAAACTAAGAAGCAAATATCAGCCTGCAACTTATTTTATACATATTCACTGCAACAATATAGTATCTAGTATGCGGAAACCAGGACTGAAATCGTCTTGGTAGAAGATGTGGCTGGAAGATGAACAGAATGACGCTTGCTGGAATAGAAACGAGGAAGAGAGAAAGAGACGTTCGGGAGTTGGCTCGGCAGTGTCAGGAATATGCAACTTGTATTCCTATGGGGGACAAAGGCCACAATATATAGTACAGGTACAGGGCAAATATGCAGGAAGTCCCCTAACATATGGGGGAAATACAATATACAGATATATACATCTAAAACCCCTCCTCAAACTCATGATGGATCCATAACACTGAGTTTGGAGAGTAAGAAATCATGCTGCGCTCTGGTCTGTGCCTTCGTGAAGAAATCCGCCAACTGTAAATCTGAAGGCACATACTGAAGCGCAACAACCTGAGCCTGCACCTGAGCACGTGTATAGAAAGCATCAACACCAATATGCTTGGTAAGCTCATGCTTGACTGGATCACGTGCAACACTAATAGCACATGTACTGTCAGACAAAACCAGACTGGGTGTGGTAATAGAGACCCCAAAATCCGCAAGTAACCACCGTAACCAGGTCACCTCAGCAGTCAACAAGGCCATAGCACGCAACTCAGCCTCAACACTCGAACGGGAAACCGCTGTCTGTTTCTTCGTCTTCCAAGCAATGAGCGAACCACCAAGAAACACACAGTAAGCAGAAAGTGAACGACGATCCGAAGGATCACTCGCCCACGTAGCATCCGAGTAGCACTGGAGCTGGAGGGAGCTGGAACGAGGAAAGAAAAGACGACGAGTGATCGTACCACGAAGATAACGAAGAACACGGAGAAGATGACTATAGTGAACAGTGGTAGGAGCAGAAACAAACTGACTCAGAATATGAACAGGATAAGAGATGTCAGGACGAGTGACAGCAAGATAAACAAGACTCCCAACAAGATGACGATAACGCGTCGGATCAGAAAGAGGATCACCATCAGTGAGTTGAAGCTTAACATTAAGCTCCATAGGGGTCTCAACAGTGCGCTCATCCCCAAGAGCAGCACGGGCAAGAAGATCCTAAATATACTTTTCCTGAGAGATATAAAAGCCATCAGAAGTGGAGGAAACCTCAATCCCAAGAAAGTATCGAAGAGGACCAAGATCAGTCATAAGAAACTGATCACGAAGACGAGCCTTAACAAAGGCGATATACCCAGGATCATCACCAGTAATGATCATATCATCAACATAGAGAAGAAAGAGAGTGCGTCCACGAGGAGAAGTGTGAACAAACAGCGCTGGATCATGAGCACTAGGGGAGAAACCAGCAGCAGTCACTACAGAAGCAAAGCGCTCAAACCAAGCACGAGGGGCCTGTTTGAGGCCATAAAGAGAACGTCGAAGACGACAAACCATCCCCTCGGGAACAGAATACCCAGGAGGAGGCTGCATATAAACCTACTCACTCAACTCACCATTGAGAAAGGCATTCTGAACATCAAGCTGGGACACGCATTGCTGACGCAATGCAAGCAAGAAGAGTACGCACAGTGGTCATATGAGCCACAGGAGCAAAGGTCTCATCATAGTCACGACCATGCTCCTGCTGAAAACCACGAGCCACAAGACGCGCTTTATAGCGCTCAAGAGATCCATCAGAGCGAGTCTTAATCTTATAGACCCACTTACATGTGATAGGACGAACACCGGGAGGGGGAGAAACAAGTTCCCAGGTGCCAGTGCGCTCAAGCGCAGCGATCTCCTCAGCCATGGCCAGCTGCCATTCAGGATGATGCTCAGCATCCCGATAAGAAGTCGGCTCAGAGGCAACAGAAAGACCATACTGACTAGGAGAGTAACGGTCGGGGGCACGACGCTGACGAATAGGACGAGTAGATGGAAGATCATCAGAGGAAGACGACACAGGAGACGATGATGAAGAAGAGGGAATAGTAGAGGAAGACTCCGGAGAACGAGGAGAACTAGGAGAACTAGACGGAGCAGAGGAGGACGGCGTCGAAGAGGGGAAATCAGGGGGAGGAGATCCTGAAGAAGACACAATAGGTGTAGAAGGAGGTGTGTCGGGAAAGAGAAGAAAAGAGATATCTTCCACCGGGTAAGTGCCAGCGGTGGGACGAGGATAGAAAGGACGCGTCTCATCAAAAGTAACATCACGAGAGATACGCATCCGACGACCAACAGGATCCCAACAGCGATAGCCCTTATGCTCATCACTGTATCCAAGGAAGACACACTCAACAGACTGAGCGGTCAGTTTGGTGCGTTCGCGAGGAGCAAGGAGAATATAGCAAACACAACCAAACAAGCGAAGAAGGGAGTAGTCTGGAGACTGTCCAGAGAGGCGCTCAAGAGGGATACCACCCTGTAAGGCAGCAGAAGGCTGAATATTGATGAGATAAGCCGACGTAGCGATAGCCTCAGCCCAGAAATGCGGCGGGAGAGAAGAAGCAATCATCATAGCGCGAGTGGTCTCAAGAAGATGGCGATGCTTACGCTCAGCAACTCCATTCTGGGCATGTGCGCCAGGACAAAAGAACTGAGCAAGGGTGCCCTGCTCAGCAAGAACACCTCGCAACATCTGGGAGATATACTCACCAGCAGAATCAGCACGAAATACACGAATGGGGGTAGAATACTGAGTACGGACCATGGCCGCAAAACGCTGATATATGGAGAGCACTTCATCGCGAGCGCATAAAATACAACCAAGTGTACCGAGAAAAATCATCGATGAATAAAATATAGTAGCGATGGCCCCCTTTCGAAGCGAAAGGAGCCGGACCCCAAACATCGGAATGAACTAAATCAAAAGGTCGCTGAGATACATACGCGCTAGTAGGATAGGGAAGCTGAATCTGTTTACCCAACCTACAGCCCTGACAATGTAAAGACCCATCTCCTGAGACAGACCCCAGAAGACCATGATGAACTAATGACGACAGGCGGGAGTCACAAAGGTGACCAAGACGATGATGCCACTGCTGAAATGAGCTGGTAGCAGAGACGACGACCGGAGAAGAACTGGCAGATGAAGTGGCAGCGGAAGGAACACGAAGCCAGTCTAACTTCCAAAGTCCTGAAGAGTCACGGCTGCGAGGGCCAGCTCCAACCAGGGCCTGTGTGCGACGGTCCTGGACAACACAAGAATCAGCATCAAGAATGACACGACAACCAGAGTCAGTAAGCTGGCTAGCAGAGAACAGATTCATCTTAAGAAGAGGGACATGAGAAATATCAGGAACAGAAAAAGAAGAAGTAGAAAGGGTGCCCCGACTAGAAACAGGAAGAGAGGTACCATCAGCCGTAAAAACACGGACATGAGAAGGGAGAAAACGAAGAGCAGACAGAAAAGAAGACTCAGATGTCATATGAAAGGAAGCTCCAGAATCCAGATACCACGGGGACGTACCTGACTGTGTAGAAGGTGGTGGTCGCGCAGTGCCTGAAGAATCAGTCACAGAACCAGTAGTGCCCGTCGAAGAAGAGCCTGTAGCAGCAAGCAGACCGCGAAGACTCCTGATAATGTCCTGATCAGAGAGAGCAACTGCTGAAGACCCGGAAGGAGCCGGCTGCCCACGAGCCAGTCTTGCTGACGAGATCGGGTCCCGTGTATAACAGGTGGCCCAAGTGTGGCCATCCCTGTTGCAATAAGAGCAGTGACAAAGAGAACCACGACGACCTCGACCACGAACTGCTGGTGCGACTCGACCACGAGGCTGCTGACCGACTCGACCACGACTGGAGGAGTGGGTAGTATTGGCGGCGGTGGCACAGGGGACCGCGGCTGAGTCGAGGGACCAAACGGCATAGGAGGACCACGAATAGCAAGCACGGATGGAACCGCAAGAAGACCAGCACCACGGAGACGGGTCTCCTCAGCCCTAAGCTCAGACAACACCTCAGAGAGCGGAACACAACCACGAGCATTCAGCTGAGCACGCCGGGGCTCAAACTCCTGGCGGAGCCGAGACAAAAACTCATAGATGCGGTGAAACTCCAAATCCGAGCGCACAATATGGCAACACGAGCATGTGCCACAAACAGCAGTACGAAGAGAGTCAAGCTGACGCCAAATAGAAGCACTCTGAGTATATAACTCATCAATAGTAGAATCACCCTGCTGGAGAGCATGCTCCTGGCGAACCACAGACAGGTAAAGAGCATCCCCAGACGGCTGATAGCGCTGACGAAGATGGGCCCACTGAGCGGCAACAGTAGGAAGACTCATGAACTCAGCAGACATCAGGCGTAACACTGGAGGTGAGAACAGCAGCAGCACGAGCATCCTCATCAACCCACTGAGTGTAAGCAGTCAGAGCGTGTCGATAGGCCTCGAGATCAGAAGAGTACTGCTTGAACTTCAGGTCATAAGCAGCAACAGCAGTATCATCAGCACTCTGAGCAGCATCCTTGGCCTCCTGAGAAGCATCAGCACCGAGAACAATCGGCGTCGGCGGAAGAGGAGCCACAGGAGCAGGGGGCACAGCGGACAGGAGACCTCGCCGGAGAGCACACCTCAAAGACGGAGCGCATGTGAACGCGCATAAAGGCAGCGAAATCAGGGTAATTCGTGCCATCGAAGATCACCGGGCAGCGAGGAATCGCAACATAACCTGATGAAGAAGACTTTTTTTTTACACAGATCAGATCTAGGTCTAACCGATCCTGAGACAAGCTGATGGAATCCGTGCAGTACGGCGGCGGGCCAGGCGGGCAGGGAGGCAGAACGGGGCGGAGCTTCAACCACGGGAGGCAGGAAGGAGTGCCTTGGTGCGGTGTTTGGGAGCAGGAGACGGGAGGCAGGCCTGAGGACCCGCTGGTGCGGTGTCGTGAGGACCTGCGTCGGCGTATGTGTCCGCGAAAGCAGAGGACCCGCGTGGGACGGGCGTGTCTCGTCCCGCGACCATGGTTCCAGCGGTGGCGGTGCAGAAGGTGAAGCAGGGAACAGGGGCAGTTGTCCCGCGACCAGTGTCCCGCGTGGGCGTCAGGGAGGACCCGTCGGGCGGTGTCAGGGAGCTGAGGACCCGTCGCGTCGCGTCAGGAGAGGAGTTGGGACGCGTCAGGAGGCGGAGTGGCGGCGGATCCCGCGCGTCTCCCTACTCGATCTCGCGTGGAGAGACGAATCTGGATCTGAAGACGAAACTGGCGACAAAGGCAGACGGCCAGAAAACTGGACGTGAACGGGCGGCGACCGGCGGCGGCGACAACGGGAAGGCCGTCGGCGACAGGGACGGTGGCGGCTAAAGTGACGAAGTTGCGAGTAGGAGGAGGCTAACCTAGCTCTGATACCATGTCAGGAATATGCAACTTGTATTTCTCTGGGGGCCAAAGGCCACAATATATAGTACAGGTACAGGGCAAATATGCAGGATGCCCCCTAACATATGGGGGAAATACAATATACAGATATATACATCTAACAGGCAGTAGTACTAGTATCATCTTATTCCATGCATCCAGTTGCCTCTAACTTTATACTCCTCCGTCCAAGAATAGATGTCTTAGGTTTTTTAAATTTTGGATGAATCTATATACCAAATAGTGTCTAGATTCATTAAATTTTGACAAATTTAAGACATCTATTTTGAAACGGAGGGAGTAGAAGAAATTTATTAGCCTCTATTAAACAGATGATTAGCTGTACCAGATGATAGTTTAACATATAAAACTGGGGGCCCTTTTATAATTTGGAGGCCCTGTGTCGTCGAACAGTCTGAACATGTGCCCCGTACGGGCCTGCTAGGACTTTCCGGAGCGTGTATACTGGTACGCACTGAGGGTCTGACAGATCGGTTGTGCCACTTGCTCGCCATTGGGCGACTTGTCGTGTCCTTTGGTTTTAAATGATGCGCGTTGATGGGATGTTAGGGATATTAACCATGTTCATAGACACCACCTTCATCAGGGTTGTAGAATTAGCGAGTTGTCGCTTGTTTTGGTGGGCTTATAATTCATCTTGTAAGGATTTTAATAGACCATTGGCCAGGTCTTAAACTTGAGAGCTATTGGCTCAATACCATATTATTGAATTTGATGCACCAGCCTTTTTTAACAAAAAGTCCGAACTATTGGATAAATGCTCGTAATATAGATATTTCAACACACATTTCATCTAAAGAAGCTTCTATTTTATGTGAAGCCATAGAAAATAGAGAGTTACTTTGATTGGTTAGAGAGGCGGTTGCTTGATTTGTATGAGGAATTTTCCAATGTCCCGTGTACCAGTATAGGAGTACCGAGTACGCCGCTTGTTACTGTCAAGAAAAAAGAAACAGCACGGCCGAGGAGCCCCAAAGAAAGTGTATATCTGCGATGACGTGTCCAGGATTTACGTACATCACCATCATCGTCGTCAGTTTAATTAGACCGTGCACTTGACCGAGAATGAATTATGCTTGGTCAAAGTGTGCGCACGTAAACCTTTGGGTTAATTTCCACTGAACCATAATGAGGGCGTCGATCGGGTCTAAATGAATTATAAGTAGATAGTAAACGGTCCGGTATGAGGATATATATATATATATATATATATATATATATATATATATATATATATATATATATATATATATATATAGTCACTCACTCGTGGATTTTCTTGTTCGTCGTCGTTGCCACTCGCCGGTAGCACGGCTGGACTACACATCTCGCCACCAGGTCCTCCACTCCACCTCGTTGAAGGAAAACTTCCGTTTCAAAGTCGGAAAAAGCTAGCATGCAGCACATGTACTAGGTAATCCATCTTCCTGGAACCTCCTCTCCTTCGTTCTGGCATCAGTGAGAATTGAAGATGTCGCTTCAGCTTGCTTGCTTGACCGGTCTGGCCGTGACTAAAACATATTGTCTACAAATATCTTAATGGAAATTTCTAGTGTATGATTTGGTAATCATATTTACGAAAAGTTCGAGAGTATAAGTAGTGTCTGAGACGTGATTGATAACACTATAGTGTTGAATGGTACACTTCAGTATTAGGCGCCTCCTTTAGTAAGCCCTCCATGGTTTGCCTAGTATATGTGACAGCTGCATGTGCATGTGTAACTGCAGGATGTATGCGGCACGACATGGAGTTCACAATTGTCCACCACGAAGTAGTAGGCTAGCGTGGTGGCCAAACCATAGACTAGGCAGAGATCACTTCTATTGTCGTGGTGGAACCTGCCCTGCCGACATAGCATGTGTGCCATCCTCCCCGCACATGTATACGGGAGGCTCGCGGAGGCGAAGGCATGTCATACAGTGGAAGAAGGATATCTTCGGCTTGTCCTCATCAACAGATCTTCTTCCACCCATGGTACCATCTGAGATGACAGAGATCCTTCTTCGCCTCCTCCCCCCCCCCCCCCACACACACACACACGCGCACAAAGTGGCGATGCTGAAGAGCAGGTGTATGTCCATGGAAACGGCAGGAGGTGGTGCTACATCGAGAGAATGAAATTTTGTCAGACAGGACACATAAGAGCAAAAAGGCAATCTTGGTGTGGGCAGCTTAGCATGATTATCTCCAAGTGTTGGAATGTTCGTAGCACAATTCAATAAGTATTGAGATGTCGATGCCATAGGAAGTTGAAGGTAAATTACATATTCTATAAGACTCTATAACTTTTAAGTTATACCGATATTCGTGGAATGCAATAATCTTCGGATGCAATGCAATAATCTACAGGGTGCAAGGAGGCTTCTTGTATAGGATCCTTGCACTAAAGGTGATAACCTAGGATTAGCTAATAAATAACATTTATTTTGTCAAAATTGGGAAATATCTAAAACTTGTATACAATACACCTATCAACTATAGGACTCCTAGAAATTTCAGCTCAAAATTCAATGTACAGATGGAGAAACGAAAATGTTAAAGTATGCCGTGAATAGTGTCAGCTTTACATATAAGCTAAGTACTCCCTTTATTTTAGAATATAAAATATTTTATCTTTGTGAAGAGCAAATGTATCTAAACTTATTTTAGTATGTAGATTCACTTAAACCTAACCCAAAAAATGACCGGACCGACGCATAAAGTTATGGAGTCATGGTACCTCTCCACCACCTACACACAGGTCGTTAGTTGTTGGGTCGGTCAGCATGTCCTCCTCGTGGAACGGAAAACAATCTTGCCAAAACCCTCCTGGGTCTATATATTAAGCTAAGTTTATTACGTACCAGCTTCATGAGAAATCCCTGCGGTCGTTCTTGAGGCCACGACGGTCATGCATGTATGAAGAGAGTACGTAGTTCATTAGTCGTCTGTGGCGGAGATCGAGCAACGGCACGATCGAGCAACGTGACCCCCACGCCACGCATGCAGGAAACTTCCATCTATTATTGACCCTGTACAAAAACAATAATCTTCGGTGACGCATGCATGCAGCCGATCGACCTGGTTGGCGCCGGTCCTGTTCATATTGTGATGCTTAGTAGTATTGGGGTTGTTGTAATGCGCACGTGTTTTGACGGGGCCGGTGTGGGTATATATGTCGTCCAGCTTGTGTGATACGAAAGCGATTTAGAGTATATATATGGTACGGTGCAACCAAGACGCTCAGTGATCACCTCCTTTCAACCATAGTTGGCTTGGCGATGTTTCTGCTACGTCGACTGAATTATATTTCTTATATGAAATCGTCAAATGAAATCAAATCTCAAACAAATGTTTAGAAAACCATTTTATTTTGTTGCAGTCAGTTAATAAATGTTGGTACAAGTTTTTCTTTATTCTTGTTATGTTTACATTGGATCCAAACTAAGATGACCTGTTTCAGGATTTTTAAGATTATATATTACTTGCATCTTGGAGCATTGGGAACGCATTATCATTCAAATGCAAGCTTGGTAGTTTCCGTGATGCTCAAGGAGGCCCACGGTCAACATGAAATCTTGGAAATGGCAACGAAAGGGAAAGTTCAGGCAGAAGCACCCCTCACCCAGGCCATGGCAAAATAAAAAAGTTTACATGGCTAGACAAACCAAACATGCTCTATCAAGTGTCTAGCTCACCAAGTGTAAGCAACATATGTTCGGATCTATCTTTGGTTGCATATATGGAGCGGATATCTCCACTGAGTCCGGCTTAAGAGGGCATATATAGTCCGTTGATGAGTTTGTGCATGCAACTAACCAAGCTTTAAGTGTTTGTTCAACCCGATCCTCACACACCCAAACAACAAAGAGTGACTATTAATACATTTTATCATTGGGGTTTCTATATGCTAACGTAGGGATATATACATTTTATCCTTAGGGTTTCAAGTTCACTAGTAAGGAATGATACAAACCTTAAGGAAACTCATGAATTCTAGTAATGGTTTGTAGTTTGGTTGTATCCATAAAAGGAAATTACCACACATAATGGATAAGTATTACACATGAATTTCTTCAAAATGCAACATGCTCTCTCCAATGATAAAGACTAGTTAGGAGAGTGTGAGATATATCTCAATCTCCGTTGCACACACACTATAAAGAAGCTACATTGTTCTCCTTTCCATTACATGACACACCAAACACACGGATTAATTCACACACATGCCTTACTTAGCTTCAGCCCCTAGACCAATTCTATCAACAGAGCTTTTTTGAGAGAGAGAATTCTATCAACTAGCCTGGTGGTCATCGACCATCCTTGCCTCGTGATAGAAAAATAAGTATTTCATTTATGTAATGGAATATTTATGGTCTATATCACTACTGGAAAACAATACTATATTGGAAAGACTCAAACACTCTGTTATCATAAGAAAAGTATTCAGCAACGCCTTTGTCTAGTGTTACGGAGGCATCTTGGGTTTTCTACGCCTGTGCCTCCATCTAGACGTTAAATTTGGCACGCTACTAGTTTGCATAGGCTATATTTGGCATTCCACTGGCACTGCTAATTGTCTGCTCAATCCGTTCTCCGGAAACCGGCCGGCGGTGTGGGGATCGCTGTGTCGGATCTAATAAAGGTGGTGGTCCTTTGGTTTCTTTCGCACGAAGACGAAGATCCGCTTGATGTTTGTCCTCGTTGATCTGGTCTGGAGAGGTGGGTTCCGGAAGGCTCCGTCGACGAACTCCCATGGGCGTATCATGCCTGAAGATTGCTGGATTGGAAGGTATTCGGTCGTGCGCACCTTGTTTTTCTGGCCGTTTGGTTTCAGCGGGAGCATTGCGAAGCTCTGCTGTTTCTTCCCACCAAGTGTCATTCTTCGAGCCATGATGAAGTCAGATGCGGAGAATGTCAGGAAAGCGGAAGTATGACGATAGCGATGGTGATTTTTGTTCTTGTGGCGACGGAGATCTGGCTGCGAGATCTGGAACTCGTTGCAGCGACTGTTGGTACGGAAAGACAACAGAGGGGGAGTTTTCAATCTTATTTTGCAGGGTGAAAATCCAAGGTCTGCCTTAACTGGTTGTGTCTGGCAATGATCTTGTTAAAGGCATTGTTTTGTGAGCAAGGACTTTGTCCATGGTGAAAACCTATGATCTTTGATCGGACAACGACGGCGCTTGGACACTGTTTCCTTTTTGAAGGCGTTATTTTTGGAGTGGGAGACTACTGGTGTTGTTCTGATGGTGTCAGTGTTCTTGCTTTGAGGATTAGTTCTCTGTAGCGGGACTTTTTCTTTTTGTAATTCTTTTTTTTCTGGGTTGTGGGCATCCGTAGGGCCGCTAGGGCATTGCGTTCTTGCAGAGGCTGGGTGTAATTGGTATTCCATGATATTAATATATACTCTTTTCCAAAAAAAAAATTGGCACGCCGTGCTGGTGTTTCCCACTAGTGCTTTGTTATTTGTAGTTTACCTACCAAGCATTTGTTGCGGCATAGTATATATTTTAATCTTTGAGGGGAGATAGGAGTTCCAACTAACAATGGCTGAGGCATCGAGTTGGCCAACGGGGGGAGGGCACGGTAGGCAGACCAAGAGCTGAAGGCGGCCATAGTGCGGACATCTTCTCCAGGGACAAAGCGGGTGTTGGCAATGAGTGGAGATACTAAATTTTGCACGCCACTCGTATTTGGCACGCTACTAGTAGTTTGCTATTGGTTGGGTAGGCTAAATTTGGGTATTTGACACGCCACTAATAGCATTATTGTTCGCGTACTCTTCCCACTAGTGCTTCGTTAGAGCATGTTCAATAGTATAGCCAGACGATGGTTATATGAAGGTTCTATGTCATACTCCCTCCGTTTATAAATAACTGATTTGAGTTTATCTAGATTCGAATGTATCTAAACACATTTTAGTGTATTGATACATTCGAATGTAGACAAATCAAAATCAGTTATTTCTGGACAGAGGGAGTATATAGTCATCATCTATATTCACTCATACAACTGAGTGTTAGATTGTTGTATTGTAGATCCTTCTTTCCATCTCTTTCTTCATATTAATTGCATTTGCCTTGGACTCACTTTTTCATGTCTCTCTCGTCCACATAAATAAAAGTGTCACGTAGACGGACTATAAGCTCATTATTGTAATTGCGCTTATTTGTAATTTGGCTGCCAAGCATTTGTTGCGGCATAGTAAGTATATGTTTCGTACTCGGTTCGCTCAGCTTATTATTGCGCCCTATTTGTACTTTGTGAATCAATTATGTGTGTATGAGCTCCATCTATGATCGAACCGGGTATGCCGTATGGGCCCCACGCACACGTGGTGAGTTCACCTTTCTTCTATCAGAGGAACACATCTAAGAAAAGCAACATTTTATAAGCGTTACACTCAGCATCTTCATTTGCCAGAGAAAATGAGTCATCAATCTATTGTGCTATGTTGTGGCCAGGAGCTAGCTACCCTGGGACAGGATGATGTCTGGACCAACGAAACACATCTACATACCCTCCTCACGTGGCTAGCTGCGTGTAAGTTGTACTCGTCTCATCCGACGAATTGACACCCAACCCTTGTCCTACAGCCTTAAAACCTGTCATCTCTCGATCGTCTCAAGATGGCATTCGCTCACTCGTTGATCTCTGGTTCTTATACTGTACCAATTTTCAAATGTGTTTAGAGTGTCAATCATAAACGTTGGAGTGCTAAATCGAACGGCTGAGAGATACGTCACAGCTGGCCATTCCACCCTGGTCTAGAAACATCACGGGTCGTCCTTCTCTGAAACAAGGCGCATGCATATGCCCACGTCGCATGGGCCATGCGCTGCAGCTTGAACCGAAGAAGTGTATTGAACGGTTCAGCCTATTAGATGGCATGCAACAAAAATATTAAATAAAAAGTAAATGCCGTAGACAATTATATATGTGGGACCCATTAGGTACATATTCTTTTGTTTTTTTATCAGTTCGTCTATGTGTCACCAGGGTACTTAATAATTCCCGTAACAAAACTAACAATTAGTGTTCATTTGCGTTGCGTCTACTTGTCAGCATGTCTGTAACTTTTGCCCGTTACCAAAACGGTGGAGATTCTTGGCTCCCGAACTCCAGTAATTTTGTTATTAAAAAATTTAGAAAACATGTTTACAATTTTTAAAAAACATGATAAAAATATCCCGATGTAACGAGTGATATATCTCATAAACATGCAAAATTGAATCAAGCACCGAGCGCACACCACTTCAACTAGTTTCATATAATCACACGGATACATTTTAATTCGTTTAAAGTTGTTTTTCAATGTTTTTTTTACGAGTATGCCAACGGCGTAACATAATTTTATAGAGGGGCAGAATTTTGAGTACAAGAAACTACCGCTCACTGCGAGTAATTAGCGTAGCACAACACCACTCCACACCGGCATGCCTGAAGACGGCCACCACAAACAACACAACAACAACATGAACATGCTCGTCCAAGGCTAAGCTACAAATCTGCGTCTCGACTGACTCTAGACACCTCTGAAGATCAACTCCAAAAAGGACTCTCCTCATCAACGCACCAACTAAAGGAGATAGCTGGCAGAACTTGGTCGGTCCCAAGAAAGGCGTCGTCTTGGACATGCCGGCAATGGCGTGCATAGCGCCCCTGAAGATCATCCTTGGACAACGAGCGTCGGAGGAGTGCAACCTAGAGCCTCCAACCCGTGTCTCCAAACACGATGCTCCCAACAAAGTGACGACGTCGAGGACACCGCCATCGCGTTGATCCCACTCCGGGCCTAGGCTTTTGCCCGAAGACATCTACTGTACCGGAGCTAGAGCGAGGGTTGCATCGACTCACCACGGCAACGCCTCCAAGGAGGGGAACGACACCCACAGGCGCCATCGTCACCGGCACCGAAAAGGCAGGCAAGAATTTCGTCTGTAGCCGCACACCACCCTCCCTCCCCACCGAACAGGGGCAACCGTCCAGGTTGTTCACACCGCCGCCGCCGCAGCACTTCATCAACGTCGCTGAATTGTCTTGGAACTCCAGATACACGCACAGGCGAGAGCACTCCTTCTTCCCGCAAGGCCCGCCCTTCTTCCACCTCCTGCACGAACGAGAGCTTGCTGCACCGAAGCACGGCTATCACCTCCTGACAGCTGTGCTGCAGCCGCAACCCTTAGGCCCAGCTCGAGCCCGAAGGGCCTAGATCTGGCCCGCGTCGCCGGCAGCTGTCACACCCAGCACCATCTCCTTCGTAGCCTCCAGGAACCCAACGACAGGGTAACTGCGGCAGCGCCACCGTCCTCGCCTCCGCGGCTCGGGAAGGCCCATGTCACCGCACAGGACGTCGTCGCTCGCTCGCGGCCTCCGTTCCTGGCTCAGACTCCGGCCACCCCGCCTAAACTCCCGGCCAGCTCCTCTATCCCGCCTCGCCGCACGCCTCCGCTCCACTCCGACCTCCCACGCCGCCCAGCTTGTCGTCCCCCCTGTGCGAGGCAGGCCTGATGGGGCTCGCCATGTCTTGCCTGCAACCTTCTCAACGTGTGCAAAGCACGTGCAGTTAACTAGTAACTCAATATAGCTGATCGAGCGGCCGGCCAGTTAGATCAACCCGTCTGCCTTTGGTTCGCTTCGATCAAGCTTTGAGCCTACTTCCTCAGTTTCAAAATATAAAATGTTTTAGGTTTGTGAAAAAAATTATATCTAGACCTATTTTAGTGTCTATATTCACTACAAACCTAAATGAACCTAAGTACTAAAAAAGTTTAGATACATTTATTTCACAAAACTAAACATCTTTTATTTTGAAACGAAGGGAGTACAACAATCTGTTTTACTCCGAACCTGATGTATTCGTGCGGTTTTGTTTTTGGCCCATATATATATATATATATATATATATATATATATATATATATATATATATATATATATATATGTATACACTCTCACAAAATCTACATTTTTTACATTTGTACCATGCCTAGCAGGAACGAAAGTTCGATCCCGCTGCCGTGCACCCATGCCTGCGCCGCTACGCCAGTCTTGGTCCAAATTAGCGTTCTAATATATTTTCTGCATGAATTTGCGATCTAATGTGTTATGTTTCTTAGGCACCTCTTCGTGTCCACCTGTTGCTGGGCCACTACTGGGGCCAGTTCCGGTGCACCACAGACCCCGGTGAAAAGTACAAAAGGCAAAAACTTGGTTCGCTAGGCTTCCTGCTCTTCTTCACCGTGAACGCACGAAGTCTGGTTTAGTGGAAGTATCATAATACTAGTATCATGCATGATACTAAGTATATGATACTATGTCTTTAGTGTATTGTTTTATATAGTAGTATCATAGTAATGGTATATTTATTGATTTGCAGAATCTCTATGTAAAATGTGTGTACAAGATTTACTTGCCACCATGATTTTTAGTTTTACGTGATATGATACGGCATCTACCTATGATACTCTAACCACCTCTCTCTTTATTAATTATGATGCTATATCAGATTTTTGTCAAGTTGGCATGCATAATACATCTTATAATACTAGCACTAGGACCAGCCGAATAGATAAAGCTTCAATCCATGGCTGAACAACCGCTAACATGTCTATTTTGCATAGAGGTTAGGTTTAAGCCTAACTAAGCCTACCTGATAAAATCGGCCCTGTTTGGGGCATTTATTTTGTGTGGAAACATTATCAACCATCTAAAAGGAGATAACAACATGAAGTGCAGTTACACCAACATGGTATCCTAAGAGCCAGCCAAACTGATTCTATAAATCCCTTGCAACCGTTTCCAAAATGACTGCACACATATCCATGGCATGCTTGCTCTCCACCGGCAGAAGAAAGATCACATACAGATCCAATACGTGTAGTGTTAAAGCCAAAGTCGATAAATCCAAACTCTCCGATGATATAAAACTATATCGAGATATAGAGAGTGTGTTTATAGCTCGCAACTACATGTTATATAACTAAGAGCATTTCTCGTAGATCCTAAAAAAGGGTCGGTCGTTTTCCAATTTTGAACGGATTACACGCCCCAAAGAGACCCCGAAAAAAACTCTAGCCTAGATATAAATAATTTTGGAACCCGATAGAGGCCCATCCCGCCGCTATATACCCGGGTCGAAACCAGATTTAGGGTTCCATTCCCTGATCCCTCCGCCACAATTCACTCTATCCCCGACGCACCATCTCTCCAGGGAGAAATTCCAGTTGGATCGCGATGAGAGCACACACCGGAAGTACCATAGTGGCGGATCCAACACAGGTCGTGGCCTTGACGGTGCCACCAACGACGCGAAGGAGGGGACCTCCGTCCAGGCACACCAGTGAGGACCCTTCTCCCGGAGCACCAGCGCAAAACTCAACAACATAGTCGCCTGTCTTTGCTTGAAGAAGCTCAACATGCAGAAGGCAACCGTCTTCTCTCTAGGGAAGGAGTGGGGTCTAGTTTTTGATGGACCACCGACACAGCATGACTGAGGCTTCCTTCCACTCCTTGGCATTTGAGGGCCAACGACGAGCGCTCCATCGACGAGGCATAGCGTCGCTGATCTAGGTGTAGGTATCGATCTAGGGCTAGGGTTAGTAGAACTAATAAATTTCCGCCCTCACTACTTATGGTCTATTTGGCAACATAGTATTTTCTCAGCATTTGAAAGATACCATAGTTTATTAAAATACAACAACTTGCGAAACTTTAACCTCTTTGGATACAATAAAATACCATAGTTTTGAAACCATGGTATTACAAAAACTGAGTTATTTTTGCTTTATTAGAGAAAGAGGTCTGGACCTCTTTTTTTTCGGAAAACTCTGGTTTTGTTAAAACTGAAGTTTCACATGCCCAGAGTAGCAATACCATGATTTTGAAATACTTTGGTTTTACAAAAATCAAGCTGCCAAAACAGAGCCTTGGATTCTTTTTTTTCCGACTTTGGAGCACCAATAACGCATGAACTTCAAACTTTGCAATTCACCAAAATAGTGGAGCAACATTGTGCAAAATATTTTCATATATTTTTAGTTTATTTGTAAAATAATAAGCTATATTATTTTAATATATATGTTGTACAACATAATCTTGTTTTTCAAACATTGTTGTTAGGAAGTTCTGTTGATCTGGAAAGTTTTGAATTAGTTCAAAATGTTACCACTTTAGGGAGAGAGAGAGAAAAAAAGGAAATTTCCATACACGCGTCAAATGCACAATAATGGATTGAGGGCTCGTTTGATTCAAAAAATTTGTTAAAACATAGGAATAGAAAAAGTACAGGAATAAAATGACATGACACTTAGAAGTTAGAATCCTATAAAAATGAAAAAAAATACAGGAATCGCTAAGATAAGCCGTTTGATTGCATCGCAGGAAAAATACAAAAAAAATTATGGAGTATGTCATAGTTGTCATAAACATAAGAATTTTTTCAAGAGGTCTCGCCTTTTGTTAGAAATCCTATAGGATTATACTGTACGAAAGCTCTACATAAAATTTTTGTAGGAGTTATTACTTTGAAACAAACACACCCGATTGGAAAAAATTCTATGAATTAAACCCTATAGACTTCTTTTAGAAATACTTTGAATCAAACAGACCCTAAGGGTAGGTGCGCCCGTGTTTACCTTTCTTTCCAGTAAATCCGCATTTTCCACCATATGTGGAGACAAATTACCACACACTTTTGACTGAATTGATCAGCTGACCACATACCTGAGTGAGACAGCTCGCACACACTGACGCCCACTATAAATAAGCCACCCCTGCCCCTCCGCTCCATCGCACAGCAACACACACACCATTGACCACCTTAGCAGCTCTGATCAGCTCCTGGATCTCCCGATCTGCACAAGTACACAGATCAGCAGGAAGCCATCGCTGTCGCGACTGCCGATCGATCTAGATTCTAGATTATTCTAGAAGCCATGGACAGCCTCCCGAAGCGCGACGCCAACTACGTGTCCCTCAGCCCCGTCACCTTCCTGCCGCGAGCCGCCGCGGTCTACGCCGACCGCACCTCGCTCGTCTGCGGCCGAGCCGCCTTCACCTGGCGCCAGACGCACGACCGCTGCCTCCGCCTCTCCGCCGCGCTCCAGGCGCTCGCCGTCACCCGGAACGACGTCGTCTCCGTGCTCGCGCCCAACACGCCCGCGCTCTACGAGATGCACTTCGCCGTGCCCATGGCCGGCGCCGTCATCAACGCCATCAACACCCGCCTCGACGCCGCAGGCGTCGCCGCCATCCTCAAGCATGCGTGTCCGAAGCTCTTCTTCGTCGACTACCAGTACATCCGCGTCGCCACTGACGCCCTCAAGAATATCACGGCCGGGTGCCAGCCGCTGCTGGTGGTCATCGACGACATCGAGGCGCCCACGGGGACGCGGGTCGGGGAGCTGGAGTACGAGGGTCTGGTGGCGAGCGGAGACCCCGCGAGGCACCCTCCGCGCGAGGTCGTGGACGAGTGGGACGCCGTCGCGCTCAACTACACCTCCGGCACCACGTCCGCGCCCAAGGGCGTCGTGTACAGCCACCGCGGCGCGTACCTGAGCACGGTGGGGCTCCTCCTCCAGTGGGGCGTGGGCCACGAGCCGGTGTACCTCTGGTCGCTCCCCATGTTCCACTGCAACGGCTGGACCTTCACGTGGGGCGTGGCGGCGCGTGGCGGCGCCAACATCTGCGTCCGCGCGCCATCCGCCGACGCCATGTACTCCGCCATCGCCCAACACGGTGTCACCCACATGTGCGTCGCTCCCGTGCTCTTTAACGTCCTCCTGGACGCCCACCGCCAGCCGCTGAGCCGCCCCGTCAAGGTGCTCACGGGTGGCGCGCCGCCTCCAGCTGCGCTGCTCGAGCGCGTGGAGCGCCTCGGGTTCCACGTCACGCACGCCTACGGCATGACGGAGGCGACGGGGCCGGCTATGGTGTGCGAGTGGCGGGAGCAGTGGGACGCGCTGCCGCCGCCGGAGCGCGCGGCGCTGAAGGCGCGGCAGGGCGTGAGCGCGCTCTCCCTCGCGGGCGCCGACGTGAAGAACCTCAAGACCATGGCGAGCGTGCCTCGCGACGGCACCACCCTCGGCGAGATCGTGCTGCGCGGGAGCAGCGTCATGAAGGGGTACCTCAACAACCCGGAGGCGAACGAGAAGGCGTTCAAGAGCGGGTGGTTCCTGACCGGCGACGTGGGCGTGGTGCACCCGGACGGGTACGTGGAGATCAAGGACCGGTCCAAGGACGTGATCATCTCCGGCGGCGAGAACATCAGCAGCGTGGAGGTGGAGGCGGCCCTGTACGGCCACCCGGCGGTGCAGGAGGCCGCGGTGGTCGCCATGCCGCACCCGCACTGGGGCGAGACGCCGTGCGCGTTTGTCGCGCTGAAGAAGGAGTTCGACTCCGGCGCCGGTGAGGTGAGCGAGGAGGAGCTGTTAGCCTTCTGCCGGAGCAAGATGGCGCATTTCATGGTGCCGAGGAAGGTGGTGTTCGTCGACGAGCTGCCCAAGAACGCCACGGGGAAGGTGCAGAAGCTTGCATTGCGCGAGAGGGCCCGTGAGCTCAGGCCCAGGGCTTCCGAAAAGAAGAGGCCTGACCAGGCCCATCCCGCTACGATGACTGCAGTGTCCAAGCTTTGAGTTTGGACTCGCATAGCTTTCTGTCAAAATAACATATCACGATGTGTTGGTGGTTTATTCATTTAACTCGGGCAGATATACTGGTCAAATTATGTACTCCTATGTAAGAAAATGCATCCTCTATTTCATAATATAGTATGTTTTGCAAAATTAGACTTTCAGAAATTAATTACTCCTTGTAGTGTAGTTGTTCCAATTAATTAAGCTTTTGGATTGTGTCAAGTGCAGTGTAGCTCTACCTGCAAGAGAATACATCCTTTAAAAATCAGATTAAGTTGTGTATGTGGCCAAATCATGGAGCAAACGGTTAACTATCCACTCTCAATCAGTTGAGTATCTATTCTCAGTTAAGAATATCATTTAGTGTTCATTAAAAATAGAATAGTACCACTTATTAGTGGCTATCTCTTCAGTACTTGAACATGAAATGGATGTAGAGCTACTTGGGCCATTTCGATATTGATGATTGAAAATGAAGGTCTATATATCCACAAATGGGTGAAAAAAAGGCACTTTTCGCAATCTTCAGAGCAATTTTGTTTTGGACTTTTTAGCTTCCAATGAGCTAGGAGAAATTCTCAAATAGTGGCTCCCGTATTTGGAAGGCGATCGAGTAGGACGTACACTCTAGCCACACCCGTGTTAAAAACATTTGGAAGCTAGCTGGAGTGTGTCGGCCCTGGCGGGTACATCGTGGCTCCCATGGTAGTTGCAGATCAACCATACACATAATCATGTGTCCTCCGCATTTACTTTTCAGTACGAGCACGTACTTACTACTATAGTCTATAGAGAATTGTTTTCATGGCTTACAACAATGCTACTACGATAAAAGTGACTTCACATGCAACTTCATAGGTAAATGCGTATAAATTTTGCAAATAAAAAATCAAGGCTTACTAACTTTAACAAGATTTAAGGAACAAAATGTCACCTCTATAGTAGTATTGAATAAATATATAATAAAACAATATTTTATAAAGGATCTATGGTTATTGTTTGATATTTTGTGTGTCCCTGTTTTGTCGAGAAACATGGTCAGAATGAAAATTGGTTACCCGCAACAAAGAAAAAGAATGAAAACCATTTGATTTTTTACCAGATTTTTTAGTTCATATATTTTGGAGCGTAGATGGTAATAAGATTCTCATGGCAAAAACTGATGCCATCTTGTTTGAATTCATAACTATTTACTTTTGATTATGCTTTTTAGTGTGTAGGTTCGGAGCAAAATAATTGAACATGTATAAAGTATAAAAGACTAAAACATCTTATATTTTACTCAAAGAAAGTATCTATTACTCATAAATTGATGGATGAAATCGAAGGAGACTGAGTTACGGTGGCTAGGGTTTCAGCGGCTGAGCTGTTTATTTACCTGAAAAACAAGGAGTTAGTGAAGGAGTTGATTTTGCATTGTATTATAATTAGTTTTATTGATTTGCAAGCAGGGGATCGTATCTGAGACATGAGCTGCGCAGACACTTCGATCGTATCGCGCGGGCCATGCATGTGACCACTTTGTTATTAATAATTCGATTTCTGTCTACCCGCAAAAAAAAAATTCGATTTCTGTGAGTACGTGGACGATGCATGGCCGCCATCGGAATCAATGGCACACTTATGTAGATACAGTGCGTCAAACACGTACAAGAACTCGATCGGATCTCGATAGATTCCGCGATTGTATATACGTCCACCGGCGCACTTTCCCACTCCACTTACAAGTTAACATAATCTAGACCTGATTAATTAGGCTGTGTACGTCCAAAGAGCTCTGACTGAAAGCACGCGAGAGCCTGCAAAATAGATCGTAGGCACATGCATGCGGCTACGTAGCCAATGGAAGCTTGGACCTGACATCAGATTCAAATTCAATCAGTCAGCTAATCTTGATTTTTTTTGTGGGGTCGTCAGTGAACTGATCAATATATACCGGCCCTAGTAGTAGCTCCTTTTACTGACTCGGATCAATACTTCCTCCGTTACGATGAATAAGACGTACACGTTTTTTGAGGATTTCTCTTTGACCAAAAAATTGGGCAAATGTTTCTAGACTATGTTAGTGTTTCTATTCCGGTCTATTAGGCTTGGTGCCATTAGATTTGTATTGAAAAATACTTTTTGTGGATACCAATTTTTAGTTAATTAAAACCATCATATGCTTGAACTACTTCTTGTTCAAAATTAAATCTTTGAAACACGCGTGCTCTACATGCACAATTGGAGGTACTAGTAGTTTATGCCATGTCTTGGCAGTAGAAAACGTGTGTAGCAGATTCAAGACCATGAATAAACAGCAGTCAAACAAGTAATGACACGTCCCTAATAACATTCTTCCGACTGACTATCTACATCTTACAAGAAGAAATCCACGTACGGTCCTTGGATCGGTGCTGTGGCGGCGGTCCTTTGCTGGCGGCCGGCTTTGGAGTTGTGGCCGATGAATTTAGACGTAGGTGGAACGGCGCTCAGTGTTAATTGCTGTCAAACAGCATGAGCTTTTATTTTTTTCCTTGCCATCGATTGCTCTCTTCCGTGTTTCTGGTGATGTCGCCTTCCGATCTTGCCGGGACGTCGACGGAACTTCGGTGGTAAACGACGGATCACTGCTGATCCCTGACAGTTGTGTGGATATAGTGCACCTGATCGATGGCTTCAGCATGCTTCCGTTGATTCAGTATACAAGGGTAGATGGCAGCATCAGGCGGATCAACAAATGTTTGTGGCACTATTTGCTTGTTGCCTTTTTAATCTGCTCTTTATTTTTTGGGCTTATAGCTCCCATGCGACGTCTTTACGCGGAATTAAAAGGAACGCTACATCGTTGCAAAGAATAGCTAGGATACGACACTTCTAAGCGGCAAATAGCTCTTGTGCGACACTTCCTCTTAACCCCACGAGACCGTCAACGAATTCGAATCAGCTGAGCACAGTAGGACCCACAGCCTCTCCACGTCACGGCGGAACTCACCTGATGTCCACCTCATATCGTGGGACCCACGTTGTGGTTGAAGAGAGCCGTTGGCCCCGATCCGTCCCCACACCCGAGCACTCCCGCCACCGTTCCAGCATCTCATCCCCTTCCGTTTTCTTCTCCGGCGAGCAAGTGCGGCAACGCCGGCGAGGGATGTCGAGCTCTGCTTCCTCCCACCGCTCATGGCCTTGGTATGGTGCGGTGCCGATGAGGAGGTGCCCCGATTGCCCCCGTACCGCGCCCCTGAAGCGGCTTGTCACATCCACCGACAAGAACGACAACATTGGCCGGGAATTTGTGAAGTGTGAGAGCAAGCCCGAGCCGGGAAAGGTGAGATCTGAGTGCTCCGAACGCCAATTTCTCGCTTTTCTTTCGAAATTTCATGCATTTCATCAAATTTGGGATTTAGGGTTCATCTCTGTGATTTCAGGAACTGCCAAAATGTGGGCATTTTGAGTGGCTTCATGAGTACATCGAGCGAATTGGGGTGGAGGTAGCATCCCGGGAGCTCGAAAACCCGTCCGTGGTGGAGCAATTGGGATGTGGCAACCCTATTTCCGCTGGTACTACGGTGGATGCGGAAGTGAAGGCCGAGCTGAAGAAGATGAACAAGCAGCTGAGACAAATCATCGAATTGAAGAAGCAGGACAATCTGATGGCCGTTTTTATTTTATTTTTGTGTAATTTCTCTCGGATTAGTTTATCTCCTGATCGTTAGTCATTAGACAGCGCAGTCAGTGTTCGAGTGATACTTTGTAATGGATGTAATGGTCTATGTCTTTGGCTTGAATAAAATGCAACACAAATTCGGGTTAATTTTGAGCTGCTCTGTTTTCGAAATCAGTGTTCCTTCAGTTTCGTCAGTGTTCCTTCAGTTTTATCAGTGTGCAGGGGGCGCCCGTGTGCAGGGGAGGGGAGGGGTTGAAATGTTAAAAAAAAATTGACGAGGACTGAAAAAGACCAGGCCCAAATAGAACTTAGCCAGGCCAAAATGGTCGTATCCAGACCCAATAGTAACTATATGTTGATTGGGCAAAAAAAATGTACTCACGTTACAATCTAAATAGGGACGTGTGGATCTGCAGATACTTGTCCTCAGATCGCAATCTTTTATTTTTTGCGAAAGTAAATATATAAATAAAGTCCAAGGGCATCCATTTAACTAACATAACTTGGGCGCTCCTTTAACTTATGTAAATATGTAAATGTCTTGTTTGAAAATAAACCATGTGTTGTTTGAAAATAATCAACCATCATAACGTTAACTTATTCTTCCTTTTGAACTTTTCTAATTTCACTCATTTTATAAATATTGCACGAGTATTATATGAGAACTTATTTTTGTGTCTTTTGTGTTCATGCACTTGTTGTTTTGGATGTTTTGACAAATGACAATACAATAAAACACAGATTACAATAAAACAAGGGGATAGATAATATTGGGATAACATTCCTTATATTAGATAGCCCGATCGATAACATTGGATAACATTACAATAAAAAGAAAAGGATACAATAATATAGAAGGGAATAGGCGCCTAAACCCTAGGCTAGCCCCTAAACCCTAACCCTAGCTACCCTACTCCATCGACGGTGGAGGCGGTGCCAGTGCCGCCGCCCTCCGAGCTGCCGCGGCATTCCGGTCCGCCAGCCTCTCCCGCTGCTCCCGCCGCCGCTGCTCCTCCTGGAAGAACCAGCGATTGGCCTCCCGTAGTTCCTCCTCCTCCCGTCTGCGCCTTTTCTTCAAGGCGCGCTTGGCCTGCTTCTCCTCCCACTTGGCGTAAGCAGCCTCCTCCTTTGCCTCCTGCTTCTCCGCCGCCTTCCAAGATTCTTTCTTGAGGGGCTGTCCGGAGAGGTTGCCGCCGGGACGGGGCAGGGTTGTGGAAGGGCCCTCCGCCAGGGCAGGCGGGCTGCGTCCCTTCTTGCCACGCTTGGGGCGCGTGCACCTCAACAGCACCAAACATGATCTGGTTAGTTCTCTTCTTTCTTTGGCCATTGATTCTTGCCCTTTTAACTGGCCAGCATTCGTCAACAACTAGAGGTGGGCCTTTTTCTCCACACTTCCTCCTGAAAACAAGCAAGTTAGCTGGAGGAGAAAAATCATCAACAAGAAATGGGATAGATTTTGGATGAACATACTTTGGCTTTTCAGCAGTGTATCTGCACTTGGTAGAGCCAGCTCGGTGTCCAAGTTCTTCACAGAGTTTGCATCTATTTTTTTTACCTTTTTGGGCCCTTTTTGGCTTGGCATATTTCTTTTCATCTTTATTTCCCTTCTTGCTACTCCCACCTTTCTCAAACCAAGCCTTGAATCTACTCTGCTTGGGCCTGCCAGCCTTTCTTTTCAGCAAAGGAGGACACAAGGAGAACTGAATGTCTACTTCAGGCCACTGAGACTGATCTGTAAGTGCTGGAATTGGTGTTCCATATGCAGCCTTGAATTTTGCTACAGAATAATACTCATGCAAATATGGGTGCATATTTAGCTTGTGTTTGGAGGCCAAGAAAAGTATGGCATGCTCACAAGGCTTCCCAGTGTGTTGACACTCAAGACATGTGCATTCATGCAATTGAGTGTCAACAACATGCCTCCTGCCAGTCTTTATATCTCTGACTTCAGCACCCCACAATGAGAATTTCTCAACACGCAAATGTGCAAGATTTCTGCTCCTGTTGACCACCTGCTGCACAACATCAGGAAGCTTATCTCCTTGAAGAACATCACCAAGCCTTCTTCTCAATTCCCACAACCTCATGATCATGATCCTGATCTGGTCAACCATGTCATGGACAGGCAAGTCTTTTAACTCCTTCACTTTGTTGTTGAAACTTTCTGCCAAATTATTGTTGATATGATCACATTTGGTGGCAGTGTTAAAACCAGACCTGTACCATAAAAGAGAATGGTAGGTTTCCAACCATGTATAAAACTTGACCCTATCCTCCTCAGAGCATGCCGCCTTAATCTTCTCAAGGTGATATGAATGTGTCCGCACGGTGTAAGATCTTGCTGGCCACATGCGTCAAAATCATCTCCTCTGAATTTTTGATCAAATTCATCCACATATGGTCAAGCACTCCTCCGCTTCAGCATGAGGGAAAACAATCTTCACTGCATTTTCTAAACCTTTACATGCATCTGTGTGCACTGCCAATGGAGAGACTAGCCCTATGCATCTTTTCAACTACATCATGAACCATGTCCATGATGCCTCTGTCTCAGACTGAAACATGCCAATGGCTACAGGGAACATCCAATTGTGTCCATCTAAAGCATTGCATGCTGCTAGTTGACCATTCCACTTTTCAGTCAAGAAAGATGAGTCTATACTCAGATATGGACGGCACCCTGCTTTGAAGCCATCGATGCAAAGCTTTAAAGCCATGAAGAATTTAGAGAAGAAGACTTTCCCATCACCGTTACCTCAAGATTCATCTCCACAACACTGCCAGGTGACCTCTTCTCTACTTCTGCTTTGAAGTTATAAAGCGTTCGAAAGGTATTTGCCCAATCACCATATAGCTCTTTCATTGCCCTTTGCTTTGCCTACCACACTGTAGTATAATTCAGCTTAATGGGGTACTGCTTTTCCAAGTCTATTTTCAGTCTCTTTGCAGTGTTGTTTGGTGTTGTGGCTAAAATGGGCTTGATCTTTTCTGCAACCCATAATTGTGATGTCATCTTTGTAACTGTTTGAGAACTTGTAATGCAAGTATGAGGTTTTGGAATTTGATTCACTCTTATTGTCCTTCCATCAGGTTGGCGTCTAGCAGATATATACCACTTGCAAGGCTTGGCACCACCATCATAACCTACGCATTTTGCATAGAACTTCTTTTTATTAGCCCACATAGTCTTGGTAGCAAACTCACGTTTGACTGCATATGTCCTGAAACACATCCTGAATTCATCCATGCTTGGAAATAATCTCCCAACTTCAATAACTGGGTCCTCTTTATCATAAACTGTTACTAGCTCATCATCATGTGCATCATCTACATGAACTGCAGCATTTTCCAACAACTCTAGATCTATATCTGCCTCTTCATCTCTTAAATGGTTGTCACCATCATTTGCAGCTTCATCCCTCTTATTCTCCTTGTCTCTGTCATCTATAGGAATCCAAAAAGCTTTGCCATTTCAATGTCATCTATTGGTGCAATGACCAAATCAGTCCGGTCATGTATCTCAACTGAATTCCAATCAACAGTTACAATCCTTTGTGCATTACCATCTGCAGCCTCCCCTTGTGCATTAGCATCATCCTCCACTGTTAACACTTCCAACTCAGTAAGTATAGGCATTACTTGCCTTTGTGCAGCCCAATCATCCTCGACCATCTGAGCAGCCAGCTTCGAGGCCACATATCCAACTCTCGAATCAGGTTCCAGATCAATGAGTTGTGCTAAAAACAGAACAGTTTTGCTTGTCCAACCGTTTCGCTCATCGATTTCATCAACTATATGTTCACCTGTCTCAACCCTAACATAGTCACATTTGTAATCATCAAATCGTAACAAAGAAACTTCTTGCTCTGGCCCCCAAACCACACTATCCCCTATTTTTTCCACCATTTTCCTCACCGCCTCCTCTCCCATGTTTATTAGCTCTTGGGGATCAACATGTTCTAATTCCACCTCCCATTTAACAATCGTGTCTCTCTCAATGATCTGCGTGCTGCCATCAACTAAAACAGCCCTAGCGGGAAAGAAATTGATGCAAAATTCGAAGGTTCGGCGCGCAACATCATCTCCCCTGTTTTTGGCGGGCACTGTGAGCTAGCGGAAGCGAACAAATAGCTCAACCTTAGAGAAATTAAGTGCAGAGATACGGGATATACCGATTAGAAGTCCCCTCTCCATGCTTCATCTCGTTCCCCCTCGCCCCGTTCAGCACACCCTCGCCTCCACAATCTAGCATCAATGGACACGCTCAGATCTCGAATTGAGAAGAATAGGGAGGAATTAGCTTTCAAATGGCACTCACCACCTTCGCCGTCGAACGAAAGCGCCGCCGCCTAAAAGAATTGCCCTGCCGCCGCCGCCGTCGTGAATGATGGGTGAGGTCCGCCGCCGCCGTCGGGGAAGCTACAGTCAGTGTGACGCGCGCTCTCGGTCGGAAGCGGTTGGTTTGACTGGCTTGACTGGCTGTCCCAACCGACCGGTTTGGCTTAACCCTAATCTTGGAACAAAGTTAAATGTGTCCTTAACGGCCGTTTTATGGCCCGTGTGGCTCTGGGCTATTAGCTGCCTCATAAGCGTCGCATGTGAGCTATTCTTTTCAACGATGTCGTGTTCCTTCCAATTCCGCGTAAAGACGTCGCATGGGAGCTATAAGTCCTTTTTTTTTTTTGCTTGTTGTGTTTTGTTTGGCTTAGTATGCTACTTTTATCCTAATAAAACATTTTTTAACAACGGAGGTACTAGTAGTAACTATGTTGTGCACCGTGCAGACATCGTCTACCAAACCGATGTAAAAAATATAAATACAGTATGTACTCGGAGTTGACGATTTGCAGCAGGATCTTGTCGAGAATCGTGGTGCAGCCACTCGATGAAATCCCTTGGCTCGCTGGCCGCACGACTGTTCTTTTACTAGGAAATTACTTTCCACCTAAGTACCCAACCCCAACCGCATGCGACTAATGCGAGACTGATTTAACTTCATATTGATGCTGATCAATCTCCGTGATACGAAATTTTCCTTCCTGTTAATTCACGTGTACTCTCGGATGGTTTTTGGTGCTGCTCCTAAGCTTTGATACGAAATTTTCCTTCCTGTTAATTCACGTGTACTCTCGGATGGTTTTTGGTGCTGCTCCTAAGCTTTGATACGAAATTTTCCTTCCTATTAATTCACGTGTACTCTCGGATGGTTTTTGGCGCTGCTCCTAAGCTTAGCTACCTAGGGGAATCCACTAACGCACTTTCCCACTCGACTTGGAAGTTCACCTGAATAATTAAGCTCTGTGAACTTTGACTTTTTTTTTTGGACTAAAAGGAATTCAAGAACTCTGACTGAAAGCACTCAAGGGCCTGAAGAACAGATCAGAGTCATATTTGGCTACGTAGTCAGTGGAAGCTTGGACTTGACCGATGGATGCTTGGCATCAGTTTCAATCAGTCAGCCAACCATGGTCTTTTTCGTGGCTTCGGAGAATTTATCAATACATACCGACCGGAATAGCTCATTTTTACTGACTCGGACCAATACTCCCCCGTTTCAATGAATAAGACGCACATGTTCTTTTTCAAGATTTCTCTTTGACCAGAAAGTTGGGCAAATATCCCTCAACTAGTATGTTACTACCTCCTTTCTTTCTGGTTTATTAGTGTTGATACCATTAGATTTGTATTAGAAAACACTTTCTATTGACATCAAATTTTAATGATTGAAAATGAAGTCTATATCTACAATTGGGCCTGCAAAATAGATCGTAGTCACATGCATGCGGCTACGTAGCAAGTGGAAGCTTGGACCTGACATCAGATTCAAATTCAATCAGTCAGCTAATCTTGATTTTTTGTGGGGTTAGTTGGAGAACTGATCAATATATATATATATATATATATATATATATATATATATATACTGGCCCTAGTAGTAGCTCCTTTTACTGACTCAGATCAATACTTCCTCATGAATAAGACGTACACGTTTTTGAATATTTCTCTTTTGACCAAAAAAATTGGGCAAATATCTCTAGACTATGTTAGTACTTCCATTATTCCGGTTTATTAGGCTTGGTGCCATTAGATTTGTATTGGAAAATACTTATATCAATTTTTAGTTAAAACCATCATACACTACAGGAATAGGAAGCTACGCCGACGGCCAAACGTCGGGAACGTCGGCGTAGCCATCGTCCAGACTAGCCCTGCCAAGCAGCCGTCGGCGTATAATTGCCCTCGGCATATCCTATGCTACGCCGACGGCTGCCCTCGGCGTAGACGTAGCTATTTTTCTTTTACCTCATTAAACTTTAAAAAATCATAACTAAATCATTATAATTCAGAAAAATACAAATAATATATCAAAAATTGCAGAAAAATAAGACCTATCTATCTACACTCAAATATTATATATATTATAAATAAAAATTAAGTGAAACATAAAATATTATATATAGTTTAAAACGGGCATAAAAATTCAAAAACGATTGAAACAATGTGAAACCTTCACGTGGTGTCATATTATATGACATAGTTACAAGTAAAAATATCAAACTTGGTATATTGATTATGTCTAAAAAAAACCTTCACAAAATGACCTATCGCATTCGAGGTTTCTTGGCTTTCGGGTCAAATGATCAATGTTATGGCTAGAATCAAGGTATAGTTTGTGATAATGTGCCCATATTGTGCATACATGTGCATCATGGGATGTAGAACAATGTTGCAGGAAGAAGTTTTCCTTTTCGTCGCACCAAAAAGCCTTTTTCCATTTTCCGAACACAAAAAATGGACGGTTTTATGAAGCAACCACCAAATGGCTAATTCAAAATGCTACCACCACATTTTACAAAAATACTAGACCACATTATATGGACAATGTCCCAACAGGGGGATCTTAAACCTTTCCGTCCATCCCTGGTGAAAAATACAAATTCCTGCTGAATTGGTAGGAAGTGGGTCAGATATGAACTACAGGTACATGATCCAATGCTCTTATTTTTTTACAAAAATCATTTTTAGGTTCACAATATGCTATTTTATCAAAGATCCAATGCAAGTTTAGCGAGGCTCGGCCCGAGCTAAGAATCTTCATGCCTGTCGTTCGACAAAGTTTGACAATAGTTTAAAACGGGCATAAAAAATTCAACAACGATCGAAACAATGCGAAACCTTCGTGTGGTGTCATATTATATGACATAGTTACAAGGAAAAATATCAAACTTGGTATATTAATTATGTCTAAAAAAACCTTCACGAAATGACATATCTCATTCGAGGTTTCTTGGCTTTTGGGTCAAATGACCAATGTTATGGCTAGAATCGAGACATAGTTTGTGATAATGTGCCCATATTTTGCATATGTATGCATCATGGTATGGCGAACAATGTTGTAGGAGGAAGTTTTCCTATTCGTAGCACTAAACAGCCATTTTCCATTTTCCGAGAACAAAAAATGGACGGTTTTGTGAACCAACCACCAAATGGATAATTCAAAATGCTACCATCACATTTTACAAAAATACTGGACCATCTTATATGGACAATGTCCCAACAGGGGGATCCGAAACCTTTCCGTCCACCCCTGGTGAAAAAGACAAATTCCTGCTGAATCGGTAGGAAGTGGGTCAGATATGAACTACAGATACATGATCCGATGCTCATATTTTTTTAGAAAAATTATTTTTAGGTTCACAATATGCTATTTTATCAAAGATCCAATGCAAGTTTAGCGAGGCTCGGCCCGAGCTAAGAATCTTCATGCCTGTCGTTCGACAAAGTTTGACAATAGTTTAAAACGGGCATAAAAAATTCAACAACGATCGAAACAATGCGAAACCTTCGTGTGGTGTCATATTATATGACATAGTTACAAGGAAAATATCAAACTTGGTATATTAATTATGTCTGAAAAAAACCTTCACGAAATGACATATCTCATTCGAGGTTTCTTGGCTTTTGGGTCAAATGACCAATGTTATGGCTAGAATCGAGACATAGTTTGTGATAATGTGCCCATATTTTGCATATGTATGCATCATGGTATGGCGAACAATGTTGTAGGAGGAAGTTTTCCTATTCGTAGCACTAAACAGCCATTTTCCATTTTCCGAGAACAAAAAATGGACGGTTTTGTGAACCAACCACCAAATGGATAATTCAAAATGCTACCATCACATTTTACAAAAATACTGGACCATCTTATATGGACAATGTCCCAACAGGGGGATCCAAAACCTTTCCATCCACCTATGTTGAAAAAGACAAATTCCTGCTGAATCGGCAGGAAGTGGGTCATATATGAACTACAGGTAAATGATATGATGCTCATGTTTTTTTAGAAAAATCATTTTTAGGTTCACAATATGCTATTTTATCAAAGATCCAATGCAAGTTTTCCTTTTCATCACACCAAAAAGGCTTTTTTATTTTCCAAGCGCAAAAAGGGGGATTTTCTGAAGCAACCACCAAATAGCTAATTCAAAAACGGATGGTTAGTGTTTAGTTGATATGGATATCAAATTTGGATTCCTCTCATTTTTTGATCAATTTAGACATATTATTTGTCGAATTTCGATTTACAGGTTTAAAGATATTAATTATTCCATATTAAATAGAAAAATACTAAAAAGTAAAATTGTTATATTTTTATTTGAATTCAATAATGTTTTTACTTATTCATTAATGTTTACTTAAATAATTATTTGTAATTTCAAAAAATACAAACATGTGATATGATGATATAAGAGTTAATAGGATTGATATCATAGTATTGACAACAATATATGAATTACTTTACGAAAACAGATTCTGAAGGAACGAGGAAGTTAATTTAATCAAATATTAAGTGTAATTAGTGTTAAAAATGTTTAAAGTAAGAGAGATTAACAATTCAAAGATAATTTTTTTAAAATGTTTTTGCAATCGGCTGACAGGCTATGCCGACGGCCGCTAAGCCGTCGGCGTAGCGTACGACGACGGTATTTCTATACGCCGATGGTCTGTATGTGCTCCGTCGAGGAAGACCTTTGCCGAGGAGGATACGCCAAGGGCAGCCGTCGGCGTACCATATGCCGAGGGCATTTTGGCCTACGCCGACGGTTTTTTGCCTCGGCATAGCCGCGCGCGTCCTGTAGTGATATGCATGCTTGAACTACATCTTGTTCAAAATTAAATCTTTGAAAAACGCGTGCACTACTTGCAGAATTGGAGGTACTACTAGTATATACCATGTCTTGGCAGTAGAAAACGTGTGTAGCAGAGTCAAGACCGTGAATAAACAGCAGTCAAACAAGTACTCCTTCCGTTAGGGATTATAAAGCCTGAGAGTTTTTATAAAATGTTATGAATTATAAGTCCTTTCTCATTTATTACCATCTCTCATCAAATGCATGGTCTTTTTTTTCTTTCTCTTCTCTCATGCATGTATAACTATTGGTGCATGTAGTAATCAAGAGGGTGAGTTATTGTTTTTCTTAATCCTATCAAAACGGTCCATAGGCTTTATAATCCCTAACAGAGGAAATAATGACACGTTCTTAATAACGCTATAATGGGCGGCATACGAGTTATTAGAAGATGAGTTCTTCCGGCTGACCATCTACATCTTTGAAGAAGAAATCCACGTACGGTCCTTGGATGGGTGCTGTGGCGGCGGTCCTTTGCTGGCGGCTTTGGAGTTGTGGCTGATGGTGGATTTAGACGTACGTGGTGGATGGCGTTCAGTGTCAATTGCATGTGGTTTTTACTCTTTTCCTTGCCATTGATATTTCGTGCTTTTCTGGTGATCTTGCAGGGACTTCGGTGGTAAACGACGAATCACTGTTGATCCTTGGTGTCGATACACTGCAGCTACTGCTGCATATGCACGCATGCTTCCGTTGATTCAGTATACAATACAAGGGTAGATGGCAGCATCGGGCAGGGGGGGTCAACAAATGTTTGTGGCACTATTTGCTTATTGACTGTTTAATCTGCTCTTCATTTTTTTTCTTGCCTTTTGTGTTTTGTTTGGCTTAGTATGCTATTTTATCGTAACAAAACATTTTTTAACAACGGAGGTACACTAGTACTTCCTCTGTTTCAAACTATAAGATGTTTTAGCTTTATAAAGAGAATGTATCTAGACTTGTTTTACTATGTAGGTTCACTCATGTTTGGAATGAATCTAGACACTAAAACAAGTCTAGATACAATTGCTTCACAAAGCTAAAACATCTTATATTTTAAAACGGAGGGAGTAGTAACTAGGCATGATAACTCAATGTTGTGCACAGTGCAGTGCAGACATCGTCTACCAAACTGATGTAGAATATAAATAGAGTACGTACTCGGAGTTGACGATTTGCAGCAGGATCTTGTCGAGGATCGTGGTGTAGCCACGCGAATGAAATCCCTTGGCTCGCTGGCCGCATGACTATTCTTTCTTAAATCAGGCTTTCACCTCGCTTTATACATAAAGCAACATCCGTCCGAACGGTCCACCACACAAGACGGCCGTAGCCAAGGGAAAAAGAAAAAGATATCACAACACCGCTGGTGCAACATCACACAAGCGCCCAAGAATAAAGAAAAAAAAAGGCCAGGTAGCAAGAGAGAGCGCTATCGTCCACCAGGCGACACGGGCGACAGAAGAGGAGGGGGGCCAAGAAAGGGAGCGCCGCCATCCTCAGGGCCCGCAGAGCGTCGTCGAAGTCGGCCCGGTCACGATGTCGCACCAGGAGGAACCACTGCTGAAGGAAAGCAAGCAAAGCAAAAATAGAGCCAGAAGCGCGTGTAGGATATATCCTCCCAATCACCATCTTGTTCTGGACATTCCAGAGAGTCCAAGAGATGGCCGCAAACACGAGCCAAAAGAGGCGGCGCCTTCTTCCAGCCCTATTGGCCTCGGACTGTAGGCATGACTGTTCTTTTACTCGGATGGTTTTTGGTGCTGCTCCTAAGCTTAGCTACCTAGGGGAATCCACTAACGCACTTTCCCACTCGACTTAGAAGTTCGCCTGAATAATTAAGCTCTGTGAATTTTGACTCTTTTTTGGACTAAAAGGAATTCAGAAACTCTGACTGAAAGCATGCGAGGGCCTGAAGAACAGATCAGAGTCATATGTGGCTACGTAGTCAGTGGAAGCTTGGACTTGACCGGTGGATGCTTGGGATCAGTTTCAATCAGTCAGCCAACCTTGGTCTTTTTCGTGGCTTCGGAGAATTGATCAATACATACCGACCGGAATAGCTCCTTTTTACTGACTCGGACCAATACTCCTCCCGTTTCAATGAATAAGACGCACATGTTTTTTTTTCAAGATTTCTCTTTAACCAGAAAGTTGGGCAAATATCCCTCAACTAGTATGTTACTACCTCCTTTGTTTCTGGTTTATTAGTGTTGATACCATTAGATTTGAATTGGAAAACACTTTCTATTGACATCAATTTTTAAATAAAAATCATATCATATACTTGAACTAATTCTTGTTCAAAACTAAATCTTCGAAGAACGCATGCATGCACTACTTGTAGAAATGGCGGTACTAGTATATACCATGTCTTGGCAGTGTTAGGATACGCACACAATTAGAGATAGACTAGGACTTTAGAGATCATCTTGTATTCCAAATCATAGGCTTCTTGTCCTCCAAGTTTATACATGTATATATATTCCCTATGAGGGTCAATACACCGAAATATTATGAATTTTATATTTTCTACATGGTATCAGAGCGGTTAGCCTTACGGCGCCGATCCTAGGTTCTTCCACCACTTCCGCAATGCGTCGTCCCCGGAAAGATTACTCCTCGGGACACGGCACCTGGTTTCGACCAAAGATCTAGCCGGTTCTTTAGTTTAGATTAGATCTAAATTTTGAAGTTCTCCGATTAGTCCCATAACTTAGATCCAGATAGACAAATAAATCCCCTAAAAACTCTACTCTCCGGTGAAAATCAAGTATAGATTTGTACACGGTGGCGCAGGCTTCGAAGAAAAGGCGCAGCGGCCTCAACCACCCGCGGGGATACGCGTGACCTGGAGACAGGAGCATGAGCATGCAGAACTCGACGGCGTCGACATCCATCGCGCGGCTACGGCCACGCTCGTGCACCTACAACCGAGAGGCGAGAGCCTAACCACCGTCAACATCAAAATCGCGGGAGGGAAAAATCCCGCGCGCTGGACTGATCTTATCCGATCCGATCTGATGTCTTCAGGCGTCGCCCCGATACCCACGCACGCCCGCCTCCATTAGGCTGGTCCTAGTGCTAGTATCATAAGGTGTATCATGCATGCCAACTTGGCAAAAATCTGATGTGACGTCTTAATTAATGAAAAGAGAGGTAGTTAGTGTATCATAGATAGATACTGTATCATAGCACGTAAAGTTAGAAATCATAACGGCA
This sequence comes from Avena insularis, assembly GCA_023614405.1. Lineage (NCBI taxonomy): Eukaryota > Viridiplantae > Streptophyta > Magnoliopsida > Poales > Poaceae > Avena > Avena insularis. The sequence continues at coordinate 1,668,809 of JAJUPC010000015.1, read as the reverse complement.
AGTAAATCTTATACACACATGTTACATAGAGATTCTACAAATCAATAAATATACCACTACTATGATACTACTACATGATACAATGCACTAGAGACATAGTATCATGCACTAGAGGCTGGTCCTAGTGCTATTATGATACTCCCACTAGGATCAGCCTTAGCTTCATGCATCCATGCATCAGTACTTGATCGTAACATGCATACGCGTGGAGTCTCACGCTGCGTGCAATTGCATCGAGAATGCAACTCTACCGTGCAGACGGTAGATCACGTGCATGGTCCACCTCTTCTCTTTTTGACTTTTCTAAGATTCTGTTGTGTATTGAATTCTCTCTCCTTCAACACTAATACAGTTAGTTTTAATACTAAAAACTTTTATATCTATTAAATTTTAAGTTTATTTTATGAACCGTTCAAATATTTTAGTTTTTAGCGACGAGAGCTTCAAAATAAGACGAATATCGAATACTTTTTAACTACTTTTGAAAATTGACTTTTGAAACTTAGTAAAACTTGGTGAAACTTAGTGAAAAATTTCTCTAGAACAATTTGTTTCAGAATATTTCAAATTTGGCTAGTCATAGTTAAAAATGTTTATGAATTATCTTAAATTTTAATTTGGAAACACAATTATTTCATATCTTGTTTTATTGTGTATCATCATGTTTGAATGTGTTTCGGAATTCAAATTTTGAATTTTGCCAAAACAGACCCTTTTTAGGCTTGTTTAGAAGATCTCATCAAAATAAATACGCATATCCAAACGGATTTTTAAGCTGATATATATTTCAATATATATTGCTCTTTTAAGTTCACTATCAAAATTAAGTTCACATACTAAGTGTGGGGTATGCTACATGTAAAGATTCTCTTTAAATGCTAATCTTAAAACAAACACAAGAGATCTAAAGGTGCAGACATGCACGCTACCTAGCATGCATGCTAGAATTGCCATTCTGGCAATTGCATGCACTAGGAGGCGAGCTCTGCCCTCTGTGCAGGAACAATATGAGAGACTCCGACTCCACGACGCAAGCAACACGGACAACAACAATGGCATACGCTGCCGCCTCGTATGAGCATCATCAGCTGCACTGCATCAAGCCGGTCTACATCGATCCGAACATCTACGTCAAGTTGTACGACTACGCCAGGCTACAAGCCAAGATCTTCGTCGAGCACATTCATGGAGAAGCGACATTAACATCATCCACACGCCAGGCCGGTGTGGGACACTGCTACGCCGACTTTTCCGATATCAAGGATTTGACATAATCGCCGCCACAAGGGACACCTTCAAGCGACGATCATCGCCGATATGTCTACTCCTTCATCGCCAACATATCATCCCCAAGGTCTTCATCAACACACCGCCGCCGCCGATATACGACGCCCTCTGACAGTACTGCAAGGCACGACGACAGCATCGCCGCGTCCATGACCACGACGACAGCATCGCCGCGTCCACAACCCCGACGACTGGATCAACAAACCGGCATCACAATTGTGACGCCCCTACGACCGCGCATATGGTTCTGGCAAAACCTTATGTGCTTGGTGGGTTTCTCCGGTCCTTGCAAAACCGTTGGTCTCACCTATGACCACGTCCAAGAGACGCCCCGACGTATCTCTAAAAGGTGCAAAACGTCCACAATTGCAGCTTCGTCAACAACAACAAAATGCGCAAATTTTTTTGCGCCTCCGGCACTGGCGGCCACACCACTATGATGATTACGACACCGACCATACCTACCTCGACCACGGCTACCTCGACATCGACATCAAGAACAACTTCTACAGCAACTCAAAAACTCCAGTCAACAGCGTCCGTGTCGTCACTTGCGTCCACGTCACTCCCGCTGTGACTGCGAGAGGGAAGAGAGGCACTAGAAGGGGACGCGGTTACCGTCGCTAAGGTGCCAGCCATGATCATGTCCATGCAGATGGTGATGACGAGGAAAAGACAACGAAAGCACAAGACTTCAAATTCAGTCGCAAGCGTCCGCTTTACTCCCGCTCCGACTGAGGAGAGATGTTAGGATACGTACACAATTAGAGATAGACTAGGACTTTAGAGATCATCTTATATTCCAAGTCATAGGCTTCTTGCCCTCCAAGTTTGTACGTATATATATACTCTCCATGAGTGTCAAATTAATACACCAAAATATTAGAGATTCTATATTTTCTACGGGCAGTAGATAACGTGTAGCAGAGTGAAGACCACGAACAAACTAGCGGACAAACCAAGTAATGCTACGTTCATAATAACACTATAATGGGCGGCATATATACAACTTAGAAGATGAGTTCTTCCGGCTGACCATCTACATCTTAGAATCCTTGGATCGGTGCTGTGGCGGCGGTCCTTTCCTGGCGGCTTTGGAGTTGTGGCAGATGAATTTAGACGTACGCTCAGTGCTGTTAATCGTTGTCAAACAGCATGATCCCTGACGATTGTGTGGATACAGTGCAGCTGATCGATGGCTTCAGCATGCTTCCGTTGATTCTGTATAAAAGGGTGGATGGAAGCATCAGGCGGGTCAACAAATGGTTGTGGCACTATTTGCTTGTTGGCTTTTTAATCTGCTCTTCATTTTTTTGCTTGCTTTTTGTGTTTTGTTTGGCTTAGTATGCTATTTTATCCTAACAAAACATTTTTTAACAACGGAGGTACACTAGTAGTAAATGTTTTTTTTTACATACACTAGTAGTAAATGTTGTGCACAGTGCAGACATCGTGTACCAAACCGATGTAAAATATAAAATATAAACAGTGCAGACTCGGAGTTGATGATGTGCAGCAGGATCTTGTCGAGGATCCTGGTGCAGCCACGCGATGAAATCCCTTGGCTCGCTGGCCTTCTTTTACTCGGATGGTTTTTGGTGCTGCTCCTCCTAAGCTTAGCTACCTAGGGGAATCCACTAACGCACTTTCCCACTCGACTTGGAAGTTCACGTGATTAATTAAGCTCTGTGAATTCAGAACTCTGACTGAAAACACGCGAGGGCCTGAAGAACAGATCGATCAAAGTCATATGCGGCTAGGTAGTCAGTGGAAGCTTGGACTTGACCGATGGATGCTTGGCATCAGTTTCAATCAGTCAGCCAACCTTGGTCTTTTTCGTGGCTTCAGAGAATTGATCAATACATACCGGCCGGAATAGCTCCTTTTTACGGTCTCGGACCAATCCTAAACCCGGACTTTTAACAATAACATGAGACTGGTAAAAGGGAAAATCTATTAAGATAATATCTTTGACTTGAGCAATCCACTTAAGCTCGATATAGACGATCTTGTCCTTCTCAAGATGGACACCTTTCTTGATTGCTCTTCCTTGAGCTCGAATGATGAAGACTTGAAACATGCTTCCCCATATACCATGGGGAAACCTCTTCTTTGACCTTGTCTTCATCGATCCATGATCATCAAGGATGGAAAGCTTCAAGCATAAGATCTTCTAGAGATGGCGCATCTTGAGCCTGCACAACATTTCTTCTAACTCCAATTGTAGGACGTCTTAAAGATACACATGATGAACTCCATCAACTTCTTCAAGACCACTTGATCTTATTTTTGTTATTCTTCTTCTTCTACAGGATTCCAATAGGCCCATAGCCCTTAGACAATGTTTCTTCTTTATTTCTTCTACCTTGAAGCCAACACATGCTCCAAACGAAGCCAATAGACAATTCCTACAAGTGCAACTTAATATAAATATTACTCCATAAAAACTATCATTAATTACCAAAACCACAAATGGGGGCCAACATGCTCTTTCAGAGCCGAGACAAGAACTTGAAGGCGCGATTAAACTCCAAGCCTAAGCGCACCGTCTCACAACACGGGCAGGTATCACAAGCATCAGTGCGGAGAGAATTCAGCTGACGCCATATAGTTGCACTCTAAGTATAGAACTAATCAATAGTAGAGTCACCCTGCTTAAGCTCATGTTCCTGGCAAACCACATACAGATAGAAAACATCCCCTGACGGATGATAGCGCTGACGAAGGTGAGTCCACATGGCAGCAACAATACCAAGACTCATAAACTCAGACGCAAATTGTGGAAGAATGCTGGAAGTGAGAACAGCTATAGCACGAGCATCAACATGTATCCACTGAGTGTAAGCACTCAGATCCAAGCGATAGAATGCTAGAGCATCAGAGTATTCGTGAGTCTGCTGGGCATATCTAGAAAAATGTTACACTGTCCGCCTTCTTGGCGGCATCCTTGACAGCCTGAGGAGCATCTGCAGAAACAGATGGTGGAGTCGGCGGAGTACGAACCACATGATCAATGGGAAACGACGGACAGGAGACCTCGTCGGAAAACGCACCCCACAAACGAAGACCACACATACGGATGCGCATGAAGGAAGCAAGATCAGGATAATTTGGGCCATCAAAGATCACCGAGCAGCGAGGAATCGTGACATACCCGAAAGAAGAGGACATCTTTTTTCTCTTTTTTTACTACTACACACGGAACAGATCCAGATCACAAGTGAAACCAAACAAAGAACCACCACGTACGCAAGCAGCAACCAGAAGACCAAAACTAGGGAGCGAGATCCCGTCCAGGAACAAAGACAGCCAGCGGAGGGCTCAGGTAAGCTTGCGACACAGGCGGCACGACGGGTAGCGACCCAGGGAGAACGGGGCAGCCATCGGCTGTTGAGGACGGGGCGGCTAACGACGGCAACCCAGTGACAACGTGGCCAGGAAGGACAGGGCGGCCAGCAGTTGTTGAGGACGGGGCGGCCGACGCCAGTTGAGCACGGGGCGACCAGAGGCAGAAAAAGATCAAGGACGATATGTACGAGTCACACGAGTTGCGCGTGCATAAAACAAATCTAACCTTGCTCTGATAACATGTTAGGAATAAGCAACTTGTATTTCGGAGGAGTCAAAGGCCATAATATATAATACATGTACAAGTGTAAATGTACAGAAAGCCCCCGAACTAGTAGGAAAATACAATATATAAATATCTCTCTAACAAATACCTCTCTCATGTCTATCTCTTGTGCCATTCTCTGAAAATCATTAGATGGGCTTCAACATGCTTCCGTTGATTCAGTATACAAGGGTGGATGGCAACATCAGTATGCTTCCATGACTATTCTTTTACTAGGAAATTACTTTTCACATACGTACACAACCCCAACTGCAACTAACGCAAGATTGGTTTAATTTCATGTTGATGATCAATCTCCATAATTTTAATTTGTTGTACAAGCCGCGGCTCATGCAAACGAAAAGAAAGGGCATTTATACTGCACTTGAATACATGCCTATATGTTTGAGCAAAGAGATAAACTAGGCTAAATGTTTTATGTCAGTTTTCACGAGCCATCATGATTCCTCTCAATCCCAGCTTGATATAATGAGAAGTAAGTTTAGCAATCACTCTCATGTGCGTGATGCTTCCATCTAGATAGTCGTGACACACCTGCTCACTTCCGTGATGAATACTAGCTATCTCGAAGAAAGTGAAATTTATACTAGACATGCTACCAAAAAAATCTTATTCATATGTTGGCTCAAAATTACAATCATCGCTAAAACAATTTCATTTTCTAAGTTTAAGATAGCAATCACATCGGCCGAGAAGGATGGTGAGGCTACATGCCTTCTTACCTATAGTCTAAATGTATACTGAACATATATACTGAAATGACCAGAACTTAATTTGAATAAATACTATTTATACTAAACTTCGATACTTTTTATGAAATAATAATATTATTACTATATTTTAATTTCCAATCACTAATCATGTTTATGTTTTTTACACCCTCCCAATGTCTATCACTGGAAAGATAAACTTCCGTGCTAAACTTGAATAATATTTTGTAACATAAGTTACATAATTTTTTGGAGATAGGCCTCCATGGACCTTTTTTATCTTACCATGAATCAGAACCGTACATTTGTGTCTTGTGCATACTTTAATATCCTTATCTATCATAGATCTCTATAACATAGTCTAAAACTACTTGATAGTAATTTCTAGTGTATGATTGCATACAAACGAATAGAATATTCTGGATTATATAAGTTCAAACTTTTTTTCATGGTCAAACATTTCTTACATATTCTAGTGTGTTCAGTGATCCCTAGATAACATGGACGCGATGTCCTACTTGGTTTTCAAATAATAACACTTAATTATAAGAACCACCAACAAATAAAAAATAATGCGGGTTCTACTAAGCTTTTTCACATGGATGCCCACAACTAATAAGGAGTAGACAGATACGCGAGCTTCGCCTCGCCGCCTTCATTTTGTTCTGGCAAGGCATGGCTGGTGTGGTTGTATTATACAACTAAACAAATTATTAACGTCGTCTAACATGAAAGCCCTTGATTATTGATATGCACAAATTTTCATGATCTGAGCTTCTAGAGCTCTTTTTTCCAAAATTGAGGATCAGAAGTCACAAATTGTATTCCAAGATTAAATAATATGGCATACATTCTCATCAGCAAAAAAATAAATAGTACAATGCGACATCTGGTATTATTGCAGGCAAAAAAGCGCAGCTCTGCACAAATTTGCAACACTCTCGTAGCCTTAGGGAAATGTGATAGACAACGATCTAAGCTTAATTGAAGCGTGGGTAAGAGAGGAATACACAACATGTTGACGTTGATGACTTGAGCTACTTGAATGAGTCTGTGCCAAAAACATTATCATCAATCTGTAGTAGTTAGCTCATGAAATATTATCATGCCATTGTGTAATAAACAAGCATGATAATTCAAGAAAACATTGTTCAGCGAAACAGAATATAAATAGCTTGAACCATCACTTAACTGAAAAATTCAAACTAATTAGTTGATAGAGCAAGGGGTAATCATGTCTATAAGAACTTCGAGAGACCCATCTTGCTGAAAATAGCAGATGGCCATTAAATCTGGAGCATCGGATATTCCTGTTTAACTCATTATTTTACTTTCTTAGATTGATGTTCCTTACCAGAAGTGAAAAAAATTATATGTAAACAATATGGATTGAGAACATATACCTTAGATAGTATCAGATTGACATCACCTTTCAAAAACAAATAACAAATATATCTCTTTTTTTCTGAATGCAACCTGACCAAGTGAACGTACTGGTCAGGCATGCACCATCGTCCTTGACGCAAGCGGTGAGCCAGGTCTCTCCTCCGCGGCTCCTTCCCACTGCCCTCATTATGGAGGGCCTCCAGCTACCGCTCGCTACAACTCCTGCGCAGCTGCCATAGCTTGAGGCAGACCCAGTTGCTCGATGGCTGCGAAATATAGCCATCTACGTCCATATTTAAACTAGATATTATTCATACATTTGATAAAATATCTCTATTTCCTGCCACTAATGTCTAATGATCAAAGGGGTATGCAATCCTTTCTTCCTATTTTTGCCTGCGCAGATAATGACGTATTATGATGGGAATCACTATATAAATGTCAAAGATACGAGATTTCCAACACGCCAAAGAAATGAGGAGGCGACTACAAGTTTAACGACCAACTATATGGCCCGCCGCCGTATAGTTGTCGCCGTATAGTTTGCACTGACCTCCTTAGGTCAAACAGAACAACTTTCATGAAGGGACCCCTATATAAAGAGGCTTCAGGCGATGAGAAACAGCCCTCGACTCCACAACATCGCTTCTTTCACCCTAAACTCTTCCTGCCGCCACGCTGGAGGAATAGATCTAGATCTAAACATTTAAACCCTTCTCCACCACCATAGCCATTTTCCACCACTTGTAATAGTAGATCTCATCTCCAATTGGCGACATTGTAAGACTATTTGTTATCAACTCTATGATCTCTATTATAATGTTTATGATTGTCGATTTTATCTCTATGTGTGAGTAATTCTCCTTGGGCTAAGGGCTTCGGCCTAGTCATGTAGATTTTGTGCATGTTATTTATCATAGATGGGATCATGTATTAGTACCCTCTCTTGCCTCAATCTAAGGACTTGTCAGGTACCCAAGACCCCGAGGATTGATCCAGGTAAAGGGAGTGTGAGTAACGACTAATTTGCAGGATAGGAACCCCAGTGACAGAAAGGGTAGTACGGTTGTATGTGAGGAACTTACTTGAGATTAATGGTGACATCACTATGCATATCATTAGTTCTCTTTCTTCCATGGATGAGACTAGTAGGTTATTGCCATAAGCGGTTGAGGAGGCGATAACATTTATGGATGCACTGTCCATATATAATTATCTTGCTCTAACAATTACATGAGTACTTTATTATTATATGTTATTTCCATCAGATCTTTTGCACAGCTACTGGTGAAAACCGAAGACCCTAGGCCCTCTCTTTCTCTCTCTCTCCATCATCAACAACAATAACAAGAAGATCGCAAACTCTTGGTCCAGTGAAAACGCAATAGGAATTCTAAAACTCTCGAAGGTCCGTTTAAGTAATCTCACTTTGCTTTGTGCTTTCTGAGGATTCGATAAACCTAGGTCTACTAGGGAAAAAGAGCTATACTACATCCGTAATCCAGATCAAAGGTATCAACCCTGTTTCTGGCGCCATTACCGAGGAAGCAATAGCTACCCTGATGAGGTTAGTAGGAACCTTGATAGTTTTAATTCTCGTTTTTTTATTTTTGTTAGTTTTCTTTCAGTTTTTATTTGAAAACCCAAAAAAATTAGTTAGTCCTTTTAAGTATTGATTTATCATTATTAGTACTTGTTTAAGAAAATACAAAAACATAGGAAGTATGGCTAAAAAGAAGCTTTGGGGAGTTTGCAACTCCCAACAATGATTATTTGCGTACTCCTATTACTCAGCCAGCAATTACCGCTGAAGATTCTGAAATTAAGCCCCACTATTTAAGTTTGATTCAACAGAATCAATTTGGATGCTCTGTTGTAGAAGATGCAGGTATGCATTTAAATACTTTCACTAAAATATGTGATATGATGCGTATTAAAGACGTTGACCCCGATGCGGTCAAGTTGCGCTTATTTCCTTTCTCACTTAGAGGAAGAGGAAAAGGATGGTTGCTATCTTTGCCTAGATATACTATTGCATCATGGGTGGACTCTACTTCTTTATTTATGACTAAATTCTTTCCACCTGCAAAAACTATGCAACTCATATCTAATATTATTGGTTTTAGATAGGAAGAGTGTGAGCCACTTGCGCTTGCATGGGAGAGAATGAAAGAATACATGAGAAACTGTCCCAGCCATGGGATGGAAGATTGGTTAATTCTTCATTTATTTTATAATGCTCTTAATCCTGTTTCTAAGTCTATGCTAGATACTATAGCTGAAGGAACATTTATGGGTAAACAAATTACCGAAGCAAAGCAGCTGCTAGAAAATATGCAAGACAACCATGCCCAATGGCATGTGGAAAGATCAAACACGAAGAAGGTGAACTCAGGGCCGGTCCTAAGATTTGGGGTCCCTGGACGAGACTAAAACTTGGGGCCCTTACTATAGACGTCACGATGATACCGATAAATATTATACGTGTAATATATATGTTCTCAATAAGCCTTAAACACATTCAAAAGAAGTACGAACATATTAAACAATTTATACATATTACCTTAGAAATTTCTTCTAACATTCCTCGTTGCAAACTCACTTATGATGGGGTCGATGTCGATGTCATCCACTAATTTCTTCTCGATGCATAATATTGCCAAACCATTTAACCTCTGTTGAGACATTGTGGATCTCAAATATTTCTTCAATAATTTTAACTTTGAAAAACTTCTTTCAGACAATGCAACAGTCACAGGCATAGTAAATAAGATGCGGTAAGCAATGGAGATATTAGGATAACAATCAACTTTTCTGACATGCTCGAAAATTTCCATAGCAGACATTACGTCATTTGGCAAGGTGAATCTCATCATCTTTAATTAAGAAAAAAGATCATATACCTCAACATCACATGAACCAACACGAGAGAAAGTATTTGCAAATTTTGTGCAGTCCTCTTGAAGTTCATCATCATTTAGCGACTCAAGGTGCCCGAGCTCAATAGAAAACCAAATATATCTTTAAACACCATGAGTTCTTCAAATATATCCTCCAAAGAAGTTATCGCCATATCAACCACAACAAAAAAATATTTAACCTAAAAAGCCTTCTCAGCTTCTAGAATTTATTCTTCACAAATACTTTCATCAAATTGTTTATTCCTAGTAGCACGGCGTTTACCGGAAAAAATGCCTCTACACCCATTTTAGTTGCAATACCTTTGGCGTTGATCAAACTAGCAGCAAACCCCTCATCTCTGTAGTTCTGAAAATATTGTTTGATACCTTGTATTTGCTTCAAAATAGAGTCAATGCACATGGCTGGCGATTGCAACATCTTGCTAACTTTATTTACTGTAAAAAGAATCTCATACCAGATGATCATACCAACTAGAAACTCAAAGTGGCCAAGTGCGTCAAATAATTTTTTTGCATCACTTTTATCAGGCTCAACCTCAGAAGAATGACGTAACTCAAGCAAAGCATACCTTAACTCCATAGCTTGAAATATTATTGCCGTAACACTTTTGATTCGACTCTCCCAACGAGTATTGGACAATGATTTCACAGTTAAACTAGGAACATGTTTAAGCAAGACACTCCACCTTTTTGTAGAACCAGCAAACAAGACATATATGCGTTGAATAATTCCAAAAAATGAAACAGCTTTCCCACATGATTTTGCCATATCACAAAGAGTGAAATTCTGACTATGACAAGCACATGGCATATATAGAGCTCTTGGATTCATCTGAAGTAACCTAGATTGTACCCCTTTATGTTAATATTCAGGCCAAATGATTCCATAGAATCAAGCGGTACTTTCAAAATCCCCAAGACAGAAGTGTCATCCACCTTTAAGAATCCCAAAAAGTACTCCTCAATTTGTATATTGCCATTAGATAAATTAACACATCGAACTAATAAAGTCATTTGTTCTTGATGACTAACATCAGGGGTACAATCTAGGATAACAGAGAAATACTTGGCCTCTTTCACAACTTTTATGATAGAACGTGTAATGTTAGAAGCCAAAAGAGATATCAACTCATTCTGAATTTTATGACTGAGATAATGATAATGAATTTCATTGTTCTCAATACGCCTAAGGTGATCTCGCATTACCATGTCAAATTTTGCAACCATCTCAACACAAGCTAAGAAATTATCATTATCATCCTTGTAAATCTGCTCACTCTTTCCTCGAAAAGCCAGGTTGCGTTTACCAAGATATTTCACAATGGCTATTATTCTTAACAAAACTTGCCTCACCCGTTATTTCTCCTTTGTAATTTCATACTGCAATTCTTTGTCAATAGTTTCCTCCTTCCGTAGTCTAACCCTCAATTCATTCCACTTGTTCATGTTATTAATATGCTCGACTCTATTTTCATGTTTCTTAAGCTTCTCGCTAATATGCCTCCAATTTTTAAATCCATCACGTGCTAATGAACTCGGACTCCTGCTAGTGCTAGACTTGAAGATCTTACAAGAGAAGCAAAAAACTTTGTCAACAATCCTTGAATAAACAAGCCATTTTATATCATGTTTCTCTCCATTCCTTCAATCCCTATGGTAATGAGAATATGAAAAATGCTGGGATGCACCGTCTAGAGGGTACTCCATTTCTTCCTCTCTCATAGGTCCTTTCTCAACTAAGATGTCTCTTGCTTTATTATCAAGATTATCCCAATTTCTTGGATCATAAATATCAGAAGTATTAACCGGTTGTTCATCAACACTAGCAGACTTAGTATGTGCATTAGATAAATCAACTACATTCTCAGAGCCACTTACATTGCTATCGCCAATGTTAGTTTCAATATTTTCTTCATCAGATTCAATATTTCCATTAGCTGGTTGATCTTCCTCCACGACAACTATCGCCAATTCATCTGATGGGATTACCGATGCACCTAAATTAGCCTTGAAAATTTGAGGATATCTCCTCTCTGCGACTATACCAAGACAGCCACCTCTTTTGCTCTTTTCCTTTTAGCATGACCAGATGGACACTTCCTTGAAGAGGAGGACATGATATGGTAGACCACAATGCTAAAAAAATATGTCAAATATTATAGGGTATCAACGATCAGGGCATCATGTGATTGTACCAAGTAAAATATTGAATATATTTACGGATATACCTTGGATTAGTGTTCTCGTGATCGCAATCAGGGGCCCAAAAACAAATCGGCGAGATGACGAGTCGATGAACTGACAATCAATAGTATATAATTAGATGAAATTTAGGAATAAGAAGCGTGCTAAATTCGTGAAGGTTACCTGTGGTTGGGATCGTAGATCGTGTGCTGGTCAGTGCCGTCGGCCGTCGCGTAAGGTCAAGGAGCCGCGCGCAGACGGTCTGACGGACTGGGCGGTTGGGATCGCCAATCGCGTGCTAGTCTGACGGTCAAGGAGCTGCGCGCGGACGGTCTGATAGACTGGTCGTCGGGGATGGTCGGGATGGGTGCGGGGCGCCGCCTGACGGAGTGTCGGGCGATGTTCAAGACTTCGAGGAGCCGAGGAGGAGGACGCGCGATGGGGCGCCGCTAGACCGATCGATCGTGTCGATTGATTATTTCCGTGAGCAGCGACGATTGAGTTTCCTACACTAGCCAGGCCTTTCACAGCTAGCTTACAGGTAAAATACGTAAGGCCCATATGAGTTTTTTCAGCCAAATCGCTGGTCTATGAATTTTTTTCAGCCAATACGTATACATGTCAGGGCCTGGGGTGCCCCCCCCCCCGATTTTTAGGGCCCAGGGCGGCCGCACACCCTGCCCCCCAATGGTCGACCCTGGGTGAACTCCGTCACACCTTAAGAGAACAAAGAACTCAATGCTAAGTTGGATGAGCTTATATTAGCCGTTAAAGGTAAGGAAACCCTGGTAAGAACTACTCCCGAACCAACTATTGAAGAAGTAGACTTCATAGTTCGTAATGATTATAACCCTGCTTGGAAGAAGAATTATAATCCAAACTTTCATAAACATTATTCTAGTCCTGTAGGTAGCTCTAATAATAGTATGACATCAAGCAATACTAATCTCCAAGAAACTCTTAAAGCTTTTATGGACTCATAAAATGAGCAAAACAATATTCTAGTCAAAATTACAGAGAATCATGATGCTATGTTTGGTAAATTATCTAACCAAGCTGTTAGTTTGAGAAATGATTTGCAGGCCCTCCAAGAAAGAACAAGGATCGTTGAGGCACAACTAGGTAAGATAACCGAGAGTCAAACTCTCATTCTAGCAAAATTTGCAAGTAAAGCTGAGCCTAATCCAGTTGAAGAGCTCAAGATGATAAGAATCCAAAGGGAGGAGTCCGAAGAACTTGATTATAGCAATGCTCCTTCACCAAACTACACTGTTGAAGATCTTGTAAAAAGGATCAATGTCAAGATTCCGGTAAGTGAAGGAAATGAAGAAGCCATGTATTAACACTTCGTTAATTAGGTAGCAACAAAGGTACGTGAGCTTGAAGAAGAATACAAGAAAATTGCTGAAAAATTGCATGTTAAGCTAGATGATATATTTGAGCCCACTATTAAGATTAAAATTGGTACTAATGAAATAGCTACACTATATGATCTAGGTGCAAGTGTTTCAACAATTCCAAAGAGTCTTTTCAACAAGTTAAATCTTGGCTCTTTGAAATTACCGAACTAAAATTACATCTAGCAGATTCTACTTATAAACAAGCAGTAGGCATTAAGAAAAATACTTTAATATACATTAAAGGCTTTCATGCTCTTATTGATTTTGTTATTGTTGATATGCCTGAAGATTCTACTACCCCTATTATATTAGGCTGTCCTTTCTTAAGAACTATTAAGGCTTTAATCAATTTGCATGAAGAGAACGTGAAGCTCCAATTGCCTTCGCAGGATCCTTTTGTTATTCATTTCCCCAGGAAAAAATCCAAGCAATATGATAAGGAGGCCATCACTTTGAAGGCCAATTACTTCAGAGTGGGTGTTCCGGGTGTTCCAGTCATATGGCCTAAGCGAGCAATATCAAGGTCAAGCTATTGACCCTAAAAGAGCGCTGCATGAGAGGCAACCCATGTGAAACCCTAAAATCTTGTTTCTGCCATATAGTTGTCGCCGTGTAGTTGCGTCCAACCACTTAAACTCTTGGGGAGGTACCAAAAATATCAAAAACACAATCATTTTTATCTCTTCTACCTCCAAACTCTCTCAAAACCTGAAGGGATCTTCACCCCTGCTCAATTTCGTTCGAATTCCTTGCACACAAGTGATCTATGGTATGTTTCTCCTCCGATCCTCCAATTACTTTTTGCAAATTCATCTCTGATCTATTGTCATTATCAATCTAAGGTGAGACTTATATTTGAACTATCGCCATGATTATCATGTCTAGATTAATATGTTGAGGAGATTCTTTAGCATGTTATGATGAGGATTATGCTATGACTACTACTGTTGGATCAAAAAGTTTTATATTTGTTTCTTTTATTATTTTTAGAAGACAAACACGAGGAGCCAGACACGTGATTTTGCCGCAGCTAGTTCTTCTCGGGCTGCAGCTCAAGAACGCATGGGGATTCGATTCAAGAACGAAGCCCACCATGATCGTTTCGACAAGATAAAAAACCGAAAAGTCAAGGCAACCAAGTGGGCTTGCCCCGCCACTTTGAACCAACTCGGTATTTCTGATGACTTTAATTTACTTTGCAATAGAGTTGGCCTGCAAACCTTTGTATTCCATGATGCACCAACCTATTGTCGGTTAACCATTGAATTTCTTAGCTCTTTGAGTAGCACAGGCATGCATGGAGAGGTTAAGATTTTTTTCCGACTCATGAACAATAATTATTCTCTAACACTTGATGAATGGTGCAATTGTTTTGGTTTACTCAACAATGATCCTAATGCTCTGCGCGCGGCTTTTACCAACATGGAACCTTCCTCTGAACTCTGTTATAATAGAATGAGCTTCACATCTAGAGTTAGTAGGGGGAGAATATTCAACATCCTGCTATTTGCTATTTGTTCTATGTTATTGCTAACACCTTGTAGGCGCGCAATGAGTTTACAAGACTCAATGAGGAGGACATCTTAGTCCTTGCAAAAGATGCTTTGAACTGTGAAAACTTGTCACTTCACTTGGGCACAATTCTTGTGTGCTACTTGGAGTACCAATCCCACCAAAGCCAAGGACCAACCACTTGTGGAGGCGTCATCACCGTGCTTGCCAATGCATTGGGCATCGACCTAGGTGAGTTACTGCCGGTGCTAGGTGAGCGATGTGTTGGTTTCTCTACTTTGAGGGTTTGTGGAATGCTTACTAGGAGAGGTGGTGTTTATTATCTGCATATTGCTGGAGTTGGGCGTATCTACCCCACTCCTTTGCCTAATTATCTATTCTTTATCGAGGAAGGACGTGTGCTTTATGACTTGCAGGTTGAGCAACACCAACTTGAGGAGGAGATTCCGGAGGAGGATGAGGACCAAGAGGAGGAGCAAGAAGTCCCTCATCAGGAGCAGCAGCCACCAAACCGGTTTGCTACATATCAAGATTTCCAAAAACTTGGAGGAACTATGGAGGGAATGCACTGCTGTGGTGTGGAACATGGCAGTGCCATCGGGGATGGTTAAGAAGGGACGCTCGGATGCAATCGGTGGCTCACGCAACGGGTTGGGCACGGTAAACTGCAAACACGGCGACGTACCCAGGTTCGGGGCCCTCTCGGCAAGGTAACACCCCTACTCCTGCAAGATGAACTATATGAGGGGGCGAACGCCCAATACATATGCTCCTGGAGTTGTTTCCTTAGCTACTATCGAGAGCTAGAGGAAGATGAAAACTAGAAGCTAGCACTTCTATTCTTCTATTCTTGCTTACCTAGAACCTCAGCTCTGCGCTCCCTTATATACTCCCTCTGTTTCAAATTACTCCGCCGGCACGCTTATGTAGGTGGGCAATTACTCCCTCATTTTTCATTCAAAAAAATCCTGAGATTTTTGAAATAGATAGTATGAAATGTGTACTACGTATACCAAAAATCCAGAATTTTTTTTGGATGAAAAATAAGAGAGTACTAGTCCACCTAGGTAAGCGTGCGCGCGGAGTAATTTGAAACAGAGGGAGTGCTGGTCTCGGGGGCAGATTACAAATTGGGCTCTAGGGTTTACTGTTTGGATATGGGTTTACAGGGCAGGGTCGGCTGCAGGGCCGAGCCAGTGGTCCAGGACCTAGTCCGCCCTTCTTTTAGCGTCACCCTCTTCTTTAGCGGTCACTCGGGCTTCCTTTGGGGCGTCATCCTTGCTTTAACGATCACCCGGACTGCTTTTGCTAGTCAGCCGGCCACTTTGCTTTATCTTCGTCGGGTAGCGCTGGTCGTGACAGCACGCTAGCCTGCCCGATGATGAAGGAGGGCCAGAGGCGTACCCCGCAAGGAGCGTCAGCCCTTCTGTGCTCTCCATCAAATCCAAGGTGAGTCGGGTGGGAGCAGCCACCTGGTCGGTTCTTCTGGCTACCGGCTAGACGGGCCAGCCGAGAAAGTTTCAAGTCCAGTCGGGCGGCATTAGCCAACTAGCTGGAGTTGTCCTTCTTGAGGGCCAGGCGGCCTGTTCCTTCTAGAGCCGGCCTACTTGTGCCTGGCTTTCCCCACCCGGGGGTATCCCCCCAACACTAGTCCCTGAGCACATATGGACTTCGCCGGTGGGTAAGGTCTTGCGTGCTCTTTTTGCGTCTTGATGTAGTTGGTTGTCTGCGTCCGGCTGTAGCTTTTTGCTTTTGCTTTTCGGCTGGATTTAACCGGCTGCGGAATCGATGGCCGCCCACTGACAGCGAAGGCAGGGACCGACTGGCAAAGCTAGAGACGAAGCATCAGTTTGATGAGGTTGGTGATGACGTCAGCCATGACTGTTGCTCTGGCGCACGTCGCGTCAGTTGGACTTCCGCGTCGCTGTGTCAGTTTTTGACAACTGCGCACGCCACTTGCCGCAGCGGTTTCTCGGGGCGAGCACGCACGCCTCATCTCCTAATAACGGGTGGATCTTCTGTGGTTGGTTTTCACGGCACAGAGGATCTGGAGCCGTAGCGTCGTGTGGCCGGGGGGCCTCGTTGCCACGCGTCGTGTGGAAGGTTAGGGGGCGACGGTACTCTCCGTGGGGATAAATAGGGCTCTAGAGGGGAGCGGAGTTTACACTACCTCTTCCTCTGGTTCTCCTCCTCCTGCCTCCTAGCACGCCTTGCTCCCTACGCCTGCTCTCTGTTGCCACCGGAGTCACCGCGCACCGTCCACCACGGCCTCTTATTTTGCCGATATGCTGCCGGAGCAGCGAGGTGGGTAGTGTGGGTCCTTCGTGACCGATGATCTTGTCGACAAGTATCGGCGGGGTAGATTTCTTCCCTCGTCGATGCTTGTGAAGCACCGGCTTGCACTAGAGGAGGAACGGGTGCCGGAACCTCGGCCGGGGGAGCGCGTCGTCTTCTTCGCACACTTCGCTCGCGACTTTGGCCTCCCTGTCATCCCCTTTCTCCTCCATCTCTTCGTCTTCTTCGACCTCCAACTCCACCACCTTGGCGCGAACGCCATCGCTCAGCTGTCGCACCACGCGGCCTGCTGCGAGTCCTACCTTGGGGTGTGGCCTGAGGTGGCGAACTTTCTCAAGTTCTTCCACTTCAAGACCCAGAACACCGTCAACGACGGACCACTGACGCGGACGGGCTGTTGCGCCATCTACCCGCGGCCTTCTTCGCAGATGCCGCAGTTCGAGCTTCCTGACACCGTCAAGCTATGGTAGCACTCATATTTTTATGTGAGCAATGCCACAGAGGTGGACTGGATCTACCTCCCACCCTTCGTCAATGTTCCTTCAACGCAGAAGGGCTGGATGACGAAGAGCATGGGTGCTATGGCGGACCTCGACCGGATGGCCGCCCGGGTGGAGGCGATGGTGGAGACGGAGTGGCTCATCGCCCAGGACATCGCGCTATCATGGATGGCATGTCGCGTGCTTCTGTTGCAAAAGCGGTCGCACAAGATGTGCCATCTGTCGACCGCCGATGATCCGACGAGGACGTCGCAGAAGGATGTGCCCTACCAGGACCCGTGGAACTGGATTTCCATGATCTCCAAGTTCCACTTGGAGGCGACCTGGGCGTATTCCTGTCCGCCATACCATCGCGGCCGCCTGCCACCCCGGGTGAGTTGTTCTCTGGTTCCCTTGCATTTTTCTTGCATTGTTGTTAGCTTTCCTTGGGTGCCTTATGCTCCCCATTTTGAGTAGTTGTTCACAGCGCAGCTAGCCGAAGATTGTATGGGTGACTTCCCGCTTCCCTCCTTCTTGGCGGACAGGAAGCCGAAGAAGTACCCCAAGACGAGCCCAAAGGGTTTCCCGTCCGGATGGAAGATGACCCCTCGGATCCTCATGGTAACCTGTCGGTTGTAGCTTTTGCCTTCATCCTGGCCCGTGTGGTTGCAGCAAAGACTTTGTTTTTGTTGCAGTCGATGCCATCGACAAGGAGGGCGTCCGAGAGAAGGCCGCGGCGAAAGCCCGGGGGAAGAGGGCGGCGCCCGTTTCTATGCCAGCTCCAGTTGAACAAAATAGGACGTGCCAAGCACGCCAAGTCCTCGCCCCGCCATCTGTCATTGGGTTAGCATCTACTCTTGCATCTTCCATGTTGCCTTGTGGTTCCGCTGGGGCTTTTTCTTACTTTCGTTCCATGCAGCGAGGCGATGTTGCTTGGCGACTCTGGTGCCGCCACCTCTACTCCTCCACCGCCTCTAGTGGTTGAGGAGGTGGCGAAATGCACCAGCATTGGCTGCGCCTGCCTGCCTCCGCCAGGCTCTCGTGGCTCCCCAACCACGGGTTGCTTGCACCAGCGCCTGCGTCTTGGTTGGGGCAGCTGTCATGATTGCACAGACCGAGACCGCCCTCCTTCGTCCTGGGGCTGGTGTGAACCTGGCCTGGAGTGATGCTCCAGCGAGTTCCACTAGGCCCATCATTACGGAGGTGACGGAGGAGGCTGCGGCTGTGCAGACGGCTGTAGCGGGAGGCGGCCAGCCGGGCGCTTCCGAGCCGGCTAGGAGAGAGTTGGTGGTGGCCGCATCTTCGGGTGCGGCCGCTGATGACGACGAGGTCGTGGTGACCGGCTCGAGGCCAGTCCCAGTTGTGCTGACACCGGGTGTGATCCTCGCCTAGCTCTCTGGCGCGGCGCCCATCGCACTCAGCCAGGTTCGCCACCTGTTGAGGGAATGGAGAAGGGCCTTGGCGAGGCCAAAAATTTGTCTGTTTTGATGGAGGTAGGTGTCTCTCCCCACTATCTTTTTCCGTGATTTGCTTTTCCAGCCGGTTCGCTGTTCCGCCTCTTACTTGCTTCTCTTTGCAGATGGCATTTTCGGAGTCGGTGAAGAGCACCAAGGATCTAGGTCGTAAGATTGCTTCTTCCGACCTGTCTTGGCGATTGGCTCCCTTTTCCCGCTTTTTGTTGACCATCGGGTATCCTCCTACAGCCATGATCTTGGACAAGGAGAAGGAGGTGGAGCGCCTCAAGGCTGAGGTTGCCCGGCTGGAGGAGTCGAACAGGATGCGTCAAGCGCAGTTCGACCAACTGGCCGCGGCCAAGCATCAGCTTGAGGTTAGCATGGAGAGGGGCAAGAAGGCAGCTGACATCCGGGTGGAGTCACTGAAGAATTTTGAAACGATCTCCGCCCAACAAGAGGAGACGATCAAGACTCTCCGCTCCCGAGAGGAGGGGCTGACTCAGCACCTCTAGAGCATCTCGGAGATGGTTGTCAGTAAGTTTATCTGCTCCCTGCCTCCTTTGTACCGTGGCTAGCTGAATCTAGTCCTGCCACTCACTCCTGTTTTTGATTGTAGCTCATTATCCTGAGTCGACCGAGATGGCTCTGTAGAAGCTACCGGCGGAGGAGGCTGGCCGCGACCTGACCGCACTGGATCTTCTTAAGGTGCTGGAAGAGGAGAGCAATGGTCTTCGTGCCGTTGCTAATGACCTCTTCCATTACATCTGGCCGGAGGCGGGCGATCTGCATGACATCGCCAACTAGTCTATCGCCTTGTCTCGCGGCATCGACGTGCTGGAGATCCACAAGGAATGGGCGGCTCGCGATGGTGTGGAGATGGCTCTGGCCCTGGTGGAGTCCTGGTATCCGGGGGTTGATCTTGGCGTGCTCACTCGCGGTTTCCGTCTTGGGACCAGCTACAAGGGCCTCCGCAACAGCATTCCGGTGATCCGGTCCTGTGGGGTGAAGATTGGCACCTACGTGGACCTGGAGCATGATTTCCGTGACCCCGCCGAGCCATTGCCGTTTCACTAGATTCCGACCCCATAGAATCCCACCGACGTTGCCTCCACCAGCCAAGCTCCTGCAGCCAACACAGGTGCCCCTCCTGTCGGTCCGCCTCCTGCTCCTGCTGCTGATGCTCCCTCTGCCGCTCTGACTCCAGAACCTTGATCCCTAGTATGCCAAGTGTATTTGTCAAACTATCCTTTTGTTGGTGCTACATGTTGGTGAATCTTTGGCGTCAGACTTTGAATTTTGCGTGGAACCTTTGTGTTCCGCTAAATGCCTTGGTGTCCCTTTCTGTCTTGAGCTCACTCTGCCTTGTCTGTTTGTCATGGGCGTTTGTGTCTTTATGCCTTCATCAGTTGTAGTTTTTGGAATTTGAGCCGGCTGGGCTAGCCAGCCGGGTCGAAGCTCTTTGCCGTCTTAACTTAGGTTGATGGGTGCACGGGAGCGCGCCCACTGGGTGTAGTCCTGGAGGTTCGGGCCGGCTTGGGTATCCAGCCAGGTCGAAGCTCTTTGCCGTCTTGACTTAGGTTGATAGGTGTGCGGGAGCACGCCGTAGTCCCCGAGGTTCGAGCCGGCTGGGGTTGCGAGCTGGGTCGAAGATCCTTGCCGTTTGGACTTAGGTTGATGGGTGCGCGGGAGCGCGCCCACTGGGTATAGTCCCCGAGGTTCGGGTCGGCTGGGGTAGCCAGCGGGGTCGAAGCTCTTTGCCACCTTATTTCCTGTCAAGTTGTAGCTCGTGCCGTGTGAGACAAAGCGTTGTTTTGGGTTAGTTTCATTGTGCATACGTTTGTTTGTAGTTATGATGAAACGCAAAGAGTGAGGGGCGCCATTTCTAGCTAGGCCGTTAGCAGCTCCCCTTTTCTTAGCGAGCATTGGCCTTTCGAGCATTGTCCTTGCCGGCCGTCATCCAGGTTGCGGTCTGCAGCCGGAGCCGAAGGAATAGCTGAGCTGGCGTGCCTCGTGATACTTTGATTCGCTGTTGTTGGCTTAGCTTGTGCAGGCGCTACTGGTTCGCCTAGGCACCCTTGTTTTCTGTTTTGGCATTTTCTTGCAGTAGGTACTTCAAGCTTTTGCTCTTGCCGGGTCGACAGTCGGCTTGTGGTCTGAAGCCGGAACCGAAGAATTTGCTCTAGGCACCCTGTACAATACTATGCCTCCTGTAGAAACCACGGGTGTACAGGCCAGCCGGTACGGAGATGGATGTGGTGTGCGAAATTGGGGCAAAGGCCTCGGAACTGTGCCGAGGCTTCCAAGCTTGTTCATTTATTACATGAAAAGGGAATATACATACACTTCTGGTTCAAGTGTAAAATGGCCGGAGTAGGCTCGCGTTCCATGGGCGCTCCATCTCCTCGTCCAAGCGATCTGCCTTGTTCTTTGCCGGCTATTGGGCGTCGATCAGGTAATATGAATTGTTGTGCAGTGCCCGGCTGACGATGAATGGGCCTTTCCATGGTGGGGACATCTTGTGCATTCCTTTTGTGCTCTAGACCAGGCGTAGCACCAGATCTCCTTCGTGAAAAGAAGTAGGCCGGATCCGGCTGGCGTGGTAGAGGCGTAGGTCCTGCTGATAGATTGCTGACCTGGACAGAGCCAACTCTCGCGCTTCCTCGAGTAGTTCCATGTTGTCCTCTCGTGCTTCTTTGGCTTCCTGCTCCGTGTAGAGATGTTTGTGGGGTGCGTCGAACTGGATGTCCATGGGGAGAACTTCCTCTGCCCCATAGACAAGGAAGAACGATGTGAAGCCGGTTGAGCAGTTCGGGGTGGTGCGCAGGCTCCATAGCACAACTAGCAACTCCTCTATCCAGCATCCGGGTGACCTGATGAGTGGTTCGATCAGTATTGGCTTGATTCCTGCGAGAACCATTTTGTTAGCACGCTCACACTACATGTTTGACTGTGGGTGTGCGACCAACGCCAGGTCCAGACGGATGCCCTTGTCTCCGCAGAAGCGAGCGAAACCCCCTTGGTGAAGTTGGTGTTGTTTTCTATGATGATGTTGTGCGGGTAGCCGAATCGGATGATGATGTTCATGAACAACTTGATCACCATTGCTCCGTCCAGCTTCTTGATGCACTTTGCCTCGATCCACTTGGTGAACTTGTCTACGGCTACGAGCAGGTGCGTCATACCAGATCGAGCTGTTTTGAATGGCCCAACCATGTACAGACCCCAGACTGCGAATGGGCAGGTGATTGGTATCGTCTTGAGTGTCGCATACGGCGTGTGTTTCAGCTGGCTGAATCGCTGACAACCGTTGCATGCTTTGACTAGCTCATAAGCGTCCTTTAGCATTGTCGGCCAATAGAAACCATGGCGAAGAGCCTTGGCTGTTATTGCTCTTGATGAAGCGTGGTGGCCGCACTCGCCCTGGTGTATGTCCGCTAGGAGCTTCGTTCCTTCCTCTTGGCTTATGAATCGCTGATAGATGCCTCCAACGTTGCGCTTGTAGAGCTCATTGTTGATGATGGTGTATGCGCTTGCTCTTCGTCGCACTTGTCGTGCTGCCACTTCCTCCGTTGGGAGCTCGTCCTTGGCCTAGAAGTTCATGAAGTCGGCCAGTGCCTATGATTTTATTGTTGTCCTTGGCTCATACTGGATGTTGTGTGCAGCGAGATCTATGGCCCATTTTCCACGTGCCCAGTGGCATCCTTGTTGCCGATGATCTCTGCGAGCGGGGCCAATGCCACCACCCGGATGGAGTGCTCTTGGAAGTAGTGCTTGAGCTTCTTGGCGGCCATGTATATGAAAGAGTAATTGCTCCTATGTGTGGTTTTGGTGATTAATGAAAATCCCTATGGACTAATGTTTTCACTAAGTTTTATATGAAGGAATATTCCATAGGTCATGCTTGTAGTCTATGTGTTGGATTGAAGTATGAATGCCATGAAGATAAAGATATACCTTGAGTATTGGCATCAAGATCATTAAGTTGAAGAGAAGAATATGATATGATCAAGATCTTGAGAGTGTGATTTCAATAGAAGAATTCAAGATATGGCTCTAAGACGGTGTCATGATAGCCTCATTAGTTGAGCAATGATTGACTAAGATTTAGAGCATGTAATCAAGTTAAGAGTTCTTTATGTGCCTCAAGATATTGAGATGGAGCATGAGAAGATACATGGTTGACCTATACAGAGTGAAGAGTGATTTCAAGTTGGTCAACACATGAAGCATAAAGAATGTACCACATGGATCTTGTGGTATGGTTGAGAAGGGAAAGTTCAAGATAAGCATCTCGAGAAGATCATTTGCTTGAAACTCGCCATCCATATTGGTGATAATGGACATGTGAAGACATGTATTAATGAAGCTATCCAATAGTGGTTTATGGGGGATCAAATTAGAAGTTACGAAGCAACAACGATCAAGTGATGCATTCCGACTTGGATGGAGATTAAAGTGTTGTCATCAAGATCAAGCGGGATGCGCAAGGCAAAGGTATGGCCTTGATAGGTTTTCCTTTTACCGGTCTCAAGGTGGTTGTTGGGAGACCGGGTTATAGGATACATAGCCACACTATTAAGAGGGGCTTTCGGTTTGGTAACTTGATCACATCGTCATAGGAAGCTCAATCCTTTGCATACTTTGCATCTTCCTATTTTGTTGCTTCTTGGTGTTTCTCCATGTGAGGTTCTTGATCTTGTTGCTAGCTCTTCAACAAGCCCAAGTTCATCAAAAACGGAATTCGTATGCATCTTCTATGGCGTTTTCGAGGTTTTATCGGTTCTTCTTATAGGGAGGCTTATTACCTTTCTTTATTTGGTTCTATCCTCCTCTTTTGTACTATGATGTTTCTCTGCACCATCTTGTAGGTCTTGTTGTCCTCGTCAAAACAAGCCCAAGATCATCGAAATTAGAGTCCGGATGCAAAAGTTATCGCCATTTTCGTGTGCCCTGTTTTGTTCCGGCGAGAATTCCGGCGAGACCGAGCCTGTGGCCGGAATTTCCGGCTACCGCCGAAAATCGGTTCAATAAGTTGTTTCGGTTTTTTTCGAAACTTCCGGTTTTGACCGGAAATTCCGGTGGTTGATCCGGCGGCGCCGGTTTCGTCGCCGGAACGTGTTCGCCCAGCGCATCTTGCTTCCAGCGGTCATCCCCCTTGAAGGGGTATAAAAGGGGGGCTTCTTCCCCAAAGTTCTAGAGCTCTTGAGCACGTTTTTACCACCATTGTTCACCCCTTTGAGCTTGCTTCCTCTCCCTTCACTCCTATGATTCTTGCATCTTTTTGAGGGCTTTGGAAGAGGAGATCTAGATCTACAATCTCCACCAATCAATTCCTCCTCTAAGTGAGGGGAACCCATTGGATCTAGATCTTGGAGTCATTTGTTGATTTCCACCATTGTTCTTCCTCCATAATTCCTCCCTAGCACTTGTTGCTTTGGTGGGATTTGAGAATGGAGGATTTGAGCACCCTTGGTGTTCTTGCTTTGCATTCTTGCATAAGTGTTGAGCTCTCCATTTCAATTTGTTCGAGTGAGAGACCGTGAGCTTGTTACTCTTGGAGGGTGACCTCCTAGTTGGCTTGGAGTTTGGTGCCATGGTGTTATCTTCGTGGAAGATTGTGAAGAGACCCGGGCTTCTCCTTCGTGGAGCTTGTGAAGTGGTTGTGGAGCTTGCCATCTCCGGAGTGGAGGAAAAGCTAGTCATAAGGAAAGGGCCTATTCCTTCGTGGGATAGACTCGGAGAAGAAGGTGAGCCTTTGTGGCGCGTGAGGAATCCTTCGTGGAACCTCACACCTCTCCAACGTGACGTATCCCCCTTCCCAAAGGTGGTGAACACGGGAATACATCTTCGTGTCTGCGTGCCTCGGTTATCTCTATATCCGAGCTTACTTTCCTTATGATAGCCATCGAGCTTGAAGTACTTATATCTTGCTTATCACTTGTGGTATATTTTGTGCTATCTTGCTTAGCTTATTGTGTTGTTGGTGCACTTAGTTGAGCCTAGCGTATTTAGGTTTTGTGCTTGTAAAATAAACGTTAGTTTAATTCCGCATTCTATTAAGCCCAAACCATAATAGTTTTGAAATTGCCTATTCACCCCCTCTAGGCGACATCTCTATCCTTTCAGTATACGCCATACACCAGCTTCTGGTAGTGAGGGTAGTTTTGTTTGGAGAGATTACAAGATTTTAGGTAGTACAGGTATTCGGCTGGACCGGGCCTTCCCTCTTGGCCTCTCTACTACTAGTACCACACTGACAACTCTATTTGTGGTAGCGATGTACATCACCATTGGATCTTTTGTGGCTGGCGCTGCCAAGATAGGAGGCGAGGTGAGCATGCGCTTGAGGTCCCGGAAAGCTTCGTCTGCTTGAGCTGTCCAAACGAACTTGTACATCTTCTTCATGAGCTGGTACAGGGGGAGGGCCTTCTCACCCAGTCGGCTGACGAACCGCCTGAGGGAGGCCAAGCACCCGGTGAACTTCTATACATCGTGCAGGCTTTGTGGTAGCTCCATGAGCTTGATGGCTCCGATCTTCTTCGGGTTCGCCTCGATTCCTCGCTCGAAGACGAGAAAACCGAGGAGCTTGCCGGCTGGGATGCTGAATACGCACTTCTCCGGGTTCAGTTTGATCTGGAAGCAGCGGAGGTTGTCGAATGTTTCCTTCAGGTCCTCGAGCAGTGTGTGCTGCTCCTTGGTCTTGATGACGACGACGTCGACGTAGGCGTGCATGTTTTTACCAATCTGCGTCTATAGGCATTTCTGCATGCAGCGCTGGTAAGTTGCTCCTGCGTTTCTCAGACCGAAGGGCATGGTGGTGTAGCAGTAAGCCCCATACGGGGTTATGAACGATGTATTTATTTGATTGGTTACATTGAGCTTAATCTGGTGATAACCCGAGTAAGCGTCTAGAAAAGACAACAAATCACATCTAGCGGTGGAGTCAATGACTTGATCTATCCGCGACAGAGTGAAAGGATTCTTGGGGCATATGCCTTGTTGAGGCCGGTGTAGTCAACACACATGCGCCATGTCTTGTTCTTCTTCAGCACTAGCACCGGGTTGGCCAGCCATTCCGGGTGGAAAACTTCCATGATGAAGCGGGCTGCGAGCAGCCCTGTGATTTCATCATCGATGGTTCTTCTTTTTTCTTCCGCGAAGCGGCGTAAAGATTGTTTGACCGGCTTCGCATCCGGTCGGACATGAACAGAGTGCTCGGCGAGTTCCCTCGGGACACCTGGCATGTCTTTGGGGCACCATGCAAAAATGTCCCGGTTCTCACGGAGGAAGTCGACGAGCGTGCTTTCCTATTTGTTGTCCAGGCCGTCTCCGGCCAGGACAAACTTGCTTGGGTCCTCCTCGTTTAGCAGGATCTTCCTTGTGCCTTGCGAGAGCTTGAACTGTGATTCTCCAGCCGGCTTAGGTTCTCTAGACGACATATCCTTCTGCAGAGCCACCACGTTCTTCATTATGATGCGCTTCTCCTCAGCGATGATCATTGCTTCGGCTAGCTTGGAGCCGTCTGTGGCGCACTCGATCGAACACTTGTAGCAGCTGTCAACGGTGATCACTTACTTTGGGCCTGGCAGCTTCATTTTGAGGTACGCATAGTGCGACACTCCCATGAACTTGGTGAGGGTTGGGCGCCCTAGTATGGCGTGGTAGGCGCGGGAGAGATTCACCACCTCGAACCAGATCGGCTCGTGACGAAAATTTCTCTCGCTGCCGAAGATGACGTCCAACTGGATCTTACCGATTGGCGAGTGCAACAGGCCTGGCACCGCTCCGTGGAACGAAGTGCTTGAGGGCTGTAACTGGGACTCACTGACGCCGAGCCGCTCGAGGCTGCCGCGGTACAAGAGGTTGATGATCCTGCCTCCATCGATGAGTACACGGGAGAAATAGCACGAGTGTTTCTTGGAGATGATGATGGGGTCGAGGACCAACGCATAGCTGCCAGGGCTTGGCAGCACGGCCGGCTGGTCTTCCTTGCTCCAAGTGATCGCCTGGTCCAACCAATGTGGGCACTGGGGGACGGGGGAACGATTGCGTTCACCTCCGCCTCGCGCCTCCTCTTGGCGTGCTTTGTCTCCGGCTCTACAAGGAAAATGTGTTAGTTTCTTACTTGTCGTGGGTAACCATCCTCGTCGTCCTTGTGGCGGTTGCGCGGCTCCCTGTTGTCTGGTGGGCCTCCGGCTGGCGGTGGAGGTGGTGGTGGGAGCCCACCGGCTTCAGCCATCTTCTTCGTCCAGCTGCACTGGCATGTTGTGTGGTTCGCAGGCTTGCCGCCGCCGCTATGAAACTTGCACGGACCATCGAGCATAGACTCTATGGTGTACTTGGGCCGAGGCGGCCTGTCATCTGGTCTCTGCCTCCGGCTGCCGCCTGCAGTCGGGTCCTCATGCATAGCAGCTACTTGCTTGGTGTCGTACCGGCTGTCCGGCTGGTCGTCTTTCCACTTGCCATGGCGGTTGTCATGGTCGTGCCGCCTAGGGTGATGGTCGCCCGGCTGGCGGCGTTCCACCTGCTCGTCCATGATGATTTGGCCTTGGTCATCCACCATGATGGGCTTCTTCATAGCCGCATCGGTGGTGGCATACTTGTCTGCGATGGCCATAACCTGGGCCATGGTTTGCGGGTCTGCCCGGCTGAGCTTATGCTTCAACAAGGTGTTGTCTCGGCAACCGTTGGTGAAGAAGTCTATTGCCTGGTGCTCGCGCACCCCTTCACACGAGTTGTGCATGCTGGTCCACCGGGTGAGGTAGGCGCGGTCAGACTCATCCTTGCCTTGCACGCAGAGGGAAAGCTCGCAAGGTCGACCCGGCCGCTTGTATGTTCCGGTGAAGTCACGAATGAACGCTTCTTCAAAGTCCAGCCAGGCGTTGATGCTGTTGTCGGGGAGGCTATTGAGCCATGTTCTTGCCGAATCGACGAGCATGAGAGGGACGTAGCGGACGGCCAGGCAGAGATTTCCGTTGGCAATTCCCACTACGGTAGTGTAATCTACCAACCAATCCTCGTGCTTGACCGTGCCGTTATATTTCATCGTGTCCCTTGGAAGCGAAAAACCCTTTGGAAACGGCTCGTTCTGGATGCGCGGACCGAAACACTTCGGGCCAGCCGGACTTTCCTCCTCCAGCGTGCGCGACTACACTAGAAGGTTGATGCGCTCGCGCGCGTCAGCCGGCTCTCGGGGGCCAAGTCGGCCCTTCAGACGTGACGCGGGCGGGTCCTTGTTTGCATCTTCTCCTTCATCCGGGGCGCGCGTCTTCTTCCCTTGGGAAGCTTCTGCTGCCGGGGCACGGCTTACGCTAGAAGCAGCGACGTCTCGATTGTGGCGGCCACGGTTTCTAGACTCGCCACGCGGGCGGCTATTTTGCCCGACTCCTCCTAGGGTGTACGCCTGCTGATGCTTGCTTCCCCCGTGCGCCGTCTCCTTTGCGAACGACGATGTCTCGGGAGTTGCCCATCTGGCTGGGGGTGCCCTCGGCCTGCTGCTTGTTAGCGGTGGCAACGAGGAGCTAGACGCGCTCCTGCTGGCAACAAAGCTCTTCGCCCTCGAGGTGTTTTAGTTCCATGGCCGCCGCCTCGGCCGCTCTCATGTTTTTGGCGGGGGTGCTGTAGACAGGCTGCGCCACACCTGCATGTGAATCGGCGGCGCGGTCCAGTTCCGACGCTAGTTCGCGCCCCCGATGCTGGATCTTCTTGACGAAGCCATGGGCAGCGTTGTACTCATGCACGGTGGCATTTAGTCGGCGCTGGTTAGCTGCGACCTTGGTGGCCTCCTCCAGGAGCTTCGGCGCTGAAGCCGTAAGCGGCTGGCAGCATTGCCGGTCCGTCTCGACGATGACTGGAGCGTGTAAGTGCTGGATGGAGGCAGTGAGCAGATCTTTCTCTTGCTCAGGCGCAGAGCTCTCTCCTCCCGCTCGGCGCTCCTGAGGCGGGCGGTGGTTTTCGCGGGCGTTTACCACCATGACTTTTATGCAACCGCTCGCCACAGTCGGGCTGCTGGCGAGGTGGCTGAGAGGCACGTCGTGGATGGAGGTGACCACACCGGGGAAGACCTCGGCGACGGTGGAGACGTAGACGCGGGTGTCCCCGAAGTTCATGATGGAACCGTTGGCGGGGAAGGTGTTCCCGGCAAAGCACGCGACATTGTCGATGACACAGTCGAAAGCGCCGAACATGAGGACAAGGCCGGAGGCCACGCGTTCACCGGTGACGAGCGGAAGTCCCATGCGGAAGATGATCCCAGCCGAAGCGCTATGCCCCACGATGGGCGCCAACTGTCGTGGTGTGGAACACGGCAGTGCCCACTTGGATGCAATCGGTGGCTCACACAACGGGTTGGGCACGGTAAACTGCAAACGCAGCGACGTACCCAGGTTCGAGGCCCTCTCGGCGAGGTAACACCCCTACTCCTGCAAGATGAACTATATGAGGGGGCGAACACCCAATATAGATGCTCCTGGAGCTGTTTCCTTAGCTACTATCGAGAGCTAGAGGAAGATGAAAACTAGAAACTAGCACTTCTATCCTTCTATTCTTGCTTACCTAGAACCCCGGCTTTGCGCTCCCTTATATACTGGCCTGGGGGGCAGATTACAAATTGGGCTCTAGGGTTTACTGTTTGGATATGGGTTTACAGGGCAGGACCGGCTGTAGGGCCCAGCCGGTGGGCCAGGACCCATTCCACCCTTCTTTTAGCGTCACCCTCTTCTTTAGCGGTCACCTGAGCTTCCTTTGGGGGCGTCATCCTTGCTTTAGCGGTCACCCGGACTGCTTTTGCCAGTCAGCCGACCACTTTGCTTTATCTTCGTCGGGTAGCGCTGGTCATGACGGCACGCCAGCCTACCCGATGACGAAGGAGGGCTAGAGGCGTACCCCGCAAGGAGTGTCAGCCCTTCCGTGCTCTCCATCGAATCCGAGGTGACCCGGGTGGAAGCAGCCACCCGGTCGGTTCTTCTGGCTACCGGCTAGACGGGCCAGCCGGGAAAGTTTCAAGCCCAGCCGGGCGGCATTAGCCAACCAGCTGGAGTTGTCCTTCTTGAGGGCCAGGCGGCATGTTCCTTCTGGAGCCGGCCTACTTGTGCCTGGCTTTCCCCACTTGGGGGTTACCCCCCACGACATGCACAATCTCGCCCTGAACCTGTGAGAAACAACAAGTAACCTTTCAACTCAATTTGCGGACTAGAGTTACAACATCCCCCCCCACCAAAGTGATTTGAAGGGCTTGCAAAAACCTAAGCTTGGGGAGGTTTTCTATCTATTATATATTTTGATTTTTATTTTCTTTATGTTATTTTCGAGGTTATGCTTTTATTTGAGTTTATAAGCACTTGTGTTGGTTTCCCCAACACTTTTTCTTAGTCGATTTATATTATTTGAGATTTTCAACCCGAGCTTTGCCACCAATTTTTTATTCT
This sequence comes from Avena insularis, assembly GCA_023614405.1. NCBI lineage: Eukaryota > Viridiplantae > Streptophyta > Magnoliopsida > Poales > Poaceae > Avena > Avena insularis. The sequence continues at coordinate 1,638,121 of JAJUPC010000015.1, read as the reverse complement.
TTAATCCCCCTTCTCAAAAAACACAAAAAGATTTCTCCGTTTATCTTTATTTTTCCTCTCTTTTTCTTTCCGCCTCGAAGTTCTTGTTGATTTCCAGGAGAGTGATTGACTTCATTATGGAGGGCCTCCAGCTACCGCTCGCTATAGTTCCTGCGCAGCCGCCATAGCTTGAGGCAGACCCAGTTGCTTGATGGCTGTGAAATATAACCATCCACGTCCGTATTTAAACTAGGTATTATTCATATATTTGATGAAATAACTCTCTATTTCCTGCCACTAATGCCTAATGATCAAAGAGGTATACAATCCTTTCTTCCTAATTTTTCCTGCGCAGATAATGACGTATTATGATGGGAATCACTATATAAATGCCAAAGATACGAGATTTCCAACACGAAAAAGAAATCAGGAGCCATGAGGAGGCGGCTACAAGTTTAACGACCAACTATATGGCCCGCCGCCGTATAGTTGTCGCCGTATAGTTTGCACTGACCTCCTTAGGTCAAACAGAACAACTTTCGTGAAAGGAGCCCTATATAAAGAGGCTTCAGCCGATGAGAAACATCCCTCGACTCCACAACATTGCTTCTTTCACCCTAAACTCTCCCTGCCGCCACGCCGGAGGAATAGATCTAGATCTAAACCTCTAAACCTTTCTCCGCCACTATAGCCATCTTCCACCACTTGTAATAGTAGATCTCATCTCCAATTGGCGACATTGTAAGACTATTTCTTATCAAATCTATGATCTCTATTATAATGTTTATGATTGTCGATTTCATCTCTATGTGTGAGTAATTCTCCTTGGGCTAAGGGCTTCGGCCTAGCCATGTAGCTTTTGTGCATGTTATTTATCATAGATGGGATCATGTATTAGTTTGTATGACATGATGATTGTAGTACCCTCTCTTGCCTCAATCTAAGGACTTGTCAGGTAACCAAGACCCCGAGGATTGATCTAGGTAAAGGGAGTGTGAATAACTACTGATCTGCAGGATAGGAACCCCAGTGATAGAAAGGGTAGTACGGTTGTATGTGAGGAACTTACTTGAGATTAACTGTAACATCACTATGCATATCATTAGTTCTCTTTCTTCCATGGATGAGACTAGTAGGTTATTGCCATAAGTGGTTGAGGAGGCGATAACATTTATGGATGCACTGTCCACATATAATTATCTTGCTCTAACAATTACATGAGTACTTTATTATTATCTGTTATTCCCATAAGATCTTTTTGCACAGCTACTGGTGAAAACCGAAGACCCTGGGCCCTCTCTCTCTCCACGTCAACAATAACAATAACAAGATCACAAACTCTTGGTCCGGTGAAAACGCAGTAGGAATTCTAAAACTCTCGAAGGTCCGTTTAAGTAATCTCACTTTGATTTCTACTTCCCGAGGATTCGATAAACCTAGGTCTACTAGGGAAAAAGAGCTATACTACATCTGTAATCCAGATCGAAGGTATCATTGCTCATCCTCCAGAGAGCTCGACCTTGCTGGTCCGCAACCCGTGCAGGATCATCAAGCTAGGTGGACGCGTGGTGGGCGCTTCAAGGCTCGGGCGGAAAGGGGATCTAGAAAGGGGCCTACTGGATATACAGCTACTGCCAAAATTAGCGGTACGGGTAGTGGCCATTAGTGAAGAGGTACTGGTCTGCATATGACGCGATAGAGGAAGGACGATGATGTGATACCAGGTAAAATATATTCCATGGAGAAGTCAGCAGCGCCACCATGCCGCCCACCATCGAAAACCCTAGATCCGTCGCCTCGAACAAACAACCAAAAATAAGGGAGATGACCGGTCTCCCTGCGCCGCCATGGGAAGCATGGCCGAGGAGAGGATGGGTATAAGGCGAGGCCAGCTTATTTGAAGACACGGCGTCGACATTGCCTCCCTGGTCGCCGATTTCGACTATAGGGGAAAAGGGGGAGAGGAATAGAGGATGCAAACGTGAAGATTTTTTTACCAACGCTTGTTTTTTTCACAATTCGTAAAGTACGCAACCGCTGCGTCCTAGGACCGAGGAGCGTGGGACATGTTTGCAAATCACGACAGAGTTATACCTAAATGTATGAAGAAATATTTTTTATTAGTCCAAATGGACAACCAAGATAGCTTTTACACAAGATCTTACGGATAGAAATGCGCGTAAGTTAGTTGTCTCAAGAGGCTAGGTTGCCACCGCGCTTAATCTATAGAATAATATTTCAATCTCGCCTACATAGTATAAATAAGCAGTCCTCTCATTTGCAGTACATCACACACCAACACACAATTTAGTGCACTAATGCAGCTCAGGTTCAACTCCTAAGGCGGTCCAGCCATCCATCTTCCTTCTCTCAAGATACAAAATTAAGTATTTCGTATAGGAGATATAAGATTTGCAGTTACATAGACAATGCCTCTCAAAAAAAATTACATAGACAATGTACCGAAAATATATTTTTTAAAATTTGAGTCAAATGACAACTAAGCCTAAAAATCTCACGGTTCCTGATCACACCCAATTGTATGCCTCATTAATAAACCTTACAGTTCCTATCCAAAAAAAAGATAACCAATGAAAAAAAACAATGGATTCCTATATGCAAAGAGGGCTTTATATGAATGGGCCTGCTGACGGAAGGGCTCAATCTTATCCAAGGCCCACCTATTTTAACATCTCCAGGCCACATAAGCAGGTCAAAATAGGGCCTCTCCTAGCCTTCGTCTCCTCCGCCACACACTCTCCTCGAGCTCACCTCCTCCTCCACCTCCACCTCCTACCTCTCCCGCGCGCTCCTCCTCCCGCCACGCGGCCGCCGCCGTTCGATGCTTCTCCCCATGCGCCGTCCCCCGTCGGCCCCGTCCCGTCCGGCCTTCCCTCCTCACGTTTCCTCCCTCGGGCTCCGACGACAGCAGCATGGTCGGGCGGGGGGCGAATTCGAGCTCCGGTTCAGACAGATCGACCGGGTCCGGGTATGCACGGTGGCGCGAGCGAGCCCGGTGGAGGCGGACGCCTCGCACGCCGGGTTCGGCCGCCGCGCGATCGTCGGGGTGGTGCTCGCCATGTCGCTCTCCGCGCCCGCCTACTACAGAGTGCCGCCTCCATGTAATTTTAAGCGCTTTAAAATTTCCCCTTCAGATTGACCCGCGCTTTGTGTCTCGCTGATACGTGTTTTCCCCTGCCATGGTTTTGTTGTCCCTAGCGTCTGCGCTCACGGAGGAGAACCTGATTTTCCTGGAGGCGTGGCGGGCGGTTGACCGTGCGTACTATGACAAGTCGTTCAATGGGCAGAGCTGGTTTAGGTACCGCGAGAGAGCTCTCCGTGAAGATCCCATGAATACACGGGAGGAGACATGTATGATTCTAATTGTGCCGTCACCATTTCTTGTTTTTACTTGACTTGTCCATGGTTCATAGTGATGTAGTACAAGTCTACTTGCTATCCATACTGTCTTCATAACAAAACAGCTTCTGCGAGGCATCACATGTCACTTTATATTTTGAAAACTACCACCATTAAACAATATTGGATCCAATGGAGTTCTTATATGGTATCTCCTTTGGTTGAACCTGACATTAAAGCCTTGCAAAAAAAAAGAACCTGACATTAAACCACTTAAATAGACCACTGGTTTACTGTAAAATGAGAGATTATCGTGTTTGTTCCACTTGTTATGCTACGTGATCAAATTTGCTTGCCCCGTTTTGTACTTCAGATGCGGCAATAAAGAAAATGCTTACAACCTTGGACGATCCGTTCACTCGTTTCTTGGAACCCGAGAAGTTCAAGAGTTTGCGGGTATGATGCTCACACAAACTTCAGTTACCGCTTGCTCAACATAGTATGAACTGCTTTCTCATGCACGCCATTGCCTTTTCTGAAGTAAGTCTGGCACGCAAGGTGCCCTCACGGGTGTAGGGTTATCCATTGGCTACCCACTGGCGCTCAATGGATCACCTGCAGGGCTCTCTGTAATGTCAGCAGCCCCAGGGGGTCCTGCTGAAAAGGCTGGCATCGTGTCTGGAGACGTTATTTTGGCGATTGACAACAGAAGCGCAGAAGACATGGACATATATGATGCAGCAGATCGCTTACAGTAAGACCTTTATTTCCTTGATAATATACATGATCAAAGATCGATAGTAATGGAAGGATGTTTCTTAATTGTGGTGGAAAGTTGTGTGTCTTTGCTGGGTGCATCTTCGAGTCGCTACTTACAGTGTTGTGTAACGAATATTCTAAGGCTGATAATGTTGCTTTGACCTTTTGTTTTTGCTAGGGGTCCTGAAGGAACCTCGATAGATTTGACTATTCGCAGTGGAGCTGATACTAGACATATTGTTTTGAAGTAAGTTGCTGCACACCATTCTTTTGTAATCCCTTCAGCAGAAAGGATTCAATTTTCTTACTGGATACTAAACAGTGGTTGGTGCTCATTCATCTTATTTGATATTTGCTAGGAGAGAAAGATATACATTAAACCCGGTAAGGTCAAGGATGTGCGAGATTCCAGGTTCAGAGGACAGCTCAAAGATAGGTTACATCAAACTAACAACATTTAACCAAAATGCTGCAGGTTTGAGATGGCTCTGGCCTAAATCATACTTTATTTCTGAGCATTTATCGTTTTTCGGATGTCAAGCTCTGCTGATCACATTACTTGATTATCCTATTCCAGGATCTGTCAAGGAAGCCATTAAGAAATTAAGGGAGAACAATGTAAAGGCCTTTGTGCTGGATCTGCGGAATAACAGGTTTTTACCTGCAGACTCGGAGTGATTTTCACCTAATTCTATTGAAATTTAAACATGGTTTTTTATGATGCAGCGGTGGACTTTTCCCTGAAGGGATTGAAATTGCGAAGATTTGGTGAGCCATTTCATCATATTTCAATACATGAGTTTGATCTATTTCTTAATGTCTTGTTGATCTACTTGATTGGTTTGTTAATTGTATTTTAATCTGGAATATGTAAACTATACAACCGACTAATCGAAATATGAAACATTTCTTTGGTGAATTGTATGTACACGACAAGTGAGCTACACTTGACTCATGAAAACTGGGGCTTTGTTTGATGATGTTTATGCTCTAGCTGTTCTGACAGTATGTAGTAGTAACTCTGAACTGCCAACTAGTTTCTCACTTCATTCTATTTATTCCATATTAAAGTGCTACATAATTTGAGTGAAGTTCCTCATTACTCTTGCTTTGTCAGGATGGACAAGGGTGTAATTGTATATATATGTGATAGCCGCGGCGTCCGTGACATTTATGAAGCAGATGGAGCTAGTACTATTGCTGCATCGGAACCTTTAGTTGTCCTGGTATGAACTATCTTTGCATACAAGAATGCAACGAGGGAACATTTCTTGAATTGATCCATCTGATGCTATCATCAACCACTACTTTATTCAAAATGGCATTAAGCATTCTCCTAATCAATTATAAATATTTGATCAAATAGCTTAGAAGAATGCAAATAGGGAAACAGTTACTTTATTTGATCGATCTGGTTCTATTATCAACCTCTTCTTTATTCACAATATCATTATGTATTCTCCTGGTCAATAATAAATTCAACAATATACATCACAAGAAGCCACTTCTGAACTCGTTACCAGGTAAACAAAGGAACCGCAAGCGCAAGTGAGATCCTTGCCGGAGCACTGAAAGACAACAAGAGGGCAGTCGTGTATGGGGAACCAACATATGGCAAAGGGTACACACTACTGCCCTCTCATTTCATCATGATTTTCGTTCTGATTTCGTGTACTTTGTTTTTCACACCACTCTCCTGCTAACTTGCAGGAAGATTCAGTCGGTTTTCGCGCTATCTGATGGCTCAGGGTTAGCCGTGACGGTAGCGCGCTATGAAACCCCCGCACATACTGACATTGATAAGGTCGGCATTGCATTGCACACGCTAACAGTAGATATCAATGACTGATGGTCTGACCCTGAAACTCTTGTTTGTTGATTGAAGGTTGGTGTGATTCCAGACCGCCCATTGCCAGCGTCGTTCCCAACAGACGAAGATGGCTTCTGCAGCTGCCTCAAGGATCCTGCTTCTCCTTGCAATCTTAACGCCGCACGGCTGTTTGTTAGGTCATGATGTGGTCCCATGTACATTGCAGCGAGGGATTGCGCTCTCCAAATTTTGGGCTTTTGCTAGTTGGGTGGGTTTCTGTCGATATTAGGTGTTTCTCTAATTTGGGGTGCTCCACTGATCCAATTCATTTTGTAAACTCCTGATTATGTCAAAGGAGAAATTTAACTGTACAGAGCTCCAATTTCATTTCACCATGTTGATAAAACCATTTATACTTGCCACTGTAAGTCTAACATTTGCAAGAACAAAAATCCAACAACATATTCCAGTCAATCTATAGTCTCAGACTACTTGAAAACAGAGAGAATTCCAGGCATACTTTTACTGACACAGCTGTAAAAGACAAACCAAAACTTCAACCATTTATACTTGCCACTGTAAGTCTGTAACGTTTGCAAGAACAAAAATCCAGCAACATATTCCAGTCAATCTATAGTCTTAGACTGAGAATTCTAGGCATACTTTTGTTGACACAGCTGTAAAACACAAACCAAAACTTCAACTGTTTCCACACCTCAACACACCTTAATTGTAGGAATCTTGCAGAAATGCCCAAATTACATTCAGGAAGCATAACTGTATACACGTTACATGAGTGCAAGTACAGAATGAAAAGCCTACTCAAATTCTGTTACAGTTTATAAGGAGCTAAATCCAGCAGAAAGATCAGTCTCGAGGACCCAGCGCCATTGATCAAGCATATCATACACCATCATAACCTGTAAGGAGAGAATAAGGAAGTTGTTGTGAGAATACCCATGAACTTGTCACTGTACAGGTAAAACAAATGGAACGGTATGAACATTCAGTGGCTTCATAGGTGTGCAGAGCAGAGTACAAGTTAGACCATAAGGTGTAGAGCAGGGACAAGGCTAATCGGTATGAAGATTCAGTGGCTTCATCGGTGTGCAGAGCAGAGTACACGTTAGATCATAAAAGTGTAGAGCAGAGACAAGGCTAATCGGTGTGAACATCCAGTCGCTTCATCGGTGTGCAGAGCAGAATACACGTTAGATCATAAATTGTACAGCAGGGACAAGGCTAACAGTAGCCACGGTATAGGATTTCAAGACATTACAAACAATGGACTAGAAATATGGGTCATAGCATCCACTAAGACAGGCACATAATTAAGTACATAACTGAAACAGTCAGAGGCTTTGAGCAGATCAACAAGTATGCAACCAACAAATTTACCTTCTTGTCAGGCAAAGTAAACAGGATCTATTCCACTTTTGCAACTTTTCTTTGCTCAATTTGGCCAGTCAGCTCACACTGCATCTCAGTCCAGCTTGTTGGGACCAGAGTACCACCTAGAGAAAAACAAGGGTAGCAGCATTAGTACAGTTCTGCTTTGATCATATAATTTGAGGAAGGACTGGAACTATTTTTCACACTTGTTCTCCATCAGCGAACTAAAGCTGAGTTCCTTCATCGTACAGCTGTAGCAGAAAGCTTACCAGCTATACTTTGGGCAGAAACAACTCCAAGTTCATTCTGGGCAGTTGAAAGGTAGTAAGCCCTTGCATCACCAAGAGAGAGCTTCAACATGATTTAAGGTTTGCAAGCCAGTCAAAAATATCGAGCACCTCTGGCAAGACCAGAAGTTTGTTGCAAAATAACTAAATGAATAACGCCCACAAATGAAGTGACTTGAAACATGCAGATGCAAGTGAGCAAGGAGGAAATCAAACTGGGACACAAAATTCTCTCCTGAAGGATACAACCAGAGCTCTAACAATGTCGCCAGGTCGGTATGACTGGTACATATCCACCTTATCAATCTCAGTTGCACGAACATCTTGCTGCCTACAAATAGAAGAGCATGGAATGAGCAATTTTCCTGTAATACTCTATCTACAGAGAAAATGATGAATAGATGAATCCCTGAACACAGTTAGGCAATGAATCAGAAGCAAAATGTACAGCCAAATAGCAGCTTAGGTGTATAACAGCAACACAAATTTAAGAAGAAAGGCTGATACCTTATCATGCCAGTGAACTTTTCCTTGACAGCCTTTGAGTCGACACACATTATATCTGCAGAAGCCATCCTAGCCATAACCTTCGTAACCTGCAAGAGTGTACAACTTTCAGCCACAGTCCCCTTATTTAATTAATAAGCCACAGGCTGGATATTCATAAAAGTTACCAGTATTTCAAGCTTTACAGGTTAACGAGTTCTATAAAATAAGATGAGACTCTTAAGCCTAACGGGATCCCCGCACAAGCATCACCTCCCAAGACCCAACCTTAACAAGGAAAAGTGTTTTTCTGTGTGGACGTCGGTTCATTCGCACAGCAATGCTGGTGGCTTCTAGTGTTCAAAGAGTACACAGACATTAAGTAACTGCAAACCAACTAGGCAGTGAAGCATGATTACGGACGGCAAAGTAGCCAACCCCTAATTCAACTATGGCATTCGATGGGTATACACATACACACAATACTGAAAAAATTTGGTGAAGAAAAATCCAGCTTCAGCACACCGAATTTCTACAATCAAGAAGTGGATCTTACACGGGCAATGACGACGCTTCCCGGCTGCGGCACGGCTCCATGGGCCTTGTGCCCGACCACCTCCACCGTGGACCTCTGCAAACAAACCAAATCAAACCAACCAATCGCACACCATCAGAAGCAGAAGTGCGAGGAACGGGACGGACAACTCCAGAAACCCTAGCTATAAACCCACCTGGTCGGCGGAGCCGGGAGTGGGGGGGACGAGGCGGCGGCGGCCGGTGACCGAAGCGCGCACGGAGTGCCCGTCAGCGTACGCGCCGCGCCCTGCCGCAAGGGAAGAGGAGGCCCCAAGGAGCTCACCCGGGGTGACCACTTCAACGCCGCCGCCGTCGTGCTCCATCGCCGTGGCTGCCATTGGGAGTTTGGGTTTGGGCGAATCTGAGGAGAGGGTTTTTGCCTGTCGCTCTCGACTCTTGTGGGCTACCTACGGCCGTAGATTTGAGGCCATGCAGCCCAAGGAGTTCTTTGAAATGGGCCCAACTTTGTTTTTGTATTGTTTGGTTTATTTCTGCGTTTTCGCTTTTGTTTTCTGCAGAGGCCCAAGGCCATATATTATTTGGAACCAGCCCTTACAAGAATATCTTTACAAAAATAAGAAATAACATACAAGTACTTGAAAATATTACCTGCTTCCTTTTGTATCCCTCGACGGCGTGGCATGAGCAAAGCTCACGCTAGTTTATCTAAGAAAATTAATATAGTTGCGATTCACTAAAAAAACTAGTTGTTTTGCGGGTAAAAAAACTAGTTAGATAGTGGATATACCCAAGTTTGAACCCTATTTGATAAGAATTTGGGTGCTTATTTCTAAAACAGAAGTATAAGGATGTATCGTAGTACTTTTAATAAATAGGAGTGTCGATCCCAACAAGGAGCAGAAGGTGCTGAACAGTGGCGTGGAGCAGGTACTCTCTGCAAATACTTAGCAAACGGGGTTTTAGTGGTTTTCTGATAAGGCAACAAAATAAAGTGCAAGTAACATAGGTAATGAACAAACGGAGCAAGTGGCCCAATCATTTCTTAGCAAAGGACAAGCCGGTGAAAATACTTATAAGGACCAAACGTTCTCGAGGACACATGGGAATTCTGTCAAGTGCTTTCGCTTCAAATAGCTGGGTACTCTTCTTTGGTGTTTGTAAGTGTTGTGTGGGTGAACCTGTGCTAACATACCGCCATTCCTAGGACTAATGCATACTTGTGATTAAACCCCCTGCAAATATCCGTAACTACAGGAAAGTAATTAAGATATAAATCTAACCATAGCCTTAAACTCTAAGATCCTACGCTCCGTTGTGCAAAGGTGTCCTAACAGGGGTTCAGGTTTCTGTCACTCCGGTAACCCCACAATTAGTAGCCAAATACACAATGGATTCCCCTAGACCCATAAATGGTGAAGTGTCATGTAGTCGACGTTCACATGACACCACTAGAAGAATAGCACCACAACTTAAATACTAAACCATTGAATAATAACTCATCACAGATTCACTATTAACAACATGACTTCTCCCATGTCCTTAAGAACTAAACGAACTACTCACAAGACATTATATGGATCAAGATCAAAGATGATATGATAATGGATAAAAATCTGAACATAAACAATAATCCAATGGTTCCACTCACAAGCATCAACTACAATAGTAATCAACACCGGGAGAGTTTCCCCTAATAAACTAAGCAATATCCAACACAATTGTTACAGCGGGACGGAGTGATGATGATGGTGCTGGTGGAGATGATGGTGTGGATGATGATGATGATCCCGATGAATCCTAGCTTGATGACGGTGTTGATGGCGATGGTCTCCCCTCTCCGGGAAGGAATTCCCCTGACGGAAATCTGTCTGCCGGAGAGATCTTTCTCTCTCGGTGTTTTCTGCCCCCAGAGGCGGCGGAAATCTATCAGTGGCCGCTCTTCGAGAATTAGGGTTCCGTAGGGAAGATATAGGCGAAGGGAGTCGAGGCGAGCGGTGAGCCACACGCCTAGGCGCGGTCAGTGGGCAGCGCCTAGGGGTGTGGGTCCCCGAGGCCCCACCGTCCCTCTTCCGCTTCCTTCGTCTTCTGTTAAAATAATATGTTTCCATATTTTTCTGGTATTTTTCTGATATTTGCGAAATTGCACCGAAACGCCTTCTTTTCCATCAGAATCCAGACTCCGGCGGTCCATCCTCCAAGAATCATCCAACATGCATAAACATATGAAAAAGCCATAAGTAATACCTCATAATAAGAAAAATATCAATGAATAGAGGTAAATTATGATATAGAAAGGTGATGCAAATTGGGCGTATCAACTCCCCCAAGCTTAGACTTCGCTTGTCCCTGGCGAATCGAGCTCGATAAACATGTCCACAGGTTTATGGAGTGAAGTGTCGATAAAAGAATACGAACAAGAAGCATCACACTTACCAATGCACAACTCATAGAAGAAAGCAACTCACCATTATATAACTTAGCTTGCAACCAAGTACAACAGTCACAATAGAGATGCATAAAGATGAATCATAATTGGAATTGGCAAACTTGTTCTTGGTCAGAGAACACCTGGCAAACAGTTTCACAAAAGCTTTTTGTAGGAGCACTCTTTGCTTAAAAAAGTTTTTTTTCACAAGTGAAGGCTTTCAAAGTAATACTCAATAGATAAGAGTTTTGTACGAACAAGGAAGATAAAGAACATGATTGAATAAATCACCATATGAATGCTTGAAACACAACAACTCAAATGCTTGCTGGAGATAGAGAGGAAGTAGATTTACTGACTCAACTGGTAACTAGGAGAGAGGTCCCTTTATAGAGGGTAGCAGGGATTACAAGTCATAAAGAGCTTCCAAAAGATTATGGTACTTACTAGCTTTGAGCCCTCATTGCCCCTATCATAAGCATCTTGAGATGATTAAGGTTGAAGTGAACAAAGATGGAGTATATGCTTGACGAAATATAAGTTGGCAATCTCATGTCCCTTGAATATGAGGGCCACTCCTCATGCATACTCAACTTTGGGCTCAGGTAAGTTCTTGTCATTGTAAGTATTTGCATATCATTGAGAACTGCCAACGGGATACCCCTTGCAGATGGTATAGGAGCTTTCCCATAACCAAAATGACAAGGCAAGCAGACAATGAGCATCTCAGCGATCTTTTTATTTACCATGTGCATAGCTTTTTATTGAGGATGCTTCATAGATAGCTCACTATGGTGGTGCTGCAAGTTTCCACCATGATTAAGCATGGCTTAGGCTAGCGGCCCGGGCATTTCTCTAACACAGAATACAAACTCCGTGGACTTACAAGTTCCCTCTTTATTTCACACCATTGACATCCATACACAAAAGAGCACGATATCAATTGTGTACAGAGTACAAGTGCAATGTTGAAAACGTTCCCCGTGACAGCACGGTTCTGCTAATTCCAACGTATAGATGCAAGCATATACAACTTCGATGTTCACAATGGTTCAAGTCTATTAGGGGCAAAGAATTCAAGTGTTCCATCAAGTTCGTGAGAGCTTTACTAACTAGTCTTCACATAACAAAATACTTTTTAATTCGAAAGGTAGATGAAGCTTGAGAATTTGCTAGGAATAGAAAAAGTGCTACTAGGTAGATATGGTGGACACAAGTGGCAAAAGTTTTGGTTCAAGGGGTTTGGAAACGTGAGAAGTATGCCTTCTCAAAACAGGTTTTTGGCTAGCAAGGCTGGGTAGCAAACAAGAGAGTTGAAAGAAACAAGCAAACATACAAGTAATAAAGCCAAACATGCAATCTTCCTTGAAGACACAAAAGGATCTTAAATATAGAATACTAAGCTTATGATCCAATCAAGAAAGAAAACAAATGATACAAAATACCTGTAAGATTTTTCTTTATTTTTCTCTTTCATAGTAATGCTACTGACCAGAACTCGATTTGCCAAAACCAATTTAGATCCACTTGATGATCCCAAAGTGGTGCCAATACTGATCAACAAGATCCATCATATAATAGAGATTGCAAACTAAAATAAGAAGTGCAAAAAGTAAAAGATGAGACCTCTCATTAATATTCCAATAAAGGCACTCACACCAAGGGATACATAGATAATCAACTAAAGGAGAGATACTTCCACAAGTAAACCAAATTATAAGATAACCCCTCTACCATATATATGAATCCACTAAAAAGGTAAAAGATAAAAGATAATGGTGGTGATACCGCGGCACTCCCCCAAGCTTGGAACAAGCCAAGGGGATGCCAAACCTAATGATGAATTACTCCTTCGGTGGTGGTGGTGTTGCCTTGTCATCATCAAACTTCCAAGGCAATGGTTCCCCATCCAAAAAGGATGTTCCTTGTCTCCGCAATCCTAAAACAAGCAGTAGAGCTTATGCGATCAAATCTAGCCTCATACTCACAGTTTTGGTTCTATATGTCATAGAGTTGTGCTTGTAATTGGTTGGTGGTCTAACGGAGTGAAAAGATCTCCTCTTGGAGCTCAGCTACTTCTCCCTCGTGCTTGGTGATGAGTTCTGAACTTATCTTTTGAATAACATCCACTTCGCGTTCTGACATCTTCTTGTACCTAAAAACTTCCTGTTCCAATGCTTCCATCCTGTCTTCCTGATTGCCCTCTCCTTTACGGCCTTAACCTTCTTTCATATGTACCTTCCCCTCCTTGAGGATCAACTCTTTGGGATGAATCCTCAACTCATACATGTACGGGTCGAGGACGTCCGCAGAGGAACCCTCCGTGGGTGGTCCAGAGGAAGACATTGAGGCTCCAAATCTGAGAATTTTCCTGAGAGAAACAGATCGAAATGAAAACACGATGAGAACATGGTGCAAGAACCTCGGGAAACCCATGGGGTATATATTATGAAGTTTCAATACATAAGGAAGGTTTTGACACGGAAACGAGACAGAGACAAAGTTCGAGGGGGGAACACCCCCCTCAGGCGCGGCCAGGCTAGGCCCGTGCCTGGGGTGGGTCTGTCCACCCCGTACTTCGTTTCCTCTTCAGTTTCGTCTCGTAACTTCCCTCATGTATTAAAAACATCAAAAATATAAAAAGATTGGGGTTTCACGAACCTTCTGTTTTCACCACTTTTACCTATTCAAAGACGAACTCTGCAGTTTCTGGTGTTTGGTTTCTGATAAATTCTTCTGGAGTCACCATTTGAATAACATCCACATCTTCATTATAAGAATCTCCAGAATAATAATGTTTTAGTCTTTGACCATTAACCACCTATGTTGTGTCATCCTTCAGAGAAGAAATTTTGATGGCACCTGAACGGTACACTTCCTTGATAACAAAAGGTCCTTCCCATTTGGAGAGTAGCTTCCCTGCAAAAAATATGAGACGAGACCTATACAAAAGAACTTTCTCACCAACATGGAACTCCCTTTTTAGAATTCTCCTATCATGCCATCTTTTTACTTTTTCCTTAAAGAGCCTAGCATTTTCGTAAGCTTCCCCTCTCTACTCATCTAGATTACTTAAATCGAGCAGTCTTTTCACACCAGCAAGTCTAAAATCTCTAATCAACTCTTTCACTGCCCAATAAGCTTTGTGTTCTAATTCTAAAGGCAAGTGACAAGCTTTCCCATAGACCATTTTGTAAGAAGACATCCCCATAGGATTTTTATAAGCAGTTCTATAAGCCCACAAAGCGTCATTCAACTTTTTAGCCCAATTTTTTCTGGATCTATTGACAGTCTTCTGCAAGATAGATTTAATTTCCCTATTGGAAAGTTCTGCTTGCCCACTAGTTTGGGGGTGATAAGCTGAAGCAATTCTATGGTTTACATCATACTTAGCGAGAGTTTTTCTAAAACCCCTATGAATAAAATGAGAGCCTCCATCAGTCATGAGATATCTAGGCACACCAAACCTAGGAAAAATGACATCTTTAAGCATTTTCAAAGAGGTCTTACCATCAGCACTGTTTGTAGGTATGGCTTCCACCCACTTTGTAACATAGTCAACAACAGCGAGAATATGAGTATACCCCTTTGAAGGAGGAAAAGGCCCCATAAAGTCAAATCCCCAACAATCAAAAGGTTCAATAACAAGAGAATAATTTATAGGAATTTCATTGTGTCTAGAGATGTTACCTACTCGTTGGCATTCATCACATGATAAGACAAACTTTCTTGCATCTTTAAAAAGGGTAGGCCAATAAAATCGAGATTTTAAAACCTTTTGCGCGGTCCTATCCCCAGCATGATGTCCTCCATAAGCACTGCCATGACATTTTCTCAATATCTCTTGTTGTTCAAATTCTAGAACACATCTTCGCATAATACCATCCACTCCTTCTTTATATAAGTGTGGGTCATCCCAAAAGTAATGCCTTAGATCATAAAAGAATTTCCGTCTTTGCTGAGATGTAAAGGTTGGAGGCAAATACTTGAAAACAATAAAGTTAGCATAATCAGCATACCAAGGACTCTCATGCGGACTTACCCTTATTGCAGCTAACTTCTTATTTGGAAAACTATCATTAACAGGCAAAGGGTCAAAAGAAATGTTTTTCAAACGAGATAAAAGCAACACCCACCTTATAAGCCTAGGCTTAGCGTCCTTCTTTGTCATAAGGTACTTAATAGCTGCATGATTAGTATGGATAGTAACCTTAGAATCAACAATATAAGGTCTAAACTTATCACATGCAAAGATTATAGCTAAAAACTCTTTTTCAGTAGTAGCATAATTCTTTTGAGCAGCATCCAGGGTCTTGCTAGCATAATGAATAACATTCAGCTTCTTATCAACACGTTGTCCAAGGACAACACCCATAGCAAAGTCACTAGCATCACACATGATTTCAAAAGGTAAACTCCAATTAGGTGGTTGGACAATAGGGACAGTTGTCAAAGCTTTCTTCAAAGTTTCAAAAGCTTCCTTACAATCATCATCAAAAACAAAAAAGGTACATCTTTTTGAAGAAGATTAGTAAGGGCTTTCAAATTTTGGAGAAATCTTTAATAAACCTCCTATAGAAACCAGCATGACCAAGAATACTACGAATACCTTTGATATCTCTAGGACAAGGCATCTTCTCAATTGGTTCAATTTTGGCTATGTCAACTTCAATGCCTCTTTCAGAGATCTTGTATCCAAGAACAATCCCTTCATTAACCATGAAATGGCATTTCTCCTAGTTAAGAACAAGGTTGGTTTCTTCACATCTCTGCAAAACTTTATCAAGGTTGTGCAAAAAGTTATCAAAAGAAGTTCCATAGACGGAAAAATCGTCCATGAAAACCTCCACAATTTCTTCACAAAAACCATGAAAGATAGCAGACATACATCTCTGAAAGGTATCAGGAGCATTACATAAACCAAAAGGCATACACCTATAAGCATAAGTACCATAAGGACAAGTGAAAGTGGTTTTATCTTGGTCATGTGCTTTCACAGCAATTTGAGAAAACCCAGAATAACCATCAAGAAAGCAAAAATGAGTCTTTTTGGACAACCTCTCAAGCATTTGATCAATAAAGGGCAAAGGATAATGATCTTTCTTAGTAACTTTATTAATCTTTCTAAAATCAATGCACATTCTATACCCAACCACTACTCTTTGGGGTAGAAGCTCATTATCCCCATTAGGCACAACAGTTATTCCCCTTTCTTGGGAACACAATGAATAGGGCTAACCCATTGACTATCATCAATAGGATAAATAATACCAGCATCAAGGAGTTTTAATACATCATTTCTTACCACATCCTTCATCTTAGGATTTAGATGTCGTTGGTGCTCAACAACTGGTTTTACATCAAGCTCAATATTAATAGCATGCTGACATATAGTAGGAGAAATTCATTTTAAGTCATCAAGAGTATAACCCATAGCTCCTCGGTGCTTCTTCAATACTTCCAATAACCTTTCTTCTTCCTTCCCTGAAAGTTTAGAACTAATAATAATAGGATATATTTTCTTATCATCAAGATAAGAATATTTAAGATCATCAGGTAAGGGTTTTAATTCGAAAACAGGATCCCCTTTAGGTGGTAGTGTGGTACCCAAATCTTCCATAGGTAGATTATGATTAAGCTGTTCCGGCTGACGAAGGAAAACTTCGTCAATCTAATTTCTTTCCTTCATGAAGACATCACTTTCATGGTCTTCCATGAACTGCTGCAAAGCATTGTTAGGAGCAAGAGAAATAGCAGATAGTTGTTCAACCCTGAAATCCTCATCAGGTAGTTCATTTTCATAAGGAGTTTTGGAAAATTTGGAAAAATTAAACTCATAAGATTCTCCAGCAAACTTAGTTAAAACTTTTTCCTTCCTACAATCTATGATAGCCCCACAAGTATTAAGGAAGGGTCTACCAAAGATAATAGGATAGGTTTTACTAGCTTCTTTACCAAGTACTAGAAAATCAGTAGGATATTTAATCTTACCACAAAGGACCTCCACATCTCTTACAATACCAATGGGGCAAACTTGCTCTCTATTAGCAAGGTGAATAACCACATCAATGTCCTCAAGCTCACAGGGACCAATCTCATGCATAATTTCCCTGTAAAGCTCATAAGGAATAGCACTAGAAGTAGCACCAATATCACATAAACCATAGTAGCTATGACTACCAATTTTAACAGAAAGCACAGGGACACTAGCTTTTCTAACTTTCTTAGGATGCGAAACAATATTAGTAGCGTCTTCACAGAAGACAATATGCTCATCCTCTATATTTTTAGTGACAAGATCTTTCATAATAGCTACCACAGGCTCAATATCAATAAGCTCATCGGGCCCTACAGTTTTGTTTGCACTTTTTCTAACCACATTAGCCATAATAGAATGCTCCCTTACCTTGGAAGTAAAAGGAGTTTTCTCAATATAAGGTTTAGGCAAAATAGGATCAACAGTACAAACCTCTGTACTAGCAGGAACATGGGTGACAATGTCTTTATAAGGAGCATGGTACTTGTCCCACTCTTTCTTGGAAAGTTCAATATAAGAGGCAAAGGCATTAAAACATTTTGCAAGAACTTGGGGATCAAGGCCAAACTCATTGCTAATATCACGGAAGTTATCAGTACCCATAAAATATTTAATGCATTCATAATCATAGTTTATACCTGACTTTCTTCCTTTGTCATTCTCCCAAGCCTTAGTGTTATCTTGAATACGGTCTAAGAGATCCCATTTAGCTTCTTCCTTCATACGTGTGAATGATCCAGCACAAGAAGCATCTAGTAAATCTTTATCATGAAGAGGAAGTCTAGCATAAAAGTTATTGAGAATAATATTGTTAGGGAGTTCATGAATAGGAAATTTAAGCATTAGTAACTTCAATCTCCCCCAAGCTTGAGTTGTACTCTCTCCATCAAGAGGCCAAAAGTTATATATAAGATTTCTATCCTTATGAATCTCACTGGGAGGATAAAATTTAGAGTAAAAGAGAGATGTCATCTCCTCCCATTCCATGGATTGTCCATTCTTCAGCAGCTTATACCATTCTTCAGCTCTCCCTTTCAAGGATATGGAGAGTAACTTCTTCTTCACCTGTTCAGTTGTGATACCTGCACACTTAAACAACCCGCATAATTCATGAATAAAAAGCAAGTGATCACCGGGATGGACAGTTCCATCTCCAAAATAATAATTATCCATAACACGATTAACAATACTTGTAGGTATCTTAAAAGGATCTATCTCAACAGCTGGTGGTTCATCTACTACCTTAGCAGTGGTAGTAGTTTTCCCAAACAGAAAACCAAGTGGGTTATCCATATTGGAAACAAAGTAACAAGCAGTAACAAAAGCAATACTCATAGTAAAAGTTTCCCTTACCAGTTCCACTCTTCAATAGCGCTTCACTCCCTGGCAATGGCGCCAGAAAATAGTCTTGATGACCCACAAGTATAGTGGGTGTATCGTAGTACTTTCGATATATAAGAGTGTCGATCTCAACGAGGAGCAGAAGGTGTTGAACAGTGGTGTGGAGCAGGAAATCTTTGCAAATACTTAGCAAACGGGTTTTTAGTAGTTTTCTGATAAGGCAACAAAACAAAGTGCAAGTAACAAAGGTAATGAACAAACGTAGCAAGTGGCCCAATCCTTTCTTAGCAAAGCACAAGCCGGTGGAAATACTTATAAGGACCAAACATTCTCGAGGACACATGGGAATTCTGTCAAGTGCTTTCGCTTCAAATAGCTGAGTACTCTTCTTTGGTGTTTGTAAGTGTTGTGTGGGTGAAGCTGTGCTAACATACCGCCCTTCCTAGGACTAATACATACTTGTGATTAAACCCCCTGCAACATCCTTAACTACAGGAAAGTAATTAAGATATAAATCTAACCACAACCTTAAACTCTGAGATCCTACGCTCCGTTGTGCAAAGGTGTCCTAACCGGGGTTCAGGTTTCTGTCACTCCGGCAACCCCACAATTAGTAGCCAAATACACAATGCATTCCCCTAGGCCCATAAATGGTGAAGTGTCATGTAGTCGACGTTCACATGACACCACTAGAAGAATAACACCACAACTTAAATACTAAACCATTGAATAATAACTCATCACAGATTCATTACTAACAACATGACTTCTCCCATGTCCTCAAGAACTAAACGAACTACTCATAAGACATCATATGGATCAAGATAAAAGATGATATGATAATGGATAAAAATCTGAACATAAACAATAATCCAATGGTTCCACTCACAAGCATCAACTACAATAGTAATCAACACCGGAAGAGTTCTCCCTAATGAACTAAGCAATATCCAACACAATTGTTGCAGCTGGACGGAGTGGTGATGATGGTGCTGGTGGAGATGATGGTGTGGATGATGATGATTATCCCGATGAAGCCTAGCTTGATGACAGTGTTGATGGAGACGGTCTTCCCTCTCCGGGAAGGTATTCCCCCTACAGAAATCTGTCTGCCGAAGAGATATTTCTCTCTCGGTGTTTTCTGCCCCCTAGAGGCGGCGGAAATCTATCTGTGGTCGCTCTTCGAGAATTAGGGTTCCATAGGGAAGATATAGGCGAAGGGGCGGAGTCAGAGGCCGGGCAAGTGGGCCACACCTTCCCTAGCCGCGGGGTCAGGTGGGCCCGCACCTAGGGCGTGTGGGCCCCCTGAGGCCCCACTTCGTCCCTCCTTCTGGCTTCCTTCGTATTCTGTTAAAATAATATGTTTCCATATTTTTCTGGTATTTTTTTTTATTTTTGCGAAATTGCACCGAAACGCCTTCTTTCCATCAGAATCCAGACTCCAGCAGTCCATCCTCCAAGAATCATCCAACATGCATAAACAGATGAAAAAGCCATAAGTAATACCTCATAATAAGACAAATATCAATAAATAGAGGTAAATTATGATATAGAAAGGTGATGCAAATTGGCCGTATCAAAGGGTTGTGTTGTCGCTAGTTTTGAGATGGGACTCTTTAGCATTGGGCTTGACCAAGTCACACATTGGGATTGCTGGATTGGTCCATGCATGTTGGCACTAAACGGAACTTCAAAGATAGTTGCAGGAAATTCCGTTTTCGTGTTTGTTCTGTCATAAAACGCCATTCTATTTCTTTTTCCGCCAAACAATTTGAAAGAACATGTGGGCCCCATGTGTGGTTTTGGTAATTAATGACAATTTCTATGGACTAATGTTTGCAGTGAGTTACACTTGTAGTAATAGTCCATTGGCATCGCTTGGAGCATGTGTTGGCTTCAAGGTAGAAGAAATGGAGAAGAAGAAGAAGAAAGAAAATAAGATCAAGGGTGTCTTCAAGAAGAGGATAGAGTTCCTCATGTGTATCTTCAAGACATCATCCAACTGGAGTTAGAAGAAATGTTGTGCAAGCTAAAGATGTGCCATATGTAGAAGATCTCATGCTTCAAGCTTGCCATCCTCGGTGATCATGGATCGATGAAGACAAGGTCAAACTAAAGGTTTCCCAATGTTGTATGGGGGAGTAACTTGCAAGTCTTCATCAAGCAAGTGCATACAAGAGCAATCAAGAAAGATGTTCCGTCTTGAGAATGACAAGATCGTCTACATCAAGATCAAGTGGAATATTCGCAAGGCAAATGTATGATCTTGATAGGGTTTCCTTCTTACCGGTCTCGTGGTTTTAGTTGGGGAGACCGGTTTATAGGATAGATAACCGTACTATCAAGAGGGGCTCTCAAGTGAGTAACTCGATCATATCTTTCTGATAGATCTCAAACCTTTGCATGCAGGTGTGGTATGATGTTCTTGAAATACCCGTCGTTTCCTCTATAGTAGTATTGAGTTAGATCAAAACGTTCATGCGGGTGTAGTCTAGAATTTTTAAGAGACCCGTTTTCTTGTCGTTAGAGGGTAAATCTGTCTAGAGTTTCTGTAAAAAAAGTCAAATTCTTCGTCTCAAAATCACCTTGTCCATGCATGGGCCCTACTCAAATAGCCTTCCCTAAAAGGCGGGGCATCGCTAGGAATCGGATGCCCATTTCTAGCTTTTCATCGGACTACACTTGCATCGTAGGATTCTTTTGGTCCGGACCACGCGATTATGGCCTAGTAAAGCACATGCAGAGGCTGCCAGTTTACATGCTTTCTAAAACTACTCCCCAAAATTACGTTTAGTCTAATTTGCTAACACTAATTAACTCAAATTTGTTAGTAATTATTACTTCCGATTTGTTTTGATTTTTAAAAACCCATTTCAGGATTTTAAATACATTGGTTAATCTAGCTAATTTGACTTTGCTTATTAGGCAAGCAAATTTGTTTCCAATTTTATTAGAGTTTGCTTCCTACGTGATCGTGATCGAAAGGTGCTTCGGTAAGATAAAGAATTCTCTCCTAGATCAAATAAGCCAAGTTCTAATATAGGGATCAGAATTGTGCTTCCATGGCGAGTGCAGCAAAAAAATCAGAAGCATCATAGTACACCTTCCATTGACCAAACCTGTGGTTCCAACATAACATGAATATATTTTTCAGCAATAATTTTTTTTATTTTCATTCTCGTAGTTGTACATATTTCAATTGAATTGGGACATGCTTCTAAAGAGATAAATGTTTGTTCTTATGGAATGGAGATTTGCTTCCATGGACAAAATATATTAATTTGAAATCACATGCTTTACAAATGATCGGTACTTTCTTCATCACAATGCTTCTATGCATGCTGCTCGATGATTCACATATTTTAGAAGACCGGTAATGCCAAAAAAAATCCATGGATTGTGCCACCTGCTTCCTACTCTAAGTTTAATTGCATATAAGTATGGCATCGAGGTCTCGGTCTTTTGCCCTGTAACCAAAATCAGACACCACGGGTGATGGTGAAAACATGCTTCCTCTGATGGTAGTCATGCTTCACTCCTATTGGGGCATGCGATGCAGCCTGCGGTAGTGGTGCTTCCTTCATACGGCCTTCAAGCTAGTTTTCAATTATGGTGTGCTTCCTGCATGTGCTTGTTCCGCTTCTGTAGACGCATGGCTAATCTTGACCATATTTCCTGGTGTCGTGCTTCATTCAGATGTTGGTTGTGCTAAGTACGGATGGTGGTCAGTGCTTCCTAGAGAAGAAAATCGATTTCACAACTGCAAACACGAGAAATACATGGATTTAGTGTCCGAATTTTGCAAGAAAAATGGACGGGCTTATAGCTCCCATGCGACGTATTTACGCGGAATTGGAAGGAACACGACATCGTTAAAAATAATAGCTCGCATGCAACGGTTGTGAGGCAGCTAATATCCCAGGGCCACACGGGCCATAAAACGGTCGTTAAGGACACATTTAACTTTGTTCCAAAATTAGGGTTAAGCCAAAATGGTCGGTTGGGACAGCCAGTCAAGCCAGTCAAACCAACCGCTTCCGACCGAGAGCGCGCGTCACACTGACTGTAGCTTTCCCGACGGCGGCGGCGGACCTCACCCATCGTTCTCAGCGGCGGCAGGGCAATTAATTTAGGCGGCGGCGCTTTTGTTCGACGGCTGTAACATCCCAAAAATACCAAACTTAGATCATCAAACACTAATCATCAAGATTAGGGTTAACAAAAACTTTTCTAACTAAACCCATGAATGCATGCATATGTGTATGCATAGTTTTTGAATTTCTTTAAAACCACTTTGTTTGTGTGATCCATTGCTTGTAAAATGTTTCTTAGGTGAAATAAACATCATCTAAAACATTTCCCACACTTTTCCTGAAGACAAGTAAATCAAAACAAATATATTAAGGGAATGGTCATTTTGGCCAATTTAACTCCCATGCCTACTTTGGCTGTCTCAAACTTTCAGAACCTAACAGAAACTTTTCTGGATCTTTGCACTCCTTAAATGTACTCATAATAGAGTATCAAGACCCACTTTGTGATCATCCAGAAACTTTCAAATGCATAGTTTAAATGACATTTCAAAATTGAATCTTCTTCATATGGGAAGATCCCACTTTTTCAAAACCCACTCAAACAAGCTCAACTTTCAAAACCCAAGCATCTGCAGACTCACCAGCACCAATCTAGCAAACCCACCAAAAATCATTTCGAAATTCAAAACTTGATTTCATGCGGCCATTTCATCAAACAGGTTGCAGACACAATCAAACAAAACATCAAACACTATAGTGTGCAGTAAATTTGGCCTAACTTGTTCCCTAGTTAGCTCACACACAGCTCAGTAGATCATCTAGAAAGATTAGCCCAACACTAGCACCCCTGTGAGCTTGCCATTGCCATTAATGGTGAACAGCCGAGCACCCCAATGTCACCCCATTGTGGACAGCAAGCTAGGCAAGAAGCAGCTAGAATGTCCGGGAGGCATTTCACCGTCCACCGCCACTCACGGTCCCAGCCGCAAGCGGGGCCAAGCCCTGGACCACGCGCACAAGCCACGCCTAGACCATGCCGAGCGTGCGCCAGAGCGCCACCTCGACCATCACCCACAGATCGCGCTGCTCGCCAAGTGCATACACGATCGCCATCAACCTGTGAAACCGCCAGACATCCCCTGCTTGCCGCCCGTACATACGCCACCGCCGCCGTCGAAGACGCCGCCGCCACAGAGCACCGCCCGTTCAGACCAAACCACACGCCCCATGCCTCGCGACCATATCGTTGAGCATCGCCAGGAGACACAAAGACCGCCCCTACCCGTGCCCATGCCTTTAGTCTTGTAACGTCGCTTCGACGAGCTCACTGTGCGTCCGACGGTCCCTCGCCGACTATAAATAGAGGCCACCTCGCCGATTTCTTCACACCATCTCACTCCCTCTCCCACTGATCGTGCCACACCATTCCCGAGCAAGGCGAGCACCACCTCGCCAGAATTTCACTGAGCACGCCGCTGGAGAAGAAAGGAGCCAGCGATTGAGCCGCCCTAGGAGCTGCCGACCACCCCTGAGTTCGCCGTCGTCGACTTGCTCGTTCGCCCTCGCCGACCCTCGCCAGTACGGTGAGCCCTCAGACCCTCACTGGCCGCGCTAGGTTTCTTTCTCGCCGGAGTTGTCTCGCGTCGATGATGACTCTCAGCCGTTAGATTAGAACTAGATCGAACGATCCACGTTGCCCCATACCGCTTCGCCCAGCCCCGTGTCACTGACGAGTGGGGACACCCACTTAAACAGCCCGCGGGAGCGCTGCACTTAGCAGGCCGGCCCGTTAGATTTTCCCGCGCAGCCCAGTTATTCAAATTAAATCTTTTTCTATTTCAACTCAAACACACTTCTGTACCTAACTTCAAAAATCAACCCAGATCGATTCAGTGCACCAATTTGAATGAAACCAATTTTGTTGGAAAGGTCTTTGAATGCTGAATCCAAGCCCGTTGGATTCAAGTCATTTGGATCTATAGATCACCTTTGGTAAAAATAACAAGGCAAAAGCTTTTCTGCATTCAAACATTTTTCAAATTTAAACCATAATAGCTTTTGAGTTGATTCCAACTCTCAAAAATCACATTTAACCATACCTTTCAGAATATATAAAAATATATAGGTTTACTTGCAGAAAATATTGCTCAAGTAATAAAAGAATGCTTCATAAGCATTTCTAGCCACTTTAATTAATTAAAATAAATGGGTAAAACCTTATTAAATTGTGACACCACTTTAAATCACATTCCCATGGACTACAATATGTGGTGATGACATGTGTCAACATGATCCCATGTTTAGTATGGAGAATATTAAATCTTAAGTAGTTTTTCAATGAGTAGAAATTACTTTTCTAAAAATAAAAAGATTTAAACCAAGTCTTAACCTTGTAATGTTAGAGATGATGCTAGATCATCTATAGGACCCTTGTGTGTGATGATTGCAAGTAGTTAAGTATTGTTTGGTGATTGTGTACCTCGTATTTATTCATAGACGCTAGTACCGACCAAGGATACGAGGAGGAAGGAGGATACTATGAAGAGGAAGCCGAGGAGAACTTCAACCACTGCTCTGCACAAGGCAAGCTGATACTAAACCAGTGCAAGCTAACACTTTCATTTTAGCAAGCCTAATACTACTAGTTGAATGTGCAAGCCCATACTTGCAAGCTTATACTGATATTGATGCAAGCTAACCCTTGCAAGATACCCTACTGATGCCACAAACCCATACTTGTGATATGACTACTATATGCCTTAAGCATAGGTGATCATACCCATTTGATAAACCAAATCCTAGTTTTATGTGCCAGCTTCTTACTTTATTTCTTAGAGTCTACTTAAGAGTTTGGTAGATACTAGACAGTTGTGCTGAAGGTTGCATAAAGAGCATAAAATTTGGCCTAAGATAGAAACCTTGATCTCAGCCTAAGACCTGAGTTTGAACTTAGTTAAAACCCCACTAGTTTACCACCCCTCATCAGTGCTTACCCCCACCTGTAGATGCTAGTGCTAAGCATAAAACTTGATCAACTTTAGATGGGAATACTTGGAGGAAAATGGTTATGAAAATCTTGGAATGATGGATCATTCTATTGAAATGTTTTGGACATGTGTTTCCAAACACTTGATGATTTTGGTAATGAAAATGTTGAGGCATGAGCCTTAGCCCTTTATAAAACTGATGGTTGTCGGGATGCGATACCATTCCAATTTTATCGTACAACCACAATACCCGAATATTGGGGAGGGCTTGACTGGAAACTTATATACCTTAGTATTAGTTCCCTCACGGCCAAGGTCTGAGCTGAGGCTACCTTGTGAAGATTGTCCACCTGTGCAGTACCCAAGATGATAATGAGTCATGGTTGGGAGGCCAAACTCACAGGAGAGGTGCTTATACTAGGGCGTGTAATTGAAAGGTTAGGATTGATTATCCGCATACTGAGTATGGTGAATTCAGGATTTGTTCCTGACGGATGTATCGAATGTTGTGGTGAAAGTGTACAATCTCTGCAGAGTGTCAAACTATTGAATAGCTGTCATGATTATGGACAGTTAGTGGCCATCTGTTCCCCGTCCGGACTTTTTCAAATGACTTGTGAAGCAAATTGAGACTTTGACTTGACCACAACAGAGTTGTGACCTAAATTACAAGATCCCACTTAGGAGTTATAAAATTGTGACTAGCTTTGGAACCTAGTAGAGATAAACCTGGCTTTTTGCAAAACAACCCTAGAGCCTAGTGTCCTATTATCCAAAAACCCCTTACCTGTTAGTATTAGTTTGCGAGTACTTAAAGAGTACTCATGGGTTTGTCCCTGGCTATTCCCATGGCCAGACTATGAAGAGGAGTACCCGGAGGATGGACCTCAGGAAGGTTACTACAACTAGGATCATCTCCCATAGTCAGCATTGCCTGTGACCCCAAAGATGGAGCTTCGCCTACTCTACCGTTATTATTATGTATTCCGCTGCTTGATGTTGTATTAAGAACTGGATCATGAGATCCCTATTTGTGTAAGAACTTATGTATCGTTTGTAATGGATGAAGTACTATGGTATCCAATTCTGTTATGTCTCGCAAAAATGGTAATCATGGGATTGCGATGTATGGCATAACAGGCATCTAGGATTGAAAATCCGGGTGTTGACAACACGAAGGTGGTGAGTGCCATTTGAAAGCTAATTCCTCTCCCATTCTTCTCAATTCGAGATCTGAGCGTGCCAATTGATGCTAGATTGTGGAGGCAAGGGGGACGAGATGGAGCATGGAGAGGGGACTTCTAATCGGTATATCCTTTATTTCTGCACTTAATTTCTCTTAGGTTGAGCTCTTTGTTCGCTTCCGCTAGCTCACAGTGCCCGCCAAAAACAGGGGAGACGACGTTGCACGCCAAACCTTCAAATTTCGCATCAATTTCTTTCCCTCTATGGCTATTTTAGTTGATGGCAGCACGCAGCTCATTGAGAGAGACACAGTTGTTAAATGGGAGGTGGAATTAGGACATGTTGATCCCCAAGAGCTAATAAACATGGGAGGGGAGGCGGTGAGGAAAATGGTGGAAAAAATTGGGGATAGTGTGGTTTGGGGGCCAGAGCAAGAAGTTTCTTTGTTACGATTTGATGATTGCAAATGTGACTATGTTAGGGTTGAGACAGGGGAACATACAGTTGATGAAATCGATGAGCGAAACGGTTGGACAAGCAAAACTGTTCTGTTTTTAGCAGAGCTCATTAATCTGAAACCTGATTCGAGGGTTGGATATGTGGCCTCGAAGCTGGCTGCTCAGATGGTCGAGGATGATTGGGCTGCACAAAGGCAAGTAATGCCTATACTTACTGAGTTGGAAGTGTTAACAGTGGAGGATGATGCTAATGCACAAGGGGAGGCTGCAAATGCTAATGCACAAAGGATTGTAACTGTTGATTGGAATTCAGTTGAGATACATGACCGGACTGATTTGGTCATTGCACCAATAGATGACATTGAAATGGCAAAGCTTTTTGGCATTCCTATAGATGACAGAGACAAGGAAAAGAAGAGGGATGAAGCTGCAAATGATGGTGACAACCATTTAAGAGATGAAGAGGCAGATATAGATCTAGAGTTGTTGGAAAATGCTCCAGTTCATGTAGATGATGCATATGATGATGAGCTAGTAACAGTTTATGACAAAGAGGACCCAATTATTGAAGTTGGGAGATTGTTTCCAAGCATGGATGAATTCAGGATGTGTTTCAGGACATATGCAGTCAAACATGAGTTTGCTACCAAGACTATATGGACTGATAAAAATAAGTTCTATGCAAAATGCGTAGGTTATGATGGTGGTGCCAAGCCTTGCAAGTGGGATATATCTGCTAGACGCCAACCTGATGGAAGGACAATAAGAGTGAATCAAATTCCAAAACCTCATACTTGCATTACAAGTTCTCAAACAGTTACAAAGATGACATCACAATTATGGGTTGCAGAAAAGATCAAGCCCATTTTAGCCACAACACCAAACAACACTGCAAAGAGACTGAAAATAGACTTGGAAAAGCAGTACCCCATTAAGTTGAATTATACTATAGTGTGGAAGGCAAAACAAAGGGCAATGAAAGAGCTATATGGTGATTGGGCAAATACCTTTCGAATGCTTTATAACTTCAAAGCAGTAGAGGAGGTCACCTGACAGTGTTGTGGAGATAGATACTGAGGTAACAGCTGATGGGAAAGTCTTCTTCTCTAAATTCTTCATGGCTTTAAAGCCTTGCATCGATAGCTTGAAAGCAGGGTGCCGTCCATATTTGAGTATAGACTCATCTTTCTTGACTGGAAAGTGGAATGGTCAACTAGCAGCATGCAATGCTTTAGATGGACACAATTGGATGTTCCCTGTAGCTATTGGCATGTTTCAGTCTGAGATAGAGGCATCATGGACATGGTTCATGATGCAGTTGAAAAGATGCATAGGGCCAGTCTCTCCATTGGTAGTGCACACATATGCATGTAAAGGTTTAGAAAATGCAGTGAAGATTGTTTTCCCTCATGCTGAAAGCAGAGGAGTGCTTGACCATATGTGGATGAATTTGATCAAAAAATTCAGAGGAGATGATTTTGGACGCATGTGGCCAGCAGCAAGATCTTACACCAGACAGATACATTCATATCACCTTGAGAAGATTAAGGCGGCATGCTCTGAGGAGGATAGGGTCCAGTTTTGTACATGGTTGGAAACCTAACATTCTCTTTTATGGTACATGTCAGGTTTTAACACTGCCATCAAATGTGATCATATCAACAATAATTTGGTAGAAAGTTTCAACAACAAAGTGAAGGAGTTAAAAGACTTGCCTGTCCATGACATGGTTGACCAGATCATGATCATGATCATGAGGTTGTGGGAATTGAGAAGAAGGCTTGGTGATGTTCTTCAAGGAGATAAGCTTCCTGATGTTGTGCAGCAGGTGGTCAACAAGAGCAGAAATCTTGCACATTTGCGTGTTGAGAAATCCTCATTGTGGGGTGCTGAAGTCAGAGATACAAAGACTGGCAGGAGGCATGTTGTTGACACTCAATTGCATGAATGCACATGCCTTGAGTGGCAACACACTAGGAAGCCTTGTAAGCATGCCATACTTTTCTTGGACTCCAAACACAAGCTAAATATGCACCCATATTTGCATGAGTATTATTCTGTAGCAAAATTCAAGGCTGCATATGGAACACCAATTCCAGCACTTACAAATCAGTCTCAGTGGCCTGAAGTGGACATTCAGTTCTCCTTGTGTCCTCCTTTGATGAAAAGAAAGGCTGTCAGACCCAAGCAGAGTAGATTCAAGGATTGGTTTGAGAAAGGTGGGATCAACAAGAAGGGAAAGAAAGATGAAAAGAAAGATGCCAAGCCAAAAAGGGCCCAAAAAGGTAACAAGAATAGATGCAAACTCTGTGAAGAACTTGGACACCGAGCTGGCTCTACCAAGTGCAGATACACTACTGAAAAGCCAAAGTATGTTCATCCAAAATCTATCCCATTTCTTGTTGATGATTTTTCTCCCCCAGCTAACTTGCTTGTTTTTAGGAGGAAGAATGGAGAAAAAGGCCCACCTCTTGTTGTTGACGAATGCTGGCCAGTGAAAAGGGCAAGAATCAATGGCCAAAGAAATAAGAGAACTAACCAGATCATGTTTGGTGCTGCTGAGGTGCAATCTGAACTTGTTTTGGAGGATGATGTGCAAACTGTTGAGGCTTTAGGGCACACCGTTTCTGATTTGGAAGCTCTGGTGCAAAATGAGCCTGTTGTTGAGGCTCTGGTGCAAAATGAGCCTGTTGTTGAGGCTCTGGTGCAAAATGAGCCTGTTGTTGAGGCTCTGGTGTAAACTGACCATGTTGATGAGGCTCTGGTGCAAAGTGACCATGTTGATGAGGCTCTGGTGCCAGATTGTGTTGTTGAGGAGGTGCATGAGGTGAAGGAGACTCTTGGACGTGCTGTGGGGAGGCCAGATGGTAATGATAAGAAAAAGAAGAGCATAAACCTGTTGTGTGGTGTGAAACTTTTGAAGGAGAAGAAAACGAGGGGTAAGAAGAGCCAAAAGAAATAGACTTTGAATTTGGCACTTGTTGTTGTAAACATTTGTTATTGTAATAATTTGGCAGTTGTTGTTGTAAACATTTGTTATTATAATAATTTTGCACTTGTTGTTGATAATTTGGACAAAATTCAAATATGATGGTAAATTTGAATTTCAACAAATGTAGCTATGTGTACTTTTCTATGTTTGTATGAGCTTCCAATGTTTTTCTCATATGTAGAGTACAACCCATCCTCACCCTGATCCCTTTTGTGAAGTACAACTCACCCTCGCTCAAAATATGGTAGAAATGGGCTCCAAAGCTAGGGTAAACCACCCCATTTCTAAGCAAGTTTTTTTTCGACCATTTCTAAAACCAAGTTTGATATTTTTTCTCACAACTATGTCACATAACATGACACCATGCGAAGGTTTTGTATTTTTTTGAATTAGTTATGCACATTTGAATGTCTGGTCAAACTTTTTGAAGAGTTTTCATAAATATTCTTAGCTAGGGGCTGAGGCTCACAAAACTAGCATGGGATCTCTGATGAAATAGCATGTTGTAAACCTAAAAAATGTTTTTTACAAAAAATCATCAGCATGAAATCATGTACCTGTAGTTCATATCTTACCCACTTCTAGCCGATTCAGCATGATTTGTCTTTTTCACCAGGGATGGAATAAAAGGTTTGACATACTCAAGTTGGGATATTGTACATGCTAGGTGGTCTAGTATTTTTGAAAAATAGGATGTTACCATTTTGAAACTTCAATTTGGTGGTTGCTTCACAAATCCCCCCTCTTTCGGCACTCAGAAAATAGAAAATGGATTTTCTGTGCGTCAAAAAGGAAAACTTTGTACTACAACATTGTTAGTCATCCCATTATACACATGCATGCCCAATATGGGCACATTATCACAAACTATGCCTTGATTCTAGCCATATCATTGGTCATTTGACCCGAAAGCCAGAAAACCTCGGAGGAGATAGGTCATTTTGTGAAGGGTTTTTTGAAATATGATCAATAGACCAAGTTTGATATTTTTACTCACAACTATGTCACATAACATGACACCATGCGAAGGTTTTGTTTTTTTTGAATTATTTATGCACATTTGAATGTATGGTCAAACTTGTGAAACCCCGTTGCCTGCATCCTAAACTCAGTTAACCCTAAGGCCGAATGAGGAACGTAGATCTAACCCTAAGCGCTGCGATCTGTGGCGTCTTCTAGAAGGATTCCGCGGGTGGCTCTGGGCGATCCGTGGAAGGGCTTGTTCTGCAACCTGATTGGTTGGCGTCTCTTAGAAGGATTTCGCGGCTAGCTCTTGGCGATCCGTGGGATGGATGATTCTGAAATCTGATTGGCTCGCATCGTTTTTTCATAAACAGATAAGGTACAGCGCGGCACACTCCATTTACTGTTGGACCGAGCGTGGCATGCGAGAGCGCTGGACGGGGCGTGATGCACCATGCATGCATGCTATGCATCGCGTCGCAGTCTAGCTATTTTGCGTCCAGCCAACCGATGCAGCAGCGCGGCAGCGTATTTACTCCCTCCGTCGCATTAAATAAGTGTACGTCTAACAACTTTCTTCAGTCAAACTTACTCCCCTCCGATTCATGCGCCATAGAAAAAGTCAATATTTATGAACTTTGACTACGTATATAAGAAAAAAAATCAAAATATAAAATATGTAATAAATATAAGGTACATCATTGCACACTCCATTGACCGTTGGACCGAGCGTGGCATGGGCGGGGCGGGCTGCACCATGCATGCATGCTATGCAGCTGCCTCTCGCGTCGCAGTCTAGCTATTTTGCGTGCAACAGCGCTGCAGCGTATTTACTTCCTCCGTCGCATTAAATAAGTGTACGTCTAACAACTTTCTTCAGTCAAACTTACTCTCCTCCAGTTCATACGCCATAGAAATAATATCAAAATCTAAAATATGTAATAAATATAATTAGATTCACCATAACACATACTTTTATATTATATAAAATTGATATTATAAATTGATATTATAAACTTAGTTTCATACTCCTTCTATTCCCTCCAATTGACATCCCTCTGATTACTCCCACCGATTTTTCGGCGATTTTTCTTCTCACCTGTTGAGTTTCCATGTGTAGTTTGTTCCATGCGGTGTGTAAAAACGAACGAGTTTGCTGCATGTCGTGTGACAACTACCTTGGTCCTAGATTCCTGCATTTATTACCGAATAAATCAAGGCCAAATTCTATTTTCTCTTTTATTTTTCACTGCCAATGAACAACTACCTTGGGCGTTTTTTCTCTCTTTCCCACCCCTGCATGCATGCATGCAGGGATGGGGGCGACGATGCAGGGTCACGTCGCATCCTAGCAATTTTTTTTGCACTAACCGCATTGATCATGCACGCGGCTACGCTCGCTGCCTACACACAATGCAGCGCACGCGGCTGCGCCAACGCTGGATTCCCACGCCGTCCTTCACGCCGCGCCCTCAATAAATAGGAAAAACGCCTTTGCCTTCTCATCTCATCCTGCCCCTCATCTTCAACCTCGAACCTGTCCCTTTGTCTCCTCCCAGCCCCAAACCCCAAAAAACACTCCGGCGACCATGGCGACCTCCCCCCCCGCTTCCCTTCGAAATCAGAAGTAAGCGACGAGGACAACCACCCAGATGACAAGCAGGTCTGGGAGCAGGAGGTGCCCACGGGCCCGAGGCGTGGCAAAAAGGGGGGGGGGCGATGCAAAGCCCCGCCCTGCCCCTGAGCCCAGGGCCACATCATCCACAACCCCCTTCCCGGCGGCAACCTCCCCGACGACGGCCCCTCCGAAGAGTATTGGAAGGCGGCGGAGAAGGAGGAGGAGGCGGAGCTGGCTGCTTACGCCAAGTGGGAGGAGAAGCAGGCCGCGCGCGCCTTGAAGAAAAGGCGCAAACGAGAGGAGGACCGACGGGAGGCCAATCGCTGGGCCTTCCAAGAGGAGCAGCGGCGGCGGGAGCAACGGGAAAGGGTGGAGGCTTGGAATGCTGCGGCGGCGGCTTGGAGGGCGGCGGCACCGGCACCGCCCCTACCGCTAATGGAGTAGGGCGGCAGCCGGGCTAAACCCACGTAGTAGCTAGGGTTAGGGTTTAGCCGAGGGTTTAGGCGCCTAGTTGCCCTTCCCTTCTATATTGTACCCCTTTTCTTTTATTGTAATGTTATCGGGCTATCTAATATATGTAACGTTATCTAATATATTATCTATCCCGTGTTTTACTCGTGCCCGCAATATTTATAATCTGTTATCACTCGACTTGTGTTTTATTGTATTGTCATTTGTCAAAACACCCAAAACAATAAGTGCATACAACAAAAGACACAAAAACAAGTTCTCATATAATACTCGTGCAATATTTATAAAATGAGTGAAATTAGAAAAGCTCAAAAGGAAGAATAAGTTAACGTTATGATGGTTGATTATTTTCAAACAACACATGCAACACATGGTTCATTTTCAAACAACACATTTACATAAGTTAAAGGGGCGCCCAAGTTATGTTAGTTAAATGGATGCCCTTGGCCTTTATTTATATATTTACTTGCACAAAAAATAAAAGATTGCGACCTGAGCACGAGTATCTGCAGATCCACACGTCCCTAGTTAGATTGTAACGTGAGTATCATTTTTTTCCCAATCTACAAGTAGTTACTATTGGGCCTAGATACGACCATTTTGGCCTGGCTAAGTTCTATTTGGGCCTGACCTTTTTCAATCACTCCTCGTCAATTGTTTTTTTAACTTTTCAACCCCTCCCCCTCCCCTGCATACTGATAAAACTGAAGGAACACAGACGAAACTGAAGAAATCGAAGGAACACTGATTTCGAAAATAGAGCAGCTCAAAATTAGCCCGAATTTGTGTTGCATTTTATTCAAACCAAAGACATAGACCATTACATCCATTACAAAGCATCACTCGAACACTGATGCGCTGTCTAATGACTAATGATCAGGAGGTAAACTAATCCGAGAGAAATTACACAAAAAAAAACCAGCCATCAGATTGTCCTGCTTCTTCAATTCGATGATTTGCCTTAGCTGCTTGTTCATCTTCTTCAGCTCGGCCTTCACTTCCGCATCCACCGTAGTACCAGCGGAAATGGGGTTGCCACATCCCAATTGCTCCACCACGGATGGGTTTTCGAGCTCCCGGGATGCTACCTCCACCCCAATTCGCTCGATGTACTCATCAAGCCACTCAAAATGCCCACATTTTGACAGTTCCTGAAATTGCAGAGATGAACCCTAAATCCCAAATTCGATGAAATGCATGAAATTTCGAAAGAAAAGCGAGAAATTGGCGCTCGGAACACTCAGATCTCACCTTTCCCGGCTCGGGCTTGCTCTCACACTTCACAAATTCCCGGCCAATGTTGCCGTTCTTGTCGGTGGATGTGACAAGCCGCTTCAGGGGCGCGGTACGGGGGCAATCGGGGCACCTCCTCATCGGCACCGCACCATACCGAGGCCATGAGCGAAGGGAGGCTGAAGCAGAGCTCAACATCCCTCGCCGGTGTTGCCGC
Source organism: Avena insularis (assembly GCA_023614405.1). Classification (NCBI taxonomy): domain Eukaryota; kingdom Viridiplantae; phylum Streptophyta; class Magnoliopsida; order Poales; family Poaceae; genus Avena; species Avena insularis. Next base: position 1,603,550 of record JAJUPC010000015.1, on the reverse strand, counting down.
ACTTGCTCGCCGGAGAAGAAAACAGAAGGGGATGAGATGATGGAGCGGTGGCGGGAGTGCTCGGGTGCGGGGACGGATCGGGGCCAACGGCTCTCTTCAACCACAGCGTGGGTCCCACGATATGAGGTGGACATCAGGTGAGTTCCGCCGTGACGTGGAGAGGCTGTGGGTTCTACTGTGCTCAGCTGATTCAAATTCTTTGACGGTCTCGTGAGGTTAAGTGGAAGTGTCGCACTGGAGCTATTTGCCGCTTCAGAAGTGTCGCATGCGAGCTATTCTTTGCAACGATGTAGCATTCCTTCCAATTCCACGTAAAGACGTCGCATGGGAGCTATAATCCCAAAAATGGACACACCGGGATCTAGTTTAGTTCCTGTTACCTTCCTCCCGAATTGTGTTGTCCTTGGATCGAGAGGGTTCCAGTGAGTGGTAGAAGCAGCCAACGACCCCACTGTTTTGGCTGGATTCCAGCCTTGTTTCCCTGGCTGACCCACCTCCATCATCAACTTTCGCCGGTCGCAGATCTGTCCTACCCCGACGACGTATCCCCGCAGCGGAGTGTCATGCACTCATGCCTGTCAGTGCACGAGATAGTGTGGTAGAGGTGTAGGGATGGAATCGAATGATCATGGTGAGGCACTTGAGGGATACGCCGGCGTCACCATGGCTGGAAGCCGCGATACACGGGCAACTCATCAGCATGGATGCGATCGTCACATGGAGAGGCATGATCTGAAGCAAACGCCATGAAGCAAGCTCAAGTTCTGTGCCTATGTCGAGGTCGTGGACGGGTGGTGCCGCCTCCCTCGCAGGCATTGACGACGGAGGCTGTGGAGGTGGTGGTTGCCATGGAGCAGGCGGCGCAATGCGGGTCGATACGGGGAGAGGATGGGAGCGGTGTTGTGTTCGCGAGATTAGGGGAGGCTTAATTAGGAGGCCTAATTAGAGGCGTGGGAGTGGCAAGGTCGGTCGTTCCATCAAGACAAGATCGATAACACTGGAGAGGTCCGACAATTTCTTTCAAATTGGACCCTGATAGTTAGTGTTTACCTAAAAGGCGGACAACAATTCCCCTGCCTTTGTCGGTGTTCCGGTGACGTGCTCATTTGTTGTCATTGCCGGCATTCATCCTCCTCGTCTAGGTAAACACATGACAATTCAGGATATCATTTAAGAACTGACTAACTCTAGCATCCAAAAAGGAAGCGGCATACCAAGCATAATCAAGAAATGGAACTCTTTGCAAGTAGAATAGGCTAACTACTCGATTAATATGTACTACGAACTTCATGAGTAAACAAAGAAAAATGTTAAGAATTTCCCACGGCTGCATTGCTTGTTGCAAATTTCCTATTCTGTCTAGTCTTTTCCTTCCTTGAAACAATTATTAGCTAGAGAGTCGAGATTGTTCTTTCTTGTTTTGGAATTTAATGTACAGATCAAATCAGAGTTGGGTAGCTCTGGTCGTCCCCTTTCCAACAAAATTGGTTTCGGGTCAATCGAAGTTTCCAAACTCTAGATATCACCATTTAAAGTTTGCCTCTTATTTGGTTCTATCCTTCCTAGCTGAAACAAAAGGTTGATGGGATATCCAGACCGGAATCTCCGGTGTGGACCGGAGAGAGACCGAATTCTCCAGTGCGTTCATGCAGACCGGAGTCTCCGGTGTGGACAGACCGGAGTCTCCGGTGTACAAGAGACCGAAGTCTTTAAAGAATTTCCGGAGGAGGTTTCCCCAAGTCAGCTGGGACGTTCTGTATGGTGGTCCGAAGACAGATTGGAGATGGTCCGGAGTCTCCGGTATCCAAACCGGAGTCTCCGGTGTGGAAATTCCCTGGTCATTTCCCGGTCTCCGGAGACAGACCGGAGATACATCGATATTTAGAGCATTTTTAGAATGAGATGGAGAATGGTTGGCAAGTTGCTTATATATGTATTAGTTTTGTTAGAAGGGTAGAGGAGGTTTTTGGTACCATGTGTTTGTGAGTGCTAACTACAGGGTCATCGACTCCCATGTATCTAGACCCGTTTGATACTTTAGATACATGGGTATCCTAATAATGAGTTCATTAATTTAGGACAGAAGGAATATTAAATAACCTATTATATATCCCATCCACCTTATGTTGTAGTTCTTACTTCTACTAGTACTTCTTTGGAAATAATCATTTGGCCTTTATTTATAAGCTAGTGTCATTGTCGTGAGACCACCCTGGGGGACATGCACACCTTTGGATGATCCATGCCATGAAAGGATATTTTGTGATTCATCGTTCTCAACCCATAATAAGCAAAATTGTGATCATTCGTAGTCCTTGTCGGATGATTATTTCATCTTTGGCCGTCATTGGTCAAACTACCTAGTTCGGCATGAGAGGTTTCGGGAAATCCAAACATGCAGGTGTGGTATGATGTTCTTGAAATACCCGCCGTTTCCTCTACAGTAGTATTGAGTTAGATCAAACCGTTCATGCGGGTGTAGTCCAAAAAAAAATCCAGAGACCCGTTTTCTTGTCATTAGAGGGTAAATCTGTCTAGAGTTTCTGTAAAGAAAAATAGTCAATCCTTCATCTCAAAATCACCTTATCCATGCATGGGCTCTGCTCAAATAGCCTTCCCTAAAAGGCGGGTAACAATTGCCCTGCCTATGCCAGTGTTCCGGTGACGTGCTCATCTGCTGTCGTTGCCGGCATTCATCCTCCTTGTCTAGGTAAACACACGACAATTCAGGATATCATTTAAGAATTGACTAACTCTAGCATCCAAAAAGGAAGCGGCATACCAAGCATAATCAAGAAATGGAACTCTTTGCAAGTAGAATAGGCTAACTACTCGATTAATATGTATTACAAACTTTATGAGTAAACAAGGTCATGAAGAGGAAGAAAAATGTTGATAATTTCCCACGGTTGCATTGCTTGTTGCAAATTTCCTATTCTGCCTAGTCTTTTCCTTCCTTGAAACAATTATTAGCTAGAGAGTCAAGATTGTTCTTTCTTGTTTTAGGATTTAACGTATAGATCAAATCAGAGTTGGGTAGCTCTGGTCGTACCCTTTCCAACAAAATTGGTTTCGGGTCTATCGGAGTTTTCAAACTCTAGATATTGCCATTTGAAGTTTGCCTCTTATTTGGTTCTATCCTCTCTGGCTGAAACAAAAGGTTGATGGAATATCCAGACCGGAATCTCTGGTGTGCAAACACCGGAGTCTCTGGTGTGGACCGGAGAGAGACCGGATTCTCTAGTGCGTTCATGCAGACCGGAGTCTCCGGTGTGGACAGACCGAAGTCTTCGGTGTACAAGAGACCGTAGTCTTTGTAGAATTTTCGGAGGAGGTTTCCCCAAGTCAGCTAGGACGTTCTGTATGGTGGTCCGGAGACGGACTGTAGATGGTCCGGAGTCTCCGGTATCCAGACCGGAGTCTCCGGTGTGGAAATTTCCGGTCATTCCCCGAAAATTCCCTGGTCTCCAGAGACGGACCGGAGATACATCGATATTTAGAGCATTTTAGAATGCGATGGAAAATGGTTGGCAAGTTTCTTATATATGTTTTAGTTTCTCTAGAAGGGCAGAGGAGGTTTTTGGTACCATGTGTTTGTGAGTGCTAAATATAGGGTCATCGACTCCCATGTATCTAGACCCGTTTGATTGTCTAGATACATGCTTATCCAAATAATGAGTTTATTAATTTAGGATGGAAGGAATATTAAATAACCTATTATATATCCCATCCACCTTATGTTGCAGTACTTACTTCTACTAGTAATTCTTTGGAAATAATCATTTGATCTTTATTTATAAGCTAGTGTCATTGTCGTGAGACCACCCTGGGGGCATGCACACCTTTGGATGATCCATGCCGTGAAAGGATATTTTGTGATTCATCGTGCTCAACCCATCATAAGCAAAACAATGATCATTCGTAGTTCTTTCCGGATGATTCTTTCATCTTTAGTCGTCATTGGTCAAGCTACCTAGTTCGGAATAAGCGGTTTCGGGAAATCCAAACCTGCAGGTGTGGTATGATGTTCTTGAAATACCCGCCGTTTCCTCTACAGTAATATTGAGTTAGATCAAACCGTTCATGCGGGTGTAGTCCAGAATTTTTTAGAGACCCATTTTCTTGTCGTTTTTTTTTCAAAAAGGGGAAGACACCCCGGCCTCTGCATCAATCGATGCATACAACCTTTTCTTGTCATCAGAGGGTAAAAGTTTCTGTAAAGAAAAATAGTCAATCCTTCATCTCAAAATCACCTTTACCATGCATGGGCCCTGCTCAAATAGCCTTCCCTAAAAGGCGGGCAACAATTCCGCTGCCTTTGCCGGTGTTCCAGTGACGTGCTCATCTGCTGTCTTTGCCGGCATTCATCCTCCTCATCTAGGTAAACACACGACAATTCAGGATACCATTTAAGAACTGACTAACTCTAGCATCCAAAAAGGAAGCGACATACTGCGGTGACCCAGCATACCACTGCATGTGTAGTACACTATAGTCGTTGACATGACATCCACAGAACACCGTTCCGTAAATATCACACCCCTCAGAGTGGTACAACAGAAACATTACGGATCCATATTACAAACATACACACGTTATTATTATTACAATACCGAAAGTTTAAGACTTCCAAAAGATTCAACTTACAAACCAAAATATAAGTGTTTCAGCGGAAGTTTTAAATTTAAAACTTAAACTCCAAATTGAACTCAGCAACTTATTGCTATATATTGTTCATGATGCTCGGCTCAAGTGGTTACTATAACTATAGTAATTATTCGGACTCCTGGAACTCTCCTCCGTAGACGATGTCGTAGTCCTCCCCTTCTACGGCCCCATACAAGTTGGGCTCTTCATAGAAGACCTCCTCTTGACTCTCAGATGCGTACATTGGAGTACCTTCGGGATTCTCAGAGTCTAAGCAAGGATTCAAAGAAAATGATGAGTAACAGCGTTACCCAGCAAATTCATTATATGCAAGGTAGGAAGTTTAATGCTTTATCTACCACCTCGGACTATTAGTCGTTGGCACTATGCAATTTTCGTAAATCTTTCTTTAAAAGTTGATTTTATTATGAAAATCTATGACCACCAGCCTTCACAGGTTGACTAGAACTTTCATGGAGTTCCTTTCCTGTCGCGTTCGTAGCTCCTTCCCGGAACATGGAGTAACAAGTTATAATTCTTACACTCTGCAGAGGTGCGTTACTTTTCCCATGAGAGATCAACTCCTTGTTGCACAACCGGGCGTACTTTGCCGTCCACAATTCCATGATGTGGGGCCTAGTAGTTGGTCCAAGCCAATCACTGCCCTCTCCGTGACCTCATATGTCTGCACGATCCTTCGGGCTAGCTCACCTTTGTTAAGCCCCCTTTCGGTCAGGCTAAAACCCTGATGAGTTCCTGAAGACTCTATGACCTAGTGATGCCCGGATTAGTACCATTTACATGGACTATCTCCCTAAACACCATTCATAGATAATCTAGACCCCAAAAGTGTGGGGCGTAAGGGTGCCCACCCATATGTTGGATCCACACAGGGAATCACAACATCACGTTAAGGTCGTATTGCCGCCATATAAGAGGAAAAGGATACAACTGACTTCTCCGTCCCATTCCAAATCTCATGGTTAACGCGTAATATACGGCACTAGAATCACTGATGTCATGGGTTATTAATTCCTAATTCTTCATCATTAGTGCAAGTAGAACTCTAAGTTATATTACTCCATCATATCATCACTTAGGATGATATCTAAGGTTTAGTATCTTGAGAAAATATTGTTTTCTTTTTCTATAGTGTAGATGATAACACACAATTTGCAAATACTTTCATAAAGACTCTTCAATGCACATGATCAAGTGATGGACTTGCCTTGTGATGGCAAGGTAGTGAAGTCTGATGCTTGCACTGGACCTTGAGCTTCTATGTCTACAAAAACATCATTATTGCCTGGTAAGGACAATATTTAAAGAAGCAAAATGATTATGCAAAGTAATGTAATGCATCATTTAACTTGATATGCATTCTCCCCATTATTATAAAAATTCTTTTTAATAATAAAGGATTTATAAATGTTAAATTTTTAATATTTATAATAGAATTTTGTATTCTTTTATTTTATTTTCCTTTTATTGATTTAATAATTCTTTTAAGAATTATCACTTAAATATCAAAAATTGTTATTAAATATTTGTTTAGTACTTTTCTAATATACTAAAATATTAATATATAATGAAAGTGATTTTTATCATCTTTAAATAATTTTGTAAAATTCCATAAGGAATATATAAATTACAAAATTCTTAATAAAATTTATATGTCTTAAATTTTATTCCTTAATTTGTTTGGATAGTTTGGATTATTGTGAATCCAAAAATATTTTATTTATAATTTTTGGACTTTTATTTTATTTTATAGAACTTAATTAAGTTCAGGGGCATTTTGGTCTTTTCCTATTTATTAAAACAGATTCTAAATGAATTGGGCTGGCCATTTGGGTTTATTGGGATCTTATGGCTGTAGGGGTTCGTAGCATGGAAAACAAAAAAATTCTGCCGCATGCACACAAACAAGCCAAGATCTATCAACTAGATTGTAGCAACGAGTCGATAGAAGCACTCACCCTCGAAGATTCCAAAGCGGTTAACGAGAGCAGATTTTCGTGGGTGATGTGGTCGTACACTTGCCGATCTCAAGATCACATAGACGATCCTTCCGGCGCTGCGTTCCGGCAGCGCTTCCGCAATCGGTCACACGTTTGGTACTCGATGAAGACCTTCCTCTCCCTTGTTCAAACATACAGCGAAGGTTGTAGTTCTCTCCTCGTGATTCCAGCAGCACGATAACGTGGTGTCGAAAATAGAGGGAAGATCCCGCAGGGCTTCGCCTAAGCCGGTGCGAGTTATGGTGGATCTAGAGTTTCCCGGTGATCTAGGGTTTATAAGACCGGGAGGAGGAGGTGTTGGCAGCGGCTAGGGCGGCGGCGTGCGGCGGCGGCGCAGGTGTGGGAGGACTAGGGCTTGTGTGTTTGGGGCAGACCTCCCCCTCTATTTATGAGAGGGGGGCAGCCTAGAGAGAGGGGAGTTTCAATCCACTTCCAAACCCAAGTTGGAAGGACTCTTTCCTTCTTCCACTAGGAAACCATTGTTCCAGTTTGACTTTTCAAACCTCCCGTTTGACTTTCAATTTAGAACTTTAGTTCTCTCTCACAAATGTCCACACCAAGTGACCTAGGATATGATCCAATCATTCCACTTACCCATGACACATTCATGGACCATTCCCCTTCAGGTCCGGTGAACCTTCTAGAACCTTCTAGAATCTCTCTGATGAAAACATCGAAATCATTCCCGAACTCCGGAATCAGACTTTCCTTCTATGAATCTTATTCTTCGGACCATTCCGGATCTCCTTGTGATATTCCGGATCCCATCCGAGACTCCAAACAACATTTGGTATCCCTACTAACATTCCATATCTACTAAACAACATTGAATCCTTAAGTGTGTCTCCCTACAGTTCGTGAATTATGCGGACATGACCGAGACACTTCTTAGATCAATAACCAATAGAGGGCCCAGAGTATATGTGATCCCTTGAAATGTGATCCATTGTGAGCCAGTCACATGCTTGCAAGCTAATTGGATGACATTCCACCGAGAGGTCCCAGAGTATATCTATCCGTCATATGGATGGACAAATCCCACTCTTGATCCATGTGCCTTAACCCATACTTTCCGAACAATCAATGCCACCTTTATAGCCACACAGTTACGGTGTGGTGTTTGATGTCATCAAAGCATCCTTCAGGTGATGGTGATTAGCATGATCTCATGGTCGAAGGAATTAGGTTACTATGTATCAGAAAGCTTATAGCAAACGAACTATTGAAATGACTTGATCTTCATGCTACGCTTATCTATAGGAGTATGTCCATCACACCATTCTCCTAATGATATGATCTCGTTGTTAATAACATATCAATGTTCATGATCGAGAAACCACGATCATCTATTAACCAACAAGCTAGTATTATAAAGAGGCTTTACTAGGGACTCTAATTTAGTTTAAAAATCACACAAATATTAATGTTTTCGATTAATACTGTTATAGCATGAATGCAAACATTTATCATAAACACAAAGATATAATAATAACCACTTTTATTATTGCCTCTAGGGCATATCTCCAACAGTCTCCTACTTGCACTAGAGTCAACTAATCTAGATTACATGGTAATATACCGAACACCCATGGCGGTTTGGTGCTGGTCATGTTTTGCCCTTGGGAGAGGTTTAGTCAACGGATCAGCCACATTCAGATCCGTGTAATTTGCAAATATTTATGTCACCATCTTGGACATGCTCTTGAATAGCATGAAACATAGCTTGATATGCTTCAACTTCTTCTGTGACCTTGGTTCTTGCGCATTGGCTATGGCGCCCATGTTATCACAATAGATAGACATTGGGTCTAGCGCACTTGGAACCACACCGAGCTCTGTAATGAACTCCTTCATCCATATCACCTCTTGTGAAGCCTCCAAAGTAGCTATGTATTCCGATTCAGTTGAAGATCTCGCCACAACACTTTGCTTTGCACTCCTCCAGCTAACTTCTGCACCATTCAAAGTAAATACGTATCCAGATTGAGATTTAGAATCATCCGGATCGGTGTTCCAACTAGCATCGGTGTAACCATTAACAACGAGCTATTCATCACCTCCATAAGAAAGAACCATATCCTTTGTTCTTCTCAAGTACTTAAGGATGTTTTTGACCGCTGTCCAATGATCTACTCCTGGATTACTTTGATATATGCTAGTCAAACTAACAGCATATGCAATGTCGGGTCTAGTACATAGAATGGCATACATAAGAGATCCTATGGCTGATGCATAGGGAGTCTTACTCATCCTTTCTCTATCTTCTGCCGTTGCAGGACTTTGAGTTTTACTCAAGGTCGTATTGGGCAACATGGGAAAAAACCCTTTCTTGCTATCTTCCATTCCAAACCTCTTTAGAACTTTGTCCAAATATGTACTCTGTGACAATGATATTAGGCGTCTCGATCTATCTCTATAAATCTTTATGCCTAATATGTAAGCTGCTTCACCAAGATCTTTCATTGAAAAACTATTATTCAAATAATCCTTGACACTATTAAGAAGGTCTACATCATTCCCAATCAACAATATGTCATCTACATATAGTATTAAGAAGGCTACAGAGCTCCCACTCACTTTCTTGTAAATACAAGCTTCTCCATAAGTTTGTATAAAACCAAAGATTTTGATTACCTTATCAAAACGTTCATTCCAACTCCGGGATGCTTGCTTCAATCCATAAATGGACCGTTGAAGTTTGCATACCTTGTTAGCATCTTTAGGATCGAAAAAACTTTTGGGTTGTACCATATACAATCTTCATCAATGTCTCCATTGAGGAACGCTGTTTTGACATCCGTCTGCCATATCTCATAATCATAATATGCAGCGATTGCTAACAAAATCCTCACAGACTTTAGCTTCGCTACCGGTGAGAAAGTCTCATTGTAGTCAACTCCTTGAATTTGTCGAAACCCTTTTGCGACAAGTCGAGCTTTATAGACAGTAACATTACCATCAGCATCTATTTTCTTCTTGAAAATCCATTTTTTCTCAACAGCCTTCCGGCCATCCGGTAAATCCACCAAAGTCCATACTTGGTTTTCATACATGGATGCAATCTCGGATTTCATGGCTTCTTGTCATTTATTGGAATCTAGGCTCATCATCGCTTCCTCATACGTCGCAGGGTCATCGGTGTTGTCCACCAACATGACACTCATAACGGGATCATACTAATATGGAGTGGTACGAACTCTCGTTGACCTACGAGGTTCTGTAGTTACTTCAACCGAAGTTTCATGATCAAAATCATTAGCTTCCTCTCTTTTTGGTGTAGGCGCCACAGGAACTACTTCCAGTGTTGTGCTACTCGCAAGTTCGAGAGAAGGTTCAACAACCTCGTCGAGTTCTACTTTCCTTCCAATCACTTCTTTCGAGAGAAACTCCTTCTCTAGATAGAAGGTTTTGCCCTCAGATCTATGATAGAAGGTATACCCAATAGTTTCCGGTGGGTATCCTATGAAGACACATTTTTCCGCTTTGGGTTCAAGCTTGTCGGGCTGTAACTTCTTTACATAAGCTTCACAACCCCAAACTTTAAGGAACGACAATTTAGGTTTCTTCCCAAACCATAATTCATACGGTGTCATTTCAATGGATTTAGATGGTGCCCTATTTAAAGTGAATGCAGCTGTTTCTAATGCATAACCCCAAAATGATAGCGGTAAATCTGTAAGTGACATCATAGAACGAACCATATCTAAGAGAGTTCGATTACGACGTTCGGACACACCATTACGTTGAGGTGTTCCCGGCGGTGTCAATTGTGAAAGTATTCCGCATTTCTTCAAATGCTCGCCAAACTCGTAACTTAGATATTCACCTCCACGATCAGATTGTAGAAATTTAATCTTCTTATTACGTTGATTCTCTACCTCACTTTGAAATTCCTTAAACTTCTCAAAAGTTTCGGACTTATGTTTCATGAAATAGATATACACATATCTACTCAAGTCATCCGTGAAGGTAAGAACATAGCGATAACCACCGCGCGATGCTACACTCACTGGACCACACACATCGGTATGTATGATTTCCAATAAGTCCGTAGCTCGCTCCATCATACCAGAAAATGGAGTCTTAGTCATTTTACCCATCAGACATGCTTCACATCTTTCAAGTGATTCAAAATCAAGTGATTCAAGAAGTCCATCAAAATGGAGTTTCTTCATACGCTTCACTCCAATATGACCAAGACGACAGTGCCACATATAGGTCGAGTTATCACTCAATTTCAAACGTTTAGCTTCAATGTTATTAATCTGTGTATTACTACAATCGAGATTCAATAAGAATAGACCATCTATCAAAGGTGCATGTGCATAAAACATATTACTCATATAAATCGAACAACCATTATTCTCGGACTTAAACAAGTAACCGTCTCGCAATAAACATGATCCTGATATAATGTTCATGCTCAACACAGGCACCAAATAACAATTATTTAAGTATAAAACTAATCCCGATGGTAGATGAAGAGGTAGCGTGCCGACCGCGATTACATCAACCTTTGATCCATTTCCAACGCGCATCGTCACCTTGTTCTTCGCTAGTTTCCTTCTATTGTGCAGTACCTGTTTCGAGTTACAAATATGAACAACTGAACCAGTATCAAATACCCAGGCACTACTACGAGTACTAGTGAGATACACATCAATAACATGTATATTGGATATACCTTTCTTCTTGATGTTGCCGTTCTTCAAATCCGCCAAGTACTTAGGGCAATTCCGCTTCCAGTGACCCTATTCCTTGCAGTAAAAGCACTCAGTATCAGCCTTAGGCCCAGCCTTGGTCTTCTTCGCCGGCACGGTAACTTTATTACCGCCCTTCTTGAAGTTTTCCTTTTTCTTAGACTTGCCTTGCTTCTTGAATTTGGTGGTCTTATTGACCAACAACACTTGGTGCTCTTTCTTGATCTCCACTTCTGCAGATTTCAACATGGAGAAGAGTTCTAGAAACGTCTTGTCCATGTTTTGCATATTGTAGTTCATCACAAAGTTCTTGTAACTTGGTGGCAGTGATTGGAGGACACGGTGAATCCCCAAAGCATTAGGAATCACTATACCTAAGCTTTGAAGCTTGCTTGCGTGCCCATACATCTTAAGCACGTGCTCACTAACGGAGCTGCCCTCTTCCATCTTGCAGTTAAAGAACTTTTCAGAAGCCTCATAACTCTCAACTGCCGCGTGAGCCTCAAATATCATTTTGAGTTCACGGACAATATCATGTGGGTCATGGTTCTCAAACCTTTTCTGAAGCTCCGATCCTAAACCATACAAGATAGCACACTGAACTGTGGAGTACTGATTCTTTCGAGCGAGGAAAACATTCTTTACCTCATCGGTAGCATCAACTGCAGGCGGGTTACCCAGCGGTGCATCCAGCACATAGGTCAAATTACCAGCATTGAGGACAATCCTCAAATTGCGGAACCAATCCGCGAAGTTGCTTCCATTGTTTTTCAACTTTTCTTTCTCTAGGAACGCATTAAAATTGATGGTAGGGGCTTCCATAGATCTACAACATATTTGCAATAGTTTAGACTAAGTTTATGACAAATTGAGTTCTAATTAATAGTTAAATTAATCTAGGTGAACTCCCACTCAAAACAATATCCCTCACATTGTTTTAGTGATCACACAAACCAAATCCACCATATCAAAACCGATCATCACGAGAGTTGATACAACTTCAATGGCGAACAATCAACATGTTCATCATATCTACTATATGACTCATGCTTTACCTTTCGGTGATCCGTGTTCCGAGACCATGTCTGTACATGCTAGGCTCGTCAAGATCAAACCTTAGCTTCCGCATGAGCAAATCTGGCTTGCTCACATTGTATACTCTCGCTGAATCTAACACACCCGATCATCACGTGGTGCTTCGAAACAACGAGCTTTAGCAACGGTGCTTACTAAGGATGAACACTTTAAAACTTGAAATTTTGTGCTTAGGGATCATCTTATAATGCTACCGTCGCGAACTAAGCAATACAAGATGCATAAAAGGATTAACATCACATGCAATTCATAATATGTGATATGATATGACCTTTCTTCTTGTGCTTCCGATCTTCATCTTCAAGCACGAACATGATCTCCATCATCACCGGTATGGCGTCAAGGTCAATGGCGCCGCTTCATGGTTGTCGTCCACCAGCATCAACTATTACAACTACTTTGAATAGACATGCATGTCTTAACGGAATTTAAAAGACAACCATATGGCTCCTGCCGGTTGCCAACTTACAATAAGGAACATTGCATACATCATATATATAATCACAATCATGGCCATATCACATCACAGCACACCCCTGCAAAACAAAGTTAGACGCCTCTAATTTTCTTTGCATGTTTTACGTGGTTTGGGGCTTTCAATAAGTGTCGTTCTAACATACGAACAAGAACCACAATGTTGATGCTTGAACTATCAAGTGCCCGTTGTAAATTGAATCTATACTATGATAGGAGAGACAGACACCCGCAAAGCCACTTATGCAATACAAGTTGCATGTTAAGCGTGGAGCATGTCTCATGAACGATGTCATGTAAGGTTAGCCTGGGCCGCTTCATCCCATCATACCGCAAGATGCAAAGTACACAAAAAGCAATTGATAATAAAAGCACCACTACCCACAATGACCATTGTGTTCTACTCGTGCAATAGATCTACATATAGACACGGCTCTGATACCACTGTAGGGGTTCGTAGCATGGAAAACAGAAAATTTCTACCACATGCACACAAACAAGCCAAGATCTATCTACTAGATTGTAGCAACGAGTCGATAGAAGCACTCACCCTCGAAGATTCCAAAGCGGTTAACGAGAGTAGATTCTCGTGGGTGATGTAGTCGTACACTTGCCGATCTCAAGATCGTGTAGACGATCCTTCCGCTGCGTTAAAGCGCTCAAGATTCGGTCACACGTTCGGTACTCGATGAAGACCTTTCTCTCCCTTTTTTCCAGCAGGCAGTGGAGGTTGTAGTTATCCCCTCGTGATTCCGGCAGCACGACGGCATGGTATCAAAAATAGAGGGAAGATCCCGCAGGGCTTCGCCTAAGCCGGTGCGAGTTATGGTGGATCTAGGGTTTCCCGGTTATCTAGGGTTTAGAAGACCGGGAGGAGGAGGTGTCGGCGGTGGCTAGGGCGGCGGCGACGGCGTGCGGCGGCAGCGGTGGCGGCGCAGGTGTGGGAGGACTAGGGCTTGTGTGTTTGGGGCAGACCTCCCCCTCTATTTATGAGAGGGGGGCATCCTAGAGAGAGGGGAGTTTGAATCCACTTCCAAACCCAAGTTGGAAGGACTCTTTCCTTCTTCCACTAGGAAACCATTGTTCCAGTTTGACTTTTCAAACCTCCCGTTTGACTTTCAATTTAGAGATTTAATTCTCTCTCACAAATATCCACACCAAGTGACCTAGGATATGATCCAATCATTCCACTTACCCATGACACATTCATGGACCATTCCCCTTCCGGTCCAGTGAACCTTCTAGAACCTTCTAGAATCTCTCCGATGAAAACATCAAAATCATTCCCCAACTCCGGAATCGGACTTTCCTTATATGAATCTTATTCTCCGGACCATTCCGGATCTCCTCGTGATATTCCGGATCCCATCCGAGACTCCGAACAACATTCAGTATCCCTACTAACATTCCATATCTACTAAACAACATCGAATCCTTAAGTGTGTCTCCTTACGATTCGTGAATTATGCGGACATGACCGAGACACTTCTCCGATCAATAACCGAGACACTACTATTTTCTCGTTCCCGTGATATGTGATCCCTTGTGAGCCAGTCACATGCTTGCAAGCTAATTGGATGACATTCCACCGAGAGGGCCCAGAGTATATCTATCCGTCATATGGATGGACAAATCCCACTCTTAATCCATGTGCCTCAACCCATACTTTCCAAACACTCAATGCCACCTTTATAGCCAAACAATTATGGTGTGGTGTTTGATGTCATCAAAGCATCCTTCAGGTGATGGTGATTAGCATGATCTCATGGTCGAAGGAATTAGGTTACTATGTATCAGAAAGCTTATAGCAAACGAACTATTGAAATGACTTGATCTTCATGCTACGCTTATCTATAGGAGTATGTCCATCACACCATTCTCCTAATGATATGATCTCGTTGTTAATAACATATCAATGTTCATGATCGAGAAACCACGATCATCTATTAACCAACAAGCTAGTATTATAAAGAGGCTTTACTAGGGACTCTAATTTAGTTTACAAATCACACAAGTATTAATGTTTTCGGTTAATACTGTTATAGCATGAATGTAAACATTTATCATAAACACAAAGATATAATAATAACCACTTTTATTATTGCCTCTAGGGCATATCTCCAACAGTGGCCCAGTAGGGAAGGGTCAAAACAACCACCCCGAAGTGTTTTCGGCCCACCTAGCCCAACTCACTCGATGTCTCCTCTCTTGAGCTCACCCCTCTCCTTCTCCTTCCCCGACCCCGTGGTCAGTGGTGTCGCCGCCGGCGATTCCCGCCGTCGTGGACCGCCCTGGCCGTTGCCGTCGTGCAGGAAGAGGTTGTCGACTCCGCTCTTCCCTCCCGTCCAACTGGATTTGGACATGGAGCTCTCCTGCGACAGATCGATGTCGTCCCGAACCCTAGGGTTTGGGTTTGGCGTGGATCATGGCACCGCCGCTACTGTCGTGCGCCATGGTGATGCTCCTTGCCTCCAAACGTGGCTATGGTCGCCGCCGTGGCGCTGTATGGGTCGCAGCGCCCCCTTTGGGGTGCTCCCCATGCCGCCATGGTCGTCGGCCCCTCTGCTTCCTCTTCTATTCTCTAGCGAGGACCTTTGGTGAGTGCTTCCTCTCCTCTCGTTATCTCGGTGTTAGGCCCTCCCATGCTCAATATTGGTAGTGGCCTCTCTGGTGATTGTCTGGTCCTGATTAGGGTTCTTGGTTCTGTTTAGGGTTCATACCCTACTGTTGATTAGATACTGATGAATTGGATCATGTGTTGATGATCTTTGAACCTATTAAGTGGTGACTAGATGTAGCTTACTGCTGATGCTTCCATGGTTAAATTTCATATGATTCAGATGATACAGTTGCTCTGAAAACAATACTTGGTAAAGCTAGTGGTGTTGATAACTTACCACTATCATTAATTGGTTAATGACAGTGAGTATGGTGTGAGGAAGTCAATGTCTTAGTACTGTTGGCTTAAGAATGCATGTGTAGTTTGAGATCAAATGGTTTCAAACAGTGAAGATATACATAGGGATTTTCTTAATTATGATTCCTGTGATGACAGGAAAATGATTTATAGTTGGTTGGTTGAATCTGTGAAGATTGAATGCTTAACCTGATTAATGTAGAACTATTCTTGTGACACCATCTTTGTATGGCACACAAGATTAGATTCTATTTCATTGTTTGGGTTGGTTTAAGCTTAAGATGAGTTTGGCTTTAAAGATAAGTAGAAATTTTCCTTTCTTAAATCCCTAAGACCAATGATGTTGGTCTGAGGTTTAGGGATTAAGCTTTATCTAGTTGATTCATATGGATGGTTCTGGTAGTGGTACCAGTTACTGTTTCTTGAATCAAAGTTTGGAAAAAATGATGGTAGGCTTGATCATTTGTATAGATCCATAAGATTAAATTCTAAGGTGCTACTCTTATCCTAGAGATGTGACTAGAAGTTAAATCTTAGCTATATTCATTCTTGAATTGAAATATAGCTTGACAGTTAGATTAATGATGTTGCTCTGAGATCTAGTTGGATTCTTATACTTTTCTGGTTGCTTTTAGAGTTTAAAACCTCAGTGATGGATTCACCCCACTTGGGTGTCTTCTGAGAGTTTGAATAAGAATCATATCATGTATGCTTGTCTAATCTTAGACAGATAAATCATTTGATGGTCTATTTACTCACCACTGTCACTTGATGATGTGGTTGCTAGTGGTTGATCTTGTGGTAGCTTGCTCTGGTGCTCACCTGGTATTTCCAGTTCCTGGCTTGTCCTTGATCTAGCCCATCATCTCCTGATCCACCTGATCCACCCCCTCCTTATGTCACCATCTTGGTAATGTGATCCTGGGCTTTGGTTGGTTTGATCTAGCTTGGCTTTGGCTTGGTTTAGCTGCTGGCTGCTGTGCTTGGTGTGTGAGAGCAATGGAATGGTGTGGGGATTGGTTTTCCTACGGCTGTGTTGATAGTTTTGTTTGGTTATGTCATTGCTAGAAGTGACAGCACACACCATGCAGTTTGGTGTGTGTGTTGCTTGTGTGCCTGCTACACAGATGTGGATATGTTCAGAATTTTGAAAGTTACTTTCATCTGGTTACTTCTACTTGGATGGTGAAACTTGCCCCTCCTTACTGTTATTTGACTTATGGCTTAAAATTATGAAAGATACATTCTTTCATATTGGTGAAATTGCCCCTTTTTATAAGATTACTCAATGATGAACCTTGATCAGTGCACTTCGCTGACAAGTCTGAGAGTAATACAATTTTAACCTTAACTTTCTTTATTTTTGTTTGTATTTGTTTTGCAGGTATCGGACTTGGGAATTCAAGATTTTAGTTTAGGTTTTCTTCTTTATTTGTAGAATAGTCATATGTAATATTCTTTATTCTTTTGCAATTTTAGTTCTACCCTTTTGTAATCTTTATTTTATTATTTTGTAATAAAGATTGTACTATTATCAATAAAGAAATATTATTCTTTATTTATTTACTATTGTAAAAAAATTGTGGATGATTTTCATAAGTTACATTTTTGTAACTTATTTATTGAATGAATATATGAAATGGATATTCATATTTTTAATTGCTCTCTTTATATGTAGTTTGAGTTAATATTGGTTATCTCTTAATTAAATCAAAGATTCAAACATCATTCAAAAATCCTTTTGAATTATAATTCAAACACTCAAGTTTTAAATTCAAATTTCATTTCCCAAAACACATAAGTCCACAAAGATCATATCAAAGTCTATAACAATCATCCTTCAGGACTATACCTAATCTCAAAGTATGAAAGAAACTTTGATCACTTTAGGTTTTTATTTGGCGAAAAATTTACCCACATTTTCACAGATGAATGCATGCAATATTTCAAATTCCTAAATCTACCCTTCGTTAGTTCCTAAATGCTGGGATTTTACACATACCAAGCAAAATCAAGAAATGGAACTCTTTGCAAGTAGAATAGGCTAACTACTCGATTAATATGTATTACGAACTTTATGAGTAAACAAGGTCATGAAGAGGAAGAAAAATGTTGAGAATTTCGCACGGTTGCATTGCTTGTTGCAAATTTCCTATTCTGTCTAATCTTTCCTTCCTTGAAACAATTATTAGCTAGAGAGTCGAGATTGTTCTTTCTTGTTTTAGGATTTAACGTACAGATCAAATCAAAGTTGGGTAGCTCTGGTTGTCCCCTTTCCAACAAAATTGATTTCGGGTCAATCGGAGTTTCCAAACTCTAGATATCGCCATTTGAAGTTTTCCTCTTATTTGGTTCTATCCTTCCTAGCTGAAACAAAAGGTTGATGGAATATCCAGACCAGAATCTCCGGTGTGCAAACACCGGAGTCTCCTGTGTGGACCGGAGAAGAGACCGGATTCTCAAGTGTGTTCATGCAGACCGGAGTCGCCGGTGTGGACAGACCGGAGTCTCCGGTGTACAAGAGACCGGAGGCTTTGAAGAATTTCCGGAGGAGGTTTCCCCAAGTCAGCTAGGACGTTCTGTATGGTGGCCTGGAGACGGACCGTAGATGGTCCGGAGTCTCCGGTATCCAGACCAGATTCTCCGGTGTGGAAATTCCCTGGTCATTCCCCGGAAATTCCCCGGTCTATGGAGACGGACCGGAGATACATCGATATTTAGAGCATTTTTAGAATGAGATGGAGAATGGTTGGGAAGTTGCTTATATATGTTTTAGTTTCGCTAGAAGGGTAGAGGAGGTTTTTGGTACCATGTGTTTGTGAGTGCTAAATATAGGGCCATCGACTCCCATGTATCTAGACCCGTTTGATTGTCTAGATACATGCATATCCAAATAATGAGTTCATTAATTTAAGACGGAAGGAATATTAAATAAGCTATTATATATCTCATCCATCTTACTATGTTGCAGTACTTACTTCTACTAGTACTTCTTTGGAAATAATCATTTGACCTTTATTTATAAGCTAGTGTCATTGCCGTGAGACCACCCTGGGAGGTATGTACACCTTTGGATGATCCATGCCGTGAAAGGATATTTTG
Source organism: Avena insularis (assembly GCA_023614405.1). Lineage (NCBI taxonomy): Eukaryota > Viridiplantae > Streptophyta > Magnoliopsida > Poales > Poaceae > Avena > Avena insularis. Next base: position 1,584,594 of record JAJUPC010000015.1, on the reverse strand, counting down.
TGATTCATCATGCTCAACCCATCATAAGCAAAACTGTGATCATTCGTAGTCCTTGCCGGATAATTCTTTCATCTTTGGCCGTCATTGGTTCAACTACCAAGTTCGGCATGAGAGGTTTCGGGAAATCCAAACATGCAGGTTTGGTATGATGTTCTTGAAATACCCGCCATTTCCTCTATAGTAGTATTGAGTTAGATCAAACCGTTCATGTGGGTGTAGTCCAGAATTTTTCAGAGACCTGTTTTCTTGTCGTTAGAGGGTAAATCTGTCTAGAGTTTCTGTAAGAAAATTAGTCAATCCTTCATCTCAAAATCACCTTATCCATGCATGGACTCTGCTCAAATAGCCTTCCCTAAAAGGCAGGAAACAATTCCCCTGCCTTTGCCGGTGTTCCGGTTACGTGCTCATCTGCTGTCGTTGCCGGCTTTCATCCTCCTCGTCTAGGTAAACACACGACAATTCAGGATATCATTTAAGAACTGACTAACTCTAGCATCCAAAAAGGAAGCGGCATACCAAGCATAATCAAGAAATGAAACTCTTTGCAAGTAGAATAGGCTAACTACTTGATTAATATGTATTACAAACTTTATGAGTAAACAAGGTCATGAAGAGGAAGAGAAATGTTGAGAATTTCCCATGGCTCCGCCAACAATGTACTTACGTCCCCTACATACAGTACAATTTTTTTTTGAAGACTAGAATTTGAGCTGGTCCCGAAGTTGGGTTTATATGTACGCATGTTCCACCTGGTAATTCCGCGAAAAAGACGAAGTGTCCAAGTAGTTGTATATGGACCAGACTTTTACCATGCAAAAAATACGAAATTCCATTTCCTTTTTTGTATAGGCCGCATACATGATCCTATTTTTCTTGAAAATTTGCAGGAGGAAGTATAGCAAGATAATATGTGTACGCGAATGATTTATTTCAAAATTGTTTCTATAATTTTGAAAAACAATTTTGTGATTCTTTAAAAATCAGGTCCTCCTAGACCTATGTTCGGATTTGGTGGACTATTTAGGGGCTGTTTGGTTTAGGGAATATCCCAAGTGGATAGGGATAGCCACCAAAATAGTGGTTGCCAGGCATTTGGTTTGGAGGATGGAAGGGGATGGGGATATTCAGATATTGGGAATATTCCTCTAAAACAGTGGCTCGTCTCGTCCCGCAAAATGTGAAGGATGATCCCAACCACTTCTGGCTCCCGCGTTAGCTTCATCCCAAAAATCACCTTTGTGTTGTTTTGCTCGCTCACCGTCCAAAAAATAAAAATAAAAAGACCCGACCCTATTTGTTTCCCAGGTTCTCTCCCTCTCTCTCGTGAGCCAGGCGGCGACAAGTAATCGAGCTTGGCGTCGGGAGACAATAGGGCACGGCGGTAGGTAGTTGTCTTTCCTCTCCCCTATTATTGGTTTGGGATAGTTGTGGAGGGTAGTGGCCATGGAGGGGCATTGAGGGTGGCGGCCATGGAGGGGCACACGGGGGGGTGGGGGGCGATGGCCATGGAGGGCGGTGGCGGAAGAGGGGGACGATGCAGTGGCCAGGGAGGGCGAGGGGGCTGGGGGCGGTGGCCATGGAGGGGTGACGTGGAGGTTGGACCGGTGGAGACTGGGACGAGCGATGGGGAGGTTGGGCAGGTGGCCTGGAGGTTGGGCCAGTGGCCCTAGAGCCTGGCATGGGCGATAGGAATTTGTGGAACTAGCAGATTTGTGAAGGTAATCTCACCATACCCGAAAAAAGTAACCACACACCATATACATTCATCATCCCTCGTTCCCAACCACATTTTACCTTTCCAACCAAACAAAAAATTGGCTCATCCCTCACACTCAATCAAACATAAAAAGTGGTTATCCCTAACCACTTGGTTGGGGATATCCCCATCCCTTGAATGATACCCTCTAAATCAAACAACCCCTTAGTTATAGATCATATAAGATGTGACCATAAAAAAAGATAATCAACTTGACACTATTTTTTGATATAGTTTCTCACACATTTATTTTCTCATATTTATTTTAGATATAAAAAAAACATGTGCATATATTTTCAATGTGAAATATATACATTTTACTGGCTTGGTAGACGATCAAGGCGGCGACTGAAAAAACCCCATCTAGGGTTCGGTTTCCCTTGCGGGTGATGGCGCTGGTCCGCTGCGCCTCTGATGGCCTTGGGGCCTTGAACATGTGTTGGACCATGGCCCCTCGCTGGCAAGCAGTATTTATTTTTGTTCAGCCTATTTATCATGTCTTTTTTGGAATGATGAGGCAACGGTTACAACCCGAAATCATAATAATGTCCTCATTTCCCTATCCTCGCTCTACTGGTCCGTTTAGAAACAGCAGAGTGTACGTGGAGTCATGTGTCCGACGGATCTCTTAGGATCTGGTCGGTTTTTGTGTTCATTGGTGTGATTTTAGGTCAATCTCTTCTGATCTATGAATGTTATTACTGGCGATGATTGATGCTCTAGTGCACAGGTATTTTATGGCCTTAGCACGACGACTTTCTGGCTGTCTACTACAACAGGCTCTACGTTGACAAGCTTTTCCCGACTGTGATAATGGAGGGCGAGGATGGCACATCGCCTTCGACGACTCAGGCTAGTGCTTGTAGTCGTCGCTATGTTATCCATGGGCCTGTTTATGATTTTCATTACTTTTATGCCTCTTTGTACTGCTGTTGATGATTATTAATAGATCGGTAAATTTTTTGCAAAAAAACATATATCTTTTACTTTTACTTTAGTTGTTTAAAATTAAGGAGGAAGTGCATCATCATCGTCACTAAGTGAACCAGTAGTCTCACACCCAATGAAACGGGATGCGTTTGGCTTTAATTATGTCAAACCCAGTAGTCCTGGGGTGAATTCGATCTTCCTCCAACAGTAAGCCAATCGAAAGCAACCGGAGGACGAGGTAACTATCTGGAATTACATGCAGTAGGATGTAAGCCCACACGGCCGGCCCTAGAAACAAACACGTACGCATGCACGTACCTAGGACGTATACCATATGGCATGTGATCATGTGATCATGTGTCGCGGCAACAGTAGATCCGCGCCCTTTAAACGGGCACGCCGCACCTGCCTGAATAGCAATCTCAGAGCTCCCTCCGTCCGTCCGTCCAAGGAACCATGCATGGCCCCCCAATATATGCAAAGGCTGGGGATAAAAACGACGAACGAGGTCACGGTCGACGGGTCGAATCTTGCTCTTGCTCCAGCTATAGCTATAGCTAGCTAGCTTGGTTATCAGCGCTGGCTACTTGGGCAGAGCATGCATGTACGCGTACGGCACGGGCGGCAGAAGGGAAGCGATTGATGGATGGATCTGACGCTTCACTTTTAGGCATCAATCGATCGTACGTACATTTAGGCATCTTCTTCCTAAAGCTAGCTACCTCCTACTACATTGCACGCACAGTAGATTCGCCTTTTAGTTTTTCTCCCTTTTTGGGAGGGTGGAGGAGATGCATATGGAGGTCGGTCGAATTGACTGGATTTTTACCAAGTTCCAGAGGAGGCGCTTAATTGAGACCACCTCACGATGGATCGATGTGGATGGATTTGGATGGATGTTGGGCAGCGATCGAGCGAGCTGATGCAGCTGTCGCGTGGCTTAGCTAGGTGGATGTGCGTGGAAAGTTGCCGCCCGATTGCGAGCGCGATCGAGGTCGAGGTCGCCCCGTCCCCGTCGGACGGTCGACGCCGTGCCGCACGAAAGCTGTCGATCGGTCATCCTTGGATTCTCTCATCCCCGGCCTTCCACATCCCACGACCGGGCGCGTACTCTCAGCATGTCGAACTGGAACCTGTTATATACTTGCTAATACAAGGCTTCAACAAAGTTACATCACCCCGAGACTTCGATGCTTTTTTATATAGCACATGGACTGTCTGTCGAACACCGGAGTCTACACGTCTGAAAAGTGCATACTACTGCAAAATATTAAATAGGATAGAAATTATAGGATAGAAATAAAAAATGTATGTATTATAGGATAGAAAAGTGCATACTACACGTCAACAAATGTATGTATTATAGGATAGAAATTAAAAATGTACACATGCATGTTTAATTAAAATGCGTATTTGTCATGTAGCAAAATGTACACTCTAGCTAGTTAGTATAGATTCTCCGTGCACAAATTTTTTCCTCCCAAGCTGACGCTACAAGATAATTTATTATATGGCACATTAGGTTCGCAGAATTCGTTCGGCCTATTCCTCATCGCCATCATGTAGCATGCGGGAATAATGATAGTTAAGATATCTTAAGAGGATTATGCCACATCATCAAGCTAAAATCCAAAACTAAAGACATTTCTTTACAAACGTGTTAACACCTACTAGCTTTTATACAAAAGTTTAAATAAAATTGTGTCAAGAATGATTAAACCAAACTACTCCTTTTGTAGCCATTGGATCTAGATCGTAAAACTAACATGCCCATTATCTCCTTAACCTACAATATAAATCACATCCTCAAGCCCTAAACAATCGCTACCTCCCTTAACCAAGCCTCTGTCACTGACCTAGATTTTGTCCTTCATTTTTTGCCCTCACCTCATACGTTGTTCATGGAAACCACCAAGATTCCTCCAATGCTAACTCTCCTCTTCCAGTTTATCACTCTTCACATTGCCACATTCTAATGCTCTGAGATAGCCACCTCTGACGACGACTAGTGAGACGGTAAAATATAAGTGCAATTTGGATATAAGATTGTTGAGATAGGAGCTAGGTAGGCGGTGCATCATTCGTAATCATTGGTATTACCAATCTTTGCATTGGCAATGAAAAGTCTCGCCAAGGTCTAGCCCCATGTGTGACACTTACCAAATCACATATAATCACCATTTTGGGGAACATCTCACAAACTTATGAGAGACTTGTAAGTTTTGGATCCAACAGACACTTGTAACATGATATTTGCAATTGATCTGCATCGATTCTAATACCATTTAAAATTCCATTTGAATATTTTAACTCAACTTATTAACTCGAATGTATTTTGTATGTTAGATCAAGTCCAACTGCTCGGAATCTCTCCTTCGGTCACATTGTGATGATATATTATAGGTGGCTTTTTCCAACACGGCGCTATCAATGTCGCGCTCGGCGATGACCGTCATGAGATGTGCACGGATCTACAAGAAGAAAACAAGTTACAAATTCAGGCCATATTAATTTCGCCCGCGTTGCATCAAACTTTTGATTGAGTCATTGTTTTTATAAGCCAGTATATACATTCCACCTAACGTTACAAGGACGACCAGGATAAAATAAAATTTCCTCTATAAATGTCAATTATATTAGCATCTAGTGGACATCACCATCACCAATCACCAACAACTAAAGCAGGGCCGGCTACATGAGATTGATTTATTTATCTGGTATAGTTGCACACACACGCATTCTTTGTTTTGGATTATTTACACAGTTTCTATTCCTACCATGATAAAAAAAAAGGATCTGTCACTACCACCTAGGTAAGCAGATTATTAGCAATTATTTATTTCTGCTAGCTACAGATCCTCTCATGAGAAATCTACTGTAGCACATGCTGTCAGTTCTGAGTCCTGGTCAGACACATAAACTTATTATTAGCAAAAAATTACTCAATGACAGGTGAAATGAAAACTAGCTAGTTGACAGGAGAATGAAGTGTTGGAGGCATGCGGCAGTGAGATCACTGTTCAAAGACAGCCTCGATCGTGACAGGATTCGGTATTACACGGTGCTCCAGTTTATTGCAGTACATGGTTTGTCCTTTGCTACGAGCTTCTTGCTATGGATCGAGATGTACTAATATGTTATACTATTTGTTATGCTTTAACACGCATGGACAAACAACCAATAGGACAAAGAATGTCTCGTACCTACAAATACAATATGCCTTGGACGGAGATAAGGAATATTAAGATGTGTGTTTGTGTTTATTTTCTGTTATTATCCTAATAATGTGCATCCACTGCAAACCTGGGTGATAAGACAAAGAATGTCTTGCGCATATCACAGACGGTTTGGATTGACCTATAGACCAGTAACAAGTACAAGAATGTAAGATGCATTTTGACCATTGTGGGAATGGACATGACTAAGTTGTAGTTTTTTCTCAGTCAATTGCTAGTAGCCGTCAGATAAAGTTTTATTTTCATCTCTTCTCCACTTGCATGAATGCTGGAGTCTGAAGGGATGATTCTAGCGATGACTTAAACCGAAGCATTCTTGAAAACGAATAATCTTATTGATCTAAACAGGTAAATAATCTACTCCCTCCGTTCCAAAATAAATGTCGCAGGTTTGTCAAAATTTGGATGAATCTATATACTAAATAGTGACTAGATTCATTTAAATTTTGATAAATCTAAGACATCTATTTTGGGATGGAGGGAGTACTCAAGATACTAGTAGCTGATTAGAGACCAGCAGCAGCTAGCAGGAAACATTAACGACGGAACCAACGGACATCCATGCATGCCTTAGGTGTCACACATAATTGGATAGTGAAGATGTTGATGACGCTGAAGACGCGGATGTACCGGATATTGCATTGGTGGCTTGTGATGAACATCCATATGCTTGGAGAGCGCGTGCCTGCTATCTCGTACATATTGCCGCAGATCTCGCACACGTACCAGCTTGAATCTTTGGCCGCGGCCGTCCTCTGCACCTCCTTGGCGCCTTTCCTCGTGGGAGGCCATTTGACAACCACGAGAGAAATAGCAAAACCGTTTTTTTGGCTGAACAAAACCATGGGTTATATACTTATATATATCAACGCTTAGGAATCTAGCGCAAGACCAAGACCGCAATTTCAGGTTTACCAGGAATTAGTTTAAAGAGTTTTCTTTCCTTGCACGGTTTTATAGTGTTTAAAAGTTCCCAAAACATTCAGATTGTGTCAAAAGTATAATAATGTTCAGGCTCGCAAGGAGCTTCCTGGGTTTTTCATATTTTTTTTCTCCCAGATGCCCCGCCCCTGCCACACATAACTGATCTGAGGTGGGCCCTTTGTTAGCACAAGGTCGTTCCAAGTTCAACGCTTTGCCGATTAATGATAGAAGAAAGAATGTATAGTTGAATGCGCAAGGGGAAACATGCCAGCTGAATTAATTTGGGACCAGAGTGGTTGTTTGATTTATTTGTCAGGGCTCCTCCTTTTTTTTAGAAATAAGGCACGTGGCCCGGCTTTATAGATAAAGCCCCGGAGGATCGAGGAAAAAGTTTTACACAATACACCACATCAACTGGCCAAGCCAGGATAACACCAGCACAAGCACAAGTTCGACCACAACTTAACACAGATTGGCAAGAGCACAGCTTAACACGAGGAGAACTAGGGGAGGCAGGAGGTGAAGCCTAAGGAGAAGGCAGCAAGAGTCCATCTACTCCTCCAGCAGGGCTCGCAACTCCGAGATCTTGAGTCTGATGGCCTCAATGAAGGATACCATCGCCTCCCGCTCCGAGTGGCAACATAGAGGAGTCCACAGCTGCAAGAAAACTACCAGTTTAAACAGACCATCAGAGGGGAATTAATAAACTTCCCTTCTTTAAGGGCTTTATTTCTAATGGTCCACAGAGACCAAGCCAAAGAAGCAAAGACGATCCACAACATGCGCCTGGAGATGTCGGAGATCCCTTGGATCAACACAAAGAACTGAGCAAAAGAAACAGGAGCCCACGAACAACCAAGAATTTCATGAAAACAACCCCAAAAAAGCTTAGCAAACTGCAAGAGAATAAAATATGCTCCGGGTTTTCAGGTTGGCGACAGAGGGGACACAGGCCATCTCCTAGGCCATGCCGCTTCTGAACTTGATCACCACTCGGAAGCCGGCATCTAGCCAGAAGCAAAAGAAAGTGCTTAATTTTTAGCGGAATTCTCACTTTCTAGAACTCTTTAAACCTGAAGACCGAGCACCCTTCATGAAGAGCTTTATATAGGGACCCAGTCGAGAACACACCAGAAGGCTCTAAAAGCCAGGTTAACCTATCTTCATCCTCATTGAGCGAGGTCGCAAGCAAATCAGCTTGCAACTGCCACCAATCTGCAGTATTAGAAGGACCAAAGGTGCGGCGGAAAGCCGGCCGACCCAAAACACTATTGAAAACCTCTGCAACCAAGACCTCTGGGTTATCACAAATGCTGAAGAGCGCAGGGTACTTAGGGGCAAGCTGCTCCACATGAACCCATCTGTCCAACCAGAAAAAGAAGTTGCGACCATTACCCACCACATTACAAGCCCTAATTCTAAGAAGCTGCCTCGATTTAAGAATATATTTTCATAGCTGAGATCCCCTTGACCACTTCGCAGAGCAGAGAGACAACTGACCTAAGTACTTATTTTGCATAATATCCCACCACAGGCCACCCTGGCCATTAAACGCCTTCCAGGCCCATTTGGCCATGAGACAGTCATTCAGAATTATGGTGTTGGTAAATCCCAAACCTCCAAGTTCCTTGGGCATGCACATGTCAGCCCATTTGACCATATGATACTTCTGTTTAGTTTTCTCTTTGTCCCAATAGAACCTAGAGCAAACTTTATCGAAAACTGCATGGATCCCGTCTTGCAGATGATAGAAACTCATGCCATAAAGTGGGAGACTATCAAGACAAGACAGAATGAGGATCCCCCTTCCCCCTGAAGAGGGAAACCTCGCCTTCCAAGGGTCAACCTTCTTGGTGACACGAGACATGAGGGGTTGGAAAGCTTCGGTTGTCAGTCTATGTTGATCAATAGGCATGCCAAGATAGGTCATAGGCAGAACACCAAGCTTGAAATTGAGCATGAAGGCTATCCTAAGATGCTCTTCTTCATAGGCTTTGCTAGAGGGGCAGCTGAGGTCGTGTGTTCGATCCCCTTGGCAAGTATTTTTTTGTCCCTGATTAACTTGGGCCTACTTATCACGTACCCATATGGACACACATATACATGACACGTAGGAATAATTTTTGACTAGTCATTTTAATGTATCGTATTTTGGACGCTATGATGATTTAAATTGGTCATAATCGACTACAAATAAGGATTTATTTGTATCTTGTAGATTATGACGATTTCATCCGATGAAACTGTGACGATTCTAACAAAAAACGTCGTAATTCTATAGGATTTTGACCTCTCGAAATAGCCTATTCATGCCGGGCATAAAACCCGATACAATTCTCGTGAGCCTAATCTGGAAACCCGAAATTAGTTCAGGATTCTCGGGTTTCAGCTGCGGGTACCCGTTTGGCCCGAAAGGCCCGAAGAGTATTGGAAAAACCTGCCAGTCCCTCATTCCCCAGCCCAGTAAACTCCCGCTCGGCCCAAGCCCAACTAACACCTCCCCACGATGCAAACCCTAGCGGTTCCACCGCATCCAAATCCCCCATTCGGCCATCCTCACTGGCTCACTCATCCCAACCCCGTCACCTGTGACCCGCCGACGCGGCGACGCCCGTACCCTAGCGGCGCCAGGCGCCAACGCCTCATGCCGCCGGCTCGCCTGAGCTCGAGGCGAGGACGGGAGGAGGTGAGGACTGGAGGACAGGAGGACGCCTCACGCCTGTGACTCGCTTGAGCTGCGCCGCACCTTCACCTTCTCGTCGCTGGCTCTGCCGATCTGAAGTATTAGCCACAACTTCGGCTTGATTCTGCAGCACTACTGGCCGCTTGTCGCAGATCGTCGGGCCGTGGGTCGTTGCTTGCCTGGTTGACGACGCCTCCCAGCTCCTCCATCTTCCTGCTCTCCAGCTCAAGGCGATAGATCTCAAGACCATCATGGCATACTTCGGGCAATTTGGGATCACCCGAACCCAAATTTTCGGGGACCCGAATCATCGGGTATCATATTTTTTGGATAATTTTCGGGTGTTATTTTTGTAAACCCGAAATTTCCATAACCCGAATTACCGGACCCGATTTTTTCGGGTAACCCGAACGCCCAGCGTGATAGCCTATGACCATCTATGACAATTTCATTTTCCGTCACTATGAGAAGGTCACAAGTTAACACATTTCTTGTAGTGACACGGGATGAGAGTTCAGAGAGAAAACGTGAGGTGGGATTCAGATTTTCATTTCTTAGCATAAGTTCCAAAGTACACAATACTGCCCCTCTTAAGGAGTACAACACACACTTACAAATTGGCCCCGTAGGTCCATACACCTAGCTCACACTGCTATGTTTCTTGTGCAGTAATCATTACTATTTTCCACTCTCAGGTGGGTCCACTTTTCCAGCAGCTGCATCACCTGGTCCACCCTAGACTGGTGACTCTTTGTTAAGATAGTAATTTTATCCATGGATTAGGGTATCCATGGATATCCCACCCGATGAGTAAGAGCGTGGAGGGCTAATTACGTTCACGGATTTTATGAGGAGGATACCCGCTAACTCATGGGGTGGGTACAGGCAAAGGTTTTCCCTATTGATATCTAATGGAGATCCATGACACGTGGAGCCCACATGTCAGGGACACAATTTGCTTTACCTATTAGATAGATGTGCCGGACTTATTTAAAGGCCTAACCTTCCCTAATTCATCCTAAAAGGCCCACCTAACTCTAACTTACTAACCCTAACATGATTTGCATAAGACACCCCGCACGATCACACTCCTAGTCATGTTTGGCCCTTCCGTTCCCATAGAGGCATTACAAAAATGATGTTATAGTATGCTATTATAAAACCATCGATATCCATGGATACCCAGGTATCCGCCGAGTTTGGATTTGGGGCGATATACATGCCCATCGATAACTTAGTGGGTAGGCTAGAGTAAGGCTAATGGATCTGGATTTGGATATGGTTTTGGTCTACCTACCAAAACCCACCCTGACATGGTTATACCCTACGGGTACGTGACTTCAGCATACCTAGTCCAGCCCAAGGAAGGCCCACGGCAAATATACACTGGCCCATGAAGATTTTCGGGTGGCCCAGGCCCATGACGCCTTCGGATCCTTGGAGAGCAAGACTAGAGTTTGAATACAACTTGTAACCTACTCGTATCGGCACCCGAGACCTAGCCTCCCCATATATAAAGGCTAGGAGGGTCCAACGAGGGACTACTAGATTACGACATACACACCTCCACGCCAGATCGAATCTGCGCACCTGTAACCTTGGTTCCGTAATCAAAGAGCGCAAGCGGGAGTAGGGTTTTTCCCTCCGGGGCTGAACACAGGTAAATCTCGTGTCCCCGGTTGCTTGTACATTAAGTGCCACGATCTCCCATCCCCATCTTCTCCAAAACCCAAGTCCATAACAATGGGCATTGGCGAGATCAAACCTCGTCAATTGGCGCCGTCTGTGGGAGGCGGGCTGCTGATTGTCTTGATCGTGGCGGTCCCGACCGATCGATCTACAACTCTGCGGCGACGGAGAATCACCTCCTCTTCGGCGCTTTCGACTTCACCGCCCACTCGCCGGATACCATGAAGGATTTCGAGCCCGTAGGCGACGGACTCGAAATTCTGTTCGGGAGCTTCTGCTTCTAGGTGGGACAAACTGGCACCCTCCGCCTCCCTAAGCGGGTGCCCGTGCCGTCCATCAGGCCCGCTTCATGGGCTCCACACCCCGTGCTACGCACGTCACCATCAACAGATGAGTTCTACAGCAGCAGCAGCTGCAACTCCGATCTGTGCGATCCACCTTCGGATGAAGGGACCTACGATTCGGATCCGAAGCTGCGGCGATAACCGTCTGCGGCGCTATCTCATGCGCGCAATCATCCAAACCGATGAAGAAACGCCTAACCCGCCGCCCAACCCCAACCCGGGGTAAAGCGGGAAACAGGGCCACCTCATCCAACTTAGCAAAGAAGGATGGGCGAAGCGCCAGCGCCGTCGCGCGAAATAGTCCTACCTGGACTCCCACATGATCTCGATGGCATACCACTACCTCCTCATCGAGGAGCACAAGAAGCAAGTCAAGATGCAGAGACGCCGACAAATGCAAGAAAGCAGCCTCACGAGTCCGGTCTTGTGACAGCTGCGCTCTCTGCCATGGGACCCGGCTCTAGCACAAACGGTAATCAGGGAAACAAGCACCGCTCTCGGGTGGAAAACATGGACCCCAAGGAACGGCGTGATGCAACCCAAACTCTCCACACATCGTTCATGGATATGGACGCCGACGGCAACATCACCCCGAAAACGCCACAAGCTGCGATCATGGCAGCCACTGCGTATCTCGCGGCTCATCCACCTCCGGAAGGGGACCCGAAAAGGGCCATGCATAGGTCCGCACTCACCGGACTAGGACTAATCGGAGCTGCGCTCCACGAAGACGCTCCTACGGAGCCGAAGAAGAAAGCTCCGGCCAGGCGCGACCGGAGCCCCACTCCCTCATCCGAAGATGAAGAAGAACACGACCTTCCTCGAAGAAAGAAGAGCCCGCACCGCCATAAAAACGAATACGACGCCAGAGACAAGCTTACACAGCGCAAGATCGACAGAGCGCGCGCCAAACGCGCATGCTCATCCGAATCTGAGATGGATGAAGACAAAGGAGAACTCTGCGGGGCTCGATGCTTCAGCAGATCCGTCCGGCGAACACAGATGCCACGCAACTTCAAGCTTCCTTCAGACACTCCGAAGTTCAACGGCACACAAGATGCAAAGTCCTGGCTCAGTGATCATCTATCATCCGTTAAGCTTCACGGAGGCAACAAAGAAACCGCCATGCAATGCCTGCAATTTGCGGTGACAGTAGCAGGCGCAGCTCTCGGACCTATCTATAGGGTTCCCAATCTTTAATAAGATAGAGCCCCCTGTGTTTACAATGCTAGTCCCTGGATCAATAGCTAGCATCCACAGTTAAGATGTAATATCAAGAAACAAAGGTCATAATATAACTTTATAACCAGGAATAACATAGTTTTATTACATCAATACATAGCTCATTTGGCTATTACATTACATTGCAGCGGAATAACTATAGTCATGGGGTCCTTCATCTTCAAAGTGCCACAGGCAGATGTTGGTTGTAGACTTTGTAATCCTAATCAATCAATCTTCACTAAAATCAATCAAACCTACAACATTACAAGTTACAGCCACAAAGGGTCAATACATTTGAATTGTATTGGCAAGTGATACTCTGGTAGTATAGTGGAATCTATCATCTATATGCATTTGGCTAAGTGGAGTTGAGGCTTGCATTGCTCAAAATAGATTTTTCCTTAACATTTGAAAATACTAAGTTTTGCTTGGCAAAATCATTTTTCCCAATCAAAGATTTCGAGATCCTTGTACCAAGCCATCTCTCCATCAAAGATTGAAGATTTCAAACAACCCTGGTTCAATCCACAAGTTTTAACTTAGAAATTGGGATGATGAGATTCTTGATTGCTTCCATGTCTTGATGCTCAAATTGTCCTTTACCAGGGACATGGCTAAGTACTTAGGTTTTACACTCTGCAGAGGTGGTGCACTTTCCCCACAAGACTTGGTTTCCCAAGACAAAATCTTTCAGAAGCCTTCCCTTAGACCATCATGGACGCGTTCCAACCTATCAAACACTACCACCCACTGTCCATATGGCTAAGTTCTTGCAACCTATATGATCATGGCAGAGCCCATATTGCCAAGTGGTTGCACTTGAAGCTTCTCAACATTTGACATCTCAAATCTCTTTGTTCCTGGGTGGCCATCCACAAGTGAGATACACAAGGTAAACCATAAATATGGGCCTTGTGAACCACTCAACCAAAAACCACCAAGCAAGTCCCATTCCACCCAGGTGATTCATTAACTTAGTTGTTTTATTAAACAAAACACAAGTCCTTAGACTTAGAATATTTTTCCATAGTGTGAATATATATTCCACCCATGTTTTCTATTAGCTAGGCTAAGCTTGATAGTAGTAGGAATCTTAACTTAGGAAAAATCCTACTAAGGATTCATCTACTAGGTTTTCCCATAGCAAGGTCTATACTTAGCAAAATCCATGCAAGTTTTACTTAGCAAAAACACTAATACATAGAGAAAGTAATGGGACAAAAGATATGAAGCATCACTTGCCTTTTTGGTAGAGGGTATAGGTTCACTCCTTGTCCTTGCAATAATCACACTCTTCAAGTCACTACAAATCAATCAAGCAAGGTACAACTCAATCTACCAATCAAGCAAAACAACACACATAAAATGACAAAGTCAAAGTAATGCATGCAAGCATGCCAAGCCTTGTTTTGTTTTGTTTTGTTTGAAACAGTGGTTCCTAATGGGTCATAGACATTTGAAAACACCTAATGGTCATTTTGTAAAGTGTCAAAGTCATTTGCAAAAGGTTTCACTACAAAAACCATTTTCAAAACAAAGTATCATTTTATGTGGTGTAGAAATATTTTTACTTGGGCATTAACCTATAGATTTCACCAAATATGTTTTCAAACTATAAAACTTGGTGTTTAGGGTTAGAGAGTTTAAAACAAAACATTTTCCAAAGGTTTTCTTCCAAAACCATTTTTAATAAATAGACCACATTTCTATTTGACTAGAAATGGTTTTAAATCAAGGAATCCTTATTTTGTTTCACCAATTGAGTTGCTATTGCAAAACTTGGTGTTTTGGGTCAGTAGGTTTCCCCTAAACCATTTTCCCAAAGTTTTTTACTCAAAAACATTTTCATAAACAAATCAATAGTTTTAATTAGCTAGAAATGAACTAAACCAATTAATCCATTCTAAACTTTTCCAAATTCATTTTCCAAACCATGGGTTGGTTCCTAGGGTCAGTGAGTTTATGACAAACCATTTTGCAAAGGTTTTAACCCTAAAATCATTTTTAAACAATTTTTCTAAGCTAAACTAGCACATAAAAGAATCTGCAAAATCAAGCAAACTAACAGATACTATTTGCTAAACTAAGGGTATGGTTGGCTAGGGATTGCTCTCCTGAATCCAACGACATAAAATTTGTAATTTTTGGACATGTGGATTCAAAGTTACAAGGGTTTGAAAATGGCACTTAAATCTGTTTTTCAAATTCTGTTTTGAAACAGACACAGCCACGTCGATTATCTTCTTTGGGCCAGTGCAACCGTGGATCGGCAATGTGGACCGCAGGATCTAGCTAGATCGTGTGGCATAGGTAGCGTACCTCTTCGTCGTTAAGTGAAACTATCGTAGCCAATGGATCTGCATCTAACGGTCGCTGCGCGATTGACCTAAAAGGAGCGGCGCTGCGGTGGTTACCGGCGGCGGAGCTGTCGGTCGACGACGGTGCCGATGCTACAGGAGGTGTGGGAGAAAGGGGAGATGCTCACTGGGCTCAGGGGGTCACGGCGATGCTCAACGTGCTGATGGTTCGACGAGGGGCGCTCTGGTCCGATGTGGATTGCTCGTCGGAGATGATGGCGGTGGCAAGCGGTTCTGGTGGTTGTCGAGGACGACGTTGTAGATCACCCCAAGGAAGAATAAGAGCATGGTTAGACGTGGTTTGATTTGCTGATGAAGTGAGCATCAATAGGAGGTGCCGGGGCGGTCGTATCTTACCAGGGAAAACTCGTCGGAGGCGAGACAGACGGCGGCGGCGAGTCGAGGTCGGCAATGAAGCTTCAGTCTTGTGGAGCTAGCTGAAGCTATGGGCAGATCGCAAAGGTCTTTGGAAACATACTGCGTGCAGAGGTGGCGAGGCGGCGGGGTGTGGCCGGAATCGAGAGGGAGGCTCGTCGGAGACAGCGGCAGTGCATCGCGAAATGGGAGCAGCCTGGTGGCAGAGGGGAAGCAAGGTCTGAGGGGAATGAAAGAGGAGAGGGGGGCGTTTAAGTAGTTGTGGTCGCAGGGGAGATTAACTGCGGCGTTAACTCGAATTGATGCTCGCGATTTCATCGCAGAAACGGAAGATAGGAACTGGTCTGCGGGGGAGGGGTGAAGGAGACGATGAACAGGGAAAGTGGGCCTACCAGTCAGTGGGAAAAGGAGAGAGGGGGAAGGGTCCACTGGTCATACACAGTGCGGGTAAGAAACTGGGTGTGAATCGTTTTTCTCTGGGGAAAAACTGGGCTGGTTCGCTGGGCCTTAGTGGGCTGCTGGGCTGGGCTGGTCCAACTCTATTTTTTTCTGTCTAAATTCTTTTTTCTTTTCTATTCTATTTTCCTGTTTTGAATTTCAATCAACATTTCAAACATTCAAACCATTCAAACAATTCAAACAATCACTCAACTTTGTACTTTGAATTTGGTTATGTTTATCAACATAAACAAATCTCAAAATAAAATAATATTTTTATTTATTTTAGGATCCATTTATTATTTAAATAAAATGGACCTTTTGTTATTTAATAAAATAGGGTTTGATTTATTTAATAAAATTTCCTTTTGAAAACCAAATATTTTCAAAACCAAATCAGTAGGTATTATTTGAAAATAAAAGATATTTGGAAATCCTGTTTAAAACAAAATAACCTTTTATTTTAGTTTCCATTAATAATTAAATATAATGGACCTTAATTAATAATCCATATAGGATTTGTTTTATTAAATCTTTATTTTGAAAACTAAAATAAAACCAAAACACTTCAGTAGGTTTTATTTGAGAAAACAAAATACTTGGAAAACTTATTTTAAACAAATAAATAAGTTTTGATGTTTTGGAAATAGTAAAACCTTTATTAATAAAACTTGGATATTTAAATCCTTTTTATTTTATTTTAAATAAACCTCTACTATTTTAATCAAAACAAAACCTTTTGTTTCAAAGTCATGGCCAAGGTTTAATTTGGCTTTATAAAATGTCTTTATTTAAAATATTTCTTTTCATTTTGAAAACCAAAACCTTTTATAAAAAGATTTCAAAGTAGTAATAAAATACTTGGAAAACTTATTTAAAATAATTAAATAAGTTTTAGTGTTCATTTAAAATAGGAAAAGCCTTTAAATAAAATTGGATATTTAAATCCTTATTATTTTATTTAAATAAACCTTTACTCATTTTATCAAAACAAAATATTTTATTATAAAAGCTTGGCCAAAATTAATTTGGCTCTTTAAAATATAATCTTCATTTAAAATCCACCTTTTCATTTGAAAACAAAGTCTTTTATTAAAAGATCCAAAATAGTAATTCCAAAACATTTTATTTGCCTTTATTAAATGTTTATCTTTATAAATCCCTTTAGGATTTAATTTGATCCAACTGGTTTGAAGATTCCCAATTGGGTTCAAAAGTTTCTTCTGGCCCTAAAAATCAACGAAGTTTTATTTTATTCATTTTATTTTTTACATTACAAGATTTGGAAAATCTTGGGATGTGACACTATCATCAGGATCCATCCGAAGCTGGGAGGAGCTCGCTTATAGCTTCATCCGAAATTTCAAAGGCACCAGCAAGAGGCCCGCCTCAATCGAAGAGTTGCGAGCCTATACTCAGAGAACGGGTGAATCTATTCGCTCGTACATACTACGCTGGTCTACGACCAAGAACTCCGCAGCACACATCTCCGAAGAGCGGGCCATCGACGCCTTCAGGGACGACGTCAAACACCTAGACTTCAAGGAGAAACTTGGACGCGTAAAGCCCAAGACACTCGACCAACTCATGGAAATCGCATGTGATTGGGCGGACGGTGAAGATTGCATCCGGTGGCGCAATCAGATGAAGAAGGGCGACTACGGCGACGCGAACACCGCGGCAAGAGAGACCAGCGTCTCGAGGACATGACGGACCAGATATGGTCGCGGCCGGCTACGCCGACCGTAACGACATCGGCCCATAGCAGCGGAGGATACTGCAAGGAAACTTCCGTGACAACGGACGACCAACCTTGATCGGTAGCAGCGCGCGACCGCGACAACAGACCTTCAGCATTCGACAAACTTTCGGTCCATGCACCATTCACTTCTACATCGACAAACAAGATGGCAAAAAGCTAGCCACATGCTCAAGGACTGCCGCAAGTTCCAGAAACTCAGCGAAGGCATGATGCAGATGAGGCAACAAGCTCCAATCCCTGCGTTTGGAAATGCGCCTGCGCCAGGCGAAATAGCACATGGAGCTCCTCCACCGCCGCCTATTGGAGGCCCACATCAACCAGTCGCACCAGCGCAAAACAACGCTGGGGTCGCATACCCCCTACCAAAGGGAGCACTAAATATGATCCAGAAGGCACGCCCAACCAACAGGGTACAGAAGAAGATCACCCGACAAATCAATATGGCCGTAGCAACTCCGCCTGCAATCCCTGAGTACCTCAGCGGATCGGAGTCCTGCATCACATTCACTCGCGCGGATCACCCTATCCAGATCCCTCGCCCAGTCATCTGCCACAGTGCTGGAGGCCTTGGTCGGAGGTTTCGAGATGAGTCGCGTCTTCATGGGCCCGGCGATGGCATCAACCTAATGTTCGCAAGCACTCTAGCAGCTATGCGGATCCCGCAATGCAGCCTGGAACAATCAGACACAACGTTCCACGGCATTGTCCCAGGAAAGGGCACCTTCCCCCTAGGCAAAATAGGGTCAACGTCATCTTCGGGACACCGGACAACTTTCGACAGGAGCGCCTAGAATTCGAAGTGGTGGACTGGCCGTCGCAATACCACGCCATCCTGGGACACGTAGCATTCGCAAGGTTCCTGGCCGTCCCACACTATGCATACCTACTACTCAAGATGCTAGGACCAAGGGGCGTCATCACAGTCCACGGGAGCTTCACCCGATCGGACCAATGCGACAGGGATTTCAACAAAATCTCCCAATCTTTCGGCATGCAAGACGAGCTTGTAAGGCTTCGCGAGGTGACGGACAATGGGCTACCCCCAGTCACAAAGCGGAACGCACCTGACATGTCTTTCGACTCCACCATCAACAACAAGAAGGTACAGGTCCATCCAACGGATGCCTCCAAGACGGCGCTGATCGCCAATGACCTCAGCACCGCATAGGAAGACGCGCTCGTCGAATTCCTCCGTGAGCGTTGGGAAATCTTCGCCTGGTGTCCTGCGGACATGCGGGAGTTCTGTGAAATTCGAAACACGCACTCAATGTCTTCCTGACACCAAGCGGTCAAGCAATCCATCCGAAGGCGCCGAGCCACAAGCGAAGCTATCGGCAAGAGATCAGCAGTTACTGGCAGACTTCATCCGGGAAATCAAGGAAAGCGAGTGGCTGGCAAACACAGTGATGGTCCCGAAGAAGGACACGGACATCCTGTGGATGTGCGTGGACTTCACGTCACTAAACAAACACTGCCCTAAGGACCACTTCCCTCTCCCTCGGATCGACCAGATCATCGATTCGACTGCAGGTTGTGAGAAACTCTCCTTCCTCGAAGCCTACTCAGGCTATAACCAGATTCGACTCAAGATCGAAGATCAAGAGAAAACGGCGTTCATCACACCGTTCGGTGTTTACTGCTACAACACAATGCCCTTCGGGCTAAAGAACGCTGGTGCCACGTACCAGCGATGCATGCAGGCCTGCCTCAAGGACCAGATCGGTCGCAACGTCCAAGTCTATGTCGACGACATAGTCATAAAAACCAAGGAGGCAAGGACACTTATCGGCGATCTCCGGCGAGGCGTTCGACAACCTTGATCGCTCTGAGGATCAAGCTCAATCCGAAAAGTGCGCTTTCGGCGTCCCTCGGCTCCTCGGGTACTTCATCTCTCAACGAGGATCGGCGAACCGAAGAAAATCAAAACTATCATGACCTTGGAGAAGCGAAAAACCTCAAGGCGTTCAGCGGCTCGCGGGGACGACTAGCGGCACTAAGCGTGTTCATCGGCCGCATGGGCGAAGGCCTACCATTTTACCGGTACTCTACGCAAAGCGAGACAAGTTCGAGTGGACACGAAGCCAACGACGCATTCGAAAACCTCAAGCGGCTCCTCTCCACCTCGCCGGTTTGGTCATGCCAAAGAAGCGCGAGCCCTGTTGCTGTACATAGCAGCCACACACGGTGGTCGACCACGGTACTCGTGGTGAATGACTCGAAGAAGGCAAGACCCACGGGTACAACACCCAATTTACTACCTCGGAGGTTCTCACTCCAACAAAACAGCGGTACCCGCACTACGAGCGGCCTACGGCGTATTCATGACGGCTCGACGATGAGCCACTACTTCCGGGAGCATCGGTGATGGTCGCCAACGAGCACCCTAAACAGCATCTGAATAACCCGGAGGCCACGGGGCGCGTGGCCTGTGGGGCATTGAACTATCACCCATGGACATCATCTACGAAGCGACACGCAATCAAATCTCAAGTCCTTAGGACTTCTGGTGCCTTTGGATGGAGCTGCAGCTACGACACCCAGGACATGTCGATCTGGACAATGCATTTTAGCGGCTCCAAAGCGAAGCGGGCGAGGCGAGAGTCATCTTGACCTCCCGCAAGGTGACAAGATGAAATCGTCCTTCGGATGAAATTGAGCCTCCAACAACGAGGCGAATCTGAAGCCCTCATCCATGGCATGAAGATGGCAAAATATGCGGCGCAGCGCTGGTCATCTGGTGACTCCAACCTTGTCGTCCAGCAGACGATGAATGAGTCACGCGACGCCGAAAACATGATCGCATACCGCGCACTATACAACGCAGTCGAAGGAGAATTCGACGGCTGCGAACTTCGGCACGTTGGAAGAGAGAGCAACGAGGAGGCCGATAGACTCGCCAACATCGGCTCCACTTGCGCAAACATACCACCAGGTGTGTTCCTCGAACAGATCTGCGTGCCATCCATCAGCGGAAATTCCCCAAGGGATCACCGAAGCGAGAACACCGGGGCTCGCTACCCGAAGGTCATGAAGGACCCGAAATGTTGGATATCGAAGTCGCCATGGTCAACCTGATGCAGGTCATGGCTGTCGAAGAAACTTGGACACGTCCATACCTCCAGTTCCTGATAAACGGAGAATTACCAGACAGCGGCCCGACGGATGCGCATATCTCGTCGGTCAAAAGCCTTCACCATCATCAACGGCGAGCTGTACAAACGCAGCATTACAGGCGTCCTACAACGGTGCGTCACCATCAACGACGGCAAGGCCATACTCCAAGATATCCACGAGGGCATCTGCGGCCACCACGCAGGCAGCCGCTCCCTTGTCGCCAAAGCTCTCTGGCAGATTCTATTGGCCAACGGCCATGAGCGCTACAAAGGACATCGTCCGAAGATGCAACGGGTGCCAACGGTTCGCCGACAAACCGCACGCCTTTTGGGTCCGAACCGACCCATACCCATAGCTTGGCCTTTTGCTCAATGGGGCCTTGACATGATCGGCAAACTGCCAAAATCCTCGAAGGGAGGACACGTCTTCCTCTTGGTCGCAGTCGACAAATTCACCAAGTGGATCGAGGCCACGCCAGTCACCAACCAGAAGGGCAAAACCGCCGTCAAGTTCTTCGAATCCATTGTCTACCGATTTGGCGTACCGCACAGCATCATCACCGACAACAGATCGAACTTCATCTCCGAAGAATTCCAGGACTTCTGCGAAGGCCTCGGAATCAATATCACGTATGCCTCAGTAGCGCACCCGCAAACAAACGGGCAAGTGGAAAAGGCCAACGGCCTAATCGGCGCCGACATCAAGAAGCGCCTCATGAGCTCACTCGAGCATAAAGCTGGAAACTGGACGAAAGAGCTACCGTCTGTCCTATGGAGCTTACGAACTACGCCAAACAGCTCCACCGGCTACACACCATTCTTCATGGTACATCGAGCCGAGGCAGTGCTGCCAGCCGAAGTACGCCATCAGGCTCCACGAGTCATCGCTTATAGCGAAGCCGAATCCACGGCTGCACTCGAAGATGCCGTCGACACACTCGACGAAGCACGAGATATAGCAGCAGCTAGATCCGTGGTGTACCAGCAAAGTCTCCGCAACTATCACGGCCATTGCCCCAGGTCCTTCGTCGAAGGAGACCTCGTCTTGCGACTCAAGCAAAAGCGACCGAACAAACTCGATTCGCCATGGGAAGGACCCTATGTCATCACCGAAGTCATCCCAGGTGGCGCCTATCGCCTCAAGCACGTGGAGTCTGGAGTCGCATACTCCAACCCGTGGAACGTCTCACACCTGCGACGATTCTACCCATAACAATGGGCAATGTACCCCCCTTTACTCTCAATAAGACTTACAGCCAAGGCTACTCAGCCGAACCATGTACCTCCTCCATTACGATGCAAATAAAGCTAAGTGTCTCGTCCCCAACCTTCGGTTGACCATTTCTCTGCAATTTTACTACATGCTACATACGCATTTGGGGGCTCCCCCCACCTCACGATTTCATCGACTGAGGACAAAACATGTACACCTGAGTAGCTGACCACGTCAGGCAAACGAAAAGGGAACGTACTAAATCAAAGCCTTTGCGTGCTGGGCTCCCACCTCACGATTGCATCGATCGAGGACAAAGCGTGTACACCGAGTAGGTGACCACGTCATGCAAAGCGAAAAGGACACGTGCTAAATCAAAGCTGTGCTTCGCTAACAAGCGAACCTTTACAACAAAGGGCACATACCGCCCAGCAATATACAAAATTTACATCTATCTGTTTATTTTCAGGTCCTACCTATTCGAAGAATAGCTGAGCACGCTGCTCAAACAAATCTACAATCTGTTGACATCGCCTTCTGCCAGCGTAATGCGGATGCATATTCCACTCACCACCATCTGGTGAGGAGGTGGCCCGATCGCCACAAATCTACATCGGTGCACCCTCACAAGAGACAAGGCAGCCTTCACCCCTGCGACAAGCTGCTGCCGCACAGCTCCTTGACATTGGCACTCAAAACTTCGCGGAAGACCTGCAAGGTCGTTGGCATGCCATCCAATGGAAACATGACGTGCGGCGAAGAAAGCGATATACGCCCTAGCGGAGCACCCGCGAAACCTGGAAGACACGATCCTGCACCGTCGCCAGAACTATGGCACGATCACGATCCATCCAGAAGAAGCCGCCGGCCTCCATGTCCTGTTGAGTTAAGAAATTGACTCGAACAGCAATACGCTCTTTTTCTTCCCTCGGAGCAAGATTGGCACCTGCGACAACCGCACAAAACAAGAGTAAGGCCAGCAGGCTCACCCGAAGAACTGAGCTACAGCTCGACAGAAGGATCAACTTACATTGCAGCTGCTCGGACAACCGACCCAGCTCCGCCATCAAATACTCCTCTCTGGCTGCACCACGGTCTACTTTGGACTTCCAAACATCAGCACGACCGCGTAGCCCAAGCAAATCTCTCTCCAAGCTGCGCACGCGATCCCGAAGAAAAGTGAGCTGCGAGGAATCATCCAACGATGCTCGCAAGGGCCTTTCGGATGAAGTACCAACTGGGTCAACACCCGAAGGAACCTAAAAGCAGAAGAAAAAGAAGGCACACAGACATTCAGCCAAGGATAGAACTCAACTCGGAGGAATTCATTAAATAAGGCCACTGCGTGGCACAAAGATGGTGCTACAAAAGATATTTACAGCAAAAGTAAACTACATACTACCCTACATCGCCTACGCCTACGGCGGAGGGCACTGAGTCGCCTCAGAACCAGACTGCCTAGCTTTGGCCTCGCCCTGCTGCCGCAGCGCGTACTCAGACAGCAAGTCAATGAGCTTGGGCCCATATCGTCTGCAACGAGCGGAGTAGGCGGCGAAGGCTACCTCGGATCCATCCGCAGCCGTCGGCATCCGAGAAGTAATCTGGGGCAGGTCCAGCTCCGCCCCAGCCGCCATAGCCATCGCCCGGCCAGTGACGCGATGCCCATACGCTTGCGCTTATGCGCTGCGGCTAACCGACAGAGCCTGCCAAGGCATTCACATCTTCAAGGGTTGCCCTTCGGGAAGAGCTCTGGTAAAGCGACCAAGGACCTCCTTCGCCTTGGCAAGGGAGTTGGCGATGGTCTTGCAGCGGTCTTCGATCGCTCTGTGGCATCATCGAGCACTCCGTGCTCCGAGCACCATGGTCGAACTCGATACTGCGGCATCTGAGACAAAAAGAAGAAAACATGAAGAAAGGTAACATAGAAGAAGATCCGCAGAAAAAGGAGCAAGCACAAAAAGCTAACGCTCACCCGAAATAGCCTTGGCAGCAGCCATGAGCTTCTCCGCCACCCCTTTTTCACGAGCAGCCGCAACAGTGGCCAGCTGCTCCTCACGATCCGTGGCTTCCTGCTGCAGACGCTCTTTCACTTCGGCTGCCTTCGTCAGCTCCAGCTCAAGACGCTCCTTCGCCTGACGGCAGCTTGACCTTCGCCCGATTATCCAAGGCTCTTCTTCAGAGCATCGACCTCACGGAGAGAGTCATTATGCTCCTCTGCATTCACAACAAGCAAGTGTCAACAAACAGGACCAGGATAAACAAGAAAAGTACTACAAGGCGGACGAATACCTTGCAGCTGCCGCAGTTTCACCTCCAGCGTCAGGCGTTCCTCCACCAGCCGCTTGGCCTCTTGGACAAAAGGCTGCAGCAACAGGCAACAACAGTAAGCACAGGACTTGGGGGCTACGCTCACCACAAAGAAGCAAAAACAACATCAGCACTCGAAGACGCTCGGGGGCTCCCCCCGTGACATGAAGCAGACAAACTTACGTGCTCCGAAGGTGAACCCGCAGGCCCGCCTGCGAAATTCTGAGGCGCAACCACCAGCCTCTCCTGCACAGGAGGATCCGGAAAGGCGCCACCAGAAGTCGCCACTGTCTGAGGAGGAGGCGACAGAATGTTCGACTCCCCCATCATCTCGCGCGCTCCATCACTAGAGCCGTCGGAGGATTGCCTACATACGAATCAATCAACACAGGCGCAAAAATAACAAGTGAACAACAGTGGCAACAAGAACACTTACGAGCCCAACGCGCTCAGGTCGAAGATAGGAGAAGCCCTCCGGGCCCTCTTCTCCTCCTTCTTCTCCTCCTTCTTCTCTTCCTTCTTCCGCTTTGCTGGCGGGTGCGGAGCAACAGCCCGCACAGGAATGGCAGGAATGGGAGAGGAAGAACCCCCCCTGAACATCATCATGACGCTCAAGACCCCGAGGATTCCTGGGAGTCGGGGGAGTCGAGGCATCTGACGACTCGCTAGAGCTCAGTGATCGTTCGAGCGAATGATCCTCACCCGAATCGTCGGCATCCTCCACCGGAGATCGCGGCGACGGAAGCTCGGACACGGAATCCACCACTTCATTATCCGGGGCATTCGGATACCTTTCGGGTAATGGTGGTGCCATGCCTGGCACTTTGAAGCTCTACAAGATGAGAAGAAACTTTGTTAGCAAACAAAGGACACAAGTACACAACTGACAAAAACAAAAAGGGAAGCACTACGTGCGCAAATCTACACCTCTGGCACGGCCAACGTCGACGAAAAGGGCGGAGTCAACGACTTCCCCGGGATTTTCTCGTCGGCCTTGAACTTCAACAGCACGCGAAGAGCCTTGTCAAGTTCCACCCCGGAGATTTTCTCACTCGAAACCCTCATCGGATCACGGCGCCCAGAGTAAAGGAACATCGGATGCGCCCTCGCTTGGAGGCTGCACGCTTTCGGAAACGTCCGGATGATGTCGACACCGTTCACCTCCTTCTCAGGAATCAATTGGAGCTCCTCCACCCGATGGTACAAGGCCTCTATCTCCGCCACCTCACCATCCAAGATTTGGTTCTTCCAGGATCTTTTCTTCTCGATCAACTGGGAGGGGTCAAAAGGCACAAGACCAAAATCTTGCCCAGGCAGTACGGAGTCACGGATGTAAAACCATTTCCTCCTTGATCTTGGACAGATTCGGACATGGAAAAGGAAAAGAATTGCACATTGGGACTAAGAGAGATGATGAAACCCCCAATGGGATACACACCATCCGAACCAGACTGCCTCTTCACGGAATACAGCTTCCGGAAGAGGCCAAAGTGCGGCTCAATGCCAAGCCAACACTCGCAAAGCGTGATAAAACACGCAATGTGGAGAAGAGAGTTGGGAGACAGATGATGGAGTTGAACCCCATAGAAAAAGAGTAGTCCACGAAGGAAGTCATGGACCAGAAAAGAAAACCCACGCAGAACGAAGGCGAGGAACATAACCCGGTACCCAGATGGGGGATTACCTCATTACCGGGGAGTCTCACGGCCGTCGTGTCCTGCGGGATCAGGCTCCGCTCGCGCAGCTTGCGGAGATCGCTCTCCAGCGTCTCTGAGCGCCGCCAGCCACCATCGGTGACACGAGCAGCAGCGTCGCCCTTCTTTCTTCCGGCGGCGCTGGTCCCAACCGCAGATGAGGACTTCTTTGGCTTCCCCATGGCGCTATGGCGGTGGTGGCGTTGCCAACGATGAAGACAAAGGAAATGTGGAGAAAACTCTCAGCGCGCAGCAAGAATCGCTTAGAAGACAAGGAAGCAATGGACAGATGAACTACTGCGGTGAAAAACACACCACGATTTCACCAGGGATTATAACAGCGAAGACGACGCACGCTGGCCGTCCATCGAGAAGACCTAACGCCAACGGTAGATCTGGCCGTACACGTGTCAGCACCAAAACGAACCGTCGTGACCACTCCGTCCACTACGCGCGGAAATCGAGGAGACGCCATAATCATCTCCACGCCACGCGTGACCGGTCAATTCAAAGTCAGCAAGTGGGACCCACGCTTCGTCCAGTCAAGTCATCTCTGGCATAGCAGACGCTTGAGGTCATCGATCGTCAGCACTGACGTCATCAAAAGCTATACTAGCACCAATTCGTCTCCACAGCTAAAAGTACTCACTCGAATCTACGATTCGACTAAATACTTGGGGGCTACTCCTATCAGGAGCGCTGGTCGCGCACCCGATGTACTTCCGGGTCAGCGGTACGCCCACGAGATTTCCTACTACAACTGTACGATACCAGACTCGAGTCTCTGCCCGAGTCTACGACTCCGCCAGACACTCGGGAGCTACTCCAAACTGGAGTGCCGGTCGCGCACACATAAGATCTTCGAGTCCTACGTCGAGTCTACGACTCCACTACGGACTCGGGGGCTACTCCCATAGGGAGGATGGATTTAAGCATCCGACAATTTTCGAGTCCTACGGACTTAGCAATTGAAACAAGTGCTTGAACTAAAGTCTCCGTTCGAGTCTACGACTCGAACAAACACTTGGGGGCTACTCCCATAGGGAGCGCTGGTCGCGCACCCTATGAAATCTTCGACTGCGATCTTCCGGATCAGCATGCAAAAACTTTTCGGCAACTCTGCCCAAATTAACGCTAAGTGAGCAACGACCTCCTTGGCCACCCGAAGCACCTCCGCGGTGACAAACATTCGGATGTTGTGTCTGCGACACAAAGATAAGACCTACAGATATCATCTGATGGCCTGGCAACGCACCTGACTGCGCTCTGCTAGTATGAATCCGTACCAGCAGGTACGATGAAAAATCCCGACGGACGCGTTGGGTACAGCA
Organism: Avena insularis; assembly: GCA_023614405.1. Lineage (NCBI taxonomy): Eukaryota > Viridiplantae > Streptophyta > Magnoliopsida > Poales > Poaceae > Avena > Avena insularis. Next base: position 1,557,218 of record JAJUPC010000015.1, on the reverse strand, counting down.
ATTAAAATCACTGGAATTCCACTCCTGTAAGTCCTCCGCGGCCTGAGTTGAATTACGCCAGCATATGTTCCGGGTTCGAGTCGAGGGACTCGCACCTGAAGAAGATCGTGTTGTTTTGTCCTAAGACGATTAACTGACCCTGATCTGTCAGGTGAGTCAGGCACACGCATCAACAATCCCTACACATTTCTCTTGAAAAACAGAGCTGCACCCGAAAGATTGAAGAGTCCTCAGCCGAATCTACGATTTGAACACTCGAGACTCTTGACATGGTTATACCCTACGGGTACGTGACTTCAGCATACCTAGTCCAGCCCAAGGAAGGCCCACGGCAAATATACACTGGCCCATGAAGATTTTTGGGTGGCCCAGGCCCATGATGCCTTCGGATCCTTGGAGAGCAAGACTAGAGTTTGAATACAACTTGTAACCTACTCGTATCGGCACCCGAGACCTAGCCTCCCCATATATAAAGGCTAGGAGGGTCCAACGAGGGGGGCAGCTACTAGATTACGACATACACACCTCCACGCCAGATCGAATCTGCGCAGACTCAGTAACCTTCGGTTCATCGTAATCAAAGAAGCGAGACAAGCAGGAGTAGGGTTTTCCCTCAGAACTGAACACAGGTAAATCTCGTGTCCCCTGGTTGCTTGTCTGTTAACCGTGCCACGATCTCCAGCATCCCCATCTTCTCCAAAACCCAAGTCCATAACAATGGGCATTGACGAGATCAAACCTCGTCACACCCCATTGTCAGGCTAGTGGCTGATGAAAATTTCTCCAAAAAGACTTTTTTGTGGAGTAAGTTGTTATGAACATGTTGGCAAGATGATCATGATGCCATCAATAGGCCTTATTGATCACATAATGAAGAAGTTCAGCAGCTGAAAAAACAACTAAGGTGAAAGGGGTCACCATTCCTCACACCTCTTCTACAAAATATGTTTTCCTAGGCACCACAAGATCTTTGTTGCCCCATGCTATGAGGATTTTCTGCAACCACCACTTTTAGCCGCCATCAAGCTCGCCCATTTTAGTTGTGGATAAATATCTAACCAAGAGAAATCTTCGTTCAGAGACATGCACACAAGAGGCATGTATTGTGCACGACGACGAACAGACGAACTGCGGGCCCAACCATCCTGACACCACACACGCTGGCTAGAGAGATTCACAAGTCCGTGGGATGAACATGAACTTAGACCACTGGGTCGGCAAGGGTGTGTGTGTGCACATCACCTGTGGGGCCCACCTGGACCTTGTGACCCCTGCCTATAATTATGTGTGCGACCGCTGCTAGTAGTAGAGCCAGCTGGCATCGTGGTGTGGCGGACCCCAACAGAAGATTTCTGTCACTTCCCCAGATTACTAGAGGCATGAACCTACTATCTGTTGGAATTATGCCCTAGAGGCAATAATAAAGATGATATTATTATAATTCTTGTTCATGATAAAGTTTATATTCCATGCTAGAATTGTATTAAGCAGAAACTTTGATACTTGTGTGGTTTATGAACAACACCGTGTTCCTAGTACGCCTCTATGGACTAGCTCATTGATTGATGATGGTTAAGGTTTCCTAACCATAGACATGAGTTGTCAATTAATAATGAGATCATGTCATTAGGAGAATGATATGATGGACAGACCCAAATCAAGCAGAGCAATTAGATCGTGTTCATCTTTGCGAAGCTTTTTCTTATGTCAAATATTGTATTCCTTAGACCATGAGATAATGCAACTCCCTGGTATCGGAAGACTGCTTTGAGTTCATCAAACGTCATCCTATGATAGGGTGATCATAAAGGTGTCTCTCAGGTGATCGGAAAGTACTTGTTGGGTTGTATGTATCGAGATGGGATTTGTCCCTCCCGAGTCAGAGAGATATACTTCAGGCCCACTCGGTAATCGTATATCAACACCGCTTGCAAGAACGTGGTTAAGGAGTTAATCACAAAGTGATATCGGATTACGGAACGAGTAAAGTACTTGCTGTGAACGAGATTGAACTAGGTATGCCGATACCAACGATCAAATCTCGGGCAAGTAAAATATCGCGTGACGAAGGGAATATATATATGGGATTAATTGAATCCTGGCATCGTGGTTCATCCGATATGATCATCGATGCGTAGGATTCGCAGCATAGAAAACAAAAAATTTCCTATGATGGGAACAACTATGTACCAAGATCTATCTACTAGATACAAACAACGGGCGGATGTATATCTGTAGAGAACATACCCTTGAAGACCGACAAAGCTTAACGAGTCCAAACTCGTGGTTGATGTAGACAATCTCTTGCCGATCTCAAGATCGAGAGGAAGTCCTAGCGCCGCAAAACAGCAACATCATCCTTTCGCACACGTTCGAGGCACCGAGCAACCTCCGCCTCCTCGCTCCAGCGATGCAGCGAAAGCACAACTCTTTCTTGCCGAATAGCCACCGGGAACATGTATCTCGCTAGTCTGAGACCATGGGGGATAAATTCTAGAGGGGGAGAGAGATCCTTCACGAGGAGGTGTGAGTGAGAGAGAGAGGGAGGGGGATCCTTTTATAGGGAGAGGGGGGAACCCAAGGGGCCATGCGCCCAGCCATGGGGCTGCCCCCACCTCTTCCACATTCATGTGGGTGGACACTCCACTCACTCAAATGCCTTTCAATTCCCTCCACTAAAAAACCCACTCAAATTCCCATTAAATTTCCACCAAATTTAATGCAAACTCTCATTAAATAAAACTCCTTTTATTTATTCAGAATTTTGTCAATTACTTTAATGACAAACATTCACATATAACCCCTTGCTAGTATTTCATTTCACATGCAGAAAAACTTTCTGCAATTTCACCCGAAAACCCGTTTCGGTATCTAGTGAAATAAATTTCTGCGCTTGTTATTCTTTTCGGCACGAAACTTTTGCTCCAAATGGATGTCGGTGTCTCTTAAGTGTGTCACCCTACGGTTCGCGAATAATGTGTACATGATCGAGACCCCTCTTAGATCAATAATCAGAAGCGGGATCTGGAGACCCATACTGACTCCCACACATTCAACGATGACTTTCTTGTGATCGTCGGAACCTTTTACGCTAGTATCTTAATCCTTTTGTTTCGCGATATATTACATGTCCGAGATTCGATCATAGGTATCTCCATACCTAGTTTGATCTCGTTACTGACATGCACTCTTTTCTCGTTCCCGTGATATAACATTCTAGTGATCAAATCACTTGCTTGCAAGCTAACCAATGTGATATCACCGAGAGGGCCCAGAGTATATCTATCCATCATCGGGATGAACAAATTCCACTCTTGATCCATGGGCCTCAACATAACACTTTATTAGTTCTGAATCCATCTTTATAATCACCCTGTTACGGTGTGATGTTTGATGTTATCAAGAAACTCTTCTGGTGTTAGTGATTGACATGATCTCATGGTCTAAGGATTAGGATCACTTCATAAGTTGTTATAGCAATATAAACTCAATGACTTTGATCTTAATGCTATACTTCGGATGAATGTTCATCACACCATTACACTAATGTTGTGATCCCGTTATTAACAACATTCGATGTCCATGATCAGGAAACCTTGATCATCTTGTTAATCAACGAGCTAGTTTATGAGAGATGCATAACTAGGAACTTCCTTTTTGTTTATTAAACACACATGTATTAACGTTTCCGTATTAATACAATTATAGCATGTAAAATAAACATTTATCATAAATAAGGAATACGATAATAACCACTTTATTATTGCCTCTCGGGCATATTCTCTTGAGTCTCCCACTTGCACTAGAGACAATAATCTAGTTTGAAAACTTTGCGAATTGAACACATATGACTTTCTGGTGTTCCATATACGCAACTGCAAGTGGTTAACATAATCTACGAATCTGACGCTTTCAGGTCCGTGTATATTTGCATGTCTTTGCGTCTTCACGCATCACTCATTCTCCAATAAGATGGCATTGTATAAATTTGGTCTTTCGGTGAGACCTTTAGTTCCTTGGGGTTAAAACACGTCGATATTATTGTCGTACAATATATCTTTAGTGTTAGCCCGTTGCGAATCACACCTTAGTTTGATAACAAACTACTTGACACAAATTCCCTCCTTTGCTGCTACATAGTTACATTTTGTCACCCATAGTTTAAATTGAGATAAACTTAATTTGTATCTTGTGACGAAACTAGTATCAATGTAATGCTTTACAATGAACTATTTGTAATTGTTTGTTACCTCTACACAAATATATACTTAGTTCTTCCAAAAGATCATAAGAATATTCTCACTATCATCCAATGATCATTTTATGATTCATTTTGGTATATGCTCATAACACTTAGAGCCTAGGACATATCTGGATGTGTACGTATCATGGTATGATTGATCAAAACATTCTCGTGATTTCACTCATCAAGTGTCAAAGCACTTGAATCTTGTTTCACTTATCAAGTGTCGATACACTTGAATCTTGATTCAATTTCTTTCCATGCAACAAGAACTGTTTCTTGTCGTTTCTATATTGAACTCCTTCAATATCTCATATATGTACGTTTCGCACAACCATATTAGCGTCACAGTCTATCCACTATAGACATTCACGCTAAATATTCGGGTTTTGCCTAAGTATTTCATCGAAATGAAATTCTTAACCTTTGTCAATAAAAGATACATCATTTCTAATCAACAAGATGTCATCCACATAATGTATTAGAAATATGTCTCAGCGCTCCCACTTAATTTCTTGCAAATGCAAGCATCTTCATCGTCTCCTGATGAAAACTCCTTTTCATTAAGGTGAAGATTCCAACTCCGCGATGCTTACTTCAATCATTGAAGTTTGCATGCCGTTTTAGCATCCTTTGAATTTTAACAAAATCCTTTGGACCGTGTCATGTACACGTCCTAGGTAACCATTCTGTTAGAAGAATTTTTGTTTTGTTTATTCATCTACCATATACCAAATTATATGTAGTGGTTGCTACTTTAATCCGTCCAGGCTAAATATCGCTATGAAAGATCAAATTTTGTCATAGTCAACTTCTTGAACATTGTCGTAAAATACTTTATGACATGTCGACTATTTCATAGATGTGAAACATCCATGTCTGTTTCTTTATAGATCCAAATACGACCGATAGGTTTTTACACCTTTCCGGAGGGTCTTCCAAGTTCAAAACTTGATTTCTCGTGTATGGAACTATCACGGATTTTATGGCTTCAAGCCATTTGACGGAGTCAGGGCCCATCATCGCTTCTTTGCATTTAGTCGGTTCATCATTGTCAAACAATAATGATTTACTCTCAAATCTTAGTATTTGATTGTTTATCCGACCGACTTGGATCAATAAGAACTTAGATCTCCGTGACCACAACCTTTGAGGCACATAAGCTATGAGCATTATGGCAGCCTCCGGAACGATTTCCGGCGCTACGCAACTCAACACATTTAGCTAAGGTTCGTTAACCTTATCAAAGTTCTATTGTCCTCCCACTTAACATTTATGAAAAATTCCTTCTTCAAGAAACTTCATGTTTCAAGCGACAAACCCTTTTGTCCTTGGTGTTATGGAGGAATAACCAATTGTTATTCGAAATAACCTACAAAGACATGCTCATCCGACTTCGATTGTAAACATCTTACTTATGTTTAGCATACCAAAATTTAAGAAATGACAACTTGGGTTTTACCCCAAACCATAACTTCCATGGTGTCATTTCAACGGATCAAGATGGAGCTCTTTTCAGTGTAAAAGCAGAAGTCTCTAAAACTTTAATCTTTTAAAACATAATGACAGTTTTATAAATAACACATTTGATCCAACCATGTTAAACAAGGTTTCATTAAAAATATCAAACACTCCATACTCCTATGGTGTTTCGGGAGATGTAAATCTAGGTGTTTTGCTAAACTTGCAACTCAAATAAATCCCTTTATGATAAAATCATAATTCATTTATTTTCTTGTTACACTTGTAACTCAAATAAATCCCTGATGATAAAATCATAAACCATTTATTTTCTTGTCACAATGATTTTCACTTCATCTTGAAAGTCTTTGAACGTTTTCAAATATTTCACACTTCTTTCTCATTAAGTGAACATTCACTCAAATTTCTGGAGAAAGTATATGAAGTTGAAATCCATCGCTTATGACTATACATAATGGACTACATACACCGATATGTATAAATTCCAATAATTTAGTCGTTCGTTCTTTTTTGGCCTTTGAACGAAGTTTTAATTACCACGTGGAAAATCTCACAAGCGTCACTTGATCAAATCAAAGACTCCAAAAATCCATGAATATGGATATTCTTCATGTTTTCTTTCCAATATAGTTTAAACAGCGATGTCACTTCGTAAGCGATCTTTCAATCATTTGTCTTGCGACATTTTAGCATTAGGTTTTATGGATGTGATTTCTTCAACTAGATTTGTAAATCATCCATCTTATATGGAATACGATAATTATTTGAACAACCTTTGTTATCATAATACCTGATTTAAATAACAATTATTAAAACAAATCTTGAAGTCAAGCTTTGATGTCAACGAGAAATACAAACAATGGTTTGTTTGTTTTCGATGAACATCATCACATATTTTCTTGCTAGTTACTTAGGCCATTGTGGTTCATGAATTGCATCGTTCCGTATGAAATTTCATACCAACCAATTCGGTATCCAATACCCAAGAACCACATTGTTTAACAAGCAAAGAATACAACCATAACATGTATATGATCCATATACCTAAATTGGATATTTCCAATCTTTTCTTTTCTGCCAAGTATATTTTATAGATTCTCTTTCAGCGTTTCCTTTTCCTTTTAAAAGAATCTATGAACATCAAAAGTGGTGTCATATACATGACACATAGTCCAAAGCGTGTATATTCAAATAATAATACCTTTGGACTTGCACTTTGAAGTAGATCACCATCATCAAAATGATGGGTATTCTTTCAAAATCCATTCTTTAGTAATCTTTTAGTGTAGTAAACACTTTATATACATATTCTATTCATCCTTATCATGACGACTTTCATGATCAAGCTACTGTAGCTTATAAAGGCGAATCGTGAGTATAACATTACTTTCCAAAACCCTTTTGGATGATTAGGATGTCTAGCATCTCCAACCTTTGCAAATTCTCATCCAATATGAGAACATATATTATACTCTATCATATTGCAACCAAAACATTGTTTCAGATATCGTTATATCTGTCACACATGATGGTTTCTGAAACAATTCTTTCAGCTCCTAGATAAACTTGATATTAAAACAATCAAGTATCATGGAGGCAAACATGATACTTAAGACACTGAAATTGTTATTCTTGATTTAATACCAATTATTAAATTTCACGAAGTAAACAGAGTTTGCTGAAAGTTTGCAATAGGACTTTAAACTATACAATACGATACTAGTTCGTAAAATAAATATCCAGAATTCTATAGTTCTATTATCACGTGAGTCGGTGTAGCTTCAAAGGCGAGCATCCATATGGTCATCATATCAAAACATATGACTCATGCTTAACCTTTCGGTCCGTGTTCCGAGGCCATGTCTGTACATGCTAGGCTCGCCAAGTAAGAACCTTAGTATTCGCGTGTGTAACTGTCTTACACCCGAGATATGCTCGTGGATTCAAGTACACCCGATCATCACGTGATGTCTTGAAGCGATGAAACATTGTCGGTGCATACTTAAGGAAGAACACATTCTTATCTTGATATCTAAATGAGGGATCATCTTATTATGCTAATAAAACGCCAAACAAGCAATATAAGATGCAATCAAAACATCACATGTTAATAAGTGAAATGATATGGTTCCCGCATATGATCTCCATCATGTGCACCGTGGTATGATCTCTATCATACCTTTATGTGTAAGGCCAAGGTCTATGGAACTTACACGCTATGTGAGTCGTAAGAGTATCATCTCATACTTCTACTTACAACATCAGCATATCATAACACTAGCCCAGCAACAATTTAAACTAGACGCCTCTAATTTATCCATTGAAAGTTTTACGTGGCTTAGGACTTTCGAAGATAGAACCGTTCTTACCTACGAACATGAACCACAACAAGGATAACCAAATTATTGACAACTTGTTGCAAATTAGATATTGACTACAGTAGGAGAGACAGACACCTGCTAGTCACTTATGCAAAACTAGTTGCATGTCAAGCGTGGAATAGGTCTCATGTGCGAGGACATGTAAAGTTTGTCCGAGCCGCTTCATCCCACTATGCCACCAATATCCAAAGTACAACTAAGAAGCAATAAAATGATCATCGTCACCCACATACTCATATGTGTACTACCCATGCAAAATATCTACACATAGATCCGGCTCGATACCCTTTGTAGGGTTATGACATAGAAAACAAAAAAATCCTATGATGGGAACAACTATGTACCAAGATCTATCTACTAGATACAAACAACGGGCGGATGTATATCCGTAGAGAACATACCCTTGAAGACCGACAAAGCTTAACGAGTCCAAACTCGTGGTTGATGTAGACGATCTCTTGCTGATCTCAAGATCGAGAGGAAGTCCTAGCGCCGCAAAACAGCAGCGCATCCGTGCTCGCACACACGTTCGAGGCACCGAGCAACCTACGCCTCCTCGCTCCAGCGATGCAGCGGAAGCACAACTCTTTCTTGCCGAATAGCCACCGGGAACATGTATCTCGCTAGTCCGAGACCATGGGGGATACATTCTAGAGGGGGAGAGAGATCCTTCACGAGGAGGTGTGAGTGAGAGAGAGGGAGGGGGCTCCTTTTATAGGGAGAGGGGGGAACCAAAGGGGCCATGCGCCCAGCAATGGGTCTGCCCCCACCTCTTCCACATTCATGTGGGTGGACACTCCACTCACTCAAATGCCTTTCAATTCCCTCCACTCAAATTCCCATTAAATTTCCACCAAATTTAATGCAAGCTCTCATTAAATAAAACTCCTTTTATTTATTCAGAATTTTGTCAATTACTTTAATGACAAACATTCACATATAACCCCTTGCTAGTATTTCATTTCACATGCAGAAACACTTTCTGCAATTTCACCCGAAAACCCGTTTCGGTATCTAGTGAAATAAATTCCTGCGCTTGTTATTATTTTCGGCACGAAACTTTTGCTCCAAATGGATGTCGGTGTCTCTTAAGTGTGTCACCCTACGCGAATAATGCGGACATGATCGAGACCCCTCTCAGATCAATAATCAGAAGCGGGATCTGGAGACCCATACTGATTCCCACACATTCAACGATGACTTTCTTGTGATCATCGGAACCTTTTACGCTAGTATCTTAATCCTTTTGTTTCGCGATATATTACATGTCCGAGATTCGATCCTCGGTATCTCCATACCTAGTTTGATCTTGTTACTGACATGCACTCTTTTCTCGTTCCCGTGATATAACATTCTAGTGATCAAATCACTTGCTTGCAAGCTAACCAATGTGATATCACCGAGTGGGCCCAGAGTAAATCTATCCGTCATCGGGATGAACAAATTCCACTCTTGATCCATGGGCCTCAACATAACACTTTATTAGTTCTGAATCCATCTTTATAATCACCCTGTTACGGTGTGACGTTTGATGTTATCAAGAAACTCTTCCGGTGTTAGTGATTGACATGATCTCATGGTCTAAGGATTAGGATCACTTCGTAAGTTGTTATAGCAATATAAACTCAATGACTTTGATCGTAATGCTATACTTCGGATGAATGTTCATCACACCATTACACTAATATTGTGATCCCGTTATTAACAACATCCAATGTCCATGATCAGGAAACCTTGATCATCTTGTTAATCAACGAGCTAGTTTATGTGAGAGGCATAACTAGGAACTTTCTTTTTGTTTATTAAACACACATGTATTAACGTTTCCGTATTAATACAATTATAGCATGTAAAATAAACATTTATCATAAATAAGGAATACGATAATAACCACTTTATTATTGCCTCTTGGGCATATTCCCTTCACGATGAATATGTGGGAGTCAATATGGGTTTCTAGATCCCGCTGTTGATTATTGATAGAAGATCATGTCTGCATATTCTCGAACCCGTAGGGTCACACACTTAACGTGTCTCGACGCTAGGATAGAATGGATAATTGGTTTATGAGTTTTTGTTCGGAGTCTCGGATGAGATCCAGGACATCACGAGAGGTTCCGGAATGGTCCGGAGAATAAGATTCATATAAAGGAAAGCAGTTTTTGGATTTCGGAATTGTTTTGGAATGTTCGGTATTGTACCAGAAGGTTCTAGAAGCTTCCATAGTGGGACCAACGTGGACCCACTTGTCGGAGGGGTGCGTGGGCCTATGAGGGAGTGCCCTGGACGCATTGGGCCAGGGGCACAAGGCCCCATAGGCCCAGCCAGCCAAAACCCTAGGGGACCTTCTAGAAGGGGGGAAGACTTACCCCCCACTCTACCCTTGGGGCCGCCGCCCTAGTGCTTGGAGGAGGGGTCAAGGGGGCCGGCCAGTGTTGGGGTTCGTGGCATGGAAAACAAAAAATTTCTACCGCATGCAAACAAACAAGCCAAGATCTATCTACTAGATTGTAGCAACGAGTCGATAGTGAAACTCACCCTTGAAGATTCCAAAGCGGTTAACGAGAGCGGATTCTCGTGGGTGATGTATTCGTACTCTTTCCGATCTCAAGATCGTGTAGACGATCCTTCCGGCACCGTTCGGCGCTCCCTTGATCGGTCACCGTTCGATTTTCGATGAAGACCTTCCTCTCCTTGTTCTAGCAGGCGCGGAGGTTGTAGCACTCTCCTCGCGATTACAGCGGCTGACAGCGTGGTGCAGGAAGTAGAGGGAGATCTCATGAGCTTCGCCTTAAGCCGGAGCGAGTATGGTGGACTATGAGAGAGGCCTTGGCGGTCTAGGGTTTAGAGGCCCCAAGGGAGGAGGCTAGGCCGGTGGCTAGGGCTTGGGAGATCCCCAACTCGGCGGCTTGGAGCAAACCCTAGGGCGGCGGCGACTTGTGGTGGCCGGCGGCTAGGGCTAGGGTTTTGGTGGAGAGAGGTGTAGGCTAGAGGGGGCACCCCTGCCCCTTCTTTTATAGGTGGGAGGGCGCCGGCAAGGGGAGGAGAGTCCTCCCCCAAGTCGGCCTCCTTGGCCGGCGGGTGGAGGGAGAGGAACTCCTCCCCAAGTAGGTTTCCTACTCTCCCTCCACCAAGCAAAACTGCCGTTTGACTTTTCAAATTGGCGTTTGACTTTTCAAACTAGGATTTGATTTATCCCTTTATTTTGCCCAGCCATGATACCTAGTACATGATGCAACCATTCCAACTTGTTATGACACATTCATGTACCCTTCCTCCGAGTCTGGGACCTTAGGAACCCTTCTAGAACATTCCCGATTAAAACACCGGAATCATTCTCCAACTACGAAACACGACTTTCCTTATATGAATCTTATTCTCCGGACCATTCCGGATCTCCTCGTGATATCCCGGATCCCATCCGAGACTCCGAACAACATTTGGTCTCTTACTCATCATTCCATAACTACTCAACAACATCGAATCCTTAAGTGTGTCTCCCTACGGTTCGTGAATTATGCAGACATGATCGAGACACTTCTCCGATCAATAACCTATAGAGGAATCTAGAAATTCATATGGCTCCCACATATTTCTACGATTACTTTGTGATCGAATGAACAACTTACATACGATACCAATTTCCCTTTGTCTCACGATAGTTTACTTATCCGAGGTTTTGATCGTCGGTATCTCTGCATACCTAGTTCAACCTCGTTACCGATAAGTACTCTTTTCTCGTTCCCGCGGTATGTGATCCCTTGTGAGCCAGTCACATGCTTGCAAGCTAATTGGATGACATTCCACCGAGAGGGCCCAGAGTATATCTATCCGTCATATGGATGGACAAATCCCACTCTTTATCCATGTGTCTCAACCCATACTTTCCGAACACTCAATGCCATCTTTATAGCCACCCAGTTACGGTGTGGTGTTTGATGTCATCAAAGCATCCTTCCGGTGATGGTGATAAGCATGATCTCATGGTCGAAGGAATTAGGTTACTATGTATCAGAAAGCTTATAGCAAATGAACTATATTAAATGACTTGATCTTTATGCTATTCTTAACTATAGGAGTATGTCCATCACATCATTCTCCTAATGATATGACCCTATTGTTAATAACATATCTATGTTCATGATCAGGAAACCATGATCATATATTAACCAACAAGCTAGTTTAACAAGAGGCTTTACTAGGGACTCTTTTATGTTTACAAATCACACAAGTATTAATGTTTCCTGTTAATACAATTATAGCATGGTATGTAAACATTTATCATAAGTATGAAGATATGATAATAACCACTTTATTATTGCCTCTTGGGCATATCTCCAACAGTCTCCCACTTGCACTAGAGTCAATAATCTAGTTTCAAACCTTTGTGTATTCAACACCTATGGCTTTCTGGTGTCGTATGTACACGATTGCTAGTGGTCAACTGATCTCGGATCGACAATTCCAGTCCGTGTGTAATTGCATGTCTTTGTCTCTCGCATCACTCATTCTCTAATGAGATGGCTTTGTACAAATTTGGTCCTTTGGTGTGACCTTTAGTTCTTTGGGGTTAAAACATGTTGATAATATTGTCGTACAATATATCTTCATAGTATTATCCCTGCTGTGAACTACACCTAGTTTGATAACAAACTACTTGACACAAATGCCCTCTTTTGCTGCTATAATAACAGTTATATACTTAGCCTTTTGTTGTAGTATCTGTCACAATGTCTTAACTTTGGAACTCATCCAAATCCATTATGGAACTTACTTTCCATCACATTGTGCCACCCTTAGTTTAGATTGAGATAAACTTAATTTGTACTTCGTGACAAAACTAGTATCAATGTAGTACTTTTACAATGAACTAACCATCTATTTGTCACTTCTACAAAATAATATATTCTTATTTCTTTTACAAGATCATAAGAATATCTTTACTATTGTCCAATAATCATCTTATGAATCATTCTGGTATACGCTCATAACATTTAGAGCATAGAACATATCTGGATTTGTACATATCACAGCATGATTGATAAAATACTCTTTGTGATTTTATACATCAAGTATCAATCTATACTTGAATCTTTGTTTCACTTACTAATTTTCAATACACTTGAATATATCATCAATATTGAACTCATTCAATCCTTTCTGTGCGACAAGAACCTTTCTTGTAGTTTCTATATTGAACTCATTCAATATATCATCTATGTACTTTTGGCATAACCATATTTGCGTCTATTGATGCCAAATATTTGGTTTTTGCCTAAGCCTTTCATCGAGATAAAATTTTTATCTTGTGTTAATAAAAAGATACATCACTTCCAATCAACAATATGTCTCCCACATAATGTATTAGAAATATGTCTTAGCGCTCCCACTTAATTTCTTGCAAGTGCAAGCATCTTCATCGTCTCCGATGAAATTAAACTATTTTAACAGTTTCATCATAGTGAAGATTCCAACTCCACGATGCTTACTTCAACCATTAAAGTTTGCATATGCTTTTAGCATCATTTGAATTAACAAAACCCTTTGGACCGTGTCATGCACACGTCCTTGGTAACCATTCTATTAGAATAACTTGTTTTGTTTATTCAACACATAACAAAATTATTTGTCGTGGTTGCTACATTAATCTGTCTAGACTAAATATCGCTATGAAAGATTAGATCTTGTCATAGTCAACCTTTGAACATTGTTGTGAACTCTTTCCCAACATGTCAACTATTTCATAGATGTGAAACATCCATGTCTATTTATTTATAGATCCAAATACGACTGTAAGGTCTTGTACCTTTCCAGAGGGTCTTTCAAGTTCAAAGCTTGATCTCTCGTATATGGAACTATCACGGATTTTATGGCTTCAAGCCATTTGACGGAGTCAGGGCCCATCATCGCTTCTTTTCATGTAGTCGGATCATTATTGTCAAATAATGATTTAACTCTCAAATCTTGGTATTTGATTGTTTACCCGACCTACTTGTTTCAATAGGAACTTAGATCTCCGTGACCACAACCTTTGAGGCACGTGAGCCATGAGCATTGTTGCTGCCTCCGGAACACTTTTCGGCGCTGCACAACTTTGCACATATATCTAAGGTTCTTTTAACCTTATCAAAGTTCTATTGTCCTCCCACTTAACTTTTCACGAAAAAATCCTTCTCTAAGAAACTTGACGTTCTAAGCGACAAACATTTTTGTCTCTGATGTTATGGAGGAACAGTTATTCGAAATAATATACAAAGACAGGTTCATCCGACTTTGGTTGCAAACATCTTTCTTATGCATAGCATACCAATGTTTAAGAAAGGACAACTTGGGTTTTATCCCAAACCATAACTTTATATGGTGTCAATTCAACGGATTATGATGGAGCTCTTTTTAGTGGAAAAACGGTAGTCTCTAAAGCTTTTAATCTTTAAAATATAATGGCAGTTTTATGAATTACACCTTTGATCTTACCATGTCAAACAAGGTTTAATTACAAATCTCGAATGCTCCATACTCTTATGGTGTTTCGAAAAATGCAAATCCACGGAACGATTCCTTAAATCTTAGGTATTATGCTAAACTTGTAACTCAAATATCTTCCTTTATGATCTTATCATAAACTATTTATATTCTTGTTACAATGATTTTGCACTTCATCTTGAAAGTCTTTGAACTTTTCAAATGTTTCATACTTCATCCTTATTAAGTAAATATTCATATATTCACTCAAATTTTTGGAGGAAGCATATGAAGTTGAAATTCATCGCTCTTGACTACACATAATGGACTTCATACAACAATATGTACAAGTTCCAATAAGCTAGTCATTCGTTCCCTTTTGGCCTATGAACGAAGTTTTAAATATCTCTAGAAAAGTTTCACAAGCATCATTTGATCAAAAATCAAAAGACTCCAAAATTCCATCCACATGGAGTTTCTTCATGTTTTCTTTCCAATATAATTTAAACGGTGATGTCACTTCCTAAGTGATCTTTTAATCAATTTGTCTTTCGACATTTTTAGCACTAGTTTTATGGATGTGATTTCTCCAACGAGATTTGTAAATCATCCATCTTTTATGGATTACGGCAATTATTTGAACAACCCTTTTGTTCTCATAATACCTGATAAAACAAATCTTGAAGGCAAGCTTTTAACGAGCAACATAATAACCCTTTATTTGTTCTCGATGAACATCATCACATATTCTTTTGCTAGTTACTTAGGCCATTATAGTTCATGAATTCTGTTGTTTCGTATGACGATTCATACCAACAAATTCAGTATCAAATACTTAAGAACCACATTGATTAACAAGCAAAGAATATAGCCATAACACGTATATCCTTTATATACCTAATCTAAACAATTCTAGTCTTTTCTTTTCTGCCATATATTTATGAGATTCTCTTTCAGTATTTCTTTTTCTGTTTGAAAGAATCTATCAACATCAATAGTGGAGCCATAAACATGACACATAGTCCAAAGCGTGTATAGTTAAATACCAATGTCTTTGGACTTTCACTTTGAAGTAGATCACCATCATCAAATGTTTGGTGTTCTTTCAAATTCCTTTCTTTAGTAATCTCTTGGTGTATTAAACATTTTACCTACATCAAATATTCACCCTTATCATGGAATTATCCATGATCAAGCTACTTTTAGCTTGTAACGTTGAATCGCGAGTATAATGTTGCTCTCCAAAACCTTTTGGAGGATTAGGACAACTAGTGTCTCCAACCTTTTGCAAATTCTCATCAAATATGAGAACATGACTTTTTCCATATTATACTCTATCATGTTGCAACCAAAACTTTGTTTCAAATATCACAATATCTTCCATACATCATGGTTTCTGAAACAACTCTTTCAGATCCTAGATACCCTTGATATTAAGACAATCCTTTGAATATCAAGAATCATGGAGACAAACATGATACTCATACACTAACACTTGGAATTGTCACTCTTGATTTAATACCAATTATTAAACTTCATGGAGTAACCGGAACTTACTGAAAGTTTTCAATAGGACTTTTAAACTTTAGATTAACACTTCAAAAACAATACGATACTAGTTCATAAAGTAACTAACCAGAATTCTATAGTTCTATCATCTCAATTAAAACTAAGTGCAAGGTGGTAAACGGATGCCAATGACTACAACAACTATGCAAATTCACTTTGATTTAATTTATGATAAATAGTGTTCAACTTTTAATCATATTGTCGTTGAACTCACACTCAAAACAATATCCCTCACATTGTTTTAGTGATCACACGAACCAAATCCACCACATCAAAACCGATCATCACGAGAGTTGATGTAGCTTCAATGGCGAACAATCAACATGTTCATCATATCTACTATATGACTCATGCTTTACCTTTCGGTGATCCGTGTTCTGAGACCATGTCTGTACATGCTAGGCTCGTCAAGATCAAACCTTAGCTTCCGCATGAGCAAATCTGGCTTGCTCACGTTGTATACACTCGCAGAATCTCACACCCGATCATCACGTGGTGCTTCGAAACAACGAGCTTTAGCAACGGTGCTTACTAAGGATGAACACTTTAAAACTTGAAATTGTGTGCTTGAGGGATCATCTTATAATGCTACCGTCGTTAACTAAGCAATACAAGATGCATAAAAGGATTAACATCACATGCAATTCATAATATGTGATATGATATGGCCTTTCTTCTTGTGCTTCCGATCTCCATCTTCAAGCACGAACATGATCTCCATCATCACCGGTGTGGCGTCAAGGTCAATGGCGCCGCTTCATGGTTATCTTCCACCAGCATCAACTATTACAACTACTTTGAATAATAGACACGCAGGACTTAATGGAAACAACCATATGGCTCATGCCGGTTGCCAACTTACAATAAGGAACATTGCATACATCATATATAATCACAATCATGACCATATCACATCACAGCACACCCCTGCAAAACAAAGTTAGACGCCTCTAATTTTCTTTTCATGTTTTACGTGGTTTGGGGCTTTCAATAAGTGTCGTTCTAACTTGATACTAGTATTGTCAATCACCCGTTGTAAATTGAATCTTAACTATGTTGGGAGAAACTGGCACCCGCAAAGCCACTTATGCAATACAAGTTGCATGTCAAGCGTGGAGAAAGTCTCATGAACGATGTCATGTAAGGTTAGCGGTAGCTTCATCCCACCATCCATAAGATGCAAAGTACACAAGAAGCAATCGACAACAAAAGCATCAACGCCCACAATGACCATTGTGTTCTACTCGTCTGCAGATCTACATATAGACACGGCTCGATACCCTTTGTTGGGGTTCGTAGCATGGAAAACAAAAAAATTCTACCGCATGCAAACAAACAAGCCAAGATCTATCTACTAGATTGTAGCAATGAGTCGATAGTGAAACTCACCCTCGAAGATTCCAAAGCGGTTAACGAGAGCGGATTCTCGTGGGTGATGTAGTCGTACTCTTTCCGATCTCAAGATCGTGTAGACGATCCTTCCGGCGCCATGTTTCGGCAGCGCTCCCGCAGTCGGTCACACGTTCGGTACTCGATGAAGACCTTCCGCTCCCTTGTTCTAGCAGGCAGCAGAGGTTGTACCACTCTCCTCGCGATTCCGTGACCTGACGGTGGTACCAGTAGAGGGGAGATCTCGCAGGGCTTCGCCTTAAGCCGGAGCGAGTATGGTGGACTATGAGAGAGGCCTTGGCGATCTAGGGTTTAGAGGAACCAAGGGAGGAGGCTAGGCTGGCGGCTAGGGCTTGGGAGATCCCCAACTCGGCGGCTTGGAGCAAACCCTAGGGCGGCGGCGACTTGTGGTGGCCGGCGGCTAGGGATAGGGTTTTGGTGGAGAGAGGTGTAGGCTAGAGGGGGCACCCCTGCCCCTTCTTTTATAGGTGGGAGGGCGCCGGCCAGGGGAGGAGAGTCCTCCCCCAAGTCGTCCTCCTTGGCCGGCGGGTGGAGGGAGAGGAACTCCTCCCCAAGTAGGTTTCCTACTCTCCCTCCACCAAGCAAAACTGCCGATTGACTTTTAAAATTGGCGTTTGACTTTTCAAACTAGGATTTGATTTATCCCTTTATTTTGCACAGCCATGATACCTAGTACATGATGCAACCATTCCAACTTGTTATGACACATTCATGTACCCTTCCCCTCCGGAGTGCCGGACCTTCCGGACCCTTCTAGAACATTCCCGATGAAAACACCGGAATCATTCTCCAACTCCGAAACAGGACTTTCCTTATATGAATCTTATTCTCCGGACCATTCCGGATCTCCTCGTGATATCCCGGATCCCATCCGAGACTCCGAACAACATTAGGTCTCTTACTCATCATTCCATAACTACTCAACAACATCGAATCCTTAAGTGTGTCTCCCTAAGGTTCGTGAATTATGCAGACATGATCGAGACACTTCTCCGATCAATAACCAATAGAGGAATCTGGAAATTCATATGGCTCCCACATATTTCTACGGTTACTTTGCGATCAAATGAACCACTTACATACGATACCAATTTCCCTTTGTCTCATGATAGTTTACTTATCCGAGGTTTTGATTGTCGGTATCTCTGCAAACCTAGTTCAACCTCGTTACCGATAAGTACTCTTTTCTCGTTCCCGCGGTATGTGATCCCTTGTGAGCCAGTCACATGCTTGCAAGCTAATTGGATGACATTCCACAGAGAGGGCCCAGAGTATATCTATCCGTCATATGGATGGACAAATCCCACTCTTGATCCATGTGTCTCAACCCATACTTTCCGAACACTCAATGCCATCTTTATAGCCACCCAGTTACGGTGTGGTGTTTGATGTCATCAAAGCATCCTTCCGGTGATGGTGATAAGCATGATCTCATGGTCAAAGGAATTAGGTTACTATGTATCAGAAAGCTTATAGCAAATGAACTATATTAAATGACTTGATCTTTATGCTATGCTTAACTATAGGAGTATGTCCATCACATCATTCTCCTAATGATATGACCCTGTTGTTAATAACATCTCTATGTTCATGATCAGGAAACCATGATCATATATTAACCAACAAGCTAGTTTAACAAGAGGCTTTACTAGGGACTCTTTTATGTTTACAAATCACACAAGTATTAATGTTTCCTGTTAATACAATTATAGCATGGTATGTAAACATTTATCATAAGTATGAAGATATGATAATAACCACTTTATTATTACCTCTTGGGCATATATCCAGCAGCCAGACACCTATATAAGGTGGGCTGGGGGCGCACCCTCCCCTCACCCCAAACCCTAGCCTCCAGTTGCTACCCTACCTCTCTCTCGACTGCGTGTAGGCGAAGTCCTGCCGCAGAAAATCTCCACCATTGCACCACGCCGCCGTGCTGTAGATCCAATCTATCTCTCCACCCCACTTGCTGGACCGAGGAAGGAGGAGACGTCGCGGTGCCGTACGTGTGCATCTCTCGGAGGCGTCGCCACTTGCGGCGTTGGATCAGATCGGATCGCTAGGAGGAGAAGGGTAGTTCGACTACATCACCCATGTTCTGTTGAACGTTTCCGTTGTGCGATTTCTTCAAGGGTATGAAGATCTCATATATCCCTCTCGTTGATTGCATCTCCTAGATTAGATCTTGGCTTTCACGTTTGCTTCCGTAGAATTTTTTGATTTACTATGTTGCGAAACCCTTCAGTGGTCTCAGAGCTAGATCTATGCGTAGATGTGTTTCACGAGTAGAACACAACATGATTGTTGTGGGCGTTGATGTTTTCTGTTGCAAGCCTCTTGTTGTGTACTTCTTATGACGCGGGATAGTGAGATCGAAGCGGTCTAGGCCAACTTTACGCGACCTCGTTCACGAGACCGGCTCCGCACTTGACGTGTGGCTTGTTCCACACATGCTGCTGGTGGATTCCAGTTTCTCTCACTATAGTTGTCATGGGATTTACACCGGATGTTGGCAACCATAATATCACCGTTGTGGCTTTCCGTAGGTAAGAATCGTTCTTAGCTTGTTACTCCCATAAGCCACGTAAAACATGCAACAACAAAGTAGAGGCGTCTAACTTGTTTTTGAAGGAAGTGTTTCTGTGATATGGTATGGCCCAAGATATGATGTGTATGTTGTATGCAATGATCATGTTTTTTAATATTTCATGACTTGCATGTCGATGAGTACACAACCGGCAGGAGCCATATGGTTGTCTTTATAATTGTGTATGACCTGTGTGTCAACTTCTTATACGCCATGTAATAGCTTTACTTTATCGCTAAGTAGTTAACAATAGTTGTAGTTGCTATTCATGGTGGAG
Source organism: Avena insularis (assembly GCA_023614405.1). Taxonomy (NCBI): domain Eukaryota; kingdom Viridiplantae; phylum Streptophyta; class Magnoliopsida; order Poales; family Poaceae; genus Avena; species Avena insularis. The sequence goes on along the minus strand of JAJUPC010000015.1, from coordinate 1,536,804 downwards.
GCAATCATGGTGGAGTGATGGAGATCATGCTGGCACGCACAAGATGGAGATTATTGCACGGATATTGTCTATACCATGTCACATAAAATTATATGCATGTGATGTTTATCCTTTTATGTATCTTATTATGCTTAGATCACGATGGTAGCATTATAAGATGATTCCTCACTTAAAGATCAAGATAAAATTCTGTTCTCCCCATGTATGCACCGTTGCGAATGTTCGTCATGTTCAATTACCACGTGATGATCGGGTGCTATAACTCTACGTTCACATACATCGGGTGCAAGCCAGTTTTGCACACGCGGAAATACTTGTGTTTGAATTGACGAGCCTAGCATGTACATACATGGCCTCGGAACACACGAACCGAAAGGTTAAGCATGAGTCATATGAATAATATGATCGACACTTTGTTGTCCACCATTGAAACCACATCTCTTCTTGTGAAGATCGGATTAGGTGTGGTGAATTTGGATCATGTTCACTAAACAACTTGAGGGATGTTGAATTTAGTGGGAGTTCATGTTGGAGATATGCCCAAGAGGCAATAATAAAGTGGTTATTATCATATCTTCATACTTATGATAAATGTTTACATACCATGCTATAATTGTATTAAGCGGAAACATTAATACTTGTGTGATTTGTAAACATAAAAGAGTCCCTAGTAAAGCCTCTTGTTAAACTAGCTTGTTGGTTAATATATGATCATGGTTTCCTGATCATGAACATAGAGATGTTATTAACAACAGGGTCATATCATTAGGAGAATGATGTGATGGACATACTCCTATAGTTAAGCGTAGCATAAAGATCAAGTCATTTAATATAGTTCATTTGCTATAAGCTTTCTGATACATAGTAACCTAATTCCTTCGACCATGAGATCATGCATATCACCTTTACCGGAAGGATGCTTTGATGACATCAAACACCACACCGTAACAGGGTGGCTATAAAGGTGGCATTGAGTGTTCGGAAAGTATTGGTTGAGACACATGGATCAAGAGTGGGATTTGTCCATCCATATGACGGATGGATATACTCCGGGCCCTCTCGGTGGAATGTCATCCAATTAGCTTGCAAGCATGTGACTGGCTCACAAGGGATCACATACCACGGGAACGAGAAAAGAGTACTTATCAGTAACGAGGTTGAACTAGGTATGCAGAGATACCGACGATCATAACCTCGGATAAGTAAAATATCGTGAGACAAAGGGAAATTGGTATCGTATGTAAGTGGTTCATTCGATCACAAAGTAATCGTAGAAATATGTGGGAGCCATATGAATTTCTAGATTCCTCTATTGGTTATTGATCGGAGAAGTGTCTCGATCATGTCCGCATAATTCACGAACCGTAGGGAGACACACTTAAGGATTCGATGTTGTTGAGTAGTTATGGAATGATGAGTAAGAGACCGAATGTTGTTCGGAGTCTCGGATGGGATCTGGGTTATCACGAGGAGATCCGGAATGGTCCGGATAATAATATTCATATAAGGAAAGTCCTGTTTCGGAGTTGGGGAATGATTCCGGTGTTTTCATGGGGAATGTTCTAGAAGGTTCCGGAATGTCCGGCACTCCGGAGGGGAAGGGTACATGAATGTGTTATATCAAGTTGGTATGATTGCATTATGTACTTGGTGTCATCGCTGTACCAAATAGAGGGTTTATTCAAATCCTAGTTTGAAAAGTCAAACGGCTAGTTTGAAAAGTCAAACGGCTAGTTTTGGGAAAGAGGAGAAGGAGGTTTGAAACCGACTTGGGGGAGGAGTTCCTCCTCCCACCGCCGGCCCACCTTGGGTCCGAGTTGGGGAGGGACTCCCCTCCTCAGGCGCGCCTCCCTCCACCTATAAGAGGAGGGACAGGGCTCCCCTCCTAGACATAAGTTGCCTCCCTCTAAACCTAAACCCTAGCCACAGCCTAGGGATTTCTCCCAAGCCGCCGAGTTAGAGCTTCTAATTGCCCTAGCCGCTGGTTTAGACCCTTCTAATTGGTGTGTCTAAACCCTAGATCACCAAGGCTCTCTCATAGTCCACCATACTCGCTTAAGGCGAAGCTCGAGATCTCCTCTACTTAGGTACCACGCCGTCGCCTTAGGAATCGCGAGGAGAGTGCTACAACCTCCGCTGCTCGGAACAAGGGAGGAAGGTCTTCATCGAAAATCTAACGTGGACTGATCATGGAAGCGCTGCGAACGCAGCGAGGAAGGATCGTCACGCGATCTTGAGATCGGTAAGAGTACGACTACATCACCCACGAATCTGCTCGTTAACCGCTGGAATCTTCGAGGGTGAGTTCCCTATCGACTCGTTGCTACAATCTAGTAGATAGATCTTGGCTTGTTTGTTTGCACGGTAGAAATTTTTGTTTTCCATGCTACGAACCCCTACAAAGGGTATCAGAGCCGTGTCTATATGTAGATCTGCAGACGAGTAGAACACAATGGTCATTGTGGGCATTGATGTTTTGTTGTCGATTGCTTCTTGTGTACTTTGCGTCTTGCGGATGGTGGGATGAAGCGGCCGGCTAACCTTACATGACATCGTTCATGAGACTTGCTCCACGCTGACATGCAACTTGTATTGCATAAGTGGCTTTATGGTGCCTGCTTTCTCCCAACATAGTGAAGATTCAATTTACAACGGGTGATTGACAATACTAGTATCAATGTTGTGGTTCTTGTTCGTAAGTTAGAACGACACTTATTGAAAGCCCCAAACCACGTAAAATATGCAAAGAAAATTAGAGGCGTCTAACTTTGTTTTGCGAGGGTGTGTGATGTGATATGGCCATGATTGTGATTATATATGATGTATGCAATGTTCCTTATTGTAAGTTGGCAACCGGAGCCATATGGTTGTCTTTAAATTATGTTAAGACCCGCGGTCTATTCAAAGTAGTTGTAATAGTTGAAGCTGGTGGATCTACAACCATGGAGCGGCCATTGACCTTGATGCAATGCCGGTGATGATGAAGATCATGTTCGTTCTTGAAGATGGAGATCGGAAGCACAAAGAAGAAAGGCCATATCATATCACATATTATGAATTGCATGTGATGTTAATCCTTTTATGCATCTTGTATTGCTTAGTTTACGATGGTAGCATTATAAGATGATCCTCAAGCACAATTTCAAGTTTTAAAGTGTTCATCCTTAGTAAGCACCGCTAAAGCTCGTTGTTTCAAGCACCACGTGATGATCGGGTGTTAGATTCGCGAGTGTATACAACGTGAGCAAGCCAGATTTTCTCATGCGGTTAAGGTTGATCTTGACGAGCCTAGCATGTAGACATGGTCTCGAACACGGATCACCGAAAGGTAAAGCATGAGTCATATAGTAGATATGATGAACATGTTGATTGTTCGCCATTGAAGCTACATCAACTCTCGTGATGATCGGTTTTGATGTGGTGGATTTGGTTTGTGTGATCACTAAAACAATGTGAGGGATATTGTTTTGAGTGGGAGTTCAACGGCAATATGATTAAAAGTTTAACACTATTTATCATAAATTAAATCAAAGTGAATTTGCATAGTTGTTGTAGTCATTGGCATCCGTTTACCACCTTGCGCTTAGTTTTAATTGAGATGATAGAACTATAGAATTCTGGTTAGTTACTTTACGAACCGGTATCGTATTGTTTTGAAGTGTTAATCTAAAGTTTAAAAGTCCTATTGCAAACTTTCAAGAAGTTCGCTACTCCATGAAGTTTAATAATGAGTATTAAATCAAGAGTGACAATTCCAAGTGTTAGTGTATGAGTATCATGTTTGTCTCCATGATTCTTGATATCAAGGTTATCTAGGATCTGAAAGAGTTGTTTCAGAAACCATGATGTGTGGAAGATATTATGATATCTGAAACAAAGTTTTGGTTGCAACATGATAGAGTATAATATGGCAAAAGTCATGTTCTCGTATTTGATGAGAATTTGCAAAAGGTTGAAGACACTAGTTGTCCTAATCCTCCAAAATGTTTTGGAGAGCAACATTATACTCGCAGTTCACCGTTATAAGCTAAAAATAGCTTGATCATGGATAATTCCATGATAAGGGTGAATATTTGATGTAGGTAAAGTGTTTACCACACCAAGAGATTACTAAAGAATGGAATTTGAAAGCACACCAAACATTTGATGATGGTGATCTACTTCAAAGTGCAAGTCCAAAGACATTGGTATTTAATTATACACGCTTTGGACTATGTGTCATATGTATGACTCCACTGTTGATGTTGATAGATTCTTTCAAACAGAAAAGGAAATACTAAAAGAGAATCTCATAAATATATGGCAGAAAAGAAAAGACTAGACTTGTTCAGTTAAAGTATATAGATGATATACATGTTATGGCTATATTCTTTGCTTATTAAACAATGTGGTTTTTAAGTATTTGATACTGAATTTGTTGGTGTGAATCGTCATATGAAACAACACAATTCATGAACTACAATGGCCTAAGTAACTAGCAAAAGAATATGTGATGATGTTCATCGAGAACAAATAAAGGGTTATTGTGTTGCTCGTTAAACATCAAAGCTTGCCTTCAAGATTTGTTTTATCAGGTATTATGAGAACAAAAGGGTTGTTCAAATAATTGCCGTAATCCATAAAAGATGGATGATTCACAAATCTCGTTGGAGAAATCACATCCATAAAACTAGTGCTAAAAATGTCAAAAGACAAATTCATTGAAAGATCACTTAGGAAGTGACATCGCCGTTTAAATTATATTGGAAAGAAAACATGAAGAAACTCCATGTGGATGGAATTTTGGAGTCTTTTGATTTTGATCAAATGACGCTTGTAAAACTTTCCTAGAGATAATTAAAACTTCGTTCATAGGCCAAAAGGGAACGAATGACTAGCTTATTGGAACTTGTACATATTGTTGTACAAAGTCCATTATGTGTAGTCAACAGCGATGAATTTCAACTTCATATGCTTTCTCCGAAAATTTGAGTGAATATATGAATATTTACTTAATAAGGATGAAGTATGAAACATTTGAAAAAGTTCAAAGTCTTTCAAGATGAAGTGCAAAATCATTGTAATAAGAATATAAATAGTTTATGATAAAGATCATAAAGGAAGATATTTGAGTTACAAATTTAGCATAATACCTAAGATTTAAGGAATCGTTCTGTGGATTTGCATTTCCCGAAACACCATAAGAGTATGGAGCGTTCGAGATATGTAATTAAAACCTTGTTTGACATGGTAAGATCAAAGGTGTAATTCATAAAACTGCCATTATATTTTAAAGATTAAAAGCTTTAGAGACTACCGTTTTCCACTGAAAAGAGCTCCATCATAATCCGCTGAAATGACACCATATAAAGTTATGGTTTGGGATAAAACCCAAGTAGTCCTTTCTTAAACATTGGTATGCTATGCGTAAGAAAGATGTTTGCAACCAAAGTCGGATGAAACTGTCTTTGTATTACTGTTAAGTATTCCTCCATAAACACCGGAGACAAAAGTATTTGTCGCTTAGAACGTCAAGTTTCTTTGAGAAGGAATTTTTCGTGAAAAGATAAGTGGGAGGACAATAGAACTTTGATAAGGTTAAAGGAACCTTAGCTATATGTGCAGAGTTGCGCAGCGCCGAAAAGTGTTCCGGAGGCAGCTATAATGCTCATGGCTCACGTGCATCAAAGGTTGTGGTCACGGAGATCTAAGTTTCTATTAAAACAAGTAGGTCGGGTAAACAATCAATTACCAAGATTTGAGAGTTAAATCATTATTTGACAATAATGATCTGACTACATGCAAAGAAGCGACGATGGGCCCTGACTCCGTCAAATGGCTTGAAGCCATAAAATCCGTGATAGTTCCATACACGAGAAATCAAGTTTTGAACTTGAAGGACCCTCGAGAAAGGTGTAAAACCATACAGTTGTGTTTGGATCTATAAAGAAGTAGACATGGATGTTTCACATCTATGAAATAGTCGACATGTTGGGAAAGAGTTCACAAAAATGTTCAAAGGTTGACTATGACAAGATTTTGATCTTTCATAGCGATATTTAGTCTAGACGGATTAATGTAGCAACCACTACATATAATTTTTGTTATGTGGTAGTTGAATAAACAAAACAAGTTCTTCTAATAGAAGTGTTACCTAGGACGTGTGCATGACACGGTCCAAAGGGTTTTGTTAATTCAAGGGATGCTAAATGCATATGCAAACTTCAATGGTTGAAGTAAGCATAGCGGAGTTGGAATCTTCACTATGATGAAACTGTTAAAAGAGTTTAATTTCATCAGAGACAATGAAGATGCTTGCATTTGCAAGAAATTAAGTGGGAGCGCTAAGAAATATTTCTAATACATTATGTGGAGGACATATTGTTGATTAGAAATGATGTATCTTTTATTAACACATATTAAGAATTTCATCCTGATGAAAGACTTAGGCAAAACCCAAATATTTGGCATCAATAGACGCTAATATGGTTGTGCCGAAAGTACATAGATGATGTATTGAATGAGTTCAATATAGAAACTACAAGAAAGGTTCTTTTCACACAGAAAGGATTGAATGAGTTCAATATTGATGATATATTCAAGTGTATTGACACTTGGTAAGTGAAACAAAGATTCAAGTATAGATTGATACTTGATGTATGAAATTACAAAGAGTATTTATATCAATCATACTGTGATATGTACAAATCCAGATATGTCATATGCTCTAAATGTTATGAGCATATACCAGAATGATTCATAAGATGATCATTGGACGATAGTAAGGATATTCTTATGATCTTTTGGAAGAACTAAGAGTATATTATTTTGTAGGAGTGGCAAATAGATGGTTAGTTCATTGTAAAAGTATTACATTGATACTAGTTTTGTCACAAAGTACAAATTAAGTTTATCTTAATCTAAACTAAGGGTGGCACAATATAATGGAAAGTAAGTTCCATAATGGATTTGGATGAGTTCCAAAGTTAAGACATTGTGACAGATACTACAACAAAAGGCTAAGTATATGACTGCTATAATAGCAGCTAAAGAGGGCATTTGTGTCAAGTAGTTTGTTGTCAAACTAGGTGTAGTTCACAGCAGGATAATACTATGAAGATATATTGTACGACAATATTATCAACATGTTTTAACCCCAAAGAACTAAAGGTCTCACCGAAGGACCAAAATTATACAGAGCCATCTCACTAGAGAATGAGTGATGCGTAGAGACGCAAAGACATGCAATTACACACGGACCTGGAAGTGTCAGATCCGGAGATCAGTTGACCACTAGCAATCGTGTACATACAACACCGGAAAGCCATAGGTGTTGAATACACAAAGGTTTGAAACTAGATTATTGACTCTAGTGCAAGTGGGAGACTGTTGGAGATATGCCCAAGAGGCAATAATAAAGTGGTTATTATCATATCTTCATACTTATGATAAATGTTTACATACCATGCTATAATTGTATTAAGCGGAAACATTAATACTTGTGTGATTTGTAAACATAAAAGTGTCCCTAGTAAAGCCTCTTGTTAAACTAGCTTGTTGGTTAATATATGATCATGGTTGATCATGAACATAGATATGTTATTAACAACAGGGTCATATCATTAGGAGAATGATGTGATGCACATACTCCTATAGTTAAGCGTAGCATAAAGATCAAGTCATTTAATATAGTTCATTTGCTATAAGCTTTCTGATACATAGTAACCTAATTCCTTCGACCATGAGATCATGCATATCACCTTTACCGGAAGAATGCTTTGATGACATCAAACACCACACCGTAACAGGGTGGCTATAAAGGTGGCATTGAGTGTTCGGAAAGTATTGGTTGAGACACATGGATCAAGAGTGGGATTTGTCCATCCATATGACGGATAGATATACTCTGGGCCCTCTCGGTGGAATGTCATCCAATTAGCTTGCAAGCATGTGACTGGCTCACAAGGGATCACATACCACGGGAACGAGAAAAGAGTACTTATCAGTAACGAGGTTGAACTAGGTATGTAGAGATACCGACGATCATAACCTCGGATAAGTAAAATATCGTGAGACAAAGGGAAATTGGTATCGTATGTAAGTGGTTCATTCGATCGCAAAGTAATCGTAGAAATATGTGGGAGCCATATGAATTTCTAGATTCCTCTATTGGTTATTGATCGGAGAAGTGTCTCGATCATGTCCATAATTCACGAACCGTAGGGAGACACATAAGGATTCGATGTTGTTGAGTAGTTATGGAATGATGAGTAAGAGACCGAATGTTGTTGAGTCTCGGATGGGATCGGGATATCACGAGGAGATCCGGAATGGTCGGATAATAATATTCATATAAGGAAAGTCCTGTTTGAGTTGGGGAATGATTCCGTGTTTTCATGGGGAATGTTCTAGAAGGTTAGGAATGTCCGGCACTCGGAGGAAGGTACATGAATGTGTTATATCAAGTTGGTATGATTGCATTATGTACTTGGTGTCATCGCTGTACCAAATAGAGGGTTTATTCAAATCCTAGTTTGAAAAGTCAAACGGCTAGTTTGAAAGTCAAACGGCTAGTTTTGGGAAAGAGGAGAAGGAGGTTTGAAACCGACTTGGGGGAGGAGTTCCTCCTCCCACTGCCGGCCCACCTTGGGTCCGAGTTGGGGAGGGACTCCCCTCCTCAGGAGCGCCTCCCTCCACCTATAAGAGGAGGGGCAGGGCTCCCCTCCTAGACATAAGTTGCCTCCCTCTAAACCTAAACCCTAGCCACAGCCTAGGGATTTCTCCCAAGCCGCCGAGTTAGAGCTTCTAATTGCCCTAGCCGCTGGTTTAGCCCCTTCTAATTGGTGTGTCTAAACCCTAGATCACCAAGGCTCTCTCATAGTCCACCATACTCGCTCCGTCCTAAGGCGAAGCCTCGAGATCTCCCTCTACTTAGGTACCACCACGCCGTCTTGCCGGAATCGCGAGGAGAGTGCTACAACCTCCCCTGCCTGCTGGAACAAGGGAGAGGAAGGTCTTCATCGAGTACCGGATGTGTGACCGATCATGAAGCAGCCGAACGCAGAAAGGATCGTCTACGCGATCTTGAGATCGGCAAGAGTACGACTACATCACCCACGAGAATCTGCTCTCGTTAACCGCTTTGGAATCTTCGAGGGTGAGTTCCCCTATCGACTCATTGCTACAATCTAGTAGATAGATCTTGGCTTGTTTGTTTGCATGCGGTAGAATTTTTTTGTTTTCCATGCTACGAACCCCTACAGTTCATCTAGTAATTTGATTAAGTTGAACTAGTTATCATGAACATAGTCTAAATTGTACTTGCAAATTTTGTAGATCAAATGGCTAAGTCCAACTTCAACTTCAACGTTTTTGCTGATAAAGAAAAGCTTAAGAATAATGGGTCTAACTTCACCACTTGGTTCCACAATTTGAGAATCATTCTCGCTGGCGGACAAAAGGACTATGTCCTTGAGAAAGCGCTAGGTGACGCCCCTGCTATAGATGTGCCGGCTGATGAAAAAGCTATTTATCAGTCACGCAAAGATAGTTATGGTGTGATTAAGAGCACCATGTTGTTTGCTATGGAATCGGACCTTCAAAATCGTTTTGAGGAGTTCGCTAGGCCCTTTGATATTCTTGAGGAACTGAAAACCATGTTTCAGAGTCAGGCCCGTTCTGAGAGATATGAGATCTCTGAGAAATTCTTTAACTGCAAGATGGAGGAAGGGAGTTCCGTTAGTGAGCACGCCATTAAGATGTCGGGCTACACTCAACGTCTTGAGCAACTGGACTGCAAGATTCCAGAAGAGCTCAAGATTGACAGAGTTCTCCAATCACTCCCTCCTAGCTACAAAGGTTTTGTAGTTACTCATAATCAGATTGGTTCCACTGATACGATCACTGAGCTCTTTGCTAAGCTGAAAGCTGCGAAGGTGGATATCAAGAAAGATAATCATGTGTTGATGGTCAACAAGCCCCCTAGCTTTAAGAAAGGTAAGGGTGCAAAGAAGTCCTTCAAGAAAGGCAGCGGCAAGCGCATTGCCCTGCTGAGAAGAAGCTCAAGTCTGGACCTAAGCCGGACACTGAGTGCTTCTATTGCAAGGACAAGGGTCACTGGAAGCACAACTGTCCGAAGTACTTAGCAGACAAGAAGGCTGGCACCATTAAAGGTATATTTGATATACATGTTATTGATGTTTACCTTACTAGCGCTCGTTGTAGTGCCTGGGTATTTGATACTGGTTCATTTGCTAATATTTGTAACTCGAAACAGGAGCTACGGAATAGACGGTGGCTAGTAAGGGATGAGGTGACGATGCGCGTTGGCAACGGATCAAGAGTTGATGTGATGGCCGTCGGCAGGCTCTCCTTAGTTTTACCTTCGGGATTAGTTTTAAACCATAATAAATGTTATTATGTTCATGCATTGAGCATGAACATTATATCTAGATCGTGTTTATTGCAAGACGATTATTCATTTAAATCAGAGAATAATGGTTGTTCTATTTATATGAATAACATCTTTTATGGTCATGCACCTGCCTTGAATGGTTTATTTCTTCTGAATCTCGAAAGCAATGAAACACACATCCATAACATTGAGGCTAAGAGATGCAAAGTAGATAGTGATAATTCAACTTATTTGTGGCACTGCCGTCTAGGTCATATTGGTGTAAAACGCATGAAGAAACTCCATTCTGATGGACTTTTGGAGTCTCTTGATTTTGAATCATTTGACACGTGCGAGCCGTGCCTCATGGGCAAGATGATCAAAACCCCATTCTCCGGAATGATGGAGCAAGCAATGGACTTGTTGGAAATCATACATACCGATGTATGCGGACCAATGAGTGTTTCCACGCGCGGTGGATATCGGTATTTTCTCACTTTTACTGATGACTTAAGTAGATATGGGTATATCTATTTAATGAAACATAAATTTGAAACGTTTGAAAAGTTCAAAGAATTTCAGAACGAAGTGGAAAACCATCGTAACAGGAAAATTAAATTTCTACGATCCGATCGTGGAGGTGAATATTTGAGTTATGATTTTCTCACGCATCTTAAAGCAAGCGGAATCGTTTCGCAACTCACGCCACCCAGAACATCATAGCGCAATGGTGTGTCTGAACGCCGGAATCGAACTCTATTAGATATGGTGCGATCAATGATGTCTCTTACAGATTTGTCGTTATCATTTTGGGTTTATGCATTAGAAACCGCTGCATTCACTTTAAATAGGGCACCATCTAAATCCATTGAGTCGACACCGTATGAACTATGGTTTGGTGCTAAATCTAAGTTGTCGTTTCTTAAAGTTTGGGGATGCGAAGCTTACGTCAAGAAGTTGATGCCGGACAAGCTCGAACCCAAAGCGGAGAAATGCGTCTTCATAGGATACCCTAAGGAAACGATTGGGTATACCTTCTACCACAGATCTGAAGGCAAAGTGTTTGTTGCAAAGAACGGATCCTTTCTTGAGAAGGAGTTTCTCTCAAAAGAAGTGAGTGGGAGGAAGGTAGAGCTAGACGAGGTTATTGAACCTTCTCTTGAGTTGGAGAGTAGCGCAGCACCTGAAATTGTTCTAGTGTCGCCTGCACCAACAAGAGAGGAAGCTAATGATGAGGATCATGAAACTTCAGACGATGCTACTGCTGAACGTCGCAGGTCGACAAGGTCACGTGCCCCTCCTGAGTGGTACGACAACCCTGTCTTAATTGTCTTGTTGGTAGACTCTGAGAAATAGCTAGAGGCCATGAAATCCGAATTGGAATCCATGAGCGAAAACCAAGTATGGACTTTGGTGGACCATCCTAGCGACCGAAAGGCCGTTCAGTGCAAATGGATCTTCAAGAAGAAACCGGACGCAGATGGTAATGTTACTGTCTATAAAGCTCGACTTGTCGCGAAAGGTTTTCCACAAGTTCAAGGTGTTGACTACGATGAGACTTTCTCTCCCGTAGCGATGTTTAAGTCCATTCGGATTTTATTAGCAATTGCTGCGTTTCATGATTATGAAATATATCAGATGGATGTCAAGACTGCGTTCCTCAATGGCAACATTGATGAAGAGTTGTATATGATGCAGCCCGAAGATTTTGTCGATCCTAAGGATGCTGATAAGGTGTGCAAACTTCAGCGTTCCATTTATAGACTGAAGCAAGCATCTCGGAGTTGGAACCTTCGTTTTGATCAAGTGATCAAGAGCTTTGGATTTGTTCCAAATTGCTACGAAGCTTGTATCCACAAGAAAGTGAGTGGGAGCTCAGTGACATTTCTGGTACTATATGTGGATGACATATTGATTATTGGAAATGACATTGATATGCTTAACGATGTGAAGAGTTATTTGAACAAATGTTTTTCAATGAAAGACCTAGGAGAAGCTGCTTATATATTAGGCATCAAAATCTATAGAGATAGACAAAGACGCCTAATAGCTTTAAGCCAAAGTACATACGTAGACAAAGTTCTGAAAAGGTTCAGAATGGAGCTCTTTTTAGTGTAAAAGCGGTAGTCTCTAAAGCTTTAATCTTTTTAAAACATAATGGCAGTTTTATAAATAACACCTTTGATCCAACCATGTCTCACAAGGTTTCATTACAAATCTCAAACACTCCATATTCCTATGGTGTTTCGGAAGATGCAAATCTAGGTATTTTGCTAAACTTGTAACTCAAATAAATCCCTTTATGATAAAATCATAAATCATTTATTTTTTTGTTACACTTGCAACTCAAATAAATCCCTTATGATAAAATCATAAACCATTTATTTTCTTGTTACAATGATTTTTCACTTCATCTTGAAAGTCTTTGAACGTTTTCAAATATTTCATACTTCTTTCTCATTAAGTGAATATTCACTCAAATTTCCGGAGAAAGCATATGAAGTTGAAATCCATCGCTTACGACTATACATAATGGACTACATACATCGATATGTATAAATTCCAATAATTTAGTCGTTCGTTCTTCTTTGGCCTTTGAACGAAGTTTTAATTACCCTGAGGAAAGTCTCACAAGCGTTATATCAAAGACTCCAAAAATCCATGAATATGGAGTTTCTTCATGTTTTCTTTCCAATATAATTTAAACGGTGATGTCACTTCGTAAGTGATCTTTCAATCATTTGTCTTGCGACATTTTAGCATTAGTTTTTATGGATGTGATTTCTCCAACTAAATTTTGTTGGAGATATGCCCTAGAGGCAATAATAAATGTAGTTATTATTATATCTTTGTGTTTATGATAAATGTTTACATTCATGCTATAATAGTATTAACAAGGAAACATTAATACTTGTGTTATTTGTAAACTTAAATTGAAGTCCCTAGTATAGCCTCTGTACATCACTAGCTTGTTGGTTAATAAATGATTGTGGTTTCCATATCATGAACATTGAGATGTTATTAACAACAAGATCATGTCATTAGGAGAATGATATGGTGGACATACTCCTATAGAGAAGCATAGCATAAAGATCAAGTCATTTTAAATAGTTCAATTGCTATATGCTTTCTGATACATAGTAACCTAATTCCTTCGACCATGAGATCATGCATATCACCTTCACCGGATGGATGCTTTGATGACATCAAACACCACACCGTAACTGGGTGGCTATAAAGGTAGCATTGAGTGTTCGGAAAGTATTGGTTGAGACACATGGATCAAGAGTGGGATTTGTCCATCCATATGACGGATAGATATACTCTGGGCCCTCTGGGTGAAATGTCATCCAATTAGCTTGCAAGCATGTGACTGGCTCACAAGGGATCACATATCACGGGAACGAGAAAAGAGTACTTATCAGTAACGAGGTTGAACTAGGTATGCAGAGATACCGACGATCATAACCTCGGATAAGTAAACTATCGTGAGACAAAGGGAAATTGGTATCGTATGTAAGTGGTTCATTCGATCACAAAGTAATCGTAGAAATATGTGGGAGCCATATGAATTTCCAGATTCCTCTATTGGTTATTGATCGGAGAAGTGTCTCGATCATGTCCGCATAATTCACGAACCGTAGGGACACACACTTAAGGATTCGACGTTGTTTGAGTAGTTATGGAATGATGAGAAAGAGACCGAATGTTGTTCGGAGTCTCGGATGGGATCCGGGATATCACGAGGAGATCCGGAATGGTCCGGAGAATCAGAGTCATATAAGGAAAGTCCCGTTTCGGAGTTGGGGAATGGTTCCGGTGTTTTCATCGGGAATGTTCTAGAAGGTTCCGGAATGTCCGGCGCTCCGGAGGGGAAGGGTACATGAATGTGTTATATCAAGTTGGTATGATTGCATCATGTACTAAGTGTCATCGCTGAACAAAATAGAGGGTTTATTCAAATCCTAGTTTGAAAAGTCAAACGGCTAGTTTGAAAGTCAAACGGCAATTTTGGGAAGTGGGAAAGGAGGAGGAAACCGAGTTGGGGAGGAGTCCCTCCTCCCCACCGCCGGCGCACCACCCAAGCCGAGTTGGGGAGGGACTCCTCTCCATCCCCTTGGCCGGCCGGCCCCTCCACCTATATAAGGAGGGGCAGGGCTCCCTCCTAGAGACACACAAGATCCTCTCCTCCAAACCCTAGCCCCAAGCCGCCGCCGCCTCCATAGCCGCCGCCGGCCCTAGGGCAAACCCTAGCCGCCGCCTAGCTAAACCCTAGCCGCCGGCTTGCCCCCTTCCTTGGTGTGTCTAAACCCTAGAACACCGAGGACTCTCTCATACTCCACCATACTCGCTCCGGCTTAAGGCGAAGCCCTGCAGATCTCCCCTCTACTTCCGGTACCACGCCGTTGTGCTGCCGGAATCGCGAGGAGAGTGCTACAACCTCCACTGCCTGCTGGAACAAGGGAGAGGAAGGTCTTCATCAGAAGCACCAACGTGTGACCGATTGCAAGGGAGCGCCGCTTTAACGCAGCGCCGGAAGGATCGTCTACGCGATCTTGAGATCGGTAAGAGTACGACTACATCACCCACGAGAATCTGCTCTCGTTAACCGCTTTGGAATCTTCGAGGGTGAGTTCCCCTATCGACTCGTTGCTACAATCTAGTAGATAGATCTTGGCTTGTTTGTTTGTATGCGATAGAAATTTTTTGTTTTCCATGCTACGAAACCCTACAGTGGTATCAGAGTCGTGTCTATATGTAGATCTGTTGCACGAGTAGAACACAATGGTCATTATGGGCATTGATGCTTTTATTTTCGATTTCTTCTTGTGTACTTTGCATCTTGCAGGATGTTGGGATGAAGCGGCCCGGGCTAACCTTACATGACATCGTTCATGAGACTTGCTCCACGCTTGACATGCAACTTGTATTGCATAAGTGGCTTTATGGTGCTTTCTCCTAGCATAGTTAAGATCCAATTTACAACGGGTGATTAACAATACTAGTATCAATGTTGTGGTTCATGTTCGTAAGTTAGAACGACACTTATTGAAAGCCCCAAACCACGTAAAACATGCAAAGAAAGTAGAGGCGTCTAACTTTGTTTTGCAGGGGTGTGCAGTGATGTGATGTGGCCATGATTGTGATTATATTTGATGTATGCAATGATCCTTATTGTAAGTTGGCACCCGGCAGGAGCCATATGGTTGTCTTTAAATTCTGTTAAGACCCGCGTGTCTATTCAAAGTAGTTGTAATAGTTGAAGCCGGTGGACGACAACCATGGAGCAGCGTCATGGACCTTGATGCAATGTCGGTGATGATGGAGATCATGTTCGTGCTTGAAGATGGAGATCGGAAGCACAAAGAAGAAAGGCCATATCATATCACATATTATGAATTGCATGTGATGTTAATCCTTTATGCATCTTGTATTGCTTAGTAGACGGCGGTAGCATTATAAGATGATCCCTCATGCACATGAATTTCAAATCATAAAGTGTTCACCCTTAGTTAGCACCGTTGCTAAAGCTTGTTGTTTCGAAGCACCACGTGATGATCGGGTGTGTTAGATTCCACTAGTGTATACAACGTGAGCAATCCAGATTTGCTCATGCGGAAACTAAGGTTTGATCTTGACGAGCCTAGCATCTACAGACATGGTCTTGGAACACGGATCACCGAAAGGTAAAGCATGAATCATATAGTAGATATGATGAACATATTGATTGTTCACCATTGAAACTATATCAACTCTCATGATGATCGGTGTTGATGTGGTGGATTTGGTTCGTGTGATCACTAAAACAATGTGAGGGATGTTGTTTTGAGTGGGAGTTCACCTAGGTTAATTTTATTATTATTTTGAACTCAATTTGTCATAAACTTAGTCTAAACTATTGCAAATATGTTGTAGATCAATGGCAGCCCCTACCATCAATTTTAATGCGTTCCTAGAGAAAGAAAAGTTGAAAAACAATGGAAGCAACTCATGGATTGGTTCCGCAATTTGAGGATTATCCTCACATTTGGTAATTTGACCTATGTGCTGGATGCATCATGGTGACCCACTGCAGCCATCGCTACCGATGAAGTAAAGAATGTTTACCTCACTGGAAGACACATCACGCTCAGTGTGCTATCTTGTATGGTTTAGAATCGAGCTTGAAAAGGTTTGAGAATTCAGACCCACATGATATTGTCCGTGACCTCAAATTGATCTTTGAGACTCATGCGGCAATTGAGAGCTATGAGGCTTCTGAAAAGTTCTTTAACTGCAAGATGGAAGAGGGCAGCTCCGTCAGTGAGCATGTGCTTAAGATGTCTGGGCACGCAAACAAACTTCAAAGCTTGGGTATAGTGATTCCTAATGCTTTGGGGATTTACCGTGTCCTCCAATCACTACCACCAAGTTATAAGAACTTTGTGATGAACTACAACATGCAGAACATGAACAAGACGTTGCCAGAACTCTTTGCCATGTTAAAATCTGCAGAAGTGGAGATCAAGAAAGAGCACCAACTGTTGTTGGTCAATAAGACCACCAAATTCAAGAAAGGCAACTCTAAGCAAAAGGGACACTTCAAGAAGGGTGGTAAGAAAGTTACCACGCCGACGAAGAAGACCAAGGCTGGACCTAAGCCTGATACTGAGTGCTTTTACTGCAAGGGAGAAGGTCACTGGAAGCGGAATTGCCAAAGTACTTGGCGGATTTGAAGAACGACAACATCAAGAAGAAAGGTATATCTGATATACATGTTATTGATGTGTATCTCACTAGTACTCGTAGTAGTGCCTGGGTATTTGATACTGGTTCGGTTGCTCATATATGTAACTGGAAGCAGGTGCTGCAGAATAAATGGAAGATAGTGAAGAACGAGGTGACGATGCGCGTTGGAAACGGATCAAAGGTTGATGTGATCGCGGTCGGCACGCTACCCCTTCATCTACCATCGGGATTAGTTTTATACTTAAATAATTGTTATTTGGTGCCTGCGTTAAGCATGAACATTATATCGAGATCTTGTTTATTGCGAGACGGTTACTTGTTTAAATCCGAGAATAATGGTTGTTCGATTTATATGAGTAATATGTTTTATGCACATGCACCTTTGATAGATGGTCTATTCTTGTTGAATCTCGATTGTGGAAATACACATATTAATAACATTGAGGCTAAACGTTTGAAATCGAGCGATAACTCGACCTATATGTGGCACTGTCATCTTGGTCACATTGGAGTGAAGCGTATGAAGAAACTCCATTCCGATGGACTTCTTGAATCACTTGATTTCGAATCACTTGATAGATGCGAAGCATGTCTGATGGGTAAAATGACTAAGACTCCATTTTCTGGTATGATGGAGCGAGCTACGGACTTATTGGAAATCATACATACCGATGTGTGTGGTCCAATGAGTGTGGCATCGCGCGGTGGTTATCGTTATGTTCTTACCTTCACGTATGACTTGAGTAGATATGGGTATATCTATTTCATGAAACATAAGTCCGAAACTTTCGAGAAGTTTAAGGAATTTCAGAGTGAGGTAGAGAATCAACGTAACAAGAAGATTAAATTTCTACGTTCTGATCGTGGAGGTGAATATCTAAGTTACGAGTTTGGCGAGCATTTGAAGAAATGCGGAATACTTCCACAATTGACACCGCTGGGAACACCACGGCGTAATGGTGTGTCCGAACGTCGTAATTGAACTCTTTTAGATATGGTTCGTTCTATGATGTCACTTACAGATTTACCGCTATCATTTTGGGGTTATGCATTAGAAACAGCCGCATTCACTTTAAATACGGCACCATCTAAATCCGTGGAAACGACACCATATGAATTATGGTTTGGGAAGAAACCTAAATTGTCGTTTCTTAAAGTTTGGGGATGCGAAGCCTATGTAAAGAAGTTACAGCCGGACAAGCTAGAACCCAAAGCGGAAAAATGCGTCTTCATAGGATACCCGAAGGAAACTATTGGGTATACCTTCTATCATAGATCCGAAGGCAAAATCTTAGTTAAGAATGGATCCTTTCTAGAGAAGGAATTTCTCGAAAAGAAGTGACTGGAAGGAAAGTAGAACTCGACGAGGTTGTCGAACCTTCTCTCGAACTTGCGAGTAGCGCAGACCGGAAGTAGTTCTGTGGACGCTGCACCAATAAGAGAGGAAGCTAATGATAATGATCATGAAACTTGGTTGAAGTTGCTACAGAGCCTCGCAGGTCAACGAGAACTCGTACCACTCCTGATTGGTATGATCCCGTTATGAATGTCATGTTGGTGGATAACACCGATGACCCTGAGACATATGAGGAAGCGATGATGAGCCCAGATTCCAATAAATGGCAAGAAGCCATGAAATCCGAGATTGGATCCATGTATGAAAACCAAGTATGGACTTTGGTGGACTTACCGGATGGTAGGAAGGTCACGAGAATAAATGGATTTTAAGAAGAAAATGATCTTGATGGTAATGTTATCGTCTATAAAGCTCGACTTGTCGCAAAAGGGTTTCGACAAATTCAAGGAGTTGACTATGATGAGACTTTCTCACCAGTAGCGAAGCTAAAGTCTGTGAGGATTATGTTAGCAATCGCTGCATATTATGATTATGAGATATGGCAGATGGATGTCAAAACATCATTCCTCAATGGAGACATTGATGAAGAGTTGTATATGATGCAACCCAAAGGTTTTGTCGATCCTAAAGATGCTAACAAGGTATGCAAACTTCAACGGTCCATCTATGGATTGAAGCAAGCATCCCGAAGTTGGAATCAACGTTTTGATAAGGTAATCAAAAGTTTTGGTTTTATACAAACTTATGGAGAAGCTTGTATTTACAAGAAAGTGAGTGGGAGCTCTGTAGCATTCTTAATACTATATGTAGATGACATATTGTTGATTGGGAATGATGTAGACCTTCTTAATAGTGTCAAGGAATATTTGAATAAGAGTTTTTCAATGAAGGATCTTGGCGAAGCAGCTTACATATTGGGCATAAAGATTTATAGAGATAGATCGAGACGCCTAATATCATTGTCACAAAGTACATATTTGGACAAAGTTCTAAAGAGGTTTGGAATGGAAGATAGCAAGAAAGGGTTCTTGCCCATGTTGCCCAATACGACCTTGAGTAAAACTCAAAGTCCGACAACGGCAGAAGATAGAGAAAGGATGAGTAAGACTCCCTATGCCTCAGCCATAGGATCTCTAATGTATGCCATGCTATGTACTAGACCCGACATTGCATATGCTGTTAGTTTAACTAGCAGATATCAAAGTGATCCAGGAGTGGATCATTGGACTGCGGTCAAAAACATCCTTAAGTACTTGAGAAGAACTAAGGATATGGTTCTTTCTTATGGAGGTGATGAACAGCTCGTTGTTAATGGTTACACCGATGCTAGTTGGAACACCGATCCGATGATTCTAAATCACAACTGGATAATGATTTATTTTGAATGGTGCAAAGATTAGCTGGAGGAGTGAAAAGCAAAGCGTTGTGGCGAGATCTTCAACTGAATCGGAATACATGGCTGCTTCGGAGGCTTCACAAGAAGCGATATGGATGAAAGAGTTCATTACAGAGCTGGGTGTGGTTCCTAGTGCGCTGGACCCAATGTCTATCTACTGTGATAACATGGGCGCCATAGCCAATGCGCAAGAACCAAGGTCACACAAGAAGCTGAAGCATATCAAGCTACGTTTTCACGCTATTCGAGAACATGTCCAAGATGGGGACATAAAGATTTGCAAAGTACACACAGATCTGAATGTGGCGGATCCGTTGACTAAACCTCTCCCGAGGGCAAAACATGACCAGCACCAAACTGCCATGGGTGTTCGGTATATTACCATGTAATCTAGATTAGATGACTCTAGTGCAAGTGGGAGACTGTTGGAGATATGCCCTAGAGGCAATAATAAATGTAGTTATTATTATATCTTTGTGTTTATGATAAATGTTTACATTCATGCTATAATAGTATTAACAAGGAAACATTAATACTTGTGTGATTTGTAAAAATAAATTGAAGTCCCTAGTATAGCCTCTGTACATCACTAGCTCGTTGGTTAATAAATGATTGTGGTTTCCATATCATGAACATTGAGATGTTATTAACAACAAGATCATGTCATTAGGAGAATGATATGGTGGACATACTCCTATAGATAAGCATAGCATAAAGATCAAGTCATTTTAAATAGTTCAATTGCTATATGCTTTCTGATACATAGTAACCTAATTCCTTCGACCATGAGATCATGCATATCACCTTTACCAGATGGATGCTTTGATGACATCAAACACCACACCGTGAATCGGGTGGCTATAAAGGTGGCATTGAGTGTTCGGAAAGTATTGGTTGAGACACATGGATCAAGAGTGGGATTTGTCCATCCATATGACGGATAGATATACTCTGGGACCTCTCGGTGAAATGTCATCCAATTAGCTTGTAAGCATGTGACTGGCTCACAAGGGATCACATATCACGGGAACGAGAAAAGAGTACTTATCAGTAACGAGGTTGAACTAGGTATGCAGAGATACCGACGATCATAACCTCGGATAAGTAAACTATCGTGAGACAAAGGGAAATTGGTATCGTATGTAAGGGGTTCATTCGATCGCAAAGTAATCGTAGAAATATGTGGGAGCCATATGAATTTCCAGATTCCTCTATTGGTTATTGATCGGAGAAGTGTCTCGATCATGTCCGCATAATTCACGAACCGTAGGGACACACACTTAAGGATTCGACGTTGTTTGAGTAGTTATGGAATGATGAGAAAGAGACCGAATGTTGTTCGGAGTCTCGGATGGGATCCGGGATATCACGAGGAGATCCGGAATGGTCCGGAGAATAAGATTCATATAAGGAAAGTCCTGCTTTGAGTTGGGGAATGGTTCCGTGTTTACATCGGGAATGTTCTAGAAGGTTCGGAATGTCCCGCTCGGAGGAAGGGTACATGAATGTGTTATATCAAGTTGGTATGATTGCATCATGTACTAAGTGTCATCGCTGAACAAAATAGAGGGTTTATTCAAATCCTAGTTTGAAAAGTCAAACGGCTAGTTTGAAAGTCAAACGGCAATTTTGGGAAGTGGAAAAGGAGGAGGAAACCGAGTTGGGGAGGAGTCCCTCCTCCCACCGCACTCACCCAAGCCGAGTTGGGGAGGGACTCCTCTCCATCCCCTTGGCCGGCCGGCCCCTCCACCTATATAAGGAGGGGCAGGGCTCCCTCCTAGAGACACACAAGATCCTCTCCTCCAAACCCTAGCCCCAAGCCGCCGCCGCCTCCATAGCCGCCGCCGGCCCTAGGGCAAACTCTAGCCGCTGCCTAGCTAAACCCCAGCCGGCTGCTTGCCCCTTCCTTGGTGTGTCTAAACCCTAGAACACCGAGGACTCTCTCATACTCCACCATACTGCCTGCTTAAGGCGGCCTGCAAGATCTCCCTCTACTTCGCATCACGCCACAGTTGCTGTAATCGCGAGGAGAGTGCTACAACCTCCGCCTCATTGGAACAAGGGAGAGGAAGGTCTTCGCGAAAATCGAACGTGATCGATCGGAGCGCCATTTAACGCAGCTGGGAAGGATCGTCTACGCGATCTTGAGATCGGAAAGAGTATGACTACATCACCCACGAGAATCCGCTCTCGTTAAACGCTTTGGAATCTTCGAGGGTGAGTTATTCCATCGACTCGTTGCTACAATCTAGTACATAGATCTTGGCTTGTTTGTTTGTATGCGATAGAAATTTTTTGTTTTCCATGCTACGAAACCCTACAGATTTGTAAATCATCCATCTTATATGGAATACGATAATTATTTGAACAACCTTTGTTCTCATAATACCTGATTTAAATAACAATTATTAAAACAAATCTTGAAGTCAAGCTTTGATGTCAACAAGAAATACAAACAACGGTTTGTTTGTTTTCGATGAACATTATCACATATTCTCTTGCTAGTTACTTAGGCCATTGTAGTTCATGAATTGCGTCGTTCTGTATGAAATTTCATACCAACCAATTCGTATCCAATACCCAAGAACCACATTGTCTAACAAGCAAAGAATACAACCATAACATGTATATCATCCATATACCTAAATTGGATATTTCCAATATTTTCTTTCCTGCCAAATATATTTTTATAGATTCTCTTTCAGCATTTCCTTTTTCCTTTTTAAAAGAATCTATCAACATCAAAAGTGGTGCCATACACATGACACATAGTCCAAAGCGTGTATATTCAAATAATAATACCTTTGGACTTGCAATTTGAAGTAGATCACCATCATCAAATGACCGGTATTCTTTCAAAATCCATTCTTTAGTAATATTTTAGTGTAGTAAACACTTTACATACATCTTCTATTCACCCTCATCATGACCACTTTCATGATCAAGCTACTGTAGCTTATAAAGGTGAATAGTGAGGATAATTAGGATGTCTAGCATCTCTAACCTTTGCAAATTCTCATCCAATATGAGAACATATATTATACTCTATCATATTGCAACCAAAACATTGTTTCAGATATCGTTATATCTGCCACGCATGATGGTTTCTGAAACAATTCTTTCAGCTCCTAGATAAACTTGATATTAAAACAATCAAGAATCATGGAGGCAAACATGATACTTAAGATACTAACACTGGAATTGTTACTCTCGATTTAATACCAGTTATTAAATTTCACGGAGTAAACAGAGTTTGCTGAAAGTTTGCAATAGGACTTTAAACTTTAGATTTACACTCAACACAATAGGATACCAGTTCGTAAAGTAAATATCCAGAATTCTATAGTTCTATTATCTCAATTACAACTATGCATAAGGTGGTGAAACGAATGCCAATGACTACAACAAATTATGCAAATTCACTTTGATTTAATTTATGATAAATTGAGTTCTACTAATCCAAATTAGAAATGAACCCCCACTCAAAAACGACATCTCTCGTGTCTTTTTGGTGATTACATGAACCAAATCCACTACACCAAGTCCGATCATCACGTGAGTCAGTGTACCTTCAAAGGTGAGCATCCATATGGTCATCATATCAAAACATATGACTCATGCTTAACCTTTCGGTCCGTGTTCCGAGGACATGTCTGTACATGCTAGGCTCGCCAAGTAAGAACCTTAGTATTCGCGTGTGTAACTATCTTACACCCGATATATGCTCGTGGATTCAAGTACACTCGATCATCACGTGATGTCTCGAAGCGACGAAACATTGTCGGTGCATACTTAAGGAAGAACACATTTTTATCTTGATATCTAAATGAGGGATCATCTTATTATGCTAATAAAACGCCAAACAAGCAATATAAGATGCAACAAACATCTCATGTTAATAAGTGAAATGATATGGTTCTTGCACTTGATCTCCATCATGTGCATCATGGTATGATCGCCATCATACCTCTATGTGTAAGGCCAAGGTCTATGAAACTTACACGTTATGTGTGTTGTAAGAGTATCGACTTATACTTCTACTTACAACATCACCATATCATGACACTAGCCCAGCAACAATCTAAACTAGACGCCTCTAATTTATCCATTGCAAGTTTTACGTGGCTTAGGGCTTTCGAAGGTAGAATCGTTCTTACCTACGAATATGAACCAGAACGAGGATAACCAAATTGTTGACAACTCGTTGCAAATTAGATATTGACTATAGTAGGAGAGACAGACACCCTCTAGCCACTTATGCAAACTAGTTGCATGTCAAGCGTGGAACAGGTCTCATGTGCGAGGACATGTAAAGTTTGTCTGGGCCGCTTCATCCCACTATGCCACCAATATCCAAAGTACAACTAAGAAGCAATAAAATGATCATCATCGCCCACATACTCATATGTGTACTACCCGTGCAAAGCATCTATGCATAGATCCGGCTCTGATACCACTGTAAGGTTCGCAGCATAGAAAACAAAAAATTTCCTACGATGGGAACAACTATGTACCAAGATCTATCTACTAGATACAAGCAACGGGTGGATATACATCCATAGAATACATACCCTCAAAGACCGTATAGCGTTAACAAGGTTGTACTCGTGGATGACGTAGTCGAACGCTTGCCGATCTCAAGATCTTGATGAAGTCCATCTGGTCCAGCCGGTCCAGCACCATCACGTCCAGCACCGCAAAGCAGTGGTGCATCCGTGATCGCACACACGTTTGGGTACCCCGGCAACCTCCGTGCCCTCGCTCCAGCGAAGCAGCGTAAGAAACAAATCCTTCTAGAAAAAGCCATCGGAAACATGTATCTCGCTGATCCGAGACCATGGGGAAATTCTAAAGGGGGAGAGAGATCCTTCGCGAGGAGGTGTTATTGACAAGTGAGAGGAGGGGGTCCTTTTATAGGGGAGGGGGGCAGCCCAAGGGGGCATGGCTGCCGGCCAAGGAGGGTGCCCCCACCTCTCCCTCATTCATGTGGTGGAAGCTCCACTCACATAAAAACATCTCCACTCACAATTCCACTCACATGCATTAATTTTCCACCAAAATTAATGCAAGCTCTCATTTAAATAAAAATCTTTTATTTATTTATTCAGAATTTTATTAATTACTTTAATTAACAAACATTCACATAAAACCCCTTGCTAGTATTCCATTTCACATGAACCGGCAAAGAATTTCAACCAAAACAGCTTTGTTCTAGTGAAATAAATTCATGCGCTTTCCTTTTTCTTTCTCTGGCATATTATTTGCTCCAAATGGTGTCGGTGTCCCTTAAGTGTGTCACCCTACGGTTCGCGAATAATGCAGACATGATCGAGACCCCTCTCCGATCAATAATCAGCAGCGGGACCTGGAGATCCGTACTGACTCCCACATATTCAACGATGACTTCTATGATCGTGTGAAACTTATACGCATGTAACTCAATCCCTTTGTCTCGCGATATATTACATGTCTGAGATTCGATCATCGATATCTCCATACCTAGTTTGATCTTGTTACCGACATATACTCTTTTCTTGTTCCCGTGATATAACATTCTAGTGATCAAATCACTTGCTTGCAAGCTAACCAATGTGATATCACCGAGAGGGCCCAGAGTATATCTCTCCATCATCGGGATGGACAAATTCCACTCTTGATCCATGAGCCTCAACATAACACCTTCATAACACTGAACCCATCTTTATAGTCACCATGTTACGGTGTGACGTTTGATGTTATCAAGATACTCTTCCGGTGTTAGTGATTGACATGATCTCATGGTCTAAGGACTAAGATTACTTCGCATGATGTTATAGCAATATAAACACAATGACCTTGATCGTAATGCTATACTTCGGATGAATGTTCATCACACCATTTCAATAATGTTGTGACCTCGTTATTAACAACATCCAATGTCCATGATCAGGAAACCTTTGATCATCTTGTTAATCAACGAGCTAGTTTATAAGAGAGGCATAACTAGGAACTTCCTTTTGTTTATTAAACACACATATATTAACGTTTCCGTATTAATACAATTATATAAACATTTATCATAAATAAGGAATACAATAATAACCACTTTATTATTGCCTCTCGGGCATATTCCTTTCACTACATACATATGAGCATATCATCCATATACACATGAACACATCCTTACATGGACAACTTACCGAGATGAGAGACCAATCGCGAGAAGATGGAAAGGAGAGGTGCGCGCGAGATCGGAGAAGGAGATGAGAGACCGAAGAGCTTCCTCTATTACGTATGTAACATCCAAGGCAAGTTCTACGTGCTAAAAATGGTGAATGAGTGGAGAAATTGAGGTGGGAAGGAGAAGGATCCCGACTAGATCTAAGGAGGAAGAAGAAGGGGAAAGTGAAGTGTGGGATGGTGGATGATCACACATGTGCACAAAGTGGAGCTGCCAAAAAAATACTGGTCGACACATCCGTGGCGCACATGGCCCTAGTGCGCCACAGGGAAAAATCACAACCATGGCGCACATGCCAGAGTGCGTCACAGATGTTTCTGCCCATTTACAGAACAGAGGTGCCTTCACTTAGGCGTAGCGCACGACCTGCATGTGCACCACGGTTAACAGTAACAACCGTAGCGCACCTCCCCCATGTGCGCTAGTGCGCCACGGTTGTTCTAGTTATTAGTAGGGCACTGCCCACAGGTGAGCCACGCCTGTTTTAGCCGTGAGGCACTTCAACCATGTGAGCCACGGATGTGCTGATTACCTATAGCCATTTTTCTAGCAGTGAGAGGCATGTACTGCGCACGATGATGAATGGATGAACGGTAGGTCCCGACGATCATGACACCACACACATCGGCTAGAGACATTCACGGACTCGTGGGATGAGCGAAACCTAAGGCCTCGTTGAACTTAGACCTTTGCATCGGCAAGGGCGAGTAAGCAGGTCACCCGTGGGGCCAACTTGGACTTCGTGAGCGCGGTCGCAGCTAGTAGCAGATCTAGCCGGTGTCATGGTGGGTACACCCCCCAAAAAAGAATTTGTCTTGCCATATATGAGTGAACAAATAAGAAGGAACTTAAATACCCCTGCTCACATACTCCACAAAATCATTTCTATTTACACACGGCCAAAAAAAACCAGACACTCGGCAGCTCTGCCGTGCGTTGTCCATCTCGGCTGGAAGGAGCACGCCTAGCCAGCTGCACCCTCGCTAAGAGACATATATACACGAGGCATAAATGTACACAGATTAGTAGCTGCACGCGACCGGCGCACATCACACGACGATCGATAGATGGTCGGCCGCTGTGATCCTGCCATCGTGGCCCCACACACGCCACCTCGAGGCACTAGATCTTTGTTGCCCCACACTTGCAAGAATTTTCTACAACCACCACTGGCAGCCACTGTCTAGAGTCGTCCATGTCCGTAGGCCCGAGAAACAGCTAGCCAACATAAACCATCGTTCAGAGACATGCGCACAAGAAGCATGTAACGTGCATTACGACGACGAACAAATGTCGGGGCCCGACCATCCTGGCACTACTCACGCACCGGCTAGAGACATTCACATGCCCGTGGGATTCCCGAAACCTATGGTCCCAATGAACTTAGACCTTCGCGTCGGCAAGGGCGAGTTTGCACGTCACCCGTGGGGCCCACCTGGCCCTTGTGACCTCTGCAGGCACTTGTGTGTGTGCGGTCGATGCCAGCAGTAGATCCAGCTGGCGTTGTGGTGGGGCGGACCCCTAACCGAAAGAATTTGTTCTGCTATATACATGTGAACAAAATAGAAGAAAGCTATTAAATATCCCAGCTCATATACACCACAAAATCTTTTTATTTTTACACACATCCAAAAAATTCTAGACCTGTCACTCGGCCACCTAGCCAGCTTGCACCCTCGCTAAGAGACATACATACATACACGAGGCACAAATGTACATACACGGGTAACTAGACGCCACCTCCATGCATTCCACCGTGTACACCGTTGGATCGGCAACACGGGCGGCGTGGATCGACCTACACGCGCGCATGCGTCGTCACAGAAGAATCAAACCGCGAGGTTGAGAGTGTGACCGTGCACGCGATCGACCCGCTGGACCCCACTACCGCGCATGGACCTCGCGACCCTACCATCCTGGCCCCACACACGCCACCTCCAGGCATCAGAAGATCTTTATTTCCCCACACTTGCAAGAATTTTCTCCAACCACCACTTGCAGCCACCATCTAGAGTCACCCATGTCTGTTGTCCGAGAAACGGCTAGCCAACAGAAACCATCGTTCGAAGACATGCGCACAAGAGGCATGTACTGTGCATTACAACGACAGACAGATGTCAGGGCCTGACCATCCTGACACCACTCAGAGACCGGCTAGAGACATTCACATGCCCGTGGAGATTCCCGAAACCTATGGTCCCAGTGAACTTAGACCTTCGCGTCGGCAAGGGCGAGTTTGCACGTCACCCGTGGGGCCCACCTGGCCCTTGTGACCTCCGCAGGCACTTGTGTGTGTGTGTGCGGTCGATGCCAGTAGCAGATCCAGCTGGCGTCGTGGTGGGACGGACCCCTAACCGAAGAATTTGTCCTGCCATATACAAGTGAACAAAATAGAAGAAAAAGCTATTAAAATATCCCAGCTCATATACACCCCACAAAATCTTTTTATTTTTACACACAGCCAAAAAAAATTCTAGACCCGTCACTCAGCCACTGCTGTGCGCCGCCCATCTCGGCTGGCAGGAGCACGCCTAGCCAGCTTGCACCCTCGCTAAGAGACATACATACATACACGAGGCACAAATGTACATACATGAGTAATAACTACACGATCGATCGACGCCACCTCCAGGCATTCCACCGTGGGATCGGCAACACGGGCGGCGTGGATGGACCTGCACGTACGCATGCGTCGTCACAGAAGAATCAAACCGCGAGGTTGAGAGTGCGACCGTGCACGCGATCGACCCGCTGGGCCCCACTAGCGCGTGGACCTCGCGACCCCTGCCTGCCCCTCCACCTGCGTGCGCGTCGCTGTCCTCTCCCTCGGAGACGGAGAGAAGCAATATATTGGCTCCAGGCCATTGCAACCACTCCGTCCTCCCTCACCACGCCGCACCAGACGCCGAGCAGATATCCCTAGCTAGGCTCCAGTCCAAGCAGCAGGCGAGGAGAAGCGGCCGGAGCGGAAAGCAACAACCGGGTAGGGCTCCTCGCTCCATGTCCATGTCCTCCTCGCTCGCTACCTTCAAAAATTCTCCATCGAAATCACGCATCGTTTTATATATTTTCGGGACCTGGCCTCTTGCTGTCCATGCTGGTTTGGTGCCTTGCTCCTGTTGGTTTTTGAGGTCGGGGTGGTTCGTTTTCCTCCAACCCTTGACTGCCTGCCTGCCCTTTCCCCAATCTCCATTTCTCTACCAGTTTCCCTCTCGGGTGGTTTGGGCCATTTTCTCCCCGGAGTCTTCTCCTACCTTGGCGCGGTGCGTGCTCCCTCAGCTCGGCCTCTTTGCGTGTGCTTTGCTTGTTTGCGAGCTAGCGTTGCGTGAGTGAGTACTGAGTACTACCTGTGGATTTGGCGTCTCCCTCGCTGCTTTGTTCTCTTGCTCGCAAGGGGGTATGGGATGGTTTGGAATCGTTGGGGTGTTTGTCCTGTGCTGTGCATATACATGGCTTGCTCACCAGTGCGAGGGGAGCTAGACGCCTAGATCTTGGTCATATTTATCTCTTTCTCGCTCTCGCGTAACAGCAGTACACATACGCGGTTCTGATCCATCGTCATCTCATCTCCTGCTTGTCTTTGTCTTGTGTAGATCGATCCGCAAGACGCCGCCGCCGGAAGCTGCTGCCCATGTCGTCGCCTTGCGAGCTATAGCGGGTAGTTGATTGTTTTGTTCCGATCGATCGATGGCCGCCGCCTCGTCCGCTCCCTTCTTCGGCCTCTCCGACGCGCAGATGCAGCCCATGATGCCCGCGCAGCCTCCCGCTCCCGTCGCCCCCGCCACCGCGCCGGCGCCCAAGAAGAAACGCAACCAGCCGGGAAACCCAAGTACGTACATAATTAACCAAAAATCCATCAGTTAATCCATTTCTCTACACGTGATTGATTGCAATGACTGATCAATCCAATCGAGGGTGCGCAGATCCGGACGCTGAGGTGATCGCGCTGTCGCCGCGGTCGCTCATGGCGACGAACCGGTTCGTGTGCGAGGTGTGCGGCAAGGGGTTCCAGCGGGAGCAGAACCTGCAGCTGCACCGTCGCGGCCACAACCTGCCCTGGAAGCTGAAGCAGAAGAACCCCAAGGACGCGGCCCGGCGGCGCGTGTACCTTTGCCCGGAGCCGACGTGCGTGCACCACGACCCGGCCCGCGCCCTGGGCGACCTCACGGGGATCAAGAAGCACTACTGCCGCAAGCACGGCGAGAAGAAGTGGAAGTGCGACAAGTGCGCCAAGCGCTACGCCGTGCAGTCCGACTGGAAGGCGCACTCCAAGACCTGCGGGACACGGGAGTACCGATGCGACTGCGGCACACTCTTCTCCAGGTATCCTGCTTCATCCTCCATGAATTCCTTCTTCAATTCATTGCCGAATTACTTTTTCAGTCTTTTTAATGTTATTATGGACTGTTTGTTTTTCGATCTGGATATGGGTGAATGATTGGGTCATGATGAAGCTTTGACGAGGAGGCGATTTGACGGGCGATGGGATGCCTATATGCTGCTAGGATAGATAGATAGCCATCTAGGGTTAGGGCTGTTACTGCTAGGTAAGGATGGGCGCGTGTGTGTGACAGTGTGAGAGTGTGTGCAGCAGCACAGCAGCAGCTTTGGTAGGATTGGATTGGATTCCCTAGAGAGAGAATGGAAGGGGAGAGATGGATGCATAGAGAGAGAAAGCTAGTGTCTCTGCGTCTGCTCCCACGTGAATCGGCCTTGTCGGGAGGGGACTGGAGATATGCAAAACACACACACCTCCTGACACGGTCATCCGGCGGCAGTGACCCCCTTTTTACACCTCGGAATCCACACTCTCTTCTCACTCTGTCTCGTCCGTCGTCTCTGCATCATCGACCGACCGATGGATCCCCCACCTGTTCACGTGATGACATATGCCTGCCTCTCTACTCTCTCCTTGCATCCAATCCAGTCCAACCAAAGGGGTCCACAGCTCCAGCCATGGCAGCAAGGCCGCAGGCTTCCCTCCCTGCCTAGCCAGCTAGCTAGCTTCTCATGTGAACGATGCACGGCAACTGCATGCCAAACTGGCAAGTACTCCCTGCTGCCCATGCCTAGCCCTAGCCTGCTTTTGGCTACCAATCACCACCATCCCGTCGATTATTAGCCACAAAGCCTGCCAAGCCCCCCTCTAGCTCACGCATGCATGTGTGTCATGTACACATGTGCACATGCATGCTCGTGTTGTCTTACATGAATATGTTACTACGTACACACCCTTGATTGATGTCATATTGTTGCATTGATCAAGATGATGTTACCATCACCCTCCAGCAAATATTTACCACATTTTGGCATCATGGTCACGCTTCTAGCTCCGACCCGATTTTATTTTCGTTAGTGGAACATGTTCCAAAACCACCACATTGGAATTGTCGGCTCGCACTTGATAAGATTCAAAAATTTAAAAGATATCCTCCAAGACTCTCCAGATAGCCGGTGTGATTACTCAGTACATTCAGAGTTTTCGCCGGGTTTGCGGGATATATATAGCACGCTCACACTCCATAAATAAGTAGATGTATAATGGATCACAGTTAATCAGTGGAACTATCGAGGTTATCCAATGCATTGCTACTAGACAATTCTCATTACTTTTCCGCTATGTATGGTTTTCTGATATATGATTAGGAGGTGATAATGCCAGTAGGATGTGCAATTAATCTTGAGAGTGCATGTTTTTCACACCAATTGCATTGCCATTTTCATCATTGATGTGGCCCCAATTAGCTACAAGAGCATGATGTGGCTCGAGTTCTTGATGCATTTCTGGTCTTACATGTGTTTTACTGAACCAGAATGGCATATAATCAATACTATGATTAGAACGATATAGTACTTATATCCTTCTGATATATTGGCATGTATCTACTTATGAAACGACGTGCCTGTTGTGCCATTGGAATCTTGATTTGCAATCCTTTCAAATGGATTCAATAAATTTTCAAAACCCATTGGATTGGGATTAACTGTCGGCTACCATTCGGTAAGATAATAAAAGATGCACCTCATAGGGACTATTTCTCATCGTCCATGCAAAAAAAATTTGCTAGCTTCCCATCTAGTGTAATAATTGAATACATTTAGTTAGTACTACCTTTAGTGTATTGGGTTAGTAGATATATGTAGCTGCTACCATGTGCGAAATTATTCTATTGGATGGTTTTAACATGAATACAATTAAATAGTTGGTTGATTCAGTCCGCGATGTACATTACTCCTTATCATTTTTCATGTTTTACATGAATGGTATGTATAGTTCTCTATAAATTGTTTGGTGATAATCTTTAGAGGATTTTCCATTAATCTAGTGATGAAACCGTTTTCTCACACTAATGGCGCTGGCGTTTTCATTGGTCGTGAACATATCTTAACTTCATTTACCTGACTTAAGCATCTCCAATAATAATTGAATAAAATGGTTATCTTTTACAAAATATTATAACATCACTGCTCTAGTGAGGAACTCCAAGTACACATTTTGTAAAATTTTAAAATGTCATTTCACAAAAATATACATGGTTTGTATACAGAGCTGAAGCCAGGTAGGCCAGGCCTGGAATTAAACCAACCCAATCAGTATTATTGGTATTTATGAAGAGGCTTTGGATGACTTTGCTCGTAGTTTTTATTGAGTACTTATAGATGTTGAATAATCCAATTCATTAAGTCAAACTTCAGTTCTCTAATTAACTTTGGAACTAGGTTTTGGCTATTGGAGTAAAAAATTTACCCCAAGAGGGCTAGTTTGCTCATTAGCACCAGCAATAGGAAAATATTGCTTTTGCCCATAGAATATTCATTATTCCAGGTATTATTGAGGAAATTGATGAAAAAACAATCATAGTTTTTAGAATTTACCTCAATTTGAATCAAAGCGAAAAAAAAATCTCAAGTGTAACTTTTTACTGTTGATCGTTGAACTGCAGTTACAAAGAACCGTATTGACTCTTACTTATCTTTTTTAGAGGAAATGTAGGAAGAATAAATAATTGGAGTTCCTATGGAATTTGTCCATTTAGCACATTTTGACTCGTAACTAATTTTGTGGGGAATATGTCATATATAGGCAGAATACTTTGCAGTATTTTGTAGTGCTTTTTAGTTTTTGGCAGATGGAAGTCATCTAATTAGTGTTAGGGCATCATTACTTGGATTGCATTCTTTTTACCGGTTGCTACAATTCAAAGTAGTTATTTAAAATAATTCATGTGTTCTTCAATACTTTATATACTCTGGTGTTTTCATGCGCATTTGTATAGAATTCATTGTGTTTCCTATTTCTCAATTTTTACAATACTGTGATCAATGAAAGCCCTAAAATTGCTACATTAAGAGGATACAACTTTCTTGGGTATATGTGTGATCATTCTAAGATCATGCAACAATTATAGATTTATAGTGTGACTTACACTCTAGCATACCGTTCGTACTGTACATCTCATGGATTGTTTTTGACATTTTTTTTCGCGTACACATGCAGGAGGGACAGCTTCATCACCCACCGCGCCTTCTGCGACGCGCTGGCCCAGGAGAGCGCTCGCCTGCCGGCGATTGGAGCCGGCATGTATGGTGGCGCCGGCAACATGGGTGCCCTCAGCACTCTCCCCGGCATGCCCCAACAAATGCCCGGCGGCGGCTTCCCTGACCAGTCCGGCCACCACTCCTCGGCGTCGGCCATCGACGTCCTCAACCTGGGGGGCGGCGGCAATGGCGGCCAGTTTGAGCACATCATGCCATCCTCGGGCTCCTCAATGTTCCGTTCGCAGGCTCCGTCGTCCTCCCCGTACTACCTCGGGGGCGGCGCCGCCCAGGACTTTGCCGAGGATGACGTCCACCGCTCCCATGGCAACCAGGGCTCTCTCCTCCAGGGAAAGTCGCCGGCGGCCTTCCACGGCCTGATGCAACTCCCGGACCAGCATCAGGGAAGCGGCGGAGGCAACGGTAACAACAGCCTCCTGAACCTTGGCTTCTTCTCAGGGAACGGCGCGGGCGGCCAGGACGGGCGCGTGATGTTTCAGAACCAGTTCAACGGCAGCGCCGGAAACGGCAACGTCAATGGAGAGAACAATGGCAGCCTTCTTGGCAGTGGCGGGGGCTTCCCGTCGATGTTCGGCTCGTCGGAGTCTGGCGGGGGGCTCCCGCAGATGTCGGCGACGGCGCTGCTGCAGAAGGCGGCGCAGATGGGCGCGACGACGAGCAGCCACAACGCGGGCGCCGGGCTGCTCCGCGGACCCGGGATGAGGGGAGGCGCCGGCTCAGGGGAAGGCGGATCTTCGTCGTCGGCGAGCGAGAGGCAATCGTTCCACGACCTCATCATGAACTCCCTGGCGAACGGGAGCGGCGCTGGTGCTACCACCGGCGGTGGCGCGGGGGCGTTCGGCGGCGGCTTCCCTGTGGACGACGGCAAGCTGAGCACGAGGGATTTCCTCGGCGTTGGCCCTGGCGGCGTGGTTCACGCTGGCATGGGCCCGCCACGGAGGCACGGCGGCGCTGCCGGGCTCCACATCGGCACGCTGGACCCGGCCGAGCTGAAGTAAACCGCACCGCGCAAGAAACAAGGGAACAAAACCAGCCTGCATGCATGCAACAATTTCTCAGAAGATTTTCCATGCATCATATCACATCAAGCTGTCCAGACTAATCAAGGTGATTACTAGGAAGAACCAAAACTCAAAGTGCATGGAAAAATTAGGTTAAATTCCTTGGGTAATCTATCAGTCTATGTTACTAGTTGCATTGCAATTAGAGGTAGCCGGTTCAATAACCCTGAGAGGCCAGAACTCCAGTTTAATTTTGCTGTTGGTACAACTGTTAATCAGTGAACATTTTTCTGTCATGTGGTATGTACATTTGGTCTCAATTTCTCGCTCTCTTGGTGCCAACTGCAAATTAAGCCATCATATATGGAGAAGGGATTTGGTCAGGGGCGGAGCCAGGATTTAATATTGAGGGGGGCGAAGATACCGATGGTCATATATAAGATTTTTTTCTCATGAAAACATCAACTACCTATCATTTTGTGTTGGAAGAACTGTTTGAATAAAAAACATAATAGTATATCAAAGTATCGGCATAGAACTGATATTAATATGTAGCACTAAATCTTAGACAATACAAAACAAAATATTAGTTTATATTGGATCAACTTTATCTCTACGAGTATAAAGCCTGATAATTCTATTGTGGGTGACCTTCCTATTATTATTTTCCAACTATTATGCAATAAGTTGTCGTCATCACCGAGCAAACATCAAACAAAAGACGCATATTTTTTGTAAATTAATCAATTAGACTATAGGTTATGCAATCTATCGACAAAATACTAACGATTTGGTACCTTCAATCAGAGTGAGAAAGATTGATTCCTATACTCGATAGCAAAACATGCTTGTTGCTGGCGTTGCGGCATGATTAACAAAGGTAAAAATAGGGAAACAACATGGTTGGCTAGCCGCGGCATCACGTCGCGTCTGGCTACTGAGTATGGTGGCAGTGAGTTGATCTGAACGATTGCATATGGTGCTAGCTATTAGGTCTAGTTACACAAACGAAGAATGTTGTTACATGTTAGTACAGTTGACTAATAAAACAAATTTATGGGATGCATTTGGCTTTCGGTATAGAGAAGCACGACAAATCAATTAAATTTGGGCTTAGTGTTAATTAAGCTTATGAGGCCATTAGTTTACTACTAAAATCTGCACCTATGTATTGAGGGGGGCCGATGGTTAGGGGGAGGGGGGGGGGGGGTCTAGCCCCTGCTAGCCCCCCCTAGGCTCCACCCCTGGATTTGGTGCACATGGGCACCAGACTCCTTTCACTTTCAGATTTTTGAAAATTTCAAAAACTCACACTTCTGTGTCCCCAAAAATTATGACGTTAAATATATAGATGGATATATACAGGATGACTGTATGCATTTTTTTTGCATGCACTCCTCCTGTATATATGATCTATCCATATATTTAATGCCAAACATAGAAGAGCTGGATAGGCAGAATTTTCACAATTAATTCCAGAAAAAAGTGTGACATATTTTAAAAAAAATCGGAAAGTGAATAATAGAGCATGGGTGCCCGGGTGCCAAAGACACTTTCCGATCATATACTATCAAGACTAGACCTGCAGAGTTTAAACTTGAGCACCTGGAGTTTTATTGCCCTGTTTGTGTGGTACACACAAATTAAAGCATATGCAACTTACGGCCATGCAACATGGATGTGTGACATACACATACACTGTTGGATAGATTGTCGCAGCTGGTTTGATATTTCATGTTGGTTTCTCCTCTGGGCGGCGCTGCTATCAAGGCTGAAAGGCCTGGACGATGAAGCACGAACAGCGCCGCCTGACCGGGGTCGTGACTCGTCAGTAGCTAGTCAGGCTGGATCAGTGGCTAAGCTCGAGCCAGACGAGACATGAAGCACACGACAGGGGAAGAAGATACAAGCAGATGATCCAAGCAAGGCACGCATCCCAAGCAAGCGATCCAAGCCCAAGCTAGCTAATTATTCCCTCTTGGCCTCTTGACTTTGCCCTCAGCTCGTCGTCTGCTCTAGCAAATACTTTCTCGTGCTCTCTGTGCGTGTTGAGGCACCACAAAGGGGACGGATTGACATATACAATTGTAGGCACAGGAAAAGGTACGTACTGCCTTGCAATGCAACATTTGGAAGTAGCTAAATGCTACAGAACAAGCTGCTGCTGCTGCTGCTGGTCCTCTCAAAGTTTTTCTAGCTCGTCCACGTGAAGAGAGAGAGATACGATCGACGGGTGCATGCAAGTAAGTGCAGCAGGCAGGCACTGCTGCACAACTAGCTACTACTAGTAGTAGCTGAGCTAGATTGGCCTCTCAAGTGGAATTGTGAAATGTTACACCAAAGTGTCGTGGTAACTATGGTAGAATTGTGAAATGTTGTACACACAAAGGGAAAAAATAGGTACTCTTCTGCTCCAATCGGCACTTTTGATAGCTTTTCCATACATATTCTACCTTCCCTATGTGAATATACATGGAAACTGTGAACTACACACCAAACATATAGAATATGATGAAATATTGCAAATGAGGATTTTTCATCTCTCGATCGAGATCATGTCCATCTCTTTTCTTCCAGGAATTTCAATAACTTCGTTTGAGTTATTAAACATTCCAGAACAAATATGGTCAATACATACTACAATGAGTCATGTACCATCAAGTTTTTGTGAAAACACTTGCTGATTTGAGTTGGGGTATAAAAATAAAACAGAGGAGCTAAAATAGCATATGTAGGTTGTGAGCAATGGATTATCTTTGTTCCTACTCGTATGTCACGAATATTGTGATCTTGAAGAAACTTGAAATTTAGAAGCAATACTAAGTCATCTACATGTGTGTGGTGACACTCTAAATTAGCCGGAAAGTGTGTCGATGGAGCTGTGGTTTTGCCTAGTTTCCCCTATTTAGTCGGCATTGTGTGGTTTTTTTTTCCATCCTCATTATCAGGTGGATCAATTTTCTTTTATCTTAAAGCAATTACGGAGGGACCCTAACTTTATAAAACAAAAATACTTGAGACTTTCTTAGATATTTGCATCAGTACAATATCTTTTCTGAAAAGGGATCATGTGATCAACAGACCAATTAGAGCCTACTACATAATGAACAACACATTGCACAGCAACATGGCAAACAACTTTGAGGATGGTTTTAGGGTAACCAGAAAGTGGCATTGACACATAAGTAGTTGACAAGAGACAAACATACTGTGAAATGAGGTTAAAGCTCTCTCCCCTGAATAGTTTTACAATATTTTTACTGCATGCAGCTAGGTAGCTAGTTTGACATTGTTATTTTCGATTGGAGTGCAACATGCTTTTCCTGATATCTCTTGTCGTTTACCTATGGTCGATATCTACCAATGGTACAAGACCATTTAGCAAAACAGAACCCATGTGAACACTGTAAGCTCTCCCATCCCTTTCCGACACGAAATTTGTTGGTTTTGGCACGTTTGAGGGAGCCCGGGGACAGATAATGCGGCCGTGTCCTTCTCTCTTCCGTTTTGGTCAAGGATGAACCCAGCTGCTTTGACTTTTTTTATAATATTTCATAAATAAACAAAATAAACCCTAGCTAAAACTAGGATTTGTGTCATCGCCTACGCGCCGCCTCATTGTCGTCGATTTGGATGACCACCGACAACGATCACAGGCACGATGGCGCAGGAGCCGGTGGCTAGTACATCTCATGTTTCGGCTGCGGCGTGGGAGGCGTTGGCGCAATGGCCTACCACTCAGGCGTACGAGTAGGGCATGACTCCCATTGTGCAAAAGGGGCCACCTGTGCGGTGAAGTTACTCCACTGGCGGTGTGGCGGACCCTTCATGTGCCAGCACGGATTCCCACAAGGCCATGGGGGGCATGTTCCACTTCCTCAGCTCCTCGATCATGGATTGCCCGAGGGCAATCTTCATGGCCTCCTCGTCTTCCAGCTCCGGCGGCTACAGGGGCATCCTGCTGCCGCTGCTGCTTGAAGTACGCCATCTCCTACTTGTACGCGAGGAGGCCCATGTAGTTGATCGTGTCATTGCGGGGATTTTCACCAAGCACGACGCCGCCACCATCCCACTCGAGGAACCTATCCCACAGGTCCGAGTCATGTCGTAGGCGGTGTCATCCCTACTAAAAAAATATACCCCTTACGCGGCCCTTTTTGGGGTGTCACAACCAAAGAGTACCTCTAACTTTTGGGCTTTCTAGGCACCTACTTCCGACGACATTTTGTGAATTCGATGTCGTGTTATTTGTGGTGCCTACATGCATTGCAAAATATTTTTACCGGGTCACGCCACCGTTTTCGATGTTCTTACCACGCGTTTCATTGGTCCCACTCAGATTTCGAATGACCTCGCCTGAAATTTGATCACCATGTGCCTCCTTAGGCAAATATTTCTCTTCCCCCTTTGCTAAATCATCATTCCCCTCTCATCCTAAACCCTTGACACCGTTCCACCCACCGATTTCGCTATCAACGCTCATCGACGACAGGAAGAAATTCATCCCCTGCTGTCGCGACCGCCTTACATAGGACCCACACCCATCTGCCATACTTCACAGATGTTGCCTAGATCAAGGGTAAGTCTCCCATGCGTACTCTACTATGTACCCATCGTTTCCCCTTCTGTGTATTTCATCCATCTATGTCTTGGACATGGCTCGGTTCCCATATTTTCCTCTTGTGTAGTTTGCAAGAAGCCCCCGTGCTAACAGACTATGAACAATGAAAATTGGAAAAACATAGAAGTGAACAATGTTAAAAAATCAAGGAAAAGAATTTTGCACACATGTTTGTTATGCGGCCACCCTCTCACAAAGCACCACTTGCTCGTAGAGAGAAAAATATTGGAGACGGGTGTGTGTATTTGCCTAGCTAATTAGAATTATTTAACTTCTATCATTACCGATTTACCCTTTAATTTCACTTCCAGTATGAAACACCATGTGAGCTCGAGGATGGACAAGAAGATCCTTTGTTTGAGGAAGGCCAGCGAGTTGAAGAAGAGGAAGAGAAGGATGGAAGTGCAGATGAAAAGAGCGGATTGATAGCACTAATGAGGAAGGGAAGAGGAAGAGGAAGGTGGAGGTACATGTTGCATAGTGCTATTTAAGTACATAGTGCTAACTTAATTTTACTGCATTGTGCTAACCAAAATTTAGTGCATAGTGCTAACTTAATTTTACTATATAGTTCTAACTGAATTTACTACATAGGGCTAAATCAATGGTACTATATAGTGCTAACTAAATTTTGGCGAATAGTGCTAACTTCATATTACTACATAGTGATAACTGAATTTTAGTGCATACTGATAACTTAATATTACTTCATAGTGCTATTTGAATTTTAGTGCATAGTGATAACTGAATTTTAGTGCGAACAGGGGTACATACACATAGCATGCAAACTGATCATTCATAACATATGCAACCTGGGCTTCATACTCTGATTTTCATGCATGCATTCTTGATACATGCGGTGCGAGTGAAAAACGGGAGAAACGTGAGGGGTCCCATTAAGATGAGGTCAATAAAAAGTAGTAACGGGATGTTTAATATTTACGTGAAATTCAACAAAATTTACCAGTCTTGTGGGATTGCTATGGACAACTTCTTTAACTATTTCATACCTGGCAAAAAAGATGACAAGTCCTTTAGGTTTATAGATTGGAGGTAAGTTGATCAAAAGTACAATTTATGGGATTTACTGAATGCAGTTAAGCTTTAATCTGTCAACCCTTATCGTATGTTACACCAGTCTTATTAATACTAACACATGTTTCTCAAATTGCAGAAATGTTCAAATATTGATCCTTTGTGTAAATATTGGATAATGAGGTCATCTTGAAAGAAGTACCAGGATTTAAAGAGCACAATGGAAAAGGAGCATTTTAAACCGTAGTTGAATGCAAGGAGAACATTGCAAATGGTGGTGGAGAAACAATGGTCAGCGGTGATTGGGCAACAATGTGTGACTATTGGAGTTTAGATGGATTCTAATTTGGTGGGCAATGGAACCATGGTTGGGTTGATTATGGTGGACGTTCCATTGCAATGGGAAAGTACATCTAGGATTAATAACAAATGTTGCGGTGATTCTCATGCCGTATAGATGGTGCTAACCACATATTATAAAATGGGACGGGCAAGCCAGCTGGATCTTCTTACCTCCACATATCCTCGGATGGACGGCTAGGTCGGGCTATACTCCTAGCAAGGAATTACAGCGGGTCGTAACATCCCCATATTGTGTTGCACGGTGATAACTCTATTGTCATTGAAGGGAGGGTAATGAGCGGTGGTCGTTGACCAAGTTCATTACAATGGGTGGAATGAGGGGTCGTGGAAAAGGGTAGTGATTGGTGAGTCTTTGAACTAGGCCTCACACACATGAAGGTTTGAACTGGTATGTGCGCCCAATTATGCAGGAAAGATAAGACGGTTGTGGGTAAAGTAGCGCACCTTTTTGCAAAGTATAATAAAAATATATTTTCATCACTCCCCTATTATGGGAAAGAAATATGGTCGCATCATGGAAAGGGACTCCATGAACATCTCTACAATCCGTGAAGGCCAACGAATATAGTTTTTCTGAATAAAACTTGCATTTGCAAGATTTATTTTTGGAAACTTGCATAAGCCTAAGATCTACGATATACGGCTGGTTATAGTCTATCAACCACTTACTTTACTGAACTTGTTGAGTACCCACGTACCCATCCATTTCTTCTTAACTCTTGCTTAGATTCTAGAGTAATGGATAATGTCATCTAGAGTTAAAAACATGATGTGAAGGAGGAAACCTACCATGATCCCAATATAATCCTATGGAGCCAAAGGAGTCAGATACTATATCAACGATGGTAGAAACCAAGACAAAGCATATAAGGGAGACCAATCTTCAATTAATAGCACATATATCTATAGAGCATTGTTAGAAATAGCAACTCAAGTGGTACTCTATGAATTGTTATTTTTGAATTTTTATTGATAAGGAGCTTATCTAACGAACCTTATTGTGTCAATGAAGTTTCGCCGATCTATTGTGTGGATTTGTGTTGTGATACTATGGCCATGTCGTGGACATGTGGTGTTTTTGTCGTACTACCATGTTTGATGTTAACTCAGTGACTTGCGCACTACAACATGCAGTCATGTGTTGGGTCACCATAAAACTTTGCTATTAAAGGTGGAAAATATTCTCTCCTAGACTATCATAGTGAAGAGGGATAAGCATGTGCTTAATAAAGAAAGAACCCACACTACTTTCAAAAAAATTGACAAAATATTTTATGCCTTCCTTTTCAATAACATTTGGTATGAGTTCGCTCTTAATAAAGTTGATTTTTATTATAGACAGTTCTATAAATAATGGTTTGGGCCAGGTGAGGATAATAAAGAAGGAAATAAGTTAAAAATGAATAGTAGCTAAGAGGACTTTGATGAAGACTAACCACCAAACGTATGAGACTAATTCCTCTCCGAACAACAATACTTTTAAATATCTTTTCTATCAAAGGTTGAAAATCTTCTCCTAAATTATCATAGTGAAGAGGGATATGCATGTCCTTAATAGGGTAGAACCCACACTACATTCAAAACTTTCTACAAAATATGTTGTTTCTTCCTTATGAATAATAGTTGGATTTGAGTTTACTCTTACTACAACCAATTTTCATGGTAGATATTTCTTCCAAAAAAACAGGTTCAATTTCGGTCTCCCATCTTTCTCTACACTATTCTTTACAAAGGCATTATTTGCTAAAAAAAGGGTGTACCATCTTCATACTAGAGACAGTTAATGTTCATACGTCTGTTAACAACTGATTGAGATTCAGGCACGGATTGGCAGAAGAATGTTGAGGGCAGGGCTCTCAATTTCATTTTCCCCTTTCTATTCTCTTCTCTTTCATCAAGTAGACTGGTCCTTGGGATGATTTCGTATAAAGAGGGAGGCCCATGTAGTATGAACTCACATGATCAACTCCATATGGTGACACAATAAAAATGTGCCATTACAACAGTAACTATATACACTTCAAAAAAATCCACATCAATGTTTATAAATGTACATCTCACAAAATTTGTGTGTATACAAACATCAAGTACAAGGACATGGTTGCAAAGTTTAGTATAGGGACAGCTAGTATTAATAGATAAACAAACGTCATTTACTACTATTCATGCACCATCCTATATAAGTGGTTTCGGCTTATCGTTTTATAAATATTGGAACGTACGATAAAGACGAGTAAAATGTTACAACTAAAGTGTCAAATATGCCAAGATTTCTTAAAATGGGGTTGACACTATCGCAAGCTTGGGGATGGAAAAGGGTATAGTTTGGTATGGCTAAGGCTGATAAAGAAGGAGAGGAGTTAAAGGAATCATAGTAGCTAAGAGGACTTTAATGAACACTAACCATCCATCATATGAGAGAAATCTCCTCTTCAACCACCAATCCTTTTAGGGATCTTTTCTATCAAAGGTTGAAAATCTTATCTCCTAAACTATCATAGTGAAGAGGGTTATGCATGTACTTAATAGGGAAAATCCACACTACATTCAAATTGTCTTCAAAATATTTTGTATCTTCCTTACCAATAAACATTTGGAATGATTTCATTCTTATTACAATTTATTTTCATTATAGAGACTTCTTCCAAGCAAACCAGGTTTAGTTTCAGGCTCCCAACTTTCTCTACTCTATTCTTTACAAGAGGCATTGTTTCCTAAAAAAGGAGTGTACCATCTGCATACTAGATACAGATAATGCCCATACGTATTCTATCAACTAAATTGAGATTTAGGGAGCTGATTTGCAGAAGAATGATGAGGGCAAATTTAAGGGCCCTCGATCTCATATTTTCTTACTATTCTCTTCTCTTTTTATCTAGACTAGTTCTTGGGACGATTGGCTACAAAGAGGTAGGCCCATGTAGTATGAACTTGGATGATCAAATACATACAGTGACACAAGTAAAATGTGCCATCACTACAAAAATATGAACTTTCAGAAAATATCTACATCTGATATCAATTCTCTAGAAAGTATATCTAATGAGCATTGGGTATATACAAACAACAACTACAAGGACATGGTAGAAGAATTTGGTTTAGGGACACCTGGTATTAAGAGATGGACAAACATCCTTTAATATTATGCATCATCCTAAAAAAGTGGTTCCAGCTTATCATTTTAGAAATATTAGAAAGCAGTGTAAAAATAGGTACAATCTCAGAATTAAGGTGTCAAATATGTCAAGATTTCTTAAAATGGGATACACACTATCATAAGCTTAGGTATGGAAGCAAGTATGGTTCAGGCCAGGTAAAGATGATAAAGAAGAAAAGAAGTTCAAAAGTAATAGTTGCTAAGAGTACTTTGATGAAGACTAATCTCCCATCATATGAGACTAATTCCCTCTCTCACCACCAAATCCTTTAAGGATATTTTCTATTAAAGGATGGAAATCTTCTCTCCTAATCTATCATAGTGAAGAGATATACACATATGCTTAATAGGGAAAGAACACACACTACATTTAAAAATTTCTACAAGATTTTATTTCTTCCTTTCAATACCGGTTGGAATGAGTTCACTATTCCTACATTTGGTTTTCATGCCAGATACTTCTTCTAAATAAATCAGGTTCAATTGCGAGTTCCCAACTTTGTCTACATTATTCTTTATAAAGGGCGTTAATTTCTAAAAAAATAATTGTATCATCTGTGTACTAGAGATAGTAATGCATATATGTC
This sequence comes from Avena insularis, assembly GCA_023614405.1. Taxonomy (NCBI): domain Eukaryota; kingdom Viridiplantae; phylum Streptophyta; class Magnoliopsida; order Poales; family Poaceae; genus Avena; species Avena insularis. The sequence continues at coordinate 1,492,409 of JAJUPC010000015.1, read as the reverse complement.
TCCTATCAACTAAACTGAGATCCATCACTGACTGGCAGAAGAATGCTGAGGGCAAAGTTAAGGGCTCTCGATCCTATTTTCCCCTTCTTATCCTATTCCATATTTTATCAAGCAGACTAGTTGTTGTGACGATTAGCTACAAAGAGGGAGGCCCATGTAGTATGTACTCAGTTGATCAACAACTCCATACAGTGACACAAGAAAAATATGCCGACACTACAATACAAATATACACTTTCAAAACAAATCCACAATCAAGGCTCTAGTATGTATATCTGACAAGACTCGATTTTGTTGTATATAAAAAACAAAGTACAAGGAAATGGTTGCACAATTTGGTTGAGGGACATATTGTATAAATAGATGTAAAAATATCCTTTATTATTCACTTATCATCCCCAATAAGTGGTTCCATGTTATCATTTTAGAAATATTATAAAGTGTCATAAAACTAGTACAATATCACAATCAAGGTGTCAAATATATCAATATTTATTAAAATGAGTTAGGAATTGTCGCAAGCTTAGGGATGACAATGGTCACGCGGTGGCCCCGGATGGAGGTAGAGGGCTAGATGGCTCCCTCGGTTGGGGCGTTCATCATGGCCACGGGTCACTGCCTCCCCAGATCTAACTAGGCAAGTAATAGCGGTGGAAATATATTAGGATGGGGCGGAGGCTGGGGTGGGGGCATTGGAGGGCTTTGTGGTGCCATCGTCATAGATAGGGGTTATGGTGAGATAGTAGCTATTAACTAGGGTATTAGGGTTCCCTATTTTGTTTGAGTTGTTCGGGTATTGGGCTAATGGGTTGTACAATGTACATGAAGGCTTGCGTCACTACCATGTGGGACCCATGAATCATAGGGTACACTGGTGGAGAACGTGCCATGCGTCCCAGTTGGTAAGGGGCATTAGTCCCGGTTACCCAACCGGGACGGGGCAATCGGGACTAAAGCCCCAACCTTTAGTCCCGGTTGCCCCACCAACCGGGACAAATGGGGGTACACGTGGCCGCGGCAAAGGGCGAGGGGGTGGAGCAACCGTCCCGGTTCGTAACACGAACCGGGACAAATAACCTTCTGCCGTGGCAGAGAATTGGCATATTTCTCTGCCGCGGCAGAGAACATTTTGGCAACTTTTGTTGCCGCGGCAGGATTTTGGCCACTTTTTGTGCCGCGGCAGAGAATTCATTTAGGTTGATTTATTGTTTATTTAGTGTTTTGCACTCATCAATGAAGGAACCATTATATTACACAAGATCATCATGATAATATTACATTCGATACACGCATCGAGTTCATGCACTACATACAAAATTTGCTCTTTGTACAATCCCTATTGTCTATATACAGCCGAATAGTATTCCCCTTTTGGGTCTAGGACTTCTGCATCCAAGAATCCCGCCAATTCCTCCTGAATTGCTCGTACGCGATCCTTTGGGAGAAGACCGTCCCGTAGACGTTCGATCTGATTTAAAAAAGAAGTCAGCCTATATGAATGAAACTAAACACAATTTGATTGTAATTAAAAACTATGGAAATTGTTTACATACGTGGAGTTGCTCTAAATTTCTGCCCTTCTCATCGCACGTCTGCCGGATGAACTCGCAAACATAGTATCCACATAGATTGTTACCTGGTCCCTGCGTCAGGCACTTTACGAGAACATAGTTCAATCAAAATAATAATCAAGCATGATAATAACTGTATCAAAACTAGAATCAAAGAGATGTGCGGATATAGCTAGTGGTGCTTACATCTAGTGCTTCAAATGTAAGCTCCGCTTTCCAAACACCCCTAGCCTTGTTGGTGAACCTTTTCCAAGCACTGCCCGGCGAAGAAAAAGAATAAAATAAGTTATTAATTACTTGATATCATAAAATTCACGAACGTTGCCGATATAGTGTCATAATGATTAGAATTACCGCTGGAGAAGTATCTGCATGTCCTTCCACTGCTCAAGGGGTTTATGTTTCGAGTCCATGACTAGTACACGCCCTTTATCAAGTTGAATGATTAACATAATATAGTGGTAGCTGTGAATGCATAACTAATCAATTATATACTTAACATCGAGTAAGCGAAATAGAAAGTGTATACAAGACAATAACACTCACTCGAAGTTGTAAGGAAAAAGTATTTCCCTTCCGGTTTCTTGAAACCTTAACGCGTGTACTATATTATCCTCCGTATCCTGGGGGTTTGTTTTGAGATTAGCTTGATGAACCCAATATGGGTCAATGAAGCCAATGTCATAGATTTGTCCTCTGCTGCATTCGAGAATCTTCATTCTGCATATTACAGTATTATTATATACATGCAATAAACAAGGTGAGATAGCTAGAGACTAAATTAATTACAGAATTAGTACTTACAGACAATAGGCACTGATGATCAATTTGTCCAAGGTGTCTTGATTGAATAATTGAAATAGTTCATCAAATTCAATGGATATCATGTCATCTATATCTTTCCCATAATGCTTTTTTGTAACCTTCAGCACTATCCAGTTAGCCCCGGCCTTTGTGGCATGCAAGTACCAGTTATACAATCTTCACATTTTTGTTGGAAGATTATTTACCTCCTCAGGTTTGACGAGAGGTTTGTCTTGGTATTTGTATGCTACTTCACCTGAGGAAGTACTCTAATCGGGATAAGTAATGGGCAATACCCATACCTTGAGCAACTAGCTTCAGACAGTGCAACTACCTCTGGATCATACTGCTCTTCGGCCCCATATTTGCTCGACCCCACATTGGTTTGGGAAATCACCTTGAGAGGGGCGCAAGACTGTTTTGCTTGTTCTCCGAGCTGGGCAACAGATTTCTCGCTTGCATCAAGATCGCTCTTCGAGGCTTTTTGTGCCGCATGTGACTTGAGAATAGAACGCTCATAGTCTGATGACAGCTTTGGCTCGGGTTGATGAAGAGACTTTAGCATTTTCAACACTTTGGCTTTTTCTTCTTTGGTGCTGGGGAACTCTGGCTCTTTCGACCGCCTCAGCTTAGCGAAAAATGCTGTCGTTTCCGCATCAACGATCGCTGCAGTCTCCTCTTCAGTACAGTCATAAGCTCTCTTGGGAGGAACCTTTGGTACTTTTGGAAGAGGCTCTTGTTTACGTTTCGGCGATCGCTTACCAAGACGCAGAGTAGCGGTACGCTTACGCTTTTTATCCTGAGGCACCGGCGATGGCTCCCGCGGCGATGGCTGCGCTGGAGATTGGTGAGGCGACGAAGACGGCTGCCGCGGCGACGACGACCTCTCTGGAGACGGGTGAGGCGGCGGCGAAGATGGCATTGGCGTGTGATTTCTAAGGACGATACATTCCTTTGGCCATAGAATGGTGACGTTTTTGCGTCTCCCAGTTCAGTCACATCCCCTTCACCTACAGGGTAGTCAAGCTTCAAAACTTCAAAGGTGGGCATGATTTCATCCACCCCGACAACAGCGTAGCCCTATGGAATTGGACGACAGTGGTAAGTTGGTGTGGGTCCAATTGGTAAGGCATAGTCGACCGCCACCTTCGTTGATATGTTCACAACTTTGACATGTAGCTTGCAGTGTGTCATCTCTATGATATCATCCACTAGGTAGCCAATAGGAGCCATCGTCGGTGCACCATCGGCATCGCCATTGTCATCACCCAGGACCTCGGTGGAAGCCACACTGCTTTTTCGATTATTCGATAGGTCGGTAGCATCGAATGCAGTGTGCTGCTGAGATGGGCCGGTAGTACTTTGCTCTTTAAGTGCGTTAATTTCATCTTGTTGTTGCTTTATTCGTTCTTCAATTATATGCATTCGCTCTTTCTGAATATCTGCTTAAACTTCCGCCCTGTCCTTTCTCCTCTGACGGCTTCTATCAGGATATTTCTTCCTCTCTTCGGGAAACCCAGTCCTCCATGGTTTGGAGCCGCTTGTGCCTCGTGTTCTTCCATCATGTTCCTTATTTCCAAGGGCGAGTGTGAGCTCATCATTCTCTCTATCGGGAATGAAGTCCCCATCTTTAACAGCCTTTACTGCTTTTCTCATCTTCTCGATTGGCAAGGGGTCTTCTTTATGTCGTATGTTATATATACACTTCCCTTCCGAGTCCAACATGCCCCCATGCCCGTAAAACCAATTCCTTGCACGTTCTACCCAATCGTCTGTCTCTGGGGTGATCTTTTTAGCACGCATTTCATTCTCAAGTTTCTCCCACTTAGGAATGCCAGCCATGTAGCCACCTTCCCCATAGTATGGTGATACTTCTTGTTAGCAGCATTCAGCTTATTCGTTGCAGACATTTTCTTAGCTTTTTCTGATGTCTTGTAATTCACAAACTCAGCCCAGAATGGTTTTATCTTCTCAAACTGAATATTCTTGAAATCGGGAGTCTTCTCTTTCACGACATAGTCAAGGTGCAATCTTTTATTCCAGTTGGTGAAACACTGGGCCATCTTATTCAAAGCCCACTCCCTAACCTTAGCCTCCATGGCTCTCCCATGTTCTAAGGCGTCCTCAACTGGATCCTCCGCATTTGGATCCAGCTCTATCTTTGGTAGTTTTAAATTAACCATGAGCCTCTTCCACAATAAATCTTTGGTGTGGTTAGGGACAAATAAATATGTTACCTCTTCTTCCGCATCAGCAGGCCTATTCCAATTTCGAATGGTGATCGGTATTAAGTCCCTAACGATTACTCTGCATTGTGCCACAAATTTGTTTGCGACAACTTCGGGAGCCGTCGGTTTGCCATCTTCAGCGACATCTTCGATCCTGAACCTCTCATGGTCTTGCAACTTTTTGGTTGGGCCTCGTCTGCTCTTTTCAGTAGATTTGTTCGATCCAGAGGGCTAAAAGAAGAAAGATCATCGTTACTATTTCTATATAGATAGCAGATGATTAATTAATGAATTAATTATATTACATGCACCTCGCCGGAGCGGTCGTCTTCTCGATCACACAAGGCATCGCCTTCTCCCTCGCGGAAGGCATCACCTTCAACCTCAAACAAGTCATCTCTTCCGGCAAAAAGAGGATCACCCTCACCGGAGTTGTTCAGAAACATCGATACATCTAAATTTTCTTCCCCGTGGATCACACCTTGGATCAACTCTTCCTTTTCTTCGTCTCTGACGTGTGGGTCCATATTTTCTGCATAGGTGAAAAAACGGATAAGTCAAAGCGGCTAAGGGAGAATGTTAGGTACGGTGTTGAGAGATATAAACCCTAATATATACATACACAATAATAAAAATGAATTTACAATATCAGAAAGCCTAATTCGAAGAAACCATCGGGCTCGGATCCCATCACAAAGAACCAATACCGAAAAGAAAGGCGGCAATCAATCAACCCTCGGGTCCAGGATGCCCTGGCGAGGACACACCGGCTAACCCTAGGTGCAACATCGATTCAACTGGGGTCTATGACAACTAATATCATGTCTAAGCATCTACAATGCGATGGCTATCTCGATCTCGTATTCTACCGCGAAGAACCGACCGCCAGAAAGAGAGGGGAACAATCAATACATGGCATCGATGCAATGATCAAGCAAGTATGATGATATGACAAGTTAAATTGTATTGAAAAGTAACCCTAAAGCATGCTCGACAAATTAAACGGGGTTCCGAGGGGCGCAAACCCTAACTCGGGGAAACTCCAGAATCACCTCTGAGGGGTTACTATGTTCTTCTAATCAAACTTGTCATTTAAGTTGCTTAACAATGCATGATTATAGCTTAAATAGGTAGGTTTCATTTTTCTGAACATTTTGGTATATTATACATATTTTTCTGACTTATAAATAATAAGTTATTGATTTTACAATATTAAATCATTTTCTGAAATTTATTTAATCAATTTGAAAACATTTATGACCTCAGGCTGACGTCACCATAGGCTGGGAAACATTTCTCACTCCATCTGGGGCTACTCACAGTCACTGATGTCTGGGCCCCATGGGTTATTATAATTATTTCCAAAAAAGAATTACAGGAATGATTTTAATAAAAAGAAAAGAGGATATATTGCCTCATGCTGATGTCAGCATGACATCATCAATGGGGATCCTCGGGTTGGGCGCGAATCCGTCGATTCGCTGCACGCGCGGGCTAGTGGGTAGGCTAGTTGGAAAGACGAGATCGAGGCGGACCCAGTGGTGGCAGCGCCGCCCGCTTGTGGTCATCGAAACAGGGATCAAGATGGCGGCGGGTGAGCTTGCTCGACACTGGCAGCGGCTGACAAGCAAGCAGGCAAACGGAGCTCGCCTTGAGCTTCAGAAACTCACCAGGAGCTCGAAAAACTTGACGGAGGGGTTCAGGGTGGCCGGAATCAGCGGTGGAGGCGGTGGCCGGAGTCGGCGAGGCTTGGAGCGCCGGGGAGGAGCACGTGGAGGCGCGACAGCGGGGCAGCGCGTGGAGTCCGACGGCGGGGCAGCGCGTGGAGGCCGACAGCGGGGCGGTGGTTGGGCAGCCTGACGTCGAAGGCTTGTCTCATGCATGGCGATGATCTGTTGTGGTTGATGAGGAACGGGGAAGAAGGAGAAGGGGCGTCGTGTATAAAGGGGAGGGAGAATACGTCCCGGTTGGTGGCTCCAATCGGGACTAAAGGGTCATACGTCCCGGTTGGAGCCACCAACCGAGACGTATACTCCAATTTTTTCAGCAGACCAAGGGGCGCGCGCAGGGGGTCTTTACTTCCGGTTGGTGTCTCCAACCGGGACATATGACCCTATTTTCAAAAAAATTCAGAAATTTTCTCTCTGTTCCCGCCTTATTTTTTATTTTGAGGTTTAAATTTGTAATGTTTTTTAAATGATAATTACTTTGGAATTTATAAAAACTTTAAACATAAAAAGTGTTTGAATTTGAATAACTAATTCGAAACAATTTTCTGTTTTTAAAAATAATTAATGTAACCATTTAAACTATGAACCATTTAAAATTAAAAATGAATTAACTTATATTTTTTCAATATTAATTTGGAATTTAGAAAAACTTTAAACATAAAAAGTGTTTGAATTTGAATAACTAATTCAAAACCATTTTGTATTTTAAAAAATAATTAATTTAACCATTTAAAATATGAACCATTTAAAATTAAATATGAATTAATTTATATTTTTTGAATATTAATTTGGAATTTAGAAAAACTTTAAACATAAAAAGTGTTTGAGTTTGAATAACTAATTCAAAACCATTTTCTGTTTTTAAAAATAATTAATGTAACCATTTAAAATTCATAATGAACTAACTTATATTTTTTGAATATTAATTTGGAATTTAGAAAAACTTTAAACATAAAAAGTGTCTGGATTTGAATAAATAATTCAAAACCATTTTATATTTTTAAAAAATAATTAATGTAACCATTTAAACTATGAACCATTTAAAATTAAAAATGAATTAACTTATATTTTTTGAATATTAACTTGGAATTTAGAAAAACTTTAAACATAAAAAGTGTCTCGATTTGAATAAATAATTCAAAACCATTTTCTATGTTTTAATTTGGATTTGAATTAAATTATATTTTTTATATATTAATGGGCGGGAAAAAAGGACGGGAAATAAAGGGCGGAAAGAAAATTTTATTAGGATAGAATTGGAATTAAAGTACATAACGCAACTAACACAAAGTTACATAGAAGAACTGAAAATTAAGATACATGGCCAGATTAAGCCACAATCGGCCGAACTTGTTTTGCAATGTTGGAGTGATTCAGTCATCTCCTGCCTACACCTGTAATACTCGTCACTGTAATCGTCATACTCGCCGCGGCCGTCGGGGTCGCCATAGTTGAACCTTGAAGGCTGAGTACGAGTGGGCTGGACTTGAGGGTAGCGTAGGCGGGGGCTAGAGTCAGCGGCCGTGTCGTAGGCCATGGCGCTCTGGAGAGTCCGACCGCGCCACCACAACCGATGGTCGGCCTCGTTGAAGTTCGGCGGAGGTGGGCCATCCTCCTCGTGCCTAGCAAGCGCCCTCTCACGCCGATCCACGAAGAAGGCTTCCCAAGTCGGGAAATAATCGGGATGCCATCTGGGATTCCTCCGCTGCTCTGGTGTGAGCTCGAAGTAGTAGTGGTTCGTGATGGCCATCCGACGCGCCACACCTAGAGGGACAGGAGGAACCGGCACGCCTCTGGCCAGGATCCACTGAGCGAGGGGACACAAAGTGGCAGGCGAGGCAAAGCGCCTCCGCCTCCCTGGGAGTTAGTGCTACGGTGGAAGTCATAGGAAAGAGTGACGAGGTTGCAGATATGAGTCTAGAGATGTGCAATGACAATGGAGGCCAACCCTACATATATATATAGTGAGAAATGGCAAGAAGATAATTGGAGGGAAGAACTGGCAGGAAAAACTGGCAGGAGAAATGCCGGGAAAAAATGGCGGGAAGAAAAATGGCGGGAAGAAATGGTGAGAAGAAAAATGGCTCATTTAGAACTTTCATTGGATCTCTGAAGAAACCACATATTGCGAGTCTAAAAATGTTTTTCAAAAAATCACGGGCGATAGATCATGTACCTGTAGTACAAACTGGACCCACTTCCTACCGATTCGGCAGACATTTGTCCTTTTTACCCGGGATAGATGAAAAGGTTTGAGATGTGCCGGTTGGGAGATAGTCCATGTAAGGTGGTATAGTATTTTAGGAAAATGGGACGGTAGCATTCTGAAATGGCATTTTGGTGGTTACTTCACAAAACGACCCGTTTTTTGCGCTCGGAAAATGGAAATGGGCTTTTCCGTGCGACAAAAAGGAAAACTTCCTCCTGCAACATTGTTCTCCATATCAATGTCCACACGCATGCATAATATGGGCACAACATCACAAACTATGCCGTGATTCAGCACATAACATCGGTCATTTGGACCGAAAGCCATGAAACCTCGAACATGATAGGTCATTTTGTGAAGGTTTCTTCGAAACATGATCAATATACCAAGTCTGGTATTTTTCCTTTCAACTATGTAACATAATATAACACCACATGAAGGATTTTCATTGTTCAGATTTTTTTGAATTTATTATACCCGTTTTGAATTATCTGAATTTCTAACTATGGTCGAACCGGTGTGCATGAAGATAGGGGACGAGCATTGTTAGAACTTGCATTGGATATCTGAAGAAACCACATATTGCGAGTCTAAAAATGATTTTTTCAAAAAATTACGGGCGATAGATCATGTACCTGTAGTACAAACCGGACCCACTTCCGGTCGATTCGGCAGACATTTGTCCTTTTTATCCAGGATGGACAAAAAGGTTTGAGATGTCCCGGTTGGGATATAGTCCATGTAAGGTGGTATAGTATTTTAGGAAAATGGGACGGTAGCATTCTGAAACAGCATTTTGGTGGTTACTTCACAAAACGATCTGTTTTTTGCGCTCAAAAAATGGAAAAGGGCTTTTCCGTGCGACAAAAAGAAAAACTTCCTCCTGCAACATTGTTCTCCATATCAATGTCCACACGCATGCATAATATGGGGACAACATCACAAACTATGTCGTGATTCAGCACATAACATCGGTCATTTGGACCGAAAGCCATGAAACCTCAAACATGATAGGTCATTTTGTGAAGGTTTTTTCGAAACATGATCAATATACCAAGTCTGGAATTTTTCCTTTCAACTATGTAACATAATATGACACCACGCGAAGGATTTTCATTGTTTGGATTTTTTTCTGAATTTATTATGCCTGTTTTGAATTATCTGAATTTCTAACTATGGTCGAACCGGTGTGCATGAATATAGGGCACGAGCATCGTTAGAACTTGCATTGGATCTCTGAAGAAACCACATATTGCGAGTCTAAAAATGATTTTTTCAAAAAATCACGAGAGATAGATCATGTACCTGTAGTACAAACCGGACCCACTTCCTGCCGATTCGGCATACATTTGTCCTTTTTACCCGGGATGGACAAAAAGGTTTGAGATGTCCCGGTTTGGAGATAGTCCATGTAAGGTGGTCTAGTATTTTAGGAAAATGGGACGGTAGCATTCTGAAACGGCATTTTGGTGGTTACTTCACAAAACGACCATTTTTTGCGCTCGGAAAATGGAAAAGGGCTTTTCCGTGCGATAAAAAGTAAAACTTCCTCCTGAAACATTGTTCTCCATACCAATGTCCACACGCATGCATAATATGGGCACAACATCACAAACTATGCCGTGATTCAGCACATAACATCGGTCATTTGGACTGAAAGCCATGAAACCTCGAACATGATAGGTCATTTTGTGAAGGTTTTTTCGAAACATGATCAATATACCAAGTCTGGTATTTTTCCTTTCAACTATGTAACATAATATGACACCACGCGAAGGATTTTCATTGTTTGGATTGTTCTAAAAATGGGACGGTAGCATTCTGAAACAGGATTTTCATTGTTCGGATTTTCAATATACTAAAGGTTCATCTTTAGTCCCGGTTGGAGGGATTTCGGCAGGCTGGGCCAGGAAGCACTAATGATAGGGGTGAGTGTCGACATTATGTCGTGCGGCGTGTACCTTGTCCCGGATGGTGTCACCAACCGGGACTAAAGATGAACCTTTAGTCCCGGTTGGAGACACCAACTAGGATAAAACACGAGTCAGCACTAATAATACGGATGAGTGTCGACATTATTTCGTAAGTATCGACACTATGCCGAGCTGCTTGTACTATAAATAGGCATCCTTGTGAGTCCAGTCCTCCAGCCAGTTTGAGGCATCTCCAAGATGGTTTTCGAGAGCAGGGACACCACTACGGCCAGTTTCAGGGAGATGCCGACGGAGCCCAGTCCTCCAGCATCTCCGAGAAACTTGTCATAGAGGCACTCCCTAATATGTGAAATTAGTTAGCTCCCAGGCATATTGATCTAGTTAGAGAAGTTACAAGCTGCAAGATGGTTTTCGAGAGCAGGGACACCACTACGACCAGTTTCAGGGAGATGTCGACGGAGCCCAGTCCTCTGGCATCTTCGAGAAACTGGTCATAGAGGCACTCCCTAATATGTGAAATTAGTTAGCTCCCAGGTGTATTGATCTATTTAGAGAAGTTACAAGCTGCAAGATGGTTTTCGAGAGCAGGGACACCACTACGATCGGTTTGAGGAGATGCCGCGGATCGATCCTCCGGCATCTCCAAGAAATTGGTCATAGAGGCACTCCCTAATATGTGACCACACGCGTTTGGAGATCAGATTTTAATGGTAAGTACGAATCGGGACAACTTCTTCATAGTCCCGGTCCAGCCACAAAACGGGACTAACACTCAAGACATTTATTAATATTAAAAACTGAGACTACAAAACCGGGACTAAAGGCCCCCCTATATATAGTCCCGGTCAAGCCACAAACCGCGAAAGATATCCTTTGGTGAAGCCACAAACCGCGAAAGACATGAACTAGAGTTACATAATATGAGCATGAACTTCTTGGCATATGTCCTTCCTTATGATCGCTTCAGACGTAACCATGGAGCATCTTCTATACTTAACGGAATGCTTGGGTCAGTTTTCACTGTGAAGGGCGGAATTTCATCAAACTTATTATAATCTTCTGACATGTCTGTCTTGTCCTCGATTCCCACGATGTTTCTTTTCCCTGAAAGAACTATGTGATGCTTTGGCTCATCATATGATGTATTCATTTGCATTTTTTTTCTTTTTTTCGGTCTGGAGGACATGTCCTTCACATAGAAAACCTGAGACACATCATTGGCTAGGACGAATGGTTCATCTCTATAACCAAGATTGTTGAGATCCACTGTTGTCATTCTGTACAACTGGTCTATCTTTACCCCTTCCCCATTCAGGTTGACCCATTTGCAGCAAAACAAAGGGACCTTAAAAGAGACTCCATAGTCTAGTTCCCATATCTCCTCTATGTAACCATAATATGTGTCCTATTGTCCATTCTCGTCTATTGCATCAAAGCGGACACCACTATTTTGGTTGGTGCTCTTTTTATCTTGGGCGATCGTGTAGAATGTATTCCCATTTATTTCGTACCCTTGGAAATTCAATACAGTAGAAGATGGTGACGCGGCCAACAAGTATAGCTGATCTCCAATAGTGGTGTCATTCAAGAGATGTGTCCGCATCCAACCACTGAAATACTTCATGTGTTCATATGTAATCCATGATTCAGGCTTCCCCGGGTTTTTGGAGCGTACAATATTCTTGTCTTCCTCGATATACGGAGCTGCCAAGGTGGAATTATGTAGAACTGTGTAGTGTGCTTTAGTGAAAGAATCCCCGTCCCTACATATCATTGCTTTCTTTCCCAGCGTGCCTTTTCCACTTAGTCTTCCCTCATGCCGCGAGTCAGAAACACCAATCGGCTTAAGGTCAGGAATAAAGTCAACACAAAACTCAATGACCTCCTCTGTTCCATATCCCTTGGAGATGCTTCCTTCTGGTCTAGCACGGTTATGAACATATTTATTTAAGACTCCCATGAACCTCTCAAAGGGGAACATATTGTGCAGAAATACCGGACCGAGAATGGCAATCTCTTCCACTAGGTGAACCAGGAGATGCGTCATAATATTGAAGAAGGATGGTGGGAACACCAATTCAAAACTAACAAGACATTGTACCACATCCTTCTGTAACCTTGGAAGAATATCTGGATTGATTACCTTCTGAGATATTGCATTGAGGAATGCACACAGCTTCACAATGGGTACTCGAACATTTTCCGGTAGAATCCCCCTCAATGCAATCGGAAGCAACTGCGTCATAATCATGTGACAGTCATGAGACTTCAGGTTTTGGAACTTTTTCTCTGCCATATTTATTATCCCCTTTATATTAGATGAGAAGCCCGACGGCACCTTGATACTGTAAAGGACTTCAAAAAAGATTTCCTTCTCTGCTTTGGTAAGAGCATAGCTGGCACGACTTAAGTGACGCCCTTTATCCGTCTTGTTCTGTGTATGCATGTTCTTTGGGTCTTTCATAATTTGTTGGTCCTCCCGTGCTTCTGGTGTATCTTTTGTCTTCCCATACACGCCTAGAAATCCTAGCAGGTTCATGCAAAGATTCTTCGTCATGTGCATCACGTCGATTGAAGAGCGGACACGCGGGACTTTCCAATATGGCAGCTCCCAAAATATAGATTTCTTCTTCCACATGGGTGCGTGTCCTGTAGCGACGTCGTTCGGAACTGATTGACCGCCGGGACCCTTTCCAAAGATTACTTCTATGTTCTTGACCATACCAAATACATCATCACCAGCAGGGAGTTCAGGCTTCTTCCGGTGGTCTGCCTCACCTTTGAAATGCTTGCCTTTCTTTCTTACGGGATGATTGGTCGGAAGAAATCGTCGATTCACCAGGTACACAACCTTCTTGCATTTATGCAAATATGTACCTTCAGTCTTATCTAAACAGTGTGTGCATGCCTTATATCCCTTGTTTATGCGTCACGAAGGTTACTAAGAGCAGGCCAATCATTGATGGTTACGAATAACAACCCTCGTAGATCAAATGGCTCCTATTTGTTCTCATCCCATGCACGTACACCTGGTTTGCCCCACAACTGTAAGAGATCTTCAACTAATGGCCTAAGGTACACATCAATGTCGTTGCCCGGTTGCTTCGGGCCTTGGATGAGCACTAGCATCATAATGAACTTACGCTTCATGCACAACCAAGGAGGCAGGTTGTAGATACATAGAGTCACGGGCCAGGTGTTGTGACTGCAGCTCTGCTCCCCAAAAGGATTCATGCCATCTGTACTTAGACCAAACCATAAGTTCCTTGCGTCACCTGCAAAGTCTGGGAAGTCTCTCTCGATTTTTCTCCACTGTGACCCATCAGCAGGGTGTCTCAACTTCCCGTCTTTCTTACGGTCTTCTTTGTGCCATCGCAACAACCTGGCATGCTCTTTGTTTCTGAACATGCGTTTCAACCTTGGTATTATAGGAGCATACCACATAACCTTAGCAGGAACCCTCTTTTGGAGGGGCTCTCCCTCAACATCACCAGGGTCATCTCGTCTGATTTTATACCGCAATGCATTGCATACCGGGCATTTATCTAAATTCTCATACTCCTTACCGCGGTAGAGGATGCAGTCATTAATGCATGCATGTATCTTTTGCACATCTAATCCTAGAGGACAAAGAGTCTTTGCTTTGTAGGTACTCTCGGGAAGTTCGTTATGTTTTGGAAACTTCGGCTTCATTATTTTCAGCATCTTTGCAAATGAGGAGTTAGTTAGACCACACTCTGCCTTCCATCGCAACAATTCCAGTGTGGTACCGAGCTTTGTGCTGCCATCTTCACAATTTGGGTACAACAATTTCTTGTGATCTTCTAACATGCCCTCTAACTTCAACTTCTCATTTTCTGTTTCACAGTCTCGCTTTGCATCAGAAATGACCCTACCAAGTTCATCAACCGGCTCATCTGATGCTCGTTCTTCACCTCCTTCCTCTCCATTATCTTCCATTGCAGTATCACTGTATTCAGGAAACATATGATGATAGTTGTTATCATCATCTTCTTCTTCACCATCTTCCATCATAACCCCTCTTTCCCCGTGCTTGGTCCAGCAATTATAGTTAGACATGAAACCTTTCATAATCAGGTGGTCGCGAATGATTTTCGAGGAAGAGTACTCCTTGTTGTTCCGACATTGAACACATGGACTACTATAAAACCATTCTCTTTGTTTGCCATAGCCACATCGATAAATTTATCCACGCCTTTCATATACCCGGCTACGCGCCGGTCACCGTACATCCATTCCCGACCGTTCATCTGCACCATATAAGTAAGTTTATCAAAAAACAGGACATCATAAATAGTGAAATGATCAATTCACATCGACACATGCATTGTATCAATGACAGAGAAAAGATAAGACTGCTAACCTCGATCGAGGGAAATAAAGAGGAGAAAGCTCAAGTGCGTCTCGGACACCTTCTATATTTTTGTTCTATGAGAAATTAAACGGGATTATTCACTCAAACATTTCATCAAACACCTTGAATGCATGCATAGGGGGAAAAAACTAGCACACCCCTCACACCTTCCACCAAGAGAAAAAACAGAGTGGAGGCAGAGGGCTGGGGCGTTGCATTTATAGAGGGCTGGAGCATACGTCCCGGTTTGTAACACAAACCGAGACTAAAGGTGTGTGCCACGCCACGTGGCTGACGCCCAACCTTTAATCCCGGTTTGTATTACAAACCGGGACGTATGCCCTCTTACCAACCGGGACGCATGCCTCCGGGCCCCGTACCTGTTTGAACCGGGACGCGTGCCAGCATTAGTCCCGGTTGGTGGCGCAACCGGGACTAATGCTCTGAGGGGACGCGAACGGATGGCCTGTTTTCCACTAGTGGTATCCAACGGGCCTCCATTGGGAAAAAATGTATACATGCCCTTTTGAGGAGTTAGTGGGTACGCACCCACCACAATCCATGGGTAGACACTAGTACGGAATGAGCCTATTAAGGCTCTCCATCACACACAAAAATCCAAAATCGTTTAGGATGCTAGAAATCACGTACCCTTCAAAAAAACGTTTGCGATATTTTGTGGTGCGATGTATCTCACACAGTTTTCCTTTATGAAAAGGTATGTGATGCACATGCTTTCTTATAAAAGGGTGTGTGATGTAGACGACAATGACACACGGTTTTTATTAATGAAAGGGTATGTTATGCATCACACACGACTTTTCTTATAGAAGGGTGTGTAATGTAGGAAGCCATCACACACACTTTTTGAAATAAAAATTGTGTTAGATGCCTAAAAAGTAATTTCCATGATAATAGGTCCACTTTTTTGCATAGAGTTGTATATTCCAATGGCAATCAATTTTGCCAAAGTAAGTTTCAGACTTTTTAATTATTTTCCTTACTAAGTAGCAAAATGTGGGGGGGGTTTGTGAAGTAGACACAAAATATATGGTGCAAAATGGCACCAGTCCACAAAACAATTAAAACTACACTATATTTAATGGATAACACCGACATATTATGAGTTTGTAAGATTTCTATCTATGTTCACACATTTAATGATTTTATGTCGAATTTTGTCACACACTGTTTTGCATGAAAAAAGGTGTGTGATGTAGGAGGCAATCATAGGTTTTGTAACTTAAATTGTGTGTGATGCACCAAAAATAATTTTCTTGATAATGCATCCATTTTTGCACAAAGGTGTATATTTCCATGACAATCGACATTTCAAAGTGAGCTCCGAATTTTTTTGTAAAAAAATCATTTCCATTTTCTATGTGTGAAAAATAGTGTGTTTTTTTGGAAGAAAGTAGTTAAAATTTGAAGTAAAATAGGTGGCATGTTGTAAAAAAATCATAAAATGCTTTTTCTATTAAACCATTTTTTATACTTCTTTTAAATAAACCTTTTTCCTAATAAACAAACAAAATTATCCATTTTAATACAAATCAATAATTTCTCAAAAACAAAAACAAGTGGCATTTGGCCCATATGGCCCTCTCTCTCTTACTCTCTCTTAGTTCCTTCATCTCCTCCAGCAACTCCCCCCTCGTCCGCCCACACCCCTCCACCTCCATTATATCCCCCTTCATCATTGCACCCAATCTCGGTTACCACCACTGCCGCTGCTTAACGTCATGTAGCTCGACGCTGATGTCCCCACAGATCTAGGGTGACGTCTATAGTGGCGTCCACCACTAGTGGAAACAGGGCCTCTAGTCCCGGGCCATAAGGGTCTTTAGTCCCGGTTTCTGAATCGGGACTAATCAAGCGGGACTAGAGGCCCACCACTAGTCCCGGCCCAGTTACCAACCGGGACTAGTGGATGTCCACGTGGCTGCCCCCGCGCGCTCGTGGTGCACCCTCACTAGTCCCGGTTGGTGTTACGGACCGGGACTAGTGGGTTTCTGCCGCGGCAACATTTTGCCCTTTTTCTCAGCCACGACAGAGCATTACTTTGGACTAGTGGTTCTCTGCCGCGGCAACATTTTGTGCCCTTTCTATGCCGCGGCAGAGATTTCATTTTTTATTGTTTTATTTACTTATTTTTCATTTCAACATAGTTTTTGAATATTTCTACGCCACCACATATCGTACACATTCGTGCATATATAAGATAACTTGTATTACGATATCAAACATACAAATATATACAATTTACATAGTTACATGGAGATCACAAAATCTTGGGACTAGAGCACGTCTGTTCGATAACATGGAGATCAGTAGCGCCTATTCACACTAAATTCTCCCGCATCGTCTACGATCTCTTTGACAATAAATCCCGCCAGCTCCTTCGCAATTACTAGCACGCTGGTAGTAGTTGATCCCGCATTCTCTCGAACTATATATAAGAAAAAGGAGATCAATATGAATATCAATCAAGATAACAAAATGTGACGACAATAAAATGATGGTGTGAATGCATTGCTTACATCGACTCTATAATCATTGTGTTCGGTGGTAAACGTGCGAATGAACTCGCATACGTAGAATCCACATAGATTCGACCCCTGTGGCTGCCTCGCGCACTTTACAAGAATAGAATTCAATCAAAATAATAATCTAGCATCATTATTGTATTGAAACTAGAAGTAAAGAGATGCGCGGACATATCACGTGCTACTTACCGAGCCGCCCTAAACGTCAGCTTCTCACTAAATACACCGGTAACCTCGCGCTTGAACCAGATCCAAACCCTGCCCGACAAAGAAAATGAATGAATGAGTTATTCATTACCTGGTATCTCAGGAAATCAATGAAAGAGACCGATATAGCGCGAAACTTACTTCTAGAGCATGTCCTGCATGCTGCGGAAATCTTCCAGGTTTCTCTTTGATGGGTCCATGACATCAACTCTTCCCTTATCAAGTTGAATGTCTAGCAAAACCTAGTGGAAGCTGCAAACATTTATATATACATCAGTAACTCATCAGTTACACTTATTATCGACTAATAAAAGTGAATATGTACAACAGAGTAAGACCCTCACCTGAAATTGTAAGGAAACAGTATGTGGTCGGAGAAATTTTGCTCCATTAGAAACCTTAGAATGTTTTTCTCCGTCTCCTCGGGGTTATCCGTTAGCGTGGTTATATGCACTTTATCTGGGTCAATGAACCCAATATTGTAGATTCTTTTTCTTTTACATTCCAGGATCTTCATTCTGCATAATAAGGATAATCACATGTTCTGAACTAAACAACTGAAAAACTGAACATGTAGACAATGAATTCAACAACTTACAGACAATAGCAGTTCAGGATGGATTTGTCCAGGGCGTCGAGATGGTATAATTGGAACAGTTCTGAAAACTCAATATGTACCTCTTCGGGTCTGAAGTAGTACTCAGGTGGTACTTTGGCTACGATCATTATTCTCCCCTGCTTCATGACCTCCGAGTACCATTGATGGATATTCCGCATTTGTGTTGGAAGTTCTCTCAGCCTCTCTTTGCTGACCAAATCCTCACCTGCGACATATTTAGGGGCTATTGGCATCTTGGGTAGAAGGTCGAGTTGGGGGCCTAACAGTTCATCAAGAGTAATTTCCATGCTGGTCGCCAACTCCGCAGCTATTGACATATCTACTTGCTGTTGTGCGAGGAGTGGAACATTTTGTGAAACCACCTTGAGGGGTGTGATCGTTTGTTTGGCCTGTTGTCCGAGAAGGGGAATGTTTGATTTTTTACTGATTGCAGTTTTAGTCCCTCTTGCACCTGTGCTTGCTGATTTTTATCGCTTGCACTTGATTTGCTCTTCGCCACTTCTTTCTGAAGTGTGCATAAATATTCATCTAGCTTATGGTGCAACTCATATTGCGATGGTGTGTTCAGAAAATCAAGTGCATATGCCTTTTGTTTCTCGGTGTATATCAGAGCGGGCTTGGGTTTCTTCTTCTCAAAATGTGCTGCCACTTCGGCATTTGATATCGCTATAGATTTTGCATCAGTACGATCGTAAGGTCTGATGGGAAGATTCTGATGAGGCACTGTTGGGAGGGGCGACATTTTCTGTTTTGGGCTGCCGCGTCCTTTAGTACTCACTAACGGAGCACACTTCCGCTTATTGTCCTTAGCGGGCGACGAAGACTGCTGAGCCTGCGGCGGAGATCGAGATGGACTCGGGATATGGTGGTCGTAGTCATCATGGGGTGGGATTCTTGGAGGAGATGGAGGTGGAGGTGAAGGAGACCTGCGACGACTCGGAGGGGGTAGTGTTATCCTTGGAGCCGAGCCTGGACCATACGTTCTTTTCCCAAAGAATGATCCCACCAAGTACTTCTCCAAGTGTGATCTCACCTTCAGGTCCAGGGATGTCCAGCTGCATTGACTCCCACTTCTTTACGATTTGATCCACCCCGACTTTAGCATAGCCAGGTGGAATCTCACGGCCATGCCAACGTGTGTCAGGCGGACAAGGCAAAGCCAATCCAACCGCCACCTTCACATATACGTTCTTCAATTTTTGATGGAGCTCACAAGGTATCTGCTCCTTAATTCCATCCACGGGGTAGCCGGGACCGCCATCTGTATAGGATGCATTGTTAGAAGAGACCTCCGATTCAACGACGCTGCTTCTCCGCTGAGATGGGTTGGCGGTAATATCGAGTGGAGGATCTTGCTGCAAGCGTGCTATTCCTCTAAGTTCGTCGATCTGCTGCTGCTTGTAAAGTCTTCCTATCAGCTGCTTGAAGTTGTCTACCTCCTTCTCCTCCCGTCGTTGCTTTGCTCTTGCTCGGCTTCTATAGGTACCTTGGTCCTTAGGAAACCCAGTCTCCCACGTGAAACTCCCTTCAAGGCCTAGGACTCGTCCTGTATGTTCACGATTCCCGAGGACCAAGGACAGCAAGTCTTTCTCTCTATCAGGATGAAACTGTTTTATTCCATCTTTAATATCTTTGACCACTTTTAGCCATACAGTCCTCGGTACCTTTATCCCGTCACTGCAAACAAGGTCCCCTGTAAGTTCTTCATATGTACTCCCATGCCCCCTCAAATCCCATTCTTCGCGAATTGGTTCTGGAATGATCCCTTTATCATGAAGTTATTTCTCTTTTGCATCCCACTTAGGCATGGCAGCCGCGTAGCCCCCTATCCCCAAGTTATGGTGATATTTCTTCTTCGTAGCATTTATCTTGTTTTTTCTGACTTTTCCTCTGCAACTCCTGACCCCCTATACAGCACAAATGCATCCCAGTAAGGCTGCTGCTTCGCTAGATAGCCTTCGAATAATGGGGTTTTCTTGTCCTTTTGATACTGTTGACATAATGAGTTCTTCCAGTTCTTGAATAGTTCGGTCATCTTCTTTAGTGCGAACTACTTGACTTTCTTTCTCATTTCAGCCGTCTCGTCCTCAGTGTCACATTCTGGTAGCTTGAAATGTGCCATTAGGTCATTAAAAAGATCCTCTTTGAACCTATCGTCGATATACACATCACTCCATTCTGCCTCTTTAGGCTTATTCCACTCCCGAATAGTGATCGGGGTGCGATCTCTAGCAACAACTCCGCATTGTTGTACAAATAGTTGTTTTGTTTTCTTTGGTTCCAATTGTTCGCCGTCTCCTGAAACCTCTGTAATTTCATAAACAGTACCCTGGAGCAACTTTTTGGCTGGGCCGCGCTTGGTTTTCTTGCTCAATGTAGAGGCCTAAGAGAAGAAACATTCGTCAACATAATATATATACAACTAGGTACATCTAGTGACGATCATCGGACATCATATATATATACCTCGTTGGTCTGCGTTACACGTCCATGGGCTTCTTCCTCTTGTCTGTTGGTCTCCTCTGCCTCACCGGATAAGTTCAGATACCTCGAGGGAGATCCCTCATCGGCATCGTGAATCATATCCTCGAGCAAGTGTTCTAAATCTAGGTCTTTGCGTACTGGACTAGGTGGATCCATAGTTCCTGCAAAATGCACACAATATTTATTTGAACTTAACAAAATAAAACCTAAACCCTAAACCCAGAGGTGTGGTGGCGGTGGCCGGTGATGGTGGCCGCAGGAGAGGCGGGCGACTAAGCGGCTTACCGCGAGAACCACCACCCTAACCCTAACTCCGGTCACCACCCCTAAACCCTAAACCCGGAGGTGCGGTGGCGGTGGCCGGTGATGGTGGCCGCGGGAGAGGCGGGCGACTAAGCGGCTTCCTGCGAGAACCACCACCCTAACTCTAACTCCGGTCACCACCCTAAACCCGGAGGTGCGGTGGCGGTGGACGGTGATGGTGGCTGTGGGAGAGGCGGGCGACTAAGCGGTTTCCCGTGAGAACCACCACCCTGACCCTAACTCCGGTCACCACCCTAAACCCTAAACCCGGAGGTGCGGTGATGGTGGCCGGTGATGGTGGCATGGGAGAGGCGGGCGACTAAGCGGCTTCCCGCGAGAACCACCACCCTAACCCTAACTCCGGTCACCACCCTAAACCCGCGAGAACAAACACCCTAAACCCTAACACTAAGCGGCTTCCCGCGAGAATAACCACCCTAAACCCTATTATAAACATAACTTACAATATTATAAATCTCATACCCTAAAAATAATAAACTACACACACTATATACATACACTATATACACTAATCCTAATCCTAAACTACACACACTATATATCCTAATCCTAAACTGTTGGGTTCGTAGCATAGAAAACAAAACTTTTTCTACGATGGGAACAACTATGTACCAAGATCTATCTACTAGATACAAGCAACAGGCGGATATACATCCGTAGAAAACATACCCTTGAAGACCGACAGAGCTTAACGATTTCAAACTCGTGGTTGATGTAAACGATCTCTTGTCGATCTCAAGATCGAGAGGAAGTCCTAGCGCCGCAAAACAGCAGTGCATCCGTGCTCGCACACACGTACAATACACTGAGCAACCTCTGCCTCCTCGCTCCAGCGATGCAGCGGAAGCACAACCCTTTCTTGCCGAATAGCCACTAGGAACATGTATCTCGCTAGTCCGCGACCATGGGGGATAAATTCTAGACGGGGAGAGAGATCCTTCACGAGGAGGTTTACTTTGAGAGGAGGAGAGGGGGGCACCCCAAGGGGCATGGCGCTAGCCATGGTGGATGACCCCACCTCTTCCACATTCATGTGGGTGGATCTCCCACTCAAAATGAAAAGCCTCCACTCCCATAAAAGAGCCTCCACTCAAAAATCCACTCACATGCATTAAATTTCCACCAAATTTAATGCAAGCTCTCATTTAAATAAAACTCTTTTATTTATTTATTAATAATTTTGTTAATTACTTTAAGTAACAAACATTCACATAAAACCCCTTCCTAGTATTAAATTTCACATGCAGAACCAGTTTCAGCAATTTCAACCGAAATAGTTTCGGTGTCTAGTGAAATAAATTCCTGCGCTTGTTATTCTTTACGGCATGAAACTTTTTCTCCAATTGGATGTCAGTGTCCCTTAAGTGTGCCACCCTACGGTTCGCGAATAACGCGGACATGATCGAGACCCTTCTTCGATCAATAATCAGAAGCGGGACCTGGAGATCCATACTGACTCCCACACATTCAACGATGACTTTCATGTGATCGTCGGAACCTTTTACGCTAGTATCTTAATCCCTTTGTTTCACGATATATTACATGTCCGAGATTCGATCATCGATATCTCCATACCTAGTTTGATCTCGTTACCGACATGCACTCTTTTCTCGTTCCCGTGATATAACATTCTAGTGATCAAATCACTTGCTTGCAAGCTAATCAATGTGATATCGCCGAGAGGTCCCAGAGCATATCTATCCGTCATCGGGATGAAAAAATTCCACTCTCGATCCATGAGCCTCAACATAACACTTCGCCCAGTTACGGTGTGACGTTTGATGTCATCAAGAAACTCTTCCGGTGTTAGTGATTGACATGATCTAATGGTCTAAGGATTAGGATCACTTTGTAAGTTGTTATAGCAATATAAACTCAATGACTTTGATTGTAATTCTATACTTCGGATGAATGTTCATCACATCATTACACTAATGTTGTGACCTCGTTATTAACAACATCCAATGTCCATGATCAGGAAACCTTGATCATCTTGTTAATCAACGAGCTAGTTTATGAGAGAGGCATAACTAGGAACTTCCTTTTTGTTTATTAAACACACATGTATTAACGTTTCCGTATTAATACAATTATAGCATGCAAAATAAACTTTTATCATAAACAAGGAATACGATAATAACCACTTTATTATTGCCTCTCGGGCATATTCCCTTCATAAACTACATACATTATATACACTATATACACACAAAAAAGAACATACACTATGTACTAATCCTAATCCTAAACTACATACACTATATACACTAATCCTAATCCTAAACTACATACACTATATACACTATACACTATATACACTATAATCCTAATAAACTATATACATTAAACTAAAAAATTAATCCTAAATTAAAAATCCTAACTAATCCTAATCCCAACCCTAACACTACTCACATGGCGGTGGCGGCCATGGCCGGTGATGGCGTGAGCACGGAGGTGGCGGTGGCGACCTCATTCGTGGCGTCCGAGTGGCAGTGGCGCGGCCGAGATCGGGGGGTGCGTGGGCGTGCAGGCTGTGAGGGAGCGGGCCATGGATCGTGGGTGGGTGGCGGTACTGAGAGAGGGTCTGCGGTTCTCGCGAGGGGAGCCTGGCGACGGCGTCGGCGTTTGCTGGCTCCACTTATCCCGGTGCGTGGAACGCATCGGGGGAGAAGGCATCCTTTTATATCCCCCCTCTAGTCTCGGCCCGTGGCACCAGCCGGGACTAAAGGGGGGTCTCTAATTTTGGTGCCATGCCGACTAGAGGGGTTTCATTTGGCAGACCTTTAGTCCCTAAAAATGTACGGGGCAGGACTAAAGGTTAAAAATTGCCAAAAACTCCAGCGCGTGCTGTGCTTATTTTTTCAAATTTTCTGTTTTATCAAATAATTATTTAAATAGTCAAATTATTAGCCATTTTGTCATTATCAACTTAAAAATGCATTAACTATTATTTTTTGCATATTTTTGAGTTTGACAAAACTTTCCACATGAAAAGTTCTTGAATTTAAATAATTAATCCAAATCCATTTTCTGTTTTATCAAATAATTATTTTAAATAGTCAAATTATTAGCCATTTTGCCATTATCAATTTAAAAATGCATTAACTATTATTTTTTTGCATATTTTTGAATTTGACAAAACTTTCAACATGAAAAGTTCTTGAATTTGAATAATTAATCTAAATCCATTTTCTATTTTATCAAATAATTATTTTAAATAGTCAAATTATTAACCATTTTGCCATTATTAATATAAAAATGCATTAACTATTATTTTTTGCATACTTTTGAATTTGACAAAACTTTCAACATGAAAAGTTATTGAATTTGAATAATTAATCCAAATCCATTTTCTGTTTTATCAAATAATTATTTTAAATAGTCAAATTATTAACCATTTTGCCATTATCAATTTAAAAATGCAGTAACTATTATTTTTTGCATATTTTTGAATTTGACAAAACTTTCAACATGAAAAGTTTTTGAATTTTAATAATTAATCCAAATCCATTTTCTGTTTTATCAAATAATTATTTTAAATAGTCAAATTATTAAGCATTTTGCCATTATCAATTTAAAAATGTATTAACTATTATTTTTTGCATACTTTTGAATTTGACAAAACTTTCAACATGTAAAGTTCTTGAATTTGAATAGTTAATCCAAATCCATTTTCAATTTTATCAAATAATTATTTTAAATAGTCAAATTATTAACCATTTTGACATTATCAATTTAAAATGCATTAACTATTATTTTTTGCATATTTTTGAATTTGACAAAACTTTCAACATGAAAAGTTCTTGAATTTGAATAATTAATCCAAATACATTTTCTGTTTTATCAAATAATTATTTTAAATAGTCAAATTATTAACCATTTTGCCATTATTAGTTTAAAAATGCATTAACTATTATTTTTTGCATATTTTGGATCTCACTAACCTTTCAACATGAAAAGTTCTTGAATTTGAATAATTAATCCAAATCCATTTTCTGAATAATATTTAGTCCGGTTGTATCCACTAATAGGGACTAAAGATTTTTCCCGCCATTTCTCACCGCTTCCCGCCAAGTTTTTCCGCCCTTTCCTCTGAACCGAGCTTTTAGTCCCGGTTGTAGCCACTGACAGGGACTAAAGATATTTCCCGCCATTTCCCATCGCATCCCGCCATGTTTTCCCGCCCTTTCCATCTATATGTAGGCCGACCGCGTCATGGTTATGCACACATCCACACCTTCCTCTCTCACAGAAATGGACAGTGCCTACTAGGCCATTCTGACCCTCGAGGAGACGGAGGCGCTATGCGCCTCAAGCTACCCTTGCCCACCAGTGCTACGCCACCGGCCGGATCTCGAGCCGGAGGTGTTCCTGTCCCTCCTGTGCCTCAAGGCTCCGCCCGACAGGCGGCCATCACGAACCACTTCCACCATGAGCTCACGCCGGAGCAGCGGATGGATTCCCAGTGGGATCCCGACAACTACGACACCTGGAATGCCTTCTTCGCTAACCGGCAGGAAAGGGAGCTCGCCAGGTACGATGGTGATGGCCCGCCCCCGGTGAAGCCAGCCGTCGTCTGTGGTGGGCGAACCATACTATCATCAGCGTGATGTGCTACATCGCCGAGGGAGACCATCCTCTCCTGCGGTGCCCACAAGTCCACCTGCCCGATGTGAATCCGAGGCCGGAGTGGCAGGTGCCCCCGGTATATGTCATGGATGGGCTGAGGATCCCCGGAGTGGCAGGTGACGATGACGATGATGATGACGATGACAAAGAAGACCCTGAAGCTATGTACTATAGGACTAGGCATGATTATGACTAAAGGGGGCAGCTTTAGTCCTAAGTGTTAGCTAGTCCCGGTTTGTCCCGGTTTTTAATATTAATAAATGTATTGAGTGTTAGTCCCGGTTTGTGGATGGACCGAGACTAAAGGGGGCCTTTAGTCCCGATTCCGTAGTCTCAGTTTTTAAATATTAATAAATATCTTGGGTGTTAGTCTTGTTTTATGGTTGGACCGGGACTAAAGGGGGACCTTTAGTCCCGATATGTACTACGACTTTCCCAAACTATGAAGATGTTGTCCCGATTCGTTCTTACCATGAAGATCTGATCTCCAAACACGTGTGGTCACATATTAGGGAGTGCCTCTATGACCAGTTTCTTGGAGATGCCGGAGGACTGGGCTCCGGCGGCATCTCCCTGAAACTGGCCGTAGTGGTGTCCCTTCTCTCGAAGACCATCTTGTAGCTTGTAACTTCTCTAACTAGATCAATATGCCTGGGAGCTAACCTAATTTCACATATTAGGGAGTGCCTCTATGACCAATTTGTTGGAGATGCCGGAGGACTGGGCTCCGATGGCATCTCCCTCAAACTGGCCGTAGTGGTGTCCCTGCTCTCGAAAACCATCGATCTTGGAGATGCCTCAAACTGGATGGAGGACTGGCCTATTTATAGTACAAGCAGCTCGGCATAGTGTCGACACTCATCCCTATTATTAGTGCTCACTCGTGTTTTGTCCCGGTTGGTGTCTCCAACCGGGACTAAAGGTTCATCCAACCGGGACTAAAGGTTCAACCCCTATTATTAGTGCTACCTGGCCCAGCCTGCCGCAATCCCTTCAGTCGCGGTTGGTTTCTCCAAACGGGACTAAAGGTTCAACCCCTATTATTAGTGCTATCTGACCCAGCATGCCGCAATCCCTTCAGTCGCGGTTGGTTTCTCCAATCGGGACTAAAGGTTCAACCCCTATTATTGGTGCTGTCTGGCCCAGCTTGCGCAATCCCTTCAGTCGTGGTTGGTTTCTCCAACTGGGACTAAAGGTTCAACCCCTATTACTAGTGCTGCCTGGCCCAGCCTTCCACAATCCCTTCAGTCGCGGTTGGTTTCTCCAACCGGGACTAAAGGTTCAACCCCTATTATTGGTGCTGTCTGGCCCAGCCTGCCGTAATCCCTTCAGTCACGGTTGGTTTCTCCAACCAGGACTAAAGGTTAAACCCCTATTATTGGTGCTGCCTGGCCTACCCCGCCCTGCCCTTTCCCTCTATTTATAGTGCGGCCGTCATGGCCATGGATAATCTTCATCATTTAACAATATTATTACATAGAAGGTTTAATATATTACACCAACATCCCTATCTAGTGTTGTTGTTTTCTTCTGCGCCATAGCCATGGAGAATCTTCATCATTTAACAGGAGGCTTGGGTCAGATTTCACTTTGAACGGCAAGATTTCATGAAACTTATTATAATCTTCTGACATATCTGTCGTGTCATCCACTCCCACGATGTTTCTTTTCCCTAAAAGAACTATGTGGCGTTGTGGCTCATCGGACGATGTATTCTTTTGCTGATTTCTTTTTATTGGTTTTGTAGACATGCCCTTCACATAGAAAACCTGAGCCACATTGTTGAGATCCACTGTTGTCATGCCATACTTTTTGTCTACTTGTACCTCTCCTCCTGTCATCTTGACCCATTTGCACCGAAACAAAGGGACCTTAAAAGTAGGTCCATACTCAAGTTCCCATATCTCCTCTATGTACCCATCTATAACATCCTAGCATTTAGGAACTAACGAAGGGTAGATTTAGGAATTTGAAATGTTGCATGCATTCATCCGTAAAAATGTGGGTAAATTTTTCGCCAAATAAAAACCTAAAGTGATCAAGGTTTCTTTCATACTTTGAGATTAGGTTTAGTCTTAAAGGATGATTGCTATAGACTTTGATATGATCTTTGTGGACTTATGTGTTATGGGAAATGAATTTGAATTTAAAACATTGAGTGTTTGAATTATAATTCAAAAGGATTTTTGAATAATGTTTGAATCTTGATTTAATTAAGAGTTAACCAATAATAAATTAAACTTTATGTAAAAAGAGCAATTAAGAATATGAATATTCATTTCATATTTACATTCAATAATAAGTTACAAAATTTAACTTAGGAAAATCATTCACAATTTTCACAATAGTAAATAAATAAAGAATAATATTTCTTTATTGATAATAGTACACTCTTTATTACAAAATAACAAAATAAAGATTACAAAAGAATAGAACTAAAACTACAAAAGAATATTACAAGTGACTATTCTATAAATAAAAATAAAAAGCCTAAACTAAAATCTTCATCTTCAAATCTGTACCTGCAAAATAAACAGAAACTTAATAGAAAAAGGAAAGTTAGGATTAGCATTGTTTTACTCTCGGACTTGTCAGTGAAGTGCACTGATCAAGGTTCATCATCGAGTAAACTTATAAAAAGGGGCAAGTTTCACCAATATGAAAGAATGTATCTTTCATAATTTTAATCCATAAGTCAAATAACAACAAGGAAGGACAAGTTTCACCAGCCAAGTAAAAGTAACCAGATAGAAGTAACTTTAAAAATTCTGAACACATCCACACCTGCACAGCAAGCACACATGCAGCACACACACCAAACTGCATGGTGTGTGTTGTCAACACCACAGCAGAAGCACATCCAAACGAAACTCCCAACATAGCCGTGGGAAAGCCAATTCCCACACCATTCCATTACTTTTACACACTAGCACAACAGCCAGCAGTTAAACCCAGCCACAGCCAAGCTAGATCAAACCAACCAAAAACCAGGAGCACATCACCAAGATAGTGACATAAGGAGGGGGAGATCATGTGGATAGCAAGACCAAGGTCAAGCCATCAGGATCAGGAGATGATGGGCTAGATCAAGGACAATCCAGGAGCTGGATATACCAGGGGAGCACAAGATCAAGCTACCACAAGATCCACCACTAGCAACCACAACATCAAGTGACAGTGGTGAGTAAATAGACCATCACATGATCTATCTGTCTAAGATTAGACAAGCATACATGATCTGTATCACATTCAAACTCTAAGAAAGCACCCAAGTGGGGTGAATCCATCACTGAGGTTTTTAACTCTAAAAGCAAACAGAAAAGCATAAGGATCCAACTAAATCTCAGAACAACATCATTGATTTAGCTATCAAGCTATATTTTCACTCAAGAGTGAATATAGCTAAGATTTAACTTCTAGGCACATCTCTAAGACAAGAGTAGCACCTTAGAATCTAATATTATGGATCTATCTAAGTTATCAAGCTTACAAGCATCTTTTCCCAACTTTGATTCAAGCAATAATAGCTGGTATTACTACCCAAATTAGACCATGTGACTCAACAAGATAGAGGTCTTAATCCCTAAACCTCATACCAACATCACTGGTTCTAGGGATATAAGGAAAGAGAATTTCACTTATCTATCATGCCAATCCAAATATTAATCTTGAATGAAACCAAACCAAGTAAAAGAATCTAGACTTGTGTGCCATACAAGGATAGTGTCACAAGAACAGTTCTAAACTAAGCAAGTTCAACATCCAATCTTCACAGATACAATCAACTAGTTATAAATCATTTTCCTGTTCTTAAAACCAGGAATCATAAACAGGATATTCATATATATATGCCTTCACTCTAAAAGACAATTGTAATCTCAATCCACACATGAATTATCAAGCCAACAGTACTAAGACAGTAACTTCATCACACCATACCCACTATCATTAACCAAGTAATGATAGTGGTAAGTTATCCAAACCACTAGCTTTACCAAGTAGTGTTTCCAGTACAATTTTACCCTCTAAACCATATGAGATTTAACCATGGAATCATCAGCAGTAATCCACTAGCATCACCACAACTAATCATCAGCCATAAACCACATCTAATCATCAGCCATAAGTCACAGCTAATCACCACTTAACAAGATACAGAGATCATCAACACATGATCTAATTCATCAGGATCCAATCAACAGCAGGGTATGAACCCTAAATAGAACCAAGAACCCTAATTAAAACAATACAGTGACCAGAAAGATCACCACCAAACATCTAGCAGGGGATGACGTAACACAGAGCAACACGAGAGGAGAGGGAGCACTCACCAAAGGTCCTCGCTAAAGAATAGAAGAGGAAGCAGAAGGGCCGACGACCATGGCGGCACGGGGAGCACCCAAGGGGGGGGCGTTGCGACCCATATAGCGCCATGGCAGCGACCATAGTCATGCCTAGGGGCGAGGTGAATCACCACAGAGCGCAACAGCAACAGCGGCGCTAGGATCAACGCCAATCCCAAACCCTAGGGAAGAGTGGAATCGACAATCCGTTCCTGCACCACGGCGGTGGCCATGGCGGTCCACGACGGCGGGAATCGCCGGCGGCGACGTCACTGACCACGGGGTCGAGGGGAAGGAAGGAGAGGGGTGAGCTCGAGAGAGGAGACAACGAATGAGTGGGCTGGGTGGGCCGAAAACCCTTCGGGGTGATAGTTTTGACCCTATCCTATTGGGCCACAAGGGCCCAATAAGCCCAAATGGCCAGCCCAAGTCATTTAGAATCCGTTTTAATAAATAGAAAAGGACCAAAATGCCCCTAAACTTAATTAAATTCTAGAAAATAAAATAAAAGTCCAAAAATTATAAACAAAATATTTTTGGATTCACAAAAATCCAAACTATCAAAATAAATTAAGATATAAAATTTTAGACGTTTAAATTTTATTAAGAATTTTGTAATTTATATATTCCTTATGGAATTTTACAAAATTATTGAAAGATGATAAAAATAAATAAAAATTATTTTCATTATATATTAATATTATAGTATTTTTAAAAATACTAAATAAATATTTAATAACAATTTTTTATATTTAAAGTGATAATTCCTAAAAGAATTATTAAATCAATAAAAGTCAAATAAAAGGGAAATAAAATAAAATAATACAATATATATTATAAATATTAAAAAAGTAATATTTATAAATCCTTTATTATTAAAAAAACTTTTATTAATAATGGGGAGAATGCATATCAAGTTAAATGATGCAATACATGACTTTGCATAATCATTTTGCTTCTTTAAATATTGTCCTTACCGGGCAATAATGGTGTTTTTGTAGACATAAAAGCTCAAGGTCCAGTGCAAGCATCAGACTTCACTGCCTTGCCATCACAAGGCAAGTTCATCACTTGCTCATATCCTTTGAAGAGTCTTTATCAAAGTATTTGCAAATTGTGTGTTATCATATATACTCTAAAATAAAGAAAATATTAATTTCACAAATAAATAAATCATAGATATCATCCTAAGTGATGATATAATGGAGCAATAGAACTTAAGGTTCTATTTGCAACAATGATGATCAATTAGGGACTTAATAACCCCTGACATCAGTGATTCTAGCGCCGTATATTACGCGTTAGCCATGAGATTTGGAATGGGACGGAGAAGTCATCTCTATCTTCTTCCTCTCACATGAAGCCGGATGTGCAGGTCGTGGCTCTTATCCTCGTAGCGTGCATATTAATTGGTAATTCATAGAGGATATGCAGCATATGGGTGGGAACCCTAATCGTCCCACGATAGTTCTGGCATCTAACAGTTTATACAAACCATTGCCGTAATTCATTATGTGGGCATGGTGTACACCAAGGAGGCATGCGAGGTCACGAAGGGGGTGGTGATTGGCTTGGACCAACTACTGGGCCCCACATCATGGAATTGGGGACAGGAAAGTACGCCTGATTGTGCAACAAGGAGTTGATCTATCATGGGTAAAGTAATGCACCTCTGCAGAGTGTAAGAATTGTAACTTGTTACTCCCTGTTCCAGGAAGGAGCTACGGACACGGCAGGAAAGGAACTCGATGAAAGTTCTGGTCAACCTGTGAAGGCTAATGGTCATAGATTTTCATAATAAAATCAATCTTTGAAGAAAGATTTACAAAAATTGCATAGTGCCAAGGATTTATAATCCGAGGTGGTAGTTAGAGCATCAAACTACCCATCTTGCATATAATGAACTTGTTGGGTAACGCTGTTACTCATCCTTTCCTTTGAATCCTTGCTTAGACTCCGAGGATCCCGAAGACGTGCCAATGTATGCAGCTAAATGTCAAGAAGATGTGTTCTACGAGGAGCCTGACCTATCAGGAGGTGTTGAAGGAGTGGATTACGAAATCCGCTATGGTGTTGATGATAACGAGTCCAACTAAGTATCCTAGTTAGTAGTAACCAACAGAGCCGAGTAGCATGAACTCTATAGAATAAGCTGCTGAGGTCAACTCCTAGTCGGAGTTGCTACTTTTAAATTCCGCTAAAACACTTTATATTTTGGTTTGTAAGTTGAAACCTTTTGAAGTCTTGAACTTCTGGTATTGTAATAATAATAATGTGAGAATGTTTGTAATATGGACCCGCAATGTTTCTGTTGTACCACTCTGAGGGATGTGATATTTACATAACGGTGTTTTGTGGATGTCATGTCAACGACTATAGTGTACTACACATGCAGTGGTATGCTGGGTCACCGCAATTGGTATCAGAGCAAATTGCTTTGACCTTAGGTTGGAAACCTAGTAAAGGGTATTACCTGTAGGAAAGTGTAGCAACGATAAAGAATTCTCTAAAAGTAATATAATGGGTATTCAATTGAGAATATTCCGTTATATATTTTAGTGCGATAATTATTTGTTATGATGCAATATATTATTGGATACTAACCAAAACTATTTTTCTGATATACAGAGATATGGCACCAAAGTTTCCAAAATAGACTTTGGTAAGGAAAGAGGAGACTCTTGATGATTATCAAGGATC
Organism: Avena insularis; assembly: GCA_023614405.1. NCBI lineage: Eukaryota > Viridiplantae > Streptophyta > Magnoliopsida > Poales > Poaceae > Avena > Avena insularis. The sequence continues at coordinate 1,459,706 of JAJUPC010000015.1, read as the reverse complement.
ATTCACAGACCAACTTCATCAACTTTTGAAAATCTTTAGTTGTCCAACTAGAATTCCAGTGAATACTATAACTTACCTTGATGGCCGAATGTTATCCAAGTATCGGGTGAGTATCCAACTTCCAAAGGAGCTTGGATTATATCACGATCTACCTATAGGTGAAGGTAGGAGTCATTTAGTAACATATCATGTTGTTGTTGTGGAGGCGATAGCTAATATCCGGGAGCATAAAGCCAAAGAGTTAGAAGGTAGCACATTTTCTGTGATACCCCATGATTCTATAGACTCGGATCCTATACCGGATCATCTTACTTTGGTTAAGAAGCATCCTAAGTTAGCTTCCAAGTTTATGGATAGATATCGAACACTCGTGCGTCTTTTTACAAGACACATCAAGTGATTGTTGAAGATAAGGATGACATGTTAGAGGATCTAACTGATCCGGAAAGGAGGAAGCAGTTAGCATTCCAGTTAGAGAAGGAAGCAGGTAGTAGTGCAACAACTATCTTTAAGGATATACCTATAGATCTTGAATCTTTTATACCATATCCTTATTCACCAAGACCTGAACCTATACATGATCCTACTATGGATATGAGGTATGCAGTACCACAGGGCTCAGAGGATGGTTCTGACTCAGAACTTCCTATTGAGAATTCTGATGGTTGGAGAAGGGGATCATATGAAGGAACTCATGAACACCAGATGTCCACAGATGGTTCTGACAGAAATGTTGGACAATCTAGCTGGATGGGTGCAAGGATTAACCCTAGTAAAAGTAGTAGAAATGCCATGTCGATAGATAATCAGGATGAAGAAGAAGATCATGAAGAAAGAGTGTTTGAATCATCAACATCTTCTCAAAACCTAGGGAATATACATTATCCAGTGTTTAATTATATTGCCCAAAGGAGCACCTGGGAAGCAGCAGGATCTGTGTATCCTGTTGACAACTCAAGGAATGAAGCTCAGGAGATGCAAGCGGGAGATAATGTTGAATATGTTTCTGAAGACTTTTCAGCTGAGCTGGAGGGAGTCAGTGCGCTCAGATTGAGTAATAACTCAAGTCCTGACACTTCAGATACATAGTATGTTCCTTCTGGAAGGCCATTTGTTCCACAAACTGTGCGACGAACAACACGTCATCACGGTTGGACATCAGGCATATATGATGAGCATAGTTACTACTAGAAGTAGGCAGATATGTAGAGGTATCAAGTACCATGTATTGTACTCCAAGAAATAAACTAGTAGAATGAATAAGATAGTTTTGTGATTATACCTATATGGTATTTGTTGTAATGACTTTGTATTATTATGATATTATGTATAATATGTGAAATGCATATTTGGATTTTCTTTGGATCTTCATTGTGTGACTGGTTCTGTGCGTAAAGTCGATCTTAGAACACATGTGCATGATGTAATTATGAGTATTCGCTTTATGTTGCAGGACTAGAGGGTCATGGATACGGGTATAGAAATCAAAACTGAGTAGCAGCGGATGGAGCGAGAGGCCAAGGAGAAGGCCGATGCAAATGCAGCAAATCAGGGAGCATTGCCACCACCACCACCAATGAGGCCGTTAATGGAGCAGAACTTTATGCAGTGTATGCAAATGATGCAAGAGACCTAGACCAAGTTCATGGACGAGTTGCTGGGACAAGAAAATCAAAGGGCACCTGAGGGTGGAGGAGTGAGTCTATCTGATTTCCAGAATGCAAGACCGTTACCTTTTGCATCAGCTCCTGAACCCATGGATACAGAAGATTGGCTAGCAGAAACAGAAAGGAAACTGAAGACTGTAGGTTGCAATGATGAGGAGAAATTAAGGTATGCAACTCATCTTTTGACTGGACCTACAGCATCTTGGTGGGAGAATAAGTTGGCTATGCAACAACCAGGAAGGGAGTTCACCTGGGAGGAGTTTAAGCAGAGATTCCGTGAATATCATGTTCCAGAGAGTGTTATGGAGTTGAAGCAGAGAGAATTTGAGGAGCTTCAGCAGGGATATGCTAGTGTCATGAAGTACATCCGGGAGTTTAGTCAACTGTCTCGCTATGCTGAGGAGGATGTTAACACTGAAGAGAAGCGGAAGAAACATTTTCTGCATGGATTAAACCCATTTGTGAAAATACAGCTAAGGTTAGCTAATAAACAAACTAATCATCAGTTGTTGGATGCAGCCATTACTTTTGAAGATGATTTAAGAATGTCTAAGAGGATAGGAGGAAGAGCGCCAATAAGGAAACCAAGAGAATTCAGGCAAGCAAACCTAAACCCAACCTAGAGTTCAAACCTCGGAACAGGAACTATGGCAACAATAACAATAAAAATAACAAGGGCAGTGGTGGAAATCAATCCAATCCGAGAAGGAATGTTATTTATAACAATTGTGGAATTCCAGGGTATTTCCAGAGGGAATGCAAAAATCATGTAGTGATCTATTACGGTTGTGGTCAAAAGGGGCATATCAAGCCCAATTGTCCGAGCAAACCACCAGGAGGTTGGCCTACCAAGGGAGGAGGACAATCCAATGGAGGAAATGGACAACCCAATAAAGGAGGAAATAATGGCAAGAACAACAATGGCAAGAGGAACAGACCTACCGGGAAACTAAACTGTGCAACCCTCGAGGAGGTGGATAATTCAGAGCATGCAGTGACAGGTACGCTCAATATCCTTACCAATCCCGGAAAAGTTCTATTTGATACTGGTGCAACTACTTCATTCATTTCTGAAGAATTTTGTGATAAGTTCGGGATTAGAAGGGCAATGTTAGAAAACCCTATGACCGTAGTTATGGCAGGGGAAACGTGATTGTACGCCACATAAAACAAGATCAGGTTATCTCGATCTGTGGTTGTACATACTTCGCAGACCTTTATGTGATTCCTTTGAAGGGAATTGCAGTAGTGTTGGGAATGGATTGGATGATGGAACACAGAGCTCAGATAAATTGTGAGGAGAAAACTGTCTCAATCAAAACTCCAAGTGGAGCAAGTATAGTTTACCAAGCAGATAAGCACAGTTATATCATGGTGGATCTGCAGTTGAACTCAATGAAAGAGGTCAACTTGGAAGATATTCCTATAGTAAATGAATTTCAAGATGTTTTTCTAGCAGAGCTACCGGGAATGCCACCAGACCGGGAGATAGAGTTCACTATTGACCTAATTCCTGGTACAGCACCAATAGCTCAAGCACCATATAAGATGGGACCCAAAGAGTTAAAAGAACTCAAAGAGCAAATTGATGAGTTAGCCAGAAAAGGATTTATTCAGGAAAGTGTATCTCCATGGGGAACACCAGTAATCCTTGTGGATAAGAGAGATGGTGGAAGAAGGATGTGTGGAGATTATAGAAATCTGAACAACGTTACTATCAAGAATAAGTATCCTTTACCAAGAATTCAAGATTTTTTTGATCAAGTGAAAGGAGCCCGAGTATTCTCAAAGATCGATTTAAGATCTGGATACCATCAAATAAAAATCAAACCGGAAGATGTTCCAAAGATAGCATTTGTCTTAAGATATGGACACCATGAGTATCTAGTAGTACCATTTGGTTTGACCAATGCACCTGCAATATTCATGAATCTGATGAACAAGATCTTCATGCCATATTTGGATAAGTTCGGCATAGTCTTTATTGATGATATTCTGATATATTCCAAGGATAAGGAAGAGCATGCTGATCATTTGAGAATAGCATTGCAGACTCTAAGGGAACACAAACTCTATGCTAAGTTTAGTAAGTGTGAATTTTGGCTAGATGAGGTAGAATTCCTCGGTCATGTGATCAGTAAAGATGGAATTGCTGTAAATCCATCTAAAGTTCAGTCAGTACTAGAGTGGACTGCACCAACCAATGTGAAGCAAATTCGAGGTTTCTTAGGAATGGCATGTTATTATCGGAGATTCATTGAAGGTTTCTCCAAAATAGCCAGGCCAATGACCAAATTGTTAAGAAAGAATGCACCATTCAATTGGGATGAGAAGTGCGAAGCAAGTTTTCAGGAGTTAAAGACTAGGTTAACCACAGCTCTAATCTTAGCAGTTCCTGAAACAGGGAAAGAGTTTACAGTATACTGTGATGCATCTAAAGAAGGTTTGGGTTGTGTGTTAATGCAAGATCGGAAAGTGATTGCTTATGGTTCAAGACAACTGAAACCACATGCATTCAACTATCCAACTCATGATTTAGAGTTAGCAGCAGTAGTTTTTGCGCTAAAAGGATGGATGCATTTTCTATACGGAGCTAGATGTGAGTTATACACTGACCATAAAAGTCTCAAATATTTCTTCACTCAAAAGGAATTAAATATGAGACAGAAGCGTTGGTTGGAACTAATCAATGATTATGATTTAACAATCAATTATAATCCAGGGAAAGCAAATGTTGTAGATGATGCTTTAAGCAGAAAGAGTGCAGATATTCAGCCTAGCAATAGGGAGCTACCAAAAGAGTTACAAATGGACCTGGAAAGATTAGAGCTTCAATTCATCAGAACAGAGGTTCTTGGAGGATTAGCTACTATGTAGGTAGTTGCAGAGCAGGACAGTGATCTTAAGCAAGAAATTTTAGACATTAAGCAGAAGATCCTTTTATTGCTGAGGAAATTTGGAGGATATCTCAAGGGCAAAATTCAGTTTTTTGCCTTGGAGATTATGAGTCCTTATGGTTTCAAGACCGTCTTTGTGTTCCAGATGTGTCTGAGATTCGAGATGTTATACTTAGAGAAGCACATGAAACACCGTATTCTATACATCCAGGAAGTACTAAGATGTATATGGATTTGAAAGAACTATTCCGGTGGAATAACATGAAAAGGGACATTGCTAAATATGTATCAGAATGTCATACTTGCCAAAGGGTGAAAGCTAAACATCAAATCCCAGCAGGACCAGTACAACCTTTGGAAATTCCCGGATGGAAGTGGGAAGAAATAGGTATGGACTTCATCACAAGATTTCCCATGACACCAAAAAGGAAGGATATGATATGGGTAATTGTGGACAGACTCACTAAGAGTGCACATTTTATTCTGGTAAATCAGAAAGATAATGCCAAGAAGTTAGTTGAAGTTTACGTCAAAGAGATAGTAAGTAAGCATGGAGTACCCAAGAAGATCGTAACTGATAGGGGATCAGTGTTTACTTTATCATTTTGGAAGCAATTGCATGAAGCACTTGGTTCAAAGTTAGATTTCAGCACAGCATATCATCCTGAGACAGGAGGTCAAACTGAAAGAACAAATCAAATACTTGAAGAAAGTTAAGAGCTTGTGCATTAGATTTTGGAGGTACATGGGAAGATCATCTACCATTGGCAGAATTTTCTTATAATAATAGTTATCGGAGTAGTCTGAAGGCAGCTCCATATCAGGTTCTGTATGGAAGGAAGTGTAGATCACCAATATGTTGGTATGAGCCTAGAAGCAGCAAGGAATTTGCGCCAGACTATATCAAGGAAAGACAAGATATCATTGATAAGATCAGGATCGACTGAAAATAGCCTAGAGTAGGCAGAAAAGTTATGCTGATCAAAGTCGAAGATCTTGGCATCCAGAAGTAGGGGACAAGGTATACTTGAAAGTAAGTCCAATGAAAGGGGTGAAAAGGTTCAGAGTTAAAGGAAAATTGAGTCCAAGATACATCGTACCATTCAAAATATTGAGTCAAAACAGAACTATAGCTTATGCTTTAGAGTTACCATCAAGATTGGCTCAAGTGCACAATGTTTTCCATGTGTCACAACTTCGTAAATGTTTGAAAGTTCCGGATGATGCAATCACACATCAGGAGATAGAACTACAAGCAGATTTGACCTATGTTAAAAAGGCCTGTAAAATCTTGGAAGAAAACTAGAAAAGGTTAAGGAATAGAGTAATCAAATATTGCAAAGTACAGTGGGAACATCACCCTGAAAGGGAAACCACATGGGAGAAAGAATAGGATTTAAGAAAAGCCTATCCAGAACTATTCAGGTACATCTCCGCAAACTTCGGGACGAAGTTTAATTTAAGGGGGGAAGTCTGTAACATCCCAGCATTTAAGAACTAACTAAGGGTAGATTTAGGAATTTGAAATGTTGCATGCATTCATCCGTAAAAATGTGGGTAAAATTTTTGCCAAATAAAAACCTAAAGTGATCAAGGTTTCTTTCATACTTTGAGATTAGGTTTAGTCTTAAAGGATGATTGCTATAGACTTTGATATGATCTTTGTGGACTTATGTGTTATGGGAAATGAATTTGAATTTAAAACATTGAGTGTTTGAATTATAATTCAAAAGGATTTTTGAATAATGTTTGAATCTTGATTTAATTAAGAGTTAACCAATAATAAATTAAACTTTATGTAAAAAGAGCAATTAAGAATATGAATATTCATTTCATATTTACATTCAATAATAAGTTACAAAATGTAACTTAGGAAAATCATTCACAATTTTCACAATAGTAAATAAATAAAGAATAATATTTCTTTATTGATAATAGTACAAACTTTATTACAAAATAACAAAATAAAGATTACAAAAGAATAGAACTAAAACTACAAAAGAATATTACAAGTGACTATTCTATAAAGAAAAATAAAAAAGCCTAAACTAAAATCTTCATCTTCAAATCTGTACCTGCAAAATAAAAAGAAACTTAATAGAAAAAGGAAAGTTAGGATTAGCATTGTTTTACTCTCAGACTTGTCAGTGAAGTGCACTGATCAAGGTTCATCATTGAGTAAACTTATAAAAAGGGGCAAGTTTCACCAATATGAAAGAATGTATCTTTCATAACTTTAATCCATAAGTCAAATAACAGCAAGAAAGGACAAGTTTCACCAGCCAAGTAAAAGTAACCAGATATAAGTAACTTTAAAAATTCTAAACATATCCACACTTGCACAGCAAGCACACAGGCAGCACACACACCAAACTGCATGGTGTGTGCTGTCAACACCATAGCAGCAGCACATCCAAACAAAACTCCCAACACAGCCGTGGGAAAGCCAATTCCCACACCATTCCATTACTTTTACACACCAGCACAGCAGCCAGCAGCTAAACCCAGCCACAACCAAGCTAGATCAAACCAACCAAAAACCAGGAGCACATCACCAAGATGGTGACATAAGGAGGGGGAAGATCATGTGGATAGCATGACCAAGGTCAAGCCTAGGGCTGGACATAAAACTCGAAACTCGACGAGTTTAACGAGCACTTGTTTGCTCGACTCGTTCGAAATCGACTCGTTTTCTTAGCGATTCGAGCTGAGCTGAAGTTTTTGCTCGTTATCCTTAACGGGCTAAACGATCGAGCTAACGATGTTCGTGAGCTACTCGTTAAACTCGGTAACAACCAAGGTATAGCCCACTTATGTCTAATTTGACAGCCCATTTAAGACAAACATTTGGCCTAGGAAGACCAATCGATCAGGAGCGAGAGGCCGAGAGCCCGAGAGGCGAGAGCGACCGTTCACCGTCATCGACAGACCCCTTATTTCTCCTAGACTCGTCGTCTCCCCAAACCCAGTTCCCAGTCCCCACCGCATTCCCATCTTCTCGATCTAGATCTTTTGACCGCGGCGACGGCGCCTACCGAGCCTTGCCGACTGGACTCTGGAGCCTGGAGCCCTACTCGTTCGTATTTTCTTAACAAGTAGCTCGTGAGTGCTCATTAACATCTAACGAACTGAGCCGAGCTTTACTTTTTGCTCATTATCCTTAACGAGTTTAATGATCTGAGCCTTAACGAGTATGAGCCTTAACGAGCCGAGCCTTAATGAGTCGAGCTACTCGATAGTCCAGCCCTAGTCAAGCCATCAGGATCAGGAGATGATGGGCTAGATCAAGGACAAGCCAGGAGCTGGATATACCAGGGGAGCACAAAATCAAGCTACCGCAAGATCCACCACTAGCAACCACAACATCAAGTGACAATGGTGAGTAAATAGACCATCACATGATCTATCTGTCTAAGATTAGACAAGCATACATGATCTGTATCACATTCAAACTCTTAGAAAGCACCCAAGTGGGGTGAATCCATCACTGAGGTTTTTAACTCTAAAAGCAAACAGAAAAGCATAAGGATCCAACTAAATCTCAGAAAAACATCATTGATTTAGCTATCAAGCTATATTTTCAATCAAGAATGAATATAACTAAGATTTAACTTCTAGGCACATCTCTAAGACAAGAGTAGCACCTTAGAATCTAATCTTATGGATCTATCTAAGTTATCAAGCTTACAAGCATCTTTTCCCAACTTTGATTCAAGCAATAATATATGGTATCACTACCAGAATTAGACCATGTGAATCAACAAGATAGAGGTCTTAATCCCTAAACCTCAGACCAACATCACTGGTTATAGGGATATAAGGAAAGAGGATTTCACTTATCTATCATGCCAAGCAAATCTTAATCTTGAATGAAACCACACCAAGTAAAAGAATCTAGACTTGTGTGCCATACAAGGATGGTGTCACAAGAACAGTTCTAAACTAAGCAAGTTCAACATCCAATCTTCACAGATACAATCAACTAGTTATAAATCATTTTCCTGTTCTTAAAACCAGGAATCATAAACAGGATATTCATATATATATGCCTTCACTATAAAAGACAATTGTAATCTCAAGCCACACATGAATTATCAAGCCAACAGTACTAAGACAACAACTTCATCACACCATACCCACTATCATTAACCAAATAATGACAGTGGTAAGTTATCCAAACCACTAGCTTTACCAAGTAGTGTTTCCAGTACAATTTTACCCTCTAAACCATATGAGATTTAACCATGGAATCATCAGCAATAAGCCACTAGCATCACCACAACTAATCATCAGCCATAAACCACAGCTAATCATCAGCCATAAGCCACAGCTAATCACCACTTAACAAGATTCAGAGATCATCAACACATGATCTAATTCATCAGGATCTAATCAACAACAGGGTATGAACCCTAAATAGAAGCAAGAACCCTAATCAGAACAAGACAGTGACCAGAAAGATCACCACCAAACATCTAGCAGGGGATGACTTAACACAGAGCAGCACGAGAGGAGAGGGAGCACTCACCAAAGGTCCTTGCTAAAGAATAGAAGAGGAAGCAGAAGGGTCGACGACCATGGCGGCACGGGGAGCACCCTAGGGGGGCGCTGTGACCCATACAGCGCCACGGCGGCGACCATAGTCATGCCTAGGGGCAAGGTGAATCACCACAGATCGCGACAGCAACGGCGGCGCCAGGATCAACGCCAATCCCAACCCCTAGGGTTCGGGACGGCATCGATCTGTCGCGGGAAAGCTCCATGTCCAAATCCAATTGGACATGAGGGAAGAGCGGAATCGACAATCCCTTCCCGCACCACGGTGGCGGCCATGGCGGTCCACGACGGCGGGAATCGCCGGCGGCGACGTCACTGACCACGGGGTCGAGGGGAGGGAAGCAGAAGGGTGAGCTCGAGAGAGGAGACATCGACTGAGTGGGCTGGGTGGGATGAAAACCCTTCGGGGTGATAGTTTTGACCCTGTCCTATTGGGCCACAAGGGCCCAATAAGCCCAAATGGCCAGCCCAAGTCGTTTAGAATCTGTTTTAATAAATAGAAAAAGACCAAAATGCCCCTGAATTTAATTGAATTCTAGAAAATAAAATAAAAGTCCAAATATTATAAACAAAATATTTTTGGATTCACAAAAATCCAAACTATCCAAATAAATTAAGATATAAAATTTTAGACATTTAAATTTTATAATTTATATATTCCTTATGGAATTTTACAAAACTATTGAAAGATGATAAAAATAAATAAAAAACATTTTAATTATATATTAATATTATAGTATTTTTTAAAAATACTAAATAAATATTTAATAACAGTTTTTGATATTTAAGTGATAATTCCTAAAAGAATTATTAAATCAATAAAAGTCAAATAAAAGGGAAATAAAATAAAATAATACAATATATATTATAAATATGAAAAAAGTAATATTTATAAATCCTTTATTATTAAAAAAACTTTTATTAATAATGGGGAGAATGCATATCAAGTTAAATGATGCATTACATTATTTTGCATAATCATTTTGCTTTTTAAATATTGTCCTTACCGGACAATGATGGTGTTTTTGTAGACATAGAAGCTCAAGGTCCAGTGCAAGCATCAGACTTCACTACCTTGCCATCACAAGGCAAGTTCATCACTTGCTCATATCCTTTGAAGAGTCTTTATCAAAGTATTTGCAAATTGTGTGTTATCATATATACTCTAAAATAAAGAAAATATTAATTTCACAAATAAAGAAATCATAGATATCATCCTAAGTGATGATATAATGGAGAAATAGAACCTTAAGTTCTATTTGCAACAATGATGATCAATTAGGGACTTAATAACCCCTGACATCAGTGATTCTAGCATCGTATATTACGCGTTAGCCATGAGATTTGGAATGGGACGGAGAAGTCAGCTGTATCTTCTTCCTCTCGCATGAAGCCGGATGTGCAGGTCATGGCTGTTTATCCTTGTAGCGTGCATATTAATTGGTAATTCGTAGAGGATATGCAGCATATGGGTGGGAACCCTCATCGTCCCACGATAGTTCTGGCATCTAACGGTTTGTACAAACCATTGCCGTAATTCATTATGTGGGCATGATGTACACCAAGGAGGCATGCGAGGTCGCGAAGGGGGCAGTGATTGTCTTGGACCAACTACTGGGACCCACATCATGGAATTATGGACGGGAAAGTATGCCCGGTTGTGCAACAAGGAGTTAATCTCTCATTGGTAAAGTAACGCACCTCTGTAGAGTGTAAGAATTGTAACTTGATACTCCCTGTTCTGGGAAGGAGCTACGAACACGGTAGGAAAGGAACTCCATGAAAGTTCTGGTCAACCTGTGAAGGCTGATGGTCATAGATTTTCATAATAAAATCAACCTTTGAAGAAAGATTTACAAAAAATGCATAGTTTCAAGGATTTATAATCCGAGGTGGTAATTAGAGCATCAAACTTCCCACCTTGCATGTAATGAACTTGTTGGGTAACCCTGTTACTCAACCTTTCCTTTGAATCCTTGATTAGACTCCGAGGATCCCGAAGACGTGCCAATATATGCAGCTGAATGTCAAGAAGATGTGTTCTACGGGGAGCTTGACCTGTCAGGAGGTGTTGAAGGAGTGGATTATGAAATCCGCTATGGTGTTGATGATAACGAGTCCAACTAAGTATCCTAGTTAGTAGTAACCAACAGAGCCGAGCAGCATGAACTCTATAGAATAAGCTGCTGAGCTCAACTCCTAGTCGGAGTTGCTACTTTTAAATTCTGCTGAAACACTTTATATTTTCGTTTGTAAGTTGAAACCTTTTGAAGTCTTGAACTTCTAGTATTGTAATAATAATGTGTGAATGTTTGTAATATGGACCCACAATGTTTCTATTGTACCACTCTGAGGGATGTGATATTTACAGAACGGTGTTCTGTTGATGTCATGTCAATGACTATAGTGTACTACACATGCAGTGGTATGCTGGGTCACCGCACCATAATATGTGTCCTTCTGCACATTGTCATCTGTTGCATCAAAGCGGACACCACTATTTTGGTTGGTTCTCTCTTTACCTTGGGCGATTGTGTAAAATGTATTACTATTTATCTCGTACCCTTGGAAAGTACATATAGTCGAAGATGGTAACCGTGCCAACAAGTACAGCTGATCTTCAACAGTGTTGTTATTCATGAGATGCGTCTGCAACCAACTGCCGAAATTGTCCTCGTGTTCCACTTTAATCAAGGAGTCATGCATCCCCGGGTTTTCCGAGCGTACAATAATCTTGTGTTTCTCGATATACGGAGCCACCAAGGTGGAATTGTGTAGAACTGTGTAGTGTGCTTTATTGAAAGAATCCCTGTCCATACATATCATTGTTTTCCTTCCTAGTGTGCCTTTTCCAGTCAGCCTCCCCTCATACCGAGATTCAGGAACACCAATCGGCTTAAGGTCAAGAAGAAAGTCAACACAAAACTCAATGACCTCCTCTGTTCCATAGCCCTTGGAGACGCTTCCTTCTGGCCTAGCACAGTTATGAACATATTTCTTTAAGACTCCCATGAACCTTCCGAAGGGGAACATATTGTGTAGAAACACAGGACCGAGAATTCTAATCTCTTCGACTAGGTGAACTAGGAGGTGCGTCATAATATTGAAGAAAGATGGAGGGTACAACAACTCAAAGCTGACCAGACATTGGACCACATCAATCTGTAACCCTGATAGACTTTCTGGATCGATTACCTTCTGAGAAATTGCATTGAGGAATGCACATACCTTCACAATGGCCAGCCGAACATTTTCCGGTAGAATCCCTCTCAATGCAACCGGAAGCAATTGCGTCATAAGCACGTGGCAGTCATGGGACTTTAGGTTTTGGAGTTTTTTTCTCTTTCATATTTACTATTCCCTTTATGTTAGACGAGAAGCCAGACGGGACCTTGATACTGAAAAGGACTTCAAAAAAGATTTCCTTCTCTTCCTTGCTAAGAGCATAGCTGGCAGGCCCTTGAAACTGCCCTTGGATGCTTGTCGTCTCGTCCTTTATGACGTTGCTGGTCCTCTAGTGCTTCCGGTGTATCTTTTTACTTACCATACAAGCCCAAGAAGCCTAGAATATTGACGCAAAGATTCTTCGTCAGGTGCATCATGTCGGCAGAGCGGACCTCATGGACTTCCCAATAGGGTAGCTCCCAAAATATAGATTTCTTCTTCCACATGGGTGTGCGTCCGTCGGCGTCTTTCGGAACAGGTTGTCCTCTGGGACCCTTTCCAAATATTACATTTAAATCCTTGACCATACCAAATACATCAGCACCAGTATGGGGGCAGGCTTCTTCCGGTGATCTGCCTCGCCATCAAAATGCTTGACTTTTTTCCTTAAGGGGTGTCTGGGCGGAAGAAAATGATGATTGTACGGGTACACATTCTTCCTAGATTTATCCAGATATATACTTTCAGTCTCATCTAAATAGTGTGTGCATGCATTATATCCCTTGTTCGTCTGTCCTGAGATGTTACTAAGAGCAGGCCAATCATTGATGGTTACGAACAGCAACGCTCGTAGGTCGAATGGCTCCTGTTTGTGCTCATCCCACACACGTAAACCTGGTTCGGCCCACAACTATAAAAGTTCATCAACTAATGGCCTTAGGTACACATCAATGTCGTTGTCGGGTTGCTTCGGGCCTTGGATGAGCACTGGCATCAAAATGAACTTCTGCTTCATGCACAACCAAGGAGGAAGGTTGTAGATACATAGAGTGACGGGCCAGGTGCTTTGACTGCAGCTCTGCTCCCCAAAAGGATTCATGCCATCTGTACTTAGACCAAACCATAAGTTTCTTGCGTCACCAGCAAAGTCCGGGAAGTCTCTCTCGATTTTTCTCCACTATCGACCATCAGCGGGGTGCCTCAACATCCCGTCTTTCTTACGTTCTTCCATGTGCCATTGCAACAACTTGGCATGCTCTTTGTTTCTGAACAAACGTTTCAATCGTGGTATTATAGGAGCATACCACATCACCTTGGCAGGAACCCTCTTCTTGGGTGGCTCGCCATCAACATCAACAGGGTCATCTTTTCTGATCTTATACCGCAATGCAGTGCATACCGGGCATTTATCCAAATTCTCGTACTTCTCACCGCGGTAGAGGATGCAGTCATTAGGGAACGCATGTATCTTCTGCACATCTAATCCTAGCGGGAAGACGAGCTTCTTTGCTTCGTATGTACTGGCGGGCAATTTGTTATTTCTTGAAAGCAACCTCTTCATGAGTACCAGCAACTTCTCAAATCCCGAGTCAGTCACACCGGTCTCTACCTTCCACTTCAGCAATTCCAGTGTGCTACCCAGCTTCTTCTGGCCATCTTCACAATTTGGGTACAACAATTTGTTGTGGTCCTGTAACATCTGCTCAAACTGCAACCTCTCCTTTTCTGTGTCGCAGTCTTGCTTTGCATCAGAAATGACCCGACCAAGATCATCAGCGGGCCGGTCTGGTTCCCGTTCTTCACCTCCTTCTTCTTCATTGTCTTTCAGTGCGGTATCAGCGTATTCAGGGAACATAGATCGGTAGTTGTCATCATCGTTCTCTTGTTCATCGCCGTCTTCCATCACAACCCCTCTTTCTCCGTGTTTGGTCCAAACATTATAGCCGGACATAAAACCATACCGAAGCAGGTGGCTCTGAATGACTCTTGCGGAAGTGTGAGCCTTCTCATTCCTACAGTCAACACATGGACAACACATAAAACCATCCCGTCGCTTGTTCTCCTCGGCCACAACTCGAAAAGAACGCACGCCTTCTCTGAAAGCGGCAGAGCGTCGGTCACCGTACATCCATGGATGGATCATCTATATCATACAAATATATGTCAGATGCAATCACTATGCTAAAATTAGTACCGCACGACGGTCTAAACAAGAAAATAGTTGCTAACCTTTTATTACACTTGGAAACAAAGATGAGAAAACTTAAGTGTGGCTCGGGCACCTCATATCATGTCTGTCTTGTGTGACCTAAACTCGCATCTCTCTAATGGACATTTCACCGAACACCTCTAGTGCATATGTATGAACAATAAAAAAAGCACAACAACACTCTCTCCCACCAGAAAAAAACAGTTGAGAGGGGGAGGGGGCTGTGCGTATATATAGGGCCAGACTACTAGTCCCGGTTGGAGATACAAACCGGGACTAAAGGGGGTGCCTCCAGCGAGCGGCAGGGCCAGGGCCCTTTAATCCCGGTTTGAGTCTCAGACCGGGACTAATGAGGTCTAACAGGCCGGGACCTATGGTTTTGGGTGGCTCGGGCCGTCCGGTGAGGGCCATTAGTCCCGGCCCTAGCCACAGCCGGGACTAATGGCATGGACGAAAGGCCTGTTTTATACTAGTGCACGTGGAAGGATGTCAAGCAACCGATCTCACCTCGTGGAAGTCCTATCACGACGCCGCCTGCAGGTGCTCGATGTAGGAATTTGTGGCTTTCAATATTTTATATGCTCACTACATTGTTATTAGTGGTGTCGCTCACAATACAGCCGAATAGCTCCACAAATCCTATATTTCTTACATTGGCTCTAAGGAACTATACTTCAGGAAGCCAGTACAATTATACTGGAACACAATGTATGTGAATATGCCGGAATTATACCCGGGAACAATATAGACAGGAATAGCCATGTTGTTCATAGGATTGGCTCTATGGATTGTTAAAGTCTGCGAGTTTGATTTTGAATTCAAACTCGATGCACGACATGAGTCCTATCTCAAAACATACTGAAATATAAAATTTGGAGTTATATAAATGTCCCACCCTCTAGTCTCAATATGCACTGTGAGCGGAACCACTGATAATATAGAAATAGAGGGTAGGCCGAATAGCTCCACAAATCCTAGATTTCTTACATTATTATCAGAGCCAAGTTACGATCCTGGGACCTATGGTTACCTTCCTCTTCCCCCTCTCTAGGTCAAGAGGGAAGACGTGCTGCTCGATCTAATAATCTCCTCCCTGGCAAATCCTCACCACCCCAAAAACTAGCTCCTCTTCAAAATATTTGTTATTTCCAAATTCTAAAGCTACATGAGTCGTCGGCGTAGCCACGATCCCCGTCGGCGTAGGTTACGCCGAGGGCAGCCGTCGGCGTAGCTCCTCGAGAAAGTCTTCCCTCGGTACAGGCACTCCTGGCGGTCGGCATAGGTATAGCCGTCGGTATAGGATACGCCGGCGACTTTGCCATCGGCATAGCCTAACGACCGGTTGTAAAAAAATATTTTTTTTTCAAATTTTTTGATTTTTTCTAACCTTTTTTTAATCTTTGAATTGTTTGAATCGTTAATCTCTCATTTGGAATATTTTTAACACTAATTACACTTAATCTTTGATTAAATTACGGTCTTGGTCCAACTTTCCGGTCGATCACCCATCCTCACACTACTCCACCCCCCCCCCTCCCCTTCCGAATCAGTTCCCACGAAGCAATTTGTATCTTTTTGTTGTTAATACTATGATATCAATCCTATTAACTCTTATATCATTATGTCATGTATTTTATTTTTTGAAATTACAAACAATCATTTAAGTAAACAACAATGAATAAGTAAAAATATTATTGAATTCAAATAAAAATATAATGCATTTATTTTTATTTTTTTTATTTAATATGGAATAATTAATATCTTTAAATCCGTAGATCGTAATTCGACAAATAATATGTTTAAATTTATCATAAAAATGAGAGGAATCCAAATATGATATCCATATTAAATTATCAAAAACTATGCCATGATTCTAGCCATAATTTCATTTTCCCGTTTAAAACAGCAGGCATAAAGATTCTTAGCTCGGGGTTGAGACTCTCTAAACTTGAAGTGGATCTCTGATTAAATAGTATATTGCGCACCTAAAAATTATTTTAGTAAAAAATCATGAGCATCAAATCATGTACCTGTAGTTCATATCTGACCCAGTTCATTCCGATTTGACATCCCCCTATTGGGACATTAATTGTCCATATAAGTTGGTCTAGTATTTTTGAAAAATGGGGTGGTAGCATTTTGAATTAGCCATTTGGTGGTTGCTTTCCAAAACCTCTCATTTTTTGCGTTCGGAAAATGGAAAATGCCTTTTTGGTGCGGCGAAAAGGAAAAATTTCTCCTGCAGCATTGTTCGTCATCCCATGATACACATGCATGCACAATATGGGCATGTTATCACAAACTATGCCTTGATTCTATCCATAACATTGGTCATTTGACCCGAAAGCCAGAAAATCTCGAATGAGATAGGTCATTTTGTGAAGGTTTTTTGAGACATAATCAATATACCAAGTTTGATATTTTTACTTCCAACTAAGTCACATAATATGACACCACGCGAAGGTTTCACATTGTTTGGATCGTTTTTGAATTTCTTATGCCCGTTTTAAACTATCATCAAACTTTGTCAAACGGCGGGCATGAAGATTCTTAGCTCGGGGATGATACTCGCTAAACTTGCATTGGATCTATGATGAAATAGCATATTATGAACCTAAAAATGATTTTTGTAAAAAATCATGAGTATCAAATCATGTACATATAGTTCATATCTGACCCACTTCCTTCCGATTCGGCATGAATTTGTCTTTTTCACCAGGGATATACCGAAAGGTTTGAGATCCCCCTGTTGGGACATTGTCCATGTAAGGTGGTCTAGTATTTTTGAAAAATGGGGTGGTAGCATTTTGAATTAGCCATTTGGTGGTTGCTTCCCCAAACCCCTCATTTTTTGTGCTCGGAAAATAGAAAATGGCTTTTTGGTGTGACAAAAAGGAAAATTCCTCCTCTAACATTGTTCGGCATCCCATGATGCACATGCATGCACAATATGGGCACATTATCACAAACTATACCTTAATTCTAGCCATAACATTGGTCATTTGACCCGAAAGTCAGGAAACCTCAAATGAGATAGGTCATTTTGTGAAGGTTTTTTTGAGACATAATCAATATAGCAAGTTTTATATTTTTCTTTGCAAATATATCACATAATATGACACCACGCGAAGGTTTCACATTGTTTGGATCGTTTTTGAATTTCTTATGCCCATTTCAAACTATATGTAATGTTTTATGTTTCACTTAATTTATATTTACAAGTGTGTAATATTTGAGTGTAGATAGGTAGATCTTATTTTTCTACAAATTTTGATATATTATTTGTATTTTTCTGAATTAGAATAATTTAGTTACGATTTTTCAAAGATTAATGAGGTAAAAGGAAAAATAGCTACGCCGAGGGAAGCCGTCGGTGTAGGCTACGCCGAGGGCAATTCTACACCGACGGCCATCTTCATGGGGTGTCCAGCTCGTGGCCTACGCCGACGGCCCCAACTTTTGGCCGTCGGCATGTAGCTCAATTCCTGTAGTGAATCTGTACTGGTACTAGTCTATTTTTTAACCGAGTCAGATCTGTTTGGATTGCATTATTTGCAGAAGAACAATACAAAGCTGATGTTGGATTATTTGTTGTTTGGGTTCAGCTAGCGGTTGTGGCATGCATGAATTTCGTCCCGTGGGCCATGGTAAGTGTTTTGTTTCTGTTCTTGCTAATCTAGCATCTGCTTTTACATGGAACACACTGATGATTTATGACGCTGTCATTTCATATTTCTTTGATGGATTCCACGCAGATTGCATGCATAATGAAGAAAGTGCCATTCACTAAGTAGTATCTCTATTTTCAATATCAAGTGGAACGATGTTGATTTATTACGCTGTCACTTCATATTTATTTGATGGCACTACATTTGTGTGCGTGATTATTGTTTTCCAGAGAATAATAGCTAGCTCCTGAGTGCGTTATTTAGCGGCCATGAGATTTCATGAGATGATCAAGTGGCCAGGAAATGCTGCAGGGTACGGTAGACTGATTGCATGCACTACTGTACGCATGCATGGACCGCCCGCAGCATATACTACTACTTCATAGCTGCATGCATGCGTCGTGGTCGTCGTCGTACAGTCGGCGGCGCCGGACCATATTTCGTTATCCCAAGATTCCGATGCTCGGACAGAAACAGTCGAGCATCATCAGGAAGAGAGGAGAAGACGGGGGAGAAACCGACGACAGCGTAGGATCAAAGCTAGCTCGGCCACAGGACGTACGACGGCGACGCGTCCTGCCCGTACCGTACACCTACGTACGATGCCACTGTCGCTAATTTACCCGTCGGCCTATCGTCGACGTCATGCACATGCTGGGAGGTTTTATACAGTAGTTATACATATGCCAATTAATAGCATACGAGAGACAAGAGAGAATAATGTTTTCTCCATATGCGATCGAGACTACATATATAGCTTTCTTCTCTAAGAGTATGTTTATTCCCCTGGCAAGCTATCGGATCGGAGGATTAAATAACTGGATTGAGTAGGAAAAATTCCAGCTAAAACTTGGCTAAATCGATCTGTGAACGATTAAATGGGAACGGGGGTTGTGCTACTTATGGAGACACGTACGTAGGTAGGTGACACGTACGTGCAGCATTGCTTGCATGCATGCAAAGGGAAAAGAGAGATCTGCGACGATCGATGGAGAAAAGGATGCGTACGTAGTAACTCCAAGTGATGGAGTTAAAAGCCCTGGGACAAAAGGAACTCCCCTTTTCCCATACTACAATCATTTGTCGGCCAGCCCCCCGAACCGAATCTCCTTCCCTCCCTCCCATCTGTCGCAACTTGCAACTATGCTTCCATCTGAGGAAAGCTGCATGCACTTTCCATATGCTGCTAGCAACTAGCTGCGCTCTTGATTTCAGTTTCAGCTCCGGCGACCGATCAACCGGCGTACGCCTGCTAGCTTTACCCAGCCATCCGGCGCCGTCGTCGTCGACACACGTCCTCGCTCGCTCGCTCGCTCACAGTGGTCGCCGGCCGTGGCCGTGCCCCTGCACGCGCGCGCGCGTCGGCGCCGGCCGGCGGTGTCCGTGTGCATGCATGCATGCGCGCGCACATGACACATGGGCGGGCTTGCTTGTCGTTGGCGTCGGCCCGGCGCGGTTGGAGCCTAGCCAGCCACCCTAAGGGCATGTCTGTCTATGCGTGCACTGTCAGCTCCGTCAGGGCCAAATATATCTGCTCACAGGGCGCGCAATTCAGATGAGTGGGAGAACTTCTAGTATAAATTTGAATATTTTTAAATATTTTCCTTCAAATATGAATATATTATGCTAAAATTCAAAGTATATAGCCTTTGCTGGAGACCAAAAGATAACCTCAAAAACTAACCCTTACGAGACATAGTTGATCGAGCTAAGAGAACAATTGTGCTTAACATTTAAGTAATCTTTCAGATTCAAATCTAACGATTAAGGAAAAGGTAGAGGAACCTCTAGCTTATTATCCCATTTTGGTGCATGGGGCAGAGTTTTACAGATTAGTTACAAATAGGCATAAGATTGAAAATAAAAGTTGAAAAAGAGAAACAAAAGAGGAAGGCATATATGGGCCAAATCTGTCAGACCAGCCGCTGATCACTGTGCCTTTGCTGCTTGACCTAGTAGCCTATTCCCGCAGCTCATTTTGAAATCGGGCTGCAGATCCGTTCCCGCGCGCGAAAGTGTGGTTGTTAGAAACCCTCCAAAGGATTGGTTCAGCTGGAACGACGGACGTTACGTGCCCGCCCTCGTCTACTTGGACTGCTTGAGCAAATGGAGGATGGACTAGATAGATAGTTTGGCAATCCCGGCCGATTCACATGTCATACTCATACCTGGAAAGGCCAGCAGCAGCAACAGCATCCGTTCAGAAACAAACCCAGCTATACACACCACAAAAATGCTACCACCTCCAACTTCAAACACGGTCTTTCTTTCTCACGTCTGTTTTTTTCCATTAACTGTCAGTAGCTCAAAGAGCATTTATATAACACAAAATGAAATACAAATGTCTGGTACTATTAGGTTTGCCAAAAAAAAATCTTGATTACACTGGCACTAGTCAGAACCAAAAAAATTCCTCATATAGTATTCACTACTTTCAGCTCAGAGATCATGTTACAACACTGCTAAAATAACTGACAGTTTTTACAAAAATATTAAAACAGAAATGGCGCCAGCTCTTTAACAGTCTAGCAGCACTTGCAGCGAAATGTTACAACACCCTGTCTGTCTGGCCTACTCAAGTCAAAACACGTGACCTTTTAGCAGGTGAGGCGTCACTAGTCTCTACCATGTGCTTCTTCTCATTTCCTTCTACGCTAGCCTGCGCCATTTTATCCGGCTTGTACTCCAAGGACCATCCAGGAAAATCTGACCCTTGAAATAAAGAGGTTGGTGTCGTTCTGTAGAACGCAAGCGGAACTTGTTTTATCCGCCGCCGCACCTACAATTCAAATTCAAGATTTGTAAATTTGAGGAGAATTCCTAGTGATGACTAATAACGACTCAAATGGCAGCGGACAGAAAGTGTGAGAGGGGGGGACTCAGCTTTGGGTTGAACAACCTAGCGATGACTAGTAGTGATAAGGACGCAAATGGCAGCACATACAACATGTGAGAAAGACTCAGCTTTGGACTGAACAATCTAAAAAAACAGTTAAGCAAGCAGAGAACAGCAATCTGGTTTAGCTGGACAGAAATTCAGACTACGAACAGGGCCAAATGCATACATAAACCAGAGGATAGAATCTACTCAAGGCACGCAAGACCTAACTCATCTCAGAAATGTTCATTGGTACATATACATATGCAGAAAGCTGGGGGTGAAAGTAGTGAGACATACCTCATCTCGGAAAACTGTTGCATACGAGCCAGAACTAAAGTCTGTTATTTTCATCTCAGTTGTTTTGGCACGTACAGTGAGATCATTTTCAAGTGAGTCAACAAATCTGGCAGCAACATAACATCAAATGAGCTAAAAAATAAACAAGAAATAGGAGAGACCGTTGAAACAAAGACACTAAGCTGTGTTTTTGTTACCTAGAAACTGCAGGTGTGTAGTGATGGCGCAACGTTTCTATTTCCCACAAAGAACTACCTGTAGTGCATAATCAAAGATGAATACATGATACACAAAGGAATCGTTCACAAGAACTATACACAAAGAGTAGCATGTCTTATGTGTCCATGAAGATGCAAGCAAGCATGTGTTATCTGTCCATGGAGATGCAATCATGCTTGCATCTTGACTTGCAATGGCCTCCGTTAACTGGTTACAAAAGTTGTTTGAGGCTGTAATTTGAAAGAACAGGCAAGTGAAACCAATCCTCATGGTCTCGCCACTTCTCTTCATGATGAAGAGTTCCACTAGTCCGGTCCACAGAAGTTGCAGTAGCAACCAAACAACAGTAGCTAGTGGTCTGTTCATTTAAGCTCCACCAGGTATAACTAAGGAATATGTTCGTCCAAGATTCTTAGTGGTATTAGGTTAAGGTTATCAGTTCATCCCTTAGCTCTGTATCAAAGATGCATAACGTTATGACAACCTGGATAACATACAATAACCTTCTATAGATAAGAGATAACCAAGTATCAACCTAAGTGTAAAGCAGAAGTACTGGTCAAATAATTTTATTCACTCTGAATAGGCCAATTAGGACTACATCTTGCTCTTTTTAATTTAAGTTGTACCCTCGTAGAACTTTAAGTTTCTTTTTAAACACCAAATGTACTCAGTTAGGACTTCTCGAGATAAGTTTAGCCCTAGGACAACATAAAACCATATGATGCCATCTATCAATTCAAGCAAGAATCAGAAGCAGATATTCCCCTCTATTTGCATCAAATGAGCCCTCCACATCTTTTCCCTTTGCCACATGCACACAACGGCACCCACAGTCCAGCCATCTACCTGCGCAAGGCACTTGCACTACTACAACTTCTATAACCAATTTGCAAGACCATAAAGCCTCTTTGTCTTAGAACAGATTGAGGATCGCACGAGAAGTGACAAGACAAATGTTTGATATGATTAGATACTTACGCATTGCACCAGACTTTGTAGGATCCGTCTCTTCATTGTTAAAAGGATCAGCGCCAACCTTCTTAGGCAGACTAGCTTCTCCAGTGGTGTCATCCTGGGGAGCTTCCTGGAAGAGATTCCAAAGCACTGTTATCAGCTATGGAACAACACAAAATAAAATAAAGGTTTTTACACAACAAACATAAAAATGTGGTCACGAGTATGCATTAAGCAAATATGCTAACAAGAGCTCCTATATGCAAAATAAGAGGTTATAGAAAGCAACATACCCAATGAACCAAAAAATTAATTGAGGGGTGCCTCCGCAGAAGATTATGAATTAAAGCAATGATGATAAGAGCTCCAGCAGGTGGTGCTGAAAGGGCGAGTCTGCTCAATCTTTTTGCAAATGAAGCAGCAAGATGTGCAGAAACATATGATGATTTCAGGCATGCGTCAAGAAGCTGCAAAAAAAAGTCAAACATAAAATCGTAAATAGATAACAGTAAAATAATAGTCTATTGCAGGGAGGAAGAAACCCCGTCTGCATATTCTTAAGAAGAAGCAACAAGAGACGCAGGTTTTTGCAATCCGTGAAATAATCAAATAACTGATTAGATTTATTTTTCGAACCCTCACAGGCACGCGTGCAAACTGCTTGCTATCATCCGTGCTTCCTCGTTTAAACAGTTAAGAATAGCTAGACTTTAAGAAAACAGATGCTTCTAAAAAAAGAATAGTAATAAATATCTATTTTCAAGATTGCATAGCCCGTCATGTGCTCAATCAACCAATATGTGATTATCACGGCTAGTTACTCAATGAGTATCAGCAGTAAGAGTCGACATCTGGATTCATGGATGGAAGATTGATAGTTAAGAGCTCAAACATGGTGAATGGTGATATGCTGCATCTATTTGGCTGCATCCACAGGCCTGTCTATTACACAAGATTAAGTGTGTCATACAGCAATTTACATTTTTTCCCATATACATTTATGGACTTGTACTAGATCAGCACAGCAAGGACTGATGTACTGAACAAAATAGGTGGGTTACAAAGGAATGCTGAAGTGACATCACACAGCCTTCTTGGTTCATGTGAATACAATAACCTCAAAGTGAATAAAGGATAGGCATCGTGGTTAACTAACCAACAAATTTAATGCAACATATTGGTACATCGCAGTTGGTTACATCATATTAACATGGTGCATTCCACACCGTTTCACCTGAGAAATAGTTACTGCCAAAGAAGATGCCCTTGGATAATTTGGCTGTATTGAATTTGCATGAGATGCGCTGGAAATTCAGTCAAAAGCATGTAAAGGTGTATGTGGCTGTGCAGCCACTTGGAAGACCATAATAAAAGAAAAACCGGGCTTAAAGTGGAACCATAGCTCAGACGATTTACACCCCTTCTGAAACCCCTTTCAGGTCGCAGAACTCGCTATTTTGTAAAAGTTGGTAATCTCACATTCATAGGATGACCATAATATCAAATCACATTTATCAGGAGCTACTTACTTGCAAGAACACTGACCGGTGTTTTGCCATGAACACAGCAGGAGTCAGTAATGCATAGAGCTTGTCATAGAATTTTGGATATTCCAGATTATGTTGTGTCATGAGGATGAAAAGACCACTCAAGGCCATCACACTGATAACACCACCGATGTCATATGATCTAGTTAAGAAATCACTTCAACAGAAACACAGGTCATAAGATTTCTATCAGTCATGTCAAACAAAGTACAAACATGAACAAGATGGGCATAAAAATCCTACCACAAGATGGCTGGGTTTGCCATTGAAGGAATTACGTTCTGATGAATTGTTGCGAGGACCTGCAAATTCAAACTATCACTCAAGGTAGGAGGCCAACACCAGCAATTGAAGTATTCTCAAAAGAATGTATAACTGCAAAACATAACCAAGTACTCCTAATACCAACAGTAAGCTACAAATAGTTCTATCATCCCAAGTGGCTATACAGTTCCTTTGTTATACATTTATAACAAAGCCCCCTTGCATCTCAGACTGCGAGAAGACAAGGATCCATTGTTTTAAAAGAAAAAAGGGGACAGGAAATCACCACCAGCAATATGTGCTTGTAAAGGTGTTCCAAATCCAGATTCAACCCGTATAAAAATTCACAGACAATTCACGAAGTGCAATTGACAAATTCTTATCATGGGATGCTTAAAAATTAAATAATGAAAAATAGCAAGATTGTGTAATACTGTTATAGGCTTGTAGCTTCCAGAACAAGAGCATATGTACCTCCTTGTATACATCAAGCGGAAGTGGTAGCTTGAGAAAGGCTAGCCATGCTTTAGTGAACTTCACTTTTAGCTTCTTATTTATATGTGTCGCTGAGGAGCCCTGCAAACTTTCACAGCTTAGTCGCTAGAAACTTGCCCAAATACTTTACTCCTTGAACTGTATATGTAAGTACCTCAGAGGAGTTCTTCTCTCCTTTTAAAGAAATGCCTTCACAAGCACAAAAAAAAGGTCAGAATGCACTATTCCAGTATTCCCACCATGATGCATGCACGAAGAAGTAGCACACATTAACAAAAAAAAGGCAGTACATAAGGGGCAAGTTAGCAAGAATACAAATACTAAGACCAAAGGAATATTGGCCTACAGGATCAGTAGGAAATACTCACCGACAGTACTCCACATATCAAGCTTTGATTCCTTCTGAATATCCAATGCAGGGATATGCACTAAAAGATTGTATACATTGCGTATACAAATTACACTCCTGCTAATGAAAAATAGGTGCATAAGCAAAAAAAATAGGCCCAGGATAAACCAGCAAACTATTATGACGTAAATAATACGCAGCACAGATCATCAGCTATAATTCTGCAGATAATTTTGCAGGGGTAGAGGCTAGAAAACCTTAGCGCAAATAACAAATAGCAAGCTAAATCACACAAATGCAAGCATGAGCAACTAATATACACACCCTGCGTTTCTAAAACACTGCCAGTTGTTTATATCAAGGTGGTGGTACTAGAATTGGTACACAGAAACTACAACTCTACAAGCATGTCTTTCCTGGTTTCCATTGTTTATTAGGAGCAAGCATGCTCATACTGGGTGAGCACTGAGCACAACATATTAGTACATACAGTGCAAAGTCACACGCTGCTTAGAACTTATATAGTACTCCCTCCGTTTCAAAATATAAGATGTTTTAGGTTTCTGAAGAAAATGTATCTAGACTTTTTCTAGTGTGTAGATTCACTCCAAACTTGAATGAACCTACATACTAAAAGTAGTCTAGATACATTTGCTTTACAAAGCTAAAACATCTTATATTTCGAAACGGAGGGAGTAGAAAAAATAGGTCATTCTATCATAGTTGGTTCAAAAAGTTGCATTCACAAGCATAATACGCTGTTCAGGATTTAAGATAACTTTACATAAAACCAAAGTACCTGTCTTCAGAGCTGTCGTCCCCATTCTGCAAGCCATCTTTCCCAGAGGCTGATTAGAACAAAAGTAAAGTCCCCATTTAGTGGAAAATCAGACATGGTCAATCAAACTAAGTGGATTGAGGGAGACCGGGGGGATTACCAGTGATTTGACTGCCCAGACTGTTGGTGATCTTGTCTAAGCTAGTATAAGTAAAATAACTGCAGGAGGAATTGGAGGAAAATGAGTGCAATATCAACAACTCTACACAACTGAAGTTCTCAGGAAAACAAGTTTTTCAAGGATCTGGGAATAAAATGTAGCAGAAATAACTACCACATACCAAACATCAGCATATTTAGAGTACTTGGACCCAAACAACTCCAGCAATGTATCGATCGAATCGGTGGCATGGACCTGCAAACATATAAAAAACATACACTAAACAATACTCCTGGCTGCATGAAACATGTTACTAGGTCACGTACAAACCAAACGGGTGTGGAAACAAAGTTGGTGCTCGCACACACAAAGCACATCCCCAAATTAGTAGGGAAATCATTCCTAGTCACGCAGAGATGTAAAGCCATAACAGGAGGGAGGAGAACTCACCACAGCGTGGAGAAACTTGTGATAAATTGCTGAGTGGAACCTCCCGTCCTTCCCCAACTTGACGAAATCCATAAACGCATCGAGAGCCACTTCCTGCCGCGAACAAAAGCGTGCACTAAATTGGCCAAATCACCGTCGCCGAACACTCGAATGGATAGAAAGCTCACCCTGATCGCGTCGTCGCTGTGCAGCGACACGCTGAGCTCGATGAGCGCGGCGACGAACTCGTCAAAGCGCTGCCGCAGCCACGCCCCAAACACGAGCTCGGGGTCGCTGCTCCCACCCTCTTCAGCAGCGGCGGCGGCGGCGGAAGCGGAGGGAATGGAGGGGAGCAAGGGCTCGAAGAACGACTGGAGGGAGATGAGCGCCTCGAGGGCGATGCTGAGCGGCGTAGAGGGGGTGAGGAGCACGAGGAGGGCGGGGGCATGGTTGAGGTGGGCGCGCGAGGAGAGGAGCTCTTGGCCCAGCAACTTCACCTTCTCGTGGGTTAGGGCCCCAGATTTGGACTTCCTTTTCTTAGTGCCAGACGCCGACGCTCTCGCCGACGAGGATTTCGCCATGGCGGGAAGGTGCGCGCGGGAGGCGGCGGCGGCGAGGCGGGGGAAGAAAGGGGCGGCGAAGGCTGGGGCGACGGTGCGGGTTGGACCGTGGGTTTCTGGGGTTTACTGATGAGAGAGACCAGTTCGGCCCATACATGAAGGCTGAGGGAATGCGTGGGCCTACGCCTTTCTGCCGGATTGATCGTACCAGAAAGCCCAGCAGTGTAGAGTTCAAAATTTTCAAACTAAAGCGGTCCAAGGACTCACTCAAAAAAAGGTACCACTACAAGGATCGAATCACCTAAAAAAACCCTACAAGGATAGGCAGAATTGATCTTTTTTTGAAAAATTTGGATATACAAAATGTAATTTGCTACTATCTCCGGTTCATATCAACTCTGTCTAGAAACGAATGTATCTAGTCTAAATATTTAACTAGGTACATACGAATCTAGACAAAGTTGAGAATATTAATATGGACCGACGGAAGTAGAAATATGAAAAACCATTGCTTGGAAGGGATTATTTTTCCAATACCAGTAGTAGAAGCAAAAATAGCCCTGCTTAGCTGCTCTACAACCGAAGTAAGTACAGTGTACTTCTAAAAAACAAGTGAGCCATTACCGATGTCCATAATCAGTTGAGTTCAAGGCAGGAATATAATTGCGTTCAGGGTCGCCTGGACAAGACCATAGTACTGAGAAGCCCTAGAATATGAAATACTCCCTCAACCTCATAATAGACAATTTGGTAAAGCTAAAACAGCTTGCCAACATCTCATATTGTGGGACCGAGGGGAGTGAGTACTTAGCTGTTCATACATCTTCCCTCTCTAATAAACTGTTGTGTGATTTGTCTCTCATTCCAGCAGGCATTCTCGTTATATTTTAGATGATATAAATATGCTCATTCAAGGATATTTATCATCTTATATTGTGGGGCTGAGGGGAGTAAGTACTTAGATGTTCATACATCTTCCCTCTCTAATAAACCGTTGCGTGGTTTGTTTCTCATTCCAGCAGGCATGCTCATTATATTTTAGATGATAAATATCCTCATTCAAGGAAGTTGATGTATTGCATCTATGCAGAGGTCAGGACACATCCATTTTAATGCCACGTCAAACTCTACTTAGTAATGTTTGGAATATACATTGGGATCGGTACATTTTTTTGAGGGTTAAAGGTGATTGTGGGGTCCATAGACCGCGTCCTAGCAACAAATCTAGAGAACTACTCCCCGTTTTAAAATATAAGATGATTTAACTTTGTGAAGCAAATGTATCTAGGATTTTTTTAATATATAGATTCACTCAGGTTTGGAGTGAATCTACATACTAGAAAAAGTCTAGATATATTTTCTTCACAAAACCTAAAATATCTTATATTTTGAAATGGAGGGAGTACGTGCTAAATCATGAGCATGAGCATTAGAAGCTCTGCCATCGTGCTTAAAAGGAACATGTACAAAATATTCCCGCCTAATCAAGATCTCTCTTAAGACTAAGGCATATCTACAGAGACAATTATTATTTAGAGAGTTTATCACTTCCATGCAGTTCGAAGCAATAACACATCTGGATATTTGAAGATCATCAGCAGGAGCTAAGGCTTCTCTGCATGCAATTGACTCCAACACCGTGGGATCAGATATTCCAGGACAAGCCAGAGTAGAAGAACTCAAATACATACCATCATGGGATCGACATATG
The DNA here is from genome assembly GCA_023614405.1 of Avena insularis. Lineage (NCBI taxonomy): Eukaryota > Viridiplantae > Streptophyta > Magnoliopsida > Poales > Poaceae > Avena > Avena insularis. The sequence continues at coordinate 1,430,896 of JAJUPC010000015.1, read as the reverse complement.
GCAGCCACCACTCCACGATTTTCCACCCTTTACACTGCTGCATCGACATTAAATTTAACATATTCTTTAGTGGGGGCAATCCAACATGGTGCCCTCGAACAAATAGACTGGTTTTAGGCGGGACACTGATCATATGCAGATCCCCAATAAACTTTTCAACAAATTTGAATATAGCAAAAGGGCTCCGGTAAATATTGTCCATAGAGTGACCACTGTTCTTGGGGATTTTGAGGCCAGCTGATTAAAAAATAGTAAGGGGTACAGTTTGGCCCAGCCAGCCTATTTCAAATCTGGGCTCGTTCTCATTACAATTGAACAACTATAGGCCAGCAAAGAAGAAATAAAAACAACATGTCGGCCCAACATTACACGCACAGCCACAGAGCAGCAACGGGTAACCATTTCCATTTTCAATCAAGTAAAAAAATCCATTTCCATTTTCGCCCCGCCTCACCGGCTCACCGTCACCGGTCGCACCGCGGTCCACGCACTCCACTACAGCGTACGGCCTCGGAACCCACCGCCGACCACGCCTCCTCGCCGGCCGCGTCCAATCCATGGCGGCCTCCGTACGAGGCGGCCTGGTGGTGCTCCCTCTCCCGCCGCTGCTCCGCCTTGCCCCGTCCCCGCGGAGGCGCCGCCGCCGCGCACCCGGTGTCCGCGCGGCGTCGGAGGGCGGTGGTGCTCCGCGGCCGCCGGATCCCGTCGAGGTGGTCGGCGTCGGGAGCCGGAAGGACGCCGTCATCGACTTCTGCCTGGGCTCCCGCACCCTCTCCTCCACCCCGATCCGCTTCTGGTACTGCGCTGGAACCCTCGCACTACACTAGACTACTAGAGCTTATTAGTAATGTGGATTGGGAATTGGGATCTTGTGGTTCGTAGAAGCGCAAACCTTGACTGAAGCAATGCCTGTGTTAATTTTTCAAATGTGGAATCATCTGACCATCCTGCATCCTCCCCCAAGCAATGCCGATGTTAATTTTGTATGTGGCTTCAGTTTACACTAGTGGAATAATCGGATAGGAACCTTTCATCCTGCAACTGTAGAAATCGTGCGGTCAGATTGTACTGTCTGTAAGTTACCATCAGCCTAGTGTTTTGGTTATATAACGGTGGAGCGGCGTATGATTGTGGATATCCCATCTTTCACAATGACTGTCACAGTGTTAGACACTATTTCGGTTTATCTGGTGGTGCATTGGAACTCCTTGTGAAATTCTGTAGTAAAAAATAACCATGTGAGTTTCTTGTAACCAAACGGTGTACCTCCCTTGTCCAAACAAAAAAGAAACAATTGCAAGCAGCCCAATAATGGTATCAACTTCTGAAATGGTAGTCATGTGTGCCATTCTTAGTATTCCGTAACTTACCAAAATATAATCGGGGAACATCAGTGTCCCTGGACTCCGCACGGCGTCGCAGGGTGGTGGTGCTCTGTGGCCGCCGAAGCCCGTCGAGGTGGTCGGTGTAGGGATCCGGAAAGACGCCGTCATCGACTTCTGTCTGGGCTCCCAAACCCTCTCCTCCACCCTGATCCGCTTCTGGTACCGCACTGGAATCTCGCAGCTCGCTCTATAGCCTAAATGTAGTTTGCGAATTTGGCTTCTGTGGTTCGTACAAGCGTAAACCTTACCTAAAGCAATGCCAGTGATAGATTTTAAAATGTGGAATCATCCGACCATCCTGCATCCTCCCCCAAGCAATGCCGATGTTAATTCATGACACTAGTGGAACCACCGAACCGGAACCTCTCCTGTGACTGTAGAAGTCATGTGGTCAGATCGTACTGCTTGCAAATTACCATTGGTACAGTGTTTTTTCTTCGGAGTGGCATATGAATGTCCACCATTCACAAATCTAGACACTAACTCGAAGGACATATTCGGTCACCATGTTAGACACTATCTAGGTTTATTTGGTGGTGCATTGGAGAATGGATATTACTTGTAAAACTTTAGTGAAAAATTGTCACGTGATTTTCTTGTAATCAAATGGTATACCTCCCTTATTCAAAACAAAACAGGAAAAATTGCAAGAAGCTCAATGCGGTATCTACTTTTGAAATGCTAGGCATGTGTGTCAATTGCAGTAGTTTGTAACTTACCCCCATATGCTTTTGTTCACAATTCTGTCTTACACGTTAGTTTTGTTTCAGGACAGTACATGCGGATAATTCTGAAGTACAGTTCATACAAAGAACTCATGATGCAGGTCTCAAACCTTTCTAGGCCCGTACTTCTTGGACCGATTGTCTATTCTGCATTAACAATGTGTACACATTTTTTCATATCATTATTCTATCTCATCTGGAGTAGTTTTTAGCATGAACCTGACTGTACTTTATTTTCAGAGACAGTAGTCAGAGACTTGGAACCTCCCTCATCGCTTCATCCTTGCCCACCGGCGGTTATTATTGTTTGTACACTTCTCTTCTACCTGTTTGATGTGATTTGTTGTTTTTGTGTTATTGTCTACATCAGAATCTGGACTGTGCATCAGTTTCTCTTTTGATATTAGAAAATCTTATTACTAATTGCTGTGTTTGATAATGTATTCTAGTGTAACTAGTTCTGAGCATTGTGATTTTAGCGGAATAAACAATTGACCATGACAACTTCAGCCCATAATCCCTGCTTTTAATGTAGTGGTATATTATTATTATAAATCTGCAGTGTACTTGCTATTCATGTTAAGATTGATACCTATATAATAAAAGGTCAAGAGTCAAGACAAGAAAACATTCATAGCTTGGCTTAACTGTTAACAATCCAAGCATCCAGTCCAGTGCATTTTCATGTTTTCATTTTCCTGAGAACGAGGTCATGGTTTATGGATCAGTTCTTGGTGTGAATTTCAGATTGTGATTTTCCCTAAAGATGAGAACACTCCTGGGCTAGATCCAGAAAATTTATTAGGGGACACCAAGTGAACTTATCAATTTACCATGTCGTATGCAGCGATATTCCGCACATATTTCTTACTAATTTTTGAGGAATTTCTTCTTACAAATAATGGAACAATGATTCTTGTTTAAAAATGTCTAGCTGGCTTTGATTAAACTTTTAGAACCAGGTCACATTTCTCATTGTGTTACTAATATAGGTTTTCCTCTGGAACACATCAGACAACATGTTAATATGCAATTCTGGACACCATGTTGTACTACTGATTTTCAGACTTTGCCAGCTCAGATAGATGAGATTGTCCATCTTACAGTGGTTGCATTCTGTAGGTTGCAAGTGCTGGACAGGAGGCCGACCAAATTGCTGCATTGGAGCTTCTAAGTGCTACAAAATCTGCTGATAATCTGGCTGCATCAATATTTTTGAAGCCCTTTTGTTTCGAGGGACAAAGACGACAAGTAGAGGTGGAGTACTTGTGCAGTAAATTTTCCTTCATTTATTGAACTCTGCATTGCTGCCTAGAGCCTGCTTAAAAAGTTTAAGATTATTTCTTTTGGTATTTGTGGCTTGGTTTATTATTAAATATTGTATTTGTTTTTGTTTCTGCAGGCATCTGATCTGATTGTTAAACTTCAAGCATGCTCAAACTTTCACATTGGTATTCCGTTTTCTGACCTACTTGTACACCATGCTTTAGCGCTTTTGCACTAGAGATGAAATAAACAGACAATGCCCATGGAGGATGTTTCACTTTTTTTCTCTTTTCTATTTGGGCTTTATATTTGCTTTGCTGTAGATCCTGTTATAGTGCTCGTTACACCGTTTTCTTTTAGATAGAATGAGAGTAGAAGTACGTAGACATGTCTGTGCTTATGAGGTGTTTTTTTTATCGAAGTTTCGTATAAACTTGTGATTCAAAAAAGGTGACTGATGCAAAGGTCCCTTACTTCCAAAACTAAAAAGAAGCTGTGGAGGCATTGCCCCTCACACACACCAAAAGAACAAAATCATCGTAACGATCTGGTAAAATCTATAGTTGTTGCAGAATGTTGACCAAGGGCTCATTTCTTGAACAGAACACTACCACATAACATGTACAGCTGTCCAACCATCATGTTTGTTTGCACATGGGAAGTGAAACCAAAACTTAAATAATATAGAAGTCACTTGTTATCACACCTATAATAAAAAGGGTTATACAGATGCCCTCATCTCCATGCATGGGGTGATAGAGTAGCAAGTGTAGCACAATGTAATATGGATCTGTAATATGTTGACCATTTCTTGTGGTGCTGGAGGAAGTGAACTAGTAATAATCAGTCGTTTATTTTTACTGGCCTGCTTTGAAATTCTATTGTATAGTTGCATTTAGCACAGCATGAATTGCATTTCAACATCCTGTCAATAATCACAGCCCAGAACAAATGACATGTAGTTAAATATGTATTTCCTTCACCCCAGTTATTGAAGCTGATTCACTGCTCGAGACGGAAGTGGAAACCCTTGCTGAAGCTTTGGAAAGTGCCAATAATGCTGTCCTCTCAACTATTAGCATGATATCTATCATGATGTCGGTGAGTCTTAAATTCTTATTTGTCGTGTTTGTATTAAAAAGGTTTATTTAAATGTTCGGATCAATTAATCATGTGCCACTTGAAATATCAGGGGTTTAATCAGATGTTCTGGAGCTCCCTTGATGCACAAGTTAGGGAAGTTGGTCCTGATGCAGTAGGCAAGGTAGTCGATTTAATTCTCTTGCTACTCAGTTGTATGATCAGTATGTGAGTTCTTATTCTTGATTCTTACAGTGTACAACTCTAACAGCTACTCAAAAGCTATGGGGAAGCGAGAGTTGGATTTGGTGCTGGTTATAATATCCAATCAGCTATTAAGCAGGCTGTTCTTCATTGTCCATTTCTTCGTGGTGGTATAAAGGTGCACACAGTTGTTTATGTAAACCGTAAATTGTTTGCTCCTCATCTACTCATACCAAGAGTAAATATTGGTTTCAGTTTGTGCCAAAAGTAACTGTCTGTTGTTCATGTATACTCCAGTGAAAATTCTGTAACCAAGGATTATAGAGCCCTGACATGTTATTTGTTAGTGTACTATTCATGATAACCTTCACAAATATTCCCAAAGTCAGGATTTGGTTTAATAAATAATCAACTAATAAAGAAAAGAAGTGCTACTTCAATACCACTTTCTCTCTTATAATACAGGTCATGTTGACGTACATGATGATGGCAACAAATATGCTGAACAAACAACTCATGTAGTCAGGTCCTTGTTCACATTTGCAATCTTGCTTTGCAATAGCAAGTTCATCGCAAGCCCGTGGGAACCTGTTGTTTTGAGCTCTTACATTACAATTATTAGGACAATGCAGTATTTAATTTGTCGACACTCCCTATAACTTTAATGGGTTTCTTTTGTAGGAAAACCCATTCCCACTCTTAACATAATCTCTTTCTGTAACCATATTATGTTTTCATGACACTGATCTCTGTGTACAATATTTTGATATAGGAATTGAACAGTGTGGTTTTTCTCTCCCTTACAACTTCTCGGGTATTGTCTGAGAGTGACATGATATCCACTCTACACATCTTTCGCCGAGTTACTGGGTTCACTGAGGACATTATATTTTCCAGGAATTCTGAACCTGATTTGGAGCCGAAACTCATAGTAGTTTCTCTCCTAACAATTAGGTAAGCTCTTGCATGGCGCATTGGCACAATGGCTGATTGAGAAAATAATCAGAGTCTTGTTACTTGAACATGTGCATTAGATCTGCTTTGCTAATCTTATACTATTCAGTTATTCTTCGGTGTTACATATTTCATTACTATCAAATTATAAGATTACTTCATGTCTTAATGGAAGTCTAAACCTGTGAACTTCAGGTGAAAAAGTGCATTTAATATTTATTAATCAACAATTATTTTTTAGCAAGCATATTGCCTGCTGAGATTCTTATACTTTCTATTTCATACTAATATCCCTTCTGCCTCTACTGGAATATCATAATTCTAGTATTAATTAGCCTGGTCTATGTCACTACGTGCTAGGTAAATAGGTAATAGATGGTAGATACTAGATACTTCCAATTTGTTCATGGATTTGTTCTACAACTTTAGACTATTTTGGTGCAATCTTGTATTTTAAGTAATGAAGTCTTTGTATTCAGAATCTTACTGTACAAACTTTCTGCAGTATCTGGTCTTCTTTACAGTTTTTCCTGTATACTACTATCTGGTCTTATGATGATTTGTATTGCATTTTTTGTGTGATGGTCATGTAGATAAGTAGCAGCATATCAATGTATAATAAATGTGCTCAATGTTCGTTTCCAGAAATAGCTGTGATGAAAATGTTCCCTTGGTAAAAGACGGGTTTCTTTCGAGCCTGGCTTCGCGTTTTCCTTTTATATCCTCTCTTATGGGGGGAGACACTCCAGAGCTTAAACAAGCTTGGTCGAATCACTCATTCAAGCAACCGCCTGACAGTGGATTGAGTTTGACAGAACAAAGATTGTCAAAACGTTCTAGTGCTTCTACTGATGCTCCTGCTTCTAATTTATCTTCTGAAGAGATAGAAAACATCAAACCTCAGAGGTAATGTACATGCTCATTCTATTTTCTCAGAGAATATTTTCCCTTCTTTAGTTTAACTTCCAGTATTATAAACCAAGAGTGTTCATTGCAATTCTGTTTTAGAGAATACAACAACAACATTGGGAGAACACAGCCAGAATTTCAAGAAGCTAAGTTCGAATCTGATAGAGAAACTACCATAGATGTCGGCAGAGGTAAAATTTCTTAGACTAGGTTCTCTGTTTCTCCTTTTGCCTTTTTGGTGGAGCATCCTAACTCTACTCTTCATTGGCAGAGGACTTAAGTTCACAGCAGGAGCGTAATTTCTGGAGCAGGTCTCCTGCCTTTGGTATTGCACAATTGTGGGCTAAAGAGCGTGCAACAACAGATAGAAGCAATCAAAGTAATGAACTTAATGTTATTACTCTGCCTGTTGGTGTAAAATCTCCTGAAGCTCAGTATGACCATTCTCCAAATACACAGCCTGAAACTCGAAATGCTACCAATAGCATATCTCTAGCTACTAGGCATGCTGCCTCTGGAGCCTCATTTTCTGATGTTGGTTTGGAGAAAGTGATGGACATATGCAATTCTGCCGCGTCATTTCTAAAGGGCAGAATGGATAAATCTCGAAAACGTGGCTCTGTTGCCAGTCGGGCTGCATCGATGCTCGTTAGTCTCTCCCCCTGTCTTCCGTCTGTCTGTCTGTCTGACATTTTTCATTTATGGAGGCTTATCTTGGATTTTGCTCCTGGTATAGTTTTGCTGTTAAGATTTAAACGTTAAAACAATAATCCTCATCTGCAAGTTCAGTAGCTAGTCTGTCCTAATAAAATTAAGTTGGAAAAGTACAAACTGACTTAAACTTTTGTTTGTCGGATTTAAGGATGAGAAATGCCATCATGTTTTATTTTGATCTTTTGGTTGCATATAGGTTCATCAAATCAGATGCACCCAAATTGGTTGCACCCGAATCCATCCTCATAGTTCCCTCTCCAGCTTTTCATCATGCTGTCTAATAGTATGGTGGATAATGTGCAATACCTTAACATCTACAGACTGGTTCCGTTCTAAATTTATTGTCATGCTTGGGTTACTGTATGACAACTGTAATCTCTTATATCTCTTGTAGGATGCAGAAAGAGAACCTGAAAAAACATGGAGCCCAATAGTTGAAATACAGTTTGGAGAAGGAACTTACAGAGGGAGATGCCAAGAAGGTGTCCCTGAAGGAAAGGTGAAGCCCATTAAAGTACTTGCTCTTCTAGTTGGCTGACAGGAAGTATTACCTTTTTAAGTCTTGTTTCCTTAATTTCTACAGGGACGCTTAACCTATAGTGATGGTAGCTTTTATGATGGACTTTGGAGGTATGGCAAGAGATCAGGTTTGGGAACACTTTATTACAGCAATGGTGATGTATTTCATGGAACATGGAGGGACGGTCTTATTCATGGAAAGGTATGGTGCACACAGTTGCCATCTTTTACATGGTAGTTCACATGGTCACATTAAATTCTCGAAAATGATCACATTAGAAATACTCTATTCGATTGTTACAGCAGGCACCCTCTGTATTAAACTGTGCTTGTTATTCCATGCTCTATTTGATTATTCTCATGGTTACTTTATGGGAATAATGTACTTCAGATTGCAATACTACATCAGGGTACTTTGGTCATAAATTGCTGCTTGACCTGTTTAATTTGGGGCATTTTAGATATATTTGCTACCGAACAGTTTATACTTGCTTTTCAGTTTCATTCGCATAGCTTATGTACTCACTTTTTCCTTATTCTACACCAAAATTGTGTCACAAGGCTTCACCCAAATTCTCCAACTCTTGATTTTTATTGCTTATGTAACTAAAATTTGTCTCGGTTGTATACTTGGTAAAATCTAATACTCCCTCCGGTCCAAATTAATTGTCACAGATTTAGTCAAAATGTCGCCTAAATCTGTCTAGGTTCAGTCAACCCGCGACAGCTAATTTGGATCAGAGGTAGTAGTAACATCCTTGTGTGGTATTAAATATTGACCATGTATTCCGCAAGTTGGATTGAATATTCCAACCCTGTTTAACATTCTTCATGGAGTTCTGAAATTTCCCTTTCCTCCTTAGGGTTGGTACTACTTTCACAGTGGTGACCGTTGGTTTGCGAATTTTTGGAAGGGAAAGGCTAATGGCGAGGGAAGATTTTATGCCAAGGATGGGAGTATACTCTTTGGCCATTTTCGAAATGGATGGCGTCATGGGGAGTGCCTGTTGATAGATGAAAATGGGTCAAGGTGGGTGAAAGAAATTTTTTCGTTCAAATATGTTCTTGAAATTATCTGTATGCATTTTTTAACAAGGATTTAACTTTTTATCGATTACCGCTACAGGTGGCTTGAAGTTTGGGATGATGGTTTACTTATAGGCCGGACTAAATTGGAAAAATAGGGTTCTGATCCAAGTAACTGATTTCTCTTGATGTCATCGGCAAAGTTTTTCTGCTCAGAGTGGGGAGAACTATGCTTCCCCGGTGCAAATGCATAGAAATACTCTGGTATGATCTTCTACTTCACTGGGTCGCTTCTGTATTGATTGGCGGACCTTGGGCGCTTCTAACAAAAATATACAACACAATCTCTCTTAGCATATCTAATACTCCGTACATTACTCTAGTCTTTGCCCAACTGTGGATAGGTGCCTGCTAGAAGCTTCATTGGATGCTAGTATTTTTTTCTAAGCTGTGAGCTTGTATTGGGTGCTGGATATGCCCCAAGAAGTCAAAGTAGGGACCGGGAGCACCATCACAAGCACAACTGCACCAAGCAAGCAAGAAGTACAACCGATTCATTCTGTTGATAGCCGTTGTATATTTCTTGTTAGGCTCTGTAAAAACATGGATGAAGGAGCTCTTGTGGCTTTTGTCTCCACCACTCCACTCTGGCAATTGAATACGGAAGTTCCCCCGAAAAACAAACGGCAGCGCCCCTTTTATCTACTTCCTGTCTATATCACCAGTGTATATATGGTGCGTAGCTAAATACTGATGTGCATCTTATTCAATTTTATTTATTCGTCTCTGCGTGGTCCAATCTGTAAGTGCCAAATAATGTGACGGTCGGTGCGGAATCCGTTACTACTAAAAGGTGGGACACGAGGGTCAAAGAGAGGGAATCATCCATGATGTAGATGCAGTGCTTAGTCTCTCTGTTTCAGCTCGAGAAGATTCGGACGACGGAAGCAGATGAACGCGGAGTAATAACACGGTTTGGCCAAATTCTTGAGTGGTGGACTAGAATAGTATGGTTCTTATTTTCAGCTAATAGTCGAGATGAATGAATGCAATCTGTTGAAGCATGGCGGGATTTGGAAAAGTTTTTTTGGGTGCTCCAGTGAGAATAGTTTAGAGTATGGAATGAGCAAATAATCTTGAGCATCTGTGCCTCCTACCCTGCTGTACAGGCAAGGCAAATCGCCTGGTATGGAAAACGACACGTTGCTGCTAGCTTAGGTAGAAAACAAACGTGTGAAGGATATTCAGGGAATGGAGGAGCCCAAGTTCTACTCGTCTTCTTGGCCAGATGTACTTTCTCTGTCTTAAAATATAAATTGTTTTATTTTTATGAAACGAATGTATCTAGATAATTTTTATTATGTAGGTTTGCATTCGTTTCACAAAAGCTATGTTATGAAACGGAGGGAGTATATCACATTGGAGGACGTTATTTTCCTTGTCATTTTTTTCTTGTTGCTTGCACCATCAACTTTAATTTGGGACATCAGTTGATTTGGTAACTCCATATATCATACTCCCTCCGTCCAAGAATAGATGTCTTAGGTTTTTCAAATTTTAGATAAATTTATATACTAAATAGTGTCTAGAATCATTTAAATTTTAACAAACTTGAGACATCTATTTTAGGACGGAGGGAGTATATGTTTAAATAACCATAGGCAGCTTGGATTCTGGCCGAATTTGCGAGATATAGCTTGGATGAAAATGCTCATGTAGCGCGGTTGAGCACTGAGCTGACAGCAACGCCGGATGTTCTCTGGGACCCCATGGTCCGTTGCCACGTGGTCTAGACAGTAGGTTCCCAAAAAACTATTTAAAAAAAATCGACAATGAGGTCAAAGAAAGGGAATCTGTACGTGTCGTAGGTAAAATACTACTCAAATTCTTGAGTATTGTATATGTATTTCAGCATGCACCTGAGCTGTTTGAAGCACAGACTAACACCGAGTAAGATACGGTTTCCTCAAATTCTTCGCTAGCGGACTGTTTTTGCCAATGGTCCAGATGATCCAGACGAAGTAAACCAGTTCAAACATGGCAGAAAAGGAACCTGATGTTTTTAGCGCTTGGGTGAGCACAAATGAAGGATCATCTGCACCGATCTGCCTCTACACAGCATTGGAGCATTTATTTAAGTGATGAATAGATCATGTCGTTTTCTCTACCGACTGATGATTTGCCTATATACTAGTATGGTATCGGAGAAAATAAATTACCCTATGTATTAGTAGTGTGTAGACCACGTGGTCCAGTCTGTAGGTGCCCAATAATCTGACGATCACTCTAGAAACTAAAATGTCTTATATTTCTAAACGGAGGGAGTAGATGCTAGCTGGTGTATATCTTGTTTAAGTATCTTTATCTATCTATGTATCTCCACGTGGTTCAGTCTGTAGGTGTCCAGTAATCTGACGATTAGTCAGAGAGAAGCGACACTGGCTAGGTCAAAGAGGAAATATAATGGGTTAGATATGGTGCTTACTAGTGTTTTTATTTTAACTTGAGAATATGCTTGGGCAACCTTGAAGATATGCAGATCATCAACCTGAAGTGAAACACGGAACTGTCAGATTCTTCATCAGTGGACTGTCAATAGCGTGACTCTTCCTAATTTCTGTTTGTTGAAGGTCCAGATGAATAAGATCAGTTGAAACGTGGCAGGATTCGTAGGTCAGGTAGCAAACAAAAAATGGCGTACGCGAAGAATAATCAAGTTTATCCGGTGAGCGCGGACGCTTATCAGGACTTAGTGCCTGCCTGCCCATACTGTACACGCAGAAAACGACACTCCGTATCTCAGGTATTGTCTGAAGGATAACTAATCAAATGATATCAAATTTTGGGAATGGGCGCAGAGGAAGCAGCCCAGGTGCCGCTCGACTTCTTGGTTCGCCAATTTACATATATGTCTGACCACTTGGAGTGGACGTTGTTTTCTCTACTACTCCCTCCTATTAGAAATATAATATTTTCTCAGACCCATATTAGTTGACTTAAATTTGTTTAGATTTGGATGAATCTAGATAATATTTAGTATATAGGTTTATCCAAATTTTGACAAATCCAAGTCAAGTAATATGGGTCGGAGGGAGTACATTTTAGCTTTATGAACCTCTACGAACCTATACATCAAATAACATCTAGATACATTTGATTCACGAAGCTAAAACATTTCATATTTTTAAACGGAGGAAGTACAATTTTCCATTGCGTTGCGTTTGCTTGGACAGTCACGTTTGGACGTTGGTTAGATAATTTTCATGTTTGTGTAAGCAATGAAATCCTGAATTCTCGCCGGAACTTGCACACACTTGGACGTGTTAGAATTATATTAGAGAAGGTTGTTATATCTTTGTAATCTGGTTAAGAGTAGTTTTGGAGTTGTACTCCAACAGAACTTTGTAACATTGTAACCTGGCTCTTGCCGACTATATATTAACATGTAAACGCACCGAGGCAAAGGTGACGTTCATACCAAAATTTCTAAAACCTAATATGGTATCAGAGCTAGCTCTTCCCTGACCTAGCTGCCTGAAACAACCACACCGCCGCCGCCGTCGTAGCTCATCTACGTCGCCGTCGCTGTGACCTTGCCGCCGCCCTTCGGTTCTCCGACGCCGCCGCAAATACCCCAAGCCCAGAAAAACAAAACCCTGCCGCCGCGAAGCCTCTCCTTCGTCGCTGCCCAAAACCCGACACCAAAAAAAACAGACACCAAAACCCTGCTGCCGCCGCTGCAATTTTTTGCCGCCGCCGCTATGACCTCGTCGACTACATCCTCTGTCACTGCGCTGGCCGCGGCTCTGGGAGCGCCGCCAGCTCAACTTCTCACCCGCGACAATTCTCTTGTCTGGAAAGCTCTTGTTGTTCCTGCACTTCGTGGGGCTCGCGTCCTCAATCTTGTCAAGGGCCTTGAGGTTGCCCCCCTGAAGAAATCAAAGTTGCCGACAGTACGGGCAAATCTGTCAAGATCGAAAATTCAGAGTACTCCGCTTGGGTCACCCGTGATCAACAGGTTCTACGGTATATCTTGAACTCCTTGTACCCTGACTTGCTCTCCCATGTCATCGGGCTTGATACTTCTGCGGAGGTGTGGAAGGCGGTTGAAGCTCTCACTACAACCCCCTCTCGTTCTCGAACTCAACAACTGCGTTCTGCCCTTAATGATACCAAGAAGGGTGATCTCTCTGCTGATCAGTACTATGACAAGATGAAAGCAATTGCCTCTGAACTTGCTGCCGTTGGTAAGCCACTTGATGATGATGAGCTGATTTGGTCGATCTTGCACGGCCTTGAGGATTCTTACAATTCACTAAAGGTTGTTGTCAATGCAAATCCTAGCACTACTCTCTCTGGTCTGGTGAGCCAACTTAAAGCTTTTGATAAACTTCACAAATCTGGGGATGGTAGTGACGTGTTTATGTCTTCCGCTCACATGGCACGACGCACCGGAGATCGTCCTCCCTCTACTCGTTCAGATGATAGACCTCGTCAGGAAGATTATGGCCGCCAGGACTGCTATGATGACCGTGCAGGGCGCCGCGATCGCTATGATGATCGTCCCGATGATCGTGGCCGTCGGGATCGGTATGATGACCGTCGTCCTAGTGCTGATCGGGACCGTCGGTTTGATGATCGCCCTCGACGACGTGATGATGATGCTGGGAGACGTCGTGATGATGGGAGAGATGATGGTCGTCGCCGTGGCCGTGCATCCACCCCCTATGTTAATGTTACTTGCCAGATCTGCAAGATCCATGGCCATCCTGCCAATGACTGCTGGTGGAGGTTCCAGTCTAATCGCGATCTCCGTGATGATGATGGGGCTCGTGGAGGTGATCGCACCAATGACAAAGGCCCCAACGCCAATGTGGCCTATTATGGGGTGGACACAAACTGGTACTCTGACACTGGTGCTACTAGTCATGTTGCCAATGACATGAGCAAGCTATCCATCCATGAGAAGTACACATGTCATGATCAAGTACACACTGCAAACGGCAATGGTATGCAAATCTCTCATATTGGTCATTCAATGTTACATACTCCCCATAATTCCTTACATCTTAGAGATATTCTTCATGTTCCAGATGTCTCTAAAAATCTTCTTTCAGTTCATAAGCTTACACTTGATAATAATGTTTTCCTTGAATTTCACCCACACTTTTTCTTGATTAAGGATCAGGCCATAAGGAGAACTCTATTTGAGGGTCCATGTCATGATGGTCTCTATCCTCTAATGCCCTTATCCAATGGAACCTCCAAGCAAGCCTTCATTACAATAAAGCCGTCGTCTTCTACATGGCATCGCCGCCTAGGACATCCATCCTCCTTTGTGGTGCAGCAAATTCTTAGGAAACATCATATTTCTCATACTTCTGAAGTAAATCCATATATTTGTGATTCATGTCAATTAGCTAAAAGTCATCAGTTGCCATATCCTGTGTCTGCTAGTGTTTCTACCACTCCTTTAGAACAAGTCTTTTCTGATGTATGGGGTCCTGCACCTGCCTCTGTTGGCAAACATTCATACTATGTAAGCTTTATCGATGATTATAGTAAATTTACTTGGATCTACTTGCTTAAGAAAAGATTTGAAGTTTATCAAGTTTTTCTGAACTTCCAACAACTTGTTGAAAGGAAGTTTGGCCAGAAAATTATCACTATGCAAACTGATTAGGGTGGTGAATATGAAAAACTCCATGGTTTCTTTCAAAGGATTGGCATAACTCATCATGTTTCTTGTCCCCATGCTCACCAACAAAATGGTTCAGCAGAACGCAAACATCGTCACATTGTTCAAGTTGGTCTTGCCTTGCTAGCTAATGCATCCATGCCACTTAAATTCTGGGATGAAGCGTTTCTCACAACCACTTTTCTCATAAACCTTCTTCCTAGCAAAGTAATAAATTTGGAGACTCCTGTTGAGCGTCTTCTTCACACTACACCCAATTATGAATCTCTTAGAGTGTTTGGCTGTTCTTGTTGGCCTAATCTTCGTCCCTACAACAATCGAAAACTAGCTTTTCATTCTACACAGTGTTTGTTCTTAGGCTATAGTCCTCGTCACAAAGGTGTCAAGTGTTTAGATCCAAAAACAGGGCGTGTCTATATTTCTAGAGATGTGGTGTTTGATGAGAATGTTTTTCCATTCGCTACTTTGAATCCCAATGCTGGGTCCCGCCTCAAACATGACATCGTTCTTTTGCCTACCAATAATGGGGAGACACACATTGATGATCATATGGATTTGCATGTTGTTCCAAATGTTACTAATCACAGTCCTGTGCCTTCAGATGTTGATATAATTGCAAATCACATTCCAGTCCAACAAGAAACAACACAAGATTCGGCTCAAAACAGTGCAAGAACTCTTGATGGTGGTTCAAAATCTAAGGCTGATTCTATGTCTGCATCGGATCATGGTCCCACAGATTCTGCGGCAGACCGTGTCTCACCCATGCATGCAACCAATGAAGACCGTTCCCACCTGACGCTGCCCACGCTGCCCGCTTTGGCCTTTGTCCTCTGCATGCAACCAATGAGAATCACTCCCGCCAACGGGTCCCTCTGCATGCCGCTGCCACCTCTGATTCTGCTGCATCAGCTCGTGCTACCTCGCCTGCTTTGCATGCCCCTGATTCTCATGCAGTCGACAGTGCTACCAGCTCGAGTCCCACCGATACATCGTCCTCCACCACACACATGCACACCACAGGGGATACAGGGGCTCATGATGATCAGGACACTGCGTCTGCCAGCGACAGCAGCGTCAGGGGAGAAGGCGACCAAGGTAACAGTGACACTAATGATATTTCTGATGATGCAAATGTGTCAGACTCAGGTCTTGGATCTCCTGTAGCATCTGTTCAACCGGAACCTCGCACCAGACTACAAAAAGGTATAAGACAGCCTAAGCGATATACTGATGGGACAATTCGTTATGGCTTATTTACCTCTACAGGAGAACCTTCTACACTTTCTGAAGCTCTCTAAGATGATAGATGGCGTCAAGCTATGAATAAAGAATACAATGCTCTTTTAGCAAACAAAACTTGGCGACTTGTTCATTCTACTTCTACAAAAAATCTTATTGATTGCAAGTGGGTGTATCGTGTAAAAAGAAATGCTGATGGTACAGTTGATAGGTTCAAAGCACGTCTGGTTGCAAAAGGTTTCAAACAAAGGTATGGCATAGATTATGAAGATACTTTTAGTCCAGTTGTGAAGGCAGCTACTATTAGACTTGTTCTCTCTGTTGTTGTCTCTCGGGGCTGGAGTTTACGGCAGCTAGATGTCAAGAACGCGTTTCTTCATGGTGTTCTGGAAGAGAATGTCTACATGAAATAACCTCCAGGGTTTGAAGATCAGCAAGTTCCACATTATATTTGCAAACTTGAAAAAGCTTTTTATGGTCTCAAGCAAGCCCCTCGAGCATGGTATTCCAGGCTAAGTACAAAATTGCAATCACTTGGTTTTGTTCCTTCTATAGCAGATACCTCTCTTTTCCTGTATAAAAAGTCAGATGTCATGATATTTGTTCTAATATATGTTGATGACATAATTGTTACAAGTTCTTCTGATCAGGCAATCTCTGTCCTGTTAAGTGATCTCAAGGATGATTTTGCTCTCAAGGATTTGGGAGATCTTCACTTCTTCTTGGGAATTGAGGTAAAAAAAAGTTAATAATGGACTGCTTCTCACACAGGAAAAATATGCCACTGATCTGATTGCAAGAGTTGGTATGAAAAACTGCACCACGTGTCCTACACCTCTCTCCTCCATTGAAAATTGTCTCTCAATGAGGGTACTCTTCTTGGTTCTGAGGATATTACTGAATATAGAAGTATTGTGGGAGCTCTGCAATATTTGACATTGACACGACCTGACATCTCCTTTTCGGTTAATAAAGTTTGTCAATTTCTGCATGCTCCAACAACCTCTCATTGGACAGCTGCTAAAAGGATACTGAGATATGTTCAGGGAACTCTGAAGGTTGGACTCACTTTTCAGAGGTCTTCTTCAAGCTTGCTTAGTGCTTTTTCTGATGCAGACTGGGAAGGTTATCTTGATGATAGGGGGTCTACAGGAGGTTTTGCTGTATTTTTTGGATCAAATTTAATATCTTAGAGTGCCAGAAAACAAGCCACAGTGTCCAGATCCAGTACTGAAGCTGAGTACAAGTCACTTACTAATGCCACAGCTGAGTTAATTTGGGTGCAGGCTCTTCTTGGTGAGTTGGGTGTTTCACTAAAAGAGAAACCATGTTTGTGGTGTGATAATCTAGGAGCTACATATCTATCTGCTAATCATGTGTTCCATGCAAGAATCAAACATATTGAAATTGATTTTTATTTTGTCAGAGAAAGAGTTGCACAGAAGTTACTGGACATTAGGTTTATTTCTAGCAAGGATCAAATAGCAGATGAATTCACTAAGGCATTACCTGTTAAGGAATTTGATGAGTTCAAGCGTAATCTCAATCTTGCACAAGGTTGTGATTAAGGGGGGTTGTTAGAATTATATTAGAGAAGGTTGTTATATCTTTGTAATCTGGTTAAGAGTAGTTTTGGAGTTGTACTCCAACAGAACTTTGTAACATTGTAACCTGGCTCTTGCCGACTATATATTAACATGTAAACGCACCGAGGCAAAGGTGACGTTCATACCAAAATTCCTAAAACCTAATAGGAAATGCATGCTTCTTTTTTTTTAAAAAAAAAAGAGAGGTGAACTCATAGTTCCAAGCCAATCTTGCGTGCTGCTGCTTTTTTTTTTGCGTGCTGTTGCTTCTTGAAGTGGACTGGTCGAACGATTATAGCCTGTTTATATATACATGACCCTCGTGTTTCTCATCTTTCTTATGTCAAAAAAATTATACACTATCTCAAGGGCACTCTAGATCATGGCCTACTTATCAACTCCTCTTCTCCCATAAGCTTAACAGTTTATTCTGATGCAGACTAAACAGCTTGTCTGGACACGCGACGATCCACATCTATTATGTTTATTTGGCTGTTAAACTTGTTTCTTGATCTTCTAAAAGGCAGGTTACAGTTTCCAGGTTTGCCGCGAAAGCAGAGTACATGTCTATTGCTCATTTTGTGGTCGAGGCGGTTTGGCTTCATCGGCTTCTCATCGAGCTCCATCGCCCCGGGCTACCATTGTCTATTGTGACAACATTTCTGCAGTCTACATTGCATCTAATCCAGTTTAGCATCGTCGCACCAAGCACATAGAGATTGACATTCACTTTGTTCATGAGAAAGTTGCTCTTGGCAAAGTCTGCATTCTTCATGTTACAACAAGTGCAAAATTTGTCGATATCTTCACCAAGGGAGTACGGGCTGCATCATTCACCGACATACGCTCCAGTACCAATCTGAGGAAGAGGAATAGATGAGAGTAATTAGAGGGAAGTCAATCGGGATAATTAATGCATGCATCAGCCTAATTTTTTGGAATATCTACAAACCAGGACTTGCCCAATATTTCGGAATGGAGAGAGTACACTCTACTATAATAGTATTAATTGTCACCAGATTGGATGTATTTAACACTAAAATATGTTTAGATATATTATTTTTAACAACAATATGAACAAAGTATAATATTAGTCAGATTGCGTATACAAACTAGCCTACAAAAGTTTGAACAAAGCGTGACGTATTTAACACTAAAATATGTTTAGATATATCATTTTTAACAACAATATGAACAAAGTATAATATTAGTCAGATTGCGTATACAAACTAGGCTACAAAAGTTTGAACAAAGCGTGCATGCGTGGCGCGTGGCAAAACGGTTGGCGCACGGCATATTTTAAATTTGCAGGTGGAAAAAAAGATGCGCTAATCGACACAAGGCTGACGCACGTACCTGCCCATCGATGAAGAAAGAAAATCCGATGTCAGACTGCTATTCAGCGTAATGGCCCGTTGATTTTGAGAAGACAGAGAGGAATATCCTCTCGTGCAATTGATACGTGTCTATAAGACAGAGAAAATTCATAGCAATTTACTAAGACAGAGTTTAAGAAAAAAGTTTAATTATAAAATTTATCAATAACATATGAGTTATATGTCATAAAAATTATACCATTGGATTAATTTTTAAAAGCTATTTTCAATAATATAATTTTTGTGACATATGATTCATATTTTATTGGTCAAATTTATAGTCAAATATTTTTTTTGTATTTCGTGTTAGCCTAACAAACCGGTATACGGGAAGTAGTTGTCTACTTTTAGATTTAAACTGCCAAGCATTCTACCTAGGGTTGCAGATATAGGGCCCGCTTAGACCCGCAAAACATGATAGTACAAATTGTACTACATAGTACCTAGATTGAAACCGGTCTACTCCGTCCGGTCCGGTTTATTGGGCATACACGTAGTTTAAGAACAACTTTAATCTACCCGTAAAAAAACAACTTTAACCAATAATTTTAGTCAACAATTTTTATATAATATGTCATAAAAATTATATCATTGGATTTATCTTCAAAAGTAGTTTTTAATGGTATATTTTCTAAACATATATTGTATATTTTATTGGTCAAAATTGATGATCAAAGATTTTTTTAAACTACGTACATGTCTAATAAACTGGATCAAAGGAAGTACAAATTATACTAGCTGACATAAGCTAAGATTAAATCTTGCCCGCTTACTCGCCCCGCTTGCAACCCTAATTCTACATGTCAATTGCAGAGCTTGGTGCACGGATGTAAATTTGTAGATCAGTTCTCCTATAATTATTTGCCTCCGACGTACAATCAAGTGCATAGCGTTGACCGGTGTCTTATCCTGCCTAGGGAAAACAAGTTGCAGAAGCAAAGTTGCCTGGCTGGCTACCGACGAGTGTTTTGCTGACCGAGGAAAAAAGGAAGTCGACGAGGCGACGACCATCGTCGCCGTCCAATGCGGAGGGAGATCGGTCGGCTAGGTGCAAAAGCGCGGCTCCGGAGTCCAGCTGGTTGCTTCCCTGATTCTCCCTCGGGCGGCTCAATCGCCTATGCACAAGTGCCCTGCTCCAGATGCAAGATGCTACTACGTACGGTGGAGCCACACGCACGCGGTCTCTGGTTGGACGGTGGTCGTCGACGCCGACGCCGACGCCGACGCAGACGATCGATCGGTGTCCAGCGCTAGCATCACCACAACCGCCGACACCACGGCCAACTTGCTGCACCGGTACGTACGAGCACGCGGCGGGGTGAGGGACAGCGACGCCGGACGCCGGTCCCTCTCCATGACTGACCGTGTGTGCGGCGGGTATTTTTTTTGATAAATCCAATCCTTCGTCTGGAACCGGTTCATATGATGCAGGAGTGTGACACTATGTAGGTGGCGTGTACCACTGTACTTTAGGTCACTGAGCGTGGTGCGCCTGGAAGACAAGAAAAAGGAAATTATCAGAGAGTGTTAGTCGTCCGATAAATCAAGCATGAATTTGTTTTGTTTTTACAAACAATTGCTCGCTCTATTAGGGCATGATAGTGATCAGCTTTTATAATCTCTAACATCACACTTGTGTCATGTTATCACTCGTACATATGTAATTTATTACATGTATAAGAAGTAGGAGCCTTTCTACAATGAGTTCCTTGAACGGAAGGTTGAGTTGATTACACACTCAAAGGTATACTCACAATATTTTGTTTTACGTAGTCGTGTTTAAGATGTTTAAGCATGTTTTGTGCTCTGATGTCAAAGTAATGTTTTCTATGTTTGAATGAGATTGTGCAAAATGAAACCTCCTGGATGACGACGCGTACAGCATCAATGCCATTTCATTATGTCTTGCTTAAACAATATCTTTTTTCTTCAAAATAATCCTAGCGACAAATACCAGTTTGGACACTGGAAATCTTTGAAATAGGCTTTCGTCCCGCTTTATAGATAAAGTCAAACGGCCAAACCGATACATGGTGATGAGGGGATCCTTTTACAAGCAGATCAAAACATAAACACGAAAGCCTAAGAAGCATCTAACTTGCCACCGAAGACGACAAAGCTAAGGAGACCGGAACCCCACGACAATGCCTCCAAGAAGGTTACGACGCCTCAAGCGCCGCCGCCGAGACCACAGAGGTCAAAGGTTTTCACCCAGAGTCCTAATGTGGTGAGAGTAGCCACAACAATGCCCCCAAGAGGGAAACGACACCCACGGGCGTCGCCGTTGTCAGCGCCGAAGTGCTAGGATTTCGTCTGGAAAAACTCTCTCCACAGACTATCCCTCGGACCACCACCAGTCTTCGAGCTGAGCTTCCAACCGCGATCTGGGTGCTGCCACCACCAGAAGCCCCCGAAGTCAGCTCCTTGCCACCCGCATGGACCAAAGAGAAAAACCATCACCACCGCAACGCCGCCCCGCCGTCAAGACGCCCGTGCAGTCCACCTTCCGGGGCCGCCGCCCCGGCATTCTCGAACTCGTGCCAAGGCTCCGACAGACAACACATCGCAAGGCCGCCGGGTCGGACAAGGTAAGGCGGCATCGGGAAAGCCGAAAGAAGGCCACACGGCCACCTAGGGAAGGGGAACCGCCCTTCATCACCTAAGGTGATAGCCGTCTAGACGCCGCAGTAGTGCCAACCAAGCCCGGATCAGGCCCGACCCGCCGGCTAGGCCTAGATCAGGCCCAGATCTGGCCCGTCGGTTCCACCGCAGCGCTGCATCAGCTAGGCAGCCACGTCGTCACCGTCCTGCTTCCCAAGCTGCCCTCCCCCCGGCGCCACCGCGCAGGCCACGCCAACATGCCTCACCGCCGGAGGACCTCGGTCGTGCCGCCGCAGCCGCTTCTGCCTTAGTAGGGTGCCGGCCACTTGAGCGACCCCGCCAGAAGCATCCCCGCTGCCGTGCCGCGCTGGGGCCATGCACCTGGCGCGCCGCCACCAGACGATCCCGTCGCCGCCGCCATGCCACATCGCCACTAGCAGCATGATGGCGCCTAGTTGACGTGGGAGCTTCTTTCTTTATTCCCTGGCAACGGCGCCAGAAAAGCTTGATGCAGCGCTGAGTTAATGTAGGAGCGCTTCGTTGGGAACCCCAAGAGCAAGGTGTGAAGCAGAACAGCAGCAAGTTTTCCCTCAGTAAGAAACCGAGGTTATCGAACTAGTAGGAGGAAGGAAACGTCACACAGGTGTTGCAAGCAACGCTGAGACCTGCACAACACAAACTCAAGACTTTGCCCCAACGAATCAGTGAGGTTGTCAAGCTCACCGGTTTGCTGTAACAAAGGATTAAACGTATGATGTGGAAGGTAATGGTGGTTTGCAGCAAGTAAACAGTAACAGAGGAAGATGTATCAATGTTAAAGATTGGACTGGGGTCCATAGTTCACTAGAGGTGCTCTTCTTAGATAAACAACATGGCAGGAAGGGTAAAAAAATTACAGCGGGGCAATTGACAGGAACTGAACAAGACATAACAATGCAATTACTAGTCAGAAAGATCATATGAGGTTGATTGGGCAATACAACAATATACATAGACCGCCATCCAACTGCATCTATGACTAGAAGTCCACCTTCAAGTTATCATCCGAACCCCCTCCAGTATTAAGTTGCAAGCAGCAGACAACTGCTTTAAGCAAAGTGTGTAAGGTAAACAGTCCACATTTTTCATGAACAAGAGACCGTTGTTTTCTCCCTAGTAGCAACAACACATCTACAACCGAAGAGATTTTGTCACTTCCCTTGGAAACTAGAGGCATGAACCCACTATCGAGCATAAATACCTCCTCTTGGAGTCACTAGCAACTACTTGGCCAAGATAGCTACTAACAACGGAGAGCATGCAAGATCACAAACAACACAGACATGATAGAATCATAAATACAAAACCATTAATCAAACCAACATAATAATCTCAATATCCATCGGATCCCATAAACACAACATGCATGATTACAAATAGATTAGATCTTGATCATGAACGGAGCTCACAAGATCTATACATGAAAGCACAAAGGAGGAGATACAATCATCTAGCTACTACATGGACCCATAGTCCAAGGTGGAACTACTCACGCATCATACCGGAGAGAAGGCCTCCGGGATGATCTCCCCTCCGACGGGGTGCCGGGAAGAACTTCAGATCCCCCCGATCTAGGGACAATGGTGGCGGCGGCTACAGACGGTTTCGTGGATTTATGATCGGGTACTCAGGGTTTCTGCATCGGGGGCTTTTTATAGGCGAAGGGGGAGACCGAGGATGGCCTCCCGGGATGGCCTCCCGGGCTCTCCTCTGGACTTCTTGTTTCCCACGGAAAGTAATTGACTTTGACGTTTGTCCCGTCCAATTCCGAGAATATTTCTTTACTAACTTTTCTGAAACAAAAAACAGCAGAAAACAGGCATCTGGCACTGTTGCAACTTGTTAATAGATTAGTACCAGAAAACATGTAAAAAGCACCTCAAAGTGTGGACAAGTAAAACAAAGTAGATACAAAATAAGCATCAAGCATCAAAAATTATAGATACGTTTACAACGTATCACATCACCACCCCACATCACCACCCCGCGGTGGCACCCCAGCAGCAGGGAGAGGAGGTCCCGTCGCCGCCGGACCGCTTGGTCTTTGTTGGGCGGCGCTCGCCGGTAGCAGCGGGGGAGGAGGGGAGGGAGGGGGACGAGGCGGCGAGGTCTAGGGTTTGCGCCTCCGTTGCCCTCATGGGGGGCGACGCGAGACACCTTTTTTCGCACTGGAAATCCTAGCTAGGGCGCCCATCACTAGAAAAGAGGGCGGATGCCCCCTCCCCCACACACACACACACACAGAGGCCCGGGCTGGCAGGAGTGCGAACTGTGCGAGCGCACATGCCCATAAAATCTAGGGGCCCAAAATTTTGGTATAGTGTTATATAGGTACGCAGCAGGAGAAAAATCATGTTTTCTTCACTTGGTTTGTTGGTATGTGGCCGCTGAGAACAGAAATAACAAGCAAGCTTTGGGGTCTTGGGCCAACCGATCAGCCGCAGGCTTGAGGGATGGATTGATCGATCCGGCCAATCGCTTATGTGGCCCATCAAGGCAGGTATGTGCGTCCATCATCCCTGCATCTCGTCTTCTTCGGTCTTTGCGTCCTAGTTCTACTTCAATCTCAAATTCGCTCAGTTGTGTGTTCATTTAGGAGTCAACATGAGGAAGCAAGAACCGATTATCAAAAATGTAAGAGAAAAGAAAAGGAGGAAGAATTAATTCAGCAGAACGAAGCTTTTCTGAATTGAAGTTAGTTAATTTAAGTCCTATATGCGCACTACTACTATGACATAACAAATACTCGATGATTTTGCCACAATAGCACTCGAGAGTGAAATATTCCAAAGATTGATTACGAGGATATTATTGAAGATTTCATTTCTAAACGCACTAAGAGAATGATGTTGTTCAAATAAACAATATGCAAATGGGAGTTAAATAGGTATGTTTATTCATATATCTAATTTTTGTGTAAGATACACTGGTATATACTCCCTCCTTTCTATAATATAAGATTTTTGTAACTTTTGTGAAACGAATACATCTAGACTCTTTTAGTGTTTAAGTTCACTTTGAACCTAGACACTAAAAGATGTCTAGATACATTTGTTTCACAAAAGCTAAAACGAATGAAGTACATTGTAATATGAACACTTTGCTGGTTCTTTTTCTCCTCGTGCATGTTCTTCTCCACACATTTAAATGAACCAATTAGATAACATTTAGGATCTAAAGAATTGCAAATTGTGTCATTTAAACCGGGACGGAGGGAGTACTGTCTTAGGTGCACAGCGCGGACTGTTGTAAATATAGCATGCAATCGAATTAAAATAATTCCGAATTTGTGTGACAACAAAGATAGATCTAACAAAATTACACATGCGATTATGAACATGAAATCTAACATGGCACAGCAGATCGACATGGATCTCAAACCTCCTTCTAGAACACGAAGGAGAGGATCACGAGATTAATTTCTTACAGCGATGCAGACGAACGTTGATGAAGATCAGTTGGGGAAGATGAAGCAGACGGTCGATGCAGATGATGATGAAGAAGCAGCCGTGCGAAGCACTGCCCAGAAACTTTATCGCCCGGCTCCCTCGTGCGGGACGCCAAACGCCGGGGAAAGTCCGGAGACTACTGCTTTCCTCTCTCCGTGGCACGGCAGGGAAAGGATCAGCAAAGATCGGTGGCGGCTGCAGAAGAGAACGGAGTAGGGTTTGTGTATCTGGTGTCTTCTGTCGAGAGAGACGTCTTCCTCTTATAGACTCGAAAGGATAATCCCCACGCAACACGTTCCGCCTATCTTCCAGGATCCGCCCC
Source organism: Avena insularis (assembly GCA_023614405.1). Classification (NCBI taxonomy): domain Eukaryota; kingdom Viridiplantae; phylum Streptophyta; class Magnoliopsida; order Poales; family Poaceae; genus Avena; species Avena insularis. The sequence continues at coordinate 1,405,801 of JAJUPC010000015.1, read as the reverse complement.
CTGGTATATCTCCATCACGAGCGATCTCCTAACTTCCCTCAACGGGAAGTCTATCTTTGAGTCGTGCGTGAGACATACGCGGGTGGATAAGATAAGTAAACTGCTCGGCAAAAAGATTAAAAAGATATGCAATTTAACAGGCCACGGTCGCGCTCGCCTCGCACAAGTCACAAGTAATTAAACGCGAACAAATGCGAAATGCGAGCGAGCGCGCGTGTGCGCGTGTGGTGTACACTTAGCATAGCTCTCTCTAGTCTTTCCAACTAGTCTCACCATGAGATGCCTCCTTATAAGCAGGTCAAAATCTTGCTCCCCTGGCAATGTGGGACTAAACTCCCACAGCCTCCACCCCCTTGACTTCTCTCTAATTTCTGAAATTTATATAGGCCCAATTCTTGTAGAGGCCCATTTATTCCAACAATCCCCACCACCGTATGTCCGTATCCTGCCTGTTGGGTGCAGAATTGAAGTTGCAGACCCACCCGCGCGCGTTGTCCTGGCTTGTGATGAGTGTTTGCTGACCGATCGATCGACAGAAATGCTAGACGTACGAAAATTTTCTTACGGATCGGTTTTACGGGATGAGGTGGAGGAAGCGGGCTGGTGCATATCGTTTGCCTCCCGTGAATTTCGGAACTGCAAACGCTCCATGATCTTCCACGTCAGCCCGTAAGTCAGATTTCGTAAAAACTAGCCCGTATATGTAGCATTATTGATCGATCGAGGAGGAAAGGAAGGGGGCGATCAGACGACGACCATTGTCGCCGTCCAGAGTGGAGGGACGGCCGGTCAGCCAGCCGGTCAGCCAGCCGGAAAAGCATATTGCTCCGGCCACCAGGCAGCTATGCGCTGACGCCTGACGGGTCCTTGCATTGATCATGTATGGCACGAGCGAGCGACACCGATCAACGCCGGTCGTTCTCAAGTACCGGTCGCGGCGGGGAACACGGCGGCCCACCAGGTGCGCCCCTCGTTGTCACGCCGTCCATTCCAACGTCCACGTGTCGGGGTCGGTATCGGCCACCGCATGCATGTGCCGTGGACTGGACGCCGACGGGTGCGTATAGTCGGTGGGTGGTGGGGCACACCACGTAGCGGTGATCCCCGAATATAGCGCGTAGCGTACTACTACTGTCGATCGATCTCTGGCAAACAGTTTACCGATCGACAGAAACATGTACAACGTGCAATGCATGCATGCATATTGCTGATGCATGAACGCGCCCGTGCGTGGTAGATCAATGCATCATCGAGGTGTAGCTAGCTGCTTATCTGACTGATGCCATGTATCTGATCGGGCGCCATTCCAGACACGGATGCATATGGATGAGCCCTTTCGCCTAATTGGAACTATGAGCAAACTAACCTACTCTCTCCCGATCCATATTAATTGTACTAGTAGTTGAAATGGATGTACTGTATCTAGCACTAAAAACATGTTTAGATACATCTATTTCAGTGACAAATAATATCGATCGGAGGGAGTACGTCGATCGGTCGAGTCACATATTTTTTCCCTTAAGCTAGAGAGAACCGCCTAACAACAGATTATCACATCCTTACCTTGCCTCTGTCTCTATATAAAGTCTCTTGCCTTTTTTCCTCTCTCGAAAGGGGTGTTCTTCCAGTGACTGTATTAAAATGATGATGCACATACTCTTATTTATTTATTATTAAAAGAGCCTTACAAAGAAAACACAAATATAAAAGCGAAGTCACCTCATTAACAACAGTTGTCGAAACACCTACAACATTGATGAAGAGGATGACCATGTCAGGGTCACGTGCCCTGATCTCAAACCTACTTCATAAAACCGGAAGCCTCACTAAACCGCCCAACGGCGAGCCAGGAGCACAAATCGGTCCAACACACCCTCATCGCGCACCATCGCACGCGCTCTAAAATTCACGTTGCCATCTTTCGTCGACTCATCTTCAGGACAGGATAAAGGCATTAACCTTGCTAGGTCTGCCATCGACACCGCCACAACGCCAGACATGCCACTACCTTGCGGGCATCCATCATCATGCACCTAACACAGAGACTCGGTGTCGTTGAGGCGGTTAGATGAACAACGGTCCACCATCAGACCTATGCAGACATCACGTGCTCCAAAACGATGCCCCCAAGAGAGAGAACGACATCAAAAGCGCCTCCATCGTCCAATCCAAGAGACCCGGATCTAGGGTTTGCCCATAATATCTGGACAGAAGGTGAGAGATTCGCAGGAACGACAACTTCAATAAGGTAATGATGCCCGAGGATGGCGCCATCGTCGGCTCAACTCTCACCGATCGACCACCTTGCCTCCAATCCGCGTTGCAGCCCTAGGGTCTGAACCGCAAGAGAGGGAGCCGCCGTCTCCAGGCTGGCCGTCATGGATCTGCCTAGAAGAGGACCTCCATGTTGTCTGCTGCGCCGCAGCAGGAGCGGCCACGCCGTGACACTTAGTGGGCACACCCAAGCCCTAGGGCATCGTCTAGGGCCGACTCTTTCGGATGAGCAAGATGAGAGTAGGCCCGCCACCGCCCTATCGACCGCGGGAGAGGAGGCAGAGGATGGAGAAGGTGCCTAAACAATTATTATTACCGGTTAATTGTCAATTTCTGGAAGTTCCAAATCATTTCCCATGCTGAGTGTGCAATCATGCTGGAAGAATCCCTTGGCCAACCTGACACGTGGCTACAACACTCGAGACATTACAAAAGGAGTAGCAGCGAACAACGAAGCACACATACAAGTGACACACAGCATCACCATCTCACGCACACAGAGCCTGCCTGACCAGCTAAACTTGTGAGATTTGGAGCCTCGCCTCCTGCTTCGTCTTGGGAACTCGCGTTTTTGGAGCCGATCGATCTATATCTGCTAGCGACCGAGCCAAGTTCCGTTGCTTCTTCACCCAGCACACGCGCACACCATGCTGTCCACCGCCCGCGCGGCGAGCTCGCCGGGGTGCGGCCACCGGCCCTTGTCTGACGCGCCGAGGCGTGCGCTGGTCTTCGTACCGGGCGGCGGCGGGAGGCTAGCTGCGGCCGGCTCCGGCGTGCACGGACCGCGCCCGCACTCGCTGGTAGCGCGCGCCGCCGGCTCGTCCAACCCCGCTGGCTGCCTCGAGGCGGCCGTGCCATGGAGCGGCATCAGGCGGCCAGCGCCGCCGATCGTGGACGACGCTCCGTTGTCGTCGCCGCCGGCCGTGTCGTCCGAGGAGAGGGTGCGCCAGCTCGTGTTGAAGCAGGCCGCGCTCGCAGCAGCCGCCGCGGCCAGGCCACCGAGGACGTCGCGGCTCGCCGGGCGTGGTGACGCCGGCGCGCTGGACGCGGCGTTCGACCGATGCGGCGCCGTGTGCAAGGAGTACGCCAAGACGTTCTACCTCGGTAATTTAGCCACTCAAACAACATCTCACGACGCAAGTACTACTGATTAGTTACCACAGGCAATCCATGTGAAAAAAACTGTTGATTTTCTTCCAGCGACGCAGCTGATGACGCCGGAGAGGAGGCGGGCGATCTGGGCCATCTACGGTAAGATCAATCGTCGATCAATCGATGACATCATGCATTGAGATGCCACTGATCGGCATCTAACTGACGGCGATCACGACGACGAACAGTATGGTGCAGGAGGACGGACGAGCTGGTGGACGGCCCGAACGCGGCGCACACCTCCGCGCTGGCGCTGGACAGGTGGGAGTCGCGCCTCGAGGACGTCTTCGCCGGCCGGCCCTACGACATGCTCGACGCGGCGCTGGCCGACGCCGTGGCCGCGTTCCCGGCCGTGGACGTGCGGCCGTTCCAGGACATGATCGAGGGGATGCGCATGGACCTCGCCCGGTCCCGTTACGCCACCTTCGACGACCTCTACCTGTACTGCTACCGCGTGGCCGGCACCGTCGGGCTCATGACCGTCCCCGTCATGGGCGTCTCCCCGGACTCCGGAGCCGACCTCGGGACGGTGTACGCCGGCGCGCTCGCGCTCGGTGTCGCCAACCAGCTCACCAACATCCTCAGAGACGTCGGGGAGGAGTAAGCAATCATGCTGCTGTTTCAGAATTCACAGATGTTCCTGTCGCTGCCTGCTCATCTCTGACGCCATTGTTGACACATGACAGTGCGAGGAGGGGTAGGATATATCTTCCGCAGGACGAGCTCGCCATGGCTGGCATCTCCGAGGCCGACATCTTTGCGGGCCGCGTCACCGACCAGTGGAGGAGCTTCATGAAAGGCCAGATCGCCAGGGCGAGAGCCTACTTCCGGCAGGCCGAGCAGGGTGCCGCCGAGCTCAACCAGGAGAGCCGATGGCCGGTGCGACAGACATACACCCATGACATTCTTCAGTCACCTCACAAAACTAAACCAAAATTCAGAGATATGTTGATACTATTAAAATGTAAATTTTTTTTGCAGGTCTGGGCATCTCTGCTTCTGTACCGGCAGATCCTGGACGAGATCGAGGCGAACGATTACGACAACTTCACCAAGAGAGCCTACGTTCCCAAGGCCAAGAAGCTGGCGGCGCTGCCCAAGGCCTACCTCAGATCACTCAAGAAGCCTCCTTCTTCGCACAGCCCTCCAGCCTTAACACTTTCAGACAACGCCGCTCACTAGGTAGATCAGTACGTCTGGTATAATTAGTGTGTATATACTGATATTGTTGATAGCAGTGGTGTACACAGTGTGCAGATTTCACTCACTAGTATGTAGAAAATCTGTGAACGAGTTCTTGCAATATTATTGTACAAAGTGCTAAAGACATAAATTACAATGTAGTACTACAGGTGATGTGGATACCTAGGAATCTACAGGCTTACAAACATCACGCTATCACTCATTTCTGTCTACTCTAGTGAAAATATATAGAAAGTTATTGGAGTACTATATGAAATTGTCCGTTGGGTTGCCGAGAGAGATCCCCAACCATGAAGTAAACATAATAACAGTTCTTTAAATGGAAAACGTACCGATGTCATCTTTGGTATTGCAAGGATGATAGCATGAGCTCACCGAGATCTTCCGTGCGTACCACCAAAGTTACAAGTTTCTACATCGTTAAACAAAGGAAAAAAATCAACCTCAATGTGATGGAAATCAAAGCAACAGAGATCATTTGCCCATCCTCTCAGGTTACAATATTACCCTCTCTGTTTCAAAATATAAGATGTTTTAGGTTTGTGAAGAGAATATACTTAGACTTATTTTAGTGTGTAGATTCACTTCAAATCTAAATAAACCTACATACTAAAAAAAGTTTAGATACATTTGTTTTGCAAAGCTAAAACATCTTATATTTTAAAACGGGGGAAGTACATGATACGGTATAGGCATTGGCAACTTACATCATGTAAATCATGCAAAAAAAAAGGTAACATTAATGTGCTATAAACTGCTCAACGAGGAATAGCAGATAAACAATACTCCCTCCGTTCCTTGATATAAGATATATAGTTTTCTTGCACGAATATTAACGTATAGGCTAAAAAGAAAAAAAATCGATACTTTTAGATGTTAATACATGTAGGTGATCGATATGAGAATAGAGGAAAAATAGGGAAATCTCGGTATCTCATCTCTCTAAATCAGTTTGACTCATAAATTATGTAAAACAAATCTCACAATTCCACCATATACCTTATATTCTAGAACTTTTTACAAAAAACTATACACCTTATATCAAGGAACGGAGGGAGTAGCATTTTGCTTTATTTTGACCTCGCGAATTGCAGTCATCAGAACCCCCGCGGTGGTAGTGGGAATAAAGATTATACGTAGTAGTATGTGCTATCTCTGCATGCATTCTCTTATGTGTCTACATTGGTTTGAATGAATTTCAAATTATTTCGCAAAAATGAAGAATGAATTTCAAATTAATTTTACATGGAGGCACAAATATGAATGAATCCTTCGATGTTCCTAGACTTGCTTTCATACATACCAGTTTAGGGAACTCTTAAGTCTGTATAAAGCCTCTTTGCTTCCATCGTCTCTGCGATCGACTACAATTTTAATTTTCTTCTGTTGAGTTGGCAGTCAGACGTGGGCACTGATTTGTTAACTCCATGTTTTGGATAATAATCTAAGTAATCCTGTGGACTGATGACGGATTCGCGAGAGATATATATGCTTGAACGAGAAACCCTCGTTGCTAAAAGAAAGAGAGAGGCGGACTATATTGCGCATGGTTCCTTCCATGCACGCCTCTCTTGCGTGTTGTTGCTTCTTGAGGTCTACTGATTGCCGCGTTTTTTTTTTTATCATATAGAGGTGGATATATTATAGGAACTACGTATATCGGTGAGATTGCATATATAACGAACTTGCCTACAAATTAAGTGTGAAGTAAACGTGCATGCGTGGCGCGTGGCAGGCCAGCTTGCGCACTCTGGAAGTGCAATCGGGGAAAAAAGAAGTGCAGGTCAACACCAAGCTGACGCGCGTACCTGCCGAGTTGACCGGTTAAAAAATAAAATCCGTTGTCAAATTGCAATTCGGCGAGCTGGCAGTCTCTGAAAAATTAAAGAGAATATATCCTCGCGGAGTGCACAGCGTAGACCAGGCCCCGCGCGCAGCCTGGCGCTCCCACCGGCCACCTCAGCCCGCGCCGAAGCCTCATGTAAGGGGAAAGCGGCCCGCCGCCGCCCGTCTTTCGGGCCGCCACAGCGCTTCGGGCGGCGGCGAGGAGAGAGGAGGACGGGCGGCGGAGGAAGGGTTACTTTGCCGCTCGGGAATGGGCCGGAGACGAACCGAGCATTTTTCGGGTAGTCTTCCTGCAGTTTTCCTTTGCGGGGAGTGATCCGCGCCGGCGGTTTTCGTTCCACAAAACACGTTTACCGCGTTCTATACTCGCGTTTGCAGTTTTCTCAAGTACATTGACCGTTAGAGATGTCTAATCATATCCTGCTTTTGCTTGCTCTCCATGCTTAGTGCAGAATTAAGATGTCTTATCCTGCCCGCTGCCGACGAGTGGCTGATGACCGAGGAGGTGAAAGGAAGGGGACGAGACGACCATGGTCGCCGTCGCTGTCCCGCCGAGGGCGACCGGCGGTCGGCCGGATGGTAAAGCGCGGCCCAGGAGACCGGACAAGTGGTTGCTGCCCTGATTCTTCCTCGCAGGTGAATCTCACATGCCCTGTGCACGACGCAAGGCGCGGTGGATCCACACGTCACGCACGCGGCGCGGTTGGACGGTGATCCAGCCCCGGCGCCGAGCTAGCGCAGGACCAGGTGCTCCTTGTTGTCGCGCCGTCAGTTCCCGCGTCCACGTGTCAGCCTGGATACCGGCTGGACGGCCGGCGCGCACGATGCATGCATGTGCCCGTGGGCGCGCCGCGCACTGCTGGAATGGCGACGGGTGGGTCCCGACCGGAGATACATGCATGGCACTATGACAGGCAGGTCGGTGGTTTTTTTTTTTTTTGAAGGCAGGCAGGTCTTTTTTTTTTTGACAACCGAAGCGCCCCAGAAGGGGCTAGAACCATTCATTAAAATAACAGTGGGGGTACAAAGATTACAAAGGACCTCATAAGATAAAAAAATAACACATAGATCCTTAGCATATGTAGAAAAGACCTTGCTAAAAGATTAAAAATTACAATCTAGTCCTTCCTCTTCTCCACTGTGGAGCAGGAAGCACAGCTCGTTGCAGCCATGGCCAGCGACGGGGACGCAACCACTTGCCCCTGGCCCGGCGAAGTCCTCAACGGCTGCGCTTGGATAGGGCCTCCCTGCGGAGGTTGTGAATTCGCCGGAGCTCACCGGCATCATTAAGGCCATCTTGGCCAGGAATTTCTTCAAAGATTTTGAGAATGTGCTCCAAAGTAGATTGGTTCTACAACTCCGATGCCACCCCTGTTCAGAGCCAGCTTCGACAGCACCTTCTTCCATCGTCCCCTTGATGCTTGAGAAGAAGAGGAGCGACAAAGCTAGCAGAGGAACAAGAGCAGCAGAGGCACACCCACACCGCAGCAGAGAAAACGACTCACCGTCAGGACCAGAGCTCCTGCCACGGGCTCGGCGAGGCAAGCATAGATGATGGCGGTGGAGATGAGCCGAGACAGACCGCTTATTGAAGGGGGCTTCGCCGGATCCGTACACAGCTCCAAGCCACCACCTCGATGGCTCGATGCAGGTCTTCACCAGCAACCACCTGATACTGCGGTGAAGTATCAGGGCAGATGGCCTCCTAGAAGAGGGGAAGACGGCCTTATTGTCGGAGATGCCGCGCTCCGAGCTTCCCCCTCGCCGCCACTCTTGCCACCAGAGGAAGGCGATGAGGAAGGTGAAGCAGAGGACGTGTCGGGTTCGGCCGATGAAACCCGACAACCTACTCCCAATCGGCACAAGGGCACAACAACTAGAACATCTAAACCTAAGATCTACTCTATCAGGGCTCCTCTCCTCTCCTCAAATCGGCCGTGGCGCCGTCGGCAGGAGCATCGATCGGTAGGGGATCGAGGGTCGACTCTCAAGGGGGGAGTTTGGAGGAAGAGACGGGGGGAAGCTCGGCAGGCAGGTCGGTGGTTGGGAACAACACGTGCAGATCCTTTATGCTATTCATAGTGCAAATAACTTCAGTAGTAATTATTGCTTAAAAAAATTAGTACTCCCTCTATCTCAGTTTATAAAACTTACGCGTATACCCAGGTCGTCCGCATGAGCTATATAATATGAATTATATAATATAAAAATTATATCATTAGAAAATATAACATTTGAAGTTTCTAATAATATAGTTTTTATCTTATATACCTCATGCTAAGTTGGTTAATTTGTTAACCTAGAAATACGTGTAAGTCTTATAAACCGAGACGGAGGGAGTAGTAACTAAGAATCCAACTCAGCAAAATTGTTTATGTAACAGTGAGTTAATAAGGAGAGAGATATCAAGACGAAAAAGTCTACTTTCGTCAGGCGGAGCAAGGTGCGACCGAGCTCAACCAGGAGAGTCAATGGCCGGTGCGGCATCAATGACACTCTGTTCAGTCACCTGACAAAATTGCTTCAGAATTCTGAATCTCTTACTAGCAATGTTGTGCTTGTGCAGGTCTGGGCATCTCTGCTTCTGTACCGGCAGATCCTGGACAAGATCGAGGCGCGAACGACTACGCAAGAGGGCTTACTCCATTCAGGCCTCCTCCTTCTCAGAGGCACTCATAGTTATGCTCCTCCTTCCTTAACAGAGTAACACAGAGTAGTCACTACGTAGATCAACCTCGTCTCATTACATCCTAAGAACCATCTAGCTTGTCATCAAAGACGACGAAGCTAAGGAGACCGGAACTCTACGACAACGCCTCCAAGAAGGTTACGACGCCACAAGCGCCGCCACCGCCGAGACCATAGAGGTCAAAGGTTTTTACTCGGAGCCCTAATATGATGAGAGTAGCCACAACAACGCCCCCAAGAGGGAAACAACACCCACGGGCGTCGCCGTTGTCGGTGCCAAAGCACTAGGCTGTCGCCTGGAAACACTCTCACCACAGACGATCCCTCAGACCACCACCAGTCTTTGAGTTGAGCTTCCAACCACGATCTGGGTGCTGCCACCACCAGGAGCCCCGAAGTCAGCTCCTTGCCACCCGCATGGACCAAAGAGAAAAACCTGTTAGGGTAATAGACTTGTTTTATTACGAGAGGGCCAAAGGCCACAATATATAGTACATGTACAGGCGCAAATATACAGGAAACCCCCTAACACACGGGGAAACTATAATATACAAATATATACTCTAACACCCCCCCCCCTCAAACTCATGGTGGATCCACAACACTGAGTTTGGAGAGTAAGAAGTCATGCTGCGCTCGAGTTTGTGCCTTTGTAAAGAAATCCGCCAACTGCAAATCTGAAGCCACATAATGAAGCGCAACAACCTGATCATGCACCTGAGCACCTGTATAAAAAGCATCAACACCAATATGCTTGGTCAGATCATGCTTGACCGGATCACGTGCAATACTGATAGCACCTGTACTGTCAGACAAGAGTGGAGTGGGTGTCATAACAGAGACCCCAAAATCTGCAAGCAACCACCGTAACAAGGTTACCTCAGCAATCAACAAAGCCATAGCCCACCGCAGCTCAGCCTCAACACTCGAACGGGAAACTGCTACCTGTTTCTTCGTCTTCCAAGCAACAAGCGAACCACCAAGAAACACACAATAAGCAGAAAGTGAACGACGATCCGTAGGATCACTCGCCCACGTAGCATCCGAGTAGCACTGGAGCTGGAGAGAGCTGGAACTAGGAAAGAAAAGGCGATGAGTGATCGTGCCACGAAGATAATGAAGGACACGGAGGAGATGACTGTAGTGAACGGTGGTAGGAGCTGAGACAAGCTGACTCAGAATATGAACAGGATAAGAGATATCAGGACGAGTGACAACAAGATAAACAAGACTCCCAACAAGATGGCGATAGCGCGTGGGATCAGGAAGAGGATCACCATCAGTAGGACGAAGCTTAACATTAAGCTCCGTAGGAGTCTCAACAGTGCGCTCATCCCCAAGAGCAGCACGAGCAAGAAGATCCTGAATATACTTTTCCTGAGAGATAGAAAAGCCATCAGAAGTGGAGGAGACCTCAATCCGAAGAAAATAGCGAAGAGGACCAAGATCAGTCATAAGAAACTGATCACGAAGAAGAGCCTTGACAAAGGCAATATACTTAGGATCATCACCAGTAATGATCATATCATCAACATAGAGAAGAAGAAGAGTGCGTCCACGAGGAGAAGTGTGAACAAATAGCGCTGGATCATGAAAACTAGGAGAGAAACCAACAAATACAACAGAGGCAAAGCGCCAAACCAGTAACGAGGGCCTGTTTCAGCCATAAAGGAACGTCGAAGACGACAAACCATCCCATCGAACAGAATACCTAGGAGGAGGCTGCATGTAAACCTCCTCACTCAACTCGCCATTAAGAAAAGCGTTCAACATCAAGCCGGGACACGCACCAGCGTCGAAGCAACAAAGAAGAAGAGTACGCACAGTGGTCATATGAGCCACAGGGGCAAAAGTCTCATCATAGTCACGGTCGTGCTCCTGCTGAAAGCCACGAGCCACAAGACGCGCTTTATAGCGCTCAAGAGATCCATCAGAGTGGGTCTTAATTTTATAGACCCACTTACACGTGATAGGACGAACACCAGGAGGGGGAGAAACAAGATCCCAGTGCGGTCGCTCAAGCGGCGATCTCTCAGCCATGGCAAGCTGCCATTCAGGATGACGCTCGGCATCCCGATAAGAAGTCGGCTCGGAGACGACAGAGAGACCATACTGACTAGGAGAGTAACGGTCTGGAGCACGACGCTGACGAACAGGCCGTGAAGAGGGAAGCTCATCGGTGGAAGAAGACTCATCAGAAGAAGAGGAAGAAGGAACATCAGAGGAAGGGTTCGAAGCCGGATAACGAGGTGGAGAAGAAACTAGGGGAGAACAAGGACAACTAGGGCAACTAGACGGAGGAGAGGATGGCGCCGAAATCGAAGGGGGCGCATCAAAAGTAAGAGGTGGAGACGAAGGGACAGCAGGAGGTGCATCAGGAAAAAGAAGAAAAGAGATATCTTCCACCGGGTAAGTACCAGAGGTGGGGCGAGGATAGAAGGGACGCGTCTCATCAAACGTGACATCACGAGAGATGCGCATCCGACGACCAACGGGGTCCCAACAGCGATAACCCTTATGCTCATCATTGTATCCGAGAAAAACACACTCAACAGACTGAACGGTCAGTTTGGTGCGTTCGCGAGGAGGTAGAAGGACATATCAAACGCAATCAAATAAACGAAGAGTCGAATAGTCTGGAGAGCTACCAGAGAGACATTCGAGAGGAATACCACCTTGAAGGGCAGTAGAAGGCTGAATGTTAATGAGGTAAGTCGACGTAGCGACAGCCTCAGCCCAGAAATGCGGCGGAAGAGAGGAAGCAATCATCATACCATGGGTAGTTTCAAGAATATGACGATGCTTACGCTCGGCAACACCAATTTGAGCATGGGCGCCGGGACACGAGAACTGAGCGAGGGTCCCCTGCTCAGCGAGTTGAAAGAGCGGTCGATGCTGCTGGAGCCGACCATGAGGATCCAGGGCGCCAGGTTAGACACGGTGGCCGGCGCGGGGCCCGAGTTCCCACCGCTGCACACGACCACCACGCCCCGCCTGGCAGCGTGCAGCCTGTAAGTGGAAACGGTTGACCACGGGGCCGCCAGCCCAAGCCCAGTTAATTAGCTTAATGTACACCCACGGCTCGAATCGTAAGTTTCACGCACTGTAGCGGGCGGTCCGCTATCTCCGCCGCCACACGTATCATCCCCTTCTCGCCCCCCTTCCTACACCTCGCACTGTGATGGAGGCGGGCACCATGCCCCAGGAACCTTCCTGCCGTCGCCGATCCCCCCTGCTCGCCCCCTCCCTTCACCTCGCGCTCCTATGGAGCAAGATCCGCAGGCCACGGAGCAAGGAGGCCAGGTGAACAATGATTTGGAGCAAGATCCGCAGGCCACGGAGCAAGGAGGCCAGACGGGTGGCGATTTGGAGCAAGATCTGCAGGCCACGGAGCAAGGAGGTCAGATGGGCGGCAATGTGGAGCAAGATCTGCATGCCAACATTGTCCGTGTGAAGATGGAGGGTACTACCGATGTGCTTAGGTCACGGCCGCCTTCGTCCAAGAAAAAAGAGAAGAAGGTAAATCATTCTGCTTCTACAAACCATCAATTCTTGTTTTTAGGTCACCGATGTGCTTAGGTCACGGCAGACTGATACAAAGCAGGACAACCAGACTGATGTACGTAGTAGTAGTTGATTCCATGTGACGGTAAAACCATATTACAAACTAGCCAGGGTTTAGTTTTGTAACCAATTTACAGACTGAACTGGCATTATGACATGTTATTGTTCTAAATTTGGAGTAGCAAGTGACAATGGCCATCGTCCATGTGCTTGCGTGCGGTCTCTTTAGACAGAGCTGGGTGCTTCTATTGATGGATCTGAATTTAGTTTCTCAGGACAGATCAAAAGCATGGGGGCTTCTGAATTTAGTTTCTCAGGAAGCTCCCCCAACCAGCAGGGAGTGTATTTGTTAGGAATGTATGGAGGTAACAATGGAGTCGGTTGAGATAGAAATAAAGCAGGTCGTAGTATAACTTGAATTGTTTTCTTGTTTTATAAATGGAATGTCTTCTAATTAAAAAATTGTTTGATGTTAAGTGTTAAGTAGCATTTACCCATGATGGTGGTGAACTGTCTGATTGTGGTACTGATTTGTGAGCTGCAGCTTTGATATAATAACAAAAGTTCTGTTTGATGTTTAGTGTTAAGTAGCATTCTGTTTACATATCTTACCTTTGTGGTGTTATGAGTCTTGGTACAAGTTCTAATTTGACAGTATACTGAACATTATTTATCTTACTTTATCTAAAATTATATGGGGAGCTGCAGGAGTCCGGTGAGGCCCGTGTTGCAGGGGGGAAAAGGTCACTCTCTCATGCTAGTGAAATCTCAAGAGCAAGAAAGGCTGCAAAAACTAATTCAAAAGTAAGTTTGCGGTCTGTTCTTATTATACTATATAACATAATATGAAATAGTTCATGATAATTTATGGAAGTTCAATTCTGCTAGTAGTGACCATGAGATGCTAATAATGTAGTCATATTGTTCTAAATGCAGGTTGTAATGACACAATTGCAGAACTCTGAAACTGCTAGAAGAAAAACGCCTCCTATTGTTTATAGGTCTCCTATATTGAATGCAATTGCAAGGAAAAAAGCACAATCGTATGCAAGGTCTCATAATTTGCATGGAAGGTCTCCTAATTCACATGGAAGGTCTCCAAACCAAGCTGGGACTTTGAAGTCCCCTTCTTTGCATGATCTCTCGCCTGTTCTGTAGGGTTTCGTAGCATGGAAAACAAAAAAATTCTACCGCATACAAACAAACAAGCCAAGATTTATCTACTAGATTGTAGCAACGAGTCGATGGAATAACTCACCCTCGAAGATTCCAAAGTGTTTAACGAGAGCGGATTCTCGTGGGTGATGTAGTCGTACTCTTCCCGATCTCAAGATCGCGTAGACGATCCTTCCTTCCCCAGTAGTCGGTCACATCGCTCGTACTGACGAAGACCTTCATCTCCTTGTTCCAAAATGAGCGGAGGTTGTAGCACTCTCCTCATGATTCCGGCAAAGACAACGGCGTGGTACCTAAGTAGAGGGAGATCTCGCAGGCTTCGCTTAAGCCGAGCGAGTATGGTGGAGTATGAGAGAGTCCCTCGGTGTTCTAGGGTTTAGACACACCAAGGAGGGGCAAGCCGGCTAGGGATTAGGATTAGCTATCTGGCTAGGTTTTCCCTAGGGCCGGCGGCGGCTATGGAGGCGTCGGCGGCTTGGGGCTAGGGTTTGGAGGAGAGGATCTTATGTGTCAAGGAGGGGAGCCCTGCCCCTCCTTATATAGGTGGAGGGGGTCGGCCGGCCAAGGGGAGGGAGAGGAGTCCCTCCCCAACTCGGATTGGGTGGGCGCCGCCGGTTGGAGGAGGGAACTCCTCCCCAACTCGGTTTCCCACTCCTCCTCTTTTCCTCTTTCCAAGTTTAGCCGTTTGACTTTTCAAACTAGCTGTTTGACTTTTCAAACTAGGATTTGAATTAGTCCTTTATTTGGTTCAGCTATAATACTTAGTACATGATGCAATCATACCAACTTGATACAACACATTCATGTACCCTTCCCCTCCGGAGTGCCGGACATTCCAAAACATTCTAGAACATTCCCGATGAAAACACCGGAACCATTCCCCAACTCCGAAACGGGACTTTCCTTATATGAATCTTATTCTCCGGACCATTCCGGATCTCCTCGTGATATCCCGGATCCCATCCGGACCAACAACATTCGGTCTCTTTCTCATCATTCCATAACTACTCAAAACAACGTCAATCCTTATGTGTCTCCCTACGGTTCGTGAATTATGCAAACATGATCGAGACACTTCCTAACAATAACCAATAGAGGAATCTGAAATTCATATGGCTCTACATATTTCTACGATTACTGCGATCGAATGAACCACTTACATACTATATCAATTTCCCTTTGTCTCACGATAGTTTACTTATCCGAGGTTATGATCGTCGGTATCTCTGCATACCTAGTTCAACCTCGTTATCGATAAGTACTCTTTTCTCGTTCCCGTGATATGTGATCCCTTGTGAGCCAGTCACATGCTTGCAAGCTAATTGGATGACATTTCACCGAGAGGGCCCAGAGTATATCTATCCGTCATATGGATGGACAAATCCCACTCTTGATCCATGTGTTTCAACCAATACTTTCCGAACACTCAATGCCACCTTTATAGCCACCCGCCACGGTGTGGTGTTTGATGTCATCAAAGCATCCATCCGTAAAGGTGATATGCATGATCTCATGGTCGAAGGAATTAGATTACTATGTATCAGAAAGCATATAGCAATTGAACTATTAAAATGACTTGATCTTTATGCTACGCTTATCTATAGGAGTACGTCCATCATATCATTCTCCTAATGATATGATCTTGCTGTTAATAACATCTCAATGTTCATGATAGGGAAACCACAATCATCTATTAACCAACAAGCTAGTATTATATAGAGGCTTTATTAGGGACTTCAAATTAAGTTTACAAATCACACAAGTATCAATGTTTCCTTGTTAATACTATTATAGCATGAATGTAAACATTTATCATAAACACAAAGATATAATAATAACTACATTTATTATTGCCTCTAGGGCATATCTCCAACAGTCTCCCACTTGCACTAGAGTCATCCAATCTAGATTACATGGTAATATACCGAACACCCATGGCAGTTTGGTGCTGGTCATGTTTTGCCCTCGGGAGAGGTTTAGTCAACGGATCCGCCACATTCAGATCTGTGTGTACTTTGCAAATGTTTATATCCCCATCTTGGATATGTTCTCGAATAGCGTGAAAACGTAGCTTGATATGCTTCAGCTTCTTGTGTGACCTTGGTTCTTGCGCATTGGCTATGGCGCCCATGTTATCACAGTAGATAGACATTGGGTCCAGCACACTAGGAACCACACCTAGCTCTGTAATGAACTCTTTCATCCATATCGCTTCTTGTGAAGCCTCCGAAGCAGCCATGTATTCTGATTCAGTTGAAGATCTCGCCACAACGCTTTGCTTTGCACTCTTCCAGCTAACTGCTGCACCATTCAAAATAAATACGTATCTAGATTGTGATTTAGAATCATCCGGATCGGTGTTCCAACTAGCATCGGTGTAACCATTAACAACGAGCTGTTCATCACCTCCATAAGAAAGAACCATATCCTTAGTTCTTCTCAAGTACTTAAGGATGTTTTTGATCATTGTCCAATGATCCACTCGGATCACTTTGATATCTATTTGTTAAACTAACAAAGATATGCAATGTCGGGTCTAGTACATAGCATAGCATACATTAGAGATCCTATGGATGAGGCATAGGAGTCTTACTCATCCTTTCTCTATCTTCTCGATGTCGGACTTTGAGTTTTACTCAAGGTCGATGAGCAACATGGGCAAGAACCCTTTCTTGCTATCTTCCATTCCAAACCTCTTTAGAACTTTGTCCAAATATGTACTTTGTGACAATGATATTTGGCGTTTCGATCTATCTCTATAAATCTTTATGCCTAATATGTAAGCTGCTTCGCCAAGATCCTTCATTGAAAAACTATTATTCAAATATTCCTTGACACTATTAAGAAGGTCTACATCATTCCCAATCAATAATATGTCATCCACATATAGTATTAAGAATGCTACAGAGCTCCCACTCACTTTCTTGTAAATACAAGCTTCTCCATAAGTTTGTATAAAACCAAAACTTTTGATCACCTTATCAAAACGTTGATTCCAACTTCGGATGCTTGCTTCAATCCATACATGGACCGTTGAAGTTTGCATACCTTGTTAGCATCTTTAGGATCAACAAAACCTTTGGGTTGCATCATATATAACTCTTCATCAATGTCTCCATTGAGGAATGCTGTTGACATCCATCGCCATATCTCATAATCGTAATATGCAGCGATTGCTAACATAATCCTCACAGACTTTTAGCTTCGCCATTGGTGAGAAAGTCTCATCGTAGTCAACTCCTTGAATTTGTCGAACCCTTTTGCGACAAGTCGAGCTTTATAGACAGAACATTACCATCTGCATCTGCTTTCTTCTTGAAGATCCATTTGTTCTCGATTTCTTCCGCCATCCGTAAGTCCACCAAAGTCCATACATGGTTTTCGTACATGGATCCAATCTCGGATTTCATGGCTTCTTGCCATTTATTGGAATCTGGGCTCATCATCGCTTCCTCATATGTCTCAGGTCATCGGTGTTGTCCACCAAATGACACTCATAACGGATCATACCAACTGGAGTGGTACGAGTTCTCGTTGACTGCGAGGCTCAGCAACTTCAACCAAGTTTCATGATCATCATCATTAGCTTCCTCTTATTGGTGCAGCACCACAGAACTTCTTCCAAAGGTCGCGCTACTCGCAATTTCGAGAGAAGGTTCAACAACCTCGTCAAGTTCTACTTTCCTTCCAAATACTTCTTTCGAGAGAAATTCCTTCTAGAAAGGATCCATTCTTGGCAACGAAGACTTTGCCTTCGGATCTATGATAGAAGGTATACCCAATTGTTTCCTTCGGGTAGCCTATGACGTGGCTTTTTTCCGCTTTGGGTTCATGCTTGTCCGCAGTAACTTCTTTACATAGGCTTCGCACCCCCAAACTTTAAGGAACGACAATCTAGGTTTCTTCCCAAACCATAATTCATACGGTGTCGTTTCAACGGATTTAGACGGTGCCCTATTTAAAGTGAATGCGGCTGTTTCTAATGCATAACCCCCAAAAGATAGCGGTAAATCTGTAAGTGACATCATAGAACGAACCATATCTAAGAGAGTTCGATTACGACGTTCGGACACACCATTACGCTGTGGTGTTCCCGGCGGTGTCAACTGCAAAAGTATTTCGCATTTCTTCAAATGCTCGCCAAACTCGTAACTTAGATATTCACCTCCACGATCAGAACGTAGAAATTTAATCTTCTTGTTACGTTGATTCTCTACCTCACTTTGAAATTCCTTAAACTTCTCGAAAGTTTCGGACTTATGTTTCATGAAATAGATATACCCATATCTACTCAAGTCATCCGTGAAGGTAAGAATATAACGATAACCACCACGCGATGCTACACTCATTGGACCACACACATCGGTATGTATGATTTCCAACAAGTCCGTAGCTCGCTCCATCATACCAGAAAATGGAGTCTTAGTCATTTTACCCATCAGACATGCTTCGCATCTTTCAAGTGATTCGAAATCAAGTGATTCAAGAAGTCCATTGGAATGGAGTTTCTTCATACGCTTCACTCCAATGTGACCAAGACGACAGTGCCACATATAGGTCGAGTTATCGCTCGATTTCAAATGTTTAGCCTCAATGTTATTAATATGTGTTTTTCCACTATCGAGATTCAACAAGAATAGACCATCTATAAAAGGTGCATGTGCATAAAACATATTACTCATATAAATCGAACAACCATTATTCTCAGACTTAAACAAGTAACCGTCTCGCAATAAACAAGATCCCGATATAATGTTCATGCTTAACGCAGGCACCAAATAACAATTATTTAAGTATAAAACTAATCCCGATGGTAGATGAAGGGGTAGCGTGCCGACCGCAATCACATCAACCTTTGATCTGTTTCCAACGCGCATCGTCACCTCGTTCTTCGCTAACTTCCGTTTATTCTGCAGCACCTATTTCGAGTTACAAATATGAGCAACCGAACTAGTATCAAATACCCAGGCACTACTACGAGTACTAGTGAGATACACATCAATAACATGTATATTAGATATACCTTTCTTCTTGATGTTGCCGTTCTTCAAATCCGCCAAGTACTTTGGGCAATCCCGCTCAAAGGACCTTCTCCTTGCGAAAAGCACTCAAGATCGGGCTTAGGTCCAGCCTTGGTCTTCTTCGGCGTGGTAACTTTCTTACCACCCTTCTTGAAGTGTCCCTTCTGCTTAGACTTGCCTTTCTTGAATTTGGTGGTCTTATTGACCAACAACACTTGGTGCTCTTTCTTGATCTCCACTTCTGCAGACTTCAACATGGCAAAGAGTTCTGGCAACGTCTTGTTCATGTTTTGCATGTTGTAGTTCATCACAAAGTTCTTGTAACTTGGTGGTAGTGATTGGAGGACACGGTAAATCCCCAAAGCATTAGGAATCACAATACCCAAGCTTTGAAGTTTGTTTATGCGTCTGCACATCTTAAGCACATGCTCACGACGAGTTGCCCTCTTCCATCTTGCAGTTAAAGAACTTTTGAAGCCTCATAGCTTTCAATTGCCGCATGAGTCTCAAAGATCAATTTGAGATCCTCGACAATATCATATGGGTCTGAATTCTCAAACCTTTTCTGAAGCTCCGATTCTAAACCATACAAGATAGCACACTGAATTGTGGAGTACTGAGTCTTCCGAGTGAGGTAAACATTCTTTACTTCATCGGAAGCATCAGCTGCAGGTGGGTCACCCAAATGCATCCAGACATAGGTCAAATTACCACTGTGAGGACAATCCTCAAATTGCGGAACCAATCCGCAAAGTTGCTTCCATTGTTTTTCAACTTTTCTTTCTCTAGGAACGCATTAAAATTGATGGTAGGGGCTGCCATTGATCTACAACATATTTGCAATAGTTTAGACTAAGTTTACGACAAATTGAGTTCAAATTAATAAATTTAATCTAGGTGAACTCCCACTCAAAACAATATCCCTCACATTGTTTTAGTGATCACACGAACCAAATCCACCACATCAACACCGATCATCACGAGAGTTGATATAGTTTCAATGGCAAACAATCGACATGTTCATCATATCTACTATATGATTCATGCTTTACCTTTCGGTGATCCGTGTTCCGAGACCATGTCTGTACATGCTAGGCTCGTCAAGATCAAACCTTAGTTTCCGCATGAGCAAATCTGGCTTGCTCACGTTGTATGCACTTGCAGAATCTAACACACCCGATCATCACGTGGTGCTTCGAAACAACAAGCTTTAGCAACGGTGCCAACTAAGGGTGAACACTATATGACTTGAAATTCATGTGCATGAGGGATCATCTTATAATGCTACCGTTGTCTACTAAGCAATACAAGATGCATAAAGGATTAACATCACATGCAATTCATAATATGTGATATGATATGGCCTTTCTTCTTTGTGCTTCCGATCTCCATCTTCTAGCACGAACATGATATCCATCATCACCGGCATTGCATCAAGGTCAATGACACTGCTCCATGGTTGTCGTCCACCGGCTTCAACTATTATAACTACTTTGAATAGACATGCGGGTCGTAACATAAATTAAAGACAACCATATGGCTCCTGCCGGTTGCCAACTTACAATAAGGAACATTGCATACATCAAATATAATCACAATCATGGCCATATCACATCACAGCACACCCCTGCAAAACAAAGTTAGACGCCTCTACTTTCTTTGCATGTTTTACGTGGTTTGGGGCTTTTAATAAGTGTCGTTCTAACTTATGAACATGAACCACAACATTGATACTAGTATTGTTAATCACCCGTTGTAAATTGGATCTTAACTATGCTAGGAGAAACAGGCACCCGCAAAGCCACTTATGCAATACAAGTTGCATGTCAAGCGTGGAGCAAGTCTCATGAACGATGTCATGTAAGGTTAGCCCGGGCCGCTTCATCCCAACATCCCGCAAGATGCAAAGTACACAAGAAGCAATCGACAATAAAAGCATCAACGCCCACAATGACCATTGTGTTCTACTCGTGCAACAGATCTACATATAGACACGGCTCTGATACCACTGTAGGGTTTCGTAGCATGGAAAACAAAAAATTTCTACCGCATACAAACAAACAAGCCAAGATCTATCTACTAGATTGTAGCAACGAGTCGATGGAATAACTCACCCTCGAAGATTCCAAAGTGTTTAACGAGAGCGGATTCTCGTGGGTGATGTAGTCGTACTCTTCCCGATCTCAAGATCGTAGACGATCCTTCCTAGCGTTCAAGAGCGCTCCCTTGATCGGTCACTGCGTTCGTGTTGGAGATATGCCCAAGAGGCAATAATAAAGTGGTTATTATCATATCTTCATACTTATGATAAATGTTTACATACCATGCTATAATTGTATTAACCGGAAACATTAATACTTGTGTGATTTGTAAACTAAAATAAGAGTCCCTAGTAAAGCCTCTTGTTAAACTAGCTTGTTGGTTAATATATGATCATTGTTTCCTGATCATGAACATAGAGATGTTATTAACAACAGGGTCATATCATTAGGAGAATGATGTGATGGATATACTCCTATAGATAAGCGTAGCATAAAGATCAAGTCATTTCAATAGTTCAATTGCTATATGCTTTCTGATACATAGTAACCTAATTCCTTCGACCATGAGATCATGCATATCACCTTTACCGGATGGATGCTTTGATGTCATCAAACACCTTACTGTAACAGGGTGGCTATAAAAGTGGCATTGAGTGTTCGGAAAGTATTGGTTGAAACACATGGATCAAGAGGGATTTGTCCATCCATATGACGGATAGATATACTCTGGGCCCTCTCGGTGAAATGTCATCCAATTAGCTTGCAAGCATGTGACTGGCTCACAAGGGATCACATATCACGGGAACGAGAAAAGAGTACTTATCGGTAACGAGGTTGAACTAGGTATGCAGAGATACCGACGATCATAACCTCGGATAAGTAAACTATCGTGAGACAAAGGGAAATTGGTATCGTATGTAAGTGGTTCATTCGATCGCAAAGTAATCGTAGAAATATGTGGGAGCCATATGAATTTCCAGATTCCTCTATTGGTTATTGATCGGAGAAGTGTCTCGATCATGTCCGCATAATTCACGAACCGTAGGGAGACACACTTAAGGATTCGACGTTGTTTTGAGTAGTTATGGTATTATGAGAAAGAGACCGAATGTTGTTCGGAGTCTCGGATGGGATCCGGATATCACGAGGAGATCCGGAATGGTCCGGAGAATAAGATTCATATAAGGAAAGTCCCATTTCGGAGTTGGGGAATGGTTCCGGTGTTTTCATCGGGAATGTTCTAGAATGTTCCGGAATGTCCGGCACTCCGGAAGGGGAAGGGTACATGAATGTGTCATTGTAAGTTGGAATAATTGCATCATGTACTAGGTGTTCTTGCTGTCCAAAATAAAGGGTTTATTTAAATCCTAAATTGAAAAGTCAAACGGCTAGTTTGAAAGTCAAACGACAATTTTGGGAAGTGGAAGAGAGGAGGATTGGTGGAGGCCGAATTGAGGAGGGTTCCTCCTTGCCGGGCGCCCACCAAGCCGACTTGGGAGGGACTCTCCCCTTGGCCGGCCCTCCCACCTATATAAGGAGGGGCAGGGCTCCCCTCCTTGCACACACAAGTTTCCACCTCTAGATCTCCGGTTTAGAGCCGTTTTGGTTTAGAGCTTCTAATTGCTTTAGCCAGCGGTTTAGAGCCTTCTAATTGGTTTAGAGCCTTCTAATTGGTGTGTCTAATTACTAGACCACTAATAGCCTCTCTCATAAGCTCCACCATACTCGCACCGCCTTAAGGCGAAGCCTCGGGATTTCCCTCTACTTCCTACCACGCCGTTGTCTTAATCGCGAGGAGAGTGCTACAACCTCCGCTGCTGGAACAAGGAGAGGAAGGTCTTCGCCGAGTATTTAACGTGACCGATCATGGAGCGCTGCTGAACGTGACGCTGAAGGATCGTCACGCGATCTTGAGATCGGAAAGAGTACGACTACATCACCCACGAGAATCTGCTCGTTAACCGCTTTGGAATCTTCGAGGGTGAGTTCCTCTATCGACTCGTTGCTACAATCTAGTAGATAGATCTTGGCTTGTTTGTTTGTATGCGATAGAAAATTTTGTTTTCCATGCTACGAACCCCTACAAAGGGTATCGAGCCGTGTCTATATGTAGATCTCACAGACGAGTAGAACACAATGGTCATTGTGGGCATTGATGCTTTTATTGTAGATTGCTTTTTGTGTACTTTGCATCTTGCGGTATGTTGGGATGAAGCGGCCCGGGCTAACCTTACATGACATCGTTCATGAGACTTGCTCCACGCTTGACATGCAACTTGTATTGCATAAGTGGATTTATGGGTGCTGCTTTCTCCTAGCATAGTAAAGATCCAATTTACAACGGGTGATCAACAATGCTAGTATCAATGTTGTGGTTCTTGTTCGTAAGTTAGAACGACACTTATTGAAAGCCCCAAACCACGTAAAATATGCAAAGAAAGTAGAGGCGTCTAACTTTGTTTTGCAGGTGTGCAATGATGTGATATGGCCATGATTGTGATTATATTTGATGTATGCAATGTTCCTTATTGTAAGTTGGCAACCGCAGGAGCCATATGGTTGTCTTTAATTTACATTAAGACCTGCGTGTCTATTCAAAATAGTTGTAATAGTTGAAGCTGGTGGGCGACAACCATGAAGAAGCGTCATTGACCTTGATGCTATGCCGGTGATGATGGAGATCATGTTCGTGCTTGAAGATGGAGATCGGAAGCACAAAGAAGAAAGGCCATATCATATCACATATTATGAATTGCATGTGATGTTAATCCTTTATGCATCTTGTATTGCTTAGTAGACGACGGTAGCATTATAAGATGATCCCTCATGCACATAAATTTCAAGTTCTAAAGTGTTCACCCTTAGTATGCACCGTTGCCAAAGCTTGCTGCTTCGAAGCACCACGTGATGATCGGGTGTCTTTGATTCCGCGGGTGAATACAACGTAAGCAAGCCAGATTTGCTTATGCGGTAGCTAAGGTTTGATCTTGACGAGCCTAGCATGTACGCATACATGGTCTCGTGAACACGGATCACCGAAAGGTAAAGCATGAGTCATATAGTAGATATGATGAACATGTTGATTGTTCGCTATTGAAGCTACATCAACTCTCGTGATGATCGGTTTTGATGTGGTGGATTTGGTTCGTGTGATCACTAAAACAATGTGAGGGATGTTGTTTTGAGTGGGAGTTCACCTGGATTAATTTAATTATTAATAATAAATCAATTTATCATAAATTAAATCAAAGGTTATTTGCATAGTTGTTGTAGTCATTGGCATCCGTTTACCACCTTGCGCTTAGTTATATTTGAGATGATAGAACTATAGAATTCTGGTTAGTTACTTTACAAACTGGTATCGTATTGTTTTGAAGTGTTAATCTAAAGTTTAAAAGTCCTATTGCAAACTTTCAGTAATTTCCGGTTACTCCATAAAGTTTAATAATTAGTATTAAAACAAGAGTGACAATTCCAAGTGTTAGTGTTTGAGTATCATGTTTGTCTCCATGATTCTTGATATTCAAAGGATTGTCTTAATATCAAGGTTATCTAGGATCTGAAAGAGTTGTTTCAGAAACCATGATGTGTGGAAGATATTGTGATATCTGAAATGAAGTTTTGGTTACAACATGATAGAGTATAATATGGCAAAAGTCATGTTCTCATATTTGATGAGAATTTGCAAAAGGTTGGAGACACTAGTTGTCCTAATCTTCCAAAAGGTTTTGGAGAGCAACATTATACTCACGATTCACCGTTATAAGCTAGTAGCTTGATCATGGATAAATCCATGATGAAGGTGAATATTTGATGTAGGTAAAATGTTTACTACACCAAGAGTTAACTAAAGAAAGGAATTTGAAAGAACACCAAACATTTGATAATGGTGATCTACTTCAAAGTGCAAGTCCAAAGACATTGGTATTTAACTATACACGCTTTGGACTATGTGTCATATGTATGACTCCACTATTGATGTTGATAGATTCTTTCAAATGAAAAGGAAATCTTGAAGAGAATCTCATAAGTATATGGCGTAAAAGAAAAGACTAGAATTGTTCAGTTTAAGTATATAGATGATATACGTGTTATGGCTATATTCTTTGCTTATTAAACAATGTGGTTCTTAAGTATTTGATACTGAATTTGTTGGTGTGAATCGTCATACAAAACAACACAATTCATGAACTACAATGGCCTAAGTAACTAGCAAAAGAATATGTGATGATGTTCATCGAAAACAAATAAAGGGTTATTGTTGCTCGTTAAACATCAAAGCTTGCCTTCAGGATTTGTTTTATCGGTATTATGAGAACAAAAGGGTTGTTCAAATAATTGCCGTAATCCATAAAAGATGGATGATTCACAAATCTCGTTGGATAAATCACATCCATAAAACTAGTGCTAAAATTGTCGAAAGACAAATTGATTGAAAGATCACTTAGGAAGTGACATCGCCGTTTAAATTATATTGAAAGAAAACATGAAGAAACTCCATGTGGATGGAATTTTGGAGTCTTTTGATTTTTGATCAAATGACGTTTGTGAAACTTTCCTAGAGATAATTAAAACTTCGCTCATAGGCCAATATGGAATGATTGACTAGCTTATTGGAACTTTTGAATATTGTTGTACGAACTCCATTATTTGTAGTCAAGAGCGATGGATTTCATCTTCTTATGCTTTCTCCGAAAATTTGAGTGAATATGTGAATATTTACTTAATAAGGATGAAGTGTGAAATATTTGAAAAGTTGAAAGATTTTCAAGATGAAGTGCAAAATCATTGTAACAAGAATATAAATAGTTTATGATAAGATCATAAAGGAAGATATTTAAGTTACAAGTTTAGCATAATACCTAAGATTTAAGGAATCGGTCCGTGGATTTGCATTTCGAAACACCATAAGAGTATGGAGCGTTCGAGATATGTAATTGAACCTTGTTTGACATGGTAAGATCGAAGGTATAATTCATAAACTGCTATTATATTTTAAAGATTAAAAGCTTTAGAGACTACTGCTTTTCCACTAAAAGAGCTCCATCATAATCCGCTGAAATGACACCATATAAGGTTATGGTTTGGGATAAAACCCAAGTAGTCCTTTCTTAAACATTGGAATGCTATGCATAAGAAAGATGTTTGCAACCAAAGTCGGATAAACCTGTCTTTGTATTATCATAAGTATTCCTCCATAAACAGGAGACAAAAGTGTTTGTCGCTAGAACGCCAAGTTTCTTTGAGAAGGAATTTTCGTGAAAAGTTAAGTGGGAGGACAATAGAACTTTGATAAGGTTAAAAGAACCTTAGCTATATGTGCAAAGTTGCGCAAAGACCGAAAAGTGTTCCGGAGGCAAAGAATAATGCTCATGGCTCACATGCCTCAAAGGTTGTGGTCACGAGGTCTAAGTTTCTATTGAAACAAGTAGGTCGGATGAACAATCAAATACCAAGATTTGAGGGTTGAATCATTATTTGAGAATAATGAACCTACTACATGCAAAGAAGCGATGATGGGCCCCGACTCGTCAAATGGCTTGAAGCCATATAATCCGTAATAGTTCCATACACGAAATCAAGTTTTGAACTTGAGGGACCCTCGAAAAGGTGTAAGACCTTGCGGTTGTGTTTGGATCTATAAAGAAGTAGACATGGATGTTTCACATCTATGAAATAGTCGACATGTTGGGAAAGAGTTCACAACAATGTTCAAAGGTTGTATATGACAAGATTTGATCTTTCATAGCGATTTTAGTCTAGACGGATTAATGTAGCAACCACTACATATAATTTGTTATGTGGTAGTAGAATAAACAAAACAAGTTCTTCTAATAGAATGGTTACCTAGGACGTGTGCATGACACGGTCCAAAGGGTTTTGTTAATTCAAAGGATGCTAAAAGAATATGCAAACATAAATGGTTTAAGTAAGCATAGGAGTTGGAATCTTCACTATGATGAAACTGTTAAAAGAGTTTAATTTCATCGGAGACAATGAAGATGCTTGCATTTGCAAGAAATTAAGTGGAGCGCTAAGACATGTTTCTAATACATTATGTGGAAGACATATTGTTGATTGGAAATAATGTATCTTTTATTAACACATATTAAGAATTTCATCCCGATGAAAGACTTAGGCAAAACCCAAATATTTGGCATCAATAGACGCTAATATGGTTGTGCTGTATACATAGACGAGATATTGAATGAATTCAATATAGAAACTACAAGAAAGGTTCTTGTTGCACGTAAAGGATTGAAAGAGTTCAATGTTGATGATATATTCAAGTGTATTGGCACTTGGTAAGTGAAACAAAGATTCAAGTATAGATTGATACTTGATGTATGAAATCACAAAGAGTATTTATATCAATCATATTGTGATATGTACAAATCCAGATATGTCCTATGCTATAAATATTATGAGCATATACCGAATGATTCATAAGATGATCATTGACGATAGTAAGGATATTCTTATGATCTTTTGGAAGAACTAAGAGTATATTATTTGTAGAAGTGACAAATAGATGGTTGGTTCATTGTAAAAGTACTACATTGATACTAGTTTTGTCACAAAGTACAAATTAAGTTTATCTCAATCTAAATTAAGGGTGGCACAATATAATGGAAAGTGAGTTCCATAATGGATTTGGATGAGTTCCAAAGTTAAGACATTGTGACAGATACTTCAACAAAAGGCTAAGTATATGACTGCTATTATAGCAGCAAAAGAGGGCATTTGTGTCAAGTAGTTTGTTATCAAACTAGGTGTAGTTCACAGAGGGATAATACTATGAAGATATATTGTGCGACAATATTATCAACATGTTTTAACCCCAAAGAACTAAAGGTCACACCGAAAGACCAAATCATACAAAGCCATCTCATTAGAGAATGAGTGATGCGTAGAGACGCAAAGATATGCAATTACACACGGACCTGGAAGTGTCAGATCCGGAGATCAGTTAACCACTAGCAATCGTGTACATACAACACCAGAAAGCCATAGGTGTTGAAAACACAAAGGTTTGAAACTAGATTATTGACTCTAGTGCAAGTGGGAGACTGTTGGAGATATGCCCAAGAGGCAATAATAAAGTGGTTATTATCATATCTTCATACTTATGATAAATGTTTACATACCATGCTATAATTGTATTAACAAAACATTAATACTTGTGTGATTTGTAAACTAAAATAAGAGTAGCTAGTAAAGCCTATTGTTATACTAGCTTGTTGGTTAATATATTATCATTGTTTCCTGATCATGAACATAGAGATGTTATTAACAACAGGGTCATATCATTAGGAGAATGATGTGATGGATATACTCCTATAGATAAGCGTAGCATAAAGATCAAGTCATTTCAATAGTTCAATTGCTATATGCTTTACATACATAGTAACCTAATTCCTTACATGCGACCATATCACCTTTACCGGATGGATGCTTTGATGTCATCAAACACCACCAGAATAGGTGGCTATAAAAGTGGCATTGAGTGTTGGGAAAGTATTGGTTGAAACACATGGATCAAGAGTGGGATTTGTCCATCCATATGCGGATAGATATACTTGGGCCCTGGCCTGAATGTGAAATGTGTCATCCAAAGCACAAGCATGTGGGCTCAGGGGGGATCATATATCAGGAACGAGAAAAGTACTTATCGGTAGCGAGGTTGAACTAGGTATGCAGAGATACTGACGATCATAACCTCGGATAAGTAAACTATCGTGAGACAAAGGGAAATTGGTATCGTATGTAAGTGGTTCATTCGACGCAAAGTAATCGAGAAATATGTGGGAGCCATATGAATTTCCGATTCCTCTATTGGTTATTGTTCGGAGAAGTGTCTCGATCATGTCCGCATAATTCACGAACCGTAGGGAGACACACTTAAGGATTCGACGTTGTTTTGAGTAGTTATGGTATTATGAGAGACCGAATGTTGTTCGGAGTCTCGGATGGGATCCGGGATATCACGAGGTGATCCGGAATGGTCCGGAGAATAAGATTCATATAAGGAAAGTCCCGTTTCGGAGTTGGGGAATGGTTAGGTGTTTTCATCGGAATGTTCTAGAATGTTCGGAATGTCCGCACTCCGGAAGGGAAGGGTACATGAATGTGTCATTGTAAGTTGGAATGATTGCATCATGTACTAGGTGTTCTGCTGTCCAAAATAAAGGGTTTATTTAAATCCTAAATTGAAAAGTCAAACGGCTAGTTTGAAAGTCAAACGGCAATTTTGGGAAGTGGGAGAGAGGAGGATTGGTGGAGGCCGAATTGGAGGAGGGTTCTCCTCCCTGGCCGGGCGCCCACCAAGCCGACTTGGGAGGGACTCTCCTCCTTGGCCGCCCTCCCACCTATATAAGGAGGGGCAGGGCTCCTCCTGCACACAAGTTTCCACCTCTAGATCTCCGTTTAGAGCCGTTTTGGTTTAGAGCTTCTAATTGCTTTAGCCATGTTTAGAGCCTTCTAATTGGTTTAGAGCCTTCTAATTGGTGTGTCTAATTACTAGACCACTAATAGCCTCTCTCATAAGCTCCACCATACCACTTGCTTAAGGCGAAGCCTCGGGATTTCCTCTACTTAGGTACCACGCCGTTGTCACGGAATCGCGAGGAGAGTGCTACAACCTCCGCCGCCTGGAACAAGGGAGAGGAAGGTCTTCGCCGAAAACGAACGTGTGACCGATTGGGAGCGCTGCTGAACGTGAGCTGGAAGGATCGTCTCACGCGATCTTGAGATCGGAAAGAGTACGACTACATCACCCACGAGAATCTGCTCTCGTTAACCGCTTTGGAATCTTCGAGGGTGAGTTCCTCTATCGACTCGTTGCTACAATCTAGTAGATAGATCTTGGCTTGTTTGTTTGTATGCGATAGAAAATTTTGTTTTCCATGCTACGAACCCCTACAGTTCGGTACTCGACGAAGACCTTCCTCTCCTTTGTTCCAGCAGGCAGCGGAGGTTGTAGCACTCTCCTCGCGATTCCGGCAGCACAACGGCGTGGTACCTAAGTAGAGGAGATCTCGAGGCTTGTTAAGCCGAGCGAGTATGGTGGAGTATGAGAGAGTCCTCTGTTCTAGGGTTTAGACACACCAAGGAGGGCAAGCCATGGCTAGGGATTAGCTAGACAACGGCTAGGGTTTGCCCTAGGGCCGGCGGCGGCTATGGAGGCGGCGGCGGCTTGGGGCTAGGGTTTGGAGGAGAGGATCTTATGTGTCAAGGAGGGGAGCCCTGCCCCTCCTTATATAGGTGGAGGGGGCCGGCCGGCCAAGGGGAGGGAGAGGAGTCCCTCCCCAACTCGGCTTGGGTGGGCGCCGCCGGTTGGAGGAGGGAACTCCCAACTCGCTTTCCCACCTCCTCTTTTCCTCTTTCCAAATTTAGCCGTTTGACTTTTCAAACTAGCTGTTTGACTTTTCAAACTAGGATTTGAATTAGTCCTTTATTTGGTTCAGCTATGACACTTAGTACATGATGCAATCATACCAACTTGATACAACACATTCATGTACCCTTCCCCTCCGGAGTGCCGGACATTCCGGAACATTCTAGAACATTCCCGATGAAAACACCGGAACCATTCCCCAACTCAAACGGACTTTCCTTATATGAATCTTATTCTCGGACAATTCCGGATCTCCTCGGATATCCCGGATCCCATCCGGACTCAACAACATTCGTCTCTTTCATCATTCCATAACTACTCAAAACAACGTCAATCCTTATGTGTCTCCCTACGGTTCGTGAATTATGCGACATGATCGAGACACTTCTCCAACAATAACCAATAGAGGAATCTGGAAATTCATATGGCTCTACATATTTCTACGATTACTTTGCGATCGAATGAACCACTTACATACGATATCAATTTCCTTTGTCTCACGATAGTTTACTTATCCGAGGTTATGATCGCTTCAGATTCTCGCATACCTAGTTCAACCTCGTACCGATAAGTACTCTTTTCTCGTTCCTGTGATATGTGATCCCTCAGAGCCGTCACATGCTTGCAAGCTAATTGGATGACATTTCACCGAGAGGGCCCAGAGTATATCTATCCGTCATATGGATGGACAAATCCCACTCTTGATCCATGTGTTTCAACCAATACTTTCCGAACACTCAATGCCACCTTTATAGCCACCCAGTTACGGTGTGGTGTTTGATGTCATCAAAGCATCCATCCGGTAAAGGTGATATGCATGATCTCATGGTCGAAGGAATTAGATTACTATGTATCAGAAAGCATATAGCAATTGAACTATTAAAATGACTTGATCTTTATGCTACGCTTATCTATAGGAGTATGTCCATCATATCATTCTCCTAATGATATGATCTTGCTGTTAATAACATCTCAATGTTCATGATAGGGAAACCACAATCATTTATTAACCAACAAGCTAGTATTATATAGAGGCTTTACTAGGGACTTCAAATTAAGTTTACAAATCACACAAGTATCAATGTTTCCTTGTTAATACTATTATAGCATGAATGTAAACATTTATCATAAACACAAAGATATAATAATAACTATATTTATTATTGCCTCTAGGGCATATCTCCAACATGTTCCTGCACATGGTACTCCAAGTACTTCACATGATCCATCACCTGCTGCTACTATTGGTAATTTCTAACATCTTTCTACATGCTCTCAAATACTACTTAATACTACTATGTAGATGACAATATTTGAAAATTTTCATACTTGTAGGCTCCAAACGCAGACCACGGAAGTTAACCTCCATCATTTGGAATGATGCTGAGCCAATATACATTGATGGATATCTAATGCAAGGCCGATGCAAGTACTGCAACATTGTGCTTCCAGCCTCTAAGGTCTCAGGTACCAGTCAACTTGCTAGACACATGAAGGTATGTGAGGTCAAAAGTGCAATGGATGGGGTGATTCAGCAAATTAAAACATCTGATGAAATAGACCCTGACTGGAAATTTGACCAAGAAGCAGCAAGGATTGAACTTGTTAAGTTAATTGTCTTGCATGGGCTGCCCTTTTCATTTGTTGAGTATGATGGTTTTAGGAAATTATGTGCAGCATTGAATCCTTGGTTCAAGTCAGTCAATAGAGTTACCATCCAAAATGATTGCATGGATTCTTACTATTCATATAGAAATGCCTTGGAAAGTTTCTTTATGAATTGCAATCATAGAGTATCACTAACCGGTGATATGTGGACATCTAACCAGAAACTTGGTTACTTGTGCATTACATGTCATTGGATTGATGATAAATGGAGAATTAGGCATAGAATCATAAGGTTTTGCCTAGTTGAAACACCCCACAATGCTTGGAATATGTTGGATGTTGTACTCAAGAGTCTAAGCGATTGGAACATCGAGGACAAAATATTTAGCTTCACAATGGATAATGCAGAAGTCAACACCAAAATGATTGGTCTTCTTAGAAAAAATCTTGTAGATCGAGTCCTTATTCATCATGAAGGGAAACTTTTACATGTTAGGTGTTTGGCTCATGTGCTAAACCTGGTAGTGCAAGATGGATTGAGAAAGCCATGAATCCGGTTGTGGACAATATTAGAGAGAGTGTAAAATACATCAGGAGTTCCCAGGCCTGAAAAGAACAATTTGCCAAGATAGTTACACAACTTGGAATAAAATGCAAACACCAACCTACACCCGATGTGTCTTCAAGGTGGAACTTGACATTCCTTATGCTCGAGTCCACATTGCAATTTAGAGAAGTCTTTGAGACCTTGCAGAAACAAGAACCAACAAGTTATACATTTGGTCCTTCGGCCGATGAATGGAAAATGGCTGAAGATATTTGTCAGCTCCTTAAGGTATTCTACCATGCCACCAATGTCATTTCAGGCTCAAATTACCAAACATCAAATCTGTACTTTCTCGAAATCTGGGGTGTGAAAGTAATCCTGTATGAACAAGAGAAGAGCAAAAATGGTACAATAAGAAGCATGTTGAATGAAATGAAGAAGAAATTTCAGAAGTACTTTATGGAGTCATACTTGACAAACTGCATACCCGTGATACTCGATCCAAGATTTAAAATGGAGCATGTTGAGTTTCGATTGAAGCAATATTTTGGAGTTCATGCACATAAGCATATCCAAAAAGTGAAGATTGCTATGAAAACCCTGTTTATAGAATATGCAGCTGAAATCGAAGATAATGTTGATTTCTTGTCACAAGAACCATATGGCGAGAAAGTTGTGGTTGATACTGTCCTTTCAGATTGGGACGAACATGTAAAGGTTAAGAAAGTTGGAAGCCGCAGTGAGCTACATCGGTACCTAGACGAGGACTTCCATCCTCGTACAATAGACTTTGATATCCTAAATTGGTGGGGTGTGAACTCTGCAAGGTATCCAACGCTTGAAAGAATTGCTCGTGATGTGTTAGCTGTTCCAGCTTCGACAGTGGCCTCCGAGTCTGCGTTTAGCATCTGTGGAAGAGTTATTACTGATCACAGAAGTAGCCTAGCACCTGAAACGGTTGAAGCCTTGATGTGCTTTGGAGATTGGATTAAGCCAGGAGGTAATTACTTATTTCAGCGGATATCTATTGCATAAATATGTATCATGTGGTATATATTAATTTGGAGTGTTGCAGGTTCTTTCGAAGCAAGCACATCGTATGTGGTTTCATGATCTAGATGAGTGGATCTTGCAACGTTATCTTCAGCCTTCAGGTAATGGGAGAGGCAATCTGGTAATTACTATCCTTGTGTTTTTGAGTGTTGATGTAGTTTGCTGGTAATGGGAGAGGTAATCTGGTAATGCTGTCAGGATGTTAGGAAAAATGATACCTGCTTGTTATTCGCATTCCTAGTTTAAACTAGAGTTGCCACCTATGATAGCTTCCAATTTCCACAAATGAATTGCCACCTATAAGACTTTATTGTTTCAGATTATTTGCCTGACTTTGCTTGCATTTTTCACACTTTAGTGTGTTGAGATGTACAAGAAAATAGGGGAGCAGAAAAATGGGGAGCTTCAGTTTAAGTTTGTTAGTGTACAGACTTGTATAGACTTACAAAGTAAATTATTCTTTTCTTTTTAGCTTTTTGTAATTTGATAACATATGAGTTTGTGTTAAGTTTCCGCAGTTAACAGAAAAGATTGTGTTATGTAGTTAATCTTATTATGATGCTATGCACCTTGTTTCAGGTAACAGACTACATGCCCAGCAGGTTGTGTTTGCGATCAGGCTCCTAATTGGAAATCAGAGCAACTCATGTTGAATTACCTCAAAAAAAGTAGAAGTTAGTTGCAGGATGTACTAGGATGTTAAAACATTCTTGGTGGCTTGTTTAGAAGATCTTGATCAAAAGGAAAAGAATGTGTGTAATTGAAAGATGTTTGCTCAATCGTTTCTTGTAGATTTTCAGATTTTTCAGTCTATTGTGTATTTGTGTAATCAAGCTAGCTCTGTCATGTGTTTTTTTTTTAGAAATGTGGAAGCTCTGTCATGTGTAGTGTGAGCTGCCGCTTGACTCAAATCACAGGGAAGCTAGATGAACATACAGGGAAGCTAGATTTTTTTGTCTATGAAGCTTAGCTGATGAACGTACTATGAGATGCCGCTTGAGTCAATCATAGGTAGCTCCTGGTCGCTGTTTGGTGGGTTAAAGTGGGTTAAAGTGGAACTAAGCCGGGATAATATGGGCAATATCCTTGCCCCGCTTAATCAAACGGACTTAGGTGGCATGCTGATGGGCAGCCGTGAACGTGTCCAGTTACAGGCTGACTGTCAGATGCGATGTGACCGCTGCCCAAAGATCGACACGAGATTATGCAAACTTGTTTAATCAGATGGACCGGACGTAGCACAATAGATCGGTTTGTTAGTTTTGATCTGTGTCATGGAGCTCGATCGTGCGCACGTACGCAGAAAGATCATCGGCGCGCGATACTACCTCAAGGCCTACGAGGCGCACTACGGCGGGCTGAACACGACCACCGCGTTCCGCTCCCCACGCGACCACGATGGCCGCGGCACCCACACGGCGTCCACCGTCGCGGGCCGCGTCGTGCCTGGCGTGGCGGCGCTCGGCGGGTTCGCGTCCGGCACGGCCTCTGGCGGGGCGCCGCTCGCGCGCCTGGCCATCTACAAGGTGTGCTGGCCCATCCCGGGGCCCAACCCGAACGTCGAGAACACCTGCTTCGACGCCGACATGCTCGCGGCCATGGACGACGCCGTGGGCGACGACGTCGACGTGATGAGCATCTCCATCGGGGCCTCCGGGAGGCCGCCGCCGCTCGCGCAGGACGGCATCGCCGTCGGCGCGCTGCACGCTGCCAGGCGGGGCGTGGTGGTCGTGTGCAGCGGCGGGAACTCGGGCCCCGCGCCGGCCACCGTGTCTAACCTGGCGCCCTGGATCCTCACGGTCGGCGCCAGCAGCATCGACCGCTCTTTCAACTCGCCCATCAGGCTCGGTGATGGTAGGGTGATCATGGTGAGCCGCAGAACGTACGCTTTTCTTGTTTTCTCTAAACTGGACTGACACGTGATTTACCTGCATTATAAATATAAGAAATGGATTCCTTAGATTTTTTAAATAAATTTAGACATATTATTTATATTATTTGGAGTTATATAGTTAAAGTTATGAATTTCCAAAGTTTTTGTATAATTAACAAAATATTTTTTATATTTTAATTATATAAAATAATAAATAAAGTTTGTAAAAAAAGATTCAAACAATTCTGAGCACTTTTCGTATTTCAACTTTTTCCATTTAAATTCGTATTCAAAAGTTATGAAGGTTTTAATAGTGCCAAGGACTTTTGCGCAATTTTCTGTCAAAACTTGAGGACCTATGTGCAAAACGGCAGACGGCACACAGTCTCGCACTGCCACGTCAGCCTGATGGGTGGGCCAGTCTTGTCAGTTTCCGTGTCAATTCGCGATCAGGACGAGTTTAGTGCGATTTGAGACGCCAAATGTGGTAGATTTTTGCTGCGAAAACGTAAACTAGTAGATTTCCGAAATTTTGTCTAGAAACTGGTAGTTCTATGCTATTAACTCGTTAAAACAGAGATGCGCCGTGCATATGTGTGTGTCTCTCACTGTTTCAGTCTACTCTATCTGAGAATAGCAAAGTGATTCTATATTATGAATGAAATGGTGCACTCATCAGTATAGCTGCCAGGTTTGGGTTGCCCAGACAGATTTCCAACCGATAAGTCAGCATAAAGGTTTTAAAATGGAACAAGTACGCATCATTTGGTCTTGCTCCTACAGGCGGCTTCCAGCACAAGCTTTCACAAGACGGATCTCCTCGGGTTTATAATGATTCTAAGGTTTATGACTACAGATGCTAAAGATTCGACATGGGTGTAGTGAGAATTTAGATTTTGAAACCAAATTTTGGTCTAAAATGTAGACTAAAATAGAACGGAGGAAGTAAAATTTCGTTTGTTCACTGGCCCAGCCGGACGATAGGACTACAAAGATTTAGCAAATGGGTTGGAAATGAGTACATAAAAGATGACGATATAATAGAGGTTCTTTGAATCAGATGCAAAACAAACCAGAATATATACTAGTACTAAATAAGAAAGCAAGATTATTTGTACATGCTTTTCAATATTGAATATCTTATAAATGATTGATGAACCGAGAATGCTTATGGTCAATGGATCAGGGTTGACACACAAAATAATTTAGATTATTAAACAAAATTTAAAAGGATTACTTAATAAGAATGGAAAGTACGTCCTAAATTGAGTATATTATTGAATGGGCAATGAATTCATGAAACATCCTCACCGAAATTGTAAAGGCCAATGAATCATTCATGAAAAAATCATTTCGAAAGACCAAAATGGATTGCAAATGAAATGAATATGCAAAATGATTCTCAACTGATTCATGAGGAAATCATGCTAAAATTTCTTATGAATCAAAAGAAAACTTGTGAATATCTTGTAGAATGTAGATAAAGGGCCCGGTAAATATGCGTTCGCTTAGGTGGCTGAATTTTTCTACTCCTATCTCTTAATACAAGAGGAGTGGGGTGGAGAGGGGGGCCCCACCCCCTTGTTGATATCTCCCGACAAAAATCAACTGTTCACTATTAGAGGACCGATGGAATCATCGTCGATCAGCGCAACATGTGGAGCTACTGTCCCACCCGCCGATCATCTCGACAGCCTTGACAGAGGCGCTGAAACACGTGGCAACTCCACTGAAGCAGTTTCTTCCGCTGATGGCGGTGAAGCTAGCACAGGTGCAGGTGCGGGACCAGGAGCAGTTGTTGCTATGGCACTGGACCGGAACCTGGTGTTATAGGAATCTGCAGACCCTCTAGTGCATGTGCAAAGTGGTAATGACGTTGCCACAGTGGAGTTCCTTGTCTTTTCTCCTCGGTCAGCAAAGCACTCGTCTATTGGCAGGTTAGCACGAGTCGGACTGGAGTTTAATTCCGCACCGAGCGGGATAGGCTAGTTGTGGTTCACAACTCTCTCTCTCTGCACTTGAATCTGGCTAGCAATAATTAGCAGTAGTCCAATCAATGAGGATATTACTCCGTTTTTTCAATTATGCGTCAACCTATCTATGATTCACACTTGTGCATCCTTAGAACTGAACTCCCTTGTGATATTTGGAGAGTTGAATAACTTTATTGATTTGATAGATTACATGGGTTTATATAGTACATCAGTCGGACCCTTTAGGGTTTGGGAAAACCGACCTAGCTATGAAACCTAAACCGACTCATATTCTAATATCCCACCGCGGTGTCAACTTCGGGCATCACGATATTGATACTGGAGCGTATGTCGGTGAAGGATGCAGTCGGTAGTCCCTTGGTGAAGATATAGACAAATTTTGCACTTGTTGGAACATGAAGAATCGGACTTCGCCAAGAGCAACTTTCTCACTAACAAAGTGAATGTCAATCTCTATGTACTTGGTGCGGAGATGCTAAACTAGATTAAACGCCATGTAGACTACAGAAATGTTGCCACGATAGACAATGGTGGCGTGTTCAAGCAGGAGATGGAGCTCGATGAGAAGCTGACAAAGCCAAACCGCCTCAGCCACAGAATAAGCAATAGACATGTACTCTGTTTCGGCAGAAGACCTGAAAACTATAACATGTATTTTAGAAGACCAAGAAACAAGATTATTACCCAAGTAAACATAATAGTCGAATGTGGATCGTCGAGTGTCTGGACAACCTGCCCAGTCTGCATCAGAATAATCTGTCAAACTTGTGGAAGAAGAGGAGTTGATAAGTAGGCCATGATCTAGATTGCCCTTGAGGCAGCGAAGATTTTTCTTGACATGAGCAAGATAAGGAACACGAGGTCATGCATGTATAGACGGGCTTGTTGATGTCAGGTGTGTTGGGTTCACAACATAGAAAACAAAAAAAATCCTATGATGTGAACAACTAAGCGCCAAGATCTATTTATCTACATACAAGCAACAGGTGGATATACATCCATAGAGAACTTACCCTCGAAGACCGACAAAGTATTACGAGATTGGTTCTCGTGAATGATGTAGTCGTTCACTTGCCGATCTCAAGATCGTGATGAAGTCCAGCAAGTCCAGCACCAGTAAGTCCAGCACTATAAAGCAGTGGTGTATCCGTGATCGCACACACGTCCAGTACCCCAACAACCTCCGAGTCCTCGCTCCAGCGAAGCAGCGGAAGCATCAAATCCTTGCTCCATAAAAAGCCATCGAAAACATGTATCTCGCTAAGCCGGGACCTTGGAGAATAGTTTTAGAGGAGAGAGATCCTTCGCGAGGAGGTGTGTGATGAGAGGATGAGAGGGGGACCTTTTATAGGGAGAGGGGGCATCCAAAGTCCATGGCGTGGTGGCCATGGTGGGTGCCCCCACGGCTTCCTCATTCATGTGGGTGGAGCTTTCACTCACATAAACATGCCTTCACTTAAAATTCCACTCACCTCCATTAAATTTCCACCAAATTTAATGCAATCTCTTATTTAATAAAACTCTTTTATTTATTTTATTCAGAATTTTGTTAATTACATTAATTAACAAACATTCACATAAAACCTCTTGCAACATTTCAATTTTACATGCAAAACTAATTTTAGCAATTTCACCCGATACAATTTCGGTATCCATTGAAATAATTCCAGCGCTTTGATATTCTTTCTCTGACATCTTTTTTACTCCAAATGGTGTCGGTATTCCTTAAGTATGCCACCCTACGGTTCACGAATAATACAGACATGATCGAGAACCCTCTCCTATCAAATAATCAGCAGCGGTCTAGAGTGAGCAAATTGATCATCTATAAATCATCACAATAGGCAGGCCAAAACGAATTGAACAATTAAAAAGAAAGAAAGATGACGCATCAAGTGAGCTATACATTTTTAGACACACGATAGGAATCCATGCCCAGGAGGACCTTTATCTTAATTCTTTGATGCACAAAGGTAGGTCTATTCAGTTCACACGGGAATTCTACAAAGCACATGAAACATGTGGTGTCATGGGAGATCAATAGCACAGAGCGAGCCTGAATGCCCAATGGACTCCTAACATGACGTAACGTACTCCCTCTGATCCATATTACTTATCATTGAAATGAGTTAATAGCATAAAACTACCACTTTGAGAGCAAAATTTACTGATTGATACTACTCTACGGAAAGGATACAAAAAACCACCACAAAATTCGTTAGTTATCTCAAAAAACACCAATTCGGCGCTAAACCCGAATTGACACCGCTTCTGACCGGTCGGGTCCACTGACAGAGCTGACGTGGCACCCCACAGACGGCTCCCGACATGGACGTTACGGCAGTTAACGACGCGTGGGCCCCAGTAGCATAAAACCACCGCTTTTGTGCTTAAATTTCGAAAAACCACCACTTTTAAATAAAAATTCAAATAAAAAACTTTTAATAATGCAAACTTTGGAAATTCATAACTTTAATTATATAATTCCAAATAATATAAGTAATATGTCTAAATTTATTAGAAAAAAATTAAGGAATCCATTTCTAACATCCATCATGCATGATTCACATCTGTTCCTCTAGGATATTACAAGAAAAAAATAAAAAAACAAGTGTGTGTTGATCCTTGTGCGGGTGTTTATAGAGACCTTAGCTCGCTGCCAGTTAACGCTCGTGCATACGTGGCAATATCCATCATCGGCGTGCCTGCCAGTATATAATATTAATCTTCCCACACATATACATGTACTATGTGTATTTAGCATTTTAGCACTTTTTTAAATGGAATGTACTACCAAACACAGAGAGATGGATATTTTCACATTAACTTATTGACAAAGGTCTTCATTCAAAGGCATGGCAGTTATATGATGAATCACCCTCACATTTTAAAAAATAAGTCAGCAATCATCATTCAGCAAGATCACACATACAAGTGCATATTAAGACCTTAAAATTTATACGAAAGAAACGATGTTTATAGCACATCATCCTCATATCATCGCATTCTCTCGCTCTCTCTCTCCCATCGAACGACCCTTTCACCTAAATAAGAACATCTCGTCTTGCTATCTACACATGAATCAAGATAAAGCATCTCACAATACTTCTATCACAGCCACCAAAGTTTGATACTTGTACACCATATGAATAGTGTATACAAACCAAATAATTGTTTGGCAAACCTTCTGGGCAACGTGGTGCGAACATGTAGAAACCACAAGTGTTGTTTCAAGTGGTACACAAAGTACCACTATACTGTCATAATCATAGATTATCACATATTGTAGATGCATGTATATACCTATTTAGCTGAGGGTTTTTTTGGAGATGGGAGAGAAGATTGAGAGAAAAAGAAACCCCCATCATGAGGGGTACATCCAGCAAGCTAGAAAAAATAACTTGAGCAGCTAGCTCGTCAAACAAACTGAAATGAGCAAATATCCAGGGGCAAACAAATTCAAAAAGGACGGATGGGGGCACTCCTTCCTTTGCATGCTCGCCAAAATAGAACTTAGCTTTGATCGAAACAGAGTCGTGGTCATGCATCACATATGTACACATGTTTTTTATTTTTTTTTCTTGTAATACCCTAGAGGAACAGATGTGAATCATGCATGATGGTTGTTAGAAATGGATTTCTTAAATTTTTCTAATAAATTTAGACATATTATTTATATTATTTGGAATTATATAGTTGAAGTTATGAATTTCCAAAGTTTGCATTACTAATAGAATAAAAAAAATCATATTTTACTTATTTGAAATAATAAATAAAATTTATATTAAAAAATTCAAATATATCTGAGCACTTTTTATATTAAAAGTTTTTCCATTTTAAATTTTTATTCAAATGTGGTGGTTTTTTGAAATTTAAGTATAAAAGTGGTGGTTTTATGCTACCAACGGAACGGGCCCATGCTCCGTTAATGGCTGTGTCAGGAGCCGTCTGTCGGGTGCCACGTCAGCTCTGACGGTGGGCCCGACCGGTCAGAAGCGGTGTCAATTCGGGTTTAGCGTCGAATTGACAAGTAACGAATTTTGTGGTGGTTTTTTGTATCCTTTCCGTAAAATGGTATTAATCAGTAAATTTTGCTCTCAAAGTGATGGTTTTATGCTATTAACTCCATTAAAATGGATGTATCTAGCACTAAAACATGTTTAGATACATCCATTTTAGTGACAAGTAATATGAATCGGAGGGAGTAGATGAAATTCCAGTAGAGATGATCATGCAACATGCGTATCTGAATTACATAGAAGGCAGTCAGTCTCCTCGATGACATGAAGATGGCACTGTAGAAGCACGTATGTCGCCTTAAGTCTATCATAAAATAACAGCCAGACAAAACATTTCTATTTTATATAAAAGTTTATGGTGGAATTTCATGAGAGAATCGTTTTGGGACTAAATATTGGTGATGTCTAAACCTCCACTTCTTTGGTGATTTTAGACTTTGTCCCAAGCCGCTAGAAATTTATAGTTTTTTAACAATTCATAATTCCCATAAATAAAGTTTACGGAAGAATAAACAGAAGGCTAGTCCTGGGCAGAGGTACCACGTGGCACTTCTCCGTCTCCCGCAAGGGAATTTCTGGCGATAGCAGCGCGAGGGTGGCATTTTTTGGCTTTGATTTTGCAGGGGGCTCATTTAAAAAAAAAATCATTGGACGGCAATCGTCGACGCGTGCGGATACGTGCACATGTAGTACATAGATGCCTCATTCGCATCTTCCTCTGTAGGCGGCGGCGACTCAGTTTCCCTCTTTAGATCTCAGCCGACGAGGGCGCTGGTTCCCTATCTCTCTTTCTGCTTCTGCGGCAGGAGGGAGAGGCATGGACGGATCCAGTATGGTGCAGCAAAAAAAAATAGTTGTATAATGGGTATATACAACACTAGTGGTTCTCTAACATATGTAGTATTTTTTCCCAACCATAAACTAAGTGAAAATCCTAAATTTACTATAACTGTCGTTCGAAGATAAATATCGTAGATTTGTCTAGGTACACATATATTTAGATGTGTTTTAATGTGTAGTTACTTGTGCACTAATAGAAAATAGCATATTCGTGGCCCACCAGTTTTGGACATTCGTGGCGCATATATAGTGCGCCACTAAACTCGCTTCACGGCTAAATTTTAGTCGTGGCGCACCAACATCATGTGCGTCGCGACTATATCTTTATCGATTTTTTTAAATAGCCGGTCCACATATATACCCGTATATGGTACAATACCTATATGCATATACAGTTTGCAAAACAGTATAAATATACAGAGTACATTAGAAGTGTACCACACTAGTTATGACCTGAAATGGACACAAGTGTCAAATCTTCTCGCCAGTCTCATGATCGAATAGCTAAGTTCACCATTTACATTCGAGAAGTAGTCATAAGTCGCGAATATTCACGTGAGCACACGCGCTATGCAGATGTATAGCTTGCCTGATTCTACCAACTAGAAGTGTACAAAATGCCTCCTTTATAAGTTGGTCTTCACCTCCTTAGCTTAGCAATGTGGGACTAAATATTGCAATACTTCAACAGCCAAACAACCTTGCCCTTTCTCAATTCCACTATTGGGCCATGTTATTCCCTTCAGCCATATTGTTTGCTTGGGCCAAGCTAGCTTCTTTGTTGGGCTCTTGTTTGTCTAGCAGGTGACCGAATTGAGCTAGCGGGCAGCTATATGTTTTGGGCTTTACACATGCATGCAGTTGATATCTACCCATGACGTGTAAACTTATGTTATCCATACTACTTAGTGGACTAGTACTACCAATAATAAGTTGCAGACAAGAGGAAACCACGGTGAAGCCTAAATTGAACGCGTTGAACATGGTGTCCCTCCGGTGCGCTGTCGAGTGCCTGGCATACCGGCCGGCCGCCTACGTGGAGGGAAACATGATCGCACAGGAGGAGTCGATTCCTCTCAATTGTGCTTCCTAACCACAAGGACACCTTCGAGGCGCTGGAGACCTGCAAGGCCGCCCTCTCCGCCGAAATCGCCTCCCACCGCATCACCCCGCCCGCCTCTGACATTGCCGCGCGCCTGGTCCACCCATGATGCCGCGCCACACAAGAACGCCAGCCTCGACATGGACGCCATCTGGAACGGCATCGGCACGGGAGACATGGTCGGGCTAGTAGATGGGTCATCTTCGTGAGTGTTCCTGAAGCTGGAAGTGGTGGAGAGAAAATTTCTAGCTGGTCGGGAAAGAGAGATGGAATATATGACGGGTGACATGGATTTCTTGCTAAATCCAGTTGAGCTAATCCTGCGTCCTCTGACCATGTCTAGGGCAAAGATGAGAGCTTTTACACATATGGATCTGAGGCAGCGCGGGGAAGGACAGGATGTAGACAGCGAGCGGTCCGCCGTCGTACCAGGAGTAGGACAGGATGCAGCTCAATCTCACATGCCCTGCGCACGACGCAAGACGCCGCGGAACCACACGATCACGCGCGCGGCGCGGTTGGACGGTGGTTGTCGACGACGCGGACTTGATCCAGTGCTAGCCCCGGCGCCGGCGTACGCCAGCACCACCACCGGCACCGATCGGCCGTTCAATGTGCTACCCTGGGAACGACAAGGACGGCCATGACCAGACACGATCAGCAATCATGCATGGCAGTATGGCACGGCACAATAGATCGAGCTAGCGCACGGGTGAGCGACAGTGACGGCGTCCAGCCCATCAGCACCTACCAGGTGCGCCGTCAGTTCCCGCGTGCACGTACGTGTCAGCCTGTATACCGGCCGGCCGGCCGGCCGGCGCGCATGATGCATGTGCCGGCGCACTGGAATGTCGACGGGCCGGCGGGTCCCGCCCGGGGATAATACATGGCATTGTGGCAGGCAGGTCGGTGGTACACTATGATAGGCATGCAGGTCGGTGGTGGGGCACAAGCACACAACACGTACGTGATCCTTTATGAATCAGCGAGCAAACCACAGCAGTGCGTGGTACACTTCAGATCTTGAGAATTGAGATGGATCATGCACGTGGAGGATGACGTACAGCACGACTCATCGATCTGATTAATGTCATGCATGTATGTATCGGGGTGGACAGGCGTTTCCAGGATCACATGGTAATTAAGAATCGTCCCCCAAGACCTTGTTTACTTCTAAGGTATTTCAGAGGATGGGAGGAGATTATTTTGTATCCCGGAATTTTCCCGATAGGTCGTTTACTAGGCCAGGTTTTGAGGGAATAATTCCGGAATATCC
This sequence comes from Avena insularis, assembly GCA_023614405.1. Lineage (NCBI taxonomy): Eukaryota > Viridiplantae > Streptophyta > Magnoliopsida > Poales > Poaceae > Avena > Avena insularis. Next base: position 1,361,127 of record JAJUPC010000015.1, on the reverse strand, counting down.
CCACAAATCCCCTCCACACTAGTGTATTTTTGACTAGATTAAAAACTCTCCATCATGGTAGAGTATTTGGAGGGATTTGAGAGTATTGGACGAACATCAAATTCCCGCATATCCTCGCATCTTTTCGAAATAAAAAATACCGGAGAAGTAAACAAGACCTAAGTTGGATAAATCTGCCCGTGTGGACAACAAAATATACACACCCATCTATTGTTGATTCCTGTCTGCTGGACTGCTAGTGCCGTCGAATCCAAAACAACAGCCCCTGTTTTAGTAGTAATAATTGTGTAAGAACTAAGAACATGAGGCCGCACTTCCGTCAGGCGGACAGGGCTGGCCCGGGGGGAGTATGGACAAAAATAACCTAAAATCAAAAGGATTTTATAAAATGACCCATCTAGAAAACTATTTCACTGGCACTAACCCTTTGGGTAACTCCTAACAGCTAGGCGCTACACTGTACAATGTAGCGCCTTTCAGCTAGGCGCTATGCCCCCTGCCAGCGTGGCACCGCCTGGCCCCACCCGGCCGTGTGAGGCGCTACACCTCAGAGCATAGCGCCTATCAGACAGGCGCTACACTCCTGAACTACACTAGTTTCAGCTGATTGGCAGCACAAGTGCACATATACTCAAACCTAGTGCACATATACTCAAACAACATCAACATAGTCTCAAACAACTTCAGGATGATGTTGAGGATGACACCACTTCGGCGATTTGTTCGGAAGATGAGGTATGGGACAACCTTACATGCATTTAGTGCTTTCTGTTTCCCATGCATTTCTCATAGCCATACAATCTTACATGTAGCTGCCTCATATGGAGAATGAGACTGAGGAGGAGTACCCGATTCGTTCCGCATACCAGCTGAAGCCAAGGAAACAGTTCAATCGCTGAACGCCGGACGACTTCCGTAACAAGGGAAATGCCAATGTTGTCGAGGACGAGCCGTCACGGAGGTTAAGAGCGACTAGGAGGACGAGAGGCCTACGGTATGATGATGAAGATGAGTCGCAAGAAGAGGAGGTGACAAAGAAGATACCTCCAAGGAGGGGCCGAGGCCCAAGGACGCGTGGACGGAAGTAGGTCGATGCACTAGGTTTGAGACTATGTATGGGTTGATGTATGGCACTATGTTGATGTTGTTTAAGACTATGTTGATGTATGACAATATGTTGATGTTGTTTGAGACTATGTTGATGTTGTTTGAGTATATGTGCACTAAGTTTGAGTATATGTGCACTTGTGCTGCCAATCAGCTGAAACTAGTGTAGTTCAGGAGTGTAGCGCCTGTCTGATAGGCGTTATGCTCTGAGGTGTAGCGCCTATCAGACAGACGCTACACTCTGACTTAGAGTTTTTCCCCGCCAGCGCCTGGGCATCACACGGCCGGGTGGGGCCAGGGAGGGGCCAGGCGGTGCCACGCTAGCAGGAACATAGCGCCTAGCTGAAAGACACTATACTGCACAGTGTAGCGCCTAGCTGTTAGGAGTTACCCAAAGGGTTAGTCCAGGAAAATAGTTTTACAGATGAGTCATTTTGTGAAATCCTTCTGATTTTGGGTTATTTTTGTCCATACTGCCCCTGGGGGGACAAACGGGTCAGCCGCCCCGGGCCCAAAAAATATGGGGGCCCAAAAAAATGTAGTTCTAATATACTTATATAGAAAAAAAATTAGATTAGCTCGCACGGCCAGACCCAGGCCGGATCCCAGTCCGAGGCGGCACCGCGGCAGGCGCATTAATCGACTCATCGACACCGCCTGACCCGCCCGTCGCTTCGCTTCTCTCGATCTAGTCAAACACTTTTTCGAAGAGCCGCCCGCATCTCATACGACTCGCCGTGACGACGCCCACTTCGACGGACGAGACGATCGCCCACGCCGCCACGCGGCCACGACGCTATCGGCTACCGCCCACGTCCCAGGACTGCACGCCGCGCGCGTCGACCTGGCACCCCTGCCTGAGTCCCTGACCGTGAGTCCGTGACGCTGACACTGCTTGTCTCACGTCTGCTCGGCTGCTCCCTGCCTTGGTGCTGTCCCTTTGTCCTGTTCCTGTACCGGATCGAATCGACGGATCAGCATTAACACTTCAGCAGGTTATTTTAATTTTATTCATTTACAGTAGGTTGCGACTTGTTCTAGTTTTTAGTTCATAATTTTAATTAGTACTCCTTGGGACCCAAATTAATTGACTCAGATTTGTCTAGATTTGGATGTATCTAGACTTGTTTTAGTGCTAGATACATCCGAATTTAGACAAATTCAAATCAATTAATTTGGATCGGAGGGAGTATAGTAGTTTAGTACCTGATTTTTGTTCTTGTTTGTAGCGCCCGAGGTTAACTGATTATGGCGCCCGAATCCGGTGCTGAGAAAAGAAAAAGGAGAAGAGAGGATCTTTTTATAAATTTTTGAAGAGCAACACGAGCACTACGAAGAATCCAGATGAGTTGGCTCTAGTTCTTGTGGAGGAACAGACTAATGTTGATCCAGAAGACGATGTTCATATCAACGCAGATGATGACAATGTGGCTAATCATGATGATGAATCTCCTAATGTTGATGATGAACCAGAACCAGTTAGTGTGAATATTTATAATCCAGCAAATTGGGGTACTCTTGATAACAAGGCAAGGGACATATTAGTGGACATATTAATCTTTGAAGCGCAGATTTGAAGAACTCCAGTCATTTAAAAATATATTTGGGTTTTTAATGAGTTCGACATCCTTGAAGGCATTGGATGGTTCTCAATTGAAAGAACATTGCACTACATTACATTTGCAAAAACTTTTACTCGGCCTGGTAAAGATGATGAACCTGATATATGTGATGTTGAGTTAAATGCACTTATTTCCGAGTTAAGTGTTATGAAGTTCACTTTGCCAAATACCTTAATGTCTGCTATGGAGATTTTTGAGTTTGTCAGAGAAGCGGATTGTTATCCTAATATTTCTATCGCTTATCGGATCTTATTTACTATGCCCGTGACTGTTGCATCAGCTGAAAGAAGCTTTTCAAAGTTGAAATTATTGAAGAACTATTTGAGATCTTCAATGTCTCAGGAGAGGTTAAATGGTTTGGCAAGTCTATGCATCGAGAAGGAGTTACTGGACGAGATTGATATTGATTCCATCGTCACGGACTTTGCTTATAGGAATTTTCGAAGGAAATTTTAAGGTATCATGTAAACACTGTTCTTTTTATATGAGTATTATAGTTGAAAGTGTACTTAAACAACTTATTTTTTATCATCTAATATATATATAAAAAATTATACTAAGAGGCACAAAATTTTAATTTCGTCCTGGGCCCCAAAAATCTCAGGACCGGCCCGGCAGGCGGAGCATGTATGAATCTCTTACTAGCAATGATGCGCAGGTCTAGGCATCTCTGCTTCTGTACCGGCAGATCCTAGACGAGATCGAGGCACGACAACTTCACCAAGAGAGCCTATGTTCCCAAGGCCAAGAAGCTCGCGACGCTGCCCAAGGCCTACCTCATATCACTGAAGAACGCTCACTAGGTAGATCAGTCTGGTATAATTAGTTAAGCTCCTATCGGCTTCGGAGAGGTCACATGCTCTGTGTGGGGGTTTTGCTGTTGGAAACTTTGAGCTTTTGCAATGTACATAGTTCTGAAGGAAAAAACAGTGTAGCGCAAGCAGAAACATGAGAGAGTAGTGCCGTGTATGTGTATGTCCATCTTGGTTAGCCTGTCAGCTGGCTTGCATCATGCTGTCACACTCTACTATTTCAGTCTACTCTGTCTAAAACTCTGAATATAACAGTTATTATTTATATATATGAAACGGTACTCTGTCTGACTATAGCTGCCAGGTACCCTATAACAGGATAAGTATCTCATGGTCTTATCAGTTTAATATCTTTTATGTGGGTCATGATCCCTGTAACAATATTAAATTTATTTTTTTGGGAGGATCCGCCACGGTGCCTTACCACTTGGGCCCTCGCGTGTTATCCATGCGTTGCACTGTCCCGTGCCTAATGCACTCCAATTCAAAAAATACATCTATTGTTCTTTTAAAAGAAACAAAATGTGTCAGTCAATCCACTATCTCCAACATGGTTGATAATATATTTCAACACCTACTATCACATTAAAAGTTGAAAGCGCTCATATATTTAATACCATATTAAATTGCATGCATTAGTAAGTTCACCTTGAAATCCAGGCTTGTAGCAGTATTTGGATTTTCAGCATCTATCAAAAGTGTGGAAACTCAAGACAGATACACGCTCCACATGTCAAGCGCACTAGACTCGTTCATCCAACAATAAGATGATCATTACCTAATGGTGATGTTCTCCTGATCCGTCGGCTAGGTGGTCGCCCTCGAGCCAAGAAGCCATGTATTATATATATGTACTCCTTTTGTCTCCGTTTACCATGTATCTCGGATTTTGTCAAAGTCAAACTTTATATATAGGCATTGTATTTTGGTAAATACATCAAGTCGTGACATACTGCCTAAGCTTATCCCCCGCGACAACTCTAAGCTAGCGGGTCCATGATAAAATAGTTACAATGGGTAAGTCTTTGAGATGCATTCCATATTTAGCTAGCTTGTTATTATTTGGTCTCTACATTATGAAATTGACAAATAAACTTGAAGGGTATAGGCTAGATCACATATGAAGAACATCCAAAGCAGGAATATCAACACAAACATGGATGGATCGTTGGATATGGGGTACAATCCACACTTTGTGCAGAAAATTGCTGAGCTGGCTATTAGGATTGTGGTGCATGCTAGGCCTAGCTAATCAAGTATCCACTCATTATTTCCTTCAAACATGTTACCATACATTTGTTATCTGCTATGTGAGCCCAACTGAGATTAATTTGTACATTTTTGCAACGCATGAAATCTCATCAAACATGATGAAATACAACTCATAAAATATCGACCGAAACTATACTAATTTTAAAAAATAATCGAGTAGAGGGGGGCATCTGCCCCCTCTCCTCCTCGTACCTCCTAAATTAAGACTAAGGCACCAATGACAAAAGTCCCAACAAAAGAGGGGGAAAGTCGTCCTCTGAAAATTATGGTACGCTATCGTACGGTGAAAATTCCATTAATAGAAAGATGCCAAACAACAAAGTCGTTTATATCAGGAGGCCCAATCGGATCTTCATGTTGGGTTCGCAGCATAGAAATCAATTTTTTCTTATAATATGAACAACTAAGCACCAAGATCTATTTATCTAAATACAAGCAACGGATGGATATATATCCATAGAGAACTCACCCTCGCAAACCGAGAAGCTTTACGAGATTTATTCTCGTGGATGATGTACTCGTATACTTTCCGATCTTAAAATCGAGTTGAAGTCTAGAACCACAAACCAATAGTTCATCCGTGATCGCACACACGTCCAGCACCCCGATAATCTCTGAGCCCTCATTCCAACAAAGCAGCGAAAGCAACAGACCCTTTCCATAGAAACCACTACGAGAATATGTACTCTGCTAATCCGAAGCAATGAGGATTTACTAGAGGGGAGAGAGATCCTTCACGAGGAGGTGTTTGAGGAGAGGAGGTCTCCACCTCCTTTTATAGGGGGAAGGGGCAGCCCCCAAGAAGCCATGCGCATGGGCATGGTGAAGGGAATATGCCCTGAGAGGCAATAATAAAATGTTTATTATGTGTATTTCAAGTATATGATAAATGTTTATTTTGCCTGCTATAATTGTATTAATACGGAAACATTAATACATGTGTGTTTAATAAACAAACAGAAAGTTCCTAGTTATGACTCTCTCATAAACTAGTTCGTTGATTAACAAGATGATCATAGTTTCCTGATCATAGACATTGGATGTTGTTAATAACGAGATCACAACATTAGTGTAATGGTGTGATGAACATTCATACGAAGTATAGCATTACGATCAAAGTCATTGAGTTTATATTGCTATAAACAACTTACGAAGTAGTCCTAATCCTTAGACCATGAGATCATGCCAATCACTAACACCGGAAGAGTTTCTTGTTGACATCAAACGTCACTCCATAACTGGGTGATTATAAAGATGGCTTCAAAGCTACTAAAGTGTTATGTTAAGAATCATGGATCAAGGGTGAAATTTGTTCATCCCTATGACGGATAGATATGCTCTGGGCCCTCTCGGTGATATCACATTGGTTAGCTTGCAAGCAAGTGATTTGATCACTAGAATGTTATATCACGGGAACGAGAAAAGAGTGCATGTCAGTGACGAGATCAAACTAGGTATGGAGATACCGATGATCGAATCTCGGACATGTAATATATCGTGAAACAAAGGGATTAAGATACAAGCGTAAAAGGTTCCGACGGTCACAGGAAAAGTCATCGTTGAATGTGTGGGAGTCAGTATGGATCTCCAGGTCCCGCTACTGATTATTGATCGGAGAAGGGTCTCGATCATGTACGCATTATTTGCGAACGGTGGGGTGACACACTTAAGGGACACTAACATCCAGTTGGAGCAAATGTTTCATGCCGAAAGAATAAACAAGCGCAGGAATTTATTTCACTAGATACCGAAACAGGTTTTCGGGTGAAATTGCATAAAGTGGTTATGCATGTGAAATAGAATTCTAGTAAGGGGTTATTTGTGAATTTTTGTTATTAAAGTAATTGACAAAATTCTGAATAAAATAAAAGAGTTTTATTTAATGAGAGTTTGCATTAAATTTGGTGGAAATTTAATGGCATGTTTGAGTGGGATTTTGAGTGGAGGGAATTTAAAGGAATTTTGTGAGTGGAGTGTCCACCCACATGAAGAGGGGAGGGCAAGGGAGCAGCCCCCATGCGCCGGCCACTCCCTTGGGGTCCCCCCTCCTCCTATAAAAGGCACCCCTCTCCTCACTTCTCACTCACACCTCCTCGTGAAGGATCTCTCTCCCCTCTAGAATTTATCCCCCATGGTCTCGGACTAGCGAGATACATGTTCCCGGTGGCTATTCGGCAAGAAAGGGTTGTGCTTCCGCTGCATCGCTGGAGCAAGGAGGCGGAGGTTTCTCGGTGTCTTGTACATGTGTGCGAGCACGGATGCGCTGCTGCTTTGCGGCGCTAGGACTTCTTCTCGATCTTGAGATCGGCAAGAGATCATCTACATCAACCACGAGTTGAACTCGTTAAGCTTTGTCGGTCTTCAAGGGTATGTTCTCTACGGATATACATCCGCCCGTTGTTTGTATCTAGTATCTAGATCTTGGTACATAGTTCCCATCGTAGGAAAATTTTTGTTTTCTATGCTGCGAACCCTACAGTGGTATCAGAGCCGGATCTATGCGTAGATACTTTATACGGGTAGTACACATATGAGTATGTGGGCAATGATGATCATGTTGTTGCTCCTTAGTTGTAATTTTGGATATTGGTGGCATAGTGGGATGAAGCGGTCCGGGCAAACTTTACATGTCCTCGCACATGAGACCTGTTCCACGCTTGACATGCAACTAGTTTGCATAAGTGGCTAGCGGGTGTCTGTCTCTTCTACTATAGACAATATCTATTTTGCAACGAGTTGTCAACAATTTGGTTATCCTCGTTGTGGCTCATGTTCGTAGGTAAGAACGGTTCTATCTCGAAAGCCCTAAGCCACGTAAAACTTGCAATGGATAAATTAGAGGCGTCTAGTTTAGATTGTTGCTGGTCTAGTGTTATGATATGGTGATGTTGTAAGTAAAAGTATGCGATGATACTCTTACAACATACATAAAGTGTAATCTCCATAGACCTTGGACTTACACATATAGGTATGATAGTGATCATACCACGATGCACATGATAGAGATCATATGCGGGAACCATATCATTTCACTAATAAACATGTGATGTTTGATAGCATCTTATATTGCTTGTTTAGCGCTTTGTTAGCATAATAAGATGATCCTTCTTTTAAATATCAAGATAAAAATGTGTTCTTCCTTTAGTATGCACCAATTATGTTTTCGTCGCTCCAAGACATCACGTGATGATCGGGTGTTCTTGGATCCATGACCATATTTCGGGTTTAAAACAGTTACACACGCGAATACTAAGGTTCTAACTTGGCGAGCCTAGCATGTACAGACATGGCCTCGGAACACGGACCGAAAGGTTAAGCATGAGTCATATAGTAGATATGATGCCCATTTGATGCTCGCCTTTGAAGCTACACCGACTCACGTGATGATCGGACTTGGTGTAGTGGATTTGGTTCATGTAATCACCAAAAAGGCACGAGGGATGTCGTTTTTGAGTGGGAGTTCATTCGTAATATGGATTAGTTGAACTCAATCTATCATAAACTTAGTCTAAACTTTACAAATTCTGTTGTAGATGGCACGACCTGCTTTTAATTTCAATGTGTTCATGGAGAAAGAGAAACTTGCAACGAACGGTAGCAACTTTACCGAATGGGCCATGAATTTGAGGATTCTCCTCTCTGCTGCACAAAAGCAATATGTGCTAGAAGCGCCGTTAGGCCCCCCACCTTTTGAGGATGCCCCTGACGAGGAGAAGAGTGTCTATCAGACTCGTCAGGAGGACCACAACTTAGTTCATTGCGGCATATTGTATGGGCTAGAGCCGGAACTTCGAAAGCGTTTCGAAAACGGCAATGCTTTTGATACAATGGGTGAGTTGAAAATGATTTTCGACACATGCTGCAGAGAGAGCTACAACGCTCGTAAAAGTTCTTTAGCTGCATGATGGAAGAGCACAGCTCCGTTAGTGAGCATGTACTCAAGATGTCGGGTTACGCCGATAAGCTTGTGTCCTTGGGAATAACGATTCCCATTGACTTAGGCATCCATCGTGTTCTGCAGTCTCTGCCACCTAGCTATAAGAGCTTTGTGATGAACTATAATATGCAAGGCATGAAGAAGTCTCTCCCCGAGCTTCTATCAATGCTTAAAACTGCAGAAGTGGAGATCAAAAAGGAACATCAAGTGTTGATGATCAATAGGAACACTGGTTTCAAGAAAGACAAGAAGGGAAAATGGAAGGGAAGTAAGGGCGGCAAGCCGGTTGCCGTGCCTGAAAAGAAACCCCGAGTTGGACCTAAGTCTGATACCGAGTGCTACTATTGTAAGGGGTCTGCCATCGAAGCGAATCGCCCCAAGTATTTGGCGGAACAAGAAGGCGGCAAAGGCAAACAAAGGTATATATGATATACATGTTATTGATGTGTACTTGACTAGTGCTCGCAGTAGCACCTGGGTATTTGATACCGGTTCAGTTGCTAATATTTGTAACTCGAATCAGGGGCTGCGGAATAAGCGACCGCTAGTAAGGGGTGAGGTCAAGATGCGTGTCGGCAATGGATCAAGCATTGATGTGATTGCCGTCGGAACGCTGCCTCTCCATTTCCCGTCGGGATTAGTTATAAACTTGAATAATTGTTATCTGGTGCCTGCACTGAGCATGAACATTGTATATGGATCGTGTTTAATGCGAAGTGGTTATTCATTTAAATCCGAGAACAATGGTTGTTCCATTTATATGAATGAAATCTTTTATGGTCATGCACCGATGATGAATGATTTATTTCTATTAGATCTCGATGATAATGTTACACATATTCATAATGTTCATGCTAAAAGGATTAAACTAAATGATGATATATCCGCATATATGTGGCAATCGCTGCTCAGGTCATATTGGCGTTAAACGCATGAAGAAGCTCCATTCGGATGGACTTTTGGAATCACTTGATTATGAACCATTTGATACATGTGAGCCATGCCTTATGGGCAAGATGACTAGAACGCCGTTTTCCGGTTCAATGGAACGGGCGACAGATTTATTGGAAATCATATATTCTGATGTATGTGGTCCAATGAGTGTGTCAGCGCGAGGTGGAGATGATTTGAGTAGATACGGTTATATCTACTTGATAAAACACAAGTCTGAAACCTTTGAAAAGTTCAAGGAATTTCAGAATGAAGTGGAAAATCATCGTAATAGAAAGATCAAATTTCTACGATCCGACCGTGGAAGTGAGTATCTAAGTTACGAGTTTAGCACTCACATGAAAGAGTGTGGAATTGCTTCACAACTCACACCTGCCGGAACACCACAGAGAAATGGTGTGTCGGAACGTCATAATCGTACTTTATTAGATATGGTTCGATCTATAATGTCTCTGACGGACTTGTCATTGTCATTTTGGGGCTATGCACTAGAAACTGCTGCATTCACTTTAAATCGGGCACCATCTAAATGCTGAAAAGACATCAGATGAATTGTGGTTTGGAAACAAACCTAAGCTGTCATTTTTTAAAGTTTGGAGATGCGATGTTTATGTGAAGAAACTTCAACCGGATAAAATCGAACCCAAAGCGGAAAAATGCGTCTTCATAGGATACCCTAAGGAAACTATTGGGTATTCCTTCTATCACAGATCCGAGGGCAAGGTTTTTGTTGCCAAGAATGGATCCTTTCTAGAGAAAGAGTTTCTCGCGAAAGGTGTGAGTAGTCGGAAGGTAAAACTCGAAGAGGTTATTGAACCTTCTCTTTAAAGTATGGCGAGTAGCGCAGCGCCGAAGTTGTTCCGGAGTTGGCTTCACCTGTTGAAGAGGGAACTAATGATAATGATCATGAAACTCCGAAAGAGAGTACTACCGAACCTCGCAGATCTAGCGCTGCAGCTCCCGATTTGTCATGGAAATCCTGTCATAAATTTCATGGTTGATGAAAATGATGACCCTGCGACGTATGAAGAAGCGATGATGAGCCCGGATTCCAACAAATGGTTAGAAGCCATGAAATCCGAGATGGAATTCATGTATAAAAATCAAGTTTGGAACTTGGTGGACTTAACTCACGACCGAAAGGCCGTGGAGAACAAATGGATTTTCAAAAGGAAAACTGATGCTGATGGTAATGTAACCGTCTATAAAGCTCGACTTGTCGCAAAGGGGTTTCGACAAATTCAAGGAGTTGACTACGATGAGACATTCTCTCCCGTAGCGATGCTAAAATCAGTTAGGATTATGTTAGCAATTGCTGCATATTTCGATTATGAGATATGGCAGATGGATGTCAAAACCGCGTTTCTCAATGGTAATATTTAAGAAGAGTTATATATGATACAACCAAAGGGTTTTGTCGATCCTAAGGATGCTAACAAGGTGTGCAAACTTCAGCGATCCATCTATGGATTGAAGCAAGCATCACGAAGTTGGAATCTTCGCTTTGATGAGGTGATCAAAGAGTTTGGATTTGTCCAAACTTATGGAGAAGCTTGTATTTACAAGAAAGTGAGTGGGAGCAATGTGGCATTTCTGATATTATATGTGGATGACATATTATTGATCGGAAATGATATATATCTTTTAAACAGTGTTAAAAGTTATCTAAACAGCAAATTTTCAATGAAGGACCTAGGTGAAGCGTCATACATATTAGGCATAAAGATCTATAGAGATAGATCTAGACGCCTAATAGGGCTATCGCAAAGTACATATCTTGATAAGTTTTTAAAGAAGTTTAAAATGGAAGATAGTAAGAAGGGGTTCTTACCTATGAAACAAGGCACGACATTGAGTAAGACTCAAAGTCCGGCTTCGACGAAAGAAATAGAGATAATGGACAAGGTCCCCTATGCTTCAGCCATAGGCTCTATAATGTACGCCATGCTATATACAAGACCGGATGTGGCACATGCTATTAGTTTGACTAGTAGGTACCAATCGGATCCAGGTTCAGAACACTAGAAAGCGGTCAAGAATATCCTTAAGTACTTATGAAGAACTAAGGATATGTTTCTTGTATACGGAGGTGAAGAAGAGCTCGTCGCTAAGTGTTATGTTGATGCTAGCTTTGACACCGATCCGGATGACTCTAAGTCTCAATCCGGATACGTATTTCTCATGAATGGCGGAGCGGTTAGTTGGAGGAGCTCCAAACAACCTGTGGTGGTGAAATCAACAACAGAGGCCGAATATGTTGCTGCTTCAGAAGCGGCTCAGGAAGCGGTTTGGATGAAGGAGTTCATATCCGAACTAGGTGTGGTTGCAAACGCGTTGGACCCAATGGTGATCTATTGTGACAACAATGGTGCCATTGCCAATGCCAAAGAGCCAAGGTCTCACAAGCATTCCAAGCATATTAAGCGCCGGTTTCACTCCATCCGCGAGCATGTCAAGGATGGAGATATAAAGATTTGTAAAGTACATACGGATCTCAATGTAGCAGATCCGTTGACTAAAACTCTCCCTAGAGCAAAACATGATCTACACCAGAACTCCATGGGTGTTAGATACATCACTATGTAACTAGATTATTGTCTCTAGTGCAAGTGGGAGACTGAAGGAAATATGCCCTGAAAGGCAATAATAAAATATTTATTATGTGTATTCCAAGTATATGATAGATGTTTATTTTGCATGCTATAATTGTATTAATACGGAAAAATTAATAGATGTGTGTTTAATAAACAAACAGAAAGTTCCTAGTTATGCATCTCTCATAAACTAGTTCGTTGATTAACAAGATGATCATAGTTTCCTGATCATAGACATTGGATGTTGTTAATAACGAGATCACAACATTAGTGTAATGGTGTGATGGACATTCATCCGAAGTATAGCATTACGATCAAATTCATTGAGTTTATATTGCTATAAACAACTTACGAAGTAGTCCTAATCCTTAGACCATGAGATCATGCCAATCACTAACACCGGAAGAGTTTCTTGTTGACATCAAACGTCACTCCGTAACTGGGTGATTATAAAGATGGCTTCAAAGCTACTAAAGTGTTATGTTGAGAATCATGGATCAAGAGTGGAATTTGTTCATCCCGATGATGGATAGATATGCTCTGGGCCCTCCCGGTGATATCACATTGGTTAGCTTGCAAGCAAGTGATTTGATCACTAGAATGTTATATCACGGGAACGAGAAAAGAGTGCATGTCAGTAACGAGATCAAACTAGGTATGGAGATACCGATGATCGAATCTCGGACATGTAATATATCGTGAAATAAAGGGATTAAGATACAAGCGTAAAAGGTTCCGACGATCACAGGAAAAGTCATCGTTGAATGTGTGGGAGTCGGTATGGATCTCCAGGTCCCGCTACTGATTATTGATCGGAGAAGGGTCTCGATCATGTACGCATTATTCGCGAACCGTAGGGTGACACACTTAAGGGACACTGGCATCCAGTTGGAGCAAATGTTTCATGCCAAAAGAATAAACAAGCGCAGTAATTTATTTCACTAGATACCGAAACAGGTTTTCGGGTGAAATTGCATAAAGTGGTTATGCATGTGAAATAGAATTCTAGTAAGGGGTTATTTGTGAATGTTTATCATTAAAGTAATTGACAAAATTCTGAATAAAATAAAAGAGTTTTATTTAATGAGAGTTTGCATTAAATTTGGTGGAAATTTAATGGCATGTTTGAGTGGGATTTTGAGTGGAGGGAATTTAAAGGAATTTTGTGAGTGGAGTGTCCACCCACATGAAGAGGGGAGGGCAAGGGGGCACTAAGCCACCCCTTGGGGTCCCCCTCCTATAAAAGGCACCCCTCTCCTCACTTCTCACTCACACCTCCTCGTGAAGGATATCTCTCTCCCTCTAGAATTTATCCCCCATGGTCTCGGACTAGCGAGATACATGTTCATGGTGGCTATTCGGCAAGAAAGGGTTGTGCTTCCGCTGCATCGCTGGAGCGAGGAGGCGGAGGTTGCTTGGTGTCTTGTACGTGTGTGCGAGCACGGATCTGCGCTTGCTATGGCGCTTAGGACTTCCTCTCGATCTTAAGATCGGCAAGAGATCGTCTACATCAACCACGAGTTGAACTCGTTAAGATTTGTCGGTCTTCAAGGGTATGTTCTCTATGGATATACATCCGCCCGTTGTTTGTATCTAGTATTTAGATCTTGGTACATAGTTCCCATCGTAGGAAATTTTTTGTTTTCTATGCTGTGAACCCTACACATGGTGTGCCCCATCTCTCCCCTCTTAATGGTCAGTGGAGCTTCCACTAAGCCTACTCCCACTAACACAAACTCCACTCATCTTGCATTAATTTTTCACCAAAATTAATGCAAGTTCTCATTAAATAAAACAACTTTTATTTTTTTATTTAAAATTTGTTAATTACTTTAATTAACAAACATTTGCATAAACCCCTTGCATAACTTTGACATTGCATCTGAAACCAATTTTAGAAATTCGATCTAAAACAATTTTGGTGCTTATTGAAATAATGTCAACGCTTCAAAAACCTTTCTCTGGTATTATATGTGCTCCATTTGGTATCGGTATACCTTAAGTGTGTCACTCTATGGTTCATAAATAATGTAGATACGACTGAGACTCCTCTCCGATCAATAATCAGCAGCGGGACCTTGAGAACCATACCGACTTCCACATATTCAACGATGACTTAGTGGTCATGAGAACCATCAACGTCGTAACTAAATCCCTTTGTATAGCGATATATTATATGTCCAAGATTCGATCATCGGTATCTTCATATCTAGTTTGATCTCGTTACCGATAAGTAATATTTTCTTGTTCCCGTGATATAACATTTCTTGTGATCAAATCACCTGCTTGCAAGACGTGTCAATGTATCACCAAGAGGGCCTAGAGTATATCTCTCTGTCATCGGTATGTACAAATCTCACTCTTGATCCATGAGCCTCTATATAACACTTTCAAAGTACCTAGACCCACCTTCATAGTCACCTTCTTACGGTGTGACATTTGATGTTATCAAAATACTCTTCCGGTGTTAGTGATTAACATGATCTCATGATCTAAGGATTAGGGTTACTTCATATGATATATTATAGCAATGTAAACATAATGACTTTGATCATATTACTATACTTTGGATGAGTGTTCATCACATCAGTCCACCAATGTGACCTCGTTATTAACAACATCCAATGTTCATGATCAGAAAATCTTGATCATATGTTAATCAATGATCAATTTAAATGAGAGGCACACCTAGGAACTCTTGTTTGTTTATTAAACACATATGTATTACGTTTTCAATTAACATAATTATAGCATGAGAAATAAACATTTATCATAAACATGAAATAAGATAATAACAATTTTATTATTGTCTCTTGAGCATATTCCCTTCGCTACAAAATATGATTTGCACCAACCGAACAAAAACAGGGTCCTGACCATCTCTTCATCCCAATTTTTTGTGTAGCCTACAATACAACATATTGTCTAGCAAAACTTTGCAAATTTGTCGATAACATGTGTACGAATGCTTTTTTTTGAGTATTAAAAAGATTCAAATGCCAGTTTCTATTTATTTTGAATACCGAGATCCAGCCAAAACACCTAATGGGAGTCAGAAGTGCTACTCCATTATATTTTATTTTTTTGATTGAGGGGAGAAGTGCTACTCAAAGGTATGGAACCTCAACGGAATACACACGTGACACGTCTTATGATTGGGCCGAGTCAGAATACACCTTCTCCATCACGGTAACCTTCCTAGACCGGTCCAGGACGATAACCACCGTGTATGGGCCAACCGAAGAGGAGAAGAAGCAAGATTTCCTCAATAAAATTATTGGCATACACAACCGCATCCTAGGGCCTTGGATGATCATTGGTGACTTCAATCTAATCTTACATGACGAAGACAAGAATAATCGCAGGGACAAGAATAATCGCAGGGACAAGAATAATCGCAGGGTTAACAGAAGATGGATGAGGCGATTCAAAGAGGCTTTGGACGTTAGCTTCCTCCGGGAAATCAGACTGGTGGGTAGACGCTGCACCTGGAGTAATGAACAAGCTGAACCAACGCTTGTCCGCCTGGACCGGGCCTTCTGCAATGCAGAGTGGGACGATCTATACCCGGCGGCAAAGCTAATCCCACAAGCGTCATCAATGTCGGATCACTACCCACTGCTCCTAGTACAAGATATGGTAATCAAAACGGCGTCGCGTTTTCGTTTTGAAGCTTTATGGCCTTTGATGGAGGGCTACATCACGGTGGTGGAGCAATCATGGGCTGAACCATGCAGATTCACTAACCAGTTCGCAATCCTTGACTGCAAAACTGAAGAGATTGGCAAAGCACCTAGCAACCTGGGCCAAAAACTACGTGGGGGACATCAGGAGACAGATGTTGGTGGGGCAAGAAATAATCTTGCGCCTGGACACTGCTCAGGAGACCAGACAACTCTCAGAGGGAGAAAGAGACCTGCGCTCTTGCCTAAAATCAAGGGTTGTCGGTCTTGCAGTAATCAACAGGATCAAGGCGAGGCAACGTGCAAGAATCAGGTGGCTGAAGCTTGGCGATGCCAGCACAAAATTCTTCCACTCAAGGGCGTATCACCGTAGACAGAAAAACAAAATCCAGTCCCTACATTCGCCTGCGGGGGTGGCTACCTCTCCTTCTGAGCTAGAGGAGGTGGTGTCCAGTCATATGAGCACAATTGTCGGGATGCCCGCACAATGCACTGAGCGGTTCAACTGGGACCTACTAGGGCTGCCAATTCTTGACCTTCACGACCTTGAGGTCCCCTTTTCCATGGAAGAGCTCAAACGGGCGGTTTTCTCGACACCGGCTGATAAAGCACCGGGACCAGACGGGTTCTCGGGCGGCTTTTTCAGGACATCGTGGAATGTAGTCAAAGATGACCTGCTCAGGGCGCTAAACAATCTCTATGATCTAAATGATCCGTCATTTAAAAGTCTCAACGAGGCACACTACATCCTACTGCCTAAGAACGAGCAGCCAACTGAGGTCGCCCATTTCAGGCCCATTAGCCTGATTCACGCCTTTGCAAAACTGGTGTCCAAGATTCTTGCCACAAGACTGCAGCCTAAGCTTGATGGGCTGATCTCGCCTTGCCAAAGTGCTTTTATCAGTGGCAGGAGCATACAATACAACTTCCTGTATGTGCAGAACTTGGCCAAACATTACCACAAAACCAAGCACCGGTGTGCTTCTTGTCAAGCTTGACATCGCAAAAGCTTTTGACACAATCTCGTGGGAATACATTCTCGACATGCTGGAGGCTCGCGGTTTCCCTCTGCGCTGGAGGAATTGGATTGCGATGTTATTTCGCTCGGCCACCTCCAGAGTCCTGGTAAATGGGACCCCGAGGCGGCTGATAGAGCATCGACGCGGTTTGAGGCAGGGGGACTCCCTATCCCCCTTTCTCTTTGACCTGGCTATGGAGCCAATGCACAGATTGCTTGAACTCGCAACAGAGGAGGGTTTACTGTCCAAGCTTCGCGGGAAATTGGCCACCTTTAGGGCGTCGTTGTACGCGGACGACGTGGCGATATTCCTAAACCCGGCCCAGGCTGACCTTGCCGGACTTCGTGCAATCCTGGAGAGCTTCGAGAAAGCAACGGGTCTCAAAACAAACCTGGCTAAGAGCTCCATCACGCCTACCAGTTGCCATAATTTGAACATAGAGGGTCTGGTACAAGGAATCGGAATTTTGGTGCAGCAATTCCCCTGCAACTATCTTGGAATGCCCCTATCGGTCAAGAGGCTAACCAAGGCGGAGTGGCAGATGCTGCTAGATAAAGTTGACCGCTACCTAGCTACCTGGAAGGAGAGAATGATGAGCAAAGCAGGGAGGCTTGAGATGCTCAACTCCGTGCTCACATCTCTCGCGATCTACATGATGACAATCAACGAAATGCCTGGTTGGGTGAAGAAGGAGTTTGACCGAAGAAGGAGAGCTTGGCTCTGGGCAGGGGAAGCCTCCTGCAAGGGTGGGAAATGCACAGTAAGCTGGAAAATGGTTTGTAGACCCAAGGCGCTCGGAGGTCTCGGGGTCCACTGTGTGGACACATTTGAGGCGGCACTCAGACTTAGGTGACAATGGCAGATGTGGAAGAACCCAAACAAACCATGGGCCCACATGGCCTTGACATCCAGTAAAAAAGACCGCGCTCTCTTCGCGGCAGCCACCGAGATAACTATTGGGAATGGACACAAGGCTAGATTCTGGACAGAACGTGGCTGCTTAACCAAATTCCGGCGGAAATAGCACCAACAATATACCAAATCTTAGTGAGGAAGAACCGCTCGGTACACGAAGCAATGAGCAGGGAAACTTGTCTGTTTTACCTACGTCACAAGCTGGAGGTTGACCACTTGCCGCAGCTCCTGAGGCTTGCGGAGATGATTGAAGGGGTACAGTTGAATGATGAGCCCGACAAGATCGCATGGCAGTTCGGAGGAAAGGAGTCATACTCGGCCAAGGCAACCTACATGCTGCATTTTTTGGGGGAGGAAAGCACGGATTACAAAAAGCTGGTCTGGAAGGGCTAGGCCCCAGCCAAGTGCAAGTTCTTCATTTGGACACTAATGCTAAACCGAATCCTTACAGCGGACAAGTTAATGCAAAGACAATGGGAGAACGACTATTTTTGCCCACTATGTAGAAGAAATCTTGAGACACCTTTGCATCTATTCACAGAATGCCCATTCAGTATCACCGTATGGAGTAAGATGTCGTTCCACTTTAAAATGGTGGCGATTTGCCCACAGAAGTGGATTGGAAAGGACTTCACAATACAAGATTGGTACAGATCAATGGTTGGGAATCAAACAAGAGTCAACCGAAGAGGAGTTTTTCCAGCTGCGCAGCTCATATGATGGGAGATATGAAAGGAGCGCAACAGAAGAATTTTCGAGAAGAATAAAATGCCCCCGCATGCTCTAGTACTAAAAATAAAGGATGAAGTAGCAGCGTGGCGGCTTGCAGGCGTCCCACTACCCATGGTGGACCAGTACGGAGGAGTGCCATTTGATCCATGCTGATGTATCAGTAGTTGTTTTTATTTTTCGTTAGATTGGCTACCTCTTTAAGCTAACCTTTGTTTTTATGTTTCATCTACCCCTACTATTGCAATAAAATACAGCAGCTCATCTTCTGTGATTCAAAAAAAAATCCTTTCCCTGAAAGAGGGTCTCGCTTTCTCACAGTCCAGCCCACTAAAATCCAGCCCAGAGGAGTGCGGCGAATCGATCCCGAGCCACAGGACCCTTCGCTGCGCCAGCCGACCGCGCAGCGCCGCCGCCGCGGCTTCTTCCTCGAGGCAACGAAGGCCGCCGGCCCGCCGGGTTCACCGCCCGTGCGCCGCCACGCCCGCCTTGCTAGTCGATCTCTCCGTCCATAACCCAGGATCCCACTAGAAGACGACGGTGTGCGCGTTCCCGCCGTGCGCCGCCCCGCTTGTCTCCTGGTCGAGCTTTCCGTAGGTCCGTCCATACCCCAGGACCGCACGACCGATTTCGTTCATTTCGGTTTATTATACACTGCCCACCAAGCGTTCCATCAAGTTTTGTGATTTCCCCCAAATTTCTCTTTCCTTCTTTATACCTTGAACTGGTGGAATGCTGTTTCAGTTTCACCTCGTAGAAAACAGGATGAAGAGATATTATTAAACTTATCTAAATGAAAATTTATGGTTTACTCTGTTTAAGCAAGAGATACATAGGAAGGAAACATATGGTGGCTGCTTTTTTAATCTCAGCTCCTAATTAGATGGGGAACCATATGAATTCTCCAACAGCTGTCGAGAAGAAGCATATACTCCATGTCTCCATGACAATGTCACTGGACCAACAAGGAAACCGACAGCTCCCAATGAGGGACGCCCAAACGCCAAAGTTGACGACCTTCCACAGGTACATGTGTATCCAATGTAGCTAGTACTACTTTTTTCTTTGGATTAACTGCTCGCGGGGTCTAAACTAAAATGTATATATATGCTTGTTTTTGTCCGCTCAACTAGGATGTGCTGTGCACAATTATATCAAAATTGCCTGCAAAAGAGGCAGTACGATCCAGTGTCTTGTCGAGTGAGTGGAGATATATATGGACAGCTTGCCCCAAGCATGAGGGGAACTGAATGCACAGGTGTTCGTCGACCACATCAATGCAGTTTTGCAGAAGCACCGTGGCAAGGTCATCAACCATTTTGAGATTAAATTTATATTTCAGAGTAATCTACCATATCATCTCAATAACTGGATATGGTTTACTATCTCATCCCAAACAAAGAATCTAGCTTCCGATTTGGCACCCCGGTCCGATTTCCTAAAGCATGGGGATCATTACAGATTCCCATTTCAGCTTTTTGACAAGTGTGTCCACCATAGAGTGTCTTCAAATCAGCTTTGTATATTTCAAACCCCCTCATGCCCAGTTCATATGTTTCCCAAACCTAAGAAAGCTCAATCTCCATTTACTGAATACCACAAGACAGGATCCTGACACTATCTTGTGCAGCTGCAAAAACCTCGAGTGGCTGAGTATAGTCAGGTGCCAGATCAAGGATGAACTGAAGTTTAGTCAACTGTTGTCCCAACTTCAGTACTTTAGAGTTAAGCACTGTAACAACATAACCAAGATACAGTTTCATGCTGCCAAGCTCTCCACCTTTATGTATAGAAGAGACTGCATACCTATTGTCCTCCATCATTCTTTAAAGCTGGAAAGGGCAGAAGTTATTTTTTAAGGCTCAACTTTTCAGCATGGTACGGCTGCACTTCTCGATGGGCTTCCAACTGTACGAAATCCGACGTTGGAGTTTGCGTTCCAACGAATAGAGGTACAGTTTGTCGTGGGACAAATTCAAGTGTGTAACAAAAGTATTTCATCGTTGTAGTGACCTCAAATTTCCCCTTTTGTCTTTACTAATCTCACTTTATCTTCTTCTTTTGCAGCTTGATGGCACTTATACATTGTGGTTTGCAAATGGTGGACCTTCCAGACTAAACATTCCTGCTTGTGGATACACATATCGAAATCTAAAGAATATGCATCTTACAGGATTCAGAGCAGCAAACGGCCAGATTCAGTTACTCTTGTATGTCGTGGAAATGCCACTGCGATAGATACCTTGACTGTTGCTACAAGTGAAAGATTAGTTGATCTGCGGAACCCAGAGAAGATAAAACCAAGGCTTCGTTGTGCAACCCTTGAAACTGTTAGGGGTCGTCTCCGTGAGAGGCTTCGGCCAGGAGCCAGGCTTTACCTTCCTTAGGGTAGACAGTATCAAGGGCACACATCATGCAAGGCTAAGCAGAGTAAGTTGCTACCCTACCATAGTTGTAAATTTGTTTTCTTTAGCAATATTATTTTGAGATGTTGCTACTGATTTCTGTCTTGTGCCCCCCGTCACTACTTGTCAAATAAACTTGTATCTAGTAGAGACATAAATAGTCTTGCTAACAAGTGCATTGCTGGCCTATTAGAAGAAAGAAATTACCAACATAACCTATCGGTGGTAAGAGTCTCCTATCTGCATTATAATTATATAAGGTTGGCGTGGTGTTCTTTCGTCAAAGCAGATCAATTTATACTATCTGCTACATACAGTAATCATGAGAACTATGTGTTAGCCATGCTGAGCATCTATTTCTTTCTTGGATGTTTTGTGTTTCTTCCGTCCTAGGTCACTGACAATAAGATATTTTAAATTGGCCTTTTTTTATGTTTTGTGTTTCCCTTCTATATCTGTTTCCTCTTCTTTGCTCAGTTACTCCCTGCTAGTTCCAACTCCATCCACCACCACCACCTTGTTCCTCAGAGCCGGCCGCCGCCGCCGGCTTCCCTCAACCTCAAACGCATTGCTGATTTCAGCAGAGTCGATTTTTGTCATCTCGAGGATTTTGTTGACTTTTCCTTCCAGTATTTGGTTATCTCGAGGATTTAGTTGTAACTTTTTATCCTTTGTACTGTCGTCTGTTTCTTTTAATGTCAGGGTTCTTTTCACAAAAAAGATGGATCCAAGTTGAATCAGGCTTAAGAATGATTAGTTTAAATAGAGTAAGATAGGGTCTATTCTACTACGTATAGAATAGACAACACCCTGCCGGCCGGGAGGCTGCTAGTTGCATTATTATATCTCTTTAAATTCAAGCCAATTGTAACAATCAAAAGGTCGACACTAGATAATTGAGCTAACAAATGACAACACACCCTGCCGGCCGGGAGCGTAGCTCTGATATGATAATCCACGAGATCCCATCTGGCAACCAGTTGGTACTTATTAAATTGAGATAATTGGAAGCTAAAAAAAATGTGCTTAGCTCCACGTCATTACTGACGTGTAAGGTTATGCCTGGTTGTCATTTCGGGCATCATCAATCATCATGGTTAGAGGGGACCACAAGTATATTAAGAAACTGCACCCATAATGATCATCGCTATTAGTTGGCAACCAAGCTAGTAGCAAGCTAATGTAGTGTGGTACGCCACTCTACATGGTGTGGCTAGCTGATGGATACTTCGAGCAGTGCGTGTAGGCTTCCTAGTGCGTGTAGGCTTCCTACCAGATCTGGCCTAATATTTTGATCGCATATGTTCTCTGTTTTATTGTAACATATATATTTCTCGAGACATCGACTTGCCCCCCAGCTCGTAGATCTATCTATGCTTCATTCTTCTGAAGGTGGGAATAAAGATCAAACTGATTATGGATAAAAATTAGGGTCTTATCCATTTGATAGTTTGAACACTACACTAAAATTAATATCTTTACGGCGCGTGTCAGCAAGAGTTCATTAGTGAGAATAGACAGGCTGGCAAAACAGAAGTAGCCACATATACAATTCGAAAGACAAAAGAAAAGGTCAATATGGACGGAGGGAGCAACTTGTATACTTGCTCATCTTGCCAAGTCTTTCCCTTTCATCTATTGGTCGAGACATATCCAAGTCTAGTCGTGCTTTCCCATGCGTCACGTTATTATTTTACCAGATCGAAACAAATTGCTCTTATTTTACATCAACTGAAACAAAGATTATTGTTTTATTAGGGGGTAGCTAGCTAAGCCATGCATGTGACCGTTTGGTCTAAAACAATTATTACAGCTAGGTACTCGCATCGCATGGGCTTTCAGAAGCACTACACTAACTCACACACACACACCGTTGATTATTATAATTGCAATTATAGTTAGAAGGGAGAAAAATCTCCGGGGGGTTTCGCTATAAGAGCACTGTAAAACTGTGGACAAACATAACACTGCAACCTAGCTTATTTCTAGGGGCACCGTCCTCAACACACACACACACACATCTAAGAGCTATTGTGAGAGGATCTGAACCGGTCGGCTGGAGATGGCGGAGACAGTGCTGAGCATGGCGAGGTCCATGCTGGGTGGCGCCCTTAGCAAGGCCACCTCCGCCGCTGCCGCCGAGATGAGCCTCCTCATGGGTGTGCGCAAGGATATCTGGTATGTTACCATGCACTTACCAACAGCCTCTTAGATCCTTTTTCTGTTGAAGTCCCTCTTGTGGATGGTCACTGGTTGGATTTGTAAATGGAAACAGAAAAAATATTGTTTTACTCCAGTTTTACACCCTATGTAGAATGGCACCAAGTATTCATGGCAGGCATGAAATCTGTTCGTGGAGGTGTAGATATTATTTTGCATGTACTGTTGCACATGTCACACGCTGCGGGAAATGCCACCACGTGTTGTAAGTTTCTTCTGGGCATTTGTTCGGCAGGTTCATCAAAGACGAGCTACACACGATGCAGGCATTCCTGGTGGCCGCTGAAGCAATGAAAGAGAAAGACATGCTACTTAAGGTGTGGGCAGAGCAAGTAAGGGACCTATCCTATAATATTGAAGATTGCTTTGGTGAATTCATGGTGCATGTGGCAAGTCAAAGCTTGTCGCGAAAGCTGATGAAGCTCAAAGATCGCCATCGAATCGCGGTGCAAATTCGTGATCTCAAATCAAGAGTTGAAGAAGTGAGCAGCAGGAACACACGCTACAACTTGATTGACAAGAACCAAATCCTCAGTAAAACCATTGATGAGAGAGATTCTTGCATGGAAGATATTCGCAACCATTCAGCTAGTAACATCGATGAATCTGAACTTGTGGGGTTTTCCAAGCCCAAACAAGAGTTGATAAACCTTATTGATGTCCATGTCAAAAGTGGCCCTGCTCGGGTAGTATGCGTAGTTGGCATGGGTGGTTTGGGTAAGACTACTCTTGCAAGGAAAGTTTATGAAAGTATGGAAAACTTTTCATGTTGTGCTTGGATCACTGTATCGCAGTCTTTTGTCAGGATGGAGGTTCTCAAAGTTATGATCAAAGAACTTTTTGGTGATGAAGCATTGAAGCAGCAACTTGATGGGAAGGTGGTGCGTGAAGAGAATCTCGCCGACTACCTCAGGAAGGAGCTACTTGAGAAGAGGTACTTTGTTGTTCTTGATGACTTATGGAATATAGGTGACTGGAAGTGGATCACAGGTTTTGTTTGTCCCAGCGGTAACAACAAAGGTAGCCGGATAATGGTAACAACACGAGATGTTGGCTTAGCTCAGGAGTGTAATTTGGTATCTTCTAGATCACTTATCTATCGCCATGAACCCCTAGAAACAAATGATGCCATAAATTTGCTACTAATGAAGATTGGGAAAAGTGACGAGGACATGAAAAATGATGAAACCATGAGGGAAATAATTATTAAGATAGTAAAGAAGTCTGGACGGCTGCCCCTAGCTATACTTGCAATAGGAGGCATGCTTGCCACCAAAGTGGTTAGTGAGTGGCAAAGTATTTATAATCAGATACCCTCAGAGCTAGAGACCAACCGAAGCCTTGAAGCAATGAGGAGGATGGTTACTCTGAGTTACAACCACTTGCCTTCTCATCTGAAGTCATGTTTTCTGTATTTAAGCATATTTCCTGAGGATTTTGATATCAGAAGAAGGCGTCTGGTAGAAAGGTGGATAGCTGAGGGCTTTGTTGTCGCAAGGGATGGGGTGAGTGTTGTGGATGTTGGGAATAGTTACTTCATTGACCTGATCAACAGAAGTATGATTCAGCCATCAAGAGCGAATGTAGAAGGAACTGTGAAGAGCTGTCGAGTTCACGATATTGTTCGTGATGTCATTATCTCAATTTCTAGACATGAAAATTTTGCATGCTCGACATGGGATAATATAACAAACATAGTAGGGGATAACTTCCGGCATGTAGCATACCAAGGCAGGTGGTGCCCAGATAAAGGCTTGGACTGGAACCATGTCCGATCATTAACTGTTTTTGGTGATAGACCCATGAAGCCAGCACCTTCAGTTTGTTCGTCCGACTTCAGGATGCTTAGAACCTTGGATCTACATGATGCCCAGTTTGAAATCACACAGAAAGATATCAACAATATAGGGCTGTTACGTCATTTGAAATATTTCACTGCCCAGTCTAATCATAGAGATTTATATATATACAAGATCCCAGGCTCCATAGAGAAACTACGAGGCTTGCAGACTTTGGACATAAGAGATAGTTATGTCACATCACTACCCCCTCAGATCACTAAATTGCAAAGCCTCCGTGGCCTCCAATGTAGGAAGACGAGCACCGATAAAAATCTGTACATATATTACCCTAGGACCTGCTTCCGTTCCATATTTCGTATGCCAGTTTTGTTTACTCCTTTAGTTCATCCTAATGTTCGTCGGAAGATTCTGATGGAGTTTCACATGGCCTGGACTGGCCGTTTGTCTAACTCTGACGGTGTGAGGGTGCCCAGAGGGATCAACAGCCTAAAGGAGCTAGAGATATTAGAGGTTGTGGACATTCAGCGAACCAGTCGGAAAGCAATTGAAGAGCTCGGGGAGCTTACTAAGCTAAGGAAGCTAAGTGTCACAGTAGGGCCGAGCAAGCAAAAGTGGAAGATACTTTGGGCATCTATTGAGAAGCTCACTTCCCTCCGCTCTCTTACTCTGTATGCAGAACTTGTGGGGAGAATCGATCTCAGGTGGTTGCATTCAGTTTCCTCCATGCCCCCTCTCTTAAGGACGCTGAATCTGGGGGGAGGTCTTGGGGAGATGCCTGACTGGTTTGAGGGTCTGGTACATTTGGTAAAGATTAAATTAGTGCAGACCAATCTGGCGGAAGGAGATAACAGCATGGAAATACTAGGCGCACTGCCCAAGCTCATGCGCCTTAGACTTTCTTGGCAGTCTTATATTGGGGAGAAACTAGTTTTCAGATTGGAAACATTCATAAATCTCAGGGAACTCTTTATTGCCAACCTGAAGCAGCTGAGGGAGTTGTTATTCGAGGAGGGCACCTCACCGCAGTTGGAAAACATAGAAATCTTTGGCTGTAGGTTGGAATCAGGGATTATTGGTATCAAGCACCTTCCAAGGCTCAAGCTGATTTGGCTTCGCTTCCGTGGTCAAGTAGGGAGGCTTGGTTTACTGCAACGTGAAGTGGACACACACCCCAACCATCCTGCTCTGCGCCTCGTTCATGACTGGAGCCGACACGACGTGGTGGGCGGCAGCGCCCAAGGATCCACGACGACTGCGGTACAAGCGGAGGAAGCAGATGAGGGGGAGGAGAGCTCGCACTCTCGGTTGCCGATGGAGATGCACAGGTCATATCATGCTTCCTCTCTAGCTTGCTCAACTTCACGTACGTACTCAGCTATATCATTCATGCCAGATGTTAATTGCCACAGGACTGACCTTCATCTCTGCCGTGTTGTCTCTAACAACAGGGAAGTCTCCAACGTAGAAGAAGACGACGGAGATGACTTCCGCTCTTGCATTAATTCTGATCACGAAGATGCTGCCTGATCGACGATGCACTTAGTTACTTGCCCTTCTTGGTGATCCGTCCTTCACTCTCTGTACTCCCAATGCTGATCATACCGGGAGTTATCTTTATGTGTTTCATTTGGTTTGATTTACCGCAGTGTTTGGTTGGCTGATTTTGTTGGCCGTGTCGCCCGTTAAAAATACGCACGAACCAACATTTTACATGAAAAATAACGTCTGCAATGGTCCAGAACGGAAGTTAACATATACAACATACGAAAGTTAACACCTGTTTTCCGGGAAGTTAGGATGGGGTTCCTGAATAGTTATTCAGAAACCGGTTCTTGAATATATATATTGCACACTTCAGGATGGGGTTCCTGAAGTTAGGATGGGGTTCTTGGAACTCCTGGCTGAGTTCCACACTTCCACTTCCTGCTCTGATTACCATCTTTTCGCTGGTAAAACTCAGATTCTCTATGTGTTTCATTTGGTTTGATTTACCGCAGTGTTTGGTTGGCTGATTTTGTTGGCCGTGTCGCCGTGAACAACCATTAATTACTAAGAAAGTCTGTGACTGGTGGTCGCATGTTTACCACTGGCTAGGTTTACATACCATGCGTTATGCAATCAGAGTTAGCGTGGAGACGGGTTAGTTCGGTATCATGTGTTGTGGATCAAATATATATGGCTTGTGTGACAAACTACCGCGTTTCTGCACCAATCAAATACATATGGCTCGTATGACACAACATTTTGTTGCATTTCTCTTTAGTTTGCATATATTTGGCTTCCTGGCGATGCAATCTTTGGCTGTCAGCTGGCAGAATTAGCACCGGTGTTGCCATCGGAGATCAAAACTGCCATGGACGGCGTCTCGGAGGCTCGTATTTTCGCTGGCCGCGTCACCCACGGATGGAGGGGCTTCATGAAGGGCCAGGTCGCGAGAACCAGGGCCTACTTCCAGCTGGCCGAGCAGGGCGCCGCCGAGTTCAACCAGGAGAGCCAATGGCCGGTGGGACATCTATACACCCACGGCACACTCTTCGAATCACCACAACTTTCAGTCAAAATTCAAAATCTCTCTCTCAGCAATATTAAAATTTGTGTATTGTTCTCTTCTTGTAGGCGTCGCTTTTGAAGAGGATGGATTTCTGGTGCTGTCTTGGTGGTGTTTGGTCCGCTGTTGTAAGTCATAGATCGCTGTAGCGGGACTTTTTTCTGAAATTGTTTTTTTCTTTTTTTGTCTACGGTAATGCGTTGTTGCAGAGGCTGGGTGTTATTATTTATCTCGATATAAATTGATCCGCTACTGCTGATTGACGAAAGAAGAACACGACGCCACACTTAAAATTATAAAGTAGATAGGAGATTCTTACCAGTTACCACCCATAGGTTCTGTTGGTAATTTCCTTTTTCCAATAGGTCAGCAATGAACTTGTTTTCAAGACTTCATATGTCTCTAGATACAGGTTTATTTGAATTGGTCTTTTTTATGTTCTGTGTTTCCCTTCTATATCTGCTTCCTCTTCTTTGCTCTTGCTTCCTGCTAGTTTCAACTCCATACACCGCCACCACCACCTTGTTCCTCAGAGCCAGCTGCTGCCGACGGCTTTCCTTAACCTCAAATGCATTGCTGATTACTGCGGCAGCAGAGTTGTTTGATTAACTCCTCTAATTCTCATCCTGCTAATATTTAACTTTGCTTCCAGTTTACACAAGCAAGGAATTCAGAGGTATATGACTGATTTCACAGCCTGCAGATATAGCAAGGGCATGTGACTTGTAAGCTTTGAGTCATTTTGCCATGAATGCCAGTATCAGC
This sequence comes from Avena insularis, assembly GCA_023614405.1. Classification (NCBI taxonomy): domain Eukaryota; kingdom Viridiplantae; phylum Streptophyta; class Magnoliopsida; order Poales; family Poaceae; genus Avena; species Avena insularis. The sequence goes on along the minus strand of JAJUPC010000015.1, from coordinate 1,332,746 downwards.
TATTAGCCACCGATATGTGATGTCACTTCATAATCCTGTACATATCAGAGTGAAAAAAAACCTCCACAAATGGGGCTAGAGTTGCTGTAAAATTGCAATTAGGTGGTGGCTGGCTATGAACAACTCTAGCTCTAATTGTGCTGTTTTTGTTGTCTGATGACTCTGATAGTATTACTTCTGCTAAATTCTACTGTTAAGATAAAATGGTGGTTGCCAACTTACTTAACAGACCTCCAAGTGGTATACAAGTAAGAGCCAGAAAACGCCTGAAATAAAATCCAAATGACTAGCCGGTATCCGTGCACTCATATTAAAAGAAAAATACAACCTCCAATCCGATTTAATTGTCGCGGGTTTAGGAAAAAGTTTATCTAAACATGTGAAAATTAAATCGGATCAGAGGAAGTATAAATTCTAAGTTTTTTTTTAAAATACTAACAATGCTCATGTACATGTCCATGTGCACTAACGGGCATGCATTATCATTTATGGTCTCTGCCTATCAGTTATTAATCCGTTAATTTATTTTCTTTTATTATCCAGCCCCTGTTATTCTCACAAATTTCAGACGAATTTATGGAGATTTAACCAACTCTATCAATTACTTTTCAAATGTTTTTGAAGCTTATAGATTTTGAATTTAGCTGGTCAGTCACGAGTAGGACGGCCTTGGTGTCCACTCTCGCACTGGTGACTGGTCCGTCGGCCAATCCCAGCAGAAAGACCTATCCATCCATCCCCGGCTCTAGCCAGATCCCCTTCCTCCACCCCGGTGGTCATGCCCTCATAGTGATACAATTTCACCAGAGCTCTTGGTGATATTGCTATACCTAGTGATAACTATTAATATAATTATTAATACTTTTGTTTCTTTTATCGTTTCAGTTTTATTACGCGGCTTCAAGTTTAATCATATACTCCATGGCAAGAATTTCCTTCTGGATGGCGATGGCCATGGAAAAGTATTCCATCTGTGGAGCATAGACCGACACGCGACCGAGTGGCAGATCATTCAGAGTGGACTTGTCCCCGTGCATCAGTAACCAACTGAAGTGCAGAGGAGCCAAACCCACATAATACATGGTATGAGTTTCCCTCTGGATGGTGATGGCCATGGAAAAGTATTCCATCCGTGGTAGGTCCCCAACAAATTTTCGTCTAACAGTTGCAACTTGCAACTGGCAAGTAGCATAGTGACACAATTTCACCAGAGCTCTTGGTGATATTGCTATACCTAGTGATAAGTATTAATATAATTATTAATACTTTTGTTCCTATTATCGTTTCAGTTTTCTTAAGTGGCTTCAACTTTCATCGGGGATCACACATACCAAGGCGAGAATTTCGCTCTGGATGGCTGTGGCCATGGTAACTAGACGGGCACGCGACCGAGTGGACTTGTCCCCGTGCATCAGTAACCAACTGAAGTGTTGAGCAGCCAAACCCACATAATACATGGTATGAGTTTCCGCCATGGAAAAGTATTCCATCTGTGGTAGCTAGCCAACAGAATTTTCCCCTAATAGTTGCAAGTTTGCAACTTGCCACTAGAGCTTTTCAGCCATTGGTTAAGTAACATAGTGAGATACAATTTCACCAGAGAGTTCCCAGTGATATTGCTATAACTAGTGATAATTAAAGTTTTTACCCATTAATCTTTTTTTCAAGGAGTATTAATGGAAAAGGTTCAACGCAAAAACACAAACTTCATGGTAATTCTGGCTTTGCCTCCCAAAAAAGTTCTCAAAACATAAAAATGTTAAATCTGGCAAACTTGTGCACACATTGCGGACTACAGCACGAGATAACTTGTAGAAATCCAAAAAAAAAAAAAGATATTGGTGTATGATGCTACGAAAACCACAACAAAAGTATCACCTTCCTTGAGAAAGAATGGTCACGGTTGTAGCTGAAAATGTACATAACGCTTGATCAATCTGTTCATCCTCTTGTCCATCAGTGAGCAGAGAAGCTGGATGGAAGTCTGCAAGTCTTGCGCCTCCTTCTAGGTAAAGCATGACTTGACGCATACATGGCCGCAACCTGGGCAAGGAATGCGAGCATAGCAACCCAAGCTTCAGCACAAGCTCAACCTCGGCCGCTTCGTAATCTTTCAACTTAGGGTCGACAGCGTCGACGATCGAGCCACCCTGCCACGTGCCACGTACCCAATCAAGGTCGCCGCTGGTGTTGGCCGCGCCAATTGGTCTTTTCCCGCAGACCACCTCTATGGTAAACACTCCAAACGCAAATACGTCAGTAGCCTTGGTCGCCTTGCCAAGCCGGGCCAGCTCAGGGGCAATGTATCCGCAGGTGCCAGCCACACGTGTGGTGTGCGCATCAGCTCCGTGGTCATGCAACCTTGCGAGGCCAAAGTCACCGAGCCTCCCATTCATGTCATCATCGAGGAGAACGTTGCTCGCCTTGATGTCCCGATGAATGATGACTTGCTCCCAATCCTCATGGAGGTAGAAGAGGCCTGAAGCTACGCCTTTGATGATGCGAAGCCTCTGAGCCCAATCTAGTGTCGGCGTATTCTTGTCGTACAAGCACCTATCAAGGCTGCCATTAGGCATGTAATCATAGACCAAAAGCAGCTCTTTCTTGTACCGGCAATAGCCTAGAAGCTGGACAAGGTTTCGGTGGCGGACATGGCCAAGGATGGCGATCTCGGCCATGAACTCTTTCTTCCCCTGCTTTGATTCCGGTGACACCCGCTTGATGGCCACATGTTGTGTGGTGGTAGGCAGCACCCCTTTGTACACCCTTCCAAAGCCTCCTTTCCCGAGAAGCATCCTATCACTGAAGCCTTCGGTGGCAGTCACTAGATCCTTGTATGTGAAAGAAGGCATCCCACACTTGATCTCCCACTCATCATCCTCCCTTGCCTTTCTCAGATACCGACAGATCAGAACAGCAAGAACTATTAGGATGATTGCAGGTACAATCGATGGCACTCCTAAAATGATCATATAGCTGGGAATTTGAAATTTGGACCGATGTCGAAGTTTATCTAGAGTGCCAAAAGGCAGCACAGAATAGTCAAGTGGTTGAGCCACCCCATCTAGCTTCAGACTCCAGCCCAGAACATAATGGCTGGAGGAGACTTTTTCGCTGGATGCAGAGAACCCAGCGTAAACTAGCTCACGCAACAACAAAGAGGACAAATTGACAGTGGTTGACAGCAACGGAAGTTTGGGTTTAGAGATACAACAAGGTGCCAAGGTAACATTCAGCTGGTGCGAACTGCTATTGTAGTCCACCCACGCTTGAACTTGGTTGCCGTGTCTGAGTGGAACGGTTTGGAACTCGCCATTGTTGTCGTCATAGAAGCCAGCAGTTTGGGATTCAACTGAGACCAAGCTGTTGACATCAATCCCAACATGGTTGTCATTGATGTCCCCGATCTCAGGATTTAAGACGGTGTCGAACTCGACAGCGAAGAAAACATGGCGATCTGAGTTAAAATTGGGGAGGCCAAGGTATTGGCCTGGAGAATTATCAGGTAGGTAACTGGTGGATGAAAGAATGAAGGCCAGCCCATTGCCTTTATACTGCTTGAAGCCGATTACAAACACAAATGTAGTTGAGAAGGAGGAGATAGGACCACCGGGATGATTTTGGAAGCTTAGAGGAGAGGTGTAGAAAGCATGGCCGCTCGTACCACCTGGGCCATTGGTTAGACTCAAAAGGTCGTCTATCCAGAAAGCTTCGCCATCAAGATTCAGATCGTCTGAAAAGCCATTATAGACAAACTCATCGGTACCAACGGTAACATCAGAGGTGTGGAGGTGGTCAGCAAGACAAAGGAAGAAGAGAACAAGGAGGTAGGGGCTCCAAGAGAGACGAAGCATTCTGCCAAACAAGTAAAAATTATCTAGCTTGGTCTGTATGGAAGTGAGTAAAGGAAATTCTAAAGCAGTTAGGTATATAGTGCAAAATATATGCTACAGAGTAAACTATGGTGCAAAGCAGTTAGGAAATTCTAAAGCAGCTAGAGATATATAGAGGTCCAGTCGCGCTGGAAAGTGAAGGTGATCTTTGGGGTGACTGGCAAATTTGTATTGTCACAGTCCTACATGAAGACGAGAAAAAAATATCTTCAGAGATGTACAATATAATCCCCTACGACTTGAAGTCTAAAGCGACGACTTGAAGTCTAAGCGACGACTTGAAGTCCAAGTTTCATTGTCAAAAATCTGTTCACGGCCCACTTGTCCTAGAAAGCAACGGGAAGAAGTCCAAGATTCATGCAGTTTCAGTTTAGTCTTTGGGTCGTTAGGTTCTTCTTGGCTAGTCAGGGTTTTAGTTTTAGCTTCAGGTCGTTGGCTGTGATTCTGGTGAGCTCAGTTGTAAGATTTTAAGTTGTATGCTCTGGCCTTCTTTGGCCTCCCTCCTTCTTAATATAGCACTGCATGGTTCGAAAAAGAAAAGGTCTAAACGTCTTATAATTTAGAACGGGGGTTGTATATGCTACAGAGTAAACATGATAGAGGTCAAGTCGTGCTGGAAAGTGAAGGTGATCTTTCGGGTAAATCGCACTGTCCCCGACGACTTGAAGTCTAAAGCGACGACTTGTAGTCTAAGCGACGACTTGAAGTCCAAGTTCCATTGTAAATTGATCGGAAAAATCTGTTCACAGCCACCCGTGTCCTAGATTATTGTCTTGTTTGCAACCCCACACCACGTCAGTGCATGCGGCCAGCTGTAGTCTTTTGTTATCTTAAGCATTTTCGGGCAGCACAATTTCTACACTGGCACCTCCATTAATTAGCAGGCATATCCTTGGGTGTTAATGTAACTCAGCTATGGACATGGGCAACCATCTCCTCCTCTTCCTCCTCGTCACCGTTCTTGTTAATCTCCATGCACTTATGCACGCTGCCAGGAGTGGCGAACTCATCTTCAACGGATTCTCCGAGACAAATCTCAAGCTGGGTGGTCAAGCGTGCGTGGTAGGCCGTGCTATAAGGCTCACCGGCGACATCACCCTGACAGAAGGGAGTGCTTTCTACAGCAAGCCTCTGGATTTCAGTAGCAACTCGGGTGCTGGTGGAGCCTCCTTCTCGACAACCTTCGTGTTTGGCATCAGCCCCGACACCACCGAAAGCGGAGCTCCTGGCATGGTCTTCGTGCTCTCTTCCAGCATGGAGCTGCAACATCTGTACAACTGGGTGGTTCAGGACCAGCTGCATTTCGGTGATTTAGGAGGTAACAGCTACAACTCAGATGACCAATTCTTCTTTACAATCGATCTCAGTTACATCGACGACAACCTTGTTGAGATCTATGTCAAAAGCTTAGTCTCAGTTAACCATACCACCAGCTCCTACAGGGCCAACAGAATGTTCCAAAGCACCAAACTTAGCAGTGACAGACCGATGCAAGTGTGGATACACTATAATGACACAGAGCATAAGCTAGATGTCACCCTAGAAGAACTTAGTAACCAGATCAATCAGTTTGAACCGCTGGGCCTACCACAGTTATCGTCCACTGTCAATATCTTACCTTTGCTCTCAAACTTTGATCATTTATATGCTGGGTTTTATGCTGCGGATGGGCGAGTAAATTGCAGCCAATATGTTCTTGGGTGGAGTTTTATGATAAATGGACAAGCTCCACCACTAAACCCCTTTGATCTCCCTCGAGTCCTGCCAAATCCTCCAATAGAAAAACATCATAATAAACACATCCTACACATGCGTATTCTGCTACCAGTCACTTTTGTTACCACAGTATTGGTTCTTCTTGTGGTTCTTTTTTCTTACGATGTCAAGTCATGGTTGAAGAAAACCTTTGCACATGAAAAATGGGAAATTGACTGTGGGGTGTTGCAATCTTTCACGTACAAAGATCTATTTATTGCCACCAGTGGGTTCAGCAAAAGGGCGCTCCTAGGAAAAGGAGGATTTGGGAGGGTCTACAAGGGTGTGCTGGCCGTTCCTCAACAGACGATGGCAATCAAGAGGGTCTCTCCAGAATCAAAGCAGGGGATGAAAGAATTCATGGCTGAAATCACCATTCTTGGTCACCTCCGCCATCGTAACCTTGTCCAACTGATTGGCTACTGCCGCCACAGGAAGGAGCTTCTTTTGGTTTATGACCATATGCCCAATGGTAGCCTTGATGCGTATTTGCATAAAAAGGATAAGCCAACTCTGGATTGGGCTCAGAGGCTTCACATCATCAAAGGGGTTGCGTCTGGCCTTGTGTACTTACATGAGGACTGGGAGCAGGTTGTTATCCATCGAGATATCAAGGTGAGTAACGTGCTCCTTGATGATGGAATGAATGGAAGGCTAGGTGATTTCGGCCTTGCAAGGTCGCATGATCACAAAGTCGACGTCCATACCACGCGTGTGGCAGGCACTTGGGGTTACATCGCTCCCGAGCTGGCTAGGCTCGGGAAGGCGACCAAGGCAACAGATGTGTATGCATTTGGCATATTCATGATGGAAGTTGCATGTGGAAGACAACCAATTGAGGTGAGTGCCCATGGTGAACCTCGGTTTCTAGCAGACTGGGTGTTCGACACATGGCAAACTGGTTCACTCACCAATGCCATGGACACAAGGTTAGAACAGAGCCATGTCACTGAAGAGGTAGAATTAGTGCTAAAGCTTGGACTTCTATGCTCCCACTCACTCCCCAAGGAAAGGCCATGCATGCGACTCGTAATGCAGTACCTGGAAAGCGATGCAACGCTCCCAAATTTCCTGCCAAGTTTTTTCACTGCTAATTCAAGCAAAGATGAAGGATTTGAAGACCAGGTTGTGCCCTCTCCCTCGGTGGCAACATCAATTACAGACCTTTCTGGTGGAAGATGAAAGATGGGGTGACCGGTGAGAATGGTGACCAGATATTCAGTGTATCACCATGAAACCTCCCTACGAAAAGATTTTCATGACAAAGGAGGATGCCGTTTATGACAATCAATATCATCACTCATCAGGATCTACTTCTACAATGAGGTTCCACGTACGGAAATAGAAATTAGAGACAATATGTACCATAAATTCATATATAGAATAAGCTTGTAATGCTCTCTAAGGGGAAGAAGTTCTAACTATGTTATTTTAGTTCATGTGTTCTTCCTCGCTTCTCCTATATTGTGTATCAAAATGCTGCAACTTCTTATGTTGAATCATAAACAGAGTTGTTACAGGATAAATTCCAAAGGGGATAAGTGTCGGTGACTTGTGGTGGAGCCAGTAGGCTCATAGAGCCGGGGCAAACACAGTACATGCAACAGTGTCATCGATTTGCCCCAGCGTGCTTCATTACTAACCAGCGTGATTACACTATTTAATAGCAGGCACTCGCCGGGCGAGCCCGGGCAGCCGCCCATGGTCGCCGGGAGTGGCTCCGCCCCTGGTGGGCAAGTAAGCCCCCGGCCCTGTGTCTATCGATCGTGCCGTTTCAGAATATTCAGATCAGCGACAGGCATGTTTGTTTGACAGTACATAGCAGTGATGTACAATACAGAATTCAGGCTGTTCAGGACACATGACCTATGTGTGGTGTTGCTGAAGGAAACCTGTTAGTTCCTGGAATGTACAATGTGTTGGAGATGAACTGTGTCTATGTTATAAAAGAGACAGTGAAACTGAAACAAATCAGAGTTGGCTGGGTATCTACATGTTTACATCATGCTGACACTCATTATTTCAGTCTACTATGTTCAAAATAGCAAGTGATTGTGCACGAAGTGCTGCTTTTATCAGCATAGCTGTCCAAAATCATGAAGTGTACTTCCACGCTATCAATTGCTATGTACTAGGAAACTGCATTCTGGTGTGGTAGAAATTAAAGCAGCAACGCTATTGGTATGATGCAATGGTTATTATACTACCATTATTGACAGGATGCCAACTGCGATGAACTTCTCATCAGCCTCAGCTGATGTCTAATTCCATTTTTCCTCCTTCCTGATCTTATTACCGCAAGGGAATTGACAGAGTAACAAACACACATACCCGGCAGCAGTCGATGTCTCCCCTTTACATTAGTTCTTCCTGGAGTCAATGTACGCCTGCAGCGCCTCCACCTGCTACCTGATCGGCGGCCGGTCATTGTTCTTGATCGACCGGTGCACGTCGTATGTCGTCGCCCCCAAGAACACAAGCCTGCAGGAGATAGAGTTTTTAGTGAGCCAACACCGATCATGGATCACGCTGCCTGCTACTGTCAGAGAGAAAGGACAGAGGATACTAACGCACCGGCAGGGACGGCGGCAGCGGCGCGCGTGCCTACCCTGAGGCGAAGAGCGCGATCTGCCTCAGGGCGACGTGCCTCGTGCCTGCCCATCAGCCTCATCCTGCTGCCGCTGCTCGTGCGGTGTGTCGTGTACTGGTATGGGCATCTCTGCTCCTGTACCAGCAGAACAGTATGACAACTTCTCCAAGAGGGCCTAAGTTCCCAAGGCCAAGAAGCTGGTGCGCTGCCCAAGGCTTACCTCAGATCACTCATGCGTCCTCCTCACAAGTACTGATAGTTATTAGCTTGTCCAGCCATGACAGTAACAGAGAGCAGTCTGCTCACTAGGTAGGTCAGGCTGGCCCAATTAGTGTATATATATACCACTAGTGTACATACTATACAGCAGTGATGTGCAAGTGCAGATCTAAGGCTTACATCCTGCTGTCACTCATTATTGCAGTCTACTCTGTTGGAAATAGCAAAGTGATTTTGTATGAAATGCTGTAGTAGCTGTCAGGTTTGGTTCAGGAAAGATCTCCGATCAACAAGTCAATAAAACAGTTTTAAAATGGAACGAGCACATGTGGCATAGTTTGGTGCCGCAGGGATATCATAGCATGAGCTCACCGAGATCTTGAACTGTATCTCCCAAAGCTATCAATTGCTACACTGTTAGACAAAGAGGAACTATACTTTGGTGTGGTGGAAATCAAGTCAACCGAGATCGTCTGCCCATCCTGTTCAATTGCAGTGCTAATCAGGTATGATACAATATTGGTGCTGGCAGTAGGATTAGGAAGAAGTTGATTTGTTATCCCATTGTTCATGATAGTATGTCAACTATGATTAACTTATCACTGACAAGAAGCTGAGAAAAAAAATCAGTCCATCCGATCCATATTAATTATCGCTAAAGTGAATGTATCTAGACATGTTTTAGTGCTAGATACATCCGATTCAGCGACGATACGGATCGGAGGGAGTACTTGATTTGCTTGTCAATGTCAAGGATTACAGCCATCGAAACCCCAGCCCAGAATTTTGGCGTCTCTCTTAACATATTACTCCACACTTGATTAGTACAGATGGGTAACCTGCAATTTCCTCTGCAGATCGAGAACTGTACCACTATTTACATACCACACTTTACAAATCACCAATCCATCTGCGCACTCTCAATTCCCCATGCCATGGGAATAGCTTCGATCGAGCAGATGGCTATGTCCAATTCCATCCATGTTTCGCACCCTCCTAATCTTATTGCTGCGCGCAGCCGAATTCACAGAAGAACAAAAACACATACCACGCGGGGAAATCAAGCGCAGTAGCGATCGACGTCTGCCCTTCCCTTATACTTAGCCCTTCCTGGAGTCGATGTACGCCTGGAGCGCCTCCACCTGCTCCCTCGTCGGCGGCCGGTCGTTGTTCTTGATCGTCCGGTGCACGTCGTACGTCGTCGCCCCCAAGAACAGCAGCCTGAAGGGGATACAGAGTTTTAATAACTAGCCAACACCGCTCACGCTGCCTGCCGCTCTCCGAGGAGGGACTATGAGAGAAAGGACAGAGGAGGCGAACGCCGTGGCACCGGGGCCGGCGCCGGCGAAGAGGACCTACCCTGCGGCGAAGAGAGCGATCTGCCTCGGGGCGACGTGTCTGCCCATCAGCCTCATCCTGCTGCGGTGCTGCCGCTGTTCTTGCCGTGTGTCGTGTCGCGGCCATTCTTTAGTAGGCCTGCCCAGCATCAGCAGAGAACGATGGAAATGTGCTCGCTTTTGGGCTGATTGGACTCGGCAGGTCGCACAAACGGGCCGCCTGAGCTGTTCCTTGGACCCCCGGCCTGCTTCAAACTTGTTTTTTAGTTAAAAAAAGTGTTTCTCGTGTGGACACTACAATAACATGGTCGTTTATCTAAAAACCTTTTGATATTTTTTTCAACATTCTACCTATCTATTAATAATCATCAACAGTAATACAAAAAAGACTAAAAATAATAAAAATTATAAATAGGTTGATGTATCATCTAGCGACGACTATAAACACTAGCACGAACCGAAGACGCGTCGCCATCCTCGCCCCTCCATCATTGGAGCCAGGCAAAGCCTGTCGTAATAACTTGTCGTCGTGCTAAGGCCCCACAGAATCAAAGCACTAGAGCAGCAACGGCTGCCAATAATGGCATTCGTAGATTGGAAGAGACTGGCCTAAAATTACAGCAACTAACATGAAAACCGATCAGATCCAAGAAAATCGGCCAGACAGATGACATCACGCGTCCTCCGTCGATGCTAGATGCACCACCGGAGCAAGGATAGGGTGGGAGGACCTTATTCCGACTTCAAGATGAAGCGCTTCACCATCCCGAAAAAGATGCAGCCTGAAGGGGATATTGAGTTTTTAGTAACTAGCCAACATCGCTCACGCTGCCTGCCGCTCTCCGAGGAGGGACTATGAGAGAGAAAGGACAAAGGAGGCGAACGTCGTGGCACCGGCGCCGGCTCCGGCGAAGAGGACCTACCCTTCAGCGAAGAGCGTGATCTGCCTCGGGCGACGTGTCTGCCCATCAGCCTCATCCTGCTGCGGTGCTGCCCCTGTTCTTGTCGTGTGTCGTCTCGCCGCCATTGTTTAGTAGGCCTGCCCAGCATCAGCAGAGAACGATGAAAACGTGCTTGCTTTTGGGCTCATTGGACTCGGTAGCTCGCACAAACGGGCCGCCTCAGCTGTTCCTCCAAGCCTCGGCCTGCTTCAAACTTGTTTTCTTACTCGAAAAAACCGTTTCTATGTGGACACTTTTTTTCTGATAACATGGTCGTTTATCTAAAAACCTTTTGATATTTTTTTTGACATTCTACCTATCTATTAATAATCATCAAAAGTAAAGAGGACTAAAAGTAATAAAAATTATAAATAGGTCGATATATCATCTAGCAACGACTACAAACACTAGCACGAACCGAAGACGCGTTGCCGTCCTCGCCACTCCATCATTGGAGCCAGGCAAAGTCTGTCATAGTAGAACTTGTCGTCATGCTAAGGCCCTAAAAAACCAACGCACTAGAGCAGCAACTGCCGCCAATAATGACATCCGTAGATTAAAAGAGACTAGCCTGAAATCACACCAACTAACACGAAAACCGATCAGAGCCGAGAAGATCGGCCGAACACACGACTCCACGCGTCCTCCGTCGACGCTAGATGCATCACCTGAGCGAGGATAGCGAGAGGACCATATTCTGACTTCAAGATGTAGCCATCGCCTCATCGTCCCGAAAAAGACACAAAAAAGCAGGCTAAACGAAGAACGAAAACCTCCCGCCGGCGAGAGTCGTGGTCCGCCACACCTCCAAGGCCCTAAGACCACCGGAGACGAAATGGACCGGCGACATCGCCGACGGAGGAAAGGAAACCCTAGATGAGTCTTGAGAGTAGCCTCCGCCTCTCGCCTCGTGGATAACACACTTACCGGTTCGTGGTTCAACAAATGGGGGATGTTAAAAAAAAACTTCCGATATTCTATCAAAAGGAAATGATAACATATGTGGTCAATTTTTTATTAGTAATCTCTCAAAACAGATGTCTTGGATTTGTCAAAAATTGGATGGACCTATATACTAAATAGTGATCTAGATTCATCCAAATCTAAGACATCTATTTTGAGACGGGTGAGTACATCAATTTGTTTTGATAATCTTTATCTTTATATTATTAAAAAGGAGTTGGTAGGTTCATGATAAGAACCAAATTTTTGCCCAACATTTTTATTTGTGAGTTTACCCTTACATGTTGGAACATATAATAATCAATGCATAACGCATAACATAGGAGTGGCCGGAGATAACACAACGAAGTCTGAGAGGGACCTCGTCCTAAAACAGATTTGTGATCCCTCATAACCCTCATAAAATGCATTATGTATGTTGCGTCAATTCACTATTATGTATGCATTTTGGCGGTAGATTCGGAAATACTTCAAGCTTGAGCTTCTAATAGACCGAGTGATATTGTGGTATTTGAGCCGCTTTCGCACCACCAACTAAAGGAAATTGTGAATATCCAAATGAAGAGTGTCATCGCAAGAGTTGCTGACAAGGGCATCTCTCTTGTTTTGAGTGATGACGTGTTGGATGTCATATTGTCGGAATCATACATCCCGGTATGTATTGCATATTTCTTCCAAAACGGATAACTTTTCTTTCCATGCTTTTTGCTAAAACCAACATTGTTTCTTTCTTGCAGATGTGTGGTGCAAGGCCAATAAAGAGGTGGGTGGAAAAGAATATCATAACAACTACGTCAAAGATGGTGGTCACCAAAGAAGCCACTGAAGGCTCAACAATCTCGATCTTTACTGCCAACGACAAAAAGGGATTGAAGTACCAAGTGATTAACAAGAAGGATATGGCAGGTACGGTTTGAAGAAGAAACGTGAAGCTTTTACCGATTCAGTTTTCTTTGCACATATAGTAATAAGACTCTGCAGCCTTCGGGAATGTAAGCTCTTTTAGCGAGAAGACTTCATGAGATATGCCCTCTTCGTACGATTGGTAGTTTACAATTTTGATTTCTTGGTGTGCTGGTATCCCCTCTGTGATTTGGTTGTTTCAAGACGATTTCTTTAGTCTTATGTAATAAATATGTCGGTCATGTTTGTCTTTTTAATGGATGAATTTTTGTTTCTTACTTCTATCAAGCCATAGTGAAGGAAATTCTATGATGAATTTTAAAAAAGCATCTCACTCTTTATCTACGGCTCGGACTTAATGATAAGTGGGGGTAGGTTTGGATACAAAGTTCGAGGCTCGACAAAGCTCGGCTTGGGCTCGACAAAGCTCGGCTTGGGCTCGTCTTGGCTCGAAGGTTGAACAAGCCAAGCCTAAACCCTAAAACTCAGGCTCGAGGCTCGACAAGCCAGCTCGGTGAAGCTCGCAAGCCGGCTCGAAGGCTCGGTGTAAGTAAAAAAATTTACCATAATCTATGCTAATAACGTAACACTTCACAATTATAAACAACAGTTGAATATCATGCATATCATAATCATAGTATACCACGTTTCACAATGTACCAATAACATATGCATACATCACAAGCTCACAAGGCAAACGTCAAATAGATAGTGCCATATCAAATAGAACATGAGAGTCGTAGCTCAATTAAACGACAAGTATTAACATGAAATTCAGTCACAAAAGAACCATCACACCATCATTTCATCTCCTCGGCCCTTGTTGTCGTCGCCTTCTAATGCTAGTTCGCGAACTACCATGTTGAATTTGCACCACTATCAAAACAAACAACATTCAATCTATTTTTATAGTACTTTGTTTTTGTATAAATAGTTTCAATAGCAAACACACCAAATAAGGAACAATCACTCAGTTTTGTACCAGTTACACGCGTGCCAAAATATCGATTGGGCTTAGTTTAGACAGTTATTGAGCCGTATTTTGAAACACCAAGAAGTAGCTAATGCACATGGGAGAGGTCATATTTTTACGATGCTCAAGCTGGCTGCAAGTTGCACTAGGATTTTAAGAGACAAACTATACATGTAGACAGTAACTGCAACACAACCCAAATAGCTCTATTCCATGTAACACCGACGGGAAGTAGTCAATAGGATCTTTGCTCGGCCATACGGTAGCAGAAACTAGGATTCTAGTTCCCATGTAACACTAAAAGACTAAAGCGTACCAAATTTTTTGCTCAGCCATATATGGCTCCAATAGCTCGATTCCACTCCTCCAATCGATTACTAGAAAAGAAGAAAATGAGAAAAAAATAGACACTAGCCTGTTGAGACTTCGCTCACTCCAGCTGCAGGGGTCGGTGGTGGTCTGGTGGAGGAGAGGACCAGCCGCCCACGGTGGACGGCGGAGGGCCGATGGGACGCGGCCTCTAATATCCCTAGACAAGCAAGGACAACACGTGTCCCCAGGGATCTAGTCTGGGCGGAGCAGCAGGGGCTAGGGGAGCCATGGGAAGAGGACGAGGAGGCTCGTGGTGGTGTCGGCCGGTGTCGCTAGCGACGAGAGACATGGGGGTCTCAGCGACGCTTAGGGCGTTTGACTCGTTGAGCCGTACGCTCAAGGCGCTTAGGGCGTTTGGCTCGTCGAGTCGTAAGAGCGAGCCGCGAGCCTTCCGAGCCGAGCCACGAGCCCATTTTCTGGGTTAATTTGTCTGACAGGCCGAGTCTGACTTGACTCGAAATTTTTCGAGCCTGACCGAGCCTGCTCGGCTCGACTCGATTCCACCCTAAGTGGGAGGGGGAGAAAACATATTCCTTTTTTTTAGAATTGAACAAAAAAGAAAAGGAAAAAAGAATATGCATACACGATACTACATTACTACGTACTCTTATTTCACACTAACCTTTCAAGTTTCCTTTCAAATGCAAAATTTAAAATATATAAAGATACTCATTTATCTAGACACGATTTTAGACAAAGCTTTATCACTTATTTTAGGACGAAGGATGTACAGAACTACAAAAATATATTGCCCTCCCGTGACAGCGCAAGGGCATTTTACTAGCTATTACTTCGAAATCTTACCACTACTGATAGCCGTTACTGGTACTATGAACAAGGGACCCACTTATCAGCGACCGCCGCACAGAGAACTTGCGGGAAGCGAGGGCATATTTCCCCCAAATCTCCCGCCATTATTTCTGCCTCTCCACCTCTCCGATCCATCGCCACCAGGCACCAAATCCGCCGCCGCTTCCCTCAAAAAACAAAAAAAAACCCGCCGCCGCCGCGAGAACAATCCAATCGCAGATCAGGGTGGAACAGGCCGAAGAGAGTATCAGCCATGACGTTCTCGAGCCAGATCGACGCCTTCTCCCCCTCGCAGTTCACCCCGTCGCAGGACGCCGACAACGACTCCACCACCCCTTCCAAGGTCCCCCCCCCCCTCCCCCACCCCCTCCTCCTCCTCCTGCCTCTCCCCGTCGGTTCCCTGACACCAGATCTCCGTGGCGTGTTCTGCCCCGCAGTTCCAAGGCGCGTCGGGCACGACGCCGCTGACCGTGAAGCAGATCGCGGACGCGCAGCTGGCAGGCGCCGGCGAGAAGGGCGCTCCCTTCGTCGTCGACGGCGTCGATACGGACAACGTGAGGACCCTCCTCCTCGGCTCTCTCTCTCTCTCTCTCTCTCTCTCTCTCTCTCTCTCTCTCTCTCTCTCTCCTTGTTCGTCCGAGTTTGCGTTCTGATATGCGTTGGGTCGAGGGTGTGCAGATTAGGGTCGTGGGGATGGTGAGCGGGAAGGCCGAGAGGGCGACGGACGTGTCCTTCACGCTCGACGACGGCACCGGCCGCATCGACTTCATCAGATGGTGAGAGCATATTCTGTGGGAAATCTCTGGTCTCGTGTTCCAAATGTACCGTAGTGTGTGCAGTTCTAGGCAGTTGTGATCAGTTCAGCTGTTATTACAGGATGTCCCATACAAGATTTGTGCACGAGGTTTGTCCCATACAAGATTTGTGCAGTTCTAGTTTAGTCTGCACTAGAAGTGTTTTTGGTTGTTATCGCAGTACACGCAATTCAGTAATGAGAAATCTGCAATTATTTTTACCATATCTGGTTAATGAACCATTTGGGAGACAGTAGTGTGATATTATATTACTGTAAAACACTTCAACTGTTTATTTAGTCTGGGATGCTGGCTAAGCATCAACCACTATTCAATATACCTTATTGGGATTTTACTAGCTAATTACTATATGTTAGCATGGTTTTTGTGGTCTTTGGGAATATAAGTTATCTTATAAGTGATGCCGGTAGGCTGACCCTAGTATTGGGCCGATGGCATTGTGGCTAATGATATCTGTTGGTTTCTGCTGTCAACAGTAAGTTAGTTTTGTTTGCGGCACAAGATACATGTTTTTGGTATTCATGAGTTCAGCACGTACTGTTCAGACAAGAGCTTACTGGCTAATCATACTTGGTACTAGTATCTGCTGTCCGCAATGGATATCAGTCTTACATCTTTGTCGAATTTGATATGTTCTGCAGGGTGAACGATGCTGCAGATTCTTCTGAAACCGCTGCTATTCAGTACGTGTCAGTTGTAAATTCCTTTATGCTTGTCATGCATGCACTAGCTTCATTGCTGACCACCCTCCCTCTCCGAAGGATTATCACTCTTTTCTTGTGCTTGTTGTTAATTAAGGAATGGTATGTATGTCTCCGTCATCTGTAACCTCAAGGGGCTCCAGGACAAGAAGCGTGCTACTGCTTTCTGTGTCAGGTATTTTTCTTTTTGCAAAGTATTATGTTCCACGGACGCAATGAAATTTATATACCTTTTTTTTCATTTCAGACCTGTAACTGATTACAATGAGGTCACGATGCATTTCACTCAGTGCGTACGAATGCATATAGAGAACACAAAATCAAAGGTATGCTGCGGTAATAAGTCCCATGCAAACACTCCCACTATGACAGTCTTTTGGTCTTTAGTTACAATGCTTGGTCATGATTTTGCTGAATCATAGGTCGGCAGTCCTGCACACACCGCAGGAACCCCTTTCTCCAATAATCTCAGTGAAGCAAGCACCCCGACCTCTATGAAATCTAACCTGGTAAGCTTTAATTGCAATGTCTGAATGAATTAGCAATCACACTCTTCTGCTGTCATCATTTATCTTGTTCCTACAGCCACTGGTAACCAGCGGAACATATGGATCAGGGACCGATTTGTACATGTGGGTGCTGAACGTTTTCAGTGAACCAGCAAGCATGTAAGTTGCGCATCAACCGTCCTTCCCTTGTCTTATAGGAGAAAAGCTCAATTTTATCGACTTAAGTTCATTTGCTTGCCCATATTAACTTCGTATTTAATCCTTAGATAACTAGCATTTTCATGAACATTTTCTTTCTCACCGCTTGATTTAATTGACAGCGAGAGTGATCATGGTGTTCACATCGATGAAATCGCCAAGCGACTCAGACTACCGGCAGGCAAGATCGAGTGAGCTTCTCTCTCTCACTCACACATGTCCATGCCCATATACCATGTATTCTTGCGGGCTAATTTTCATCTCTGCTATGTAGGAAAGCTATCGAGTTCCATGTCAATTGTGGGCACATCTTCTCCACTATCGACGACTTCCACTACAAGTCAGCATTCATCGACCGAGTTTGTATCCCGGTAAGCTTTAATTGCAATGCATGAATGAATCAAACTCTTTTGGTCTCATCATTTGTCTCGTTTGTACAGCCATGGGTGACCAGCGGAACGAATGGATCAGGGACTGACTTGTACACACAGGTGCTGAATGCTTTCAGCGAACTGGGAAGCATGTAAGTTGCACAGCAACTATCCTTCCCTTGCCTTGTAGGAAAAAAACGTGGATACTTGGTCGTTTCTAGTCGATTTTCCCGACTGAAGTTCATTTGTTTGGCCTATTAACTTTGTATTTTCTGCTTAGCATCTATGTCATCAAATCAGATTGTCTATTACTTGCCCCAAGTTTGCTATAAATAGAAGAACCATTGGTTATGACCCCTGATAAGTAGAAATTTGATTTCTTGTAATATATAACTAGCATTTTCTTTCTCACCACTTGATTTAATTGACAACGAGAGTGATCACGGTGTGCATATCGATGAAATCACCAAGCGACTCAGACTACCAGCAGGCAAGATCAAGTAAGTTTCTCTCTCTCTCTCACTCTCACACGCACGCGCACACGCACACGCCCATACACAATGTATTCTTGCGGGCTAATTTTCATCTCTGCTATGTAGGGAAGCTATCGAGTTCCATGTTGATTGTGGACACATCTTCTCCATGATTGACGACTTCCACTACAAGTCAGCATATGGGCCCAACAAATTACAAAAAAACCCAAAATTTAAAGCAGTCTATCGTCTGTCACCTTGACTGTTTCTGCCTTGCCACGTCATCCTGACAGTGGGTCCCACGCGTCAGAAACATCGTTAGCCAACCTAATTAGCGCAGTCAGTGCAATCTGTCACAAGTTAACTCTAAACTGGTGGTTTTTTGAAACCCTAACGTAAGGTGGTGACTTTTTGAAACCCTAGCCTGTAATGTGGTGGTTTTTTGTAATTTTCTCTTGCAATGTCTGAATGAATCAAACTCTTCTGGTCCCATCATTTATCTCGTTCCTACAGCCACCGGTGACCAGCAGAACAAATGGACTGGAAACTGATTTGTACAGGCAGGTGCTGAATGTTTTCAGCGAACCAGCAAGCATGTAAGCTGCATATCAACCGTCCTTCCCTTGCCTTGCAGAAAAAAAACCTGGATACTTGGTCGTCTCTAGTCGATTTTCCCGACTGAAGCTCATCTGCTTGGCCAGATTAAGTTTGGATGGTCTATTACTTTTCCGAGTTTGCTATAAATAGAAGAACCGTTGGTTATAACCCCTAATAAGTAGAAGTTTCATTTTTTTGTAATAGATTACTAGCATTTTCTTTAACATTTTCTCTCTCACCACTCGCTTTAATTGACAGTGAGAGTGATCACGGTGTGCATATCGATGAAATCGCCACGCGACTCAAACTACCGGCAAGCAAGATCAAGTAAGCTTCTCTCTGTCTCTCACTCACACACACGCCCAGCCCATCAACAATGTATTCTTGTAGGAAAATTTTCATCTCTGCTATGTAGGGAAGCTATCGATTTCCATGTCAATTCTGGACACATCTACTCTACGATCGACGACTTCCACTACAAGTCAGCATTCATCGACTGAGTTTGTCACGGGTGCTAGCATCCATCCTTAGCTAGCCCTAAAGGAAGCATCTTTGCGCAGGGGCTTGGGAAACATGATCTTTATATTTAGCCTAAATGTAGAGAAAATGCTCTCGTGCGTACTATAAATTCCTGCTGAACAAGAATGTATGAGCTTGATGTGATGTGCTTCATCTAGTGAAACTACGATCAGCATCTCTCTTGTGCTATATTGGTACTGTTAGGGTGAGCCTTCATTTTTGTCATTCTGTTCAGCCCAACATGATTGTGGAGCCTCTTGGTCTCTGTTCCTTCAGACCTAGACTGACAATGGCTAAATTCGTGTGGCGGAGTTAGGATTAGCAACAAGTGATGTCAAAGCTCAGAATTAATGGTACCGATGTCAAGACATAGGATATATGGGGTTAATTCTGTTGTACCCATAGTTGGGTTACCTTACTAACCGAATTTTTGTGTGGTCGCTTGACCACAATGTCATAGTGCAGCTCCGTCCATATGTGACCAGGATATGTCGGTGTTACCATCTGATCCAGCATGGCGCTTCTGTCTCGTATACCTCAATGGTTATACTCTCTTCGTCTAGAAATAAGTGATTTGGATTTGTGTAGATTCATATATATCTAGACACGTTTTAGTGTATAGATCATGCGAATTTAGACAAATCGAAGTCACTTATTTTTGGTCCGAGGAAGCACAATCTTGTGCACTGTCTATCTGATCTTGATATCTACTTGTAATGCAGAATATGCTATTAATTGTTACTCCCTCAGATCCACTTTATACTAAATTATGGACACTTATTATGTATCAGAGAGAGTACTGTTTTGTAGATAACCAAATGGTCCAGTACACAGCGGTGATCCAACACATTGGCACCCTGTCTTTTGCTTCCATGTAGATACTGGGTGTGTCATCGAACCCTGCCATTTCAATATCTTGAAGCTCAAGAATTTCTATATTAGTATCCCCTCCGTCTTAAAATAGATATTGCAGATTTGTCAAAATCTAAATGAATCTAGATACTATTTAGTACTTCCTCCGATAAATTGAGCAACTTAGTATGAGATATATATTACAAGAAATTTATCACCAGAAATTTTAGATCTTGTATTTTCAAATGGTATAATTTTTATATTATATAATTTAAATTATATAGGTTAAATTGATAACCTAGATATACACGCATGACTTGTAAACCGAAATGGAGGGAGTATATAGATATATTCAAATTTTAATTTTGACACTATTTTGAGACGGAGGAAGTACTATTTTCTGGCCGAGAAGGTGTCAGAAGGTTTTAGTCGCCAACCCCTACTTTTTTTTGCGGAGCGTCCCAGAAAGGGCTAGAACCTTTCATTGATATTGCAGAGGGGGTACAAAAATATTACAAAGGATCCCATACAATAGAAAAATAACACATAGATCCTTACATTTGTAGAAAGGACCTTGCTAAAAGATTGGAAGTTACACTTTAGCCCTTTCTCTTCCCCACTGTGGAGCAGAGAGCCCAGGATGCTGCAGCCATGGACAGCGACGGGGACGACACCACTTGCCAACCCCTACTTGTCTCTAGCATTGTTGTCAAAAGTGCAGTCGTTCAGGAACCTCATATAAGAGCTGTGAACTCTCTGTCAGCTTGGTCAGGAGTGACGTGCCTCATGGATAGGAGAGCAATCATCTCCTCCGATCCCGCATTGCACAATTGAGATGTCAGGTCTACACTCTACACCCTACCCAAACTCCAACGGTGCCTCCATTTGAACCCCAAATCCTACCCCCTACACCAATTGGATAGCTCGTACAAATTTCTAACCGAGGTGTCTGGAGGTTTCACATATATGTTGTCGTAAAAAACAGTAGGAAACCATTATATCAGATATATACCCATAGTCAACCAAATTGGCATACGATCTATCCATGTGAATCATACAACCCTTGCACAACATCTCAAACAGCCTTTGGTGATATATTAGTCCGAGCGCAAAACATTTTTCTCGGTACATGTCATAGAACATGTAAAAAGTCCACATAATCTCAAACAGTCATGAACACAATTTATGTATATACAAGAAGTTCAGATTTGGTGTATCATATCAGCGAGAAAAATCACCACATGTATGCAATTATGCATCATGGAAGACAATTAAAGCTTGCAACAACATGAGAAACAAACCCTGCATCATGAATGCATAACTGCGGAAGATGTTGAGCATCACTGCAAACCGCGTCGTCCATGTGAACACAAACAAATCGTACACAAGTTTGCATACTTATACAACTTCCATGATCCCTAAATCTCTGGTATTCACCGCCGGGGCTCGACAGCGGCGAATCTAGCTCATCGGAGTCCGATTGGAGCTGAAACCGTTCCTCAGCAATCTGTTGGTGTAAAATCAAGTTTCACCATGACACGAGCTTCATTAGGACAAAGGTCGTGGTGTGCTAGGAAATTATTATGCAGAACAACAAAAGCATTCTTAGGAAAAAAAGAATAACAAAAGCTGTATAAATCACTGTCGAAAAGAAAAGGATAGAAAAGACCCCAAAATAAACCTATCCCAAAGTCACTCCTCTTCTCCCCCTTCCCTCTCCCATTTCCTCCCGGTTCCCGAGCCCTCACTTCCGACCTGCCTCAATCCTCACCGTCGACGCCTCAAAATCCGCCCTGCCCCCCGCACCGTCTAGTTCCGCTCGCCGCGCGCTCCTCCCGTGCCTGCCCCACTGCTCGCCGAGCTCTCCCTCTCCGGATCTCCAGCCATGTACGGCGGCGGTAAGATCTCTCGCCCCTGCCCCTGCCCCTGCCCCTGCTAAACCCTAAACCCTCGCTGGAGATCTCCCGCTCAGTTGCACTCGCTCTCCCCCGCAGACGAGGTCTCGGCGATCGTCATTGACGTGGGCTTCTACAGCTGCAAGGCGGGCTACGCCGGCGACGACACCCCCAAGTCCGTCTTCCCCTCGGTGAGAGAAAACGCCCCTTCTGCTGCTGCTGCTCTGAAACTCCAAATTACGCTGGGACGAACTACTGCGTCATTTTCAGCTATTTCAAGCCAATGGCCCGGGATTACTGTTCAGACATTGTGTGCTAGTGTATCAGTTCATGCTATATTGGTTGGGCCAAACCATTAATTTTGTAAAGGGCAACGTACGACTCTGCAAATAGGATAGCCACATTAGTATTAAGAAGTTGAATTCAGGCACCGGACTTACTGCGATCAGACCTGCACTTACCTGTTGGTTTGAGCGCAGCACGTGCAATCTCTTCAATCTGTTGACAATTACAAAGTTACTCCATGATTAAGGCCTGTCTAATGGCCCAGACTTGCCACTAGTTACTAGTCTTACTGAGTGCGAGCCTTTCTTACATGTAACATGAGTTGAAAGCAAAAACTGAATTCCAAGTGTTGAAAATTTCTTCATTGTGACTTGTGCTATTTGTTTCAGAGGTTAACTTTAGATCTCATGGGAACTGGTACTGTGTTGTTTGAAATTTAAAGTACAGTTTATCTACAAGTTGTTAAGTTGGAGTCTCCCTTGGCCTCTACAGTCAATGTTTTATTTTTCTTGTGTGAAGACCCCCTCCTTAATGCACTGTGTGTGATTATAACTAAGAAAATCGTTTGAATTTTCCCACTTAATGCCACTGCTTGGATTTAGCACGTTTCCTTCTTCTTTGCCTGAACAGTGATTGGAAGTTATGTTATTTTGTTGGTTCAAGCATATTTGAGCTACCTAATTGTGATGTTTTAGTCAGTACAACTTATTGCACTCAGTGTGGATTTGATGTGTTAAGGTTGTTGGTTCAATTGAACAATCGGGAGATACTGATGAAGCTAAGCCAGAGAAGGAGGCTGACTCTGCTTCGGATCCTAAGAATGGATCCAAGCCTATGGATGTGGACAAGGCCAAGACAAAGCGCAAATATTTTGTAGGCCAAGAATTAGAATTCAGGAGGGATCATATGGAGGTTAGTAACTGCACATTCTAAGGGTGATTTGTTCTCATGATTCTGTGAATGGTTTCTTATTGGTCCTCTCCCTCTTCCCATTAAACAGCTGATCTCACCGATTAAAGATGGAACAATTACTGATTGGGATGTTGTTGACAACATATGGAACTATGCTTTTAGGTAAATTTATTTATCTACTTGGTGCAGCTCTGAGCAATTTGTCCTCTTTAACATGGTTCATCAATAATCAGCAATGGCACCGTGCCACCGTTTGAACTTAAAATAAAGTTACTACTTTAAGCTTAAGAATTTAGCACTGTGTGATTATTAACCTAATGCTATCAAATATACTGATTGTGAAACTCTTTAGTTTGTTTGTACATGAGGCTTGATTCATTCCTCTTTCCTTTTTTTTAATTCGTTGTGATGCTGTGACTTCTGTAAGTATAAGGCTTTTCTTGTTATGGTGCTGTGTAATTTATTGGAGACTTGGAGTTACTATTGCTTTGTTCCACTGTATTTTCACACTGGCTTGTTCTATATTTCAGACGGCGGCTATTGATCAATCCTGAAGAGCATCCTATGCTGATAGCAGAGCCATCCACAAACAGTGGACAACAAAGGGAGAAGTACGTGTGTAGCTTTTGTGATTAAAATATTTATACCAGTAACCCTTATCAGTTTGAAAAATGCTACTGTGAATAAGGCCTAGATGAGCTGTACTGCATCATATTCCATGACTCATAACAATTGCTTCTTGGTACTATGATCGGAGAACTCTATTTTTAGTGCATTGCATGTGATTCATTTGAGTCACTGTACTTATAAACACACTTAAGTCACTGAAATATATAAAGTGCATCTTCAGCTATCCAGCGTGGCCCAGGCTATCAGCTTACCCTACCGTGGCACTCCACATGCTGATGTGGCACCCCCGCTAGCCCCTTTCTTCTTCCTTAATGCTGTTTTTTCCTCTACATCCTCCTCGCCACATCTGTTTCTTCACTTCCACATTGACGGCGCACATCCCATGCAAAGGCGCCATAAATGCGCGTGTGTGCTCGTGCACTCCAGATTTGGCAGAGATGAGGAGCAGCATGAAGTCACATGAATGCTCACAGACGTTCTTCCCTGCATTAGCAACACCATCCTCCTCACAGTTGTACCCCAGGAACGATGACAAGGAGGTTCACACTGATGACCAGGGGTCCATGGTGATATGACTAATGTACATTGTGGGGTATCTTGACAAGCTTCCGCTGCAACATCCTCACTTTCAGGCTTGGTTATTTTATATCACCCTCTTGGTGTCTCCACTACTGTTCCCTGATAACTCGGATAGTGTTTTAGGGTGTCGTCTGCGAGAGTCCACTATCATGGAGGTGATGGTGAAGATAGGGCGACACAATGGTTTGGAAAAGGAAAGAAGGGTGAGGATGCATTGGGTTAATGCAAAATACTATGTGACTGCATGAATATAATTGCAAGATTGGCAACTGCAAGCATGTCACTTTAGCTTGCCGTGCCTCACTGGGATAGGTACACAAGCTAATGCATTAGTTATTCGTCATGCCAAATCAATAAGGATAAACTACCTTCTGGCTGAATGAAGACATGAATTATGATGAGCCTGTAAAACTTATATGGGCTGCTAAGCAAGTTACACAGAAACAAGCACTAGATTATACTTGTAACATTGTTTTTTATGGTTCTTTAAAAAAATTACCTTCAAGCCTGACTCCTGTTTTCCATGTTTCATAGAGCAGCAGAACTTATGTTTGAGAAGTACAAAGTGCCAGCGCTCTTCCTAGCCAAAAATGCAGTATGTCTCTCTCAGAAGTAATCTTTGATGCTATCAGTTTGCTACTTTTAATTGTTGATTGGGTTTTCAGGTTCTCACGTCTTTTGCATCTGGACGTGCTACATCTCTGGTGGTTGACAGGTCAGCATTTTCTTGATGGCATTTTATCTCTGCAACCTGCTGTATTCCTCCAATGTAGGACCTTTTTTGCCATGTTAGGCCGGTTAGTTTGTGAACAAGTGCACTGTGTTGTGGTGTCCGCCTGGTTCTTAATCTCCTACTTTATGTCTGGACCATATTGTTTTTCACCAATAAGTTGCACATAGCACACAGATGTTGTGTAACCATCGCGTGAAGGAAGATATACTTGTTGAGTTGGTTCTAACTGTTAATGCTTAAATTCCCATTTTTAGTTTGCTACTTTACTTGATTTGAACACCTTATTCTGAACTTGCGAAACATGTCTTCATAGAGGACCAGTCTCAGTTGTTTAAGTATTTTATAAGCTGTGTTATTAGACTTCCATAAGCTGGTGTCAAACATCTACCAACGATTTATTTTATCTTAATTTCACAGTGTTGGGTCTATATCATGAGAGAAATTGCTTGAATATGACTGTTTGATCATGTTTTGTGCAGTGGTGGCGGGTCTACTGTGATTTCTGCAGTGCATGATGGTTATGTTCTGCAAAAGGTATGTTATGCTATCTATACTGATTTCAAGGGGAGGTGTACATTACACTTGCTTACTTATATCTATAGTGATATGCATGTTTCTTTACTTTGTACATTTATTTGAAAATGTGATAAATCCAAGATGCTTCAACATTTGAGAAATTGAGATGTCAAGTTGTATTATATGGACCCTGGCATACCTAACACTGACACCACTTGTGCCTTCCCTCTTGTCAAGCCTTTTTCTTCTATCATTCGCTAACTTGTTTTCTTGTGGCAGTCTGTGGCAACTTCTCCAATTGGTGGTGAATTTTTAACTGAATGTATGATGAAAAGCTTGGAGAGCAAGGGTGTTATTGTAAGATATCTCTTATTCTCTTGCTTAATATAGCATACTAGGCCTTGCTGTAATATCATTTCCTGTTTGTTCACTTCTCAGATTAGGCCCCGGTATTCATTTAAGAAGAAGGAAGTGAGCCCTGGAGATTATAAGGTGTTTCTATAGCATTATCTTTAATATTGAAATCCTTTTCTTATCTGCTTGTGATTCCTTCGGACCAATAGATAACTCGGTATTACCATTCAATGCGCCTCTTTGTTGGAACTCCTTGTACCGTTGAAGAGCTGGGGGCAAAATATACAATATTTTGGCATTTCCAGTATCTTGATGTAACACCTTCCTGTTTGTACCAATATACATAGATACATGAGCACTAGGTGGGTAGTCCTCTGACCATCTATCTGGCCCTTTTAAAACAGTTCAGTACTTTTTTTGAAACTAAAACAGTTCAGTACTTTATTACGTAATTATGTGGTCTGCTAGAGGTTCTGAATTTTCTGTGTTAATATTAGTCATTGTTACATTGTAAATTAATTATCATTATACTACCATTTACTGACATGCAGTGAACCCATGTTTTTATTTTCAGGTTGTAGATCTTGATTTTCCAAACACGACAGATAGTTACAGGTTGTACTGCATGGTATGTTCTTTGGCAAATTTGTAATTCTTATTTTGCTTTATTGAATTTTGTCTGGATGCCTTTAATGGTGATGCTTACACTGTACCACAGAGAGCTATTGCTAGCGACATCAAGGAGTCGGTTAGCAGAGTTCCTGATACTCCCTTTGATGGTAAGATTTAGAAAATACTCCCTCCGTTCCAAAATATAAGATGTTTTAGCTTTTATAAAGCGACTGTATCTAGACATCCTTTAGTGTGTAGGTTCACGAGAGAGGATTTGTGGCTCCCGAGCTCCAGTGAGCTCGGTATTTAAAAAATTCAAAATGTGTACTTTTTTGTTTCAAAAAATTTAAAATTTATTCTGGGAATACATATTTGTGGGCTGAATGACCATGGCAAGTTTCGGTAAAAAACTCGTTTTGTTTTGGGCTACAGGAAAAAAACAAATTTCCAGCTGTATATAGTATAAAGAAGCACATATATCTTTCAGAGATTTGTCTTTTTTGTATTTCGCAAAATAAAAAGTATTTTTGTCTGGAAATTTTTGCGTACCTTCGGAATGTATAAATGTTTGTGTTTGATTTTTTTTTCAGAATTTTTGGAGTCCTAAAAATATCTTTTTTTTTTCAAAAAACGAGGTCCATTGAGCTTGAAAGCCACTGGAGGTTTTCGGTAGGTTCACTCCGAATCTACACATTAAAACATGTTTAGATACATTCGTTTCACAAAAGCTAAAACATCTTATATTATGAAACGGAGGGAGTACATTATTTCTTTGCTATATATTAACGCGCAAGCTTGGATAATATAATGCTGTTCCACCATACACACCTGTATGCACAATCCAAGGAGTATGCCAGTTCAGATGATCCATTAATGAATCTAATATATGCACTGGCTACTTTTTATGCATATCTATGTCTGTCACCATTATTTTTGTTCATTTCACTGATTTGACACATCTCTTTGTGCGCTTTAAGCATTATCTTGTTTTATGTTTCTCTTTTAGGTTCTGCCGTTTACTTTTCCTGTTTTATTTTCATGCAGAAGTGGCATATGCAAATGTTCCTACAACGTCGTATGAGCTTCCAGATGGGCAGTAAGTTATCAATATCATGTAAACACAATTTGTTTCCAGTCAGTTTAATTTTATTTTAATACTAATTAGACAGAGAATATGGGTGAGTAGCTACGTTTCTGGCATATATCCAATGCATCTTGCCCTCTTACTCCATTATATATTGCTCTTCGGTTCACCCTACAAATGGTCATGACAAATTTCATTTTTTACCAATGGACATAAAACTAAATATCACACCAGCCGCAAAGTTTCAACCCAAATTCGATGAAATGGAAGCCCAAAAATAGAACGGGGAAATCTATAGGTCACAGATTACTGGCATCTGCTCAATGTGCCACATTTTAGTGGAGCCTCGAGTTGTAATTTTGCAGCCTGGTAGATCATATCATGACTCAGGTACTACAGTGCTTGTAGATTTTTTCATGCCTAGACATGATATTTTGATTTCGGATGCACAATTCACTTATAAGATGTTGGGATGCTGATGTCTCTCACTTTCTCTGTTCCTCTTGCTGCAATTTTTTGGTAAATATGTTGTTTGTGCTTATACTGTTTAAGAGCTTGTAACTTATCTGTGTTATCTCTGAGCAGAACTATTGAAGTTGGTGCAGATAGATTCAAGATTCCTGACATTTTGTTCAATCCATATCTTTCTCAGGTGAGTGGGAAAAGTATAATTTGTTGTGTGCATGTATGTTACTTGGTCAGTATTTGTGCCAGTGGTAGATTACACTATCCAGGAACAGAACAAGTTCATTGCTTTCTCCTTCAGTATATGCTCTTAATATTCAAAAAATTCTTGTGTACCTAGCTGACTTGTCTGCACCCTCCCTCGCTCACACTAATGCTGTGATCAACAGACTATTCCTGGTGTCAATGGATTTGGAGATTCAACTTCAATTCGTGGACTTCCACGGATGGTGAGTAGTTATGGTGCTATATTGTTGCGCAGCTTGGACAGTTCTTCATGTTAATGAAGTTGCTGTCACCGTTGTTTTCATCAGGTCCTTGATAGTGTAAATAGGTGTGACGTTGACATTCGCAAGGAGCTACTCAGCAGCATCTTGGTAAGGACATTAATACCAGTGGTGCTACTTCTCTCTGCATGTCCCCGTGCATGAGCTTAGTGAAATAACTTGTATAAGATAACTTTTGTTTCTCCTGTTATGTTTTTTTAATGCAACTCTAACATTTGCAAACTTGTATTCTTGTTAGCTTTCTGGTGGCTCATCATCAATTCTGCAGTTAAAGGAGCGCCTAGAAAAAGAAGTGATGGAGGTAAAAAAATTTAACTGAAATCTTGATATTCTCACCATTTCCACGTATATTTCGTTTTAGAATATGAGCATTCCACCTTACACTAGCATAATAGAAGCATTTAGACTTCCTACATAGAAATGATAACAGTTTTATCATCAAAAGGTTTTCTACGTTTTTCTTTATTTATATAATGACATGCATTAGAGTTAGGCATGTATTTTTTGAAGCTTTGCTATGTATTAATTCAATTCAGCAGCTTATTTGCTTTATATGAACTCAATTCATGCTTTAGGCAGCTTTCCACCTTATTTCTGCGACCTTCCTTGAAAAATAGAAAAACAAATTTGATTTCATTTTTTTTTTGGTTAGTGACTAGTGATTACAGGATAGTTTGTAAAAAGGAGAATCTATGGTTAAGGCTGTTGATAATTTTCCTTAGTCTTGATGTTGCTGGTTAGTGAATAGTGATTGCAATGTAGTGACTAAAGCTGTTGATAATGTTTCCTGAATCTCTGCAAGTCCCTGTTCTTATTTCTAACTCGATTGCAGGAGTCTCCTCAAAATGCTCGTGTAAAGGTTTTGGCAAGTGGAAATGCAATAGAGAGGCGATTCAGGTTAGACTACTATATTTACTTGTCTTTGTATGTACTCCCCAAATTGCTCTGAATATGTTCAGTGTATCCCAGTAGCAGTAGCAGCAGAGCAGTTTGAATGATTTATTGTGTTCTCACTTGAAAGTAAAACTGCTTTTATTTTGCTGTTCTAATTACACGAGTAGCTTAATGCAAGAAATTATGTTGGCCCTGAAGTTGCTTTAAAATTGGCTGAACGCATACTGATCGCCATGCTAGTAGAACTTACCCTGACCAGTGATAGGGAAGGGCCACCACAGAAAAATGCATGCTGTGTGAATGGTTGGTTCTGTCTTGGCACAAGTGGTGAGATTCATCTGGTAAGTTGTTTGTTGATGTCACTGATATATTTACAATTTGAGTGCAGTGTTTGGATTGGAGGAAGCATTCTTGCATCTCTTGGGTCGTTCCAGCAAATGTGGTTCTCGAAGGCAGAGTAAGTTTGATACTTCAGGTTCTGCTTGTCTGCCCTGCTTGTCTCGATCGCCTAATAATACCTGCCATGTATCTCACAAACAGGTACGAAGAGCATGGCGTCTCTTATATCCAACGGAAATGCCCATGAAATGGTGGAACATGCTGCTACCCAAGCTTTGTGTTGGCCCAAGATGTACGCGGGCAACAGTTCGTGTGCTGTGTGCGGCTATTATCTGGGGATATTGTCATGACTAAATTAGTTCTTAGGTCTGCGAGTGCAACTTTAGAAAAAACTCATTAGTCCGTGTGCTGATTATTTTTGTCCGTGATGTAGAAATGTAACGAGTGACTGTCCAGACTCCAATGTATCTTGGAGTGGAAAAGATCTCCGCCTTTCACATATGGGGATTCAAAGTAGCAAGATCATCTTCCATCGACACCTACGCGTCCACATCATCCCACCCTTCTTTCCTTGCAAGACGAGGATGGATGGGAGAACTACCGCCTATGAACAGCAGAAAACCGATGGCAGCCAACTATAACGTTGATGTGAAGCTCACTCTTAGCTTAGCACTTTTAAGTTAAATGACCATTCGACATGGATAACTTGGGTAATCGATCAGCTACAGCTTCAGGAACCGGCTGCCTAAATCAGTAACAGGCTTTTTCCACTCCTTGGATACATTAGAGTCTGGACAGTCACTCTTACATTTCTACACCACGGATGGAAATAATCAGCACACAAAACTCTGAAGGGCCCATATCCATATTTTGGACGCCAGCACCTATAGAGGAAGAACAGCAGGCAGAACCTGTTCGAATCTGATCTATAGGAGAGGGAACTCCACCAAGGGAATCTTTGGAGGGCTCCAATGCACTCGGTGAGTATTCTACCACCTTTACGGCTTGAATCTTGTTTCCACCTTGATCTGGGAGCGGAGGTATCATGGGTCTTGTTCGTCAAATCAAGATCCTTTCCACCATCAAGGATGTGGTTCTTAAAAGCAGGTTCACTGCTTACACATTGGCTCCGTACGTGCTCTATGCTTCAACGGCCGGAGCTCAAGGACCTCTTTATGTGCTTTGTGTATTTTCCGGTTGTAAACTCTAAACAGTTGTATTGCTTGATGCGATGATGTTTCGAGTCAACAAAAGCTCCCTTTATCGGTGTCTCATTCATTTCTTGAAGATCGACTCGGGACGAAGATGCATGCACACCAGAATGAGAGACGACAAACCAGGAAGCAAGCAAAGTGGTACACAACATGCACAAAGCAAGCGCTGATTTATTGTAATCTCAGATACTACAATTTATTGAATTTTAACAGAAGGAGGTCGGAGCAGTTAAATCCAGAATGAGAAAACACAATTGAAGCATTGAGTGGAGCACACACGGATGGAAAAAACAAGGTGAAAAGAGGAGCTTGGCATGAGTGAGGAACTCTCCGCCGGTGCTT
The DNA here is from genome assembly GCA_023614405.1 of Avena insularis. Lineage (NCBI taxonomy): Eukaryota > Viridiplantae > Streptophyta > Magnoliopsida > Poales > Poaceae > Avena > Avena insularis. The sequence goes on along the minus strand of JAJUPC010000015.1, from coordinate 1,301,595 downwards.
AGCTGCTTGGCATGGAAACCAGGAGCACAGTTACTTGCAATGTAGCAAAGCATTTCCACCCATACCATCGCGATCAGCTCCCATCGATCATTTATTGCCTCACTCTTCAGCAGCTCCGAGGAGACACGGGGCACACGGTATATACCAAGATCAAATCACTTATCAATGAACACATCCTGTAGGTCCTAGAGTGAACTTAGTCCCTGGATCAGCTTCCCCCTGGTGGCATCGCCAACTTGTTCTTGACGAACTTGCTCCATCATGACTCGACTGGCCTCGAGCACAGCAAGTCCCTCGTTATCAAGCATAAGCTTGCACTGAGCGAAAAGATACATGATGTAATTGGACAAGTGTTGACTACATGTTCTGAACTTGGAGCCGGCGGTGGGCGTATTATCGGCCACTAAGCATATGTCTGTCACAAGGTGCCAAAACAAGGCACTCGAGACCAAATCCATGACTTGGATGTTGCTAACCCCAAGTGCCTGTTGAGCTAGACTAATTTCAGAGGCCTGTTGTGGACGAGTTGCCGCCCAAGAAGTTGCCCATTCACCGTGGAAGCCGTCGAAGACGAACTTCCCTTGGCTATCTGGAGTGATCGCTATTTCACACAGTTTATCAAGGAGCACCTTCTTTACCTCTGGAGAGACAAGGATGTGTTTGGCGGTGTAGGCTTGCTTGGATGAGCAACACTCTACCTGCACATCGGGAGGCCATGTTCTGATCACCATCTTGTAGATGTGAAATGGTCATGTACGGCCAGTATGATGACATGAGCCACATCAATATAGAGGATATCTCCAATACCATGGCGCCGACAAGCTATCAATATGTAAGACACACAAACATCAACTCCATTGCAGTTGTTGCGCTTCCTGCAGGGCGTGTCTAGAACAAAAACAATGAGAGTAGTGGAGGTTAGGACAAGGGTGGTGAGACGGTTGAACAAACCCTTGAGGTTTCCAAACTTGGTGTATAGGTAGTTATAGATCCACGAGAGGCAGATCTCTGAAAATATGTACGCCAGGTCAGCTCCATTATCTGTTACATGTAAACCCCCTCACAATAGCTTCTTGCTCCATTCTTCTTCTCTCCCAACTATGGGCAGACGAACGCTTAGTCCCCATGTTCATAAAGAACTCCATGGAGTCCTGGAATTCTTCATTAGCCACCTCCATGACACGCTGGAAATTATTTTCTATGCTCTCTTCTGACGACAAGATTGATGCCAGCTTCTCATCGGGGGAGTCCGAGAGAATTAGGCCCCGTTCCTTCTCATTAGGAAAGCTTCCAGGCGCCCATGAGACGGCTCTCCAAAGTGCGTATGTTCTCTCGGTGTATTTGATCGTTCCGGCGATGAACATTAGCACCATGGGAGGCACAAGTTGCTTGTCCCATTTCCACTGCTTGCCCACAATGTAGATGGCTAGGGCCAGCTGGGTGATTAGGTTCCACAGGTGGCGCTTCCACAACGTGCAGTCCTCCATGGAGAATGATGTGATGGTCTCTTGCCTGCCAAGGTGGAGCAACAGGAAGGGTTCCTAGAAGAGCACCAGCTGATGGTCTGGGTCGCCAGTGTGGAGGCGGCCGAGGACCAAGACCGCCACAGAGTCTGCCGATGGGTAGGCGAGCCACAACAGCACTCTGAGCATGTGGAAGCCATAACGCTTTAGGAAGTAAGGGGAGAAGAGCAGGAAGGTTTGCAGGGAGAAGCTCACCAACACCAAGCACCTGATCTCCCACTCGTTCCACGCTTGTTGGGCCCCTGCCGCCACTGTTACTGAGCTGTTATATTTAACATCAAATTTTTTTTTGAATCAGCACGTACGGATTATCGCCAGTTGAGTGTAAGTATATACATTTTCTTGCATTTTAGGGAGTAATCACTGTAAATAGATTTTGCAGGTAAAAGTATATGTGAAATATAGATTCTCTGCCGTTGAGCAGAAACACGAGGAGCTTGGCATGAGTGAGGAACTCTCCGCCGGCGCTTAGCTGCTCGGCATGGAAACCAGGAGCACAGTTACTTGCAATGTAGCAAAGCATTTCCACCCATACCATCGCGATCAGCTCCCATCGATCATTTATTGCCTCACTCTTCAGCAGCTCCGAGGAGACACGGGGCACACGGTATATACCAAGATCAAATCACTTATCAATGAACACATCCTGTAGGTCCTAGAGTGAACTTAGTCCCTGGATCAGCTTCCCCCTGGTGGCATCGCCAACTTGTTCTTGACGAACTTGCTCCATCATGACTCGACTGGCCTCGAGCACAGCAAGTCCCTCGTTATCAAGCATAAGCTTGCACTGAGCGAAAAGATACATGATGTAATTGGACAAGTGTTGACTACATGTTCTGAACTTGGAGCCGGCGGTGGGCGTATTATCGGCCACTAAGCATATGTCTGTCACAAGGTGCCAAAACAAGGCACTCGAGACCAAATCCATGACTTGGATGTTGCTAACCCCAAGTGCCTGTTGAGCTAGACTAATTTCAGAGGCCTGTTGTGGACGAGTTGCCGCCCAAGAAGTTGCCCATTCACCGTGGAAGCCGGCGAAGACGAACTTCCCTTGGCTATCTGGAGTGATCGCTATTTCACACAGTTTATCAAGGAGCACCTTCTTTACCTCTGGAGAGACAAGGATGTGTTTGGCGGTGTAGGCTTGCTTGGATGAGCAACACTCTACCTGCACATCGGGAGGCCATGTTCTGATCACCATCTTGTAGATGTGAAATGGTCATGTACGGCCAGTATGATGACATGAGCCACATCAATATAGAGGATATCTCCAATACCATGGCGCCGACAAGCTATCAATATGTAAGACACACAAACATCAACTCCATTGCAGTTGTTGCGCTTCCTGCAGGGCGTGTCTAGAACAAAAACAATGAGAGTAGTGGAGGTTAGGACAAGGGTGGTGAGACGGTTGAACAAACCCTTGAGGTTTCCAAACTTGGTGTATAGGTAGTTATAGATCCACGAGAGGCAGATCTCTGAAAATATGTACGCCAGGTCAGCTCCATTATCTGTTACATGTAAACCCCCTCACAATAGCTTCTTGCTCCATTCTTCTTCTCTCCCAACTATGGGCAGACGAACGCTTAGTCCCCATGTTCATAAAGAACTCCATGGAGTCCTGGAATTCTTCATTAGCCACCTCCATGACACGCTCAAAATTCTTTTCCATGCTCTCTTCTGACGGCAAGATTGATGCCAGCTTCTCATCGGGGAAGTCCGAGAGAGTTAGTCCCCATTGCTTCTCATCAGGAAAGCTTCCAGCTTCCAGGCGCCCATGAGCCGGCTATCCAAAGTGCGTATGTTCTCTCGGTGTATTTGATCGTTCCGGCGATAAACATTAGCACCATGGGAGGCACAAGTTGCTTGTCCCATTTCCACTGCTTCCCCACAATGCATATGGCTAGGGCCAGCTGGGTGATTAGGTTCCACAGGTGGCGCTTCCACAACATGCAGTCCTCCATGGAGAATGCCGTGATGGTCTCCTGCCCGCTGAGGTGGAGCAGCAGGAAGGGCGTCCAGAAGAGCACCAACTGATGGTCTGGGTCGTCAGTGTGGAGGCGGCCGAGGACCAAAACCGCCACAGAGTCTGCCGACAGGTAAGCGAGCCACAACAGCACCCTTAGTGCGCGGAAGCCGTAGCGCTTTTGGAAGCCATCGGAGAAGAGCAGGAATGCTTGCATGGAGAAGCTCACCAACACCAAGCACTGGATCTCCCACTCGTTCCACGCTTGTTGGGCTCGTGCCGCCACGGTTACTGAGCTGTTATATATAACATCAAATATTATTACTTTTGAATCAGCACGTGCGGATTATTGCGAGTTGAGTGTAAGTATATAGATTTTCTTGAATTTTAGGGAGTAATCAGTGTAAATAGATTTTGCAGGTAAAAGTATATGTGAAATATAGATTTCAATACGCATGGTTCACTATTATTATCTGTGTAATTAAGATGCAATGATAGGTGTTATATTTTTCAGAACAGTTTCGCGTAGTGCATGCAATGAAAATTGATCAAAATGAATTATACTAACATTTTCATCCTATCAGGATTTCATGGCGGTCTAGTACTGTTTGTATATGAGTATTCGTCTTTCAATTCCAGGTGTGAAATAATGTGGCGCATGGTACCGTCGTTGTTTATGGCTGCGGGTCTTGGACAAAACCAAGACGACCTTCACCCGCAAGACACCACACTTGACGCAGATATAATTGGGCATGTCCACTATGACAAATCCACTCCTATGTTTACAAGGTGTTGGCCGACTATAATCCGTGCACATTTGAAGGACATACAATAAACATATTTATACTAAATTATTTTACTTATTAGAGCTCATTATCTTAATTTATAATTTTAATCAACATATTTATTCATACATAACAAACTTAGGCAAGTACCTAATAAATGCATCAAATATTTTTTATTATAGACTTCCAATGCATTAATGACAAATCATTTACAATTTTAAATCTACATGTTGCAGAAAATAATGTTAGTATAACTTTCGAGACATTAAGTTGACTTCATCTAATCATATAAAACTATGAAAGAACAATATCTATTTGTATGCATGGATAAATTTGTGGTAATAAATACTTTGTCTATATATATGTTTGTGTCTAATTTGTTACCCTTGAATATCTTTGCATAGAGCCAAAATCGTCTAACACATACTATGTTCGTGTGCATGATTATCTATCTTAGCTCGAAGAAATAGAAATTTCTAGAGCATATGAGATGTCTACGAGGGGTTTCTCTTTTGATCATTGCATTGTTTGTTTTCTACATTTTCCTAGTTCCATGTTTAACAATCAGAAGCCATCGATCCAACACATTTTTTATACTTTATACTGTAATACTACATGTCGGCTCAGCTTTTTTCGGACACGTGTTCCTTATTTCATAAGATAGAACTGTACGCAATAGTTATGTGGGAGATAACTTTTCGCATCCACTTATATTTTTCGAAATTGCTAAAACACAGCTAGCTGCGACGTAGTTCAGCTAGCTTATGTACCGTTAATTTGGTCCGTTAATCAAGATTGTTGCGTCCGCCGGTTGTTTAGCTGGCCCGCGTCGCGTCGGTGCATTGAGTTATCTACCGGTGCGTTGCGTTGTTGTGAGATGCCGTAGTTTGCTTTGATATTTACAGTACAAGTCGCATTCTAGTCTGGGCCAACACAGTTTTGTTGATTGTGTTTTTTGGTTTTTTTTTTTTGCTCGCGGGAGTGTGTGGTTAAACCATTCATTTTTCCGGTGTGACCATTTTTTTTGTTTTTGCTTGTTCTTTTGAGTTTTGGTGTTTAGTTTTTATCAGATCGGCCTAATTTAGTACTCCTCTAAAATCGCATTCTGGATTTTTTCTAGTCCGATCAATCATTAAAGAAATTCGTTACTGTTTGTTTTGATGGACATGGGATCATAACTGATTTTTTTTCTCGATCTAGTTGCAGCTGGGGTTGCAACTGACTTCTGTACTGAGATAGTTTCATTTGGACTTGTAACTGGATTTTTCTCGCCAAGTTGCAACTAGGCTTAAAACTAAGTTATTTTGTGCCCATTATGCTCTCCCGCTTCTTTTCACCATGAGTTATGTCTGGACTTGTAACTCATTTTTCTGTAGGGAAGGAAGAGGGAGTTCCATCTGGACTTGTAACTGAATGTTTCTCGCACTAGTTGCAACTAGGCTTGCAATTAAGATATTTTGTTGCCCATAATGTCCTCCAACTTCTTTTTATAATGAGTTGTATCTGGACTTGTAACTGATTTTTTCTGTAGGGCGGTGGGGAGAGTTCCATATGGACTTGTAACTGGAATTTTCTCACCCTAGTTGCAAGTCGGCTTGCAACTAAGGTATTTTTTGTGTGCCCATAATGCCCCTGCTTAATTTTACCATGAGTTGTATCTGGACTTGTAACTGATTTTTTCTTAGTCCAGTTGCAACTAAGCTTGCAACTAGGGTATTTTTGTGTCCATAACGCCGCTATGTTCTCCTTCACCATGAGTTGCATCTGACCTTAAAACTGGCTTCTGTAGGAGGACCCGTAACTAGATTTTTTCTCGACCTAGTTCCAACTGGACTTGCACTTGGCTTCTGTACAGAAATAGTTCCATCTGGACTTGTAACTGGATTTTTACTAGACTTAGTTTAAACGGGGGTTGCAACTGGCTTTTGTACGGAGGTAATTTCATATGGACTTGTACATGGATTTTTTTTATAATACGCCCCCTCTACTTTTCACAATGAGTTGTATTTGGACCTACACGTATGTTAATGGACCGTGAAGGAATAGTGGATGCAAACATGGAAAGATAGACCCGAAAGTTTTATCAGTTACGTATCCATCAGCTAGCTAGACGGAAGGAACGATCAGCTTCGGCTAGATTTAGTGACATCAGCTGAACGTGACGAAACGTATGTTACAGTTGACTGTGATATAGAGACCCTATATTTTTTGGTTTGATATATGCAACTTATTACGCACAACTCTGCAAATGATCCCTCAAATTAAAAATTCTGAACTTATGGGCAAAATCCGCACACTTTGATTCTATGGAGCTAACGTTGGCTCTTTATTATCGCACCGCCGCCTCGCTCATACCTTAGGTTGATGGTCTTTACAGTATTACCTTTGTCCCAAAATTTAGACTACCAAAACATACTCCCTCGTCTTTCGTCAGGAATTAGGATGAAGCTTGTGTGAGCAAGTTTTAATCATACTAGATTGAATAGTGCGCCTTGGCGCACGATTCTCTTGGTTTAGAGGCATTTTGCGACTATAATTGACGTGAGTATTTACGAAATAGTGGAAATATATGACAAAAAGTAAGTATAACGTAAAAAGTTGTTTCTGAAAAAGGAGTAGATCGACCTATACAATGAACATCAAAAGGGAACATGATACTTGGTTCGAATAGAGCAACAGATGTACCCATACAAAAAAGACAGTGGTAGATCCACCTATACAATGTAACAGCAGAAAGAGTAGCAGGAACATCGAAAGGGAGCATCATAGTTGTTTTGGACAGAGCAACAGATGTACCCATACAAACTAAATAGCAACAGATTTATTTAGCATACACTTTCTTAGGCTGACAAAAGAAGTTTTCGTGGCAATAGGTAAACCATAATATCAGGGGCAGCAGTTATCTTGGAACAGATAATGATCTTAATTAGTGCCATACTTCACGCTCTGAGTGCTATGGCTAGCATTCCCGCTGTTGCTGCTCTGGAATTTTACAAAATAGTCCATTTAGTCTATGGCAACACATTTGCTATGTTAATTATACTATGCAAGGAACACACACCCGGGGCTTAGAATCAGCAGTCGGAAGTGTTTTAAGAATTGCCCTCTTTACATTGGCTTCATGAGAGCTCGATCGCTTCTTGTGTTACGAGAGTCTATTAAATACTAAATCAGGAAAATTGATGCAGGCTGGAATCAAGCACATACATTTTATATCTGATCTTTAACTCTGTTGTATTTATTTTATGAACCGAATTACCATGAATGTAATGTTTACTGAGGACCTGACCAGTGTTAGTGAGTAGCAATGGACTTACCTATGATTAGTGCGATGATCTATTGATGGTGGGGTTCATACTTGCTTCGTAGTGTTGAATGTTTCTGAAGTGGACTCTTCCTTCTTAACATCCTTTGCAGGTGGAATCAACGCCTGCCAATATATCATGCAAGGATCCAACATAACTGGAGCTAAAGCACAAATAGATCAAGGAAGCATAACTGGAGCCGAAGCACAAAAAAACTAACTATCTTGATCCATACCAAATGAACTGTATTCCAGATCTTAGCTATATAGATCAAAGAAGCTTAGGACATACCTTGAGAGGGGATTCCCAACAAAGAGTGCGCAGAAAGCACTAATCTGGATGTATCTGAACCATAAACAATTGATCTGACCAAGAAATTATAGAACTCCATCCTTTTCCTTGGCAGATACAAAGAATAGAAACAAACAGTGCTAATTCCATATTAGGAATAATACAGTGTTTGTTATAACTGGTACTTATTACAGAACTGAAGAGGCTTACCTAGCGTCCACAACAAAGGCAATTGGTACTTATTACATATAGTGCAATACAAAGAAGTAGACAGTAAAAGACAACAATTAGTAACATAGCACCATACATAGCTATCTCGACACGGAACAGCATAGCATACAGTTAATCGCGTCGATAGCGGAGCACCTCTTCCTCCCAGCACTCTTCTCCATCAGAGTTACAGCGGAGATCGTCATACGCATCCTGGATATCTGAGATCTTCATGAATCAGATATGCCCCTGTAGCTTTGAGCCTGCCCATTGCCTCATCCTGATGATGTTTGAGCTCAGTAGTCACCTCCTGGATACGAAGGAAGCCAGCATTCTCTTCACCATTCAAGTTCTCAGAAACTATGTTCTCGATGCGTTTGGTTGAATAGGTTAGTTGATCAATGAGGAGATCACAGGCTGCTACGGCTTCAATCAGTTGTTCGTTCTTTTTTTCTAGCTTGCACTGAAGCTGTTTGCTTATCTCCTTTTGTTTCTCTAATGCATCATAGTTGTAGTCTTTAAGTACTTTTCTCTGATCGGTTGCCATGTACTCGATTGCAGCATCTGTAGCAATTTTTTTTGCTTCTTCTAGAGATAGTGCTGGAGATCCCATACCTGAGTGACGAGGAGTTTGTCTCTGAAGGAACTGTGCGGAAGGATAAAAGAGCACTCCAATCTAGAACCAGCCTTCACCAATATCATAGCTCTTATACCGAGGGCTGGGAAGATCTAACTTGCGTAACATAGCTTCAAAACTAACATAGTTCGGGATCTCGACGGTTTCCATAGGCCTGCAGCCATTGAAAAAATAGAATCATGTTGCTGATTCCGAAGAGATGGCAGCACAATAAATAAGATAGAATAAAATTTAGCAAGGAACAGCTCTGGGACCATGCATTTCCTCCTTATGAGTCCTTAACTACACCCACACGCTCACGGAATCAAATCCATATCCTAGGTTTCCTATTGTCCAAAAAACCCGGCTCGATTACTCGACCTGCAGCAAGCAAAAGTATGTCTCCAGAAGCGAAAAAACAGAACAGGGTTATAAGGTACTGAGTTAATGAGCCATCCCGTTTTATCTGATCTCCCCCTGACCCCGCGTCGTTCCCGCACGGGGCGACTCGGGGTAACCCTAGCCGCCGCCACCGCCGGAGGGCTCCCCCCCGTGTGACTCCCTCCGCCGCCGCTGTCGCAGGTCCCTCACGTGGTGGCGGCGGGCGCCCTCGCCGCCGAAGGCTGGAGGGGGGCTGCCATGGAGGCGTTTGGCGGGTCGGGGCGACGACGCGACCTGCTTTGGAGGTCGCGGGCGGAGCATGGTGGCTCGACGGAGGCAGTGTGGCTGGCATAGGGAGGGGCCTTGCTGCGATGACGACCGTCTGTGGGTGCGCCGTGTAGGATCAATCTGGGGCCATCTAGGCCAGGTCGGCCCTCGGCAGGGGCGCCGTGGTAGGCAGGGGTCAAGGCGTGGTGCTGGGATCCTGCTGGGGCGGCTCAAGGCTATTTGCGGTGGTTCCCGGTTTGGCTCTCTCCCTCTTTTGCCTGCTCGATCTGTCCTCCGGGAACCGGCCGGCGGTGTGGGGATCGCTGTGTCGGATCTAATAAAGGTGGTGGTCCTTTGATTTCTTTCGCACGAAGATCTGCTTGATGTCTGCCCTCCTTGATCTGGTCTGGAGAGGCGGGTTCCTGAAGGCTCCGCCGGCGAACTCCCATGGGCGTATCATGCCTGGAGATTGCTGGATCGGAAGGTATTCGGTCGCGCGCACCTTGTTTTTCTGGCCGTTTGGTTTCAACGGGAGCGTTGCGAAGCTCTGTTGTTTGTTCCCACCAAGTTCCATGCCTTGAGCCATGGTGATATCAGATGCGGAGAATGTTAGGAAAGCGGAAATTTGAGGGTAGCGATGGTGATTTTTGTTCTTGTGGCGACGGAGATCTGGCTGCGTGATCTGGGACTCGTTGCAGCGACTGTTGGTGCGGGAAGACAACACAAGGGAGTTCCCAGTCTTATCTTGCAGGGTGAAAATCCAAGGTCTGGCCTTAGCTGGTTGTGCCTGGCAATGACCCTGTTGAAGGCATTGTTTTGTGAGTAAGGACTTTCTTCAGGGTGAAAACTTATGACCTTTGGTCGGGCAACGACGGCGCTTGGGCACTGTTTCCTTCTTGAAGGCGTTGTTATTGGAGTGGAGGACTACTGGTGTTGTTCTGATGGTGTCACTGTCGTTTCCTTGAGGATTAGTTCTCTGTAGCGGGACTTTTTTTTTTATAATTTCTCTTTCTTTTTTCTGAGTTGTGTGCATCCGTAGAGCCGCTAGGCCATGCGTTGTTGCAGAGGCTGGGTGTAACTGATGTCCTTGTCATATTAATATATACTCTTTTCAAAAAAAAAAAAGGTATTGAGTTAATTCCCAAGACAGAAAAATATAAGCAAATATAAAATCTAAGAGCTTCGTCCGCATGTGAGCAAAAGAATACTTTGTAAGGCCCAACATAAAATAAGATGTTTTCAAATGGTTTTGATTCCCATTCTGAAAGAATACCCAAGAAGTGATTCAATAAAAATAAAAATTCCAGAGGGGCTTGAGCAAAACCATCGTAGTATGGCAGCCAAAAAGCATGCAGAAAACGTGTTGTCGATCAATGAACTTTACAGAGATACGGATCTAACAAAACTAATAGATCATGCAATTCCATGTCTATGTTATAGAAATCTAGACTTGTCTGAGCTCTTTTCTGGTACCCTGAGATGAACGTGGGCTCTCCGATCGGAGGATCTAACAGCCCAGAGCGAGCCGTACTTCTGGACTTGGCTCCATGCTAATAAGCAGTATAGGTGCGCACCGCTGAGTAATTTCGCGTGCAGTAAATCGATCGAGGGTATTTTAGGTAAACTGCTATTTTTAGCCCGACGGACTCGACCCACGCCCACCCGACGGTCTTCCTCGTTAAGACGAAAAATCCCCTGCCCAGCTAGGGTTCCGGCCGCCGCCGAAGAGCGACCCGCTTAGGCCCTCCTCTTAGTCCGTCTTGAGCAGATACGGCGTCGATTGGAATCGTGACGCTGGAAGAGGTGTTGAACGCGAAAGGGCAGCTTGTGGAGAAGGCGAAGCCGGCGGACGGCGGCGGCAACATAGAGCTGCAATTGCTGTGCGAGGGGATCTGCAGGGACGCGGCGTCGTGCGATCAGCGCGTCCGACACAAGAACCTGGTGCCGCTCAGGGCCAGGGTCGGCGCGGCGAGAACTGCTCGTTTATGACCATTTTCCCCAACCGGCCGAACACTCCACGACCTCCTCCACGGCAGCGGGTTCGAGAGCAGGCCTGTGCTGACATGGCTGCGGCGGCACAAGGTCGCGCTGGGCGTGGCGTGCGCTGGCGTACCCGCACGAGGGTCGGCACGGGGACGCGCCGGTCGTGCACGGCAACGTGCGAACGTCGAACGTTCTGGTGGGCGAGTACTTCGCATCGAGGGTGATGGAGAGTGTCACCGGACCAGACGCCGGTGCACGACGTTTCTGAGGAAGAATGCTTCTCCAACGGCGTTATGTGCAGAGTGCAGTGGCCAGGGTGGCGGCGGCGTTAGGCGCCCAGAATATCGAAGAGATGTGGACGTTGTGGTTCGCGCCACCCAGGAGCTCCACGAGCACCTCAAACACTACCTGCTTCTGCCTCAACTTGGGTAGATGACACTGAATTCTGAGCATAGGACTAAGGCACAAGGAGAAAAGATAGGATCATGAAATCTAGTTGCAGCTGTGATTTTACTGAAGCAGCTCAAGCACATGAATGATGCTTTGTTAGCTTCTGAAGCTTCATGTACAACAGTGACTAGTTGCAATGGTGATTTTTATTATCTAACAAAAGTATGTAGTAGTGTTGAATCATGGGTTGCTTGTTTGAGCTAAAAGATTTTGTTTTTTATCACTCTGAATTTTCACCGAATGTAGTAAAGAAGTGCTTTAATTGCCTTCATGCTGACGAATGTGGAGTAAATTATTTGATGAAAATTATAAATACTGATATTTGTAGAAACTTGAACTCAGTCACATTGAAACTTTTTTCGTAGTATTTGCATGAAGAGCTCACTCCCCCACATGATCTGCAGCATGCACAGGTGTAGGTTTCCAATTGTCCAAACACGCCCCAACTGTAATACATGATGATATGTCACCAGAAAAATCAAATTTGATATCTCAAATATATGATTGTTGGCTGCTAGATATTGCAAACAGGGAAATCATGATATGTTCTTCAAGTACTTATAATATTTGAACAACAGCCACTAATAGAGAATCCGCTGCGTGAACTTGGCGTCGAGAACACACTACGGAGCAAAAACCTACTACCAATACTTGCCCTCAAGTAGAATTTTTTAGGTAAATTTTGGCAGAACAACCAACCAAAAGAATCTCCACACACAGTTTTTAAGCAATGACACAACAACAGGAACATCTAAAAACAAACATCAGAAGCCCCGTTCACAGCAAACAACAACCAGACAAGGATTGTACATCTCTTCTTTCCATCATATTCTTCTTCTTCTCATGGAGCTAGATTCAGTGAAGATTTTACTATGAGAGCTGTGAGTTGTTTCCTGAACTTGTCAATATCGGCCAAACCCTCCACGTCCGTCTGCATAGGGATTCAATCACCTGTACAATCAGTTAAGTTCTGAGGCAACACGAAAAAAACTATTCACATATCACCATGCACATTCAGTTCCTAGTTCAGAGGCATAGGTATTCAATCACCACTACATGGAGCCTTACGTGTTATCAGCACTGTATTTACTTACAATGAGGTTTCACGGATGAGGACACGGAGACCCAGCGGCGAGGTCAAACGCGGCGGCGGCAAGCAGGGGATGGCGGGAGCGCGCCATGGCGCCAGGGACATGAACAAGGTGCGTGTGGTGGCGAGGTCGGCGAGGGCGTGGCAGGCTTGGTCGCTGGCGACGGCAAGATGAGGGGCAGAGGGCGAAAGAAGATGAACAGCACGTTGGCGTGGGGGCAGAGGCAGAGGGCACACAAATGGGCTGAGATCTTGGCCCAACAGCAATTCTCCATACCGTAAAACATCCACACTATTTTCTTAAAATGTTGAAAAGGTCTAATTTACCCTCAGCAGCATACTGTACACAGCAGTATAGGGTACCGTAAAAACCCTCCCAGTCTATGGTGCTCAAGGTTAGAACTTAAAAAGGGAACTGAACAAATGCTTGCACCTGATTAAATGAATAAGAATATAACCGAGCCTCTTTTAAAACCAATAGCTAATAACAAATACTTATGCCTAGTAAGCCATTCTGCTAATGGATGGAAATTTTCAAAATTCTATTTTATTAAAATAATAGCCAAGAGTAGATAACTCAAAATCTCACACGCGAACTATACAGGTAGAAGGGAGTAGGGGCTGCTGCCAGATACTACATGCCTATCTTTTTACCAAAATCTCTGCCGCTGCACACATCTAATGAGCCTAAACTCTTTCCATGATATTTCACGGAGAAAGGGCATGAAATCTAAAGAGTATAGTTTCCGTGAAGTGACCTACCCAATAAAATTGAGCTCCATCACGAGAACTGTCTGGCCGGACCTGTTGGAGCGGAGAGAGCAGCTGTACAAGCCAACTCTTGGCTGTAAGGGTAGATCGAGCAGGACCTGAATACACACCGCTAACCTCAGGAACAACAAAATAAACGGTAGGGTACGACACGAAGCGAAGAGGGTAAAATCTGACCTGAGAGACGCGGCGCTGCACGCGATGAAGGGCGCCGTCGATCCAGCCGTGTAAAGAGGCGACCAATGGAGGAGAAGGTCGGAGGGCTGGTGTGCAGCGGGGTGTGGGATCTAGCTCACGGGACAGAGAAGTCGAGCCTGACTGATATAGGAGACAAAGAGAAGGAGAATGGATAAGACAGGAGAAAGAAAATAAGCAGCATGTAGTCATCGTTGTTAGATGGGCTTTAAGACTGGCGAGGCAAACACGAAGGAAGCCCGATTACCGGAAAATCATTTTGGAGCTCGTCTTACATGGAGGACGATTTTTAATTTTTCAAAATGCTTCAAAAAAAAATTCTAAAAAAAATATTCGTGTAGAAAACAATTTGAAATACAAATCTGCAAAATTTGAAATTAAAATAGCTTGTATTTCCGATACAGCAAAAAAGACAAATACGACAAAATCTGGGGAAACGGAGGCCCATTTAAAAATTAGACTGTTCAGGTCCAGATCTGAACTTTTCTCCTTTTTTCTGTGTCCAAAATACAGAGTATTTTCACATAATTTTGTGTATACGCGTATTTAAATCATTATTTATCTTCCTATTTTTTTTATAATTTTTGAATCTTTAAATTTTGAATTTCCCAAAAAAAAAAGTAAAGTCCTACTGGAGCCCGTCCACCAAATCGACGCTCTCGCCCGATTACGTCCTATAGCCCGTGCTCTTTATAATTTGGCCCAGTGACAATGGTACGAGTATTTTCATGACTGAGCGGATTTTTTTTAGCTAAAGCAACGACAGAGAAGGGATCCATAGAAATAGAAGAGAGAAACAAAAGACACTGCCAACATTGCATCCACCTCAAATTAATTTTACTAAGACGGTACTATCTGTTAACCTCAGCCATAAGTTTTCAAGCTGTGATCAGCACAAGTAGGAAATAAATAGACATTTATTAAATCAAGGAAACATTAGATTTACAATCTTTCATAGCTTGTTTCTGACAGAAACAAATACAAATAACACATATGGAAGAAGAGTTACCCAGTATAGAGATGAAAAACATACTCCTTGGCATTCTCGAACAATCCGGCACAAAAATTACTTGCCTGATAAACTGCAGTCACTAAAAAAAAATCCCAAGTTGCAGTATGATTCAAACATTTACCTACCAAGAGAGCTAGTTTCCAAACAGAGAGGTAATGTTTCAACTATAACCAAGAAGATGCGACCACATACCTTTACAAAGAACACACCAACACGCGCATAGATCAGAAATAGGATTTAAAAAGCGGCGCCACTCCAACTTACAAATCAACCTTCAGATATATTAATGACTTTTGATTCAATCTGATCCACATGAGCAACCTGTAGATGTAACGAGTCTCTAAGGGATAACCCCTCGCGATACCCCTCCCTCCCGCGGCGCGCCGTAGGGCGCCGCCGGGGGGCCCCTTCGCCGCCACCAAAGCTCTCCTCCCATCTCCTCTTCCTTCCTTTCTTGGCATGGCGTGATGTGGCCCCGGTGCCGAAGGCGCTAAGGGAGGAGGGTGACGAGGACTTCGTCGGGCTGCTGGGGCGGCACCAGCGGATGTGCTCGGGCGCGGTGGTCGGATGGCGATCTGGACCAGGCGACGGCCATTGCTGTCCTTGGATCGTCCTCTTGGGCGGAGGAGGCTGGTCGTGGATCTCGATTCCCATCTAGATCCGGTGCTTCTGGCCTCGGCCAGTAGTGGCGCAGTTAGGAACCGATCGACGGTGTGGGGATCGTTGTGTCGGATCTAATAAAGGTGGTTGTCCTTTGATTTCCTTCACACGAAGACGAAGATCTGCTTGATGTCTGCCCTCTTTGATCTGGTCTGGAGAGGCGGGTTCCGGAAGGCTCCGCCGGCAAACTCCCATGGGCGTATCATGCGTGAAGATTGCTGGATCGGAAGTTATTCGGTCGCGCGCACCTTGTTTTTCTGGCCGTTTGGTTTCAGCGGGAGCATTGCGAAGCTCTGTTGTTTGTTCCCACCTAGTGCCATGTAGAGCCATGGTGATGTCAGATGCGGAGAAGGTCAGGAAAGCGGAAATTTGAGGGTAGCAATGGAGATTTTTGTTCTTGTGGCGACAGGAGATCTGGCTGCGTGATCTGGGACTCGTTGAAGCGACTGTTGGTGCGGGAAGACAACACAGGGGAGTTCCCAGTCTTATCTTACAGGATGAAAATCCAAGGTCTGGCCTTATCTGGTTGTGCCTGGCAATGACCTTGTTGAAGGCACTGTTTTGTGAGTAAGGACTTTCTTCAGGATGAAAACCTATGACCATTGGTCGGGCAACGACGACGCTTGGGCACTGTTTCCTTCTTGAAGGCGTTGTTATTGGAGTGGAGGATTACTGGTGTTGTTCTGATGGTGTCACTGTCGTTTCTTTGAGGATTAGTTCTCTGTAGCGGGACTTTTTTTTTGTAATTTCTCTTTCTTTTTTCTGAGTTGTGTGCATCCGTAGAGCCACTAGGACATGCGTTGTTGCAGAGGCTGGGTGTAATTGGTGTCCTTGTGATATTAATATATACTCTTTTCCAAAAAAAAGATATAACATGTTCATATTTAAGTATCAACACACACCATTTGGAAAGAAAAGGTTCACGATCAAGCCTCAGCAAGCTCACTCTCCACACCGCAACGGCTAGCGAGCTCCCGCTGTCCAGATCAACAACTTTATCCACTGAAAGAAATCGTTCATCAGAAAGGTTGTATGTTGTTGATCTTGATTCCCTGGCCTAAATGACAAAGACAAGGGATAAATTTTGTTAAGAAATGGCATGGCATGGTTATGATGCTCTATATAGTAATAGCAAAACACTCACGGACTAAACATTCAGATTTAGACATGTGGGAAACCAAAAGGAAATATATTCAACTTTTTGAATATACAGTTAGTTAGCAACCAAGAACATGAATGGAACCTATTAAAATAATTTAGGGAACAATAATTTACTTCCTCACGGACCGGTGCTAAACGACTATGATATTTAACATCTTTAGGGGCTATCGAGGATTCAAGATCATCAACATCTGAACTTTCTTCAACATTTGATGTATCACTAATTCTTTCTCGTAACTGATCAACAAAGTTGCTATATTTAAATCGAACAAACTACTAACAATATTTATGTCATGTACTACCAGTAGTGCGAAAGAGATCAACATGGAGTCACAACATATTTAAAAATTATAAATTATCCTATGTGGGAATTTCAAGGACAATGGAATTTACGAGCTAAACAAAGATAACCGATGGTTGACTTAGGACAATCAATGTCCAGAGCTTCTCCTTCACAATGGAACCATCTGCATACACATTTGCAGAATTTATGATAGAACATACTTAAGAATGATCAATTTTAATATCGTCATTCATCTACATCTCAATTTTTAATCACTCTCCTTAGCGGTCAACGGTGCTCCTCCCGGCGGAGCACTGGCTATCAATCCTTGAGGCGATGGTGATGACACGCTCCTCCTGAACCTTGATGTCACCAGCCCACACTATCATTGTTGGTCCAGGCTGTTATTTGGGGGCTAGGTCACCATCGTAGTCTGGAATACAAAAATAAATTTAGAATTTGGTGCTAGAAATTGCAGAGAATGGACAAGTTGAAGAGAGAGAGATCTTAAGGATCTTGTAACTAACCAATGGAGGAGAGGAAGGCGGCCACCCAATCTCCTGATGGCCTCCACCTTTGCCCATCCCAAGCTATTGAGAGAGAGAGAGAGAGAGAATCGCAGCCGCCGCTGCATCCCCACCTCCCCCGCTTGCTCCTCCTTCCTACGCAGCTGCCTCACTGTCCCACGTCAGCCACCAGTTCCATGGCGCGCTGCTGCTCGCGCGGTGAGGCAACTGCTGGCTGTGACACACCACGGGCTCGACCAGAATACCAAGCGAAGGCGGCTCGAGCGGCATCTAGGGGTGGCCAGGGAGGGGGTGGAGAAGGAGGGGATTGGGGTAGACAGGACGTGCCTGGATTGGGGGAGACGAAGTGGGAGGCGGCTGGGGAGGAGGAAGGCGTGGTGGTCGCGTGGAGGCCAGGGAGGCGGAGCGGCGCGGCTGCCGCAGAAGGGGCGCGAGCACGGGATGATAGAGGATATGGCTAAGGTTGTACTTGGGGATGTGCTTTTATACGCCAGGCAGCGAAAACAATCTACGGCTGATCCTCCACCAAGCCCTCCATCCGACGGCTCGGAGCGGCAAATCGCTGTGAAGGCTCCCAGGGGTCTCACCAATTACATCTTTAGATTTGCAGTCTTAACGCGAGGTGTTCTACTACTCTTTTAATATTTCTCCATTAGTTCAACTCCAAATTAGCGCATGCGAGTCCTGTCCCATTGATCAATCATTCCAGTAGACGATCTTTGTTGCATGACCTCGTCTTGCTTTGCCATTCTCTGCAAGACCTTGGCGAGCTTCATGTCCCTCTCGGAGTCTTATTACAAAAAGTCAGTGTCTAGTGTGTCTTCCATGTCATCCAGCCCACCACGAGTGCCGTCGCTAGAGAAGTAGTCGATGTAATGATCCGGATACGCGACCTTGCGTGCCGACTCCCGGCCATAGTAGCAACGACCTGTTGGCGGAATCAAATCAGCATAAACAAAATATAGTACTCCCTCCATTTCATAATATAAGATGTTTTAGCTTTTATAAAACGTATGCATTTAGAAGGTTTTTAGTGTGAAGTTCGTACCGAACCTATACACTAAAAGTTATCTATATATATATTTGTTTTACAAAAGATAAAATATCGTATATTTTGAAATGAAGGAAGTATATTTTAAAGAAAGATTAGATAACGTTTTAAGAAGAAGCAGCATGCATACATGCCCATGTCATATGGTTGAGCTGATGTAGTCGACGGCGATTCGCCGTCGAGATATCGCTCCAGCAAGGCGCAACACCGGCGCCTCCACACCTCTGACCTCCCCAGCCGCAGAGAGGCAAGCCGTCGTTCTTCCACTCCTCGCCGCCACGGCCAGGAAGAGGGAGAGAAGAAGCAAGACTCCACTGCCACGGAGGGTCGCCCCGCCAAGCACCTACCTAGAGTAAGAGAGATGGCCTGCGTGCTCTCCTCGCCACCACGGCAGGCCAGAAGATGCCCATCTCCACCAACACTCCTCCATAGGAAAGTTCGGCTCAACTTGATCTTATTTGAGGGAGATGAGCCGCACTCATTCGTCTTCCCTTCGACCAAAGGAGGAAGAAGACGCCGACGATAAGCCCACGCCTCCAGATTTGATCGAAATCTGGATGCCTGCTCCAAACTATAGGCATGAGGCCCACTACTAGCACAATGCTAAAGAAACTACAACATCTACCACCTAAAACTACTCCGGCGTCCCTCCTTCGCCGCCTCCCGCCGGCAAGAAGGGCTCGAGAGAGACCCAGCCTCCTGCGCACGACTCTCAAAGCAGCTGCGTGAGGGGGGGGGGGGGGGAGTGTGCGCGTCTCACAACCAACTTTGAAAATCCAGCCAATCCAACATCAAAATATTGTATTCTCTGTGATGTGATTTATTGTCACACATGCAATTTTTTTCTAAACCTTGTCTAAACTTGCTACAATTAAATTGGATTGGAGGAAGTGGATCTTTAGCAAGAAAGAGTCAAAATAGCACCGGCAATGTGTCAAATAGGCCTAAAAATAGTTGCTTCTGTAAAATAATTTGTGCGTGTGTCATTAATCTTCAGGTGTTCATAATTGTAAAACAGATGCAATACTTTTAATCATATTTGCTTTCTTAACACGACGATGTACTACTATCTAGTACTACTACTCTTTTAATATTTTTCCATTAGTTCAACTCCAAATCAGCACATGCGAGTCATGTCCCATTGAGCGATCATTCCGATCGACGACCTTTGTTGCTTGACCTCATCTTGCTTTGCCATTCTCTGCAAGACCTTGGCGAGCTTTATGTCCCTCTCGGAGTCGAAGTACAAAAAGTCAGTGTCTAGTGTGCCTTCCATGTCATCCAGCCCACCACGAGTGACGTCGCTGGAAAAGTAGTCGATGTAATGATCCGGATACGCGACCTTGCCTGCCGACTCCCGGCCATAGTAGCAACGACCTGTTGGCGGAATCAAATCAGCATAAACAAAATATAGTACTCCCTCCATTTCATAATATAAGATGTTTTAGCTTTTGTAAAACGAATGCATCTAGACCGTTTTCAGTGTGAAGTTTGCACCGAACCTATACATTAAAATTGTCTAGATACATTTGTTTTACAAAACATCGTATATTTTGAAAACGGAAGGAGTATATTTTATAGAAAGATTAGGTAACGTTTTAAGAAGATGTAAGCAGCATGCATACATACCCATATCATACGGTTGGGGCAGAGGGCAACACATGGATGTCTTTGACCGACCGCCGTGATAGTTTTCCACCGGAAACTCGGCGAAGAAGAGCGTGTTCCTGAAGGTGGATTTGGTAGCCGCCATGAAATTGACGTGGTAGCAGGGAGAGTGAGTGGTTGAGGCCACGCCACATACGAAATCCAGATGATATTTCGGTTCCTAGGGTAGGGATGGCCATGCATGGGCGTATTCCTGCAGCAGCTGCTGGATGGTGCCGGAGATGAAGCTTTGCTGGTGATCGTAGGCTTTCCTCTTGCTCGCAAGAATTCTCAGCGCCTTCTTGGAGAGGTTTCTTCTGTGAGGAAGACGTGGCTGTCGTTGGATCGCCATCGTCGAGGTTTCCTCTCTGAGGATACTGTATATCTGGGTCAAAGACTTGTGAGACAGCGGCGCATTGTTGCCGGTGGCACTCATCGTCAACGACCGGAGCTGGTCCAGCTTCGTTGGTGCCAAGGCTGCGAAAAATGCTGCCATGGAAGAGGCTTCCGGGTGCTGAGCGGCGGCGGTGGCAGCTGCGAATGGGTTTGATGGAGAGCTCCCATCTTGGTGTAAATGTGGCTGGAGCATGACGGAGAGGTCGCACTGCGCGTAGCAGAGGTACTTGAGGATCTCGTGCAGCGGTAGCTTCTTGCTGGAGGTAGCCTGGAGGAGTGCGAAAAGGCCGTGTAGGGAGCGGGACACGGCTCGAAGGATGGGGCGCGTGTCGAGGATGTCGTGCGGCTGGGTGCGGCGGTCGGCGTCGGGTAGCGGGAAGTTGGCGTCGTACCAGACGGCGCTGAGGATGATGTTGGAGACGGGGTCCATGGGCCCGTAGCAGTGGCCGGCGAGGAGGACTCCGCGGACGTGCTGACGGCCGGCGTGGCTGGGCAGCAGGGCGAGCGCCCTGAGGTAGAATCCATGGACGTCTCCGTAGAGGGACATCTCCAATGACTGGGCGTATGGGCACGCGTCGGCCTCGGCGTCGAGAGACCGGACGAGCGCGCATGGGGAGTCGTGTGGCGGCGCGGCGCGCGTGGAGGAGTGTTAGGAACCTATCCTACCACTACTTGTACCTAGGCTTCCTGGGCCGCCACATGGGCCAGGTCAGGGTTCGACCCTTAGGTACATACTAGCATAAAACCCGTGCGTTGCTACGGTGCAACACTAAATCAAATAAACAATTTCCATACCTTCAAATTCTTGTGTCAATCAACCTGAAATGGCATGGAGTCCTTGATCGACATGTCTATTGTACATTTGTATCATGCAATAGTGATAATTATGTTAACACATGTAACGATGAAAAACATATCTTGCCTGGGACTCTATTGCTATTGTCGCTCGGTAAAACACATGGATGACTCCTCAGCTTTGTCCGAGTCCGACTAATACCCACGCTCTGTTACAAATATGGAGAAACAAATATAGACAATCTTTTTACGCTTGTGCATCCAATAAATGTGACCATGTAAAATATACTCCATAATAAAATTGGGTGCGCATGCATCACATAACTCTGAAACTGCTCATAAAAAATTCTCCATAAGAAATCAATGCTAATAATCTAAAAATGAAATTTCATAACTGACGAATTGTCATCTCACCTCTACCATGATATAGATGATTTATAATGATTTTATCTTCATCAAACCCCAGCACTACTTCTCACTGTACCTGAATGAGTAACAAAATTTCAGTGTAATGGCTTGAAATCGGGAAACTAAGATGATTTCAGAACACAAACAATGTGAACCCAATCTGGAGTCCTGGTAGTCCTAGCTAGCAGTAGGGAAAAGAGAAATTAATTTACCAGGTACATGAAAGGGTGGATCAGAACCGCCATGTAATACTATCTATAGAACAAATTGGTGGACTGTGCATTCATTTGACGTAAAGAAAGTTGTGCTTGTATTCAGACCTTAGGCTCATGTCAAACTTGTAAAAGGCGTGCCTATTTATGTTTTTCAAACGCCGAGAGTCTGCATAATCTGGTGTCTTTTCCCTTTAATTTATCATGTGCAACATCATCATTAGATTGATCTTATATGATAACCACCATCCAATACCTCAGGATCGTTGTCTGAATCTGCAGTTGTAGTGGCCTACTCTCGACACACATAGAACCTGATGTCAGCAGCACAGCCTGAGCAAACTAACACTGTGATTGAAGCTAGTAGTATTCTTGCATCTTGGTCAAGTACAATTTTGATATGTCGTTATGTTACTTTATGAAGAGAAGTATGTGTATTCACTAACCACTTATGCACCTGCAGCGACGTTGTCGGGTCCGGCTCTACACAGCTCCATGTAGGTATGCCCTCTGAAGGACATGAGCCCATGACCATGACAAACATGTACGCCTCCAAGAAGATCTTGAGCGCCCTCAACTAAGCCATAACAGCACGACACCAGTAGGGGCTCGCTGACCCGTACGCATCGCAGAAGTGGGACTCCCATGGCTGGACTTAGGCAATTTCAGGGCGACGCTCTATGAGGGGCTCCCGCCAACGGCGACATGAGGCTTGCGTACTCCGGCAGAACTCTCTTTGCAAGATGAGCATAAGGGCAGCGGACGCATGCACCTGCCATGGCTACCACCAACGACTCCACCGCCGCCCGCGAGATCGTGCGCCTCCTTGCCATGCTAGACCGTGTCGCCATGATCCATGGCGTCGTTTGTGATAATCCATGGTGTTGCACCTCCTCCTCGTGCTGAGAAGATCAACATCAAGTTCTAGGACATGGCGTTACGATGATCCATGCATGGCGTCGTACGCGAGCCTTGCGGGCACTCGGTGACCGCGACAACATAGTCGCCGCCCTTGGCGAGTATGCCAGCCAAATCTAGGGTAGTGTAGGCGACGGGCGGTATCGTGAAACCCTATGCATCCGGTCATATCCCCTTTGTTCTTCAATTTTATCGCGGCGGCAACGAGAGTAGGATAGTTGGTGTTTTGCTCCGTTTCTTTATACCCGGACAGGAAGAGGCGTACTTTGCGCAAGATTTCTTTTCGAAATTCTTTTTCCTTCTCCTTTTCTATCAGGACTCCATCTCTTTTGGTTTGAAAAAACTTTCGAAGGAAACAATCCTGGACCCACAAACAACTGCGCGGCATAAAAGGTATAGATTACCGGTGGTTTGCTGGTAATAGATCGATCTTATTCTCGCCGGATATTTTTTATTTTTTTCTAATCGAACCATCATAGCTTATGGGTGGCAGTCGTGGGTAATACGTGGTTTTATGGGAGGGTAAACCTGTCCAAAAAAGTGTTGGACCGGGAGAAACACTTCGTGCTTTATTATTAGGTATAGATTGGTGGATGGAGACAACAGTGAGGCTATCCAAGTTGGATCAGGCAAAGGCACCGGCGGCTTCTCCCTCCCACCTCGGCTCTATTTCCTCTTTCCCCTTCCTGCTGCCCTTCATGTATCAAATTGGTCACTGAATCGTATTTGGTATTCTTGTGTGATTGAGTGGATTGTGCATTTGGCTGTTAACATCTGGTATCAGAGCTAGGCACCACCTTCCCTAATTTTTTGCCCAATTTTTTTTTAGCCAGCTCCTTCTTGCCATGAATCCTGAGCTAAAAGCATATCTCGATGAACGTGAAGCCAGACTACAGCGTGTCTTCAACGAGCATATGGCTCAACTTGATGCACTTCTCCGGCCGGCGACCACACTCTGTTCCATCGTCCGTGACATCACCAGCTGCGTCACCCGGCCCGTGTCGGCGAGCTCCAACACGACCCAGCTCGTCCAACGCGTCGGCAGGGCTGGCCGGGTCCTCGGCTACAGGTCCCATCGTGGAGGAGTCTTTGGTGGTCGCTCCCACTCTTGTCAATGACACCATCTCTGTGGCGGCCGCCAAGTGTTCGATGGAATATCCGAGCCCTGACACCAGCGAGTGGAGACAACCTGCTTCCACCCCAGCTGCGGCCCTGACATCGCCAACGTCCACCATTTACATCATACCCATGCTCGTCGCCACAACAAGTGATGGAAACCTTGACAGAGATGCCATCAGTTGTGATGCAGCGACACCCACCACCTACTCGTCAGACGGTCTGTGCCATGGCACCTGCGAAGACAGCTCTATGGCGTTGTCCCTGGTCTTCGATACAAACTCACCATTGTGGCGGTCTTCTGCCCTTGAGATGGACATCATGGCACCCACAATGTGCCTGGAGAAAATTTCGCTGGGATTCACTTCCAAGTTGACAGATGCCACTGTGTCGAGCTTTGTGCTGGATCCTTTGACAGCCACCACCGCCGGCGACAACTCATATGCCGAGTCACTACAATCACAGCTAGCAGGGAAGACTTCAACTGGTTTCTACACAACACACGAGTGGATGTGGCTGCTGCATGAGCACCTCCGTCCTCCTGATACACTGGAAAGCGCTAGATGCTTGTTTCCTTCTTGGCGGCCATGTTTACCGGCTCTAGCCTCAAAGCCGCCATGGTTACTTCTTGGGCATGAAACTCTAACAGGGCAGGGACACCTAGCTATTGTCATGGTCAGTGCACAACATATGATTGAGGAAATACCATCGCATGTCAAATTCAAAAGGGAAACATGGTCTTTGTGCTTGCAGTGGAAGCCACCATGGCCGTCATTCAGATTGATTAGTAGTGGCAGTATTGTAAGCCATCCTATCTTGGAGAGTTTCAAACAAGTTAATTCGGATGGCCTCATGGAAGCGACATTTCCTGTTCCCGAGGCACATACGCCACTGTTAGTTGATACTTCTATGCAGCAAGGGAGTGCATTTCTTGATCCTTCTTTTGGACCTGAGAGTTCTACCACTGGAATTTCTATACAAATATCGGACACATGTTCAGCCCTGAAAATGTTTTGGAGTACGGCTGCACCCAGTTTGCTGATGACAGATTTTCTCGAGAAGAAAACGCTGCTTAACACATCATTACTGAATTGTACGAGAAGTGCAGCCAATGTTCTTTACCATTCTGCTCAGTTTCAATGGAAGCCATACTACCACCGGCCTGACTACTGCTCAGCCACACTGATTGGGCTGCATGTGTATGTAACATATGAAGCTCACACTCACCCAATCTATATTAATAAGTTGCCTCGTTCTAATAGTTGCCAAGAGCAAAAATCTTTGAAGATGGAACAAGTATGGTATCTTATTGTTACTAGTACTACTCATGATGCTTGTCCTGATGGTGGTAAAGAACATGCACGTGAGCCATTATTCAATCTGGACTTTGGTGGTGTTGCTTTCCTTCCTAGTTCCTGTCATAAGAAAGACCTTGAGCGATGCCTATGCCATACACGTGCATTAGCTCCCATGTCAAGAATTCTATTTGAAGTTGGGTTCAGATGTGTGCTTCCAATGTGCACTGGCATGAGGATGGACAAGTTAAATGGCAATGGTGAACTAACTCGATGGCTAATCAGCGATTTTGTGAATGTATGTTTCTCCAGCAACATATATGCTTCAGCTCTATCAAGTATCAAGAGATCTTCTCGGTCTAATAAGCTGGGTCATAAAGTTGTGAGTGCAGTATTTTTCTGGGTGCCCACGGACATGGACAGCGAAGCTAATCCACAGTGGAGTATCCCATGGGATTCGGGAAGCTGCAGGTTTGCGCTTTGCAACTTACAGAATTGTTGGATAACAAGAGAACTCACTCATGTGCATTGTCCTGAAGAACTCTGGTGGCCATTAGTGGTGTTTGCACGTGCAGCGCGGATCTGGTTGGTAGCATGGGATATGGATGATCTTGCGTTCTCGACACATGGTAGGCAAGGAACTTTTCAAGGAAGGAGGAATATCATCGCCTTCTCGGACCACGTCCAAACCAGCCATGACTACTACAACGCCTTCGTCAACCAGCTTCCCATCGGCTACGACTATTACCTCAACCAAACATACTACTATGACACAATCTGCAGCGACAACATCTACTACCATGAGGACTACCACAACGACTCCAGTCAGACCAAGGCAATTCACATGGCTTGGGATCCTGGAAAGTCAGTCCTTTGCTATCATCTGAAGCTTTCGGCTTGGGGACAAGCCGAATTTCAAGGAGGAAGGGATGTTAGGAACCTATCCTACCACTACTTGTACCTGGGCTTCCTGGGCCGCCACATGGGCCAGGTCAGGGTTCGACCCTTAGGTACATATTGGTGGATGGAGACAACGGTGAGGCTATCCAAATTGGATCAGGCAAAGGCACCGGCGGCTTCTCCCTCCCACCTCGGCTCTATTTCCTCTTTCCCCTTCCTGCTGCCCTTCATGTAACAAATTGGTCACTAAATCTCTGTAGTATTTGGTATTCTTGTGTGATTGAGTGGATTGTGCATTTGGTTGTTAACAAGGAGTAAGAGGATAGGGTGGAATCCATGTCCTGAGGACGCCTGAGCGACGCGATGTGGTCTCCGGGTCGTTGGACGATGGTGGTGTAGGCGATGCTGCCATCTCCGAGGTCCACGTGGCTCGTAGTGCGCTCCACTACACCTCCTTCGAGCGGCATGTTGGTGGTCATGGCAGAGGTGTCGTCTTGGCGGCGGAGCACTTGGAGGACGGTCATGACGCCGTGGACGGTGAGCCTCTTCGTGCGGTCTTGGTGTCGCAGAACGGGGGCAAGCACCTGGAGGCGCTCCTGGGGTAGCCATGTCGTGGCGAGCGAAACGAGGTTGTCCGGGAAAGGGTGGCTAACGTGCGCGGCAGCGAGCTGGAGGGAGTTCCTTGTCCTCCCGGAGCGAGGGTCGGGTGGCACAGGCCGAACGACGTAGAGCTCGTGCTCGACGAGCAGGATGGCCATGGCGATGTCGGCTCGTGCC
Organism: Avena insularis; assembly: GCA_023614405.1. NCBI lineage: Eukaryota > Viridiplantae > Streptophyta > Magnoliopsida > Poales > Poaceae > Avena > Avena insularis. The sequence goes on along the minus strand of JAJUPC010000015.1, from coordinate 1,274,604 downwards.
CACACGAGGTACCTGCCGGCCTGCTCCTTCCTGAGCAAGCCGAAGTAGGCGCGCATGAACTTGAGGAGGCACAGGCTAGACCTCGACACCACGGCTGCCCATTCATTCCTTCTCCTTTCGCGGCTCCGGCTGCAGCCGACAGCAGTGGCGGAGCGTGACTGGAATATAAGTATGGGCCGGATTGTCAACCACGAAGGTAGTATGGGCCAATCAGGACAAATCTTTTTGATGGTCCATTATTTACCAGATATGGTTGGTTAAATAGGCTAATAAAAATGAATTTCAGTTTGATAAGACTGGGCCACCACCCAGGTTGGCCTCCAAGACGCTCCGTCCCTGGCCGACAGGGGTCAGATTGGTCTCGAAGCCGTCCGGGGGGAGGGAGGCGGTGTTGAGGATGATGTTGGTGACGGGGTCAAGGAGGCCGAGGCAGAGACCGTCGCGATCGACTAGCTGGGCAATGTCGATGTCGTCCGGCATGCCCTCGACGGGCAGCCGCCAGAACGCCTCCTCGTAGAGGTCGAAGAGTATGCCACAGAGAGACTCGGCTATGGCGTCTGAGATGTTGTGGTCAGCGAGGCCATGGTCGTCAGTGAAGCAGGAGATGAGGCCCCTAGTAGGGTCGTAGGGCTACAGGAGCGGCGGCGGCGACATGGCTGCGGTGACCCAGCATACCACTGCATGATGTAGTATACTATAGTCGTTGACATAACACCAATAAAACACCGTTCACTAGTATTACATCCCTCAGAATGGCACAACAGAAACACAACGGGTCCAATACATGGCTAAAGGTTACAACTCACTCTTTACACGAGATCCAGAGAACACTCTAGGGTAAGAGAGAGAAAGAACTTCTTACAAATAAGAATCAAAGATAAACAACACAAGAACTAATATGCTAATAAGAATGGTATCTTAACTAAAGGGTTGATATTTCTGTTATTGCAATGTACTACAGAAATATGTTCTTTGGTTAGAGAGTATATTCCTATTTAATCAGTACCTTCGTTTTCACTTGAGTTGAGGTGTTTGTTGACTTCCTTGTCTTTGTTGAAGAGCTTTAGCTTTGGATGATGATTCCTGACGCATAACTTGATGTAGACATTGTCTTAATGGCTTCAGAATCTAGCAAGGGTTAAGAAGATACTTTGAGTACGAGCGTACTCATCAAGTTTACTAGAAAAGGAGTGTTTGATGCACTATAATTATAGTCGCAGACCATAGGTCGTAGGCAATGCAGGTTTTCTAAACATTTCTTCAAAGGTTTTTTTTATTCTGAAAAACTATGTTCGTCAGCCTTCACGGGTTTACCAGAACTTTCATGGAGTTCCTTTCCCGCCGCGTTCGTAGATCCTTCCCGGAATAGGGAGTAACAAGTTACAGTTCTTACACTCTGCAGAGGTGCGTTACTTTACCCATGAGAGATCAACTCTTTGTTGCACAAGGCGGCTTATTCCGTCCACGATTACGTGATGTGGGGCCCAGAAGATGATCCAAGCCAATCAGTGCCCCCTTCGCGACCTCGCATGCCTCCTTGGTGTACACCATGCCCACATATTGGATTACGGCAATGGTTTGTACAGACCGTTAGATGCTAGAACTATCATGGAACATTGAGGGTTCCCACACATATGCTGCATATCCTCTACAAATTACCAATTAATATGCACACTATGAGTATAACAGCCACGACCTGCACATCCGACTACATGCGAGAGGAAGAAGATACAGCTGACTTCTTCGTCCCATTCCAAATCTCATGGTTAACGCGTAATATACGACGCAAGAATCACTGGCGACATTGGTTGTTAAGTCCTAGATAATATGTTCCTTTACCACCGGAACTTTTATAGTAAGTTATTACTTTATGGTAATAACTTATAATCACCTTATTATAAAATAGTGTTTTCGGACCTTTTTTTAAATGCAGGTGATGTCCACATTGGATTTGAAAATACTTTGCAGAAAATAACCAAAGGACATGAGCAAGTGTGAACTTGCCTTTTGTGATTGCAAGATTATGCACTCACGGTCTTCGAGTCAGTATAAGATCCAAAATCTGAAATCATCATCATTGGTCCGGTAAGGACTAATGTTTAAAGAAGCAATATGCTCTTATGCATAAGTAATGTGATGCACTTTATAAACGTGAATCCCAGGGATAACGTTGTTTTAGGGTTTGGATACTAGAAATGATGTCTTTAAAATATGTTGTACTTTTAGATGAGTTTAATACTTGTGCTTCTTATTAGGGCTTGTGAGTGTGTGTGAAGCAATATGTAGTTATAATATCATAAAATAATAAGACACACTTAATTGTGAAATGCTACTTAAGATTGCTTATATAAGAATTGTTGTTTTGAAGTGGCAAACGGAATAACATTTGAAGAAAATATTTCTTTTCTGAGGTCTAATCAATCTTTGTGGTTAGTTGAGTCTGGTCGATGTTATTTGTGCTTGCTTGAATAGTTTGGGCTTGAGATGCTTTATGACTTAAATATATCAGACCAAAGTTAACTATAAAACATATAACAATGTTTATAGTATTATATTTAGATTCTTGTAAACTAAAGTTAACTTTAAAACATAGATAGTTTGAAAGTATAATGCTTATAACATTTTTACCTTGGGTACTTGGTAATGTTGCCTTAAGGTTACTTAAGAATGGTTATATTTTTACTTGTTGTAGTGGTTTCTTGATTTTATAATGGAATAGTATCATTTACCTTTTTAAGGATGAGTGGTTATATTTTGCAAACAAGGAAATAATATTACTTAACTACTTATGGATTCACCATAGTGTTGTGATAGTTTTGTAAACTGATGGCTGAAGTATATGGAAAAGATTGGATTTAGTTACAATTATTCTTGGGGTTTTATAATTGTTTAGGACCTTTTTAGAAAATAATTACTAATTTGGTTAAAGGATAATTTATCAAAATTGTATTTATAATGTTTTGAACTATTATGACTTCATAATATGAATATTTAAGACTAATACTATTTATTAGACTTAATTGTCTAATTTTTAGAAATATTAACAATTTTTATTTACCCTTATATGACTTATCAATTAAGTAAATAAATTTAAATTTGAGTTATTAAAATATTTGAATTTTTATTTAACTCAAAAGTGGAATATTATATTTTTATCATGTAGGTATTATTTTTTGTGATCATTTTGGTATATTACATTTATTTTTGTAATTTATAAATAATAAGATATGATTTTGACAATATTTATTACTTTATAAATACTTAATAAATAATAAATATTTAATTAAGTGAAATAATAATGCATGATTGTAGTTTTAAATTATAGTTCTTATTTTTCTAAGATTTTTGGTATTTTATTCATATTTTTAACATTTACCATTATTAGAATATGAATTATCAAAGTTTTATTACTTTTAAAATCTTTATTAAACCATAATTATTTAAATAACTATTTCAACAATGTTTGATAATAGTTTTAATGGATAGATTTTATTTTTTCTAAACATTTTCATATATTACACATTTTTTCTGAATTATAAAACAAAAGTTATTAATTTAACAAGATTTAATCATTTATTTGATTTCTCGAATATTAATAATTGAGCTTATAACATTTTATTTATTTCTTAAAGAGAAAACAATTTTCTGTACCGAGGCTAACTGTACCCAAAGTCACTGACTGGTGGGCCAGTGGCCACATCGTCACTTAAGTAATTAAATGCATTTGCTACCAGCCTGATTACTACTCTCAAACAATGACAGATGGGCCCCAGACCATGTCACTTGCCACGTGAGACAAAGACCAGGTCAAACAGTGAACTGGGTCCAGGGTGGCGTCGGCATGACGTCGCTATAGCGTCAGCACCACCATCGTCGTCAGTGGGTGGTCGCCGGCGACAATCCACGATGCCCCAGCAAACGAAACTAACCTAGTTCGAATCAGCGCAACACACTGAACCCTAAAGTGGCGGCGCCGCTAGGAAATGGTCATCGGAGCCTCGGCTCCGACGAGCTCCGACGGTGGCAGAAGGTGTGACGGTGTTTTACAACAAGAGATGGCGATTTAGAGATACTGGAAGGTTCAGGAACTACCCTGATGACGATAAAGAGGTTGGCGAGGACAAGCGTGGTCGGAGGCGAGCTCTTCGACAAGATTTCCAACGAACTACCGCAAAGAGGAATGGCAAAATTCGTCCTCTCCAGTGCTCCCTTTGATGCAAGATTTCACTCAGAGGATCTACGGAGGACGGGGCTTCTCCATGGCTACTTGGAAGAGTGTGGGGAGGTGTGGCTTGACGGCGAGGTGTGGCTCCGTTGAGCTAGGGTTTCGGCACTGATGAAGAAATTTGAGAGAGAGAGAGCTGCAGAGGGGGAAATGGGCATGAGGATGAGCAGAGGCGTCGCCGTGGCCTCCTTATCCTCTCCTGGTGACGGTGGCGTGGATCTTGGCGCAAGGACGACGGCGGACGGCCTCGGCATCGCCACCGAGCTGCTTCCAGCTGGAGGAAGACGACGACGTGTTGTCTTGTAGAAAACCCCCTGGCACTTCTTTTCTCTCAACCCGCAATCCTTCCTTGGTCCCACCCGTCGATCCTGAGAAGAAACAGCTGGGTTGGTCTTTGGGCTTTTGTAAATTTGCACATGGGCGACAGGTAAGAAGAGGGAAGTTGGGCCACAACCAGGAAATGTTTTTATTTCTTTTTTCCTTTTTCTATTTTCTGTTTTACTTTTCAGATTTGTATTTAATCTATATTTTGAACTTTTCTAACAAAGTTTATTTGCTGAATACTTACAACAACAATTTGTATTTATTGTGATTCCTTTTGTGAACCTTTATGATAAATGTTTTTATATTTCTTTTATTTTCTTTATATGAAACCCTTTTAATATTTTGTAGAAGATTTTCTTATTATTTTTCTTTCCATTTTAAACCATAGATTTATTAAATGATATTTCCTTATTTGTTTATAAAACTTAACTCTAGTTAGCTCATAGTTTGAATAGAAATTTTTATATATAATGACCCTATGTCATTATTTGATGCCTGAAATACAAAAGAAATTAATATAGTTAATACTACTTCCATTAATTTAGGAAATGGCAATGTATATATTCTATTATGATAAACATAAAAGTGTAGGGTTTGAATTGTAAATGTTTACCCAAGGGTTTAGGGTTCTTAATTTTCTTATTTTCTTTGGTTGTTGTAAGTAAAGATTTAATAGCTAAACATATTGTCTTTTGTGGGTGATCTTTAATGATATCACCTTTTAAAAATAGAAAGTTATTAATTAAAACGTCTTATGGTAAAGAGTTGATAAGAATACTCCTAAGCACATATAATTATGGTAATTGGAATTGACAGAGATGTGCTTAAGTGATTTGCTAAATAACTATTCCTATAAAATATTGTGGAGATAAAATGATTTATCCATCAGATGAGCTGGATGTTAAGCTTGATCATAGATTTAGGGTTTAGGGTTTTACTAAGAATCCTTATCCTCCCTAATTCATAAGTATGGACTTCTGATTAAGGAATTCCTTTCCTAGATATACTACTTCTTCCTATCCATCATCATGGTTAACATGATGAGCTTTACTTCACGACAATATTCTTATTCACCTATTATTCTTCTAAACTCATGGATGAATCTAATGAGTTTGATACTAAAGCATTTCATAGTTTTCTCATATCCTTGCTTGGTTATACCCACTACTCTACTGTTGATAATCTTCAATCCAACAAGTAGTTCTTTCAAACTCCACTCATAATCTTCCTTAGTCATCCATCACTAATATTTCTCCATTAGATGTATACATCCAACTACCTTTCTCTAAAGCTTACTATCCTTTAAGATGAATAACACTACTTCCATAACTCTATGCTATACTAGCTTTAATTGAATCATACTGTCTTACATTTACTCTAATAACTCATACTCCAACCTCACATTATATTAATGTGACCTGTAATAACTACTCTAGGATCACTTATCTATACTAGGTTTTCAATTATGTTCTACCCACCAATGTCACGTAAACAAGATATAAGTATACAACCCTGGTGAGCAAGGCATGATCATTATAATCCTTTAATAATTTATAGCTTAGATTTTTAGTTGGCTAAGCAAGGCTTTATCAATACAATCTTACAATTGTATTGGAATTATCTTCTTAGTATCTTTAATTGGATTAAGGTTGTTATTCATGGACTATGCCCACTTGATCCAATAGAATTACTACTAGTAACTATCTTCAGGATTCATCCTTGTAATCTTCTTTACTACCATATAATTAGATAATATAAATAATTCTTCTATTTATTTAGGAGTGATTTAACTCCATCAATTATCCTATTGATTTGATCCTCTTCAATCATTCCCATCCTATAGATGATATCTAAAACTAGCATTACTATTTACCTCTTTTTAGTTGTTTCTTTATAGACACTTAAATGTAAGCTATGTTCTGGTCAAGAGTTGATAGATTGAGAATTGGTGAATCAATAGTTGATTTCTCAACATTGATGAACAACAGATATTGGAATATAACTCAATAGAGATGATAAGGATTGATATGGAAAAAAGATATATGGTGAATGATCTAAACTTAGTTTCTTTCCTACTCAATCTTACTTAAAAAGTAGGGTTAGGTATTACCATGATACTCATGGTATAAGTTGATGAGATTAAGATATAGTTGTTTCATTCTTATTATTTATGTTATATCCTTAACTTGGTACTCATGAGTGATTATAATGAATACTATGATATGATTACCTAAGGATCAAATATAAATCATAATGTATTAGGGTTTAACTTTTATTATATTTGATCTACCCTTAGATCAAATCTCCCTTACCCAAAATAAGGTTTTAGCAAAGGTCATATTGAAACTTATCGCAGTCAACTTGATGATCTACTTCAATTCTATCAAGTTAAGAGAAGCTTCAATCACTTTGACAAGTTTTGTTCAAAAGCGCGAAAATTATTTGGATTTTCCATGCATGAATGCAATGCACACATCTGGGTTCAGCTTATTTCTAGGCTCTAATGCTGGGATGTTACATATGCAATGAGCGAGGCGATGATGAGTTCTCGAGATCGAGAAGGATTAATAGGTTTTGTTCTCGACGCTAGGTCAGGGTTACCGACCGTCGTCTATATACGAGGAGTCCCGATCCCGACGGCCGTCGGTGCCGTGTGCATTATGAATAAGGAGGGTTTACTCGTGAGAGACAAGAAATAAAGGAAGAAGGAGAGTTACGTGAGCTGCCCCCAATGTTCTCCACATCAAAGAATCGTGAAAGAAAATTCATCGAAAACAGGCCACCCTGAATAGTCACTCTTATTTGTATCAGCCTGATTAGCAAGCCTGGGCATACACGGTTTAGCTGGTTTGAGATAGTTCAAATTTTTATACTATATTCAAATTTTGGATTTCATTTGCGAAGGAAAATGAACTAGGCTGCAACTTTCCGGTTTAACCGGTTTTAGTTTTTGTCCACCTTTACTGATTAGTATGTGTACGCTGATTAGTATGTGTACATGTGGCTGGGCTTTTGCCTTTTGATTGTTTTTCCGTTTGTAGGGTGCAGAGGAGCAGCGGTCATGGCCTCCTAAGGCATGGGCCCTTGGGCGCCGTCCAGGGTTGCCTAGGGTCACAGCCGGGCCTGCCTAGACTCCAAGGATTTGAGACACTCTACATCTGTGTTAGAGAGGCTTAGGCATAGGCCCGACTTTACTTAAACTTTTTTTTGAAGGGGAGTTTACGTAAACTTTATGTCCTACTTCTTGAGCAAAGTTCACAAAGAACTCACATAATCAATCATGGTGGATCTTGAGGTGATTCTCGGACCTTCACAGACTTCATGAGGCGGATCCAAAGATGGAAGCTCTCAATCGACGAGTACCCGAAAAGGAATACACCAATCTCCAAAAGTAATTGATAAAATAAATAAGGCACACACGTATTTCAAAGCAAAATTTAACCGAATAAATAAAACAACTAAAATTTAATTATATTATATAAAATTAGTATCGTTGAATTTATATTAAAACACACTTTTCAACCATACTAATTTTATACGATCATTCTTTATATATTTAGAGTAAATCTTAATTAAAGAAAAAATACGGCAAAACGTGAACACCTTATTACTACGTACCTCTGAACTACACGACAGCATCACGGTCGTAGCTTCCCTGCAGGCCCTCCAGGAGTTTCAGCAACGCCGTGCGCGACGTGCCGCCGTCGCCCACCGCGGATATGGCCGCCTGCTGTGCCCAGGCTGCCCTCGCACGAATTCTACGCCCCTCCTCGCCGCCGGCGTCCATCAGCCTCCTGACCTTCTTCTCCACCTCGGCTCTGCCAACCACGATGCTACCGTCGCCGACGTCCATCCGGATGCCCGCGCCAACGATGGCCGCGACGGGCCTCGCGTTCACGGGCTGCTCGGCCACGCCAGCACGGGCTTCCCCGCCGCGAGGCTCTCCATCACCGAGTTCCACCCACAGTGGCTGACGAACCCTCCCACTGCACGGTGCGCCAGCACGCTCCTCTTCTGGACCCACCCGCGGACCAGGCGTCCTCGGGGTCCCACGTCCACCGGCGGCGACCAGGTCTCGGACCAGACGGCCCAGAGGAAGGGGTGGCCGGACTGTGCCAGCCCGCGCGCCAGCTCGCCAAGCTGCTCGTCGGCGACGTGGGACTGCGTGCCGAACGACACATACACCACCGGCTCCGACTGCTCGTCGAGCCAGGGGAGGCAGCCCTCGGGATCCTGCTCCTCCACAATGTCGCCGGCGGCGAGAAACAGCGGGCCGACCAGCCAGGCGCTGGCGTCCGGCTGGTAGAAGGACTCGAGGGTCGCCACGAACTCCTGGTCCAACTTGGCGAAGCTGTTGACCAGGCCGCCCCAGCTGCTCGCATCGGAGTACTCCTCCTTGTCCACCGCGCACCTTGTTGACGTGTCGTCCTCCTCATGGTCGCTCGTCTTGGGCAATGAATCTGGAGGGACCTCCGCCGCCGTGAACTTCAAATGCGCCGGCATACGGCCGGGGCACGTGGAAGTGGAAGCTCTCGCCACGCCCGGCGCAGCTTGGCAGCGGGCCCATCATGGCCGACTTGCCTAAGGCAATGGAGAAGCAGGACATGCCGTGGAAGCACGACGCGGCCCGTGAACCCGAGGAAGAAGTCGGAGACGAGGACGAGCGGCGGCGACGAGAGCGACGCCATGAGCTCCGCGAACGGCCGCCGCAGGAGCGCCGCGGCGCGCATGAACGTCGGGTGGAGGGACGGGCTGGGCAGAGCGTCGGTGGACTCGACGCCGGCCGGCAGGCGGCAGCGAAGGGAACGGGAGCACGGCGAGGCGCACGGACGAGGGGACGTGGCTGCGGACGAAGGCGACGTTCCCCGGCGTACGTGGTGACAACGGTCACGCGCAGGCAGGGGCCCTTGTGGTGCACGGAGAGCGCCGTGGCGAAGTGGAGAAGCGGGAGCGTATGCCCTTTCACCATGAACGGGAACAGCACGACATGGTCGCGGCCGCATGTATATGGTTGGCTGCAGCGGCACCGTCGGCGGTGGTGGTGGTGATGGCCATGCATGGCAGGGCGTTTTGTGCGTGGAGGTGTGCTGTGTTGCTCCAGAGTTGTGATGATGCTTTGGGACACCGGTGCGGTAAACACGTACCGGACTTGTTTTCATCGTCTGTATGTAGGACCGTAGGTATCTGGTGGTACAGTTTTTGACACAGATCCGCATTAATGCTGGGATCAGTCTTTTCCTTACCTACTATTAACCAATCCGACCTAATATTGTCAGGACTAAGCCAAACAAAAAAAAAAAGACAGCCATGCCTTTTGACAAAGGGAATTACTCCTGCACTTTCACCCAGCCTGTCACGCTCAAATTTCATCCGGGCGAAAGCGCAGGCCTGTGTGACTACTAGCGGGTGAAAGTGAAAAACCAGCAGCTAGCGACAGAGTCGAATCGGACGGACGGGCTCCAACTTTCTTCGAGGTCACAGCCAGCCGTAGCTTTTGCTTGCCTTTAATTTGTTTTTTCTCTTTTGTTTCTCCCTTGGAAAAAAGAAAGGGAGTGCATGAACGCTGGCGGCTTTATTATTCTATACTCGATCGCCAGGAAATGATTGGTGGTCACGTGATGGTTGGATTGGATGGATGGATGTAGAGGGAGGGGAATGTTAGGTCTGAAATGATTTGATCTGATATTCTGATGGATGGATATATGCATGCAACTGGATCCACCGGTGGGTCGTTCGAGACCTTGACCGCCGCCTCCAGGGAAGGGATCCTCGAAGGAGACGTTGCTGGACTAGTCGTCATCGCTAATTGCCTTGGGCTTCGTCAGCAGAGTTAGTCGCGCGTACTGACGGTACAAGCTAGCAGAGATCGTGCTCTACGTACTCCCTCCGTTTTTTCCCTTATCTTCTTCCTCCACTTATTTCACCCGATCTTCTTCCTCCACTTATTTCCCTTCATCCTCCCAGCGTCGCCCGTGCTTCTCCTCTCTCGCCGGCCGCCGCGCGTCCCGATCGTCCTCCCAATGCCGCCCGTGCTTCTCCACGCGCGAACTTCTCTCGCCGGCCGCCGCGCGTCCCAGTCGTGCTTCTCCTCTCACCCAAGCGCCACCGCCGCAGATCCTCTCTTGCCGGACGCCATCTCCCTATCTCCTGCGGACACAACCTCTCTCGCCAACCGCCACGCGTCCTGGCCGCCGTTCTCCTCCCACCCGAGCGCCGCCACCACAGAACCTGAAAGGGGCCTTGCTACATACGCTCGCCGACGCTGCTACAGACTGTTGCTAGGATGCTACACGCGGCCACCGACCCTGCGACACACAGCCGTCAGGGCTTTTACACGCGACCATCAGGGCTGCTACACACGGCCGCCGCTGCTACAGACGGTCGCCGAGATGCGACACGTGGCCACCGTCCCTGTGACATGCAGCCGTCGGCGCTGCTACAGACAGCGGGCGGCGCTTCTACAAGTGGTCACCGGGTTGCTGCACGCTGCCGTCGCCCTTGCTACAGACGGCCGCTGGGGTTGCTACACGCGGCCGGCGCTACTACAGATGGTCGTGGCAGTGCAACTAGTTGCGCGAGGCGCTGTTACAAGGGGTGGCCGACACTGCTACCGTTGTGGCGACGTCTTCCCCGACAACGATGCCCTTCTCTGGCGACGCGACTTCTTCGGCACCTTCTCCGACCCCGGTTGGGTGGGAGAGCGAGATGAAATAGGAGAGGTGTCCTTTTTTTGTGTGAGTGTTTTTTTTGAACAGATTTTTGTGTGTGTGTGTGTGAGAGAGAGAGAGAGGGGTACGCGAGAGGTACGCTCCGTTGACCAAGCAAAGGGACACGTGTCGGGCTGTCGACCCCGGGGATCGGAGGCAATTATCCCCCGGGGGACGCCAAGCACTGCCCTAATTATTTTCACGTTTTGTGCTTTATTCATGGAAGTAGGCCTGCTCCTGTAGCATATATTCACATTTCGGCAACCGAACTGAGTTCAAGGAAACTACCAGGCTAAGCTGATTGCATTCCTCTTCTGAATGATAGTTCCACATGCTCATGATCAGAGCTAAATTATGCCCGAGAGAGACTAGGTGAGTCTATTTTAGGAGTTAAATGATCAAATTATTAACCCTTTATGCTAGTATTAGGTTTCTGCAGTATGTCACTAGCAGTACCACCTTATTTGACTTCGGTGCAGGTCATGTCTGAAAGGCGATCGATGCTTTCCCTGTAGCGCCCAGGGGTTTGTATACTTCCAATTTAAAGGACAAGCATGCTTCCAATAACAGAGGAACGCAACAGAATCCAGCTTCAGGACAAGTTATACAGTCATGAACAAATAAAAGTGAGAGGGCATTCAAACAACAAAGAAGGGAACCTGGTCATCTATGGTACAACTATACTTGCAGAAACAATAAAATGCAAGAAACATCTTACATTATAAGAAAATAAAGTTCTAAAGGCTGGAAACTGGCACTAAAATATCGAGAAATCTGAAATATAAGCACCACATCTAGTACTGCTACTTGCTCCCATTCGCCACATCTAGTACTACATATTTTGCTTGTCTACCTCGAGAATGGGGATTCACGAATATGAATCAAACATGGACACATTAAAAATATATAAATCTTGATAAGCGGGTGAAATGCACAAGTATGAACCAAACAGTCAAACTGACTAACCATGCTGGATTCGGATGCTCAATACTGAAGTTTCTTAGCCGAACAGGGACATGAATAATAAGCACAGCCTGCAGGCAGTAAGAAATGATCATTATTTACAAAATGCACTAATCAGTAAGGGGTGGACGGCTAACGTGCCCGCTTGGTTCCATCCAAGCCCTAAGGAGGAGCTCAGATCGGCCGTCGCGGCAAAGGACCTCTAGCTGTCTGAGGTTACTAAACCTACCAGTGAATATTTGTTGAGTTGGTTACTTTAGCTCCATCCGAGCCCTAGTGAAGCTACCAGTGCATATTGGTTGAGTTGGTTACTTAATATGGGAAAAACCTCTAGCTGTCTGAGGTTACCGAACCTGCTTAGAAGTGCAAAGAAATTACTTGTTGCAAGAGAGACATACCGTGGGACTGAGGAGTCCGATTACACGACAATTAGTATTGCTGAAATTGAGTCTTATTCTGGGGCATTATCTGCAATTGGCCAGCCACAAATTTGCTTGCAATATGAGCTGCTGCTACTGCATATATGTTTTGATGGAATGGCAGAATGGCAGAGATTGGTACTGGTTGCTATAAGCAGGAGAGCTAGTGGGTAGTGGCTATACGATGACAAGAGAATGGAAGATGGTCTAGTTCTCCCTCCATTCCACTATGGACTCGTTCCCCAGCCCTCGCTCGTCGCCTCCTCTGCAGCCTCGGCCCTTCTCTTTGGGTCGGCTTTCTCGACGACAGCTTTTGCCTTCTTCTTCGTCCATCTCGTCTCCCCTCACCTCTTCCTCGTCGCATGCCTCGGAGCCTGCTTCCTCGCCATGCTCCGTGGTGGTGGGCGCCTCGCGCTGTTTTGATCTCCTCCAGGCAGCCGCCTCTACGTCGCCGCTGCTCGACAACGTTGACCTTCTTGCGCTCTCTGCCGCTAGGGATTTGGATCTAGCGTGCGGGGCGTTCTCGGCTGGATTGGGGCCAGTCGTATTGCCTCCGTCTGTCTCGTCTCCCCCCTCCGCTTTTGATGTTGGTCTTGGCCTCGCCCCCTGTTGCTCGTCTTCCTCCGCGCCTGAGTTTGGAGAGGTGCATGTGCCCGCCCCGTGTGAGGTGCCTGTTGCTGCTTCGACGCGACGGCGTTTTGCTCGGCGCCGCCTGCGTCCGCGCCGATCAATGGGCGTGGATGGTCTCGCTCGAGCTGGATGGGCATCATTCGAGGCTGGCTACGGGTTCACATCCTCTTCCTCGCCGCTGGAGCTGTGCTGTGAGATGCCGCCCGCGATCGCCGCCACGCCGCGGCGCTGCCGATTCGCCTCGAGAAATTCTACTCGCCGGTATGTTGCCCTTTCAATCCTTGCTCGAGCTTGGTCTATCCGAGCTCCGTCTGGATTCAGGTGGTTCGTCCTTCCTCTGTTCAATCGCTAGATTCGATTATTGCTTTGATTCAGTTCTGGTTAGTGTCTGCTGTTGAGTCTCCGTGTATTCGCGCGTTTGGCTCGTCCCTGTTTTCGTTGTCCGTTGCTAATGCGAGTATTGCAGCGCTAATTGTCTCTCTTGATGGTGTGCGGCATGGGGATGCCCTGCTGTCCTTCCACGCTGGCCCTCCTGCTGGCATCGACGTGTCTTTACGTGCTGCGTCGGTTAGGTTTTTGAATTCGGATCGTGTTGCCTGCGCCATATCTCCAACTCCTCGTCACGTTTCTGGGGGCGATACGGACACTCATATGCTTCCAACTGCACCTGATATCACGCCCGCATCCTCCTCCGGCCACGGGGTCAACGAGATCGCACACAATCTTGAGAGCCAGAGCTCGGCCCTCTTTCCACCGGTCTCTCTGGGCACCCTGGCTGGTATGGCTTCGCCTGTCGCTCCTTGCCGTTTGCGGCAGCGGAGAGGCGTGCTGGGCATCGATCTCACCGCTCCAGGAATCCTGGCCAAACCCGTTGGTCCGTTGCCTTGGCCTACGCAAGCGTCGGCCTTTCCTTTGGTCTCTTCCTCTGCGTTGACTCCTGCTAGGGCTCTGCCTAACCTCGTCACGGATGCTGACGGCGGGTGCCCCGGTGTGCACCCTGTCGGCCTGCCTCTCTGTGCCTCCGCCATGCATGCCATCCCTGCGGCTGCCCATACACCTTCCAGCGCTGCTCCAACCTATGCCTCGATCCTCGCCTCCCCTTCTCCTTATAGAATCACCGGTACCTCCCAGCCCAACTCACACTCAACTCCCAATCTCCCCATCCTTGACCTCTCTCGCCGCTGCTTCCGGTGCTTGGCGCTGGATCACCAGGTGAGGTTCTGCAGGGATCCGGTGCGTTGCCGCAACTGTTGGCAATTTGGCCATCGCGCCAACATCTGCAACAGCTTTCGTAACTCCACGAACCCCTCTCCTTCCTTCTCTACCTCGCAGTCTGCTTCTCCTTCTCATGTTTCTAACTCCTTTCTAGGCATGGACAACTTCATCCCCATCGACGACCTACTGCCGGTCGATGCGGACATGCCTGATGCTCCAGTGGCTGATGCTGTCATGCTCGACCCGCTGCCTGCCGTCGACCCTGCGGTCGGGGAGGATGTGGAATCTGAAGAGGACCCGGAGGAACGTGTGTTCGAGATCAGCTCCGACTCGGAGGTTGCTGAGTCCGTGGTGCCAAATGGTGATTTGGACGGCTCTGAATCTGATGATGAGGTCGAGGTGGAGTCTGACGACATCTCGACCAAACCTGACGATGAGCCTGTCCACATTAACATTGAGCCACCCGCGTCCCGCCCAGTTTGCCTCAACGCCTTCATGCCATTTGTCCCTCTAGAGCACTTTGAAAACCTAGCCTATGCCTTTGTTTCTCCTCCTGCCATGTCCCCTGTTGGTTTTATCCACCGTGCTCTGCAAACACACGCACAAAACCCATCTGCTGCTGTTGTCTCCTCTTCCCATGGTGCTGGGTTGGTTGTTTTCTCCTCCCCTTATGAACGGGAGCTTGCGATCCAGGCTATCCCCTTCCCTGATGCGTTCCACACTGTTAGTCTGCAACGTCACGACGACACTGACAACAGATTCCTCTTTGACCACACTGAGATCGCAGCCCTCTCTATTGAATACTTCCCCATGGAGCATTGGTTCCCTCTTCACATTTTCCACACTGCTATCCCTTTTGCCAATCCCATTGAGATCAACCCTATTTGTCTTTCAGGTTTTGACTACAACTCGGTACTCCTAACTGTCAAAACTAGGGGCCTAAATGACGTCCCACATTCTCTCGCCATTCTAGGCTTCACCGGCGTCAGGACCCTTGCCCCGGTGTCAATCATCAACTCCTTTCCCATCCCTGTCAATGGTCCTCCGCCTCCTCCTCCTGGCCCGCCTCACCGCGATGGATCTGATGACATCCTCGCCGACTTCCCTCAGCCTGGTCATCAGGGACATTTTTACAATCAACCCGCCCAGGCGCAGCCGTTCCATGATCGTCTTGTTCAAAACCCAGGTGGGAACTTCATGTGGGGTGCCTTCCAGCCTTTTGTGCATGCTGTTCCGATCTATGACCGCCCTGACAAGGTGGATGTCCGTGTCTTCCCTGGATACTACGAGGTCTCAGTCCTCGGTGTCCATGGCGAAAAGGGTTTGTATCGCATCCCCATGATCCCACCATCTGCCTCTGGGATCCTCGTGGCAAACTTCATCACATGCTCCATCGGGTTCCTCAAGAAGGTAGCCACTACGGCGGCTTGCAAGGCACCGGTTCTCTCCATTGAGCCGGTTTGCCGTGACCCTGACGTTGCCGCGTCTTTTGCGGACTCCGATACTTCCATGGAAACTATCATCGGGCAGGCGCCTTTGGAGCTGGAGCCTCGGCGAAGCCCCAGGCTGCTGCGCATTGAAGAGCCATGCCACATGACTATTCTTGAGAAGGCCATCTTGTGCAGGCAAAAACGAGAAGAGCGCATGGCACAAGCCCGTGCCTCAAAGAAACCTACCACTATGCCTGCTCAAGACCTGCTCCTCCTTGCCGCTCAGGCCACCGTTCCGCTTCCGCGCAAGGACATTCTGCAGCTTGGGGAGAAGTGCGGCATCCATGCGTCCCAGATCGATGAGGCGATGGCTTCAGTTTAGATGTCGCAGATCAAGCTGTTTGCTCTCTTTCGTAGTCTGTGTTTTCAGTTTAAGCATGTATCGTCCTGCTCGGCTGCGCCCGGCGTTATTCCCCTAGTCTCTATGTTTGTAGCTATGCTTAGTTTCAAACCTTACCTGCCTTCTTTTTGGGTTGTGACCCCTGCGTTTCGATTGCTACCTTGTCTCGTTAGTTTTTGTCTGCTCTTGGTGTCTCGCCCAGTTTTTAAATGTTTAGGTCCTTCTGTATCGGTTCTTGGAATATTAGAGGTCTAGGTGACTATGAAAAATGTATCGATGTTAAAGCGGCTCTATCTATTGACACTCCGGATATTATTTGTCTTCAAGAATCCAAACTTGAGTGTCTAAATTCTTTCAAAGCTAGTTCGTTTCTTCCTCCATCTTGTAGATCGTTTCACTTCCTTCCTTCCATAGGAGCTGCAGGTGGGATCATCACGGCCTGGAATAACGATCTTTTTTCCTCTGTCACTAACGTTGCGAGAGATTTCTCCTTAACCTCATCGTTCTAATCCAACATTTCGGACCACTCTTTTACCATCACAAATGTCTATGGGCCGTGTGTTGCGGCTGTAAAGCAAAAATTCCTTCAGGAGCTGGCCACTATTGGCCAACCATCTCTGGACCATGGTTAATTTTCGGAGATTTTAACCAAATCCTCTCCCCGTTAGATAGATCGAACGACAACTTTAACGCCTCCGAAGCAGCTAGATTTGCCCAGACGATTGATACTCTTCAGCTTCAGAAAATCCCCCTTTTAGATCGCCTCTATACTTGGACAAATAATCAGTCTAACCCTATCCTTTGCTGCCTTGATCGTGCTTTTGTTTCCACGGAGTGGACGTTTGCTTTCTCGAATTCCACTCTCTTCTCTCGTACTAGATCCGTCTCTGATCATGTTCCGATTTGTCTCAATGCCTCTACCTCTATCCCTAGGCCGTCTATCTTCCGCCTTAACAACCATCTATTGTCCTTGCCTGTTTTCAGCTCCCTTATAGACTCAAACTGGAATAGCGTTGGTCTCTCTCACTCTAGGTTGGGGTCTGCGGGCATCCCCTCTCTTAGACTTAAAAGGATAAGGGCGGCGGCAAAAAAACTCAATAAGTTAGCCAGGTCCCCTCTCAAAACTGCAAAGAATTGTGAGACGGTTATTGCGGTTCTAGATAAAATTGAAGAGCTCCGCACCCTTTCTGCGATGGAATTCCATCTTCGTGTCCTTGTTAAATGTTCGTTGCACAAGTTAAATTTTGCGCGTGCGGTCTATTGGAGACAGCGAGCAAAAATTAAAAATTGCATCCTAGGCAACGAAAATACCGCTTTTTTCCACTCTTGTGCTTCGGTCCGTTTAAGAAAAAATCAAATCAAGTTGTTAGAAATTCAAGGAGTTACGATCTGCTCTCACCCGGGCATGCAGGACGTACTACACGCTTTTTTCAAAAACCTCCTAGGACAATCTAGGTCCAGCTCCTTCTCCTTTGATTTGGATGCTTTACTTTCCGAGTCCTCGCTCTCTAGCACTGACGCGCAGTCCCTGGTCTCTCCTTTTTCTCTAAACGAACTTAAATCTGCCCTTTGGGACATGGACTGCAATTCCAGTCCTGGGCCAGATGGTTTTGGACCGGCGTTCTTTAAAAATAAGTGGGATCTGGTTAAAAACGATCTTCTCGTATTCTTGAACACTACTCTTTCCTCCGTTGCGCAGCTTAGGCGTATAAATAGATCTTTCATTGTGTTGCTTCCCAAAACCATTGGGGTCACAAACCCATATCAGTTCAGGCCTATCTCCCTTCAAAATTGTTGTGTCAAGTTAGGTTCTAAATGTCTAGCTAACCGTCTTCAACCCATTATTCCTTCTATCATTAGCAACGATCAAACAGGTTTTATCAAAGGTAGGTCGGTATCCGAAAACTTTATTTATGCTGCCGATATCATTCAATCCTGCTTTAAGCGTAAGGCTCCAACTATTGTGCTTAAACTAGACTTCCAGAAAGCTTTCGACTCCATCAGTTGGGAGGCGCTTGACCGTATCCTTTTGGCTAAGGGTTTTCCGCCCGTTTGGCGTCTTTGGATTAGGAACCTTAACTCCTCTAGTCAGTCCGCTGTTATTCTCAATGGTAAGCCGGGTAGGTGGATCCAGTGTCGACGGGGCCTTCGTCGAGGACCCTTGTCACCTTATCTCTTTAATATTGTGGTCGATGTTCTTCGTTTGCTTCTTAACAAAGCCTCTACGGATGGGTTGCTTCGCACCCTCGATGACAACTTACCTTGCCCTGTTTTGCAATACGCCGACGACACTCTAATCCTCCTTAGGGTGTCGGAAGACTGTATCCACAATCTTAGATCGGTTCTCTCAGCCTTATCGGATGCAACTGGCCTCCAAATCAATTTCCATAAGAGCACTTTTGCCCCCATTCATGTGGACCAGCTCTTGGCCTCACAGTTAGCTGCTGCCCTTGGATGTTCCGTCGCCACTTTTCCTCAAACTTACTTAGGACTGCCCTTATCAACTCATAAATTAAACCTAAATGCTTTCAAGCCCTATGTGGACAATTTTCGTCGTCGCCTTCCAGGTTGGATCGGAAAACTTCTGCCTCTAAGTGGTCATGCTATTCTTGTAAAAGCCTCTCTTCGGTCTATGGCCTCTCACTTACTCTCGGCTTTGCTAGTGCCTATCGGCACGATCCAAGACTTTGACAAGATTTGCCGCGCCTTTTTCTGGGCTGGAGATGATCATGTTAATGGGGGGCAATACAAGGTGGCTTGGGAGGATGTATGTGCCCCGATTCAGAAAGGTGGTCTTGGTTTTCGATGTCTCAGAACGCACAATAAGGCCCTTCTCATGAAGTTCCTTTCTAAGCTTCACTCTCAGCCATCAACCCCTGGGAAAGTTGGTTTGCCTCTTCTTACGGTTGGAACGATAATCGGGATTTAGGTGACCATAATCATATAGACTCTGTGGTCTGGAAAGACCTTCTTGCCTGTCTCAATGATTTTAGGATTTTAGGAAAGCGACCTCTGTCTCCGTTGGGTCGGGCTCTTTCACCTCCTTTTGGCACGATACTTGGTTTGAGAATTTTGCTCTAGCCTCTAGATTTCCCGCTCTTTTCTCTCACGTCACGCGTCAGAATGCTACGGTTGCCTCTGTTTGCTCCTCTCAGGACTTAGTCTTGTCCTTACAGCCACGCCTCTCTCATGCCGCCAGTCTAGAGCTTCACAGCCTTCGATCTCTCTTAGCCTCCGTTCAGCTTGACATGAACAAGCCTGACGTTAGAATTGCACGAGTAGACAGCAAGACTCTAACCACTAAATCGGCATACTCGACTGCTTTTGAACATTTGCAGGACGTCCCCTTTGCAACTCCGACTTGGAAGAACTACTCGACGAACCGTTGCCGCATGTTTCTTTGGCTCGCCGATCGTGGAAGGCTTTTTACAAACCAGCGCCGCTTCAGGAAGGGGTTAGCTTCCTCGGATTCCTGTCCTTTCTGCCCTTCGGCCGAGACTACTGAGCACTTGTTTCTACACTGCCCTTCGGTCAGCTCCTTTTGGATGGCCGTCCCTGCCATTCAGGGAGATATTCAAGACTGCTCTAGGCTTCGAGATCTTTGGGGAGGAGCACCCGTTGGCAAAGTCAGATCCACTATCATCATATGCGCTCTTTGGAATCTCTGGAAGAGGAGAAATACTAAGGTTTTCAGAAATATCGACGAGCCAATGCAGCTTGTTTTTCGTAGATGTGCGGAAGATTTGCTTCTTTGGAATCATAGGTGCCAAAAGCAGCCTCACAAAGAGCTGATACATGATTGGGTGGTGATGTTCGCTCATCTAGGCTCTCATTAGGTTTCTCTTCTCTTCCATCTCCCTTCTGTTGTCATATATTTACTAGGCCGATACCTAGTTTTTCTTGGCTTTCTCTTTTCTTATGGCTTTGTAACCAAACTTTGTAACTTTTGTTCTTTAATTGGATTGGTTCAGGCCGGCTTTTTTGCCCGCCGTAGAATGCTTCAAAACAAGAGAATGGAAAGCACAATATTTATTTAGTGCAATTCTGGTGGACGTTGTGACTAGGAAAAAGGGTGGACTTTGCTATTTCTTGAGAACACATGCATTGTACTGATACGTGATGGAAATTGCCGGTTCAGTTATGGGCTAGTCTTGCTCCTGTTCAGTGATATTAGTTCACTTCAAGCTTTGGCTGGCTCCCACAGTACTGGACCTCTTTGTGCTGAACAAGCTATTGGGGCTAGCGGCTGGAAATGGTGCACTCACCTCTGAGTAAAAGGTTACCGGTTTTGTTGTGTGCCACTTCAAGTTGAGGTCGTATTTGAGGTTATGCCACTATGGTCATTTTCCAATTGCTTCAGCCAGGGAATTTTTCACGTTCATTGCCTTGAAACTATGGATCTTCTTTCAAGCGAGTGGTTTTCATGCTTAATTGTTCCTGTTGCGACTTTCTCTCTTGGTCATAAATCTGATCTTTATGCTTCAACACAGTGGGATCCTGGAATTATGAACCTTGTCTATCGGGCAACACTTCAAATTTCAGATGCATTATTCAAATCTTGTGCCTATGTTGTCCCCGTGAAGAAGGGTATCTTTCAATATTGGGACTATACTGTTGCAGACATTCTTGCTACTACTCCCTCTGTCCTAAAATACCCTGCATTCTGGGTTTAGTCAAAGTCAAACTTTATAAAGTTTGGTAGAATATATAGAAAAAACTATAAACATCTATAGCACCGAATGTATATATTATGAAAATATATTTTATGACGATTCTAATGGTACTTATGTTGTATTATAGGTATACATAAATTTTTCAATATATTTGGTCAAACTTTACAAAGTTTGACCTTGTCTAAACCCAGAATGCAGGGTATTTCAGGACAGAGGGAGTAGTCAAAGAGCAAGTGCAGGTATATAGATGTTTGAGATCTTGTTTGTGATCATGGATACCTGCCTTCACCAAAATTGCCTTGCTCGACACATCATGATTGGGATTGGGACCTGATGCTTGTGGGCAGTACTCATCACAACTAGATTTTCAAAGGTTCCTTCCTTGGATATGATGATTGTGATCATTTAGGTTATGCTGCTGTTTCCATAGGATGTTGGTCAGCATTTGTTGCCCTAGAAGTGCAAACACCTTGGGATCCCGTTGGGTCTGGCTGTTCCTTGGTACCTCATCATCGACTTGAGGGCAAGCCGCATTTTAAGTGGGCGAGAATGTCACACCCAAAGGATCTTACCAGTACTCTTCCATTGGGATTTACCACAGAAGGTTTGTGGTCCGTGGGCTCTTGCTTTGCTGATTTTTCACCCCATATTCCCTTATCCTCAAATTGTATCCAAATATTGGTACTGGTCCGGGTGGTTGTCACATTCCAGTGTTTGGGTCATGACACTCCTAACCTTGCCTTCCCCAAAACAAAACAACAGAATAGTAGCCAAGCAACTCCTCTGAATAATCTTGTTCATGGTGCCCCCAAAATCGGAGCTTTGCCTCTATTTTGTTGGAAGGTCCAAATCTGTTGAAGGAATGGTGCTCAGCCTCCTAACCTTGCCTTCCCCTTCCCCATTGCCTCCCTGATGATTTCCTTGAGTTTCTTCACTTTCATTACAAAGAGGCTGCATAAAAACAACCACCACACATCAGCTTGACATCGATTTTTGCATACATGCCTCTTTGGTCTTTGATAGCATACCACCCACCAACACACCAAAATACTTCCTGACCTGGGCAATATCAAGCAGCTGACATACCATGCCAACGATGGCCGACGGCGTGAGAGGGCGGGCGCCATCTCCGCTCCAGCAGAGGCGCCGGAAGAAGCAGACCCGATTCCGGTGGGGGTGTGCGATTCCGGTGAACTAGGAGGATTGCATCAACTGAATGGACGTCCCTCTGAATCCGTTCCCTCCTCTGTGCCCGATTGGTTCCATCCGAGCCCTAAGGAGGAGTTCAGATCGACCATCGCAGCGCAGGACCTCACCGGAACGGAATATTCAGCTTTGTCGGCGAGGGGAACACGACGGACGACTGCGCTTGATGGTGGACGCTGACTGGAGAGGGCCAACGGTGGCATTTTTTTTTTTGAAAAGTATACTCCCCCGGGATCCCCGGGTATTTGCGAGCGACGCGAACGCGGGAGGGCCCACCCCACGCGCGTTCCTCTCCCCTGGTCTTCTTCCTCGCTGCAGCGACGTGGCCGATGTTTTTTTCACTCTCGGCCTTGTATCTTCCGCTGCAGCCGCGCCGTCACCCGCCCGCCCCTGTAGCTCCGGCCGCCGCGCCGCCACCCGTCCCTGCAGCTCCGGCCGCCACGTAAGCATGCCCGTGTCACACATGAATACAGTGAGCGCCGCCGTGACCCTGAAGGCTTCAGCCGCCGCAGCTTAGGCTCCCACTACCGCCAGCTCCTCCAGGGACACGAGCCCGCCGCACATGCTCAGTCTCCCTATGAGGCTATGTCTGCTGCACCGCTTCTCATGGCACCGCTAGCCTTGCTACAGTCATTTGCTATCTACGGCGACGGTGGTTGCTAACTGCGGCGAGCGGTCCTGCTACTTACGACGACCGAACCTATAGTTTCTGGTGTGCTACTGCGGCGAAAAGGATTGGTACAATGGCATATTTATTTTGCTACAAATGTTTTCTTGTTTTTGCTAAAATAGTACTCTCTTTGTTCAGAATAACTGACTTGATTTTGTTTAGATATAAATATATCTATACATTAAAATATGTCTAGATATATTTGAATCTAAACAAATCTAATTCAGTTATTTTTGGACAAAGGGAGTATAAGTGTCTGCTACGATGTCTTCTGCGAATTTTTTTCTACAGATGCTGAACTTTTTGCTATATCTATTTTCTAGTTGTGGTACAATAGCGTAAAGATTTTGCTATAATGTCTACGACAAGGTCTCTGGCGAAGTTGGTTTTACTATATTAGAACAAACATTTTGCTACAAAGTGTCCAGCGAGGTCCCGGCGAAATTCTGGCGAGGTCTGTATTTTTTGTTTTGTCTCATGAGCGAACAATTTCTTGCTATCTGTAGCAAAAGTGACATAATTTGCAGTGAAAAAGAGGTTAATGTACTACCTTCGATCCATATTAGTGACTTTGTCTAGATATAAATGCATTTAGTCTAAATATTTAACTAAATACATATGAATCTAGACAAAATTAAGAATGTTATATGAACCGAAGGGATAAAAAACAGGATTTAGGATTTTTTTTAAACACTTGGCGGCACGGGATTTGTCGCGGAGGGTGGGGACGCGTAGTAGTTCTTTTTTTTTACAGATGGTCAGCGGAGAGAAGATGGCCGGCAGCTAGCGAGCAGGTGGGCCGTGGGCTGCAGAGATGGCGGCTCATCACACTCCCTGCGCCGTGTACACGAGGCGGACACCGTTTTAAAACGGGCGCGGCTGCTCTTAACAACGCATAGCTCTGATGCGAGCAGCACTGAATTACTAGTACTCCCTTCAACCCATATTAGATGATATAGATTTTTCTAAATTTAGATGTATTTATCAAAAACATGTTTAGATATATTTGAATCTAAATAAATCCAAATCAACTAGTAGGAGTAATATGGGTCGAAGGGAGTAGAAGATTTTTTGCATTAGGCTCAAAATTCGGTTCCAACCAAATTAACCAAGTTTCTGAAGAAACGGAGGATGTGTTCATATAGGCTGCATTTATCGAGCTATGAACAACATCATGGTGAGGGCGACAAGGACATAGCGATGCAGGTAGACGGTCCAACGGACCTGGCGGACAGTCCGCTGGATGCCTAAGGGAGTATATGCAGAGTTAGGAAGGAATACAAGATTAGAAGATAAATTAGGATTAGGAAATTAGCGGACAGGCCGGGATCGTTGGGCGGACGTCCGCCTGCATCACCTGAAACCACTTGGAAAATTCCAGTCTGGACGGGCTTACTTCAGAAAGAAAAAAGGAAAAAAAAAGAGATGGATTTGAGTCTGAAATTAACACTCAACAGGGTTCTCCTTTAAAAAAAATGGTGAGAGTGTTCAGGGTTCTGAAGAGGATCAAACAGAAACTTGCAGCACACACTGCAATTCTATTTCTAAGGGAACTATTATTATACTCTCTTCGTTTTAAATTATAAAATGTTTTAGCTTTGTGAAGGAAATGTATTTAGACTTCTTTAGTATATAGAATTACTTAAGATGTTTTAGGTTTGTGAAGGAAGTGTATCTAGACTTCTTTAGTGTATAGATTCACTTCAATCATGAGTCAACCTACATACTAAAAGAAGTCTAGGTATATTTATTTTATAAAGCTAAAGCATCTTATATTTTAAAACGGATGGAGTATACAATAAAAGGAGGTTCTATGTTTACTATTTTGGCGACAATCAGATCTACACTATGCAGCTAAACATGTCACATGGTTCCATTTCGGTGCACAAACAAATACGTACACGCGTCAGCTAATTAAAAAGCTACCTAGCGGTCTGGTGTCAGTTGAGCAGTACTTCCTTCGTTTAGAAATACTAGCAAAATGTGCGCTCGTTACGGTGAAAGAAGTTAGTCATTGTTATGCCTTCTCAAAATAGACATGCCCCCAGCTATATAAATATAGCAATTAGTCGTTGTTATGCCCGTGGTAAAAAAAAATTTACATCAGTGGCACGTCGCAGCGTAGGAAACTTTTTTTATCTTGCTCGGTGACATTCACCTCTCAATCAATTGGTATTCCGATCTCAATTCCGAAATGCAGAGACGTTAAAATAAATTCGTATTGACATGAATATTATTTTGAATATTAGAGACTTTATGTCCTCCAAATAACTTGAAGAAAGAAAACTTTTTTTGAGAATTTATTTTCAATATTTTTTTGTGGATGTAGACATCCCACCCGCGACCCACACCCAGAACACAGCGGCAGCGACACAAACTCCCCCACGCACACGACACATCTATCCTGACACGGTAACGAGCGACGTGCACGCTACGCCCCCATCCCCGCTGCTCGCTCATGCAAGACCCGCCCCACCCGCTCCGTGACCCGCTCCTCTCTCTGCCATGACCCGGCCTCGCACCCCTTGCCTAGATCCCCCACCTAACCCCGGCTTGCTCCCGCGAGCCAGCGCAGGCGCAACCCGACCTCCTTCCTCCCTGGCCTTCCTCACCACCCCCGAGCGCCGCCGCCACACCACACCTCGTCTCCAGTGCCCTCCGTCGCCGCCTCGGTCGAGCCACTGCCGCCCGCGTCAAGCCCAGCGGTGAAACCCCGAGTCCGTCTGTCCCCGCCGCCGCCATGGCCACGCCCAGGCGTCGTCACGTGACCTCCCCTCCGCCCCCTGCTTCCTCAGTAGGCGCGTCCACCTCCGTAGCTCCACTGCCAGGTGAACCCCGAGTCCGTCTGTCCCCGCCGCCGCCATGGTCACGCCCGGGCGTCGTCCCGTGACCTTCCCTCCGCCCCCTGCTTCCTCAGGAGGCGTCCACCTCCGTCCGTAGCTCCACTGCCGGGCCCTCCTCCCGGCATGCCGGCCCGCGCATCTCTGCGGAGTTCGCCTCTCTTCCCCTCTCGGAGGAGATCCATCTGTGATTTGCCGTTCTATTCTGCTCCTATTATTCTTCGGGGCTCGTTGATTCGCCGTTCTTTCTCATATCGAACTCATGCTTGGCTTGTTGATAGCTGACGAGGTTTAATCTCGTCAATGCCCATTGTTATGGACTTGGGTTTTGGAGAAGATGGGGATGCTGGAGATCGTGGCACGGTTAACAGACAAGCAACCAGGGGACACGAGATTTACCCAGGTTCAGGCCCCCGGAGGGAAAAATCCTACTCCTGCTTGTCTGCTCTTGATTACGGCGGAACCGAAGATTACATGGTGCGCAGATTCGATCTGGCGTGGATGCGTGTGCGAAAGTATGAGTCGAGAGATCTAGGACGTGCCCTCCTGGCCTTTATATAGACTCAGGCAGGTCCCGGGCATAGTCCTAGTCGGTTACAAGTTCTAGGGTTTTACCCCTTTGGATTTCCTATCTCCGCTAGACTTGTTCTCCAAGGATCCGAAGGCGTCATGGGCCTTGGCCACCCGAAAATCTTCAGGGGCCAGCGTATATCTGCTATGGGCCTTCCTTGGACCGGACCGGGTATGCTGAAGTCATGTACCCGTAGGGTATAACCATGTCAATAGCCCATATGTGGACCTATATAAATAGGTGTAATTTGGTTTAACATAGCGAGGTGGTACTATTTGCAACCATTGAAGCAGGTTTCGAACGAATATTTGCTGAAACACCGAGAACGAGACGGGAGTAATCCATAATCCAAACTGGGCCAGGCCAGATGACGGACAAAAATTCAACACCGACGAACGAACCGGCACTTACGTGGTACACCGGTGGCGCTTGGGTAATACGTGGTTTAGTGGGAGGCTAAACATGTCCAGAAAAGTTTTGGACCGGAAGAAACACTTCGTCCCTTGACCTTCCGGCATTGGGCAGGCGTCAGCCCCCATACATGGTCTTACGACTTTGCGGAGACCTGTGTTTTTGGTAAACAGTCGCCCGGGCCAGGTCACTGCGACCCCCTTTTGTGAGGGGGCACCCTTTCTCCCGAAGTTACGGGGCTATTTTGCCGAGTTCCTTAGAGAGAGTTGTCTCGCGCCCCTAGGTATTCTCTACCAACCCACCTGTGTCGGTTTCAGGTACAGGTACCCTTTTGTTGAAGGTCGTTCGAGCTTATCTCGACGAGAGGATGAAGAGCATGAGCCTGTGGACTACGAAAAGAGCACGAATCCAAGGACTGGCAGAGAGCATGGGTCTAGTTTTACTAGTGTAGGGGCTACCATTCTTATGGATCCAGGTGTGAGCAATACAATCATCAAAGTCTGGTGGAAAGCAATATCAATCCGGTGAATGATATTTTGATCAATGCTAGCTGTCTCTAAGGACAGGTAATTTCCCACACACTTTCTTCTTGAAGTTGATGACCCAAGGGAACCTCAATCTAGCCAACGTATCTGTTTTACACTTTCTTCGATCCCGAAGTTGCAATTCGAGGAAGAAGACCTACTATTTGAAACAGGGTTGAAACAAGAGATAGACAAAGGGATGGTGAGTACAGGGCCCGTGGGACCCACTAGACTGGGGATGGCTACCTGGGAAAATTCTTACGTCGACGAAGAATAAAACTATCGCTATATTTTTCCCTTTTCCTAGTTCTTCTCCCAAGCGCAGGGTAACCCCAAGGGGTTGTGGGTTTTTTTTCTACCAATGAGGGCTTTCCCTTCACCGCCCCCATGGGGGTGGTCCACAGGGTTCATAACTATCCCTCTTACTACGGGTCGTTTGCCTAGCCAACACTTAGATCCGGCTCTACCCAAACTTTTTTGGTTCACCCCAACATTACCCACTTGTCAAGTGTGCTTCTTTCCCCTTCTCCCTCTTACCATGGCAATTTCCTTGGGAAATAACTCCGATGGACAGAAAAAAGAAGGCGTTAAGAGACCCTCCTGGCCCAACCCTAGACACTCTAAGATCTTTTTTCAAACCTGCTCTGCTCCCATTTAAGGAAAAAGAATTTCACATTCTTCCTGAAAGGAAGACAAATCCAAATTAACTAGTAGGAGTAATATGGGTCGAAGGGAGTAGAAGATTTTTTGCATTAGGCTCAAAATTCGGTTCCAACCAAATTAACCAAGTTTCTGAAGAAACGGAGGATGTGTTCATTCATATAGGCTGCATTTATCGAGCTATGAACAACATCATGGTGAGGGCGACAAGGACATAGCGATGCAGGTAGACGGTCCAACGGACCTGGCGGAAAGTCCGCTGGATGCCTAAGGGAGTATATGCAGAGTTAGGAAGGAATACAAGATTAGAAGATAAATTAGGATTAGGAAATTAGCGGACGGGCCGGGATCGTTGGGCGGACGCCCGCCTGCATCACCTGAAACCACTTGGAAAATTCCAGTCTGGACGGGCTTACTTCATCAGAAAGAAAAAAGGGAAAAAAAAGTGATGGATTTGAGTCTGAAATTAACACTTAACAGGGTTCTCCTTTAAAAAAAATGGTGAGAGTGTTCAGGGTTCTGAAGAGGATCAAACAGAAACTTGCAGCACACACTGCAATTCTATTTCTAAGGGAACTATTATTATACTCTCTTCATTTTAAAATATAAAATGTTTTAGCTTTGTGAAGAAAATGTATCTGGACTTCTTTAGTATATAGAATTACTTAAGATGTTTTAGGTTTGTGAAGGAAGTGTATCTAGACTTCTTTAGTGTATAGATTCACTTCAATCGTGAGTAAACCTATATACTAAAAGAAGTCTAGGTACATTTGTTTTATAAAGCTAAAGCATCTTATATTTTAAAACGGATGGAGTATACAATAAAAGGAGGTTCTATGTTTACTATTTTGGCAACAATCAGATCTACACTATGCAGCTAAACATGTCACATGGTTCCATTTCGGTGCACAAACAAATACGTACACGCGTCAGCTAATTAAAAAGCTACCTAGCGGTCTGGTGTCAGTTGAGCAGTACTTCCTCCGTTTAGAAATACTAGCAAAATGCCCGCGCGTTGCGGCGAAAGAAGTTAGTCGTTGTTATGCCTTCTCAAAATAGACATGCCCCTAGCTATATAAATATAGCAATTAGTCGTTGTTATGCACGTCGCAGCGTAGGAAACTTTTTTTATCTTGCTCGGTGACATTCACCTCTCAATCAATTGGTATTCCGATCTCAATTCCGAAATGCAGAGACGTTAAAATAAATTCGTATTGACATGAATATTATTTTGAATATTAGAGACTTTATGTCATCCAAATTACTTGAAGAAAGAAAACTTTTTTGAGAATTTATTTTTAATATTTTTTGTGGATGTAGACACCCCACCCGCGACCCACACCCAGAACACAGCGGCAGCGACACAAACTCCCCCATGCACACGACACATCTATCCTGACACGGTAACGAGCGACGTGCACGCTACGCCCCATCCGCCGCTTCGCCATGGCGCAAGACCCTGGCCCCTCGGCCCGGCCTCGTGACCCGCTCCTCTCTCTCTCCATGACCCGGCCTCGCACTTCGGCCTAGATCCCCTTCTTCCGGCTTGCTCCATGAGCAGTGGCATAAACCGACCTCCTTCCTCCCTGGCCTTCCTCACCACCCCCGAGCGCCGCCACCACACCACACCTCGTCTCCAATGCCCTCCGTCGCCGCCTCGGTCGAGCCACTGCCGCCCGCGTCAAGCCTAGCGGTGAAACCCCGAGTCCGTCTGTCCCCGCCGCCGCCATGGCCAC